>OX328128.1:83333935-84643625 GCA_946811695.1 Gonocerus acuteangulatus | reverse complement strand
ATGGTGAAATGGGACCTATACTGCTAGGATGGTGAAATGGGACCTATACTGCTAGGATGGTGAAATGGGACCTATACTGCTAGGATGGTGAAATGGGACCTATACTGCTAGGATGGTGAAATGGGACCTATACTGCTAGGATGGTGAAATGGGACCTATACTGCTAGGATGGTGAAATGGGACCTATACTGCTAGGATGGTGAAATGGGACCTATACTGCTAGGATGGTGAAATGGGACCTATACTGCTAGGATGGTGAAATGGGACCTATACTGCTAGGATGGTGAAATGGGACCTATACTGCTAGGATGGTGAAATGGGACCTATACTGCTAGGATGGTGAAATGGGACCTATACTGCTAGGATGGTGAAATGGGACCTATACTGCTAGGATGGTGAAATGGGACCTATACTGCTAGGATGGTGAAATGGGACCTATACTGCTAGGATGGTGAAATGGGACCTATACTGCTAGGATGGTGAAATGGGACCTATACTGCTAGGATGGTGAAATGGGACCTATACTGCTAGGATGGTGAAATGGGACCTATACTGCTAGGATGGTGAAATGGGACCTATACTGCTAGGATGGTGAAATGGGACCTATACTGCTAGGATGGTGAAATGGGACCTATACTGCTAGGATGGTGAAATGGGACCTATACTGCTAGGATGGTGAAATGGGACCTATACTGCTAGGATGGTGAAATGGGACCTATACTGCTAGGATGGTGAAATGGGACCTATACTGCTAGGATGGTGAAATGGGACCTATACTGCTAGGATGGTGAAATGGGACCTATACTGCTAGGATGGTGAAATGGGACCTATACTGCTAGGATGGTGAAATGGGACCTATACTGCTAGGATGGTGAAATGGGACCTATACTGCTAGGATGGTGAAATGGGACCTATACTGCTAGGATGGTGAAATGGGACCTATACTGCTAGGATGGTGAAATGGGACCTATACTGCTAGGATGGTGAAATGGGACCTATACTGCTAGGATGGTGAAATGGGACCTATACTGCTAGGATGGTGAAATGGGACCTATACTGCTAGGATGGTGAAATGGGACCTATACTGCTAGGATGGTGAAATGGGACCTATACTGCTAGGATGGTGAAATGGGACCTATACTGCTAGGATGGTGAAATGGGACCTATACTGCTAGGATGGTGAAATGGGACCTATACTGCTAGGATGGTGAAATGGGACCTATACTGCTAGGATGGTGAAATGGGACCTATACTGCTAGGATGGTGAAATGGGACCTATACTGCTAGGATGGTGAAATGGGACCTATACTGCTAGGATGGTGAAATGGGACCTATACTGCTAGGATGGTGAAATGGGACCTATACTGCTAGGATGGTGAAATGGGACCTATACTGCTAGGATGGTGAAATGGGACCTATACTGCTAGGATGGTGAAATGGGACCTATACTGCTAGGATGGTGAAATGGGACCTATACTGCTAGGATGTTTTCATTAAACTCATAGAAAAGAGTGGCAACAAATGAGGCCGTGCGGTTACAAAGGACGAACTTAACATCCGTCAATTTTTTACTGCCATCCGAAACTGGACGATTCAAAGAATCTACAGATATTTTGCATGTTGACTTCGCCCCTTTATTTCCTCTCAAACTACACAGAGCATGAAAACATGCAGGCTGGAAACTGCAATAGGAAGGCGGATACGAAAGGCTACCTCTACACTCCAGTACTGGCCCGTTGGATGGTATAAAAAAAATGAACTGTTCTTTAAAAGTGAAGTTCACACTAATTCCTATATATATATATATATATATATATATATATATATATATATATATATATATATATATTTACAAAGCCTATATACACAAAACATACTGTCTAATTCTTAATAACTAGGTGTTATGCCTACACTATACTAACTAACTACTAGTAAACCACAGCTGCCTTAGAGCCATATATCTAGCTAGTACTGAAAGAAGGATCTGGAGGTATATAGTCACTAGCCTGGGAGAGTCCAAGCACTACTGCCTGTCTTCCAAGATTTTGCTGGTTCAGCGGTCTCCGGCTCTCCCTGCCTTCTTAATAACTAGTTGTTATGCCTACACTATACTACCTAACTACTAGTAAACCACAGCTGCCTTAGTCCCATATATGTAGCTAGTACTGACAGAAGGCCAAGATCTGGAGGTATATAGTCACTAGCCTGGGAGAGTCCAAGCACTACTGCCTGTCTTCCAAGATTTTGCTGGTTCAGCGGTCTCCGGCTCTCCCTGCCTTCTTAATAACTAGTTGTTATGCCTACACTATACTACCTAACTACTAGTAAACCACAGCTGCCTTAGCCCATATATCAAGCTAGTACTGACAGAAGGCCAAGATCTGGAGGTATATAGTCACTAGCCTGGGAGAGTCCAAGCACTACTCCCTGTCTTCCAAGATTTTGCTGGTTCTGCAGTCTCCGGCTCTCACTGCCTTCTTAATAACTAGGTGTTATGCCTAGACTATACTAACTAACTACTAGTAAGCCCCAGCTGCCTTAGCCCATATATCAAGCTAGTACTGACAGAAGGCCAAGATCTGGAGGTATATAGTCACTAGCCTGGGAGAGTCCAAGCACTACTGTCTGTTCCATGATTTTGCTGGTTCAGCGGTCTCCGGCTCTCCCTGCCTTCTTAATAACTAGTTTTTATGCCTACACTATACTACCTAACTACTAGTAAACCACAGCTGCCTTAGAGCCATATATCAAGCTAGTACTGACAGAAGGCCAAGATCTGGAGGTATATAGTCACTAGCCTGGGAGAGTCCAAGCACTACTGCCTGTCTTCCGAGATTTTGCTGGTTCAGCGGTCTCCGGCTCTCCCTGCCTTCTTAATAACTAGTTGTTATGCCTAGATTATACTAACTAACTAGTAGTAAACACAGCTGCCTTAGTCCCATATATCTAGCTAGTACTGACAGAAGGCCAAGATCTGGAGGTATACAGTCACTAGCCTAGGAGAGTCCAAGCACTACTGCCTGTCTTCCAAGATTTTGCTGGTTCAGCGGTCTCCGGCTCTCCCTGCCTTCTTAATAACTAGTTGTTATGCCTACACTATACTACCTAATACTAGTAAACCACAGCTGCCTTAGTCCCATATATCTAGCTAGTACTGACAGAAGGCCAAGATCTGGAGGTACATTGTCACTAGCCTGGGAGAGTCTGCTCACTACTGCCTGTCTTCCGAGATTTTGCTGGTTCAGCAGTCTCCGGCTCTAGCTGCCTTCTTAATAACTAATTGTTATGCCTATACTATACTGACTAACTACTAGTAAACCACAGCTGCCTTAGACCGATATATCAAGCTAGTACTGACAGAAGGCCAAGATCTGGAGGTATATAGTCACTAGCCTGGGAGAGTCCAAGCACTACTGCCTGTCTTCCAAGATTTTGCTGGTTCTGCAGTCTCCGGCTCTCACTGCCTTCTTAATAACTAGGTGTTATGCCTAGACTATACTACCTAACTACTAGTAAACCACAGCTGCCTTAGCCCATATAACAAGCTAGTACTGACAGAAGGCCAAGATCTGGAGGTATATAGTCACTAGCCTGGGAGAGTCCAAGCACTACTCCCTGTCTTCCAAGATTTTGCTGGTTCTGCAGTCTCCGGCTCTCACTGCCTTCTTAATAACTAGGTGTTATGCCTAGACTATCTTAACTAACTACTAGTAAACCCCAGCTGCCTTAGCCCATATATCAAGCTAGTACTGACAGAAGGCCAAGATCTGGAGGTATATAGTCACTAGCCTGGGAGAGTCCAAGCACTACTCCCTGTCTTACAAGATTTTGCTGGTTCTGCAGCCTCCGGCTCTCACTGCCTTCTTAATAACTAGGTGTTATGCCTACACTATACTACCTAACTACTAGTAAACCACAGCTGCCTTAGATCTATATATCAAGCTTGTACTGACAGAAGGCCTAGATCTGGAGGTATAAAGTCACTAGCCTGGGAGAGTCCAAGCACTTCTCCCTGTCTTCCAAGATTTTGCTGGTTCAGCGGTCTCTGGCTCTAGCTGCCTTCTTAATAACTAGGTGTTATGCCTACACTATACTAACTAACTATAAGTAAACCCCAGCTGCCTTAGACCGATATATCAAGCTAGTACTGACAGAAGGCCTAGATATGGAGGTATATAGTCACTAGCCTGGGAGAGTCCAAGCGCTACTCCCTGTCTTCAAAGATTTTGCTGGTTCTGCAGTCTCCGGCTCTCACTGCCTTCTTAATAACTAGGTGTTATGCCTAGACTATACTAACTACTAGTAAACCACAGCTGCCTTAGAGCCATATATCAAGCTAGTACTGACAGAAGGCCAAGATCTGGAGGTATATAGTCACTAGCCTGGGAGAGTCCAAGCACTACTGCCTGTCTTCCGAGATTTTGCTGGTTCAGCGGTCTCCGGCTCTCCCTGCCTTCTTAATAACTAGTTTTTATGCCTACACTATACTACCTAACTACTAGTAAACCACAGCTGCCTTAGAGCCATATATCAAGCTAGTACTGACAGAAGGCCAAGATCTGGAGGTATATAGTCACTAGCCTGGGAGAGTCCAAGCACTACTGCCTGTCTTCCGAGATTTTGCTGGTTCAGCGGTCTCCGGCTCTCCCTGCCTTCTTAATTACTAGTTGTTATGCCTAGATTATACTACCTAACTACTAGTAAACCACAGCTGCCTTAGATCTATATATCAAGCTTGTACTGACGGAAGGCCTAGATCTGGAGGTATATAGTCACTAGCCTGGGAGAGTCCAAGCACTACTCCCTGTCTTCCAAGATTTTGCTGGTTCAGCAGTCTCCGGCTCTCACTGCCTTCTTAATAACTAGTTGTTATGCCTACACTATACTACCTAACTACTAGTAAACCACAGCTGCCTTAGATCTATATATCAAGCTGGTACTGACAGAAGGCCTAGATCTGGAGGTATATAGTCACTAGCCTGGGAGAGTCCAAGCACTTCTCCCTGTCTTCCAAGATTTTGCTGGTTCAGCGGTCTCTGGCTCTAGCTGCCTTCTTAATAACTAGGTGTTATGCCTACACTATACTAACTAACTATAAGTAAACCCCAGCTGCCTTAGACCGATATATCAAGCTAGTACTGACAGAAGGCCTAGATATGGAGGTATATAGTCACTAGCCTGGGAGAGTCCAAGCACTACTCCCTGTCTTCAAAGATTTTGCTGGTTCTGCAGTCTCCGGCTCTCACTGCCTTCTTAATATCTAGGTGTTATGCCTAGACTATACTAACTAACTACTAGTAAACCCCAGCTGCCTTAAATCTATACATCAAGCTAGTACTGACAGAAGGCCTAGACCTGGAGGTATATAGTCACTAGCCTGGGAGAGTCCAAGCACTACTGTCTGTTCCATGATTTTGCTGGTTCAGCGGTCTCCGGCTCTCCCTGCCTTCTTAATAACTAGTTTTTATGCCTACACTATACTACCTAACTACTAGTAAACCACAGCTGCCTTAGAGCCATATATCAAGCTAGTACTGACAGAAGGCCAAGATCTGGAGGTATATAGTCACTAGCCTGGGAGAGTCCAAGCACTACTGCCTGTCTTCCGAGATTTTGCTGGTTCAGCGGTCTCCGGCTCTCCCTGCCTTCTTAATAACTAGTTGTTATGCCTAGATTATACTACCTAACTACTAGTAAACCACAGCTGCCTTAGTCCCATATATCTAGCTAGTACTGACAGAAGGCCAAGATCTGGAGTTACATAGTCACTAGCCTGGGAGAGTCTGCTCACTACTGCCTGTCTTCCGAGATTTTGCTGGTTCTGCAGTCTCCGGCTCTCACTGCCTTCTTCATAACTAGGTGTTATGCCTAGACTATACTACCTAACTACTAGTAAACCACAGCTGCCTTAGCCCATATAACAAGCTAGTACTGACAGAAGGCCAAGATCTGGAGGTATATAGTCACTAGCCTGGGAGAGTCCAAGCACTACTCCCTGTCTTCCAAGATTTTGCTGGTTCTGCAGTCTCCGGCTCTCACTGCCTTCTTAATAACTAGGTGTTATGCCTAGACTATACTAACTAACTACTAGTAAACCCCAGCTGCCTTAGCCCATACATCAAGCTAGTACTGACAGAAGGCCAAGATCTGGAGGTATATAGTCACTAGCCTGGGAGAGTCCAAGCACTACTCCCTGTCTTCCAAGATTTTGCTGGTTCTGCAGCCTCCGGCTCTCACTGCCTTCTTAATAACTAGGTGTTATGCCTACACTATACTACCTAACTACTAGTAAACCACAGCTGCCTTAGATCTATATATCAAGCTTGTACTGACAGAAGGCCTAGATCTGGAGGTATATAGTCACTAGCCTGGGAGAGTCCAAGCACTTCTCCCTGTCTTCCAAGATTTTGCTGGTTCAGCGGTCTCTGGCTCTAGCTGCCTTCTTAATAACTAGGTGTTATGCCTACACTATACTAACTAACTATAAGTAAACCCCAGCTGCCTTAGACCGATATATCAAGCTAGTACTGACAGAGTCCAAGCGCTACTCCCTGTCTTCAAAGATTTTGCTGGTTCTGCAGTCTCCGGCTCTTACTGCCTTCTTAATAACTAGGTGTCATGCCTACACTATACTACCTAACTACTAGTAAACCACAGCTGCCTTAGATCTATATATCAAGCTTGTACTGACAGAAGACCAAGATCTGAAGGTATATAGTCACTAGCCTGGGAGAGTCCAAGCACTACTCCCTGTCTTCCAAGATTTTGCTGGTTCAGCGGTCTCCGGCTCTAGCTGCCTTCTTAAAAACTATTTGTTATGTCTAGACTATACTAAGTAACTACTAGTAAACCAGAGCTGCCTTAAATCTATACATCAAGCTAGTACTGACAGAAGGCCTAGACCTGGAGGTATATAGTCACTAGCCTGGGAGAGTCCAAGCACTACTGTCTGTTCCATGATTTTGCTGGTTCAGCGGTCTCCGGCTCTCCCTGCCTTCTTAATAACTAGTTTTTATGCCTACACTATACTAACTAACTAGTAGTAAACACAGCTGCCTTAGTCCCATATATCTAGCTAGTACTGACTGAAGGCCAAGATCTGGAGGTATATAGTCACTAGCCTAGGAGAGTCCAAGCACTACTGCCTGTCTTCCAAGATTTTGCTGGTTCAGCGTTCTCCGGCTCTCCCTGCCTTCTTAATAACTAGTTGTTATGCCTACACTATACTACCTAACTACTAGTAAACCACAGCTGCCTTAGATCTATATATCAAGCTTGTACTGACAGAAGGCCTAGATCTGGAGGTATATAGTCACTAGCCTGGGAGAGTCCAAGCACTACTCCCTGTCTTCCAAGATTTTGCTGGTTCAGCAGTCTCCGGCTCTCACTGCCTTCTTAATAACTAGTTGTTATGCCTACACTATACTACCTAACTACTAGTAAACCACAGCTGCCTTAGATCTATATATCAAGCTTGTACTTACAGAAGGCCTAGATCTGGAGGTATATAGTCACTAGCCTGGGAGAGTCCAAGCACTTCTCCCTGTCTTCCAAGATTTTGCTGGTTCAGCGGTCTCTGGCTCTAGCTGCCTTCTTAATAACTAGGTGTTATGCCTACACTATACTAACTAACTATAAGTAAACCCCAGCTGCCTTAGACCGATATATCAAGCTAGTACTGACAGAAGGCCTAGATATGGAGGTATATAGTCACTAGCCTGGGAGAGTCCAAGCACTACTCCCTGTCTTCAAAGATTTTGCTGGTTCTGCAGTCTCCGGCTCTCACTGCCTTCTTAATATCTAGGTGTTATGCCTACACTATACTACCTAACTACTAGTAAACCACAGCTGCCTTAGATCTATATATCAAGCTTGTACTGACAGAAGACCAAGATCAGTAGGTATATAGTCACTAGCCTGGGAGAGTCCAAGCACTACTCCCTGTCTTCCAAGATTTTGCTGGTTCAGCGGTCTCCGGCTCTAGCTGCCTTCTTAAAAACTAGTTGTTATGTCTAGACTATACTAAGTAACTACTAGTAAACCACAGCTGCCTTAAATCTATACAGCAAGCTAGTACTGACCGAAGGCCTAGACCTGGAGGTATATAGTCACTAGCCTGGGAGAGTCCAAGCACTACTGCCTGTCTTCCGAGATTTTGCTGGTTCAGCGGTCTCCGGCTCTCCCTGCCTTCTTAATAACTAGTTTTTATGCCTAGATTATACTAACTAACTAGTAGTAAACACAGCTGCCTTAGTCCCATATATCTAGCTAGTACTGACAGAAGGCCAAGTTCTGGAGGTATATAGTCACTAGCCTAGGAGAGTCCAAGCACTACTGCCTGTCTTCCAAGATTTTGCTGGTTCAGCGGTCTCCGGCTCTCCCTGCCTTCTTAATAACTAGTTGTTATGCCTACACTATACTACCTAACTACTAGTAAACCACAGCTGCCTTAGTCCCATATGTCTAGCTAGTACTGACAGAAGGCCAAGATCTGGAGGTACATAGTCACTAGCCTGGGAGAGTCTGCTCACTACTGCCTGTCTTCCGAGATTTTGCTGGTTCAGCAGTCTCCGGCTCTAGCTGCCTTCTTAATAACTAGTTGTTATGCCTATACTATACTGACTAACTACTAGTAAACCACAGCTGCCTTAGATCCACATATCAAGCTAGTACTGACAGAAGGCCAAGATCTGGAGGTATATAGTCACTAGCCTGGGAGAGTCCAAGCACTACTGCCTGTCTTCCAAGATTTTGCTGGTTCAGCGGTCTCCGGCTCTTCCTGCCTTCTTAATAACTAGTTGTTATGCCTACACTATACTACCTAACTACTAGTAAACCACAGCTGCCTTAGCCAATATATCAAGCTAGTACTGACAGAAGGCCAAGATCTGGAGGTATATAGTCACTAGCCTGGGAGAGTCCAAGCACTACTCCCTGTCTTCCAAGATTTTGCTGGTTCTGCAGTCTCCGGCTCTCACTGCCTTCTTAATAACTAGGTGTTATGCCTAGACTATACTAACTAACTACTAGTAAACCCCAGCTGCCTTAGCCCATATATCAAGCTAGTACTGACAGAAGGCCAAGATCTGGAGGTATATAGTCACTAGCCTGGGAGAGTCCAAGCACTACTCCCTGTCTTCCAAGATTTTGCTGGTTCTGCAGTCTCCGGCTCTCACTGCCTTCTTAATAACTAGGTGTTATGCCTACACTATACTAACTAACTATAAGTAAACCCCAGCTGCCTTAGACCGATATATCAAGCTAGTACTGACAGAAGGCCAAGATCTGGAGGTATATAGTCACTAGCCTGGGAGAGTCCAAGCACTACTGCCTGTCTCCCAAGATTTTGCTGGTTCTGCAGTCTCCGGCTCTCACTGCCTTCTTAATAACTAGGTGTTATGCCTAGACTATACTACCTAACTACTAGTAAACCACAGCTGCCTTAGCCCATATATCAAGCTAGTACTGACAGAAGGCCAACATCTGGAGGTATATAGTCACTAGCCTGGGAGAGTCCAAGCACTACTCCCTGTCATCCAAGATTTTGCTGGTTCTGCAGTCTCCGGCTCTCACTGCCTTCTTAATAACTAGGTGTTATGCCTAGACTATACTAACTAACTACTAGTAAACCCCAGCTGCCTTAAATCTATACATCAAGCTAGTACTGACAGAAGGCCTAGACCTGGAGGTATATAGTCACTAGCCTGGGAGAGTCCAAGCACTACTGTCTGTTCCATGATTTTGCTGGTTCAGCGGTCTCCGGCTCTCCCTGCCTTCTTAATAACTAGTTTTTATGCCTACACTATACTACCTAACTACTAGTAAACCACAGCTGCCTTAGAGCCATATATCAAGCTAGTACTGACAGAAGGCCAAGATCTGGAGGTATATAGTCACTAGCCTGGGAGAGTCCAAGCACTACTGCCTGTCTTCCGAGATTTTGCTGGTTCAGCGGTCTCCGGCTCTCCCTGCCTTCTTAATAACTAGTTGTTATGCCTAGATTATACTAACTAACTAGTAGTAAACACAGCTGCCTTAGTCCCATATATCTAGCTAGTACTGACAGAAGGCCAAGATCTGGAGGTATACAGTCACTAGCCTAGGAGAGTCCAAGCACTACTGCCTGTCTTCCAAGATTTTGCTGGTTCAGCGGTCTCCGGCTCTCCCTGCCTTTTTAATAACTAGTTGTTATGCCTACACTATACTACCTAACTACTAGTAAACCACAGCTGCCTTAGTCCCATATATCTAGCTAGTACTGACAGAAGGCCAAGATCTGGAGGTACATAGTCACTAGCCTGGGAGAGTCTGCTCACTACTGCCTGTCTTCCGAGATTTTGCTGGTTCAGCAGTCTCCGGCTCTAGCTGCCTTCTTAATAACTAGTTGTTATGCCTATACTATACTAACTAACTACTAGTAAACCACAGCTGCCTTAGACCGATATATCAAGCTAGTACTGACAGAAGGCCAAGATCTGGAGGTATATAGTCACTAGCCTGGGAGAGTCCAAGCACTACTGCCTGTTTTCCAAGATTTTGCTGGTTCCGCAGTCTCCGGCTCTCACTGCCTTCTTAATAACTAGGTGTTATGCCTAGACTATACTACCTAACTACTAGTAAACCACAGCTGCCTTAGCCCATATAACAAGCTAGTACTGACAGAAGGCCAAGATCTGGAGGTATATAGTCACTAGCCTGGGAGAGTCCAAGCACTACTGCCTGTTTTCCAAGATTTTGCTGGTTCTGCAGCCTCCGGCTCTCACTGCCTTCTTAATAACTAGGTGTTATGCCTACACTATACTACCTAACTACTAGTAAACCACAGCTGCCTTAGATCTATATATCAAGCTTGTACTGACAGAAGGCCTAGATCTGGAGGTATATAGTCACTAGCCTGGGAGAGTCCAAGCACTTCTCCCTGTCTTCCAAGATTTTGCTGGTTCAGCGGTCTCTGGCTCTAGCTGCCTTCTTAATAACTAGGTGTTATGCCTACACTATACTAACTAACTATAAGTAAACCCCAGCTGCCTTAGACCGATATATCAAGCTAGTACTGACAGAAGGCCTAGATATGGAGGTATATAGTCACTAGCCTGGGAGAGTCCAAGCACTTCTCCCTGTCTTCCAAGATTTTGCTGGTTCAGCGGTCTCTGGCTCTAGCTGCCTTCTTAATAACTAGGTGTTATGCCTACACTATACTAACTAACTATAAGTAAACCCCAGCTGCCTTAGACCGATATATCAAGCTAGTACTGACAGAAGGCCTAGATATGGAGGTATATAGTCACTAGCCTGGGAGAGTCCAAGCGCTACTCCCTGTCTTCAAAGATTTTGCTGGTTCTGCAGTCTCCGGCTCTCACTGCCTTCTTAATAACTAGGTGTTATGCCTAGACTATACTAACTACTAGTAAACCACAGCTGCCTTAGAGCCATTTATCAAGCTAGTACTGACAGAAGGCCAAGATCTGGAGGTATATAGTCACTAGCCTGGGAGAGTCCAAGCACTACTGCCTGTCTTCCGAGATTTTGCTGGTTCAGCGGTCTCCGGCTCTCCCTGCCTTCTTAATAACTAGTTTTTATGCCTACACTATACTACCTAACTACTAGTAAACCACAGCTGCCTTAGAGCCATATATCAAGCTAGTACTGACAGAAGGCCAAGATCTGGAGGTATATAGTCACTAGCCTGGGAGAGTCCAAGCACTACTGCCTGTCTTCCGAGATTTTGCTGGTTCAGCGGTCTCCGGCTCTCCCTGCCTTCTTAATTACTAGTTGTTATGCCTAGATTATACTACCTAACTACTAGTAAACCACAGCTGCCTTAGATCTATATATCAAGCTTGTACTGACAGAAGGCCTAGATCTGGAGGTATATAGTCACTAGCCTGGGAGAGTCCAAGCACTACTCCCTGTCTTCCAAGATTTTGCTGGTTCAGCAGTCTCCGGCTCTCACTGCCTTCTTAATAACTAGTTGTTATGCCTACACTATACTACCTAACTACTAGTAAACCACAGCTGCCTTAGATCTATATATCAAGCTGGTACTGACAGAAGGCCTAGATCTGGAGGTATATAGTCACTAGCCTGGGAGAGTCCAAGCACTTCTCCCTGTCTTCCAAGATTTTGCTGGTTCAGCGGTCTCTGGCTCTAGCTGCCTTCTTAATAACTAGGTGTTATGCCTACACTATACTAACTAACTATAAGTAAACCCCAGCTGCCTTAGACCGATATATCAAGCTAGTACTGACAGAAGGCCTAGATATGGAGGTATATAGTCACTAGCCTGGGAGAGTCCAAGCACTACTCCCTGTCTTCAAAGATTTTGCTGGTGCTGCAGTCTCCGGCTCTCACTGCCTTCTTAATATCTAGGTGTTATGCCTAGACTATACTAACTAACTACTAGTAAACCCCAGCTGCCTTAAATCTATACATCAAGCTAGTACTGACAGAAGGCCTAGACCTGGAGGTATATAGTCACTAGCCTGGGAGAGTCCAAGCACTACTGTCTGTTCCATGATTTTGCTGGTTCAGCGGTCTCCGGCTCTCCCTGCCTTCTTAATAACTAGTTTTTATGCCTACACTATACTACCTAACTACTAGTAAACCACAGCTGCCTTAGAGCCATATATCAAGCTAGTACTGACAGAAGGCCAAGATCTGGAGGTATATAGTCACTAGCCTGGGAGAGTCCAAGCACTACTGCCTGTCTTCCGAGATTTTGCTGGTTCAGCGGTCTCCGGCTCTCCCTGCCTTCTTAATAACTAGTTGTTATGCCTAGATTATACTACCTAACTACTAGTAAACCACAGCTGCCTTAGTCCCATATATCTAGCTAGTACTGACAGAAGGCCAAGATCTGGAGGTACATAGTCACTAGCCTGGGAGAGTCTGCTCACTACTGCCTGTCTTTCGAGATTTTGCTGGTTCTGCAGTCTCCGGCTCTCACTGCCTTCTTCATAACTAGGTGTTATGCCTAGACTATACTACCTAACTACTAGTAAACCACAGCTGCCTTAGCCCATATAACAAGCTAGTACTGACAGAAGGCCAAGATCTGGAGGTATATAGTCACTAGCCTGGGAGAGTCCAAGCACTACTCCCTGTCTTCCAAGATTTTGCTGGTTCTGCAGTCTCCGGCTCTCACTGCCTTCTTAATAACTAGGTGTTATGCCTAGACTATACTAACTAACTACTAGTAAACCCCAGCTGCCTTAGCCCATACATCAAGCTAGTACTGACAGAAGGCCAAGATCTGGAGGTATATAGTCACTAGCCTGGGAGAGTCCAAGCACTACTCCCTGTCTTCCAAGATTTTGCTGGTTCTGCAGCCTCCGGCTCTCACTGCCTTCTTAATAACTAGGTGTTATGCCTACACTATACTACCTAACTACTAGTAAACCACAGCTGCCTTAGATCTATATATCAAGCTTGTACTGACAGAAGGCCTAGATCTGGAGGTATATAGTCACTAGCCTGGGAGAGTCCAAGCACTTCTCCCTGTCTTCCAAGATTTTGCTGGTTCAGCGGTCTCTGGCTCTAGCTGCCTTCTTAATAACTAGGTGTTATGCCTACACTATACTAACTAACTATAAGTAAACCCCAGCTGCCTTAGACCGATATATCAAGCTAGTACTGACAGAGTCCAAGCGCTACTCCCTGTCTTCAAAGATTTTGCTGGTTCTGCAGTCTCCGGCTCTTACTGCCTTCTTAATAACTAGGTGTCATGCCTACACTATACTACCTAACTACTAGTAAACCACAGCTGCCTTAGATCTATATATCAAGCTTGTACTGACAGAAGACCAAGATCTGTAGGTATATAGTCACTAGCCTGGGAGAGTCCAAGCACTACTCCCTGTCTTCCAAGATTTTGCTGGTTCAGCGGTCTCCGGCTCTAGCTGCCTTCTTAAAAACTATTTGTTATGTCTAGACTATACTAAGTAACTACTAGTAAACCAGAGCTGCCTTAAATCTATACATCAAGCTAGTACTGACAGAAGGCCTAGACCTGGAGGTATATAGTCACTAGCCTGGGAGAGTCCAAGCACTACTGTCTGTTCCATGATTTTACTGGTTCAGCGGTCTCCGGCTCTCCCTGCCTTCTTAATAACTAGTTTTTATGCCTACACTATACTAACTAACTAGTAGTAAACACAGCTGCCTTAGTCCCATATATCTAGCTAGTACTGACTGAAGGCCAAGATCTGGAGGTATATAGTCACTAGCCTAGGAGAGTCCAAGCACTACTGCCTGTCTTCCAAGATTTTGCTGGTTCAGCGTTCTCCGGCTCTCCCTGCCTTCTTAATAACTAGTTGTTATGCCTACACTATACTACCTAACTACTAGTAAACCACAGCTGCCTTAGATCTATATATCAAGCTTGTACTGACAGAAGGCCTAGATCTGGAGGTATATAGTCACTAGCCTGGGAGAGTCCAAGCACTACTCCCTGTCTTCCAAGATTTTGCTGGTTCAGCAGTCTCCGGCTCTCACTGCCTTCTTAATAACTAGTTGTTATGCCTACACTATACTACCTAACTACTAGTAAACCACAGCTGCCTTAGATCTATATATCAAGCTTGTACTTACAGAAGGCCTAGATCTGGAGGTATATAGTCACTAGCCTGGGAGAGTCCAAGCACTTCTCCCTGTCTTCCAAGATTTTGCTGGTTCAGCGGTCTCTGGCTCTAGCTGCCTTCTTAATAACTAGGTGTTATGCCTACACTATACTAACTAACTATAAGTAAACCCCAGCTGCCTTAGACCGATATATCAAGCTAGTACTGACAGAAGGCCTAGATATGGAGGTATATAGTCACTAGCCTGGGAGAGTCCAAGCACTACTCCCTGTCTTCAAAGATTTTGCTGGTTCTGCAGTCTCCGGCTCTCACTGCCTTCTTAATATCTAGGTGTTATGCCTACACTATACTACCTAACTACTAGTAAACCACAGCTGCCTTAGATCTATATATCAAGCTTGTACTGACAGAAGACCAAGATCAGTAGGTATATAGTCACTAGCCTGGGAGAGTCCAAGCACTACTCCCTGTCTTCCAAGATTTTGCTGGTTCAGCGGTCTCCGGCTCTAGCTGCCTTCTTAAAAACTAGTTGTTATGTCTAGACTATACTAAGTAACTACTAGTAAACCACAGCTGCCTTAAATCTATACAGCAAGCTAGTACTGACCGAAGGCCTAGACCTGGAGGTATATAGTCACTAGCCTGGGAGAGTCCAAGCACTACTGTCTGTTCCATGATTTTGCTGGTTCAGCGGTCTCCGGCTCTCCCTGCCTTCTTAATAACTAGTTTTTATGCCTACACTATACTACCTAACTACTAGTAAACCACAGCTGCCTTAGAGCCATATATCAAGCTAGTACTGACAGAAGGCCAAGATCTGGAGGTATATAGTCACTAGCCTGGGAGAGTCCAAGCACTACTGCCTGTCTTCCGAGATTTTGCTGGTTCAGCGGTCTCCGGCTCTCCCTGCCTTCTTAATAACTAGTTGTTATGCCTAGATTATACTAACTAACTAGTAGTAAACACAGCTGCCTTAGTCCCATATATCTAGCTAGTACTGACAGAAGGCCAAGATCTGGAGGTATACAGTCACTAGCCTAGGAGAGTCCAAGCACTACTGCCTGTCTTCCGAGATTTTGCTGGTTCAGCGGTCTCCGGCTCTCCCTGCCTTCTTAATAACTAGTTTTTATGCCTACACTATACTACCTAACTACTAGTAAACCACAGCTGCCTTAGAGCCATATATCAAGCTAGTACTGACAGAAGGCCAAGATCTGGAGGTATATAGTCACTAGCCTGGGAGAGTCCAAGCACTACTGCCTGTCTTCCGAGATTTTGCTGGTTCAGCGGTCTCCGGCTCTCCCTGCCTTCTTAATTACTAGTTGTTATGCCTAGATTATACTACCTAACTACTAGTAAACCACAGCTGCCTTAGATCTATATATCAAGCTTGTACTGACAGAAGGCCTAGATCTGGAGGTATATAGTCACTAGCCTGGGAGAGTCCAAGCACTACTCCCTGTCTTCCAAGATTTTGCTGGTTCAGCAGTCTCCGGCTCTCACTGCCTTCTTAATAACTAGTTGTTATGCCTACACTATACTACCTAACTACTAGTAAACCACAGCTGCCTTAGATCTATATATCAAGCTGGTACTGACAGAAGGCCTAGATCTGGAGGTATATAGTCACTAGCCTGGGAGAGTCCAAGCACTTCTCCCTGTCTTCCAAGATTTTGCTGGTTCAGCGGTCTCTGGCTCTAGCTGCCTTCTTAATAACTAGGTGTTATGCCTACACTATACTAACTAACTATAAGTAAACCCCAGCTGCCTTAGACCGATATATCAAGCTAGTACTGACAGAAGGCCTAGATATGGAGGTATATAGTCACTAGCCTGGGAGAGTCCAAGCACTACTCCCTGTCTTCAAAGATTTTGCTGGTGCTGCAGTCTCCGGCTCTCACTGCCTTCTTAATATCTAGGTGTTATGCCTAGACTATACTAACTAACTACTAGTAAACCCCAGCTGCCTTAAATCTATACATCAAGCTAGTACTGACAGAAGGCCTAGACCTGGAGGTATATAGTCACTAGCCTGGGAGAGTCCAAGCACTACTGTCTGTTCCATGATTTTGCTGGTTCAGCGGTCTCCGGCTCTCCCTGCCTTCTTAATAACTAGTTTTTATGCCTACACTATACTACCTAACTACTAGTAAACCACAGCTGCCTTAGAGCCATATATCAAGCTAGTACTGACAGAAGGCCAAGATCTGGAGGTATATAGTCACTAGCCTGGGAGAGTCCAAGCACTACTGCCTGTCTTCCGAGATTTTGCTGGTTCAGCGGTCTCCGGCTCTCCCTGCCTTCTTAATAACTAGTTGTTATGCCTAGATTATACTACCTAACTACTAGTAAACCACAGCTGCCTTAGTCCCATATATCTAGCTAGTACTGACAGAAGGCCAAGATCTGGAGGTACATAGTCACTAGCCTGGGAGAGTCTGCTCACTACTGCCTGTCTTTCGAGATTTTGCTGGTTCTGCAGTCTCCGGCTCTCACTGCCTTCTTCATAACTAGGTGTTATGCCTAGACTATACTACCTAACTACTAGTAAACCACAGCTGCCTTAGCCCATATAACAAGCTAGTACTGACAGAAGGCCAAGATCTGGAGGTATATAGTCACTAGCCTGGGAGAGTCCAAGCACTACTCCCTGTCTTCCAAGATTTTGCTGGTTCTGCAGTCTCCGGCTCTCACTGCCTTCTTAATAACTAGGTGTTATGCCTAGACTATACTAACTAACTACTAGTAAACCCCAGCTGCCTTAGCCCATACATCAAGCTAGTACTGACAGAAGGCCAAGATCTGGAGGTATATAGTCACTAGCCTGGGAGAGTCCAAGCACTACTCCCTGTCTTCCAAGATTTTGCTGGTTCTGCAGCCTCCGGCTCTCACTGCCTTCTTAATAACTAGGTGGTATGCCTACACTATACTACCTAACTACTAGTAAACCACAGCTGCCTTAGATCTATATATCAAGCTTGTACTGACAGAAGGCCTAGATCTGGAGGTATATAGTCACTAGCCTGGGAGAGTCCAAGCACTTCTCCCTGTCTTCCAAGATTTTGCTGGTTCAGCGGTCTCTGGCTCTAGCTGCCTTCTTAATAACTAGGTGTTATGCCTACACTATACTAACTAACTATAAGTAAACCCCAGCTGCCTTAGACCGATATATCAAGCTAGTACTGACAGAGTCCAAGCGCTACTCCCTGTCTTCAAAGATTTTGCTGGTTCTGCAGTCTCCGGCTCTTACTGCCTTCTTAATAACTAGGTGTCATGCCTACACTATACTACCTAACTACTAGTAAACCACAGCTGCCTTAGATCTATATATCAAGCTTGTACTGACAGAAGACCAAGATCTGTAGGTATATAGTCACTAGCCTGGGAGAGTCCAAGCACTACTCCCTGTCTTCCAAGATTTTGCTGGTTCAGCGGTCTCCGGCTCTAGCTGCCTTCTTAAAAACTATTTGTTATGTCTAGACTATACTAAGTAACTACTAGTAAACCAGAGCTGCCTTAAATCTATACATCAAGCTAGTACTGACAGAAGGCCTAGACCTGGAGGTATATAGTCACTAGCCTGGGAGAGTCCAAGCACTACTGTCTGTTCCATGATTTTGCTGGTTCAGCGGTCTCCGGCTCTCCCTGCCTTCTTAATAACTAGTTTTTATGCCTACACTATACTAACTAACTAGTAGTAAACACAGCTGCCTTAGTCCCATATATCTAGCTAGTACTGACTGAAGGCCAAGATCTGGAGGTATATAGTCACTAGCCTAGGAGAGTCCAAGCACTACTGCCTGTCTTCCAAGATTTTGCTGGTTCAGCGTTCTCCGGCTCTCCCTGCCTTCTTAATAACTAGTTGTTATGCCTACACTATACTACCTAACTACTAGTAAACCACAGCTGCCTTAGATCTATATATCAAGCTTGTACTGACAGAAGGCCTAGATCTGGAGGTATATAGTCACTAGCCTGGGAGAGTCCAAGCACTACTCCCTGTCTTCCAAGATTTTGCTGGTTCAGCAGTCTCCGGCTCTCACTGCCTTCTTAATAACTAGTTGTTATGCCTACACTATACTACCTAACTACTAGTAAACCACAGCTGCCTTAGATCTATATATCAAGCTTGTACTTACAGAAGGCCTAGATCTGGAGGTATATAGTCACTAGCCTGGGAGAGTCCAAGCACTTCTCCCTGTCTTCCAAGATTTTGCTGGTTCAGCGGTCTCTGGCTCTAGCTGCCTTCTTAATAACTAGGTGTTATGCCTACACTATACTAACTAACTATAAGTAAACCCCAGCTGCCTTAGACCGATATATCAAGCTAGTACTGACAGAAGGCCTAGATATGGAGGTATATAGTCACTAGCCTGGGAGAGTCCAAGCACTACTCCCTGTCTTCAAAGATTTTGCTGGTTCTGCAGTCTCCGGCTCTCACTGCCTTCTTAATATCTAGGTGTTATGCCTACACTATACTACCTAACTACTAGTAAACCACAGCTGCCTTAGATCTATATATCAAGCTTGTACTGACAGAAGACCAAGATCAGTAGGTATATAGTCACTAGCCTGGGAGAGTCCAAGCACTACTCCCTGTCTTCCAAGATTTTGCTGGTTCAGCGGTCTCCGGCTCTAGCTGCCTTCTTAAAAACTAGTTGTTATGTCTAGACTATACTAAGTAACTACTAGTAAACCACAGCTGCCTTAAATCTATACAGCAAGCTAGTACTGACCGAAGGCCTTGACCTGGAGGTATATAGTCACTAGCCTGGGAGAGTCCAAGCACTACTGCCTGTCTTCCGAGATTTTGCTGGTTCAGCGGTCTCCGGCTCTCCCTGCCTTCTTAATAACTAGTTTTTATGCCTAGATTATACTAACTAACTAGTAGTAAACACAGCTGCCTTAGTCCCATATATCTAGCTAGTACTGACAGAAGGCCAAGTTCTGGAGGTATATAGTCACTAGCCTAGGAGAGTCCAAGCACTACTGCCTGTCTTCCAAGATTTTGCTGGTTCAGCGGTCTCCGGCTCTCCCTGCCTTCTTAATAACTAGTTGTTATGCCTACACTATACTACCTAACTACTAGTAAACCACAGCTGCCTTAGTCCCATATGTCTAGCTAGTACTGACAGAAGGCCAAGATCTGGAGGTACATAGTCACTAGCCTGGGAGAGTCTGCTCACTACTGCCTGTCTTCCGAGATTTTGCTGGTTCAGCAGTCTCCGGCTCTAGCTGCCTTCTTAATAACTAGTTGTTATGCCTATACTATACTGACTAACTACTAGTAAACCACAGCTGCCTTAGATCCACATATCAAGCTAGTACTGACAGAAGGCCAAGATCTGGAGGTATATAGTCACTAGCCTGGGAGAGTCCAAGCACTACTGCCTGTCTTCCAAGATTTTGCTGGTTCAGCGGTCTCCGGCTCTTCCTGCCTTCTTAATAACTAGTTGTTATGCCTACACTATACTACCTAACTACTAGTAAACCACAGCTGCCTTAGCCAATATATCAAGCTAGTACTGACAGAAGGCCAAGATCTGGAGGTATATAGTCACTAGCCTGGGAGAGTCCAAGCACTACTCCCTGTCTTCCAAGATTTTGCTGGTTCTGCAGTCTCCGGCTCTCACTGCCTTCTTAATAACTAGGTGTTATGCCTAGACTATACTAACTAACTACTAGTAAACCCCAGCTGCCTTAGCCCATATATCAAGCTAGTACTGACAGAAGGCCAAGATCTGGAGGTATATAGTCACTAGCCTGGGAGAGTCCAAGCACTACTCCCTGTCTTCCAAGATTTTGCTGGTTCTGCAGTCTCCGGCTCTCACTGCCTTCTTAATAACTAGGTGTTATGCCTACACTATACTAACTAACTATAAGTAAACCCCAGCTGCCTTAGACCGATATATCAAGCTAGTACTGACAGAAGGCCAAGATCTGGAGGTATATAGTCACTAGCCTGGGAGAGTCCAAGCACTACTGCCTGTCTCCCAAGATTTTGCTGGTTCTGCAGTCTCCGGCTCTCACTGCCTTCTTAATAACTAGGTGTTATGCCTAGACTATACTACCTAACTACTAGTAAACCACAGCTGCCTTAGCCCATATATCAAGCTAGTACTGACAGAAGGCCAACATCTGGAGGTATATAGTCACTAGCCTGGGAGAGTCCAAGCACTACTCCCTGTCTTCCAAGATTTTGCTGGTTCTGCAGTCTCCGGCTCTCACTGCCTTCTTAACAACTAGGTGTTATGCCTAGACTATACTAACTAACTACTAGTAAACCCCAGCTGCCTTAAATCTATACATCAAGCTAGTACTGACAGAAGGCCTAGACCTGGAGGTATATAGTCACTAGCCTGGGAGAGTCCAAGCACTACTGTCTGTTCCATGATTTTGCTGGTTCAGCGGTCTCCGGCTCTCCCTGCCTTCTTAATAACTAGTTTTTATGCCTACACTATACTACCTAACTACTAGTAAACCACAGCTGCCTTAGAGCCATATATCAAGCTAGTACTGACAGAAGGCCAAGATCTGGAGGTATATAGTCACTAGCCTGGGAGAGTCCAAGCACTACTGCCTGTCTTCCGAGATTTTGCTGGTTCAGCGGTCTCCGGCTCTCCCTGCCTTCTTAATAACTAGTTGTTATGCCTAGATTATACTAACTAACTAGTAGTAAACACAGCTGCCTTAGTCCCATATATCTAGCTAGTACTGACAGAAGGCCAAGATCTGGAGGTATACAGTCACTAGCCTAGGAGAGTCCAAGCACTACTGCCTGTCTTCCAAGATTTTGCTGGTTCAGCGGTCTCCGGCTCTCCCTGCCTTTTTAATAACTAGTTGTTATGCCTACACTATACTACCTAACTACTAGTAAACCACAGCTGCCTTAGTCCCATATATCTAGCTAGTACTGACAGAAGGCCAAGATCTGGAGGTACATAGTCACTAGCCTGGGAGAGTCTGCTCACTACTGCCTGTCTTCCGAGATTTTGCTGGTTCAGCAGTCTCCGGCTCTAGCTGCCTTCTTAATAACTAGTTGTTATGCCTATACTATACTAACTAACTACTAGTAAACCACAGCTGCCTTAGACCGATATATCAAGCTAGTACTGACAGAAGGCCAAGATCTGGAGGTATATAGTCACTAGCCTGGGAGAGTCCAAGCACTACTGCCTGTTTTCCAAGATTTTGCTGGTTCCGCAGTCTCCGGCTCTCACTGCCTTCTTAATAACTAGGTGTTATGCCTAGACTATACTACCTAACTACTAGTAAACCACAGCTGCCTTAGCCCATATAACAAGCTAGTACTGACAGAAGGCCAAGATCTGGAGGTATATAGTCACTAGCCTGGGAGAGTCCAAGCACTACTGCCTGTTTTCCAAGATTTTGCTGGTTCTGCAGCCTCCGGCTCTCACTGCCTTCTTAATAACTAGGTGTTATGCCTACACTATACTACCTAACTACTAGTAAACCACAGCTGCCTTAGATCTATATATCAAGCTTGTACTGACAGAAGGCCTAGATCTGGAGGTATATAGTCACTAGCCTGGGAGAGTCCAAGCACTTCTCCCTGTCTTCCAAGATTTTGCTGGTTCAGCGGTCTCTGGCTCTAGCTGCCTTCTTAATAACTAGGTGTTATGCCTACACTATACTAACTAACTATAAGTAAACCCCAGCTGCCTTAGACCGATATATCAGGCTAGTACTGACAGAAGGCCTAGATATGGAGGTATATAGTCACTAGCCTGGGAGAGTCCAAGCACTACTCCCTGTCTTCCAAGATTTTGCTGGTTCGCCAGCCTCCGGCTCTCACTGCCTTCTTAATAACTAGGTGTTATGCCTAGACTATACTACCTAACTACTAGTAAACCACAGCTGCCTTAGCCCATATAACAACCTAGTACTGACAGAAGGCCAAGATCTGGAGGTATATAGTCACTAGCCTGGGAGAGTCCAAGCACTACTCCCTGTCTTCCAAGATTTTGCTGGTTCTGCAGTCTCCGGCTCTCACTGCCTTCTTAATAACTAGGTGTTATGCCTAGACTATACTAACTACTAGTAAACCACAGCTGCCTTAGAGCCATATATCAAGCTAGTACTGACAGAAGGCCAAGATCTGGAGGTATATAGTCACTAGCCTGGGAGAGTCCAAGCACTACTGCCTGTCTTCCGAGATTTTGCTGGTTCAGCGGTCTCCGGCTCTCCCTGCCTTCTTAATAACTAGTTGTTATGCCTAGATTATACTAACTAACTAGTAGTAAACACAGCTGCCTTAGTCCCATATATCTAGCTAGTACTGACAGAAGGCCAAGATCTGGAGGTATATAGTCACTAGCCTAGGAGAGTCCAAGCACTACTGCCTGTCTTCCAAGATTTTGCTGGTTCAGCGGTCTCCGGCTCTCCCTGCCTTCTTAATAACTAGTTGTTATGCCTACACTATACTACCTAACTACTAGTAAACCACAGCTGCCTTAGTCCCATATATCTAGCTAGTACTGACAGAAGGCCAAGATCTGGAGGTACATAGTCACTAGCCTGGGAGAGTCTGCTCACTACTGCCTGTCTTCCGAGATTTTGCTGGTTCAGCAGTCTCCGGCTCTAGCTGCCTTCTTAATAACTAGTTGTTATGCCTATACTATACTGACTAACTACTAGTAAACCACAGCTGCCTTAGATCCACATATCAAGCTAGTACTGACAGAAGGCCAAGATCTGGAGGTATATAGTCACTAGCCTGGGAGAGTCCAAGCACTACTGCCTGTCTTCCAAGATTTTGCTGGTTCAGCGGTCTCCGGCTCTCCCTGCCTTCTTAATAACTAGTTGTTATGCCTACACTATACTACCTAACTACTAGTAAACCACAGCTGCCTTAGTCCCATATATCTAGCTAGTACTGACAGAAGGCCAAGATCTGGAGGTACATAGTCACTAGCCTGGGAGAGTCTGCTCACTACTGCCTGTCTTCCGAGATTTTGCTGGTTCAGCAGTCTCCGGCTCTAGCTGCCTTCTTAATAACTAGTTGTTATGCCTATACTATACTGACTAACTACTAGTAAACCACAGCTGCCTTAGATCCACATATCAAGCTAGTACTGACAGAAGGCCAAGATCTGGAGGTATATAGTCACTAGCCTGGGAGAGTCCAAGCACTACTGCCTGTCTTCCAAGATTTTGCTGGTTCAGCGGTCTTCGGCTCTCCCTGCCTTCTTAATAACTAGTTGTTATGCCTACACTATACTACCTAACTACTAGTAAACCACAGCTGCCTTAGATCTATATATCAAGCTTGTACTGACAGAAGGCCTAGATCTGGAGGTATATAGTCACTAGCCTGGGAGATTCCAAGCACTACTCCGTGTCTTCCAAGATTTTGCTGGTTCTGCAGCCTCCGGCTCTCACTGCCTTCTTAATAACTAGGTGTTATGCCTACACTATACTACCTAACTACTAGTAAACCACAGCTGCCTTAGATCTATATATCAAGCTTGTACTGACAGAAGGCCTAGATCTGGAGGTATATAGTCACTAGCCTGGGAGAGTCCAAGCACTTCTCCCTGTCTTCCAAGATTTTGCTGGTTCAGCGGTCTCTGGCTCTAGCTGCCTTCTTAATAACTAGGTGTTATGCCTACACTATACTAACTAACTATAAGTAAACCCCAGCTGCCTTAGACCGATATATCAAGCTAGTACTGACAGAAGGCCTAGATATGGAGGTATATAGTCACTAGCCTGGGAGAGTCCAAGCACTACTCCCTGTCTTCAAAGATTTTGCTGGTTCTGCAGTCTCCGGCTCTCACTGCCTTCTTAATAACTAGGTGTTATGCCTACACTATACTACCTAACTACTAGTAAACCACAGCTGCCTTAGATCTATATATCAAGCTTGTACTGACAGAAGGCCTAGATCTGGAGGTATATAGTCACTAGCCTGGGAGAGTCCAAGCACTTCTCCCTGTCTTCCAAGATTTTGCTGGTACAGCGGTCTCTGGCTCTAGCTGCCTTCTTAATAACTAGGTGTTATGCCTACACTATACTAACTAACTATAAGTAAACCCCAGCTGCCTTAGACCGATATATCAAGCTAGTACTGACAGAAGGCCTAGACCTGGAGGTATATAGTCACTAGCCTGGGAGAGTCCAAGCACTACTGTCTGTTCCATGATTTTGCTGGTTCAGCGGTCTCCGGCTCTCCCTGCCTTCTTAATAACTAGTTTTTATGCCTACACTATACTACCTAACTACTAGTAAACCACAGCTGCCTTAGAGCCATATATCAAGCTAGTACTGACAGAAGGCCAAGATCTGGAGGTATATAGTCACTAGCCTAGGAGAGTCCAAGCACTACTGCCTGTCTTCCAAGATTTGGCTGGTTCAGCGGTCTCCGGCTCTCCCTGCCTTTTTAATAACTAGTTGTTATGCCTACACTATACTACCTAACTACTAGTAAACCACAGCTGCCTTAGTCCCATATATCTAGCTAGTACTGACAGAAGGCCAAGATCTGGAGGTACATAGTCACTAGCCTGGGAGAGTCTGCTCACTACTGCCTGTCTTCCGAGATTTTGCTGGTTCAGCAGTCTCCGGCTCTAGCTGCCTTCTTAATAACTAGTTGTTATGCCTATACTATACTAACTAACTACTAGTAAACCACAGCTGCCTTAGACCGATATATCAAGCTAGTACTGACAGAAGGCCAAGATCTGGAGGTATATAGTCACTAGCCTGGGAGAGTCCAAGCACTTCTCCCTGTCTTCCAAGATTTTGCTGGTTCTGCAGTCTCCGGCTCTCACTGCCTTCTTAATAACTAGGTGTTATGCCTAGACTATACTACCTAACTACTAGTAAACCACAGCTGCCTTAGCCCATATAACAAGCTAGTACTGACAGAAGGCCAAGATCTGGAGGTATATAGTCACTAGCCTGGGAGAGTCCAAGCACTACTCCCTGTCTTCCAAGATTTTGCTGGTTCTGCAGCCTCCGGCTCTCACTGCCTTCTTAATAACTAGGTGTTATGCCAACACTATACTACCTAACTACTAGTAAACCACAGCTGCCTTAGATCTATATATCAAGCTTGTACTGACAGAAGGCCTAGATCTGGAGGTATATAGTCACTAGCCTGGGAGAATCCAAGCACTTCTCCCTGTCTTCCAAGATTTTGCTGGTTCAGCGGTCTCTGGCTCTAGCTGCCTTCTTAATAACTAGGTGTTATGCCTACACTATACTAACTAACTATAAGTAAACCCCAGCTGCCTTAGACCGATATATCAAGCTAGTACTGACAGAAGGCCTAGATATGGAGGTATATAGTCACTAGCCTGGGAGAGTCCAAGCACTACTCCCTGTCTTCCAAGATTTTGCTGGTTCTGCAGTCTCCGGCTCTCACTGCCTTCTTAATAACTAGGTGTTATGCCTAGACTATACTACCTAACTACTAGTAAACCACAGCTGCCTTAGCCCATATAACAAGCTAGTACTGACAGAAGGCCAAGATCTGGAGGTATATAGTCACTAGCCTGGGAGAGTCCAAGCACTACTCCCTGGCTTCCAAGATTTTGCTGGTTCTGCAGTCTCCGGCTCTCACTGCCTTCTTAATAACTAGGTGTTATGCCTAGACTATACTAACTACTAGTAAACCACAGCTGCCTTAGAGCCATATATCAAGCTAGTACTGACAGAAGGCCAAGATCTGGAGGTATATAGTCACTAGCCTGGGAGAGTCCAAGCACTACTGCCTGTCTTCCGAGATTTTGCTGGTTCAGCGGTCTCCGGCTCTCCCTGCCTTCTTAATAACTAGTTGTTATGCCTAGATTATACTAACTAACTAGTAGTAAACACAGCTGCCTTAGTCCCATATATCTAGCTAGTACTGACAGAAGGCCAAGATCTGGAGGTATATAGTCACTAGCCTAGGAGAGTCCAAGCACTACTGCCTGTCTTCCAAGATTTTGCTGGTTCAGCGGTCTCCGGCTCTCCCTGCCTTCTTAATAACTAGTTGTTATGCCTACACTATACTACCTAACTACTAGTAAACCACAGCTGCCTTAGTCCCATATATCTAGCTAGTACTGACAGAAGGCCAAGATCTGGAGGTACATAGTCACTAGCCTGGGAGAGTCTGCTCACTACTGCCTGTCTTCCGAGATTTTGCTGGTTCAGCAGTCTCCGGCTCTAGCTGCCTTCTTAATAACTAGTTGTTATGCCTATACTATACTGACTAACTACTAGTAAACCACAGCTGCCTTAGATCCACATATCAAGCTAGTACTGACAGAAGGCCAAGATCTGGAGGTATATAGTCACTAGCCTGGGAGAGTCCAAGCACTACTGCCTGTCTTCCAAGATTTTGCTGGTTCAGCGGTCTCCGGCTCTAGCTGCCTTCTTAATAACTAGTTGTTATGCCTATACTATACTGACTAACTACTAGTAAACCACAGCTGCCTTAGATCCACATATCAAGCTAGTACTGACAGAAGGCCAAGATCTGGAGGTATATAGTCACTAGCCTGGGAGAGTCCAAGCACTACTGCCTGTCTTCCAAGATTTTGCTGGTTCAGCGGTCTTCGGCTCTCCCTGCCTTCTTAATAACTAGTTGTTATGCCTACACTATACTACCTAACTACTAGTAAACCACAGCTGCCTTAGATCTATATATCAAGCTTGTACTGACAGAAGGCCTAGATCTGGAGGTATATAGTCACTAGCCTGGGAGAGTCCAAGCACTACTCCGTGTCTTCCAAGATTTTGCTGGTTCTGCAGCCTCCGGCTCTCACTGCCTTCTTAATAACTAGGTGTTATGCCTACACTATACTACCTAACTACTAGTAAACCACAGCTGCCTTAGATCTATATATCAAGCTTGTACTGACAGAAGGCCTAGATCTGGAGGTATATAGTCACTAGCCTGGGAGAGTCCAAGCACTTCTCCCTGTCTTCCAAGATTTTGCTGGTTCAGCGGTCTCTGGCTCTAGCTGCCTTCTTAATACCTAGGTGTTATGCCTACACTATACTAACTAACTATAAGTAAACCCCAGCTGCCTTAGACCGATATATCAAGCTAGTACTGACAGAAGGCCTAGATATGGAGGTATATAGTCACTAGCCTGGGAGAGTCCAAGCACTACTCCCTGTCTTCAAAGATTTTGCTGGTTCTGCAGTCTCCGGCTCTCACTGCCTTCTTAATAACTAGGTGTTATGCCTACACTATACTACCTAACTACTACTAAACCACAGCTGCCTTAGATCTATATATCAAGCTTGTACTGACAGAAGGCCTAGATCTGGAGGTATATAGTCACTAGCCTGGGAGAGTCCAAGCACTTCTCCCTGTCTTCCAAGATTTTGCTGGTTCAGCGGTCTCTGGCTCTAGCTGCCTTCTTAATAACTAGGTGTTATGCCTACACTATACTAACTAACTATAAGTAAACCACAGCTGCCTTAGATCCACATATCAAGCTAGTACTGACAGAAGGCCAAGATCTGGAGGTATATAGTCACTAGCCTGGGAGAGTCCAAGCACTACTGCCTGTCTTCCAAGATTTTGCTGGTTCAGCGGTCTTCGGCTCTCCCTGCCTTCTTAATAACTAGTTGTTATGCCTACACTATACTACCTAACTACTAGTAAACCACAGCTGCCTTAGATCTATATATCAAGCTTGTACTGACAGAAGGCCTAGATCTGGAGGTATATAGTCACTAGCCTGGGAGAGTCCAAGCACTACTCCGTGTCTTCCAAGATTTTGCTGGTTCTGCAGCCTCCGGCTCTCACTGCCTTCTTAATAACTAGGTGTTATGCCTACACTATACTACCTAACTACTAGTAAACCACAGCTGCCTTAGATCTATATATCAAGCTTGTACTGACAGAAGGCCTAGATCTGGAGGTATATAGTCACTAGCCTGGGAGAGTCCAAGCACTTCTCCCTGTCTTCCAAGATTTTGCTGGTTCAGCGGTCTCTGGCTCTAGCTGCCTTCTTAATACCTAGGTGTTATGCCTACACTATACTAACTAACTATAAGTAAACCCCAGCTGCCTTAGACCGATATATCAAGCTAGTACTGACAGAAGGCCTAGATATGGAGGTATATAGTCACTAGCCTGGGAGAGTCCAAGCACTACTCCATGTCTTCAAAGATTTTGCTGGTTCTGCAGTCTCCGGCTCTCACTGCCTTCTTAATAACTAGGTGTTATGCCTACACTATACTACCTAACTACTACTAAACCACAGCTGCCTTAGATCTATATATCAAGCTTGTACTGACAGAAGGCCTAGATCTGGAGGTATATAGTCACTAGCCTGGGAGAGTCCAAGCACTTCTCCCTGTCTTCCAAGATTTTGCTGGTTCAGCGGTCTCTGGCTCTAGCTGCCTTCTTAATAACTAGGTGTTATGCCTACACTATACTAACTAACTATAAGTAAACCCCAGCTGCCTTAGACCGATATATCAAGCTAGTACTGACAGAAGGCCTAGACCTGGAGGTATATAGTCACTAGCCTGGGAGAGTCCAAGCACTACTGCCTGTTTTCCAAGATTTTGCTGGTTCTGCAGTCTCCGGCTCTCCCTGCCTTCTTAATAACTAGTTTTTATGCCTACACTATACTACCTAACTACTAGTAAACCACAGCTGCCTTAGCCCATATAACAAGCTAGTACTGACAGAAGGCCAAGATCTGGAGGTATATAGTCACTAGCCTGGGAGAGTCCAAGCACTACTCCCTGTCTTCCAAGATTTTGCTGGTTCTGCAGTCTCCGGCTCTAGCTGCCTTCTTAATAACTAGTTGTTATGCCTATATTATACTAACTAACTACTAGTAAACCACAGCTGCCTTAGACCGATATATCAAGCTAGTACTGACAGAAGGCCAAGATCTGGAGGTATATAGTCACTAGCCTGGGAGAGTCCAAGCACTACTGCCTGTCTTCCAAGATTTTGCTGGTTCTGCAGTCTCCGGCTCTCACTGCCTTCTTAATAACTAGGTGTTATGCCTAGACTATACTACCTAACTACTAGTAAACCACAGCTGCCTTAGCCCATATATCAAGCTAGTACTGACAGAAGGCCAAGATCTGAAGGTATATAGTCACTAGCCTAGGAGAGTCCAAGCACTACTGCCTGTCTTCCAAGATTTTGCTGGTTCAGCGGTCTCCGGCTCTCCCTGCCTTCTTAATAACTAGTTGTTATGCCTACACTATACTACCTAACTACTAGTAAACCACAGCTGCCTTAGTCCCATATATCTAGCTAGTACTGACAGAAGGCCAAGATCTGGAGGTACATAGTCACTAGCCTGGGAGAGTCTGCTCACTACTGCCTGTCTTCCGAGATTATGCTGGTTCAGCAGTCTCCGGCTCTAGCTGCCTTCTTAATAACTAGTTGTTATGCCTATACTATACTGACTAACTACTAGTAAACCACAGCTGCCTTAGATCCACATATCAAGCTAGTACTGACAGAAGGCCAAGATCTGGAGGTATATAGTCACTAGCCTGGGAGAGTCCAAGCACTACTGCCTGTCTTCCAAGATTTTGCTGGTTCAGCGGTCTCCGGCTCTAGCTGCCTTCTTAATAACTAGTTGTTATGCCTATACTATACTGACTAACTACTAGTAAACCACAGCTGCCTTAGATCTATATATCAAGCTTATACTGACAGAAGGCCTAGATCTGGAGGTATATAGTCACTAGCCTGGGAGAGTCCAAGCACTACTCCGTGTCTTCCAAGATTTTGCTGGTTCTGCAGCCTCCGGCTCTCACTGCCTTCTTAATAACTAGGTGTTATGCCTACACTATACTACCTAACTACTAGTAAACCACAGCTGCCTTAGATCTATATATCAAGCTTGTACTGACAGAAGGCCTAGATCTGGAGGTATATAGTCACTAGCCTGGGAGAGTCCAAGCACTTCTCCCTGTCTTCCAAGATTTTGCTGGTTCAGCGGTCTCTGGCTCTAGCTGCCTTCTTAATAACTAGGTGTTATGCCTACACTATACTAACTAACTATAAGTAAACCCCAGCTGCCTTAGACCGATATATCAAGCTAGTACTGACAGAAGGCCTAGATATGGAGGTATATAGTCACTAGCCTGGGAGAGTCCAAGCACTACTCCCTGTCTTCAAAGATTTTGCTGGTTCTGCAGTCTCCGGCTCTCACTGCCTTCTTAATAACTAGGTGTTATGCCTACACTATACTACCTAACTACTAGTAAACCACAGCTGCCTTAGATCTATATATCAAGCTTGTACTGACAGAAGGCCTAGATCTGGAGGTATATAGTCACTAGCCTGGGAGAGTCCAAGCACTTCTCCCTGTCTTCCAAGATTTTGCTGGTTCAGCGGTCTCTGGCTCTAGCTGCCTTCTTAATAACTAGGTGTTATGCCTACACTATACTAACTAACTATAAGTAAACCCCAGCTGCCTTAGACCGATATATCAAGCTAGTACTGACAGAAGGCCTAGATATGGAGGTATATAGTCACTAGCCTGGGAGAGTCCAAGCACTACTCCCTGTCTTCAAAGATTTTGCTGGTTCTGCAGTCTCCGGCTCTCACTGCCTTCTTAATAACTAGGTGTTATGCCTACACTATACTACCTAACTACTAGTAAACCACAGCTGCCTTAGATCTATATATCAAGCTTGTACTGACAGAAGGCCAAGATCTGGAGGTATATAGTCACTAGCCTGGGAGAGTCCAAGCACTGCTCCCTGTCTTCCAAGATTTTGCTGGTTCAGCGGTCTCCGGCTCTAGCTGCCTTCTTAAAAACTAGTTGTTTTTTCTAGACTATACTAAGTAACTACTAGTAAACCACAGCTGCCTTAAATCTATACATCAAGCTAGTACTGACAGAAGGCCTAGACCTGGAGGTATATAGTCACTAGCCTGGGAGAGTCCAAGCACTACTGTCTGTTCCATGATTTTGCTGGTTCAGCGGTCTCCGGCTCTCCCTGCCTTCTTAATAACTAGTTTTTATGCCTACACTATACTACCTAACTACTAGTAAACCACAGCGTCCTTAGAGCCATATATCAAGCTAGTACTGACAGAAGGCCAAGATCTGGAGGTATATAGTCACTAGCCTGGGAGAGTCCAAGCACTACTGCCTGTCTTCCGAGATTTTGCTGGTTCAGCGGTCTCCGGCTCTCCCTGCCTTCTTAATAACTAGTTGTTATGCCTAGATTATACTAACTAACTAGTAGTAAACACAGCTGCCTTAGTCCCATATATCTAGCTAGTACTGACAGAAGGCCAAGATCTGGAGGTATATAGTCACTAGCCTAGGAGAGTCCAAGCACTACTGCCTGTCTTCCAAGATTTTGCTGGTTCAGCGGTCTCCGGCTCTCCCTGCCTTCTTAATAACTAGTTGTTATGCCTACACTATACTACCTAACTACTAGTAAACCACAGCTGCCTTAGTCCCATATATCAAGCTCGTACTGACAGAAGGCCAAGATCTGGAGGTATATAGTCACTAGCCTGGGAGAGTCCAAGCACTACTGCCTGTCTTCCGAGATTTTGCTGGTTCAGCGGTCTCCGGCTCTCCCTGCCTTCTTAATAACTAGTTGTTATGCCTAGATTATACTAACTAACTAGTAGTAAACACAGCTGCCTTAGTCCCATATATCTAGCTAGTACTGACAGAAGGCCAAGATCTGGAGGTATATAGTCACTAGCCTGGGAGAGTCCAAGCACTACTGCCTGTCTTCCAAGATTTTGCTGGTTCAGCGGTCTCCGGCTCTCCCTGCCTTCTTAATAACTAGTTGTTATGCCTACACTATACTACCTAACTACTAGTAAACCACAGCTGCCTTAGCCCATATATCAAGCTAGTACTGACAGAAGGCCAAGATCTGGAGGTATATAGTCACTAGCCTGGGAGAGTCCAAGCACTACTCCCTGTCTTCCAAGATTTTGCTTCAAAAGCGGTCTTCGGCACTAGCTGTCCCTTTTAGGTCAATGCAGCTTTACTAGATAGCACAACTAATTCCTGAACTAATTCCTTAAGTAAATTTTAATCATTTATATATTTTATAATCACAGTGGCCCCGAGACAATTTACTCAACTGATCTTATCGTGATCATTAAAATATTTGTTGAGACATCTCTGGAAGTGCCAACAATGGTTGGTTTCTTCCATATTTTGTATGTTTTTTTTTTATTTTATTTTGCTTTTAACGTTCTTGTCAACTTGTACATAATATATGCATAAAAAAACTTGATCATAGAATAGAATAGAATAAATTATGACTCAAAAACCCCCGCTAACACGGGGTGCACCTCGGCCAATTGTCCTATTGTGCGAGTCCTGTATGCCTACTTAGGCTTCTCTCAGACTTCTGATGAATCTCAGATAATGCCAGATTTCAGCCGACCTCCTGATCTCATCCTCTCCAAGGCTGCCAAAATGCATGAACCGCCTCCTTCCTAATGTAACACATTCAAATATGACGTGCTTAGGTGTCTCCTCCTTGTCCTTGCACCACCTACATACCGGAGAGGACTTCATTTTCATAACATACATATGTTTGTTCATCGTACCATCGCCTGTGATCATTGCGACCGTCTCCCTCAGGTCTTTTCTGGACATATCAAGAAAGATGTCCTTTTTACTGAGTTTATTAAAATCTATAAAGGACTTTGTATGGGCTATTTTCTGTCCCTCCCATAATTTTCCAAAGTCCCTTTTGGCTTTTGCCGCTATTGCTTCCTTGGCACAGGCCATTGATAATCCCACAAAGGGCACTGGACCCACCGGCATCACTACCGCTCCTGCCCCTGCCAGCTTGTCCGCCCTCTCATTACCCGGAATGCCTCTATGTCCCGGTACCCAGTAAATGACAACCTTATTATCTGTTGCTAGTCGGTTGAGCCTTGACTGGCACTCGTCCACCACTCTTGAGGTAGTCTCCTGGCTCCTTAAGGCATTCCATGCAGCCTGACTGTCCGTAAGGATATTAATCTTCCTCCTACGGACTCCCCTCTCGCTCATGCTGTATGCCGCCGCTAAAATGTCGTATATCTCCGCCTGGAACACAGTTGGGGTCTTTCCAAATGAGATTTGTAGCCTTAAGCCACCCTCACCCCCACTCCAGACCCCTGCTCCTGCTCCATGTATCGTCTTGGAGCCGTCCGTGTAAATATTAGTGCCATTGGGAGGCTTAAAGTTCTCCTCTTTACCAGTACAGATGCCATGTATTTCTACTCCGTACCTCCTTGCAGTCCCTGACCTGCTCCTCATCATGTCTGACGGCATGCTTAATTCGGGGATCATCCCTATCTTTGAGAAAATCTGGGAGTGTCCAATTTCCTGTTTAGGATTACCTATGACCTCCTGTTTCATCATTCTGTATGCCGATTTCATTGCCTCCGCTTCAATGAATACATCAATTGGCAGCAAGTTAAGAATAGCCTCCATTGCTATCACAGGTGTTGACCTCATCGCTCCCGTGACCAATAAGCACCCCAATCTTTGTACCTTCCTCAATTTGGCGCTCAAGGACTTGGTGGCCATTTTATGCCACCATACCACGCACCCATACGTCATCACCGGTCTTATCATTGCTGTATAGATCCAGTGCGTTATACGAGGGCTGATGCCCCAGTTCTTTCCACACAGGTTCCTGCATACCCACAACAACCTTATGGCTCTATTTGTAACTAGAGTGATGTGTTCCTTCCAGTTTAGTCGCCGGTCTAGAACCACTCCCAAGTATTTTACCTTATCACTATAGGGTACCACCTCTCCTCTGAAGCTCGGATTTCTCAGCCCATCCAGCTTCCTTTTATTAGTGAATGGGACCAGTACCGTCTTCATAGGGTTGATACTCAGTCCCTTCTAATTTCACCAGTCTGATGTAATCTTTAGTGCGCTCTCCATTAAGTCTGCCATTACCGACTGCACCTTGCCTTTGATGATAATAGCTATGTCATCTGCGTACCCAATTGCCTTAAATCCCGCATCATTGAGTTTCGCCAGTAATGAGTCCACCACCATACTCCATATCAGTGGTGATAGCACTCCCCCTTGCGGGCACCCTGTGGTCGCCTTGACCTTGATGCTTCCGCTCCCTTTGGTAGCATGAATTATCCTGTTACTTAGCATGCCCTTAACCCATTCGGTGATACAACTTTCTGTCCCAAAGACCTCAAGAGCGCTAGAAATCACGTCAACCGATGTGTTATCAAACGCCCCCTCAATATCTAGAAATGCTCCTAGGGCTATTTCTTTGGCCTATAGGGATCCCTCAATCTCGCTTACTACCGTGTGTAACGCTGATTCGCATGATCTACCCTTCTGGTAGGCATGTTGATGTTTCAGGTTACCAACCCGAGGATTGTTCATCCCCAAATGCCTGTTTATGACCTTCTCCATTGTCTTCAACAGGAAGGAGGACAGGCATATTGGTCTGAAGGCTTTTGCCTCCTCATACGTAGGCTTCCCTGGTTTTGGTATAAACACCACCCTTACCTCGTTCCATCTGTCTGGGATATATCCCCAGGCTAAACTACTCCTGAATAGCCTGATCAATGGGCTGATCAGAAGTTCCATCCCTTTCTGCAACAAGGCCGGGTATATCCTATCACATCCAGGTGACTTGAAAGGATTAAAAGATCTAATAGCCCATCTTACCGCCTGAGGAGTTATTATCCTGTGGGCCTGCTTCCAATCGGGTTGTTTCCTTATCCAGCCAACCCTATTAGCCTGATCTTCATATCGTACACACCCTGGAAAGTGTGCCCTCAGCAGCACCTCGAGTGTTTGCTGAGTACTACAAGTATTCCCATCGGGCCCTTTCAAGGACCCTAATTCGCAATCCGTGCCACTCTTAGCCAGGGCCTTATGGACCCTCGCCCCCGTCCTGACTTCTTCAATCCGTTCACAGAAGTCTCTCCATGATTGTCTTTTAGACTGTCTTATGAGCATATTGTACTCGGTTAAGGCTTTCCTATATTCCTGCCAGCCACCATTTCTTTTCGTTTTGTTGAAGAGCCTCCTAGTCCTTTTCCTCGCCTCTTCCAGATTCCTGTTCCACCAAGGGACCTTTCTGAAATTCCTTTTCTCCGTAATGTTGCAGTTCTCCTCAAAGGACGATAACCTCGGTGACCCTATCATTCATAAGATCAATCTCGAGTGGATTGGCTGCCGATGTAGGACAGCTCTTCAGCCCCTGCTCTAGGTTCTGTACATACCCTCCCCAGTTGGTATTTCTTGGGTTTCTATATGTTAGGCTCTCCGTTAGCCTACCCTCAATGTCAAACCTAATGTACTTATGGTCTGACCCTGAAACATGCCAATTTCGTAGGCTGAAGCTTGCAGAGCCCCCTAATGCTAAAGTCAGATCGAGAACCTCTCTTCTATTCCTTGTCTCGAACGTCGTACTATTCCCCACATTCTGGACATTAATGTTATTAATAACTAACAATTCAAACAGAGACTCACCTCTATCATTGGTATCCCTGCTACCCCATATCTGATGGTGGGCGTTGGCGTCAGTTCCAATCACCGTCGCCTTCCTCTCCATTTTCGCATACTCCACCAGCTTCTCCAGACTCGTGGTTGGGATTTCCTGATCACCAGGTAAATAGGTGGATGCCAACACCAGCTTCCGCCTGTTGGCTTCTACCTCCACTGCAATAGAATCTCTAGAAAATAGGAACCTCAGTGGAAAACATGTTATATCAGACCTAACCAAAATGCATGCTCTGGGATTATTACATTCATGCTTATAGATCTTAAACCCCTTGAATCCAAGACCCATAATTGTATTGTTATTAACCCACGGTTCTTGAATTAAAACAATATCAATATACTGACTCACCACGTACTGCTGCAGAGCTCCTGTGGCAGCCTTGCAGTGGTGAAGGTTCACCTGCAGCAGACGCACCATCCGTTGTTATGAGGGGGGGGGGTCCTCAGCAGGACCGCCCATTGTCGGGGCTTTCCAGCCTTCGGCCCTGGCACCCGTGCCCGGCTCTGGGGAGACCTCGGTCCTTCCACCTCCCGCTTGGGAGCAACCCGGAGTTTGCTTGGACGGCCGCCTGCCCGAAGCAGACCGACCATCTTCCACAACCCCACTGTCCCTCCTCTCAACTTCCAGGGGTTGGTTAGGCCTCCCCTCCCCAGAACCAGCCACGGCCTCCCGACCGTCACCTTCCTCTCCCTCCGGAACTTGAGGCCCCTCCACCTCCATCTCATCTTTATCCTCCTCCTTCTTCTTCTTAACCCTCACATCTACCCTGTGAAAACCGTGGCATATCTTGCCACCTCTCTCCTGAATTATCTGGAGATGTGAGTCTGGAATGGACACAACTAGATACATTCCTCTCGGCAACTCCTTTACCCCTCCTGGCAGTACCTTCCACCTGCCCGTGTCAAGAGCGTTCTGTGCCCTTATATTCTTTAATGCACATTCGACATTCCTGACTGGCTTTGGAATGTAGAACCCAATTATGTGGTACCCCTCTAGAAGCCCAGCATCGCATACTTCTAGATGGACACCCTCAAATGGAGTCATCTCCTTCACCTGCACCTCAAGCCATTCTTTAGAGATCTTGTTGATGCAGCTGATCATCAGTGCACCCTCCCTGATCTTAATTGTGTCGAAGTTCACCAACTTCTCCACATCCGGAACTACCGGATATGCCTCCGCCATCTTGTCTATCAGTATCGTCTGTAGACGTTCAATGTATTCCTCCGTCAGTGGACCATCCGGATACTCCACGTTCCTGATGGCCACTTTCGTACAGGCCACAGCCGCACTGTAGCTTTGTTCCTCTGTCTTTGGCCTCTTCTTCTCTTTCCTCTCTGGCGAGGGAGTGAAGTCAGCCTGATCCCTGGGTCCCTTGTTACCCTTGCCCTCATTGTCCTTAGAGGACCCAGCTTCCATCACTACGCGGGCCTTATTCCTCAGGCGCATGATGTTTTTCCTTTGAACTCGAGGCATCTTCTTCCACTCGTCCGTCGGAATCCTCCTTAAATATAGAGGCACTTCCACACTCTGACAAGACTCCTTGTCCTCTTGCTGAGCTAGCCCACCTTCTTGCTCTAAATTTGCCATCTGCCGTATCACGGCTTCCTGGCCATCCTCTGATAATTCAGAGACCTGGGAATTAGATTCCTCAGGTAACAACGTCGTACTTGCTGTTAATTTGTCTTCCATCTTGTTCCCACGAGTACGGGGGAGATAAAGGTCACCACAGACAGAGCCCCCTATGTCTGCGTAAGGCTACAATACAATGGGGTGTCGCCTGGTGCCCCAAGTGGGTCGTTCCAAACACCAATGTTTCAACACCCGGTGCCATCCATCCCTCAGCACGAGCTCCCTCGACCTTGGATTAGGTGTATCTGAAAAAAAAAAAAAAAAAAAAAAAAAAAAAAAAAAAAAAAAAAAAAAAAAAAAAAAAAAAAAAAAGGGGGGGTGCGTGGGTTATGGGAATCACGCACCCGGAGAGAGATTGGGATGGAGTTAGGACTGCAGGTTGGGATAAGTAAGGACACGGTATGTTTAGGTAAGGGAAGAGAGGTCCCCAGGACCTCCCAGTTGGCTTTTAAGGCGGCCGCCATCGCCTTGACACATCGTCTTCATCGAGCCTGTGCGCATTTCAGTTGGTTCACCGCACCACCAGTGAACCACGCAAGCTCTCTGAACACTGGCGCGGCTGGTTCGCGTAGCCACCGGCCAATTGGAGTTCAGAACTTCTGAAACTCCCTCCCCCTATCCACCACCTCGGGGACGCGCCGGGTCGCCTGCAGCTCGGCACCAAACCAATTTAGGAGAGATAATATCCCGTCCAGGTCAGGTTGGTAACTCCCGGAACTTGATCATTGTACTGTTAATAATTTTTAGAGATTTCAAATAAATAAATGAACGAAGCTTGGTATATAGCCTCCCCATTAAAAAAGGCCTCCTCCATTTCGTTTACCAGCTAAATTGGTCCTTCTGAAGGAGGGGTTTACTCGAGGCACAAATTACTATTATGCCCCAAAACGGTAGAAATAACAAAATCGGTTAATTAGGAATATGGGTATACTTTGGAGTTATATTTTTAAGTTGCCTTGATCGATAGTTTTTTTTTTTTTTTTTGTGTGTGTTTAACGGCGTATCAACATTAGGGCTATTAATGCCGGGCTGTCTACAGGTTGCCGCCCTTTTCTATAATGCCAACAGCCCGTGGTCGGTCACCCATTGAGGTTCTGACCACGCCCGACGTTGCTTAACTTCGGTGATCTACGGGAACCGGTGCATTCAACGTGGCTATGGCCGTTGGCTTGATCGATAGTTATTTTTACTTTCCTGCAAATAGACGTGAATGACACGAAACCCAAGAAATAAGGAACACCTATTGTAGAAAACAAAAAATAGTTAGGCCTTTCTCCGGAAAAAAATTACACAATAAGGAAATTATTCATGTTTATTTTGTATTTATACATGTCGGTGATATTAAAAAAATATTTTGGAATGCACCGTTATGTTACCTCTATTTGAGGAATGTGCTAAGCAACGCTCTTGCGTGACGAACTTATGCCCACATATGCGAATGAATAGCTACTGATATAATCAAAAATATAATTATTTAATTAAAACGCGACCAGGGGTAAAATAGGCAATCAAAGCTAGCAATCTTGTAGATTATTGAAACTAATCAAGAGTCACAACTCATTTATTCAGCTAATTATGGAGGCAACTTCAAACTTCACTACTTTATTAGGGGGCTTATTAAAACGGTGAAATACAACTTGCAACTTGTGCTCCACTAAATATTACATTAAACTCTATATATTGTAGTACGAATATCACATATCACTAAATATTACTCACTAATTCAAAGTTAATAGCGCATTATTCAGCAAGGTAGCGACTAAGTCAAATAAAATACAATAGTGGATATTGCCAGGATTCATGAGAGGTAATCAAATTCCGTCACACAGGAGCTGCATAACTAAGCACTTTCCTTAGATTGTGGGTAGTGTAGACTGCATTCCTGAATAATTTGAATAAACAAAAACATTAAGAGGTCTGCTATTTTACATTTGTAATAAGCAACTCAATCAAATTATTTTAATAAAAACTTTTGGCTCATCAAAACAAACAACATGTTAGAAAAGTTATTGAAAGAGAGCTAAACATTAGATTACCCTTGGACACAAGCATTTGTGAGGGATGTGTACCACGCCCATTACAAAGAATTGATTTAACTCTATTCACCTTAAATCACAATAAAATGAATTTGTGTGCTGGATTCTTTAGAAAGTATAGATTTAACTCTATTGACCTGAAATCACAATAAAAATAATTTGTCTGCTGGATTCTTTACAAAGTATAGATTTAACTCTATTGACCTGAAATCACAATAAAATGAATTTGTGTGCTGGATTCTTTACAAAGTATAGATTTAACTCTATTGACCTGAAATCACAATAAAATTAATTTGTGTGCTGGATTCTTTACAAAGTATAGATTTAACTCTATTGACCTTAAATAACAATAAAATGAATTTGTGTGCTGGATTCTTTACAAAGTATAGATTTAACTCTATTGACCTTAAATCACCATAAAATGAATTTGTGTGCTGGATTCTTTACAAAGTATAGATTTAACTCTATTGACCTGAAATCACAATAAAATGAATTTGTGTGCTGGATTCTTTACAAAGTATAGATTTAACTCTATTGACCTGAAATCACAATAAAATGAATTTGTGTGCTGGATTTTTTTACAAAGAATAGATTTAACTCTATTGACCTGAAATCACAATAAAATGAATTTTTGTGCTGGATTCTTTACAAAGTATAGATTTAACTCTATTGACCTGAAATCACAATAAAATGAATTTGTGTGCTGGATTCTTTACAAAGTATAGATTTAACTCTATTGACCTGAAATCACAATAAAATGAATTTGTGTGCTGGATTCTTTACAAAGTATAGATTTAACTCTATTGACCTGAAATCACAATAAAATGAATATGTCTGCTGGATTTTTTACAAAGAATAGATTTAACTCTATTGACCTGAAATCACAATAAAATGAATTTTTGTGCTGGATTCTTTACAAAGTATAGATTTAACTCTATTGACATGAAATCACAATAAAATGAATTTGTGTGCTGGATTCTTTACAAAGTATAGATTTAACTCTATTGACCTAAAATCACAATAAAATGAATTTGTGTGCTGGATTCTTTACAAAGTATAGATTTAACTCTATTGACCTGAAATCACAATAAAATGAATTTGTGTGCTGGATTCTTTACAAAGTATAGATTTAACTCTATTGACCTGAAATCACAATAAAATGAATTTGTGTGCTGGATTCTTTACAAAGTATAGATTTAACTCTATTGACCTGAAATCACAATAAAATGAATTTGTGTGCTGGATTCTTTACAAAGTATAGATTTAACTCTATTGACCTGAAATCACAATAAAATGAATTTTTGTGCTGGATTCTTTACAAAGTATAGATTTAACTCTATTGACCTGAAATCACAATAAAATGAATTTGTGTGCTGGATTCTTTACAAAGTATAGATTTAACTCTATTGACCTGAAATCACAATAAAAATAATTTGTGTGCTGGATTCTTTACAAAGTATAGATTTAACTCTATTGACCTTAAATAACAATAAAATGAATTTGTGTGCTGGATTCTTTACAAAGTATAGATTTAACTCTATTGACCTTAAATCACAATAAAATGAATTTGTGTGCTGGATTCTTTACAAAGTATAGATTTAACTCTATTGACCTGAAATCACAATAAAATGAATTTGTGTGCTGGATTCTTTACAAAGTATAGATTTAACTCTATTGACCTGAAATCACAATAAAATGAATTTGTGTGCTGGATTTTTTTACAAAGAATAGATTTAACTCTATTGACCTGAAATCACAATAAAATGAATTTTTGTGCTGGATTCTTTACAAAGTATAGATTTAACTCTATTGACCTGAAATCACAATAAAATGAATTTGTGTGCTGGATTCTTTACAAAGTATAGATTTAACTCTATTGACCTGAAATCACAATAAAATGAATTTGTGTGCTGGATTCTTTACAAAGTATAGATTTAACTCTATTGACCTGAAATCACAATAAAATGAATATGTCTGCTGGATTTTTTACAAAGAATAGATTTAACTCTATTGACCTGAAATCACAATAAAATGAATTTTTGTGCTGGATTCTTTACAAAGTATAGATTTAACTCTATTGACCTTAAATAACAATAAAATGAATTTGTGTGCTGGATTCTTTAGAAAGTATAGATTTAACTCTATTGACCTAAAATCACAATAAAATGAATTTGTGTGCTGGATTCTTTACAAAGTATAGATTTAACTCTATTGACCTGAAATCACAATAAAATGAATTTGTATGCTGGATTCTTTACAAAGTATAGATTTAACTCTATTGACCTGAAATCACAATAAAATGAATTTGTGTGCTGGATTCTTTACAAAGTATAGATTTAACTCTATTGACCTGAAATCACAATAAAATGAGTTTGTGTGCTGGATTCTTTACAAAGTATAGATTTAACTCTATTGACCTGAAATCACAATAAAATGAATTTGTATGCTGGATTCTTTACAAAGAATAGATTTAACTCTATTGACCTGAAATCACAATAAAATGAATTTGTGTGCTGGATTCTTTACAAAGTATAGATTTAACTCTATTGAACTGAAATCACAATAAAATGAATTTGTGTGCTGGATTTTTTTACAAAGAATAGATTTAACTCCATTGGACTTTGATGAGGATCTAATAAATTGAATGCGGAGTCACCTTGTTAAAATATTAATCCCGTAGACAATAAGAGATTTTCCACAAAGAGCAGCTAGGATTGTCTGGAGCCATAAAGCTTGCTGTAAAAGGTTCGCAACCGTCAACAGCGAATAGCAAATCCCCATTAAAAGATTCATGACTTCTGTCTTTATTTCAATGGCATGCATTTCCACTAGCCTCTTCTAGACTTAACGCGACTATAAAATGTCGCAGGAATCCGTGCACGAAAATCGGAATGGCTTTTCGGATGGTTTTTTTTTTCGTCTGATGTTGTTTATGTGGAAATGGGTTGTATCCCCCTTTAGGTTTACTAGAGTCGCTTAACAATTTACTTGCTCTTAAAAGTGGGGAATACAATTGTTGCACAGTTTACTTTCTAAACTGCTCAAATGTGTTTTATAAAAACGAGAGCATTATCCTGTGAAGGGCAATGTTGAAGGATGTTTCTGATTCTTTAGTAGTATTACCACATAAGTTCAACTTTGACTCCATATTCCATTTGACTCCTTGACCTCTGGGATTCTCATATATTTCATACCAAATAAAAGCCTGCAAATATTGCTACAATCAGAAAGAAATAGTTCTTTATTTTTTACTTCCAATATAAGTTTATCATAACCCTTCCAGTAGGATTGAGTACTATAACAAGTGGTTGTATTGTTGATACATAGAAAGTGGTTTGTGTACATACAGATAGAGAAAGGAGAAGATTGTACACGTAAAAACGGTGAGGTTTTGTAGTAAGTTCTGTATTTTAAGGTTTATGTCAGGCTGTCCTATACACTCAAGGTTTCAGTAGTTTCTCTTAAACCCGAGCATGGTTTTCCTTTAGAAAACCATATTCCTACAATAGACTTATCTGGACATATTTACCGAAATCAGCACACAGAAGAGAAATTTACTCTTATAGTTTATAGACCACTTTTTTCAAATCTGGCCTTGTAGATGGCCTTGTGTAATAAACCTCATGCAGTGTAGGAAGGACATCACCATCATCGTGTGAGATTAAAGAATTTGTTAAGAATGGCTGGTTCACGCAGAAGCACATTTATTGGCTTTGACTTAGAAATCAGAAGAAAATAGATTGAAATAGATTTTTTTTCTTAAACTACGAGGTACCATTTTGAAGCTTATTAAATAATGCAACTTTTGAGGGGGAGGGCAAAACTCTAAGTCTAAAAATAGCTGGTTAAGAAAATATTGAATAATTTAATAAAATACTAATATTAAACATTCTCACCTATATGACTTTTAATATAGCTCTTAATTTTAATGGTAATATTTCAATAATGGGTGTATCTTATTGAAAATTTAATGAAGATTCTAAAAATATGGTCTTTATTTACGATACATTAATCACAAATTCCGGAAACTCAGTTTTTCTTTAAAAAAAAGCCAGTAGTTTTTAAAAAAGACAAAAGTTTGCGTAGCTCCTCTACATTTTCAGATAGAACGCTCATTTCTGCGCCTCTGAACTACAAATGATATGCAGAATAAACCCCTAAAGTTATGACATCTCAATGCGGGACACCCTGTATAGTATCCTTACAGGAAAACCGTTTATTCACATCGTTATTACAAGCTTTACTTTATATTTTTTTACAAGCCGTAAAAGAAGACACAAAGAAATGCTTGAAAAATGTCGCAACAGAAAAATGGAACTTCGCATTGAATGGAGCTCATCACACCCCTATCATAAAATTCAAAATCAAAAACAACTCATTAACATATTCTACTGGCCGGTTATTCGTACTTCTTTGCAACGAAAATCGGAAGACAATATGCCTTGACAATGGGAAACGTATATTTAAAAAAAAAAGAAAAATCAGTCCCTTTACAGGCGACAAGGGCCCAGGGAGGCAGATACTGGAAGGTATCTGATTCTTGACCCTTCGGCTCACTAGGCAGATAATGTGGTCGGTACTATACTCCGGTCGCATGATTTTTCCCTTTGCAGGTGCCCATTAATTAATTCAATAATTAAATAAAGCCCGGAACAGCCTAGGGGACGACGATCTGGGATCCCGAATCCAACCCTCGAACGATGACACTATAAGAAAAAATCTTTAGTGCACGATCGGGTTTTGAACCTGGGTCCTCAAGTTCATTAGTCGAGTGCTCTGCCTCTAAGCTAATCTCGCCCCCTATATTTAAAAAAAAAGAAAAAAAAATGGGTTCATCAGAAGTGTTATGTTCGAATTTAATTCAGCCGCCTAACGTGGTTATTATGGACACCACCAGGAGCGTCGCCGAATGCTCCTGGCCTCCTGTATCAGCCTTGTAATGCGTATCTGTGTTTTTATGTTTATATAGTTTTTTTTTGTTTTTTTTGTTACATTGTGATGTTTATTTTTGTATATACATAAACATGATTACATGTATTCTTGACTTCTTCAGTTATCTTCTTGTTAACTTGTTTCGATATAGCACCGAAATGTAGAAGCGAATAATTGCCTCACGGTTCCGAGAAGAGGAATATTTTGTCAATATAATATCAAACAGCTGCTCTTCCGTCATCGGGCCACGGTTATTCAAATTTATCATCTTCCTTTCTCCTTGTTATTGTCTCTACCCTCCAAGATAAATTGTTGTAAGGACAGTATCTCGGAAGATACTGGCACGGGGTATGGATTGGAATCCAGAATTAAAATCATCCTTTCGAAATTTTTACCATGCGTCAAAACGAAGATAAAAGTCCAACTCGCAGGAACTGCATCATCTTAGCGCGGTTCCGTTCTTATTCCTAGTGTCATTTGGAAAGAATGAAATAGAAAGACTCATTATTTTGGTCCGATCTTTCTTGAAATGATTTATGACCGGTGACAAAGGGCCAGCAGCGTACCCTTTTACCTGGAAAGCTGGCTTGGCCAGGCTCCATTGCTACAGACATGAAATTCTTATTTCATTGTTCAATGTATTCACAACTATCAAAATGTTTCTAATTTCTAAAAATAAATACAATTTAAAACAAACAATTATAAAGTGAGCTAAACAACTACGAAACGCCGTTCAAAAGAAGAAAACAAACACATTCAAAGTTTTAAACACCGTTTTCTCCGATTGACATCGACTAATCGAAAATCTTCACAGAACATTAATTATAGAGAATTTAGTAAGCTTTTGAATAGTTTCTATCCGCTTATGACGATTTCCCAACTGTTTTCGAGATATTAAGGAAAATATGCGAAGTTCCCAAAACTTTTCATGTCTAGTAATAAAATATTTTATTCTAATTCTTCCTTAACTCCAAACGTAACTAACATTTAAACATCTTTGTATGTATGAATTTTAAAGATGCAGAAAATATTTTAACCGAATCCCATGATTCTAAGTAACCAAACCAAAAACTTTATTTAACAACTATTTTTCCGATTTTCTCGGAAACGGTTAAAGCTATCGCCTTAAAATCAACTATAATCGGTAAAATTCAACTATAATCGGCTCACAAAGAACTTTTTTTGGAAAATAACAGAATATTAATGTTAACGAAACACTGTCTGCGACCTGAAACTAAAGAAGAATAAAAGGCTTTCAAGAATCAGTAGAAATTACTCAGGTTCAAACTAAGACAGAGCTGAAGTTTCGCCGTTCAACAAAAACATAACGAACCACAGTAAGACTCGTATCAAATCCATTTTCCTTTTGTTTTTAAACGTATTATTTCATCAAAATTAACCTGCAAATAATCCATAAAAAATAAAATAAATAAAAGTCAATAGATTAATCATGAACGTTTCTCCAGAATCCATTGCTCCTGATGTAAGGGATTCACAAATGAACTACCATCTAACACCATCTAAATGGAGTAAGAAGTTCTTGATAATCGCCATTTCTAAAAACCCTGAAAATAAATCTTTTAAAGATTACAGCCCTTTCAAGGTTTGCAAATTTATAAGAAACTTCGCTCCTAGAGTGAAAATTACTATACATCAATCCGGATCTGTTCTACTCGAAGTAAATAACGAACAAGATTATTTTAACCTTAAAAATTTAAAATCATATGAAAATAATAAAATTGACATCAAAGTCCACAATTCTTTCAGCACAAGCCGTGGAATAATTACTTGTTCAGCAATCAAACACTGTTCTGATGAAGAAATACTGTCGGAACTCGCGAGTCAAGGTGTCACTAAGATTAAGCGAATATATAAAACGGTTGGAGGCAAAAAGATTTCGACAGCTTCCTTTATCCTGACATTCGACAAAAGTGAATTACCGACTAAAATCGCACTAGATTTCCAAATCATAGGTGTCAATCCTTACTTTAAACCACTGCAGTGTTTTAATTGTTTCGATTATCGGCACCATGCTTACAGCTGCAAGTCCATACTTTGTGGTTACTGCAACCATCCCAGGCACGAGGGAGAATGCAAGGCTGATAAAGTATGCAAACACTGTTCATCTGCTCATCCCTCATGGTCCAATAAATGTCCTAAATTTATTTCAGAGCGGTGCATCGAAGAAATTAGACTAACAAATAAGATTTCATACAAACAAGCAGAACGAGTGTTTGAAAAGAATCAGCGAAATATACCAGTAGATAAAAACAATAATCTGTCATACAAAGACGTATTACTTAAGCCATCTACAGAAGGACCTCTTCTAGAACAAATATCCAAACTGTCATTAGTAATAGAATCTTTAGTGAAGAAAGTAAATTTACTTGAAAATTTACTTACTAATGAAAAGTCTGTGCATTCTACGTCTGACTTAGGTGACCCAAAGCACAAGCCCGCTCAAAAAGGTAGTTACACACAATAAGAGTACAGTCACCAAATCCGATAATAAAAAACGAAATTCCGGAACACCTAGAGAACAAACACGCAGTCATAAGGAGATCATACAATGTCCAAAAAATGACAAGCAAGATGAAAATGAAAAAATTCTAAGTACCCAAACCAAAAACGGTATTCAAAAATTATTTTTCCAATTTTCTCGAAAACGGTTAAAGCTATCGCCTTGAAAATGGTTCCATTCGTTTTCCTAGCCCAAGAAGCCTATAAAAAGAGTACTTACAAGCTTATGAACTCAAAAACGTAAGCGTTACGATTTTTTTTGCGCGAATTTCGCCCCAAATGCCATCTTCCAGTAGGCGGATTTAGATGGTTAACGAACTTGACCTTTCAAATTGGACGACGGATTTTCGTACTAAATTTCATCAAAATCGGACCATCAGGGAAGCCAGAAATGAGCGAACAGACAAATATATATATATATATATATATATATATATATATATATATATAAATATATACATATATATATATATATATATATATACAAATTTGAACTACCATCATTTTCGGTTTCCAGAGGTTCTGAAACGCAAAATTTTCTAGTCGGCACTTCCGGATTGTTTCATTGTATCAACCCTATAAGCGGGGTTCCTCCCTATGAGGGAGGGAGGAACCGCGCTAAAAGTGGAGCGAATTCTAACAGCGGAAACGCTATAACCCCAATACTTTTTCTAATGTTAGAATATAACAAGGAAAATAATACTTATATCGCTATAACATTTGTAAATAACCAAACCTACTTAATTATCATACTTCACTTTCCAATCATCTGTAAAAGAAAACATTCCCTCCGTCTAGACAACACCAAAAATAAGCAGAAGCATTTCTATATCTACTTAAAACCATTCTTGGCTCTCGACAAATCTTGACTTTCCATGAACATTATACAATGGAATATCAATGGTATAAACAAACACAGGGAATATTTTAATTTACTACTCTCAAATACTAATCCTGACTGCCTATGCTAGCAAGAAACACATCTTCAACGAAAACATCAACTTAATATTAAAGGTTACAATGTTGTGAGAAAAGATAGGCCTGATGATGTGTGTGCTTGGGGAGGTGTGGCTATCGCTATCAAAAATCACTTTTATTACGAAAATGTAGACTTAACGACACGACTAGAAGCTGTGGCAGTTCGCATTTGGACTCCTGAACAAATTTCAATATGCAGCATTTACATTCCTCCATCAGAACCATTCACTTCGAACGACATACAAGATTTGATATCCAACTTCCAGAGACCATTCCTTTTGCTTGGGGACTTCAATAGACACGATCAATTGTGGGGGTCAACAAAACGCGATGTTGGTCATATTTTTGCGCTCAGACAAATACATTTTCATCCATAGACCTCAGCTTACGTGATTCACGTCTCCTACCCGTAGCAGAATGGAATGTTCTAAATAGCCTTTATGGGAGCGACCACTTTCCCATTCAAATTCAGTTGAAAACAAAATGTAAAAGAAACGCAATGACACTACCAAAATGGAACTTTACTCATGCGGATTGGGAATTATATGAAAACGATATTTCAGAAAGGCTAAAAGAAATTAAAAAATCACAGGTACAAGACCTGGTTTCCCACTTCACAATAGCTGTAATTGAAGCTGCAACTATATCAATCCCACAATACAATAATACAGCCAAACGGAGGGTTCCATGGTGGAATAAAAGCTGTAAAACAGCTATATCAGCCAAAAAAAGGGCACTCAACAAGATGAGGAAAACTGGAAAATTGGAAGATGCTATTGAATTTAAGAAACTCAGGGCTATAGCAAACAGAATTATCAAACCACCTAAAAGACAACCATGGAAAGATTATGTCAACTCCATTAATATTTCCACTCCTTCCAGGGGCCTTTGGCATAAAATTAAAAAAATTAGGGGTGCTGACTCAAGACAAAAAATTCCAGGTTTAAAAATAGGAGCTAATGTTATCACCGAGCCAGAGGAAGTAGCTCACTACCTTGGGGAATACTTCCAGGATGTTAGTAGTACTACAGGCTACGATCCGATATTTCAACAGTTCAAAGCGAAGTCAGAAGAGGAAGACCTCAGCAATCCAGAAGAAGAATCAGAGGATTATATTTTATTTTTTATTATCAGTTAAAATTATCATTATTTATTATTAATATTTCCTAATATATATTTGAATCATTTATCATAATTATTATTATATGTTATTAATGTACTATTATTTTCATTTAATCATATATCAATTCCTCAATTTTAATTAATCATATTATTATATGTTCATTACCACTATAGTATCAAATATGATTTGTTTTAGCGCGGTTCCTCCCTCCCCCATAGGGAGGAACCCCGCTTATAGGGTTGATTCAATGAAACAATCCGGAAGTGCCGACTAAAAAATTTCGCGTTTCAGAACCCCTAGAGACCGAAAATAACGGTGGTTCAAATTTGTATATATATATATATATATATATATATATATATATATATATATATTTGTCTGTTCGCTCATTTCTGGCTTCCCTAATGGTCCGATTGTGATGAAATTTGGTACAAAAATCTTTCTTCCAATATGAAAGGTCAAGATCGTTAACCAGCAGAATCCGCCTACTGGAAGATGGCGTTTGGGGCGAAATTCGCGCAAAAAAAATCGTAACGCTTACGTTTTTGAGTTCATAAGCTTTTAAGCACTCGTTTTATAGGCTTCTTGGGCTAGGAAAACGAATGAAACCATTTTCAAGGCGATAGCTTTAACCGTTTTCGAGAAAATTGGAAAAATAATTTTTGAATACCGTTTTTGGTTTGGGTACTTAGAATCATGGGATTCAGTTGAAACATTTTCTGCATGTTCTACTTTCATTAAAACTAATATGTTGAAATTTGTGTTACGCTTGGAGTTAAGGAAGGGTTAGAATAAAATATTTTATTAACAGACATAAAAAGTTTTGGTAACTTTGTATACCTTCCTTAATATCTCGAAAAAGGTTGAGAATTTTGGTAAATAGAAGAATACCATTAGAAAGCTTACTAAATGCTCTACAAAAAAGGTGCTGATGAAAGTTTTGATTAGACGATGTCAATCGGAGAAATAAGTGCTTAAAACTTTAAAGAAATTGATTTCGCTTATTCGAACTGTTCTTTTTGTCTGTTTTTATTCCTTGTTATTTTTTAACTGCATATAGTTGGTTAATGTATTTGATAATAAATCAGGTTAAGAAAAATAAGAAAAGCAATTTAATCTTAGAAATATGGATTTCCAAGATATAGCTTTTCAACTGCCTAGCGGGGTCCTTCCTAGGGCGGGTTGGCCTATCCAGGTAAGATCGTAAATAAGACCTTTCTTGAAAGTAAAGATGGAACTGTCAACTTTGGTCCTCCACTGCCTCCCGGCAATTTCAATGCTGACGAAGGCTACCAATGAGTAGCTTAAACGTCCTAAATATAGATTTTTTAACAAAAATCGTATTCTGCGGATTCTGCTGGTTAACGAACTTGACCTTTCAAATTAGACGAACGATTTTTGTACCAAATTTCATCAAAATCGGACCATTAAGGGGGCCGGAAATGAGCGAACAGACAAATATATATATATATATATATATATATATATATATATATATATACATACATATATATATATATATATATATATATATATATATATATATATACACACAAATTTGAACCACCGTTATTTTCGTTCTCTAGGGGTTCTGAAACGCAAAATTTTGTCGGCACTTCCGGATTGCGTCATGAGATCAACCTTATAAGCGCGGTTCCTCCCTATGGAGGGAGGGAGGTACCGCGCTAAAAACATTTGAGGAGAAACTGCCTCATCTTAGCCTGCTACTATACAATACTAACCTCACACCAGCTGAAAGACCCTCCATCAGCCGATATACCTTCCATAAGATAAAATATCTTCCATCAGCTGAAATGTTTTTACTACTACTGTGTAGGCGATTCTTTGGGGTCGCATTTTCGTTCCACTCCCGCGTAATGCTTTTGGACAGTTAAGGGGTATTTCTACCTTGTCTTTTGGACATTTAAGGGGTATTTCTACCTTGTATTTTGGACAGTTAAGGGGTATTTCTACCTTGTCTTTTGGACAGTTAAGGGGTATTTCTACCTTGTCTTTTGGACAGTTAAGGGGTATTTCTACCTTGTCTTTTGGACAGTTAAGGGGTATTTCTACCTTGTCTTTTGGACAGTTAAGGGGTATTTCTACCTTGTCTGGTCAAAATCAAAGCCATTTTCTATAAATTACGACTAACAAAGAAATCAAAAATTTTCAATTCTTTATGTCAGAAATTTTATGTGCAATGTTAAAGTATCCAAAAAATATAAGTTTTCTGTGTCTGACAAACGAAACCCTTTTTTTCACGGGCGATAGTCTGCAGGTGGCAATTTTTAACCTAGAGCAAAAAACAAAAATTATTTCGAAACAACAAGTTAATATCTAGTAAAGTAAGTAGGATTTTTTAGAATTTTTTTTTCGTGTACAATTCTTCATTTTCTATTAAACAATCGGTGGAAACTCGGCCATAAAATCGTTAAAATTCAATGAATGGAAAACATCATTGGTTGATCGGGTGAAAATTGAAGGCGCTGGCATGTTGCAATCATTTTGATAAAATCGACTTTAAAGTTTAATATACTGAAATGTACATTTTCGTTGTCCGTCCGTTTCTTTTTTTACGGCGAATCGACAAATATGGGCGATTATATATATTTATATATTTATTTTATGAGCTTTTCGCAACTATAGCGACTTGCTCAGAACAAACATTACACATACATACATACATACACATCTACATGCATATATACTTAGATACAATTTGGTTATTACATATGTGCATACAAACACATTATTATATATATACATCAACGTCAACAATATATACATCATCATTATTATATATATACATCAAATTATGCAAATATACATTACACTATGTTTATTTAGTTTATTCTGCTTCTAGACATAGGATAATACTATTCAGATTAAGATATAATAGAATAAATACCTTAATAAAGATATACTATCATAGAACATTAATAAATATATAATAGAGAAAGATAAATAAAGATATAATATAATAGAGCGTTAATAAAGATATAATAGAATAAATACATTAATAAAAAAAGAAAGAAAAAAAAAATGCACACATGTACACACCTGCATACACACACACATATAACATATAAATTAACAATGGTATATTTTTTATATAAATAATAATGGTATATATAAACAAATCTCTATGGGTTGTTTTCACTCTTCTTCCTTTCTAAATGTATGCTATAATCTGGTTAGTAAGTTTGTCTTGTTTAGGTAGTTCAATATCTCATCGATATATTTGCTTCCATCGCCGAGTAATTCAGTCATATTGTAAGGTAAGTCATAGTTTTGTCGCTGTAAACATTCAGTGAGTATGTGCTTTATAGTCAGCGGTGTGTTACACTGTGTACATGTCGGTCTGTCCTGTCTTGTCATGAGATAAGAGTGTGTCAGTCGGGAATGGCCAATTCTTAAGCGGCATAATATCACTTCGTCTCTTCTATTGTCCCTTTTGCTTGAAGGCCATTCACTTACTGTTCGTTTGATTTCTCGAAGTTTGTTATCCGTCGTCATGTGCCAGGCTTGCTCCCACTTAACGGCGCTAAACGCCCAATATGGGCGATTAGCGCCTACATCCAGGGTGCAGCGAGGAATTTAAACTATGATGGCAGACCTTGAATTACAAGAAATATACTGTGATTTTGATCCCCATAGAGTTTACGCTATACCTGGGGATGGTCTATCCGAGTTAATAATATCCCGAAACCTTGCGCAGCCTCCTCACACATCAGCATCCCCAGTCAGAACACTTCTTGGCAATGCTCGTAAATTATTTTATTTATTTATTTATTTGAAATCTGTACAAATTATAAACAGTACAATAATCAAGTTTGATGATGCAGATATTATGAACAAGTTGAAAAAAATGGAAAAAGTAAAATAAAATAAAAAACAATACAAAATGTGAAAGAAGCCAGCCATTGTTGGCACTTTCAAAGCTGTCCAAATAAATATTTTAATGATCCCTATATGATCAGAAGAGTAAATTGTCTCGGGGCCACTGTCTCTTGAGCCGCCTGGGAGGATTGTCTGGATGGGATTGGGACGATAGGGATAGACCTTCCGGGTTAGGATGGTAGGACAATTTGGAGTGGAACATTTGGAAACGGGTTTTAGCAAGGTCAAGGACAAATGGAATGTTAAGGTCATTGTGAAGGGTTTTGTTTGAGACGTAGAAAGGGGCATTTACAATTTTACGGAGCACTTTTGACTGGAATGCCTGTATTCTGTTAATGTTGGATGGTTTTGCAGACCCCCAGAGTTCAAGTCCGTATGTCCATATTGGTCGAATAATTGTTTTGTATATCGTTAGTTTGTTCTGTATTGATAATTTAGATGAGGGTCCAAGGAGTCGTCTAAGTAGTCCGTATCTTTTGTTCAGTTCTTGTCTTTTCAGTCTCGTGTGAGGGTTCCATGTCAGTCGGCTGTCAAGGTATAATACTAGATATCGAACCTCGCTGGATACTGGTAGTGGAGTGTTTTTGAGATGTACAGAAGGGCATGATCTCCGGTTGAGAGTGAATGTAACCTGCTTACATTTTTCCGGGTTGATTTTTACTCTCCACATGTCACTCCAATGTTGTATGGCGGTAAGATGTTCCTGCAGGTGTTGGGATGCTACTGAGGGATCAGGGGAAGTTGACAGGATGGCAGTATCATCTGCGTAGGTTGTTAGTAGGGTTTGGGGGTGTGTGGGAATATCCGCAGTGTAAAGGAGGAAAAGGAGAGGACCAATAATACTCCCTTGAGGGACTCCAGCATTTATGGGGCAGGTCGGGGAAAGAGTTGTACCGTATTTGACTTGGAAGGATCTGTTTGACAGATAGGATTTGAGGATAAGGAAATAGGTGTGTGGAAGTATAAGCTTTACTTTGTAAAGAAATCCCGGGTGCCAAACCCGATCGAATGCTTGAGCAACGTCGAGAAAGGCACTCGTGCAAAAACTCTTACGTTCAAGCGAGGAGGAAATTGAGTCTACGACTCGTAAGCACTGTTGTATAGTGGAATGCTGGAAGCGGAAACCAAATTGATGGTTGGGAATTGTATTCGAGGATTCTATGATAGGGAGGATTCTTTTGTACAGGAGTTTTTCGAATATTTTGGACATTAATGGGAGAAGGCTGATGGGCCGATAGGAAGAGGGGCAATCTGGAGGTTTAAAGGGTTTGGGGATAACGACGACGACTGAGTGTTTCCAGGGATTCGGGAAATGGGTTGTTCTTAGGATTGAGTTATAGAGGTATGTAAGGAATATAATGGCCTTCTGGGGGAGGTTTTTGAGTATTGTGGAGGTGATAAGATCATAACCGGGAGATTTCCGAGGAAGGTGTTTGATGATGTATTTAACATCGGATGGATGGAAAGCTTTTTTTTTTTTTTTTTTTTTTTTTTTTTTTTTTTTTTTATGTGTTACAACCCAAGAGGTCATCAAACACAGATCATTGGGGATGATTTGTTGTGGCTATTTAATTTTTGTATAGTAGAGACGAAGATAACAGACAGAGGGGCAGGCAGAATCCCCTCGGCGGCACAAGGACGCTACTCTCCTATATTTCATGATTTTCCTTCCTATTTCTCTCACCGAAGCCCTGAAAGGAGCTGTGGTCGCCCCCTGGTGCCGGAGGGCGAGCAAAGACTCCAAGGCTTGGGGCCAGAACTTGGCCCAGAGAGCGTCCGAGTGTCGCCCCAGGAACACCCCCGTCCCTCCCTCCCTCATCCACATGTCCCGTTCAAGTTAATAGCAGCAATTGTGTTTAGATTTTTGTGAGATATTTTATTCTATGTTTTAACTAGCAGATTCTGAAAGATTTTTGTAATTTTTCTCTCTTTGCTATTTTCTTTATTTACATTTTTGGAAGCACTGTTATTTTATGAGGATATGGCCATGGCTGTCAGGGCTGAGATGAGAATTGTAATTATATCTTCCCTATTAGTTTTGTCTCTTTAAGGAATTTAATTAATTTATTTATTGGATCTTGCTTAGAATTGAGAATATCTTTGAGGGTTGGGGCTAGGTGATATTTTTCACGATAGTTCTTGTAGATTGCACATTCAGTAAGAATATGTTTGACTGTCAGTCTTTCATTACATGGCTGACAGTAAGGAGGTGGGTCTTTGCTCATAAGATATGAGTGCGTGAGGAAGGTATGCCCTATACGCAGTCTTGCAATTACTACTTCCTGTTTCCTTGTTAATGTTTGCGAGAATTTCCTTGTTTTTACGGATTCCTTGACTTCCTTTAGTTTGTTGTCAGTAGTGCTATTCCATATGCTTTGCCATTTTTTCCACACTAGCTGTTTAACAGATGCTTTCAGGTCATTTTTTGGTATTTTGGATAAAAGAGTTCCTTCAATTGCAGCTATTTTTGCCAAAACATCTACTTTGTCATTTTCACGTATCCCGCAATGACTTGGGATCCATGTTAGGACAGTGGATTGTTTATTACGTTGTTGATCATATATTGCCTCCTGTGCGCTAACAATAATGGGATGTTTAGAATAGATGTTGGTGAGCGATAGCAGGCAGGATAGAGAGTCAGTGAAGATATTTAATCTATTGTTTTTAGGTATTATTATTTGCAGTGCTTTTTCTATTGCTGTCATTTCGGCAGTGTAAATAGTGGCTGAAGGGTGTAATTTGAACATGTATTGTCGGTCATCTGTAGTTATTGCTGCACCTACTCCATTACTGCTTTTTGATCCATCGGTGAAAACATCCTGTCCTGATGGGAGCTGATTTCTGAGTTTTTTTAATTCATTATCCAAAATTATTGGATTCGTATTCCTTTTTATGTATTTTGCAAGGGAGATATTGATTTTTAGCTGTGGAACTACCCAGGGTGGCACTGAAGATATGCTATCTGGGAGAAGCTGGGAAATGTGACTAATATTCAGCTGAGTGATGAGAAGGGAGGCACGCAACGGAAAAGGTTTTAGAGAGAGGCGGTAATTATTATTATTGATGGTATATGTATGAAGGTATTCTTTTAGGGGGTGTAGTGGTGATGCTGAAATATTGATATAATTGTTGAGGGTAAGCTGATCTCTTCTTAATTGCAGTGGGAGTTCCCCAGCTTCTACGCAGAGGCTAATCACCGGACTTGATCGAAAAGCTCCCGTTGCAAGTCTTAAACCAGCGTGATGCACAGAATCAATCATTTTCAGTGTTCGTGTTGATGCAGATCCGTACACTGTACACCCATATTCGAGCTTAGACCTAATTAGATTCTTGTATAGCATCAACATTGTTTGACGATCTGATCCCCAGGATGTAGAAGTCATTGATTTAATAATGTTCATGGCTCTTTGGCAATTACTTTTTAACTGTTTTATGTGTAAGTTAAAATTTAGTCCACGATCAAGATGGACCCCTAGGTATTTTATACTAGATTTTTGAGCGATTGGATTATTATTTATATACAGTGCAGGTTGAAAATGAGATTGCTTTGGTGTAAAAATGATGCTCTCGGTTTTGTCTGGGGATAGAGAGAAACCATGCTTCCTCAACCAATTATATGTTTTTTTTAGGGCTCTTTGCATGATGTCTTGAAGATTTTCTACAGATCTGCCACTACAGTATATAATGAGATCATCGGCGTAGAGCATAGTTTTCACTGGTGGTTCGAGTTGTTCAAGCACACCATCCATGGCAAGAGAGAAAAGAAAAGCGCTGATGACACTTCCTTGTGGTATTCCATTTTCCTGTTCAAATTCATCTGATAGCTGACCTGCAATGCGAATCATGAATCTCCGGTTATTTAGGAAGTTTTTGACAAAGTTTAAAATATGTCCATTCACACCATGCTCAAGCAACCGATTTAGTATGTATCTTCTCCACACGCAGTCAAAGGCGGATTTGATATCAATAACCACGGCTAGAAGCTTTTGGCGATTATTAAAGGATGTTCGTATGTCCGTTTCTATCCGTATGAGATTGTCCATTGTAGACCTGCCAGGTTTAAAACCACTCTGCCAGTTTGCTGTTAATCCCTTGTTTTCCATGTACCACAGAAGGCGGTTGAGAATCATTTTCTCAAATACCTTGCACAGGGAGCATGTGAGTGATATGATTCGATAGCTATTTGCTTTATCTGGAGGTTTGTTATTTTTTAATAAAGGAATAGATATAGCTTGTGTCCATATAGCTGGTAAAGAATCTGTCAAAAAAATGTTGTTTAATATCTTTAGTATTACTAGTTTATTTTGGCTTGATAGGTTCTTGATCATTGAAATGCATATGTTGTCGGGTCCCGGAGAAGTGTCTCTTCTACATCTCAAAGAGGTTGTAAATTCTGTATAGCTGAAAGGTTGGTTTAGTGGATTTAATGGGTCAATATTAACTTCAAGAGGCTTTGATTCTGTTGCAGTTTTGATCTGACGGAATTCGGCTGTATGACTGGCGTCAGATGAAATATTTCGAAAATGGGTTCCTAAATGGTTTAATATATCTTTGGTTTGAGTTAGGTATATCGCACCATCTTTTATTACATTTATTGTAGAGGATTTTTTCCGGCCAGTTATTTTCCTTACCATTTCCCAGACCTTTGCTATGGGTGTTTGGCTATTAATACTGCTGACAAAGTCCCTCCATGATTGGCGTTTCGCTGTGATTATTTTGTTCCTGGCTTCTCTTCTAGCAGCTAAGTATGCTTCTAAGTTCTCTGTGCATGGGTTACGTTTGAACTTACGCAAAGCTTTTTTCCTCGCTTTAACAACTTTTTCGCAGTCACTGTTCCACCAAGGGATTTGAACTTTCTTAGCAGATGTCGTGGTTCTTGGTATCGTGGCTTCAGCAGCCAGAATTATCTTGTGGTTAATATTGCAAATAATTTCATTGATATCAGGGTCATCTAGGTTTATTGTAGATAATTCACAAATAGACGAAAATTTACCCCAATCAGCCTCGTCAAGCTTCCACCTGGGTAGGGAATTACTGTATATTACCCTATGAAGGGTCTCAATCCTCACAGGATAGTGGTCAGATCCGTATAAATCATTAAGGACTTGCCATTCAGATCGTGGAAGAAGAGAAGGACTGGCCAAAGAAAGGTCTATAATGGATTCTGTGCCATAGCTATGATTGAGGTGTGTTGGAGAAGCATCATTGAATATTCCTAATGGGATATGATCTATAAGAGCCTCTACTATTCTCCCCCTTGCATCAGTAGTGGATGAGTGCCAAAGGGTATTATGACAATTAAAGTCACCTAATATGTAGACTGGAGAGTGTAGCTGTTGATACAATCCTTCTAATTGAGAGTAAGTGACCTGTGCATTTGGTGGTAAGTAGAGCGAGCAGACAGAGAAAGATTCGGGACCAAGGATTTGTACAGCTACTGCTTGGAGGTCTGTTACCAAATCTACCTGTATACAGGGTATATCATTTCTTACGATAACTGCCACACCGCCACAAGCTATGCGTCCATCTATATAATCTTTCCTAAATATTCTATAGTTATTGATAAAGAAATTATCCTCAGGTTTTAAGTGTGTTTCTTGAACGCACAAAATATCAAAGTTAGTGTCTTTTAAAAGAATTTGGAGATCAGATTTATGTACGTTAATTCCATTACAATTCCAATGTATGATGATCATATTCAGTAATATTTGTAGTTAATCTGCTAATATAAAAATGTTTAAACGACATAAGGAAAAATTTTTATATGTTAGACTGGGGGTTTCTTCTTAGGGGGTTTGATTTTCTGAGGTATCTCGCCCTTACTAGATCCAGAATGATCTGTCAGCGAGAGAACAGATCCTTGGGATGGGGGCCTACCCCTTTTCATTTGTTGTGAGAGTGGTACTTGACTTTTCGGCTTTGTGCCAGTTTGTTGTAGAGTATAATTTGCATTTTGTTGTTGTTGAGAAGCATTTTTATTTACTTTTACACTAGGAGCAGTTTCAGAAAAACTTGGTGATGTTTTGTTTGTGACGATTGATTCGAGGTAGTTTATTTTTGTTGCTAATTGTTCTACTAGGGAGGTGAGTTTGTCAAATTGAGTCAATATTAAAGTATTAGTTGATTGCTGGCTAGTTACATGTGAATAACTAACCGCGCCTGCTTGTACTGGAGGTGGGGGGTTGACAGCTCTTTCTGCTTGTGCATAGCTTACTCTATTATTTTTCCTATATTCTTCAATAGCTCGTTCTTTCTTGTAAATAGGACAGGATGTATACCAAGCCGGGTGAGAATCAGAGCAATGTCTGCACTTAGCCTGGCACGCGCCATCATGTTTCCCTAATCCGCATCTACCACACACTGGCGACTCTTTGCAGAATCTACTCCCGTGTCTATAAGCATAACAATTATAGCATTGAAGAGGTTTAATATATGGACTGACTCTAATACTCAGAAAGTCTAAAATCATTCTTTGAGGTGGTTCAGGAATATTGAAAGTTAATATATAAGATGAAGTGCCTACTTTGTTACCATTAACTGTTTTGAATACTCTTTGAACATTAGTAACATTTTGACTCCCAAGTTCTAATATTAGCTCTTCATTTGAGCACTGTGAAAATTCTTCACAGCTAATAATGCCCTTGGAATAGTTATATGATCGGTGCAGTGAAAACTTAACTTGATATTTTTCAAATGATACGATGTTTGATAGATTAATATAATCAGTTTTTATGTTAACTTCTAATAGTATTGCTCCCGAGCGAAGCAATTTAATATTTGTTTGAGGTGCATATGTTTTAACAAATCTACTAACTTTAAAAGGACTAAAGTCTTTGAAAGTCTTTTTTTCAGGGTTTTCTTTAAGAGTCATTAATAAAAATTTTTTCGACCATTTACCGTGGGGAATTTCAAAATTAAAAGATACAGGATCGGGGGGATCGGGAGGTTTAGGGGGTTTCAACCCCTCCGGTCTATCATTTTCCATTATATATTAAATAAACGAGATGGATTAATAAAGCTAATAATAAAAAAATATTTAAATAAAAAATAGTATATAGTGCTATAGACTAGGTTACTTATCTGAGATAAGAAGCGTAGGAATTAGAGCTAATTCCCTGGAGAGCTGAGAACACGTCTTACTCGGCCGAGAGCTAAGCTAAGACTGCTGGAAAAGCTTTGGGAGGGAAGGACAAAGGTAAAGGAGAATTCAGGTAATGTTCGATATCTGCATCATGGGAAGGGCTCATTTGAGGATTAGGGGAAAATACTGTGGTTAGGTGTGTGGAGAGGAGGAGCGCCTTTTCTTCATCACTTCTGGCCCAGGTCCCATCGTTGCGTTTGAGAGGGGAAGGGGTTGAGTGGAACTTAAGGATTCTACGAGTGACTGTCCACAAAGAACAGTCTTGTGTAGAGAGGGATGAAAGGTATTCGTTAAAGGATTCTGAACGGAATTGGGATAGGGAAGATTTCAGTTGGCGTGTCAGTCTGTTGTATGCGTTTCTGTCCGAGGGATAACGGGATCTTTGCCATAAAGCCCTGGCTCGTCGCTTGGCTGCAAGGAGTTCTTGGATGTGGTTTGGGAGTTGCATTTTGGGTGGAGGAGGTAACCCTGTCCTTGGTCGGCATGAATTGCGGGCACTGTCCTGAATGGCTTTAGTAAACAATTCAGTGGCTTTGTCTAGGTCTGAAGGGGTTTTTAGGGAAACGGTTAGGTCTATGGAGTGCTCTAGGTTAAGCTGAAATGATTGCCAGTTGATAGGACCGGGTGTGAGGGTTGGTTGTAGAGGACGGGGTACAGCGGATGAGAAGAGGGTTAGAAGGATCGCAGAATGGTCCGACGATAGGTCGAGGAGCGAATCAACAGAAGTCGCTATACCTCCCAAGCCAGACGAGATGAAGAAGTCGACTAGGTCAGGACTACGGGATGGATCGGTTGGCCAGTATGTTGGTGTGTTTGGCGATATAGGGAGATAATTCTGGGAGTTAAGGATATCATAAAGGATTCTGCCACGGGAGTTAGCTGAACGGCTTCCCCACATGGGGTGTTTCGCGTTGAAATCACCCCCGGTGAGGAAGCGGGGACCAAAGGATTGGAATATTGACAGGAATTCAGGGTGGTAAATAGAATGGTTGGGAGAACAATACACTGCGGACAGTATGATATCGAAGGGAGAAAGGGAAAGGGATATGGATGTTACCTGCAGGCTTGCTGATGCGATGCTGGATTCTTGGTGATGCTTGATGTTGCTCTTGATTAGAATCAGAGTGCCATGCTGCGCCAGAGATGGATGGTCGGTTCGATAACAGGAGTAACCCTTGACACCGAATGTCATGGATTCTTTCAGGTGTGTTTCAGTTATAAGTGCAATGTCAATGTTTTTGTCAGTTAGTAAAAGTGTGAGTTCTTGTCTTCTTGTTGTGAGTCCGTTGGCATTCCACAAAAGAATTGAGAGATGGGAATTATGGAAGCGTTGCATTCTGGGATTTAGGAAGGAAGTGTGCTATAAGGGTGGTCATCAGGTTAATTAAAGGAGTAAGAAGGGTTTCGAGTTTATTTAGGCAAGAGGAGAAAAGCATCATTGGATCTTGAGCCTGGTGCTGTGTGGTTTGCTTAGACGGGGCGGGAGTAGATGGGAAGGTAGGCAAGGTTTGGGGTTGCGGAGGAGTAGTAGAAGAGGTAGGAAGGGAAGATGGTTCATGTGGTTTCTGAGCTGGTTTAGGGACAGGCGGCTTCTTTTTCTCGAGCGTGGTTAGCAGGGAGGAGTAGGTGACGTTCGGCCGGCGATGGGACGATTCTTGTGCTGCTGGAACGGGCTGAAGGCTGGGGAAGTGGGATGGTCCGCTGGGTGGTGATGGTTTCTTGGCATCTTTTTGATGGCTGAGCTGGATTCTCTGCCGTTGCATTCTTATGGTTTTGAGTGCTTTATATACTTCACACCCTTTGTAGCTGGCAGTGTGATTCTCGCCGCAGTTCGCGCAGCTCGGTGGGACGTCAAGTGGCTTGGGGCAGTCTCTAGAGGAGTGTTCGGAACCGCATTTGACACATTTTGATGAGTGATGGCAGTACGCGCGGGAGTGATTGAACTCCTGACAGTTTTGGCACTGTATTACATCGCTTCGGCGACGTGGTTCCTCTACTTTGATTTTTGTGTAGAGTAAATACTGTTCCCGGAATATTTCCTTGCTTTTTTCATTTTTTTCCAAATCTATGAAGAAAAGTGGTAACTGCGCCTTCGTGACAGGATGCCGCACATTGTGGGCTCTCTTGACGGAGTAGCCTTTCTTTGTGAGTTCTTCTATAATATCTGCCGGTGGAGTTGAATAGTGGAGGTTGCGATTAACCACCCTGTAGGATTTGTCCTCGGGTAACTGGTAGCAGTGAAAGTCTGCTTCCTTACTTTCCAAGTACCGAATAATTTGTCTGTAGGAGTCACTGTCAGATGGCTTTATAACGATGTCGTTAAATCTAGCTCGGCATTCGAAATTCTTTTCCCCAACTATTTCAGGCAGACTGCTGCAGAGTTTTTTGAAGTCGGTAACTTTCCTGAGATAGATGTTAGGAGGTTTCACGGGATCTCGAGGTGAATCCTGGCGCACTTGGGTGTGTTCCGAAGTCCGAGGGTGTGTCGAGGAATTCTTATTTGGAGACGACTTTTTTTGTTTTGTCTTAGGAGGTGTTAGGACGTCGCTGGTTCTTTTACGTAATCTCTTGCGTCTTCCAGTCGCAACATTTTCAAAATCGTGAGCTGACGTAGACTCGATAACGGTCATGTTTTGTTCGCTAACCTCAATTGATGACATCGTCCGTGGCTTTTAATGATTTATAAAAAAAAAAAAAAAAAAAAAAAAAAAAAAAAAAAAAAAAAAAAAAAAAAAAAAGTGTCCGTGGCGAGCTACGAACTCGGGCTATTCAGCTGGGAGGCTGATATGGAATCTACTAGTAGCGCAGGCACTAGTATTTAAATTTCTGAAGGGGCATTGACAGCCTCTCTGTCAGGCGCGTACAGGAGCACCCCCACCACTAGCCTCAGCTAGGGTAAAGGCCTACCCAAGTGTAGGAAATAAGCGTTTTTACTCACTTATTTTGTGATGATCTGGTGAGTAAAATTACTTCAAAGTTCACAATTATGTTCACCAGTGGATTAGCTACCACTGTGCCACTTTTCAGATAAGGGGAACACTTTGAACCACTTTAAATACACTAGTTTTAGAGAGCTTTATAAAACGTTGTGACATAGGCTACACCTGGGACACTACTGAATGCTCGTAAATAAAATGGGTGTTTCAAAATGACATCTTGGAAACATAAATTTCCAAATGTTTACGAATATTTATTATTGACAACAAATTTTAACCTTTACTGGTTAAATTGCTGTTACTGCTAACCTATAGATAACGGTGTATTTCTACGTTGTCTGTTTCTTCACACTAGTGAAGACTTTTGTTTTTAAGTTTTCCACTTATTATCCTTGCAATCCTCATTGATTTAATTTTTAATCAATTCTTTTATTTTAGAATTACATGTCTTGATTGGTCGATACAGATGTAAAATGCACGAAAAATAATTTTGTCCATCTAGATTCGTTAAACGACACACTGTGCGGCGGCAGGAATTTTATCATCTCGCGGCTCGCGAGAAAATTCCTAGTACGTTGAAGCTCGAAGTACCTTTAAAAAAAAATACCTCCCCGAAATAAAGTACTCTAAAATTTAAAAAAAGAAGTTGTACTCGAGTGTGCTGGCTGAAACACGTCTTATTATAAATGGGAAGGATGTAGCTATAATATATAAACAAATTATCCCGTGTACAAATGGGAAAAAGTCATTACTATCCCTTTAAAGTTATGAAACAAGGAAAGAATCATCCGCTCATCTTAAAAACGTTTTTTAATATTGTTTGACCATCAGTTACAATTATTTAATAGAGAAAAATCAGCACTTACAAGCATAAATAATATCCATATCAAACAATTAATTAATATAAAATACGGAAGACTTGGATTTGTTTGTTAGAAATGATGTCTGGAATTCAACTGATTTATTCAAAGTTGATACGGATTCATACGTTTGGACCTTATTACTCACAAGTGGGACTGTTTCAGACGTGAACAAATACTATAGTGCAATGTTTTGGTGTATTGTTTACATCATTCCAATACCAAATTTTGGAATTCTGAACATGAATTTTGTCCACCTAGTTAGCACAAACGAAACACTGTGCGCCGGTGGGAATCGAACCCACCATCTCCCGCTTATGGATCAAAGGCGCTAGCAACTAGACCATGGGAGACCCCAACTGTTGCTAGTATAATCAACAGGATCTGAGCACACTTGAGGAGTGAGATTCGTTTAGGCCTGGTTTTACACTTCCCATACACCCTCTAATTACACAGCTAAGCAAAGTACAAATATTTATTAATAGCTTTCTAAGGCCCAAATTAGACAAAGAAAAATATGCTAAACTAATAATTGTTTGAATTTTTATTTTAAAAAAAAAACTAGCTGAATACCCGTGCTTCGTCTCGGCAGATAAGTAGTTATTTTATTGCGTTAAATGATGTATCATCAAAATTAATGCTACTACATAATTTCGTGCAATTTATTATAGCACGGTTCCCGTCATACTATAAATTCTTCATCAATTGATAAGTAATCATAGTATAATGTTTCTTCACTATGGGGCGCTCCGGACCAGTGTGAAGAAACAGATAACGTAGAAATACACCGTTATCTATAGGTTAGCAGTAACAGCAATTTAACCAGTAAAGGTTAAAATTTGTTGCCAATAATAAATATTCGTAAACATTTGGAAATTTATGTTTCCAAGATGTCATTTTGAAACACCCATTTTATTTACGAGCATTGCCAAGAAGTGTTCTGACTGGGGATGCTGATGTGTGAGGAGGCTGCGCAAGGTTTCGGGATATTATTACCTCGGATAGACCATCCCCAGGTATAGCGTAAACTCTATGGGGATCAAAATCACAGTATATTTCTTGTAATTCAGGGTCTGCCATCATAGTTTAAATTAACCACAAATAAAAATAATATTATGAAATAGATACAGTACGGTAATAGCTGACTTGTTATCGTCCCAGCAACGCATGCTGCCTTGGCTTGCCTGCTCCAACCAACTAAAACTTTAAACCCCTCTAAAATTACATAACAATTTGAATATCAAAAAAAACCTTTCTTCGCGAGTGTTTAAGTTATTAAGGGAGTGTCCATGGAAAATTTCAAAATTTTCTATTGAGTGGTTTGGGCTGGGCGATGATAGGTCAGTGAGTAAGTGAGTGGTATTTGACAAATATATAGTATATATTAAAAAATAATATTTGAGCAGTTTCTCTTTAGCCCGATCAGTTTATGTTAACGAAATGTTTATAGTGGGGGGTGTTTCGATCAGTTCTTTATACTAAGAACGTATTTATCTCAGTGTATTCCTGGTAAGGAAGTTAAGAAGGTGAATGTTTAATTTCTAGACCGAGAGCCAGCAACGCACTTTTCATGAAGTGTTTTATGCACCCTGAAATTTAGCTATAATATACCTCTTGGGTAGACAAGAAGGTGTATATGTGTTTCCTGGACATACCTTGGTGCACCAGGTACTGCGCATAGGGGAAAGGTGCAAAACAATATTGCCTAAAAGTAGAGTTTTATTCAGAAGCCAACTATTATTAATGAAATAAATGGCAATTTAAGGCAATTTTCAAATTAATAATAAATAATGCAGGCACTTTTAAGGGGGTTAAAATGATAATAATAAAAAAAAACTAAGTACCTAGTTTTTATTTTTAATAATTAATGAAGTGCTTTATTCACGCTGCGATTTAAACAGCGTCTTCTATAAACATATTTGAAAATAATTGCAGAAGGGCAGACACTTTTGTGGGGTTTAATTATCAGGAAACATGAAAATAAATGTTGCTTATGATAGACTGGAATACACTGCGCGTAACCGTAAGAGTGTATGACACGACTGCGCAGTGTTGGTTGTTTTCTGTGCTCTCATTGGTTCTTGCTCACATGATCTTGTACAGCTGTTCCGGTTTTAATGGCAGCGAAAATAAAACTCTCATTTTATATTAGAATAAAAACAATTTTTTTTTTTTTTTTTTTTACGTGTTATACCCCTTCAAAGTGTCTGCCATATTTATTATTCATTGTAAAATTGTCTTAATTTTACATAGAAGATAGTTGCCTTCTAAATAAAACTCTATTTTCGGGCAATATTGTTTTGTGCCTTTCCCCTGTGCGCAGAACCTGGTGCACCAAGGTATGTCCAGGAAACACATATATACCTTCTTATCTACCTAAGAGGTATATTATAGCAAAATTTCAGGGTGCATAAAACACTTCATGAAAAGTGCGTTACCAGCTCTCGGACTATTCCGCCTAGGATAATGCAGAATCTGGCCACGGAAACATGGTTTTTTGTTATGGCTAAATTCTTGAGAAAAAAAAATCGTAACGCTTACGTTGTCGCGTTACTTGGCTTCCAGGTACACGTTTTATAAATAATCAAGGAGGCCCAGTGGCCGTGAGTGTTAAGGCGTGAGCACTTCACATTACCTGCCAAGGGTCGTGGGTCGATTCCCACAATAGGGTGGTGGCTTTTCTTTAGAAAAGCAAAAAGGCATCAGCCTCGTCCTAGTGAAAAAATTCCGACTCGCAGGAACTACGTCATCTTAGCGCGGTTCCCTTCATATCTCTAGTGCTATAAGTAAAGGAATAGTAGCTGTTATTGGTATGCTTTGATCTTTCGTGAAAAATAAAAAATAAAATCTTGAATAAAAAATAGATACCAGGCGCCACAAAAGGAAACTGACAGGATCATGGCGACTTACCACACCTTCGTTACGATACCAAGTTTCGTGGCGATAAAAACAAAAACGTTGTCGTGTATCGTGTATGGTAAACAGACGTGACGGAATTTTTGAATCATTTCTTCAAATCTGTGTCGATCCTACCTAGTAGATACCGAAAAATGTCTCCCGGTAAAATTTGTATATGTATATATAAATTTTAACAGGAGACCAAGTGTCCCGAAATAAGAATATGTTTTTTTCGTTTTCATTTCATTTTAAAATTACAATTATATAAAGCCGAAATGTTTTAGCCGTGTAGTGTTTCTATTGGCCCTAGATAGGGTCGTTAGTATACGTAATGAAGAAAATATCCAGTTAATGAGTAGGCTATCGCGCTCTCAAGATCTCCAGGGGCTTATTTCAGCTTCTCCAGTAATTTCCTCCAGCTACAGGGATTAAAATTATAAATATTGTTAATGCCATTCTAAATAGGGTAGGAAGACAGACTTAATATCCTGGACCGAGAGCAATTCCAGAGGAAGGCTCGCCAACTCTTTCGGCGGGGATTTAAAATAATATTAAAACTCCTTCCGACCCTCCAGAAGTTCTAGATGCTTTCTGTGGGGAATAATATCTGCAAAAGTTATACAACAATTACACAAATTATTTTAATAATTGTACCAATAGTAGTTATAGTTTTTTCCAATAGTAGTTATAGTTCTTTGTTCCAATAGTAGTTATAGTTATAGCCGTAGAATATAGTTTTTTATAATAGTTGATCCCAGTAAAATATTACGAACTAGCTGTTACTCGGCGTTTCATGCTTTACCTACATTCTGTATCTAGAAAAGCAAAAATAAATTATAAACCAAATAAGTAATATTAAAATCTAATAACGTAAATCTGTAACTGTTAAGATTCTATGATTCGGCCTTTTCTAAAATAAAACCCATCACTCCTAGTGGGGATCGAAACCAGAACTTATATCATAATACTAAAATAAAACTCTAACCATTGTTATAGTTAAAACTTTATTAAAATTACATATGAGTTATACCTGAGTAACTATGTGAGGTGAATAAAAAAATGAATAAAGTAAATATATTTTTTCTAAGATTTCCATAAATTGCTCTAAAAAAAACTATACTCAAATTTACAAAAAGCTTGGACAAGGCCCCCCAGCTGTAATTATTTGGTGTTGTCAATGTCGAAAAATCCTTGATTTGGGCATTGTGAGATCGACATTATCCACTACTGGGATATGATGGATAAAAAGCATTTGGTCAAAGAAAAGCTGCATTGCCTTAATAACAATAAAATAACAGCCCCCCCCCCCAAACATTGTTTTAATCGGTAAAAAGGAGTTATGAAAACCATGAAAAATAAAGTAAATAAGATCACTTAAATCAGAAATATTCTTTTTTTTTTCTATAAGCGTTTTCGTTGGTTATTCCAAAGTCTAGATTGTTAGTATTCCGTACCCCCCCCCCCCCAAATGCTCCCAGTTCTTCCCGAAATTATTTCCTTTAGACGACCATGATATTCCAATGGGCATTTTCCCTTTATATTTATTTATATCTTTTTCTTTTTTTGTTTATTGATTTCGACATTTATACTTAGAATTTTGTTTATTGCTAAAAAAATCTTTAAATTCCGAATCTTTATGCAACCTCATCAAACATAAGAAAAGTCAATTAAATCAATTCCAATAGCAGAACTCTTGTTTTCCTTGGGAATAAATACGCAACATGATTTCTGGAACTCGAGCGCCAAATTAAGTTCAAACACAAAAGTCCGTCACGCAGGAGCTGCAAAACTAAGCACTCTCCTCAGAATTTTTGTAGTGTATACTACATTACTGAATAATTTGCTGTAAATAACCTATATAAATAAAATAAAAACGTGAATAGTTCTGCTCATTTACATTCCTTATGAGAACTGTTCAATTATTAATTTTGTAACTAATTTGCTTCCAGAGTTATGTTTATACATGATACTGTACTACTTAATAAATAGAAAAAAACTTCATTTTCCATCTTTTAATCTGACGCAGGAACAGGATACAGTCCACATATTGGAAGATAGCGCTCCTCGTGGCGGCTTTGGGAACCTACGTCTGGCTGGCTAATTGTAATGAAACAGAGTTTAAAGTAAACCCTCCTTTCCAATAGACCGATTTACTTCATTTTTGCAACACTTCTCGTTTCGTTACAATACAGCAGAAATTACGACCGGTATGAGTATATTAGTACTTTAGGTCCGGAGTAACCCCCCCCCCCCCTCCCCCTCCAAATAACCCGATTTAGTTTATTTTTACAACATATTTCTCTCTTTAGACCAAAATAACGAATACCGAGTTTCGTTGAAATATAACAAAAACTACGGAGGGTATGGTCAAATTAGTGTTTTGGGTCCGGGGTAAACCCCCCCCCCCCTCACGGTGGACCGATTTTGGTAGTTAACGAACTCGTTCAATCGTTTGCTATTTGAACGCTACATACCACGTTTCGTTAAGAAAAAACAAAAACTCTGGCCGCTATCGTGTTAACAGACACACATATAAATAAATAAATATATATATATATATATATATATATATATATATATATATATATATATATATATATATATATAATTTTAAACGGGGGTCATTTTCGGTGTCTGCTAGGTAGGATCGATAAAGATTCGAAGACATTTTTCAAAAATTCCGTCATGAGTGCAACCTCAATAGCTACTTTCCTTCGGAGGAAAGTGCTAAATACTTTCCTTCGGAGGAAAGTGCTAAAAAAAAGTTTACTTAATTTGTAGCAAATGTTTAACGGTAGAGAATTCGTCGTTTTTCCTTTCTTCATAAAGAGAGGAAAAGCCGCATACGATGGTGGTCCTCGGTTAATGACATTTTATAATAAATAGGAAAAACCATATACACATATCTATATTTACACTACTTTTTGCACCGATTAAATAAAAATTTCTGAGGGAGGCTGCAGGCTCCCCTTTATATACACCCATGTTGTACATAATCTTAAATGATTTTAATATTGCTCCGCAATATTCCACCCTAGGATTGTAAAACATTTGCTCCCTAACCTTCCTCTCCTCACTGTAAACCTGCCTACCGTCCACAGCCTTTCTGTTCTGTAGTAATAAACAATTTGCAGGAAATACCCTTTGAGGAGGAGCAGAATAGCTTGAAATAAAGGGTAATAAAGTTTATGAAGTAGAGAAATGAATTATTTATGACCTACTACTACTATATATGTGTATATATATATATATATATATATATATATATATATATATATATATATATATAGAGAGAGAGAGAGAGAGAGAGAGAGAGAGAGAGAGTGAGTGAGAGAGAGAGTTGTCTAATCGCACAGGCCTAACTTGGTTAAGCAGTAGTAACAGCCCTCCGATTTAGGCAAGACAAAAAACCGGTTTTTTTCATCTTTTGCAATGGAATGCCAGAAATGTTTAAAATTTCATTACGAAACAATTAAAAGCAGAACAAACATTTCTATGTATCCATATTTTATATTTAATATAATAATAAAGGAATCATAATTCATTTTGCAAGATTTCTTCCAGCACCTTAAATGTTTACACTATGATATTGTATGTTTTCGGTTCATAAAGTGAACAGCTTTTCCCGTCAAGAGGATAAAGTATTAATTTTTGGATGAAGGGAGGGGGTGAAAAGGGGCGGGTGAGGGGAGGGGGTGGTGGAACGCGGCTTTAATTAGATAATGACACCTTAATTAACTCATCATGAACCTTAATGAAGGAATCTTAAAGATTTCTCTTCTTGTTCTTTAGTAAGAAATTGTCAACCCAAGGTCTGTAAGGCCGGGCGCAAATTGAGCCCAGCGCAGGCGCAGCACAGGGGCTTCAGAAATAGCGAGAAAACAGACAGAGGAGGTCCGTAGGACCCAGTTCAGAAACGGTAACGCAAATTGAACCCAGCTGAGTAACTTGCCTAGTTCCGATAGAAGCCACGCGCTGCGTTGCTGAGCCTTGAGTCCAAATCTGACGATACGAAAACAGTACGCTTTTTTTATCGTTTGTATTTTTAAAAAAATGAAAGAGAGGGAAATCTAGGAACTTTTTGAGAAAAAGAGAAACTCATGGCGAGTTTAATATTTAAAAAACGATTTCGGATATATTGCTCGAAATATAAAGTAGATTTAAAAATATAGTGAAACAAAAATATTATGTTATAATATCCTCCAAAAGAAAATTCTGAGGTCAAGCTAAATTAAAAACACCCTAGTATGATCATCACATATTCCATAAATATTTCATTTATTTATTTCCTCTCCTTACACACTCGTTTTGGCCTTCAGGCCATTTTCAAATCACTAGAAAAAAAAATGAAGTGTTAACATCTCATTGGACCCTCAAAGCCATTTATACTAATATAACTTTAGAATTTTCTTTTTTAAACCTAATTTTAATTTTTAAATCCTTCTCCCAAATTTTAATTAATTTACCCAGTTAAAAACATTTTTTCTTTCTTCTCTACAAAATTTCCAATTTTCTTACTTATATTATTTCTAAGGCTATTTAAATGGTTCTTACAAGTATCTAATGATTTTAAAATACACTCTACATCTACTATTACATTTATTATATCGATCTGGGCATTTGTCAGAAACAAATCTACATTTTCATTTAATTAATTACTTCCTATGGGATTTTTATATCAGTTAAATTCACAACCAGTTCTTTCTTATAAATACTCATTATACTTCTTTAATAGTTCACTATCCGCATCATTATTTCCAAATAATAAATTTTCTCTTATATTCTTACTATCTACAAAGGTTATATGTTTACCATTTTTATACCTTTTTATTATTATGGTGCATCGATTGCTCGGATCATTAGCGCCATTTTATATCTATTATCACATTTTAGTTTTATTATTTTTATTCTCTGGTATGTTTGTAATTTATTCCTTAATTTACCTAGATTTAAGTTATTTCCTTATCATTACATAATCTATGAAAACATTGAACTCTTCTTAACATTTTACCTTAGCATTAACATTTAGTCTATTAATAATAGAATTTAAATCTTTCTTAGTACTCCCAACAAGCCAGTATCCTTGATTAATATCAAAACCAATTAGTTCTTCAGCAGATTTATTAAAAATATCAGTATTTTTTAGTTTCTTTAAAACGTTAGGCTGACAACAATTTTCGAACCATACAGAAAATGAATGGAATTTAAATTTTTTTTTTTTTTTTTAAATAATAAATTTCCCCCAGTGCCTTAAGGTGCTTTTTTCTTTCTAAAAACAAATCCTTTACTCAACTTTAATCCACTAAAAATTGTTTACACTCCTCCTTTTTTCTTTTTAAATACTCATTCATCGAAGCTCCTTTTTGATCTGCTTCCATTCTAATTATATTATAACCGATGGACCCTTCAAGAAAAGACTTGCATCGAAAAAAATGTACTCCACCTTCAAACACTGACAAATGCACGTGGAGTAGAACATGAACTGGCACAAGCCAGCAATTTTGATTTTCAAATTTTCTTTGGGGGTAGGAATAAAAAAAAAAAATTATCTCATATCCTTATTTACTCCAGAAGAAAATTCCGAGGTCCAAGCTTAATTAAAAATGTGATGTTAACACTTACTTTATTTTTCTTCTAGTGATTTGAAAATGGCCTAAAGGCCGAAATGTTGCGTGTAAGGAGAGGAAATAAATAAATAAAATATTTATGGTTTGAGGTGGTGATCATAATAAAGTTGAGGTGTTTTTAATTAAATTACCATTAACATAACAATTGAATTCATACATTTTGAAGGGAGACTAGACTTCAAATTTATTCTCAACAAAATTTGAAATTAAAACAATTGAATTAACCCCAAAAAATGAAATGAAGTGAATGAAACTTAGGCCATATTAAAAACCTACCAAATGTGTGCCTATTAATGTGTTTACTATATTTTTAAAAGAGTATTTACTTTGAATTTCTAATATACAACTCGACAACAATTTTATAAAATACATGAGATTATTAAAGTGAAATTAAAGGAAAGGAATGCAGTGCTCAGAGGCCAATTGGAAATGAAGTGAAGGTAGCAATATGTCTTAGGCAAGCATAGTTTTTTTTATTTTATGTACATATCATATTTAACAATTTTATTTAAAATAACAGAAAAAATGAGACAAGAAAAATAATTAACGAACCGGGGAATAAACTAATACAATAAGTAAAATGAGTAAATAGACAAAATAATTCAATCTCAATGAAGGTTTGTGTTGTTTCTTCCTCATCATGTTAATTGATAATCGTGGGCGTTAGTAAATATGATGGATTATCAGCTAATTCTCAACCATCGTTCCGAGATTGAGGATAAATTTTGTCTTCAGCTTCCGTAACTGCAACAAATAGTTTTCTTCTTCTTAACTATTGATATTCCAAGGGCATAACTTTTGTTAGATTGTATATCGAATTCCGTTGGTAGTTTATCAATTTTGTCTATTGGTCTTCAGCCTTCTTTCCTATAACAACATTTATTAGATATTAGAACACAAATAACATAATGCAATAGTATTTCCTTTCAAATACTTGGCTACTGGGGATATGTTTAAAATAATAGCTATAGGTTGGGAGAAAGGACTGTTCCCAACATTATGTCTAAAGTATGCCGGGCAATATGGACACACTTGCAACCTATTTAAATGCCTGAACCTAATGTCAAAATGTGGGAAACAATTACAATAGAGTATGAGAGAAAGTAGCAATTTTATACAATTTTTTTTTAGCTATTCACGGTAAACATGTAACCATATGAAAACCAACTTTGAGTGGTTCGTCATTCTTTAACTACAAACAATTTTCTCATTTATTTTTGTTCACTTAATACAATTTGCTTTAATTCAATTGTAATCTCAATAATGTTTTTGAGAGTTACTTTATTTTCAAATCTACTAAATTAAATAAATTTATTAAAAATAGGTAAAATAACCTGAACTTACATAATTCAATCTTATAATACTCACTATTTTTCTTTACTTAATTTATTTTTTTTAATTCAATTGATATATTAATAATATTTTTGAGTGTTACTACATCTTTAAATGTAAATCTACTTTGTATTTCTATTAAAATAACCTGTACTTATATTATTAATTTTGATAATAATACTATTTTTCTTCACTTGATTTATTTGTTTCAGTTCAATTGTTTTATTAATAATATTTTTGAGTGTTACTACATCTTTAAATGTAAATCTACTTTGTATTTCTATTAAAATAATGAAAACAGGTAAAATAACCTGTACTTACATAATTCATTTTTATAATACTCACTATTTTTGTTCACTTAATTTATTTGTTTTAACTCAATTGTAATTTCAATAATATTTTAAAGAGTTGCAACGCTTTTAAATGTAAATCTACTTTGATTTTCAATTAATATATTAAAAACAGACAAAATAACCTGTACTTACCGTTGTCCATGTTTAATTCTTTGGCGATTTAATCCCATGTCTGGTCTTTACATGTCGTCCTCATATAATTCAGAAGACTGGTATCGCACAACACAGTAAAAGTTTTCACTTCACATATTAAACTTTCCATGATTAAATGGAATGGCGAGCGAGCCAGTACCGACAGAGGACGCAGGAATCTGTGTGAAAACACAAAAACGCCGAGGGACGACAGAGGCCCTTGCCGCGCCTGCGCCTGCGCTGGCTTCAATATGCGGCACTCCATTGAAACTAATGTGTTGCAGAAACGCCGAGGCCTGTGCTTCGTCTCTGCTGCGTCTGCGCTGGGCTCAATTTGCGCCCGGCCTAAGGCCTTAGTCTGCCTTGGCCAAGATACTAGTGGCTGTGGATATTCATTCTGTCTGCAGTGAAAACTATTATGACGTTGGACTTTCAGGCCAATATCTACTTAAACAGATAGAATTTGGCTTTTTTCAACCCATTTTAAGGGATTTTCTTGATGCTAACTTAAGGAAAGTTCCAGTTTACGCATAAATAATGATTTAAAACGTTTTTTATCCGCCTTCTACGAGATTACAAATATAACACTTTTTGAAAAACTATTTGTTGAATAAGATTTCATGCTAATTAAATGTGCATCTGTTTTAGAACGATTTACACACAAAAAGGACCGACTCGCTGGAACTGCGTCATCTTAGCGTGGTTCCGTTCATATCTCTAATGCCATTAGTAAATGAATAGAAGCAGTTATTGGTGGGGTTTGGTCGACAACTGGAAACTGGCAGCATCCTTAGCGGAAATGACTACCCAGTCTTTTCAACGTTTGTTCTAGGAAAACCTTTTTAGCACTTTCCTCCGAAGGAAAGTAGCTATTGAGGTTGGACTCATGACGGAATTTTTGAAAAATTTCTTCAAATCTTTATCGATCCTACCTAGTAGACACCGAAAATGACCCCCGTTAAAATTTATATATATCTATATATATATATATATATATATATATATATATATATATATATATATATATGCATATATATATATGTGTCTGTTAACACGATAGCGGCCAGAGTTTTTGTTTTTTCGTCACGAAACTTGGTATATAGCATTCAATTAGCAAACGATTGAACGAGTTCGTTAACCACCAAAGTCGGTCCACCCGAAGGGGGGGTTTACCCCGAACCCAAAACACTTATTTGCCTATGTCAACCGTAATATTTGTTATATTTCAACGAAACTTAGTATTCGTAGTGTTAATATAGAGAGAAAAGTGAGATATAAAAATGTACTAAATCGGTTCATTAGAAGGGGGGGTTTACTCCGGACCCGCAATACCAATTCGCCACTACCAGCCGTGATATTTGGTATATTTCGACGAAACTCGGTATTCGTAGTGCTAATCCACAGGTAAATATGTGTTGTAAAAATAAACGAAATCGGTTCATTAGAAGGGGGGGGTTTACTCCGGACCCACAATACCAATTCGCCACTACCAGCCGTGATTTTTGGTATATTTCGACGAAACTCGGTAATCGTAGTGGTAATCTACAGGTAAATATGTGTTGTAAAAAGAAACTAAATCGGTTCATTAGAAGGGGGGGTTTACTCTGGACCCAAATTCCTAATATACTCATACCGGTCGTAATTTCTGCTGTATTGTAACGAAACGCTGTATACGTCGTGGGTAACTCATGAGAAAGAAGTGTTGTAAAAATGGGCTGAATCGGTCAATCGAAAAGCGGGGGTTTAATTTGTAATATATTTGAATAGAAAAGCCGGCAGACGTAGGTTCACAAAGCCGCCGCAAGGAGCGCTTTCTACCACTAGAGTGACTGTATCCTGTTCCTGCGTTAGATCGAAATACGATAATATGAGGATTTTTGTATTTATTACGTAGTGTAGTAGGTACCATGTGTAAACATAACTCTGGATGCAAATTAATAATTGATCAGTTACTCATTACAAATTTAAAAGAGAAGTATTCATGTTTTTATTTTATTTATGTAGGATATTTTAAGCAAATTGTTCTGGAAAGCAGTCTACACTACCCAAATTCTGAGGAAAGTGCTTAGTTATGCAGCTCCTGCGTGACGGACTTTATTATAATACTAATTTTACTGCTAAACGACATTTAAAACGAAAACAACCAATTAAAAGTGAGTTAAAAAAAGACAAAACAAAGTTTTAATTAAGCACTTATTTCTCCGACCGACATTTTTTTCTATTCTTTAAGTTATTTGCGTTATTAATTTTTAATATTACTTATTTGATTTCTAATTTATTTTTGCTCTTTGATGAATAACATATACGATGACGGGAACCATGGTATAATAAACTGGAAAAATTATATAGTAGCATTAATTTTGATGATACATTATTTGACGCAATAAAAAACTAATAATCTTCCGTGACGAAGCACGGGCATTCAGCTAGTTAGGTATAAAGAAATATTAGTTCAAAGGCAATTGAAAAAATTCGGTTGTGGGTTTTTCCCTCTCGGGACCACTGTGCGCGCAGTAACAGCTATTCAATGAAAAAGTAACTGTTAAAAATAATGTCTGTGTGATTCTATAATTTCCGATGTCATAAAGAGGTTTCGATCTAAAGAGAAAACCCCACTAATAACAGAATCTGTGGAATCCCCAAAAAGCGAAGGTTGAAGAGAACACCTCCCGTTGAATATTGCAGCGTGTAGCTATAAAAGATATATACAGCTTTTAGGAATACCAGCAGAGTTTTATTGCAACATTCTACCTCGCTGGAAGAAAAGGAGATTCCATTCCTTCTCCGTTCTTTTTCTTATAGACCAACATAAGCCCTGAATTTCAGCACTTTCCTCCTTTTCAGGGGGGGGGGCGCCTCAGACCTTTTTTCTACAAAGGAAATTTCCAAGGTGAACGAGTTATCGATATTTACATCCAGGCAAATATATTCTGAGTATATATTCTTTCAGAGATATGATTTTAGTATAGGTTAGTTTCTTCTCTAAGCAAATATTAAAACATATAACATGTGACATACAATAAATAACGTATGAACACTTTAAAAAAAACTGCAAAAGTTACAATAGAACATATATCATGTGAGATGCAACATATAATTGATAGTTATTGTTTATTGTTGTTGATGCTCCGCATCTAAGGCGAACAGCCTATCTACTATATATTTGTCAAATACCACTCACTGACTGAGTCACTGACCTATCAACGCCCAGCCCAAACCGCTCGACAGAAAAATTTGAAATTTTGCATGGGCACTCTCTATAGGACGTAGGCGCTCGCTAAGAAAGGATTTTTTGATATTCGAATTTTTAAGTATTTTTAGAGGGGTTTAAAGTTTGAGTTTGAAGCCTAGGCAGCATGCGTTGCTAGGACGATAACAGAACAGCTGTTACCGTACATTATCTATTTCATAGTATTATTTTTAATTAAGGTTAATTTCAACTATGATGACAGTCCTTGAATTACTGGAGTATGGAATACTATCAACTTGGAATAGTTTTAGGCAAATAAAACGCTATTACAACTAAAATGAAATGATCTTTGGAATGAAAAAGGAATGGATCAAACCAATTGTGCTTATAAAAGAAATGATCTTATTTAATTAATTTTTAAGGTTTTTAAGACACGGGTATTCATCTAGTAATTGATAAAGTCTTTAAAAATCCCGCGGTTAAATACACCCTTCAATCCAATCAAAAAATAAATAAAAAAAATTAAAAATTAATTATTTCGTTTAGAGCCTTATGCTCAAATGCAGGAACATAAATACGCTTTAGGCCCACCCGACAAACCTATGCAATGTACTGTAAAACATACAGTCTTATTTTTCGTACATGGCCACCGCGCATGCGGGGACACCAGCGGAAACATTTTTGTGACACTTTTCTGTAACGCTAGGTCCACCCGATAAACCTATGTAACACACTCTATAACATAAGAGTCATATTTTTCGTACATGACCACTGCGCATGCGCGAACACCAGTGACCACTTTTTTTGTGACACATACAGTCTTCTTTTTCGTACATGGCCACGCCACTGCACATGCGTGAACACCAGCGGACACTTTTTTGTGACACACAGTCTTCTTTTTACGTGTGTACATGGGCACTGCGCATGCGTGGACACCACAGTTCATGCGCGAATGCAACTGCGCATGCGCGAACGCCAGCGGACACTTTTTTGTAACGTATTTTTCCAATTTAGTCGCCGCTAAACCATATTTATGCTAAAAAAAAACTACAATAGACGGATTCACTGATATGTATGAAAACTGATGTAAAAGCTTCAGGGTAATGATTTTCAAAACGTTGAGGTTAGGAATTAAAGGCCAAAACGCAGTCTAACCCGACACGCAATAGTTAACTCTCAAGACATCCATAAAGGTGTGCAATATTCATTGGAAATTTGGCGGGAACCTCATCGGCGCCGCCATAGAGGTTTCAAAATTTGGGAAATGGCATTGAGTTAGTAGGGAATGGGAGGAGTCTAAACGAAAAAGTCCGACTCGCAGGAACTGCATCATCTTAGCGCTTTTCCGTTCTTATCCCTAATGTAATTTGGAAAGGTTGAAATAGAAACAGTTATAATTTTGGTTAGACCTTTCATGAAATAATTTATGACCCCAAATAGGTCACGGTTGTAAGGGTCCGCCCAGACCCTCACCTCTACCTGATAGAAAAATGATTCCCTGGCCTTGCCAAGGTTCGCTCTAAAAACACACTGCTTACTGTTTCTTATTTTCTTTTACCACAATACTAATTTTACAGATAATTGCAATTTAAAAAAAATGAATGAATAAGTGATTTAAACAAAGACAAAAAAACGTTCAAAAGAACAAAACAAAAATATTTGAAATTTTATGCACTTATTTCTCCGATTGACATCGCCTAAGCGAATATTTTTTTAGAACATGTTTTCTAGAAAATTTAGCAAGATGTCGAATAGTCACTATCCACTTACCACGATTTCCCACCTGTTTTCGAGATATTAGGGAAAATATGCGAGGTTCACAAAACTTTTGTTGTCTCTTAATAAAATATTTTATTTCAATCCTTCCTTAACTCCAAACGTTAACAAAATGTAAACATTTTTGTTAATGAATTTCAAACATACGGGAAATATTTTAACTGAATCCCATGATTCTAAGTATCCGGACCAAAAACTTTATTCATAAACTATATTTCCAATATCTCGAAAACGGTTAAAGCTATCGCCTTAAAAATGGTTTCATTCGCATATCTAGGCCAAGAAGCTTATAAAACGAGCATTTACAAGCATAACATGTAAGCGTAACGATTTTTCTCACGCGAATTTCGCTCGAAAAACCATGTTCCGGTGGACAGATTCTGCTGGTTAACGAACATGACCTTTCAAATGTATATATTGCTTTGTTATGACATGATATCGCCGGTACAAATGCAAAGTATCGAATGTGAAAAAACACATTTTTCATTTTAAATCTTTACTGATTGCTGTTGGACTGATGGATGGCAACTCTCGAATCTAAGTTCACACATGTGAACTTCACAACATGAAGTTGCCTTAAGTCTATTGCGGATTGGGCATACAAGATTAACGCATTCATTACTTATTTCTAAAGAACCACCTCCAATCTGTGAATCAAGCAACGTTCAAGTAACAGTGAAACATTTTCTTATTGTTATTGGCGAATATATCAGTCAATTAGAGAAGAGCTAATGTTATCAGACATCATGGATGAAATACTTGGAGATGATGCTGATAACGTTTTATAGGCAAAACGAAATTAATAAATAAAATCTAAAGACATAAGATTAATTAAATAAGCAGGATAGAGCATGGTGTGTGTGTGCTGTCTGTGTTAGAGAATATGTGAATGAGGTAGCATGGATATGGGTTGGTATATGTGTATGGGTGAGTGCATATGTATGTGTGTGTGTTCGCTTGTGTGTGAGTGCGTTTATTTACTTTTGTTCTGTTTACAGAAACGCAAATAAATATTTCATGGAAAATATACTGCAAGTAATATAAGTAAGGGAAAAATGCCAGGATCAATGATAAATAATGACAACGATAAGTAATTCAATAAAAACCAAAAGCTGACTCAATAAATTATTAAATTCAAAAGAAATGAGGACAAAATTTCACCTCCAAATATAATGAAAGTTTCATTTAATGGCGTTCATGACCCTAAGGTTGACACGCCTTAAAAAATAAAAAATAAAAAAAAAGTTCACACAGTGAAAGGAGGATGTTACCACTGTCAAAAGGTCGAATCTGCCGGCTATTTGACTGCCCAAAAGCAGGGTAATAAATAAAAGTATTTTCACTCTTGGAAGTGGTGATTTTCACATTCGTTAGTTTGCATTTGCATCGACGATATCTTTGTATAATTATTATATAGATAGCTTCATGGTGCATCAACACATTTTTCTAAATTACTGTATACATAGCTTTATTATGACTTAATATCTCGATAGAATTATTGTATAGATAACTTCATCAAGCATCAATGCCCCTTTTAGTGCTATTGTATATATAGCTTTATTATCCCTTGATGTCTTTGTAGTATTATTGTATAAATAGCTTTATTATGTTTTAATACCTTTGTATATTGGAGTGTTTGACTACAGACAATCGATGACTATGAAAAGCCCCAGAGAGGCGAAGAGGTAGATATTAAGGTGCTCCCGTGCCTTATAACCTGTAAAGCTATGGGTAAATCAGCTGGAAAGATAACCTTCCCTAAAACCTCGGCAGAGAGTGAAACCTCCCCTTTGAGGACAAAAGCGCCCTCTCACGAGTGGTAGCATATATTATTGCAGGGCTACCACACACACCGAGAGCAATGATAAATGACTCAGACTTTATTTCTTCTTTCCACCACATTACAGTAATGTATTCGTCCTACTCTATTGAATAGGTCTACATTTAAAAGGGTCACCTCCCCCCCCCCCTCCACTCCTCCCTTTTCCCTTCCCCTCCTCCCCGCCCCTCCCCGCAGGAGTACTTATGTATACAAGGGGAGAAAAAATCTTGTTCCGCTGCCTGAGCATTTTTCAAGTGGCTGGAGGACGTCATTTTTATCAGAAGCTCTTGCCGTCTCTGTCTGCACCAATACCTGTCCTGTCTTTACACATTTATATTTTCTATCATCTTCATTTTGTAATGAAAGATAAATAAAAACTTATTTTTTTTCCATTACTTACCTTTATTTATAGAGACTCTTCAATTGAAAGGACTTCCTTTATGAGAAATCTACAGATTCTTTTCTCATTTTCGCCTTTATTTTAAATCTTCTCCGTACTCATTAAAATATTTTATTTTATATCTAAATGTTGGTGCTAGAAACCACTGACAGTTTCAAAAAGTTTAAATATTATAAATATCATAGATAGTAAATTATATTACAAAATTGAGAATAGTTACATTACACACATATTATATCGTCGCTACATATGCAAAGTATCGAATGTGAAGACCACCACTTTTCAGAGTGGAAAAGCATTTATTCATAACTTTTTTTTGGAACGTCAAATATTCGGCAGATTTGACCTTTTGATAGTGGAATACTTTCCCTTTAATAGAGTGAGCTAAGATTCAAGAATTTGCCGTACATAAGTCCAGCAGAAATTAGTAAAGATTGACAATGAAAGATGCATTTTTTCACATTCGTTAATTTGCATTTGTATTGACGATATATAGAGAGAGATAGATAGATATTCTCGTGTCACAGTCTTTGTAACAAAACTCCTCCGAAACGGCCTGACCAATTTTTATGAAATGTTAAATATATACTTGTCTCTTCGCTTTCCTACCGTCTCAAAAAAGGGTCCCATTTTTATAAAATCTGGTACAAAATTCTTTCGTCTAATTGGAAAGGTCAAGTTCGTTAACCAGCAGAATCCTTCCACTGGAACATGGTTTTCGGAGCGCAATGAAAATCAGAACGCTTATGATGTTGGCCATACAACGCTATCCGGAAGTGCCGGCTAGAAAATTTCTCGTTTCAGACCCCATAGATCACGAAAATATAGGTGGTTCAAATTTGTGTATGTGTATATATATATGTGTGTGTGTGTGTGTGTGTGTGTGTGTGTGTGTGTGTGTGTGTGTGTGTATTTGTGTGTTCGCTCTCCGAAGCAGAATCCGTCCTCCGTAAGATGTTTTTTGGAGGGAAATTCGTGCGAAAAAAATCGAAACGCTTACATTTTCGAGTTCGTATGCTTGCAACTACATGTTTAATAGGTCTCTTAACGTAGGAAAACAACTGAAACCGTTTTTAAATCGATAGCTATAACTGTTTACGGGGCGAATTGATACAAATAATTTTCCGAACTAATTTTCAGTTGAAACTTGATCCAGACGTGTGACATCCGGAGTTCGGATATTTTGCCGCCAAGATATTTTGTACATTTTAGGTTGAATGCGTTCATTACTCTATTTCACGTTTTCCAATTCAAGTCATACATGTTTTTTATAAATTCTACAATGTTTGTACCTTTGAGGTGGGTGATTATTGTTTTTATGTGTGGAATGTCATCTGTCAAGAGTTCTTTCATGTCGTATGGTCAGGGCCGCCACATCCCAGAGCCGGGCCCAGGACCAGACCACGGGCCCCCACTTCTCAGAGCCAGACTGAAAATTCTAGTACTTTGCTATAGGACTTTGGACATTTTAAAATTATTTTCATCTTGAGTTTTGAGCGAAATGAGAATAAAAGCCGACAATCGCTGCAGCAAAGGTCACTTTCGTTACTTGTAGTTTTATTACGACTCCTAATGAAATATACTATTCTAGGACTGCACTTTGTCGTTTATGTACATTAAAAAAATATAGATTCAATTCATATAAATATAGGCTACGCACGTGTATATTTCTAAACCCATTCTTTTTACAAGCTCATAACCTATACATTTTTCTCCAATTTTGCCCGGCCCGGGACAACTGTACCCGGCAGTCCCCCCCCCCCCCCCCCCCCCCCCCGGGTGGCGGCCCTGCGTATGGTAGGTTTATTCTGTCTTCTGTTCTTTGCAATCACTTGGTATGTGCTTATAATAATCATGTTAAGCATTGACCATGTAAAATATGGAAAAGGAAATGGTTTCCTTAGATTCAACACGACCAATTACTTATAAAACGCCTATCTGAAAGACCAATAACGCAAAAAATGTAAGCGTTACGATTATTTCACGCGAATATTGTCACAAAATCATTTTCTGTTGGACAGATTCTACTGAGTTGGACGTTTGAAATAACACGAAGTATTTTTTGTACTAAATAGCATTAAAATCAGTCCATTTTTGGAGCCAGCAAGAAAGCGATAACACACACACACACACATATATATATGTATATATATGATCTTGCGAGTGTGTCAACAAAGAGAAACAAGGTGGACTATCAGCTGACAAACTAGAAGCTATGATATATCTATAGGCTGTGAGATATTAGGCGGGAAGGCCGAGTATCGATATAAGAGAAAGGCCTAGCAGAGAATACAAGGAGGTATTACTGAAGAGCTAATAGTTCTCAAAAGCAGCGAGGTTATTGTTTCTTAGTAGCAATATCTCCCGATACTCCCCGGTCTGCCTTTTGAAAGAATACTCCATTCCCCGTCGGGATAAAGGCTGAAGGGAGGGAATCTTCCAGAGTTTATAGCTAATGTCCGGAAAATTGATTCTATTGTCCGCTCTTAAATTAGATCCATATGCAATTATGGAGGTTTTGAGTGGAAAATGGATTGGCTAGTCTTATCTTTGTTTCCGGGCAAAGATGTCTCAAAAAGAAACGACTTTTCTCTCTATTTTTTATTTTATTTTTGCACTTTTTTAACTCCTTATGGACGACAGAAGAAGTTTATCTGTGCTTTATAGATTACACAAAAAGCATTTGATTGCGTCAAGCATAAAAACTTGCTCGAAAAGGCATTGACTCTCAAGGTATGAAGGTCATACAGAATTTGTACGAACAGGAAGTAGCCTCAGTAAGTATCGACAGTTTCGAAACAAATACAGAACCCATTTTGTTTTTTTGTTTCATATGCTTATTCATATTTATTTCTTCAGCAGTATAGCTGGTGACTCACTGTTGAGTCCTTCAGGATGGTACGTGCCAGTGATTCGTGGTCACATTTTATATCCCATCTTTTAAAAATATTTTGGATAAATGAAACAGAAGGTCGATTACCTCCAAAATTTGGATATTATAAATTCGGCGAAAATAAGAAATACACTTTTCATAAATGGAATTTTTTTCATTGTCAACTGATAAGGGCTGATTCTCGTCTATCTCAAACCTCACAGTTGGATCCAAAATAATTCCGGTGGATGCCTGGCGATCTATGACCACAATGTCTGCCCTTCTTGTGGAACCATCTTCCGCTATGCAGCTCACTTCTTCATACACAGTTTTCTTCCTGAATAAATCTGCAACATTGGTTCGCACCTTATGATGTCGATTTATTATTAGAAGTTCTGATTTCTGACAGACGCCCAGGACGAGGGGGGATGTTTCAGGCTCTGCAACGGAATCCAGAGCTCCTGGCAGGAATCGTTCGAACTGGAATTGAGTTGCAATTCAGCTTGATGGCCGTGCTCCATTCGCTGCAAGGCTGTGGCTTTTTATTTTGTGAAGTGTCATTCTTTATATTCTATCGAAAGGAAGTGGTATTAAGAGCCGAAGGCTAGAGGAAGTAATCACAGGAACAGGAAGCTGGGACAACCTTCACGAGAAGGTCTTTCATAGCCTTCAATTCTATTTTCCGAGAAAAGAAAATTCCCTGAAGATAAAACAAGTAATGACGAAGGAGATATCACTTGAAAATCCTTTACTGACTCTCCATAAAAGAATTTATGAAAAGGGATGAGATAAAAAATAAGAGTACCTTCACAGGAAATGAAAAGAACTGGAAAAGCTTAAAAAATAGAATCTGAGCATCAAAATATGCTCTTGAATCGAGAAGATGTGAACGAAAAGAAGAGGATTGGTGGGAGGGGAGTGCTTCGTTCAAGTATAGACAACACTGCTTCGGAGTTTCAAAGGAAATATTTGGGGAAAGCTAACTTCAATATCAATACATGCAATAAAATTCTAACGGATCGCTGTCTGTACTTGGAAGATATATGGGAAAAAATACTATTGGGGGCCTTTATCAACGCAATAGCACCCAAAACAATGATTTTTAGAATTTTTGTCTGCTGTCTCTCAGACACTCTATATATACACACTAGGGTTTAACAATCCCTAAGGGTTCAGCTTAGTGGCTCTGTCACGTTTAGCAATCCTAGCAGCCTGTATGCTTGATCCCCGATGGCTATAATTCGTATAACTATTTGTCTCGCCAACGGCCATAGCCACGTTAATGCACCGGTTCCCGTAGATCACCGAAGTTAAGGAACGTCGGGCGTGGTCAGTACTTGGATGGGTGACCGACCACGTGCTGTTGGCATTATAAAAGGGTGGCAACCTGTAGAAAGCCCGGCGCTAATAGCCAAATAGTTGATGCGCCTCAAAAAACGAAAAAAAAACTATTTGTCTCTATTATTATAATTTTATTCTATTTTTTTTTTCATTTTATGAACATGCATATTTAATTATTTCATTCTGTAGAATTAGTAGTATTAGTTCATTGTGTATTATTTTTAAAGAAAAATAGTCTTATTTTTTTTCTAATTTTAGGTTAGAGATATGTTTTTCATATTATCAAGTATTCAAATCGACTTATTTAGTTCGATTCGCACTAGTCATGAGCAATTCTCGAATGAGAATCGATATGAGATACAAATTTCGTAATTTGTAAGTAATCGTGAAATCGATTCATATCGAGGATCGATCCATATCGAAGATCGATCTATATCGAAGATCGATCCGTATCGAAGATCGATCCATATCGAAGATCGATCCGCATCGAAGATCGATCCGTATCGAAGATCGATCCGCATCGAAGATCGATTCATATCGAGGATCGATCCGTATCGAAGATCGATCCATATCGAAGATCTATGTGCATCGAAGATTGATCCGTATCGAAGATCTATCCATATCGAAGATCGGTCCGTATCGAAGATCGATCCGCATCGAAGATCGATCCGCATCGAAGATCGATCCGCATCGAAGATCGATCCGCATCGAAGATCGATCCGCATCGAAGATCGATCCGCATCGAAGATCGATCCGCATCGAAGATCGATCCGTATCGAAGATCGATCCGCATCGAAGATCGATCCATATCGAAGATCGATTCATATCGTAGATTGATCTTCTGAGCCTAGAAGATCGCTCTTTTTAGTCGATCTGAACTCGTCGATCATTTTTTGTCGATCATTTTTCGTCGATCTTTTCATTTCGATTCGAATCGATTCAAAAGATCGATTCATATTCGAGAATCGCTCATCGCTAGTAGGTTTTAGACATGCGCGCCGAGGCTGAATTTTCAGGCGGAAGTCCTTCAGCCTTAACATTCTCGGCCGCCTAGCCTCCAAGTGTTCATGTAATAAATCAAAAATATATACAATTACACAAGGGTGATGTATCATCATAACATGATGAACGGTCGGTATCATAGGTTTTTCTGTGAAATGTCCAAATCGTTGGTTTGTCATCCCCAAAAGACATCCACTACTGACGGATTCACTAAAGATAGGTTAAACACTAAACGCTTAAAACACTAAACTGGGGCAGATAGACTGAGTAGAAGTTTTATACTTCGTAAAACCAATTAAATTATCCAAAAGAAGATAAATTAAGCGGCTAATCTAAATAAATGATTTATCGAAATTTTATTAGTTTGTAAAAGAATTTATAAACTATTTATTTCAATTTGATAAATTTAGTTTATCTAGTTTAATCCCTTTAACAGTGTTAAACAACCCCCCCCCCCCTCTCTGCCCCTTTAGTGTAGCCTTCCGAGTAGTTATAATCCATTCCATTTAATTGCTCTGATTCAGGAGGAGCTAAAAAGGTCAATTTTCAAAATGGCTTCCGAGAATTTCCTCTGAGTTGTTTGTTCTGGAAAAACTTTCCCGAATCCCTCTTTCCGACCAGTTATTTTCTATTTTAATGGATGTGTAATTACCCCCCCCCCCCCCATATCCATATCCCCTTTATGGTTTCATATGAATATAACTCAATTAAATATTTATAAACTAAAGATTTTCAAATATATTTGTTTTTGTGCAATCTCATCCAATTTACATCGCCCCCTGATTCTCGTAGTTAAAATTCAAGTAAATAAATATTTAAGGTTTCCCCCAAGTGGGGGAGTGGGGTAAACTCCCTCGTTTTTTCTTTCCTTCATTTTTTCTTAAATAATAAATAGTGGTTGATTTATTATTTCAATATATTTTGATCAATATTATCAATATATTTCTTTTAGTCGGAGAGCTGGTAACACACTTTTCATGAAGTGTTTTATGCACCTTGAAATTTTGCTATAATGTACCTCTTGGGTAGATTAGAAGGTAAATATGTGTTTCCTAGACTAACGGTAGAAACCAGGTACTGCCTAGTTTTTTTTTTTTTTTTTTTTTTTTTTTTTTTTTTTTTTTTTTTTTTTAAATATTAAATGAAGTGCTTTCACTCTGCGATTTAAACAGGGTCTTCAATAGACATAATTGAAATTAATTACAAAAGGGCAGACACTTTTTGTGGGGTTTAATTATCAGCAAACGTGAAAATAAATGTTGCCTATAATAGACTGCAATACACTGCGTAAGAGTGTATGAGAGCTCCGCGCGGTTGTGGTTGTTCTCTGCGCTCTCATTGGTTCTTGCTCACATGATCTTGTACAGCTGTTCCGGTTTAAAAGTCAGCGTGAATAAAACACTCATTTAATGTAATATATATAAAAATGAATCGCTAAATGTGTTGGTAAGCGCAAATCTCGAGAACAACAGAACCGATTTCGCTAATTCTTTTTTTATAATATTCCTTGAAGTACGAGGATGGTTCTTACGGAGAGAAAAATTAAAAAAATTGCCTGGAAAAGTCTAAAAACGACATTTTTCGGTTATTTTTTACTTCGTTAACGGAAATTCATTTTTCCATAAAAACATATGTTCTCAATTATAATATTTTTAACAGTTAACGTATTTGGTTATTTGTGTATAAGCAAAAAAATTTAAATAAATAAGAACATGTAATCACTAGGTGACATTAGAATCACATGTTAATAATGCAATTTAAATTAATTTATATTTGCATTAACGAAGTAAAAAAGACTCCACTTTTCTATATTCCCATACAAAAGATTCGTAATAATACTTAAAGGTCAATTTGAACTTTAATACCATACCATAAAGTGTTAGTGGAGGGGTTCTGGGAAGGATAAACAACTGAGTGACATTAGTATCGTATAAATATTAATGTCAATATTTGTCAATATTTATTTATTTAAATTTTAACGTCCATTTATTATTAACAACGAATTTTAGGACGGGTTATCTACAGGTTACCACCCTTTTCTAGCCAGAATAGGGGTGATGCCTTTTCTTTTTTCGAAAGAAAAGCCACCACCCCTAGTGGGAATCGAACCCACGACCTTTGGCACGGAGTGTTAAGTGCTCACGCCTTAACCCTCACGGCCATCGGGTCTCCTGTCAATATTTATACGATGGTAACATTACTCAAAAACAAATTGACTATGGTAAAATGTAAATTGTCTGTGGTAAAATTTCACTTGAAATGTAAACATCTCTTTGCTGTGTATCTATAATATTACTAAATCTAAAAGCCTCAAGTTTCTATAAAATTACTAAAGTGTTGTGTGTTTGTGACTTACTAAATATGCCTCCTATAAGGACAAATTTAGGCAGAAGAACCCGAAATGCAACGAATCAGATTAATTATCAATCTAATCGTACTGCCCAGGAACGTGAAGATCGCAATGAACGTGAAAGAATTTGGTTAGGACAGACCCGCGAAGCGCGACATTCGACTAATAATGGTGGAAGTTTGAATCGAGCTGCTGTGAATTCATTACAGTCCCTGCAGCTGTGTTGCTATTGGACCTATGAACTCAGTTTGACTATAAACAAATCCCAGGGCAGTCATTAAGTGTTTGTGGTATTAATCTAGAAAACCCATGTTTCTCGCATGGTCAATTGTAAGTTGCCTGTTCCCGTGTTGGAAAACCATCTGCTCTGTTTGTTCACGCGTCAGGTAATGAAACAAAAAATATCGTGTACCATTAAGTACTACAATAAAAATGAAACTTAATTTAGAATAAGTAAAAATAAAATGAAATATAATAAGTAGGTATCATAATAAGAAATCTGATATTGTAATTTTGATTGTGATTTTTTAGTGACTATTTAAAGAATGTTAAGTGTGTTATAATTTTTATTTTTTGACATAATGTAATTGTCGACTTATTAAGTTTTTTTTTATCTTACTAGCTGTCTGGGTGTCCCAAATAGCAGAATAAGTATTAAACAAAAATTTAAAGAATCGACTGTTAGGCGGTACGAAGTTCGCCGGGTCAGCTAGTATTAGAATAAAAACAACTTCGGGTTTTTTTGGTTTTTTTTACATGTTATCCCCTTAAAAGTGTCTGCCTTATTTATTATTTATTTTGAAGTTGTCTTAATTTTACATTAGAGATAGTTGGCTTCTGAATAAAATTGTGTGCAGTATTTTTTTGCACCTATTCCCTTTGCGCAGTAGCTGGTGTTCCACGGTAAGCCTAGCAAACACATATATACCTTCTTATCTACCCTGGAGGTACATTATAGCAAAGTTTCAAGGTGCATAAAACACTTCAAGAACAGTATGTTACCAGCTCTTGGACTATTTGTGTAGACAAAAAAAGAGGGCAATAAATAAGAGTCCATCTTGCAGTTATACACAAGTCAACGACGAGTACATTAAATAAAGTACAATGGATTACGTTAATTTCTTTAATTCTTAGAGTCCCCCAAACGTGTAAACTCGTGTGCATAACAATAAAGACTAAAAGTTCAATTTTTATAATTTGACTTTGAAAATAAATTTAAAGCGGTCAAGAAATGGAAGAAACAAGCGTGTTCAGAGAAGTGGGAATGTTATGAACACAGGAGAAGTATCTGGTGACAGTCCAAAGAATGTTTTCGCTTCAACCGTCGGCGCTCTTTCCGCCTCAGCAGTTAAAGGGTTAAGCCCTTTCATCCGTAATGTTTTAAAAGGATAGCAATCAACCAGAATACGTTAGTAATCTTAGATTTAGGGATGATCCAACGTATATACAGGGTGTTTCAGGGTTAAGTGACCAAACTGATAATATGAACTAAGGACCTCAAAACTAGAAAAACATTTCATCTGAAGGTATGTCCGGAAACGCTTTGTTTAAGAGATATTCACAATTAAGTTTTCATTTTTATGAATTATTTAAGTTATATGAAATAAATAAAACATATTTATTTGTAATAAACATAATAAAAACTGCTTTGTAATAAACATTTAGATTCATATTAAATGTTTTTCAAAGTGAAGATATGTCCGCTAATATCAAAACTATTGGCAACGTGAGGATTAATACTATTATGGATAAGGATTAATACTACTATGGAATTAGCTTTTTTTTTTCCTTGGTGTTTAAAGGCCATTCAACCACTATTGGGTCATTTATGCCTCTTGGTCGGTCCGTTGGTAGCATCGAAAGCAGAGACAGAGCCCGACGGCCAGCGGGAGGCGGACCCAGCCAAGGTCGAGTAGAGTCCCCCGTGCCAGTTCTACCTTAGTGGCCCGCATCTGGTGACTGGCTGCCAGGTCTATGATAGAAGGTGTGCTTGCTGGTGCCAGGGCAACCAAACCTTCACAGACCGCATGGGGGGGGGGCTCGTCCTCAACCCTAACCAAGCCCATCGCTCCCGCCGACCCACGCGCCCCACCTCCGTTCCGAACGCCACCAATGGTAAAAAAGTAATTGTAACGAAATTTTAGTTAGTAAACGTCTTAATAATTTAAATTATATCAATTAATGATGGTTATACATTTTTTTAAAAGGGACTAATATGTTTTACGTTTGCTGTTAAATGAGTTTAGATGAAATTTTTGTCGAAATATATTCTAGAGGCCAATACTGCTTATAATAGGTGATAATTGGAAAAGATTTTAATTTACAATGAAGAATCGCTAAAGCCAGTGCTAAATTTTGTTTTTTTAATTGGTTTTATCAAGGAAAGAAAAAATATTAGACAGATGAACTGAATTATTTCCTAGCAGCTCTCTAAGAGGTATCGGGAGACCCAGTCGAACACAGAAGATCCTGTGTTCCAATAGACTGGGCTTCCATGCTTATTTATTCCTGTGGGGAGACTCAGTCTATGGAATTAGCATTGGGAACTGCCAATAACATTTATCATTTTGGAAAAAGCTTTTGCAAAGTACTCATCATTATGCCTCCAATTTATAATAATGGTGAATATGCCGATATGGTGTTTGTGTAAGGTTTTTTCAATGGTTAATGCTAATGCTGCCCGTTGTGAATATAGTTTTCATATCAGCGGAACTACCTTCACTTTGAAAAACATTTAATATGAATCTTAATGTTTATTATAAAGCAGTTAGAACAAATAAATAGATTTTGTTTATTTCATATTGTTTCTTTTTATTTACTTGTTTTTTTTTAGTTATTTATTTATTTTTTTATTACTTATTTTGTCAGTTTTATTAATCAATTTCTGTATATACTATAATTTTGATTGTGAGCAAACTTAACCAATGTTCTTTAAATTGTACAAACGTTAAATAAACGTATTAATTAAAAAAATATATATTTCATATAACGTAAATAATTAATAACAATGAAAATCTTTATGTGTGAATATCTCCTGAACTAAGCGTTTTGCGGACATACCTTCAGAGGAATATTTTTACTTGTTTTGAGGTTTTTAGTTCATATTTTCAGTTTGGCCAGTTAACCCTGAAACATTACCAGTACACCCTTTTCTCCTCTCTAGCCCCAGTATCGGTGGACCAATTGTGTTGAAGCTCCCTGGTGTTCGTTAGGATTCTGGCTGAAGAAGATGGAGATGAACCCATCAAAATATTCCAGGAAGAAGGGAGGAGGAGTACCACCGCTGGAGAAAAATGCCATTCCATCCAAAAATATCATCCCAGCGACGGAAAATAAACATCAAGCATATTAAACCTTACGGCGAGGAAATTACAGGAAAAGAAAGACGCAATACCATCAGCGCTACTAACGGACAGAATCCCAACTAACCACCAGTGCTTCCACTGCCAGGCGTTCGGGCACAAAGCGCTCTACTGCGGATACCCGGGGAAGTGTGGCTGGTGCGGTGAATCTCACTGGACCCACATGTGCCCGAGGGAAACCAAAAAGTCAGCATTGCGGGGTGGGCCACTCCACGTCATACAGGCTGTGCCCCAAGCGCTTGGAACCTGCCAAGAAGGCCAGCGCGAAGAGGATGGAGACAACACACTCAAGAGGAGCCCCGCCGATGCCCGAGCACACACGACGACCTCCAGTGACACGAGTCACCAGCGGTGTCTCGTACCCCATGATGTCCGGCGGAGCACCACCACTACGACTGACCTCACCTCCAGCAACAGAGCCATCCGGAACTCGAGTCCAACCCACGCAGCAGCCGGAGGGGATCAGCATGGACGCGATGTTCACGCTCGTCATGGGTCTAATGGAGACTTTGACGAAGCTGATGACCAAGGTCGACAGGCTGGTTGACCTGGTGATGCCCTCGAAATGATCGTGCACATCGTGGTCAACTATAACATCCGCAGCCTTCGACCTAAGATGGCGGAGCTGGAACATCTCCTCCAGACTTATTCCCCAGCAGGGGTGGCCATTACGGACTCCCAGCTACGCCCCCAGGATCGGCCTTTCTTCGGAGGATACGCCTTGTACAGGTGCGACGGCCTGTCTGGAACATCCGGAGGAGCGCTGCCGACAGAAGGATTCCTAAGTTTGTCCCGAGGCCCATCCACCAGCGAAGGCCACCTGCCCACATCACCAGGCTGATCGGGACGCGGAACAACCTCAAGAACATCTGGGCGCGGACGAAGGACGGGGGCTCCTATCAATGCTATGACCCGGAAAATTGCGCAGCTGTCTGCCCTCTGGCACGAGCAGCTCCGGCGGACCCACGAGGACACCAGGCAGTTCTGGCGGCTCCTTCGCAGCATGGTCACCAAGCGACGAGACATCCTCCTCTCCGACGGCGATCACCTCCTGTCACCGGCTGAGCAAGCTGAAGCCCTTGCCGATTACTATGAGGAGAACGACCGCCGGAGAACCGAGAAGTCGCTGAGGCTCGACGGTGACCCCCAAGACCTCCCCAGGACCCCGTTGCACTTCACCTACAGGCAACTGGAATCGGCGCTGAGGCGAACAGAGGGAAACAAATCCTCCGGATTGGACGGTGTACCCTACGTGATGCTGAAGATGCGCCCTAGGAAAGCTAAGGCCTACCTACTGAACATCTACAATGCAGCCTACCACCGCACAGGACACTTCCCCGAGGAGTGGAAGCACGCCGTCGTGGTCCCTCTTCGCAAACCTAAGAAGCCAGGAGACAAGCCCAAGCACTACCGGCCGATAAGCCTGCTGAGCCACATGAGCAAGATCTTCGAAAAGTTGATCCTTTCTCATGTGTTAAAGCACTGCACGGAGGCGAACGTCATCCCCCCGGAATAGACTGGCTTCGGCCCAGGCTCTCCTGTGACCACCACGTCGCCAAGCTCCAGAACACCGTCTCCGCCGAGCTCAACAAGAACAGAGCGACGGCAAACACCATTCCCTCGGCAACCACCGAGGAAGAAACATTAATAACCTGGCTGAAGAAGATGGAGATGAACCCATCGAAATATTCCAGGAAGAAGGGAGGAGGAGTACCACCGCTGGAGTGAAGGAACTTCTCTGACTTCCACCTCTATGAGTTGAACTCTTAGAAGTCATCGCCTCTATAACTCCAACTACAATTTACAACTTCACCGATTCTCCAATCACTAGTAGTGTTAGGGATATCGACACAACGGCTGTATCTACAAACATAGACTTGGTGGAAGTGTGCTGTGACGTTCCTTGTATGTTATCTTCCTTCTGAGGAGAGTATTCTAGCCCAAGTACAGCCAATTGCGGACAACATTGAAGAATTACGAACCTGAGGAATAAGTCATCTCATAAGATTCTCCTACTATTAGAGAAGCCTGAGGTGCGGTTGAATTCATTTTCGACCTTCTTGAAAACCTGTCACAACGTCGATCACCACATTTTTACTCATCTAAGTAACAATTCAAAAGTGATTATTAATAACAACTTTCACAAAATATTGGAGATTATTTTTACAGTTATTGAAGAATGAGGTGCACCTATGTACTAACTCAATAAGTGTTCAATTACCCGTTTCTAGCCAATTGCCTTTATATGTACAAAAACGTCCGTCACGCAGGAGCTGCATAACTAAGCACTTTCCTCAGAATTAGGTAGTTTCGAGTGCATTCCCGAATAATTTGCTAAAAATAATCTATATAGATAAATAAAATAAAAACATAAATTGTTCTGCTCTTTTGCATTTGTTATGCGCAACTGTTTCAATTGTTAATTTTGTAATTAATTTCCTTCCGGTGTTTTGTGTATGCGTGGTACTACACTACGTAATAAATACACAAAGCTTCACATTTTCATCTATTGATCTTGATGAGTTTCGCGAACCTACGTTTGGCGGGAGAATTCAATTCAAACATAGTGCAAAGTAACACCCGATTGCAATAGACCGATTTAGTTCGTTTGATAGGGGAATACTACATATAAAGTTTCTTGGCGAAAAAGCGAAAAAACAAAAACTCTGGCCTGTATCGTGTTACGGAGACATATATAACTATATATATATATATATATATATATATATATATATATATATATATATATATATATATATAAATTTAACTGGTCATTTTCGCTGTCTACTAGGTGGGATCGATAAAGATTCGAAGAAATTTTTAAAAATTCCGTCATGAGTGACCTCAATAGCTACTCATGTTTTTTAGCACTTTTCCTTCGGAGGAAAGTGCTGAAAAACCGCAGGTATTTGAATAAACTTAACGTAGATGATTTTAACTCATATTATTTGTTCATTTTTTTCCATATATATGCAGGTAAGTCTAATTTTAACCTCGACGAATCGATATTTTATAAGTCGAACTTTAGGTAAATCGAATAATTTCTTAGGGGGCCTTGAAGATCGACTTATCGAGATTTGACTGTATATTTATTAAGAAACAGCGGATAGAAATAGGTCACATGCATAGGTTACATGAGCTTATAACATTCAGGAAAAAATGGTTTATGAATCGCTGATTATGAAACAACATAGATTAGTGCTACTGAAATGTGCAGCCAATACACCGAAATAAAGCAGTTCCTTTATGATAGTGTACTATGCTAGAAAATAATTTATATAATATGAGCTTCATTCACTTTCTGGATCTTTCGCTCCAAAATTTGGCATAAAATATTCCCAAAAATATTGTATTAGTTCGTTTACCACCAAACAAGCCAGTCCCCGACCAAGTTATTAATTAAGATCACTCACTCACTGACCTATCATCGCCCAGCCCAAACCACTCGACAAAAAAAATTGAAATTTTCCAAGGTCACTCACTTTGGGATGTAAACACTCACTAAGAAAGTTTTTTTGGTAAAAATGAAGTTTCACGCCCTCCAAACCGATTTCTTTCAAATTTTGCACAATAAGGTATTTTGATGCACTAAACACGAACCCGATAAAAAAAAACGTCGGATTTAACTAGGAGCACTTAAGTTCACTGTTATGCAGGTTATGAGAGCTAATGTAAACAACTAAATTTGTGACGACTTTAAGGCATAAATGACGACTTTAAGGCATACATGCTATGCGTTTCCGCTCGCTCAAGAAGAAAACAAAACCCCAGTCAATCCAACTCGCTAAAATTAATAGAATATAATATTAAGCACTAAAGTTAGGAAGGTTATAAAACTAGGCGTCATCAGCGTATTTGTAAACACGCGCATGGGCAGATATGTAGCATTGGGAAACAGAGAACTCCCATTTGAAATGTTCAGAAACCATTTATTCGAAAATATTGTTAATTTTAAGGGCATTCTCACCAGTCACTTAACGTCCTATGTCGCGGCATACGTGCTATGCGTTTCCGCTCGCTACGCTCGCTCAAGGTAATAACAAAACCCCAGTCAATCCAACTCGCTATAATTAATAGCTCTCATAACCTGCATAACAGTGAACTTTAGTGCTTAAGAACTTCTTTCCTAGTTAAACCCGACGGGTTTTTTTTATCGTATTCGTGTTTAGTGCATCAAAATACGTTATTGTACAAAATTTGAAAGAAATCGGTTTGGAGGGCGTGAAACTGCATTTTTACCATTTGTGAATTTAACGCAATTTGTTAAGCTCAGTGAGATAGAATGCTACCTAATTACAAAATGGCAAGCAACTTCAAGTAATAATGACGTCATAGTTACTCTTCATACTCTACAATCGAATATACTCACTCATTAGTGAATCCTTCACGATTACAAAAGATGGGGTTGGGTTGGGTTTGTTTTGGTTGTGCTTACAGAATGATTCTTTGTTATGTTTTAATTGACAGTTAATGCTTCTCTTAGTTATGCTTAAATAAACATTTATTTTATTTAGTTCAAGATATGGAACGCTATGATATTCATAAATTATGGTTTATTTTATTACGTGACAGGTTTCTTCAATCATTAGGATTTGCTCTTTTTCTAGTTGTATTATTGACTACTATATTTTTCGGGTATATACCACGATGATTACTTGTTTATTGCTGTAGAATTATGTGAACATGAATTAACATAAATTATTCTCAGGTTAATTAGTGGACTGTCAGTTTCAATTGCCTACTTCGGTGGAGCTTTTGCATTTTATTCTTTTTTGAGGTAAGTTATATTATGTTCCTTAGTCAGTAGAAAAGAATGATTAGAGATAACCATTATAATTTCATGAACAGTTGTGATCTGGAAGTTGCAAAATATATTTCACTGATATGGAGTAGTGATTCGTCCAAAAGCGAAGAACTTTCTGAACTAACTAATTGCAACGTTTGCGGAGATGCGAACTGCTCAAGAGAGAAGATCGTTCATAAAGAGAAGCCATGGGCGGGGCTGACAATTCCTATCGAAATTGACGAAGCCCTGGAATCTGTCAGTATAATTTTCCTTTGAATAATATATTTTTATTTCTTACTGTTCTTTTGCAATTTATAAAGAAATTTGAATTATTTACAGTTGCTCGAAAAAACGCTGTCTACATATGTCGAAAGTTGGTTTCAAAATATTTCTCCAGATGTTACATTCCTGACAGAAATCAGAGTGAATATTAGATATTCCGCTAGTGTAATACTCAGTAGAGCCTTAAAGGTACGTTCTCTTATATTTTTCACCATTAGACAATAACTACAATCTATTAAGTCAATTGCAAAATATTACAAGTCATTATTTTATTTATTTACTAGCTGTTACCCGGCGTGCCATGCTACACCTACTTTCTGCATCTAGAAAAGCAAAAATAAATTAGAAACTAAATAAGTAATATTAAAATCTAATAACGCAAATCTGTAATTGTTCGGGTTCACAGTTCCAAACCCATGACTTCCGAACTCTGAGGCCTAGACGATTTAACTTAGCCTACGACACTCCCCGGATCAAGATCTGCCTGTGTGCCAAGTTTGGTTAAAATCGGTCGAACGGTGTGGATTTTCTTAAGAAACAAACATACAGACAGACAGCTGGTAGACGTTTTTGACTTAGCCTACGAAACTCCCCAGATCAAGATCTACCTGTGTGCCAAGTTTGTTCAAAATCGGACAAGCGGTGTGGATTTGTATAAGAAACAGACAGAAAGACAGGCAAGTGATTTTTATGTTTATAGATTTATTGCTGGGCCGCAACAAAATGGTAATTTTGTCATAGAATAATGAAAATAATTATAATTTGGGAAAAAGTAGCAAATAAATTTAAATAACAAAAATAGAAAATAAAATATAATTACAAAAATGAAAGAGTAAAAATTTTCATTGTTTCATCAAATTTTGTGACATATGTGTAGTTTGTAAGTCTTTAAATATCTCATTCTAGTAATGGCTACCATCGTTCAAAAGTACTGTAAGGACAGTGGGTATATGTAATTGATCTTTTCTTCGACAGTATATAAGTATATGTCTTATAGTTAGGAGTTGGTTACATGTTGGTGTGTCTTGTTTAGTGATTAGGTGTCCGTGAGTAAGTAGAGAATGGCCAATATGGAGTCGAGTTAGAACTACCTCTTCTCTCCGATTCCCTCTTCTGCTAGATGGCCAGTCTGCCACTGAATTTGTATTTGGTTCATATAATATGTCCTTAGATTGTCGTAAGTTTCTATTGCAACTTAAAAGAACATATTATTTAACTTAAAATGTTTGTGGGCTACCTAATATGTAGCAAAGATTAAAAAGATATTTTTCTTGTGAACATAAATCCTAATAACAGGAAAATTTATAATAATTTGTATTTTTAAGGGGTTTTGTCAAATCGTGTCACAATTATAATGCCAAACAGGGTGTCAAAAAATCATGATTTTTCTAAAAAAAATCAAAAAAATCGGATTTATTTGATTTAAATCAGATTTTTTTTATTTAAATCGGATTTTTTTTAATTTGAATTGAATTTTTTTTACTAAAACCGGATTTAAAAAAGAAATCAGACTTTTTAAATGTAACTAGTCTATATAGACAGCTGGTTATTACCTAGTTGTTCATTATATAAACCTGTAACTAAAATATTTGTTTATTTACTATGGAAATAATGAAATAAAAATTCTAAAGTGTTTTGTCTTTAGTGGATAATTTTGGGAGCATAGTAGAATTGACGGATCATATATATAGGGGTTGAAGTTGTCCTATATTTTGAAACCGGAATTTCTGTAAATTTAAGTACTAAATCGACGAAAATCATTTATTTTCGGCGATTAAAGACATTAAATTTAAATGTACAGAAACTCTGGTCTCAAAATATAGGACAATTTCGACCCCTGTATATATTATGACTTAATTCTCAAATTTTAAAACAAAGATTTTAGAAATAAAGCTTTACAGAAATATTAATCACAAGGGAACGGATGTTATTATATTTACATATTTTTTTCTGATTCGAAAATTGTAAGTATTCATGTAATTCTGAACGTTTTAAGTGATTTTAAAGTATTTAAACAGTTTTTTGTTTTACATATTTTGTCAAAACTCCATATTTTTACATATTCTGCCATAAATACATATGTTTGCCACATATTTTAATATTCTTTTTATTTTGTAATTGAAGAAATAAAGTAAAACCGAAAAGAATTGAGTCTAGGAGACTGTGTCTTTTCTAATTCCAAGAAGGTGGCTGTACATGTACTATGTCAATACAAGGTACAAAAGACATGTTGTTAGTGGATAGCATTAGAATCATACGAGAGTAATAGAAAAAATCCAGGTTTTAGAAGGAGATACTGGGAATAAATGAAAAGACAGACTAAAAAAAAAACCCCTGGGTGGGAAAATATCCACATTACTGGGGATATCCATAGTGGCAAAACAATTAACAGTTGAGTTGAATCCCAATCTTCAGTGCAGTTGATTCTAGCCTTCAAATACACACCAGTGACTTTAGTAGATGTTGAAAGATAATTCAGTCGCTTCAAAAGTATACTCAGATCAGACCGGCAGCATTTCACGTTTGAAAATTTCAAAATTCAACTTGTAGCAAACAATCTTCCAAAATAATGTTCATCTGTAGACATTTTCAACTTTCCCCCTTTTTATAATGAATTCCTAATTTTTATTTATGCTTTATTTTTCAATATGTTAAACAGTTTTAGTCGTTTTGTTCTATACTTTAGTTCTTTCCATTAATAATAACAGAGTTCCTACTTATTATTTATGCTTTTCTTTTCAATATTTTATAGTGTTAAAGGTATTTGTTTACTAAATATTTTCAATTTTTTATTATAAATAGTTAACTATATATGGACATATTTTTAATTTTATATTACATGAACACCCATTCCCTTTTAATCACGTATAATAACAGTAATATTATTTATTTAAAGCTTTGAACAAAAATGTTAGTTTGTCAGCCTTTTCACATCTAATTAGGTAGTTTCTCATTTGACTGTGAACAAAAACAAGGGTTGAAAACATTCTTTCCACCCCTGCAGAAGTTGCCTTTCCTGTCATAAGCTGCTCTATTATTAACAGTTCTTTTGAGGAAATACAATATTTTAGCGCCGACGAAGACTTCAGTCCAGGCAACGAATGCTTAAAAACAGCTATAGGTGGAAATTTTTGAAACACAATTTTGGACTTTGAAACTTTGTTTGGGCTGGATAGGAGGCGAACATATCAAAAGTCCTCGCCTGTAGCCTTTGTGCCGGGGGGGAGGGGGGGTTTAGAAGGTCCCATTTTTCTTGGTTTCACTAATATCACGGAAACCCTGCGTCCTAGCGACATGACTATTCTATAACAAATGAAAGCTGATTAAATTTCCTACAAGTTCTATTTAATAACGTTTTTTGAGATATCTTTAGTTTTCGAAATATCCGCTCTTGAAAGTCTGTCATTTTGGGGAAAACACTTTTCCTGCATATTTTTTTCCTGCTTTGACCGGACAACCCTTCAACGATGAACCCAAAAAATAAATAACGGTTATAGGGTTGTAGAGTATTGCATTCTCTTCAATAATATATATATTACTTTGCTATTTTATGTATTTTCCTTCAAACGTGAAGAAAGTTTTAGTGTTCATCGTGATATCTGTCGACCAATGAACCTTTCAATTTTTTACCATTTCCAGTCAATGTTTTGTCCAAAATATACTCCATTATGTAAATATAGTGAGTACTGGACGTATAAATAGCACAAAATATATAATTTTGGGCCCACTGACCAGTTATTCACACTCAATGAGATAAGATCTTGTCCATTATATTGGCAATGGTTTTGCTAAGACCATGTGAGTGCTTATATAATGTTTGAAAGAAAATACATAAAATAGTAATGTAATATATATTATTGAAGCAAATGGAATGTTCTACAACCCTATAACCGACATTTATTTTTTGGGTCCATCGTTGAAGAGTTATTCTGTCAAAACGGGGAAAAAATATGCTGCAAAAGTGTTTTTCCCCAAAATGACAGACTTTCAAGAGCGGATATTTCGAAAACTAAAGATATGTCGAAAAACTTTATAGAAGGGAACTTTTAGGAAATTTGATCAGCTTTCATTTGTTAGAGAATAGTCATGTTGCTAGGACACAGGTTTTCCGAGATACAAGTGAAAACCCGAAAAAGGGGACCGTCTAAACCCCCCCTCCCCCCGGCACAAAGGCTACGGGCGAGGACTTTTGATATGTTCACCTCCTATCCAGCCCAAACAAAGTTACGAAGTCAAAAATTTTGTTCCAAAAATTTCCATCTATAACTGTTCGTTGCCAGGACTACTTCCACCAATTTAAAGCATTCACTTCGCCCACTACCTGCCAATCTCTTTTATTTTAAACATAAAAGGAAATTTATTTGCAGAATTAAAAACCAAGAAAGGAACTCTTAAAAGAATCAGACTTTGAATAGATAAGAACGGTCGAGTGAGGGTAGGCCCTAGGGACAAAAATAAAGACGAAATGTTTAAATGGCTGAAAAAAAGGCAGAACTAGTTAGATTTAAGTTTAAAAAAATAAACTAAAGTTTAAAAAAATATATAATAATAATTTTTTTAATAAAATCAATTTTTTTTTAATGAAATCAATTGATTTAAATCAATGATTTTTTTTAAAAAAATCAAATGATTTTAATCATGATTTAAATCGTTGACACCCTGATACCAAATATATTTTTATTTGCGTTGCTTTTCCAATGAACATGCTTCCGCAGGCCTCCTGTAGCCTTGGGCATATATAGGATATAATTTTGGGAGCAGCAGAAGATGTGGGGGTATGGAATACTAACAACCTAGAACCTTGGAATAGTCAGCCAACTAAAACACTATTACACTTAAAAAAATTCTGAACTAAGTGATCTTATTTAATTTATTATTGAGGTTTTTATGGCACATTTTTACTGATTAAATCAAAATTTGGAGGGATATGTGTACATGTTATATCCATAGTTGCATTGACACTAATCCTGGATTCATCTCCTTGCCTAATAAACGTGTCAAGGTCATTAATAAAAATTGAAAAAGGGATGGAGAAAGACTATCTCCTTGCATCAAACCAGTTCTAACTTCTAAGGGATGTTTGAGAGTAGAGCTTTGGATTTCACTTATATGTGCATGTGAATTGTCTCATCCTCTCACTTTACACTTTTATTCCATATATGTCTTAACCCTTTTGACACCGAGAATATTCGCAGGAGAATGCCGTGACGCCCGGGTTTTCTCGCCACAGCTGTATCTCATCATTGTGAGACCTCCTAAGCCATGAGCGTGTACAGAGTGCTCTAGAAGATATGGGGGGACATTTCTGGTTTAAACCTTAACTGGTAACTTACAAATTTTGAATGTTTTAACTAATATGCTTCTGTGCTCAGTAAAAATGTTCTTGGGGCCGTTAAACTGAAAATTATAAAGCTTATTATAATAATTAAAAAAAAAAATTATTGCCACATCTAAAAACTAACAGAAATAAGGTCAGAAACTTAATTCATAGCTTTAGGAGCACAAGAATTGCATACTTTCGTTGAACACTCTACCTAACAAGGGTACAACATCTTATGCAATTTTAAGGATGGAAACATTTGTCAAAAGGCTTAAAATTAATGTCTAAGTAAAAAAAAAAGGCGGGTGCGTGCGGCTGCTCTAGGAGAGGGAGTCTACCTATAGAGAGAGTAGGTAGCGGGCACATCCTGCCTTGAGGGACACTACTCTTTCTAACCCGCATCGTATCGATAATGTTAAAATGTTTACACCCATTGTGGTAGCCACATTTTTTCTTTTTTCCAAATAATAATAAAATTCCTCTGTTTTAGGTTGATTTGACTCATCTTATTTGCAATAAGCTGATTCCTGCAACAGTCCGACACCTGGAAATGCACCACCCAGAAAGAGAACGCTTGCTTTTCTTCCATCCTGCTTTATACAACAGGCAAGCAGAGCTTGATTATATTCGTAATAGGGTGAAGGATTTGCTCCCTGAACTTGTGGAAGAGAGGAATTTAAAATGCAGGTATGCTCCTATGATTTTATAAACTAGTTTCTGTCAGACAGGTTTGCTTTGTTTTGTTTTTTTCAAAAAAAATCTCAAGGAAAATGGTATTTTGCTTACTAAGCCTCCCATATTAGCTAATATATATTTATTCGTATATCTACAATAAAATTACATCATACGGGAGCTGCATAACTAAGCCCGTCATCAGAAGGTGGGTATAACAAAATGCATTCCTAAATAATTTGTAAAAAATAACCATTATAAACACAAAATAAACTAGAATAGTTTATTGGTTGGGAATTATTTCTACCGAGTTTCATTACAATAAAGTAAAAATTACGGCCGGTATGGCCGAATTAATAATTCTTTTCTGGAGTAAACCCTCTATTCCTAATGTACATTATAATATTCAATTTTGATGTATTTTTCTCATTATGACAAATACTGTAATTATAAATGGGAAATCCTGTAAACAAATAATCTCTGTAGTTAATAATAATACATTTATTAACCCTTTCCATACTGTAGACTGCTGTACAAGTCAAAGCGTGCCGTGCCCCTGGAACAAAGGACTTGACTAGCAGTTGAAAGCCGTCGGGCCCTCAGCGCAAAGGACTTGTACAGCAATCCAACCCTCCTCTCTCGTATACCGGCGGCTCTACTGCTGACTTTTCCAGGAGTTAGACCTTGCGGCTATTAACCAAGGACTGAGGGAAGCTTTAGCTATTTCTTTCATCACTAGTTATCAGGGTAATTAACTCTTTGTGACGAGGGAGCTAGGAATTTGGGATACCTTGGTCAAGTTCGAAAAAATGAACTTCGCCAGTGTTAGATCCAAAGCCCTAAATCAAAAAGGATGATTTTTTTTTTTTCAATTAAAAAGAGGTTATTTATTTATTTAACTTCTTTGATTAGTACCTATATCACAAAAAACTATTTTTCATATTAAAAAATGTGGTCTTTAAGAAAATTTATTTGAGCATATAAATACATAATTCAATCTAAATATTTAGAGCTAAAAGAAAAAGTAATTAAATAATAAAATAAAGTTTTCCTTTAATTAGAAATTTTAAGGGAGGAAATTATATGAAAGTGTTCAAGCACGTAAAGAGGCGGCCGAGAATAGCTTCGTAACAGAGGCCTGGCCAGGTAGATAGATCACCGTTTTGCACGGTCGGCCAGCCCGCACGACCCTCTGTAAGCTAAGGGTTAATACAGTTGTTTTATTTATTTGAAGACAGTAAAATAAATGCCTTTAGTTTATTTTTTACATTTTTCATTTCTAATATTGTAGATTTCATTGCACTTTTAAATTGAGTATGTTAAAAACATTATATCTGAAAATAATTAATTCATTATTTTTTCAGACTATTCACTACACTAGTTGCTGAGATTCTGAGCGGATGGCTTCTACTCCCCCTTAGCGGAACAACTGATACTGGAATACTAAATAGTTTATTTTTGCTTCTCCTCAGCGACAAGCCACTCACTCAGTACCCACAACAAACCAAGCAGAATGTACCGTTTTTAGAATCATTTATCAAGAAACAGAAACATCTTGAAACTAATTCTTTAGTAAGTGAAATGGAGTAACTTTTATTTTGTAAGTTTGTTATTCTGTTATTTCCGCACGGTGAAGGGTTATCCTGTACGGGATACTTGCAACCAGCCTCGGGCCCCTGTGTGGGATACTTTTACCACTCTCGCTCATAACTTTGAGGGATCTTCTCCCTGAATTAAAACTTAACTTTTTTCATTTTTATTTTGTTTACTGCCATTACTAGCGTTTATTTATCTCAAATTTATTTTGAGTTTGAATTTTTTTTTAGTTGAATAACTGTGTATAAAATTAAAAAAATTAGATCGTATGCATGTAAAAAAAAAGAACATTTTTACTGATTACCATTTGTCCTGAAAGTTATGAAGCAAATTAAATATATACACAATAACTATAGCAAATAAGTTTCCAGTTTTTTTTTTTTTTTTTTTTTTTTTTTTTGTATGCTTTAGGTACAACACAGAGTAAGAAACTTATTTTATTTATGTACGCCTAAATAGCTCACATGGCCAAAAACTTCATTCAAATATCCTCTTGTGACAGGCAGGAGTACTAGAAATATGTTACAGTAACCCTAGATAGCTCTAAAGTGATAAATGAGAAGAGAAAGAATGCAAAAGGTATGAGGAGCTTTCGAGTGCTGTACAAGTCAACAGTACATAGAGCTCGTCTTCCGCCGACTTGTACATGTCAACAGTACATGGAGCCCATCTTTCCTCCGACTTGTACACAAGTCAACAGTACGTGGAGCCTGTCTGTCCTCCGACTTGTACACAAGTCAACAGTACATAGAGCTCATCTTTCCTCCGACTTGTACACAAGTCAACAGTACATAGAGCTCATCTTTCCTCCGACTTGTACACAAGTCAACAGTACATAGAGCTCATCTTTCCTCCGACTTGTACACAAGTCAACAGTACGTGGAGCCTGTCTGTACTCCGACTTGTACACAAGACAACAGTACGTGGAGCCTGTCTGTCCTCCGACTTATACACAAGTCAACAGTACATAGAGCTCATCTTTCCTCCGACTTGAACACAAGTCAACAGTACATAGAGCTCATCTTTCCTCCGACTTGTACACAAGTCAACAGTACGTGGAGCCTGTCTGTACTCCGACTTGTACACAAGACAACAGTACGTGGAGCCAGCTCCTTCATTGGAGTTTCAATATGTCCCCAATTGCCAAAAGGGCTAAGTACGAGAGCCCTCTTCCCTCCAAGTACCTCACATGCACTAAGAACACAGGATGGGGGTTTAACCTTCTATATCAAACTAATCGACACTGAACTGAGATTGCCCGTCCAAGCCAGTGAATATGCTTCCCAACTTTGCAGTGTCCGCTAATATTATTAATTCTGTCCTTGAGGTCTATCATCAGCATTTGTATGCAAACAATTTTTAGAAATCCCTTTACATGCCTCTTACAATCTTGTATCTTGTGAAATTAATTACTCATTTGATATTCAATCTCGAAATAGCATTGGATTCAGTATATTATTTGTTATAGTTCTATACATTTTCTTAGAATTATAAAATTTCAAAATTTTACTCCTATTTGTTTTATTAGTTACTATAATATAACTAAAATGCTAACAGTGATAATTTTTTTTTTTTCTTAAAAACATATTCAGAGTAATTAGTTTCAAAATCCAGTAAATTGAGAGGAGATAGTTTACCGTTGAGATTGGAGGGGGGTAGGTATTGTCGGGGTTCGGTCGCATGGCTAATAAAACTATGTTTTTTAGATTATTTGTGCCACCGTTTCGACTTGAGATTCATGCCTTCAACTGTGCGATTAGAAGTGCGAGACCTCCTCTATCTTCAAAATCTATTAAATTTTGAATTAATTCTGAGTTATTATATTTTCAAATTCCTATGTCTCACAGTTTGTTTTGTCTGTAAAAATATTACTTTTTATTTAAAATGTTCCTGAGCACTGATTAATACTGTATCTTTGGCAACATTTCAAAACATTAACAGCTGATACATGTCAAGAAATGAAATATGATAGATTGCAATAATTTAGAAAATGTACTTGAAACGTTGATATTTTCAGGCTCTTCATCCCGACATGTGTACAGTCCTCAAAGATCCACCACTTCTTTATGCATTCATGCAGTTTCTAAAAGACCAAGGAGCAGTTCATATTCTTCAGTTTTGTTTAGATGTCGGTAAGAATTTCATTTGAATTTTTATCAATTGCTTTTTTCTTTAATTGCCTTACATCCCTTTATTAATAATTAAGTAGGAAAATGTTTAAAAATAAATAAAACTATTAATTATTCTTGTACTCAATAAATGGGAAAAATTATAGCGCTTATTCTCCATTTATTTTTTTTTTTTTTATAAATTTTTGTTTGAGCAGAAGAATTTAATAAGAGAATGCTGACTCCTGAACTCACATCAGAGCAACTAGATTCTCTCCATCGAGATGCCTGGGATCTTTTCTCCGTATATTTCTCACCTCATTCTCCGGACTCCATAGGATTCCTACCTCAGCTTGTTTCTCAAATGAGAAAATGTAAGGGTAAAATGATTATTTATTTTTATTTTTATTTTTTTATTTAAGGCAAAATAAACATTTTCCATACAGAATTTATAAAGAGAGATTGTTCTCTTAACATCTTTACACGTTTGGGCCTGGCGTCGTGGCGTATGCATCAGAGAGATGTGTTCTGTGGGCCCAGTGTCATGGCGTGTGCGTCAGCAAATAGCTGGCCATCCCCACTACTCTGGGCCTTGCCCTATACCCTTCTTATTTGGTTTGGGACCTCATTACGTTATTCCCGGTTAGGTTTGAAGGTCTGGTAACGTATGAACCTAAGTTTGTCGAGTGGACCTAAGTGTTACAAAAAAGTATCCGCTGGTGTTCGCACATGCGCAGTGGCCATGTACGAAAAAGAAGACTATATGTTATACAGTCCATTACATAGGTCTTCCGGGGGGACCTAAAGCATATTTATGTTCCTGAATTTGAGCAGAAGGCGCTAAACAAAATATTTTTTTTGTCACTTTTTAATTTTTTATTTTTTTTTGTTTTAACCCTTGAGTGGTCACCTGTATTTTACTTATGTTACAGGTCACCTCGGGTCATTACGACCCGAAATGAGAAAAAATAACTTCTTTGTCCTCATAATTCACAATAAAAAGTACTAACATTATGTGTACATTGGTTTTGTTTCTTTTTTAATGCTTTTAAATGAAAATAATTGAATTTGAAATTTAGGCTATGAAAATTATAGAGTTACACAAGTGGTAACCTCGGGTCAAAACGGGTAAAACAGAAGGAATAATTAGCACTAGCACTGCCAAATATAAACTGGAGTAAAGTAGTGGATGAAGTAGGAGGTAAGCCAAAGGCTCAAGCCTGTACTTGTAGGATTTGACATTAATCTACTGGAAAGAAGAGTGTGTCGGGTCACTATGATCCAACGTCACCACTCAAGGGTTATGTTTCATTTGTGAGTAAAATTAAACTATTTAACCGTTCCCGTCACCTCCTCCCTACTCCTACACGTCAGCTTCTTGTATCTTCTCTAGTGTTCCCCCACTTTGACTACGGTTGCCTGGTGTATGGAGGGCTCACTGGGGAGCTTGAGGATCGTCTTAAGCGATTAATGAACAGTTTTCTCAGATTTATCCTCGATACCCCCAGGGATGCCCATATTTCACACCGGTATTCCGAGTTGAAGTGGCTATTTCCATCAATTCGACGACAATATTTCCTAGGTTCCTTCCTTTACCAAACTATTTCTTCCAAATCTCCTTCCTATATTTACAACCTCCTGCAGTTTAAATCTGCTGTCCATTCCCGTGGTACCCGCTCCCGTCCCTTCGATCTCTATCCTCCCACTCATAAAACAGCCTTCTTCGACCGTTCCTTCATCTCCCGAGCCTCCTCCTTCTGGAACTCTATCCCTCTTTCCATTCGACACTCTCCTTCCTTACCTGTCTTTAAATCCCGCCTCTTTGCTTTTCTCCTATCCTCCCAGGAAGACGCTTCTTAAAATTTCACCACCAGGAAGACCAGATTACCTTTGTAAATTATATTGCTATTTTTTTCTCGTGTTTATGTATTTTTTTTAGTTCATATCTTTTTATAGCCCCCATTCCTTTAATATTTATTCAACTTTTTAATATTTATTTGTTTATTTAAACTCTTTAATATTATTCCCATCCCCCTCTGAACATGGTATCATCATTGCCCCATTCCAATGAATGTACATATTTACTTATATTTCATTTTATTATTTAAGGCTTCACAAATAATATTTGTATTAGTTGCTTTTTTTTGTTTTGTTTTTTCTTTATTCATATTTATATTTTTAGGTTAAATTTCTTTATTGTTTATTTTGTATTTATTTTTATTCTTATGGGACGAAGTCCCAGAATAAAGTTTTTTTTTCATTCATTTCATTCATTCATTCAAAATTAGTATTTTACTAAAAGAAGGCAAGAAAATGAGAAATTTATCAGTAATTGTGTTTTCCATGAGTGAGGGAGTAATTTCCGCTTCGGATACTGTCAGTTTCCTGTTGTGGCGCCTTAAACTTTCTTCTCTTTTTAGATTTTATTTTATATTTTTATCAAAACATCAAACTGTCCCAATAACTGCTTCTATTCCTTTACTACTGGCACTAGAGATATTAACGGAACCGTGCTAAGATGACACAGTTCCTGTGAGTTGGACTTTTTTCTGATTCACAGCTTTTTAGCTCCAGCGTGTCCACTTTTCCATGAGAATTCCATCTTGGTTTCTTCTGATCAAATATTATACACTCAAAAATGAACACTACTGAAGAGAAAACTCGTTAATCAGTGGAAAAAAATATTAACGTACAGATATCTTTTGAAAAACGATTTTTTTTTTTCTTAACTCGTTCAATTATTGTCAAACATCACTTTAACTGTATCTTGCATTAATTTTATAAATATCTTTCCTTAACCTAACAACTTTTTAGATTCATATTTTTGTACTTAGATTGTTGATGATCTTTTTGAAGAACAAAAATGAAAAATGTTGATGATGTTGCAGTATTATCGAAAGATGTAACAAAACTGAGAACATCAAGGCCGCTATTTCAAGCCTACGAACACGCATACAGCCTTCTTGATAACTACTATTGTCCTCTTTTCCACACTAGTGATGAGGTAGGAACTTTTATTTTTCTACTTAAATTTAAACTTATTGCTCCAGAAGTTTTAAAAATGCTATGATAAAACATTAACTTAACTGAGTTGGACTTATTCAATAATCATTTAAATAAATTTTTATTGAATACAAATTTATTCATTGATTAAGTTATTCATCTACTGATCTTTTTTTTATTCTATGTACGAGGGGTGATCAAAAAGTTGCAGGACTGTTTAGATTGCGCGGCAATGGAGTGTCATAGAGCAGTGCGGTTGGCAGCATTGTTTATCGTGACTCTTCCTGAACTCAGCTGTTTATTCAGATTGTTGATAACCTTCTTCATTGTAAAGTTACTGCTGTGTTCGTAAAAAAAGTTTTTTGTGTTCGGCGATTTCTTGAAATGAATGAAAAGGAAGAGCAACGCGTTTGCGTAAAGTTTTGTGTGAAGTTGGGTAAAACGTTTACTGAAACTTTTCAAATGTTGCAAGTGGCTTTCGGTGATGAATGTCTGAGTCGGTCAAGGTGTCATGAGTGGTACAAAAGGTTCAAGGAAGGCCGGACATCGTGTGAAGATGATTCTCGTTCAGGGCGCCCATCAACTTCGACTGATGACGATCATGTTGCAAGATTGAACAGTCTCGTGCGTTCTAATCGTCGACTAACCATTCGTGAGATGGCTGAAGAATTGAACATTTCATTTGGTTCGTGTCAACAAATTTTAACAGAAAATTTGCGGAGCGGTGAGTGGTTCCTGCATCATGACAATGCGCCTGTTCATTCCGCACTGCTCATTCGCGACTACTGCACCAAAAATGGAATGACGATCATTCCCCAGCCTCCATATTCACCTGACCTTGCCCCTGCAGACTTTTTCTTGTTTCCAAAACTCAAGAGACCCATGAAGGGAAAGAGATTTGAGTCCGTAGATGACATTCAAGAAAAATCGCTGGAGCAGCTAAACACCATTTCACAAGATGATTTCTCAAAGTCCTTCACGCAGTGGAAACATCGTTGGGAAAAATGTATAGCTTCCCAAGGAGAGTACTTTGAAGGGGACGACGTCCAATAGCCTGTAGATTTTTTAAATAAATTAATAAAAAATCAGTCCTGGAACTTTTTGATCACCCCACGTATAACAAGTTTGGTGCATTATTCAATAAATTTTTATTGAATAAAAATGTATTCATTGATTAAGTTATTCATCTACTGATCTTTTTTTATTCTATCTATAACAAGTTTGGCTCATTATTCAATACATTTTTATTGAATACAAATTTATTCATTGATTAAGTTATTCATCTACTGATCTTTTTTTTATTCTATCTATAACAAGTTTGGCTCATTATTCAATACATTTTTATTGAATACAAATTTATTCATTGATTAAGTTATTCATCTACTGATCTTTTTTTATTCTATCTATAACAAGTTTGGCTCATTATTCAATACATTTTTATTGAATACAAATTTATTCATTGATTAAGTTATTCATCTACTGATCTTTTTTTTATTCTATCTATAACAAGTTTGGCTCATTATTCAATACATTTTTATTGAATACAAATTTATTCATTGATTAAGTTATTCATCTACTGATCTTTTTTTTATTCTATCTATAACAAGTTTGGCTCATTTTTCAATACATTTTTATTGAATACAAATTTATTCATTGATTAAGTTATTCATCTACTGATCTTTTTTTTATTCTATCTATAACAAGTTTGGCTCATTATTCAATACATTTTTATTGAATACAAATTTATTCATTGATTAAGTTATTCATCTACTGATCTTTTTTTTATTCTATCTATAACAAGTTTGGCTCATTATTCAATACATTTTTATTGAATACAAATTTATTCATTGATTAAGTTATTCATCTACTGATCTTTTTTTTATTCTATCTATAACAAGTTTGGCTCATTTTTCAATACATTTTTATTGAATACAAATTTATTTATTGAGTAAGTTATTCATGCATCATAAATAGTCCATTATTTTTCATTCCTTAAGTATTTTAACAAACGTGCCACCTCAAAGTTCACTTCCGTCTTACTTCTGGTCTCCCATAATTACTTTCGAATCACTATATTCATTCCTGGGTCACTTCCAAGCGGATATGTGCCATTTCTGGGTACTTCCGGTTTATTAACCAATGCTTCAGAAGATCATCACTTCATTTCTTAAATCTTAATCAAGAATTAAAACTCTTTTAAGCATCGAAAAATTAAATAAATTCTACAATGATAAAACATTAATTTTGACTAGCAAATAATAAGTTTCAGAATTGTAAGGTATTTCTAACATCTTATATTCAATATATGTGTGATGTTTTTACTTCATATACTTGAAAAAGTTTGCATGCGTATACACTTACTTCTGCATTAACACTTTGACTGCAGGAGCAGTAAACACCAAATCATCCAAAAAATTGTATTTTTTTTTTTTCATTTTATGATTTCATTTGTTTTGTTAATGTGAAGAAATAACTTACCCATTGGAAATTCTGGACAATTTCCTTCCGAAACATGTTTTTTACCATGACGCACACGTGGTGAAGAAACACCTGCAAAAATTCACAGACAGATCTGGCCCGGGACGATTCCAGAATAAGGCACTCGAAACAATCCGTGAGACGTGGAATAAACCAGCCTGGAGGTTTGTAGCCGATCCCCAAAACTTTTTAACTTTTTCTCCCAGCTTGCCAAGTAGCCCCCATGGTGCACATGCGGCGTCATGCCGCAGTCAAGGTGTTATAATGCTTTTTAATATAAAATAAATTAATTTTTGAAGACGTTTTTAATTTTTCTTTAAGTATTTTGAAATAGTTAAAACAAATAAGCTCTTTATTTTACACTTTTTTTTTATCATGAATCTAACAATTGATGTGTATCCTTCTTTTTTAATAGTTCTACACTTGGCTGTGTGGCCCAAGGACACCTTGCAGTTATAACATTTCTGGATCAAGGTAACATATCAATATGTCAGTGTTTGAATAGCATAGATAATACAATACAATACAAAGGGACTCGGGCTGTCTCTGATGCTCTTTTTCACTGCGACCCTATTGGATCTATTGTGATTTTCGTCCCTAGATTACTCCCTTTCCAACTTCGACTATCCTTCTTAGATCCACCCTGGCCAATTGAAGGAAATACCTTGCCCTGTCTTTTGACAGCTGGACAAGTAGCTTTGCCTGGCTCATGCCTGCCAATACCTGTGTATTTCTTCTTGTTCCCAGGCATTTACTATCCTTCTAACAAAGCTTTTTGATATTCCAAAGAACGGCTCAGGACCATGGAGTATCTCCTCCGATCCCTTCCTTGCCAGCTCATCAGCTTTTTGATTGCCATCAATGCCCTCATGACCCGGCACCTACACAAGTGTAACCCTGTTTTGACTGCCCAGCATAAGTAGTAAAATAAGGTTTCGCCAAAAGGAGGAGTTGCTTTTCGCTTCATTAACTCAATAATTTTCTATAAAAACTTGTAAGAAATTATTTAAATGGAAATAAAGAATGGACATTGTTGATCATATTTTATAGTTAGAGTCTTTAGGTTTGAATAGATGTCTATACTCTGTTCTGTTTGGATAGAATAAATGCAGCTCTTTGAGTAAATCTGGTACCAAGTCGAAATTCCGTTTCGTTTAACTAGTCCTCTTAAGAGGATTTTGTTAGCTTATAATAAACATAAAATGAGTTTTTTCCTCTATGGATATTATTTTTTTTTACATAAACATAGTTTAATGGGGTCTCCCGTGGTCTAATGGCTAGCGCCTTGGATTCATTAGCGGGAGATGGTGGGTTCGATTCCCAACCTCCGGCAGGAATTTTATCATCCCACGGCTCACTGGTAAAATTACTCGCTGCACCCTGGATGTCGGCGCTAATGACCTAGATGTAGATGCGCCAAAAAAAAAAAAAAAAAAAAAAAAAAAAAAAAAATCATAGTTTAATCACATTACAATATTTACTAAGACAGGATTTCATTGGGAACTTCCTTCACAACATTTTCACTGTTCCAGTTTCACTTTACTCTAATTTGACACTTAGGGTCTTGATTATGTGTGTATATATATATACATAATACAACCAATACCAATACATAATGTATACACATGTGATATACATTATGTATTGGAACGTGTAGCACAAAATAAACGGCCTCTTTGCAGGGTTACTGCAGAGAGGAAACTAATAAAAAATAATATATATATATATATATATATATATATATATATATATATATATATATATATATATATATATATATATATTGGTATAAAAAAATTATATTTATTAATAATAAATATAATAATTTAATTTTGTATATCAAAGTATAATTAAATTGAAATTTAATTTTCTCTATTATTACGGGTCTTGTTGGGTTCTTATACAAAATTGGAGTTATATTTTTTAAAAAACAATACGAGGTTAGTGATATAAATCTTACTACCACAGAATAATATAAAATCTACACAATGAACATAAATTACCTTATATCCACAGGCATAGCTCAAGGTCCAATTAATATTCTCTTGACTTATCTGAATTCAAAAACTTCTTTTGCCACAAAACTTTAGGATACTCTCCTAGCAAAAAGAGTAAGGATCTCTTCTTCTTCTCCTCAGAAAAACAACTGACGATCTGCCCGGCCTTCTTGATTTTAGATTGAGGAAATTCTTGGTCAGTTAACATTTTATATTACTAAGAAGTAGTAAGATATTTCTTGGTTCATTATTCAAATGTAACCTATTTATATTGAAAATATCACTACATAGTGTATATATATGTATAGTATATATACCACCTTCAGTTAGCTTTCTGCAGATGATACTGCTGCAAATGTCTTCCTCTAGTTAATTTTGTAAAACCAATTTTTTCTCTCTAATTATTTAAAAAAAAATTATTTAAGCCTCCACATTTATGATTCTGGAAATTAAAAAAAAAAAAAAAAAAAAAAAAATCAATACATTTTATTTATTTGTTTCAGCTCCCCTTCATTTCCTGGATCTCCTGCAAAGAACAGGTATGGAAACTATCATTTTTCCTATTCATATATTCTAAACTATCAATTATGGACATATTTATATTTTATTTTATTTAAATGTTAACGTCCATTATTATTAACTAAGAATTTTAAGACGGGTTATCTATATTTTACTACCCTTTTCTAACCAGAATAGGGCTGATGCCTTTTCTTTTTTCTAAAGAATAGCCACCACCCCGTAGTGGGAATCGAACCCACGACCTTTGGCACGGAGTGCATACTCCTTAGCACTCGTGGCCACCGGGCCTCCAACAACATTGTTAATGATGGGCTTTTTTTACAAGTAAATAAGATATACCTCAGAATTATTAAAAAAAATAATTCAATTGAAAAGGTAACCCTGATGCCATTTTTATTACATTAGTATTATTATTTGTCTTTTGTATTGATATGTTTCTGTAATGTGGGTTTACAGGAATGACAGGAGAAGTGGTAGTTCTCGCCTGAGCAGCAGGCTGAATAAATTGAAGGGTGCTTTAAAGACGCAAACAGTTCTCGAAGGTACTGCATTGGATACTGACGCACTTCAGCTTGAATCGGATACGGAGTTTGTAAGTATTGGATTAGGGAGTCATTATTGTCATTTTTTATTATTATCAATAATTTGTTTCTTATTCAGGAATTTTGTTGTTTCCTCCCTCCCTATAGAGAGAAAAACTCTATTATTATAGTGACCCAATGATGTAATGTGCAAGTGTTTATAAAATGTAAATATTCTATAATCCATAAGGCACAATAAATTGCTCACTGCGTCACCTTGGCACGGTTCTATTCAAATCCCTAGTGCCATTAGTAAATAAGTATAAACAGTTATTGGTAGGGTTTGATATTTCATTAAAAATATAAAATAAAATCTCAAAAAGAAGGAATTTAAGGGGCCACAACAGAAAACTCACAGTAACCTAAGCGGAAATGACCCCCGCCTTCTCAACGGTTGCTCTAGAAAAACACTATTAGCAATACGATTTGCATTTTCTTCTCTTTTCTTACTAAAATACTCATTTCACTGTTTAATTCAATTAAAAAAAAGTCCGACTCGCAGGAACTGTGTCATCTTAGCGTGGTTACGTACATCTTGAAGAAATGGAATAGATTAGCATCACAAATCACAGGAAACTGACAGACACTGCCATCATGATTACCACAGCTACTCCAAACTTATTACCAATACCTTTCACTGTTTGTTAGCTTATTTTACTACAATACTAATTTTACTGATAAATGCAGTTTAAAACTAGAAACAACCAATTAAAAAGTGAGATAAAGAAAGAGAAAACCCATTTCAAAACAACAAAACAAACACTTTTTAAGTTTTAAGCGCTTATATCTCTCATTGACGTTGTCCCATCGAATATTGCTTCAGAACATTTTTTGTAGAGAATTTAGTAAGGATTCGAATGGTCACTTTCCACTTACCACGATTTCCCAACCGTTATTGAGATATTTACGAAAAATGTATGGAGATCCGAAAACTTTTCACGTCTATTAATAAAATATTTTTTTTCGCATACTTCCTTAACTTCAAATATAACCAAAATTTAATCATCTTAGTTGGGATTAATTTCCAAGATGTAGAAAATATTTCAATTGAATCCCGCGATTCTAAGTACTCACAAAAAAATAATGACTTACAAAAACATTGATTCCACTTTTCTCAGAAACGGTTACAGATATCGCCTTAAAAATGGTTTCATTCGTTTTCTTATGTTAACAAACCAAGTACCTTTTTTGTACCTGTTTTGAAATAAAACAAGTACCTGCAAGCATATAAACTCAAAAACATAAGCGTTACGATTTTTTTTGCGCGAATTTCGCCCCAAACTCTATCTTCTAGTGGGTGTATTCTGCTGGTTAACAAACTTGACCTTTCAAATTAGAAGACAGATTTTTGTGCCAAATTTCATCAAAATCAGACCATTTTTGAGCCGTCAGGAGCGCGAACAGACAAGCGTATATATAAATATATAAATATATATATATATATATATATATATATATATATATATATACAAATTTTAGCCACCTATATTTTCGTGACCTATAGGGTCTGAAACGTGAAAGTTTCTAGTCGGCACTTCCAGATTGCGTCATGAGGTCAACCTCATAAGCGGGTTCTCCCTATAGAGATAGGGAGTAACCGTGCTAAAAAAACACTTAAAAAGTTAGTTAAACAGAGGCAAAATCCCATCCAAAAGAACAAAACTAACGCTTCCGAAGTTTTAAGCACTTATTTATCGGACAGACATTGCCCTATCAAAAATTGCTTCAAAATGGTCAACCTCCACTTACCAAGCCCAACCGTTTTCAAGATATTTAAGAAAACATAAGCATAGCCCAAAACTTTTCACGTCTATTAATATTTTGTTTGTTTTCAAATACTTCCTTAACTCCAAATCTAACCAATATTTAAATATCTTAGCTTAGATGAATTTCGAATATGTAGAAAATATTTCAATTGAATCCAACGATTTTAAGTACCCAAACCGAAAATTATTTTAAACAACTATTTTCATCCACTTTTCTTGAAAACGGTTAAATATATCAACTTGAAAATGGATTCATTAGTTTTTCTACGTTAGAGAACGTATAAAACGAGTACCTGAGGCATATCAACTTGAAAATGTAAGCGTTACAAATTTCGCTCCAAATACCATGTTCTGGTGGAAAGATTCTGTTGATTAACAAACTTGACCTTTGAAATTACATAAAAGATTTTTGTACCAAATTTCATTAAAATCGGACCATTTTTCACCCTGTGTGAGAGCCAACACAAATATACATATACAAATTAGAACCACCGTTATTTTCGTGATCTATGGGCTCTGAAACAAGAACTTTTCTCGAACTTCCGGATTGTGTCGTGAGGCGAATCTCACAAGCGGTTTCCTCCCTATGGAAGGAGAGAAGGAGAGAGCAAACAGGCTAAAATTTGTGCATAAATCTTTTTTTTTTTCTTTTTTTTTTTACATAGCCATTTTCTCTTTTGAAGGCTGAAGATTTAACTCTTATTGAAGACGTGGAAGAAGAAAGAGACCTGAGCAGTTGGCGTGTACGAGTGCGTGAAATTGGATACAAAATGGACTCTACGACAGGAAAAGCTGCTCCTCTGTATATGATACATGTGCAGATGATCAATCCTATTCAAGGTATGTTCGCAAAGCTGCTCCTCTGTATATGATACATGTGCAGATGATCAATCCTATTCAAGGTATGTTCGCAAAGCTGCTCCTCTGTATATGATACATGTGCAGATGATCAATCCTATTCAAGGTATGTTCGCAAAGCTGCTCCTCTGTATATGATACATGTGCAGATGATCAATCCTATTCAAGGTATGTTCGCAAAGCTGCTCCTCTGTATATGATACATGTGCAGATGATCAATCCTATTCAAGGTATGTTCGCAAAGCTGCTCCTCTGTATATGATACATGTGCAGATGATCAATCCTATTCAAGGTATGTTCGCAAAGCTGCTCCTCTGTATATGATACATGTGCAGATGATCAATCCTATTCAAGGTATGTTCGCAAAGCTGCTCCTCTGTATATGATACATGTGCAGATGATCAATCCTATTCAAGGTATGTTCGCAAAGCTGCTCCTCTGTATATGATACATGTGCAGATGATCAATCCTATTCAAGGTATGTTCGCAAAGCTGCTCCTCTGTATATGATACATGTGCAGATGATCAATCCTATTCAAGGTATGTTCGCAAAGCTGCTCCTCTGTATATGATACATGTGCAGATGATCAATCCTATTCAAGGTATGTTCGCAAAGCTGCTCCTCTGTATATGATACATGTGCAGATGATCAATCCTATTCAAGGTATGTTCGCAAAGCTGCTCCTCTGTATATGATACATGTGCAGATGATCAATCCTATTCAAGGTATGTTCGCAAAGCTGCTCCTCTGTATATGATACATGTGCAGATGATCAATCCTATTCAAGGTATGTTCGCAAAGCTGCTCCTCTGTATATGATACATGTGCAGATGATCAATCCTATTCAAGGTATGTTCGCAAAGCTGCTCCTCTGTATATGATACATGTGCAGATGATCAATCCTATTCAAGGTATGTTCGCAAAGCTGCTCCTCTGTATATGATACATGTGCAGATGATCAATCCTATTCAAGGTATGTTCGCAAAGCTGCTCCTCTGTATATGATACATGTGCAGATGATCAATCCTATTCAAGGTATGTTCGCAAAGCTGCTCCTCTGTATATGATACATGTGCAGATGATCAATCCTATTCAAGGTATGTTCGCAAAGCTGCTCCTCTGTATATGATACATGTGCAGATGATCAATCCTATTCAAGGTATGTTCGCAAATTAGCAAAAATAATTTATTTGAATTTTAATGTCCATTTATTAGTAACTAAGAATTTTAGGACAGGTTATCTATAGGCTACCCCTTTTCTAGCCAGGATAGGGCTGATGCCTATTCTTTTTTCAAAAGAAAAGCCGCTACCCCGAGTGGGAATCGAACCCACGACCTTGGGCTCGGTGCATACGCCTTAGAACTCACGGCCATCGGGCCTCCGAAAATAAGCATTAAAATTCGGTTTGGTTTTGTATATTTTCCAGATATAAATGGATCTATAATTTTGAAATTTTGCATAGAGGCTACTTTGAAAATGAAGGGAATAACCCCATTAATCTTGTTGCCCCTAACCATTTCAACTGACAGTCGCACTTAATATCCAACATAAAGCAGCTACTTAAGTTTTGTTAAAAATATTGCTTGGCACTATTTTTCCCCGACCCCTTCAATTAAAGTGACACTTGTTATTGTATTTCATTTTAGATAATGAATTTTGAAAGAATTTTTAGCAGGCTGTCTATATAGCACACCAATTTATTTGTGCAGCACTCTTTATTTACCAAGAATAAGACTGCTCTCTCTATTTGAATTACTTTATTTTCCAGGAAACGTGAGGAATGAGTGGTATGTTGAAAGGAGATTGGCTGATTTCTATGCTTTAGAAGCCAAATTAACTGAATTCCACGGAGATTTTCCCGATACCCAGCTCCCTCCTTGTGGTTTATTGGCACCAAATCCACCTACTGAGCCTTCTGTACGTTTTATATTTAATCAATTATCCTCTTTATTGAACTAGTATTATTTTGTGTTGTTTTCTATTCATTATTGTCCATTGACTACAATAGTCCTTATCACCACATTCTAAGGTTTTATTAACAGCCTAACTACAATTTTATTAAAGAATATTTTTTGTTTTATCTAGGTGTACGAAGGTTATCTTCAAAAGCTGCTATTGAATCCATCACTTAGAGGTTCGGACTTGCTGCACTGGTTCCTTTCTGCTCCCGAATTCACTCTGGAGGAAAATGCATTGGGAAGACTATTCAGGAAATCTGTACCGATCACTTTGAGGAAAGAAAGGGGGCAAAATATTGAAGCGTTTATCTCCACTTTCTTTTCTTCAACCGATGTAAAACCAAAGCCAAAGTAAGTACATATTTAAATAACTGAAGATTCCTTATTTTAGGAATAAGCTTGGTAGTAAATATTTGGGTCTTTTGTTTAAAATTGATTAATTATATTTTCAGACCTATTAAAACATCATTCTGCTTTTGAGAAAATGAATTATATATACTTTTAGCCCATTCGACGCAACGCCTGAGAATACTTGCCAGAGAAAGATGTTCCTCAGAGGCAACACCCGAGTATTCTTGCCACAGCTGTATCTCTTGATTGTGAGCCCTCTTTAGCCTTGAGCGTGTACAGAGTGCTCTAGCAGGAATGGGGGACAATTGCTGGTTTAACCCTTAACTGGTAACATACAAATTTTGAACGTTATAAGTAACATGCGTCTGTGAGGCGTGTGCACGGTAAAAATGTTCTTAGGGCATTTTTTTTTTTGTGAAACTGTAAATAATAAAGGAGTAGCTTATTATAATAATAAATAAAAAACATTTTCATTGCTACATTTAAAAATCACGTCTAAAAACAAGCAGTGGTTTCGGAATGAAGTAGAAAGAGAAATATACGGAAGAAAAGGAAGTAAACTTTGTTTTAAATGGTTATTGTAGGTTTGGTGCGTACCTAAATTGTAGTAAATAAATCATTTCAAATAATACACGTCGTCGTTCACGTAAGATAAACATGAAAATGATGATTAGTAATGAGCGCCTAAGTAAAAAAAAAAAAAAAAAATACGAGTGCGTACGGCTCCCCTAGAGGAAGGAGTTTGGTCCACCTATGGAGGAAATAGGCAGCTAGATCACGTCGCATCGAAAAGGTTAATTGACTCTTATTGTGAATGGCCTGATTTCAAAACTCTGATGTACGCCGAAGATTTTATCTTGCATAGTAGTCCTCGGGGATTGGAGTCAGGATCCTAGGGTGTCTCCGAGCTCGCCCAACCTTTAATGGTTACCGGTAAAGAGGAAAATCAGGCAGCCAGAGCATAGAACTGACAACAGTGATCTACGTCTACTACTAGTTTTTTACAGCACATCTACATCTAAGCTATTTCCACTGAACTATCTACCGGTTTTCATAAACATCCATGGTGGAGCAGTCAAATTCTCTCAGCGGGCCACTAGATGAAAGAACTCGACCCTTGGAGTCAGCCATGAGGAGAACTGATTACTACTAGTGTTAGAGACCAAGTAGAATAAAGTATCAATTATTTATTTTCTATTATTTAATTAGTGTATTGAAGTATTGTAGCGTCTAGCTATACGAGAATAGCGTGGCAGCTGAGATACAGACCCTGAGGCGGTTATCAGTCGATCTTTAAATCGATCTTTTTAAGTCGATTTCGTAACTATAATTAACTATTGTTAGTAGATATAAGTATAGGAACAAATAATTGTAAGAATAGTATGTTAGATAGTAAGATATTAGTAGCACAAGGGAGATAATAAATAATAGTTATACGTTTTACTAACAAGGTAGGAAAATTGAAAATAAATAAAATAAAGTAATAATGCAAAATAAATTACACCTACATCACGTGTTCATTTATACAATAAAATCATATTATATTAACTTGGGCATCAGTAAAATATCACTAGATTGGTATTTCTTCAATAGATTGCCCAACAAAGACAATGATACGAACCATTTCAGGTAACATGTGAGACTCGAGTTGGTGCCCACGCCCCGGCTACCGGGGTGAGACTTCGCACGGTGCTCTCGCCCCGGCTCCCGGGGCGTGCTTCAAACCGGATGTTAGCGTCATTAAAAATGCATTTCAACTCATTATACTTCATACTATTACCTATTTATTAATGAAAATAAGATAAAAATTAGTTGACTCCGTAGTTTTAAAATTTTAAGGGGCAGTGAATGTGTTAAATAACACTTCCTGGGGCTGAGGAAGGATCAGGCTGCGATATATCTTCTTCCGAGAAGTCACTCTAATATGTTGGGCTTGAAATGCATGCACCAATATATTGGTATTTTGACATTTAAGGGTTAAATATCTTCAAAAAATTCAATCATTGTCAGTTCTTGAATCTTCAGAGCTCATTTTAAAAATAATATTCTTTTATAACAATTGTGGTTATTACCCTGTTTTTTTCGTGATGTATTTTTGTTCCATCATTTATCTAATAACGCCTATCTGTACTTAGATTGGAATGGAGGGACTATGCGTACGAAGTGTCACCGAGAAGGGTACGAAGCTTAACGAACACAGTGTTTGGCGACAATCTTGGACTCCAGTTGTCCAGTTTTCCTCTTATGAATTATCAACAACCAAAATATGTCGCTAGTCTCAAGGGTCCTACTGATTGTCTTGTATATTTTGGTAAGATTTTGTCATTTCTTTTGCTATTAAATTTGTGATGTTCTTATTCGATTGAGTAATTTTAATGTCCCTTCAAACGCTCTGAGCGTTTATATGCGGGTGTAAATAGCAGTTCCCCCGGCGCTCTAGACGCATATAAGTGAACATGAAAAGCAGTGTACCCAGCGCTCTAGACGCATGTATGTAGTCTGGGTTTTGCACTCACCATGATTGGTTTGATTCATAGTTTTTCTTTTTTGTACCTGGCCGGGCTTTGTAGTTACAAAGCTATTCTCCCCCTCTCTATGTGCGTGAATACTTTCATATAATTTCCTCCATTAAAATTTTGAATTGTAAGAAAACTTTATTTTAGCATAAATATGCTTTAGCGGTGACTAAACTGGAAAAAAAACGTTACAAAAAAGTATCCCCTGGCGTTTGCGCATGTGCAGTGGCATTTGCGCAAGCACAGTGGCCACGTATAAAAAAAAGGACTGTATGTGTCACAAAAAAGTGTCCAGTTGCGTTCACGCATGCTCAGTGGCATGGCCATGTACGAAAAAGAAGACTGTATGTTATAGAGTACATTACACAGGTTTGTCGAGTGGACCTAACCGTTACAAAAAAGTGTCAAAAATTTGTATCCACTGGCATTCGTGCATGCGTGGTTGCCATGTAGGAAAAAGAAGACTGTATGTTACACAGTACATTACATAGGTTTGTCGGGTGGACCTAAAGCATATTTATGTTTCTGAATTTGAGTAGAAGGCTCTAAACAAAATAATTTTTTTTATTATTTATTTACTTTTTCTTTTAGCTCTAAATATTTAGGTTGAATTATGTATTTATATGCTCCAATACATTTTTTTATAGTCTATATTTTTTAATACTATTTTTTTTATGATATAAATACTAATCTATAAAGCTAAATAAATTAATAACCACTTTTTTATTAAAACAAAAAACTTCCTCCGACAACTAGTGGTGAAAGAAATAGCTGAAGCTTCCCTCAGTACTTACTTAATACGGGTATTAAGTAAGTCTGCGGGTCCTCAAGGTTGAACTCCTGGAAATATCTGCTGTAGGGAGTCGGTATACAAGAGAGGAGGGTCGGACTGCTGTACAAGTCCTTCGTGCTGAGGGCCCAGCGGCTCTCGACTGCTAGTCAAGTCCTTCGTTCTAGGAGCACGGCGCGCCTTGACTTAGTCTACTTTGAAAGTACAGACAAAAAAAACTGTGCCAAAGTCACTTTAAAATTGTAGCTTTATTACAAACAATGGCAGGGTGTCTACTGCATGAAAAAATCACAAAATTGAAAATAAGGCACGAAAATCACAAAAAAGTCATGAATTTTGAAACCATGTCACAAAATTTCAGTTTTACCGGAGTCTAACATAATCTCAGGACTTCTTTCCATTTGAAATTGGTGCCGTTTTCTTCGGGTGACTCAATTGTTTATGTCTCCTCACCCCTTTTCTCTGTTTGATCCCTTTGTACATATATTTTTATTTCTCTTTATTCATATTCAGAGTTTTTCTGGCAGACTTTAACATTGAAATGTTGTTCACTTTAATTTACTAAATTATGTACATTGACAATAAATATTTAATAACTATTATTTTTAGAAATTTAGAATTCTGCTACCATTTTGTTCGAAATTTTTGAGGCTGCCAATCTTCATTCCAAAATTATTAGTACCAACATTTCATCACATTTAAAATTAAAGTAACTATCCTCTTTAACATATGACACACGTTTTATACAGTTTTAAATAGCAATTTTATAGATTTCACGGTAATCCATGTAAAGTTACAAATAATTTTAAGCTAAACGTTGAAGCTTTTTATTTTTAAGTGGAATTATTTCCTTTTTAATGGTCATGAAATTTGCATTTCAAGTCATGAAATTGGCTTAGCCTACAAAGTAGTCCCTATTCAGAGTGTCTACTAATTTTGTAGGCTAATTTAAATTTATGTTTTTAACAATTCGGGGTACTTTTTATACTGTTTTAAATCTTCTAAATTACAATAATTGTACTAATTTAGTGACATTTCTATGTATTAATAACCATATCTGCTATATGTATTCCCTTAGGAGTGAGGTTCCTAAAGCTATCTACGCCATTGGTGAAGCTCGCCCTTGCTATTCATTCTCTACTTCAGAAACCTTTAGATTCTATCTGCAGGTACTACCTCGATAGCAAGCTCAGGAGTCTCCTCGTCCCAAAGAGAATAGCTCATCTTATAAGTCTTCTACAGTGTAAGTATATTCATTTTATTTACTTTCAGAATGTTCTTTTATTCTTACAAGGAAATTTTCTTTTATTTACAATTTCATAGATTGTCTCTGAAGAAACATTTCAGGCAAAAATATTCTGTAAAAAAAAAACAAAAACAAAAAAAAATCGTGATCTTAAGAAGCTTGATAACTTTTTGTTTAATTTTGAACACTGTATTATCACAAAACAAGACAAACCACTACATTTAAAATTGTACTCTTACTGGTATTCAGTAAATTATTTTGATTTAAAAATGTCTTATGGCTGGTCTTGAGCAAAAATTTGGGAAAGTGTAACGGATGTGACGTTACATAAAAGTTTGCTTTGTGGCCGGTCGACAGAGATGGGCAGATTCGTATTCGTAAATCCGAATCCGAATTTGATTCACAACACCTTGACGTGTAAATCTGAATACGAATACATTCGTATTCAAAAGTTTGAATCCGAATGGATTCATATTTGCAAGTGTGAATCCGAATCCGAAATTTGGATTCACACATATGAATCCGAATCCATTCGGATTCACATATATGAATACGAATGGATTCGTATTCACATCTATGAATACGAATCCATTTTGATTCACACTTGGATTCACTGAAAAATTCAATTCAAAAGGCCAATATAAATAAATAAATGCCTGTCAGTACCTCACTACAGGTCGAGTTTTGAGTTTTAGCGAATTTTCGTATGTATATTTATTAGCCTCAGACTAAGTATTTGACCCAAAAATTAATATGAAAAATTTCCTACTATTTAGAGCCCCAAGTCGTACATTCTGCCGAGAAATGTAGCCACCATGAAACGGGATAGTTCTCCCTCTCCTCCATAGCCCTGAAGAAGGCTTACATGTCAAGCCGAAACATTGGCATAAATAAACTCAATTTAACTATGAAATGTAGTTTTTATTGAATATGAAGACGGAATTGTCACTTCTTAAGATTCTCACATACACAAAAGTGTCAAAACCACACAGCAACATCACATGAATAAGAGTGAGGATTTAAACGGTAATATTTATATGTTTTTGTAATTCGGCGAACGCTTAAGGTTTGGAAGTTGAATTTAATTATAGGGGTTTTGTAGTCTTTCAATTTAATATGGAGTCTTTTGTAGGGTCTAAATCATAGTTGGGCAAAAATTAGCGAGCGCTAATCGCTAATTTATTCATGAAATGTTTAAATGTCGTGATAGCTAATAGCTTTAGCTATAGTTACAACATTTTGTCATCTCAACGTTCACTTCCGGTCTGCTCTGAGCCCGGGGGCATGCGCTTTATAAATTTAGTTTAGTTATTGATAAGGCTTCGCAACTTGGCGAATCGCCTGGTCAATTGTTGCACATTAACAAATTATTAAGTTATTTTCATACAAATGTGTTCTTATTCTAAAATGTACTAGGGAACAAAAGTTATACAAAAGCAAAATAGAAAAGAATGAGTGAGTTCAGAACAAAGAAAGAGAAAGAAAAAATAAGGGGATAAAAAAAAAAAATAATAAAAAAAAAAAAAAATAATAAAAGAAAAAAAAGAATAAATAAATAATAAAAATAAAATAAATAAAAAAAAAAATATATATATATATATACATATATAAACGAAGTGGCAACAAAATTTTTTGGGCGTAGCTTTATATATATATATATATATATATTGTAATGATTAATTTTTACAATAAAAAATAAAGAAATTTTAATTATTTTAATAAGAGTTATTATATGAGTTTGACTTAACCTCAGGGTTTAAAGTTCCGAGTGAATGAAATTATATAACATTTATCTCCAGACAATTCTGAGATACAAACAATATTAAACCACATACAAACAATAATAAAATAATCGACACTACAAAAAAAACAATTCTTACCTCTAAATCAATCCGCTTCCAACAAAACCTCAATTCACTTGGTATTCCTTGGAGGAGAGGTCCGCCTTGGACCAACGCTGAGAATAGAATGCTGTAATTAACTGAGGACAGACCCCAGTTCCTCAGTCCATGAATGCGGGAATTCGACGGACGCCTTCTCTCTATCGCTGCTGGGACTAGAATGACGCTTCATTCGAGAAAGCGGGAAAGTTTAGCGTCCCTGCTTCTCAACTTCCGCAGTTTGCCGGATTATATATACAGATAACAATTATTTTTTTTGCAGTACTAAATAATTAATCCATTGTTATCTGGATGTACATTTAATATGGATATATTGTATAACAGTATTGTCCAAAAATATTATTAATTTTGATCGTATATAATACGATGTTATTTGTATATCTGGTTTGTGATTTGCGCGGGCTTTTCAAAATATCGATGGTTATTTGAATTTAAAAATATTTTCAAGAATGTAATATATCATTACATTTGCACTCCTGTCTAAAAAAAAAAATTTTAACAAAATGTTTTTAGTCCGGTCTAAAAAATAAATTTAAAATTGAATTTTTTAATTTGAAGTTACGGGAAATATTAATTAGATTGGTAAGCCTGTTTTTTATTCAAATTTTCAATAACTTATTTCGTTACATAATTTTTATTCATTATCATTTCTTAATTTAAATTATCATTTTTCATTTTTAAACATTATCATTATCAAAACTATCTTATCCTAAACTAATATGATTATTAAATTTATGATAAATTTTTAAATATTATTATTATCAATTAAATCTTATATTAATATAAATCTTATTTTCTTAAAAAAAATGCTAAACTAATAAATTTTATAAAAACACACTAAACTAATAGATATTAATTTTAAATTTTTTCATGAATTTATTCCTGGTCGTTAATATTTTCTTTGCAGCAGTCCAATTTCTTTCTATAAAAGTGTTTTATTCTTTTCCTTGGAGGCCGATTTAGCTTTGAATTTTTTTCTATTCCAAGTTGTCTTTTATATTTATAAAGAATTTTTATTTTATTTCCAAATTTGACATTCAAAATCTTTAAATTATTATTATTATTAATAGTTCTATTCAGTTTCTTCATTGGTATATTTCCACTTCTTTTATTATAACTCTTTTCATTTATTTTGAATTTATAGTTATCAGATAATTTTTCAATTTTATTTTGTTTCATCATTTTGTTTATACATTTTGTACTTATTTTATTTTTGAAATTATCATTTATTAGCTTATTATTAATTATTTCATTTGTACCCTCATTATCATTATTTAATTCAGTTAATATTTTTTCTTGAATTGTATTATCTTCATTTATTAAACAATTATAGTCATTTTTATCTTCAATCAATATTTTATCTTCTAATATTTGGTCATTACTACTATCATTAATATTTAAACTGTATTTTATAGTTTCATTTAAATTGTCATTATTTATTAATGTATCGTCATTTCCGGTATTTTTAATTAAATTTTCATTATTATTTTCATTAATCTCAATAATTTCTTTACAACTTCTATTATTTTTATTAAAAAGGTTATTTTTCGATTTTTCCAATTCTATCGTCTCTTTATTTTGACTTTCACCCATATTATTTAAATACGCACATAAATCGTCCAATTTTTTATTATTTTTACTTAATTCGAACTTTATTTCTTGATTTATTTCATGCTTAATATTGCAAATACTCTTACTTAAATCGAACTTCAGTTTTTTATTTTGTTCTAATAATAGCCTCATCCAATGTTCTAGGCCTTGAGGATGCATCTCATTATCCCTTTCGGAAGCATGATTCCCGCCATTGGATCGAATTTCCGTTCCTAATGAACCCGCCGATTCTCTGAATGCTATTGCATCATCCTCCTGCAATTCGTTTTCACGCATTTCGACTATAATATTTATCTCTCCTGGCGCAAAAAACACGTATTCCGGTGATTCTACATTATCCTCCTCACCGCCATTCCGAAATTGTTCAATATTTACGTCAGACATTTTTATTATATAAAAAAAAATTTATTTTTAAAATTTTATTTTTAATATTTATTTACCGTTTTTAATTTTAATTCACTCGGCCCCACGTTGGGCGCCATTAAATGTAATGATTAATTTTTACAATAAAAAATAAAGAAATTTTAATTATTTTAATAAGAGTTATTATATGAGTTTGACTTAACCTCAGGGTTTAAAGTTCCGAGTGAATGAAATTATATAACATTTATCTCCAGACAATTCTGAGATACAAACAATATTAAACCACATACAAACAATAATAAAATAATCGACACTACAAAAAAAACAATTCTTACCTCTAAATCAATCCGCTTCCAACAAAACCTCAATTCACTTGGTATTCCTTGGAGGAGAGGTCCGCCTTGGACCAACGCTGAGAATAGAATGCTGTAATTAACTGAGGACAGACCCCAGTTCCTCAGTCCATGAATGCGGGAATTCGACGGACGCCTTCTCTCTATCGCTGCTGGGACTAGAATGACGCTTCATTCGAGAAAGCGGGAAAGTTTAGCGTCCCTGCTTCTCAACTTTCGCAGTTTGCCGGATTATATATACAGATAACAATTATTTTTTTTGCAGTACTAAATAATTAATCCATTGTTATCTGGATGTACATTTAATATGGATATATTGTATAACAGTATTGTCCAAAAATATTATTAATTTTGATCGTATATAATACGATGTTATTTGTATATCTGGTTTGTGATTTGCGCGGGCTTTTCAAAATATCGATGGTTATTTGAATTTAAAAATATTTTCAAGAATGTAATATATCATTACAATATATATATATAAAGCTACGCCCAAAACATTTTGTTGCCACTTCGTTTATATATGTATATATATATATATATATATATATATATATTTATTTATTTATTTTATTTTTATTATTTATTTATTCTTTTTTTTCTTTTATTTATTTTATTTTTTTTTTATTATTTTTTTTTTTATCCCCTTATTTTTTCTCTTAATCATTCATTTATGTAATATCGAATTTTGTTGATTTGCGGGTATGTTAAATTTTGTTGTAGGCATTAATGTGTTGTAGATATATTAGTATAGTATTTATGTGTATACTGTCAAGTGTGAGTAGCTCCTGGATGTCGTGAGGTATGTCAAGATGATTACGTTGTCTGCATTCTGTCAATATGTGTTTTACTGTAAGTGTTGTATTGCAGTATTTACAAACTGGTTTATCCGTTCTGTCCATAAGGTAAGAGTGTGTCAGGAAAGTATGTCCAATACGTAGTCTTGTTAATATTACTTGTTCTCGTCTTGTCAGGGTACTTTTATTAATCAACCAAGGTTTAATAGTTGGTTTTATTTGTCGTAATTTATTATCTGTTTGCGTCCAGTATCTTTGCCAGTCAGTGAGTACTTGTTGTTTGACAGTCACGTATAAGTCATCAGGCGTCATTTTGTTTATGTCGTGTGTTGTCTTTTGGGTCGCTAATTTTGCATGTTCGTCAACCTGAGTACTTTGTGAAATTCCTGTATGTCCGGGTAGCCATGTCAATGTTATGTGTTTGTTATGATGGATGTGTGATTGTATGAGTATTTGTGTTATCAGTGGATGGTTGCTGTAAATGTTTCGCATGGAGAGTAAAGAGCTTAATGAGTCTGTAAAAATCATAATCTCATGTCTAGTGGTGTCCTGTAATTTAGAAAATGCTAGAAGTATGGCTTGGAGTTCTGCAGTGTATACACTGGAGTCGTCCTGTAGCTTTAACAGGTATGGCGTATTATCAATTACAGCTGCAGCACCTGTCCTTGAATCTATTTTGGATCCGTCGGTAAAAATAAACAAAGTTTGGGGATTAGTTGAAATTATTGATTTAAAAACATTTTGGTAGATAATCAAAGAAGTCGGGTCTTTCTTTTTATATTGAGTTAATGTCAGATTAATGTTTATGTTCTTTACCCTCCATGGGGGGGTGTGGAAGAATTGTGTTAGTGTACAAAAGACTTTGTAATGATGTTGAAGTGTTAGTGACGAATAATTAATGGTTTTGCTCAGGGGTTATTTTGTAAATAATTATTTAGAAATGGATTTTTTAAAAACTTAGTTACGCATGGACTGTTTAGTGCTTTTGATTTTAAGATAAATTTCAAGTTGAGGATACGCCGTCTATACTCCAATGGAGGTTCCCCGGATTCTACGCAGAGACTGTCTACAGGACTTGATCTAAAAGCCCCAGTTGCAATTCTTAGACCTGTGTGATGTATAGAGTCTAGGATTTTGAGTGAGCTTTTGCTGGCAGAAGAATAAGCTACACACCCATAATCCAGCAGTGATCTGGTGAAGGAACGATAAAAGTTAAGCATTATACTTCTGTCAGCCCCCCATTTTGTATTAGCAAGTATTCTCAGTAGAGTCAAGGATTTTTTGCATTTACTGACAATATTTTTCAAATGAGGAATCCATGTTAATCGCTTGTCAAAAGTGAGTCCCAAAAATGTCAGAGTGTTAGTAATATTGATGTTCGTCTGATTTAAAGTTAAGTTACTTAAAAAATTCGTCCTTTTCCTTGTAATAATAATTTGTTTGGTTTTTTCAATTGAGAACTTGAAACCAGTTTTAAAACACCATTTTTCGAGTCCATCTATAGTCTTTTGTAAGTGTATTTGTGCTGTTGCGATGTTCGAAAATGTAGTGTAGATGAGTAAGTCGTCAGCAAACAAACAGTATGATACTTCGTTGGGGATACAGCTCGTGATAGAATTCATCGCTATGTTAAACAACGTTGTGCTCAGTACACCCCCTTGAGGCACTCCATTCTCCTGAGGGAAAGCATCTGACAAAGCTGTACCTATCCTTACTCGGAATGTTCTCTGGGAAAGATAATTAGTTAAAAATATAATAATATTCCCTTCTACGCCCCAGTCTTTCAATTGTGAGATAATTAACCTTCTCCAGACCGTATCATATGCCTTCTCAAGATCAAATGACACGGCAAGCACTGATTGTTTGTGAAGAAATGCATTTAATATGTCACTTTCCATTCTTGCAATGTGATGCATCGTCGAATGATGTGGTCTAAATGCACACTGAAATGGTGACAAGTAGTTACCATTTTCAAGAAACCACAGAAGTCTCTTGTTAATCATTTTTTCCATGATTTTACTGATGCAGCTGGTTAATGATATCGGTCTAAAACTGGAGGGCTGTTTTCTGTCTTTCCCAGGTTTAGGCACAGGAATGACAATAGCCTCATTCCAAGAAAAAGGATAGGTACCGTTCGTGAACATCTCATTAAGCAAACAAAGCAGCACAGAATGGCCATTGCTGGGTAAATTCTGTATCATGTCGTATGTGATTTGATCAGGTCCAGGAGAAGTTAGCCGTACATTGTCTAAGGTTAGTTTAAGTTCATGTAAAGTAAATGCGTCATTTAGAGGGTGGTCTCGTATAACAGTAGAAACGGCAGTAAGTTCAGTAATCCATTTGTGTTCCAGGAAAGGTTGTGTAAAGTGGTCGTCACTAGATATGGTACTAAAGTATGTTCCTAGAATATTACTCATAGTCTGTTGGTCAGTAATGATGGTCCCGTTATGTTCAAGTCCAGTCACTGGGGGGTCGATATTTTTTATGAGTTATTTGATTAATTTTATTCCATATATCAATTGTACTAGATTTTTCTGAAAGACTTGATACAAAATTCACCCAACACTGCTTTTTACTCTGCTTTATAACCCACTGCGCTTTGGCCTTTTTTCGTTTGTAATCCTGAAGGTTACTGAATGACGGTTCCCTGCGGAATAAATAGAGTGCGCCTTTTCGGTCTCTTACAGCTACTTTACATTCATCATTCCACCAAGGAACGGGTGATCGTCTGTACGTCTGTGAAGTCCTGGGAATACTAACCTCCGCAGCTTGTAACATAACAGAGGTTAGTTTGTCTAAGGAGTCTACATTCAAGGAGTTTAATGTGTTATGTATGAAATGTTGATAGGAGTTCCAGTCTGTTTTTTTAGTATTGAATCGAGGTACTGTATTGAAGAGAGGTGTTTGATTGTTGAATGAAATGTGGATTGGAAAGTGATCACTTCCGTGGGAGTCTTGGTCGACATCCCAGGAAAAGCGTGTGGTTAATGACGGAGTGCAAAGACTAACGTCAATGTTTGTTAAAGTTCCTGTCCTGGGGCAAAGGTGTGTTGGTGAGTCAGTGTTTAGAGGAATCAGGTCAAATATCTCAAAAATACTTCTGAGCTGGTTTCCTTTACTGTTAGATGATGGTGAGTGCCACATTGTGCTTTGGGCGTTAATATCACCCATAAGAAGAAATGGTGGTGGTAGTTGGGTCAGTAGGTCTTGAATTTCGTGTATGTCAAGTGGTTCACTGGGTGGAAGATACATGGAACATATTGTGACTCTGAAAGGCAGGTGTACTGACACTGCTACTGCTTGGAGTGTTGTTCTTAGCGGGATAGGTTCGCTGTATATAGCATTATTGACATATATAGCTACCCCTCCACAAGCTCTACCTCCCAATAAGTAATCTAACCTATAAGTTGTAAAACTGAATAAGCTGACGTCTTTACCAGGTGTTAAGTGAGTCTCTTGTAGAGCTACAACTAGGGGCTTTTTCTCGTTCAATAAATATTTAAGATTTCCCAAATGCGCCTGAATACCGTTTATATTCCATTGGAGTATAGTCATTGCTTAACATGTAAGTAAAACAAAAAATAAGTAAAATAATAATAGAGGGGAATAAAAAAATTAATAAGTGAGTAAATCATAAAGTTAGGATATAACTAATAATATACAAACAATAAAAAAGTAATAATTGTAAAAAACTAGGTGATTTTCTTCCGATTCCTGTATCTTGGATTTCCAGTAGGCGGGATCTTTGAGTCATCTAGTTCTATGAGTGTTTCCGTGTCACTAGATATTGGCGGCACGTGATCTTCGTCATTCTTCAGTGATTCTTCGTGTCCATTTTCTTTCTTCTTGTTTTTGGAGTTAATGGTTTGCGATTTAACATCCTTGATTTTAGTCGGAGGAGTAATGTCCTTAACTTTTTTCTTCGACGATTCTTCTGTGGGTGGTTTTTGTATTTGAACCAAAGATTTCAGGAGCATATTTTCCATAACCTCCATCCTCTTACTCATTTGTAGAATCAATTCCGTTAATTGAGGAGAATTATCGGGTTCTTGTACTTTACTCGCTGCTCTGGAGGCATAAGATACTTGCTTCGATTTCAGGTATGTCCGTTTAGCTTCTGGGTAACTTAACTTGTTACAGGCCATTAGCTTTTTAATTTCATATTCTTGAGAGTAAACAGGACAAGTTTTTGCAGTGGTAATGTGGTTACCTTCACACAAACAACACTTAATTCCATTACATGGACCATCATGTCGTGGTTCACTACAGGTCCTGCAAACAGGATCCTTCTTACAGGATGACATATGATGATTTAAAAGTCCACAAGTAAAACATATTAACGGCTGAGGGATATATTGCCTTACAGTAACTGATAGATAGCCAACATAGATCCGGCTAGGAAGTTCTGGAGTGTCGAATGTCACAAGGAATAAACATGATTTCTTGGGGTCTTTTCCTATTTTCTTCAGTCCTATTACTCCTTGATCTTTCAGCTCAAGAACAATTTCTTCCTCAGAATGATCTCTGATCTCCGGACAGAAGAAAACTCCTTTAGAATAATTCAACGTTTTATGAGCTTCAACCGAGATATTGACGCCGTTAAATTGTTGTTCCTTAAGTATTTTTGTTGCAACGATATTATTGGGGCAGTCCAGGAGAAGTAAGCCAGTTTTATATTGTTTTCGAACTTTAATTTCTTTTGAGAAGGAGCAAACCCACTTATTAATTATAAATGGACTAATAAGGTTAAAGTTTTTACCTGTGGTTTCCATGGTTTCCATTTTCACTACAAGATATCTTGGTACTGAACTTACCATGTTTTCAGAATTTTCACAAAGTTCAAACCAGGATTTCTTCTTCATAATTTGTTCACTATCACTATTCACTAATGTTTTACTAATTTCATCGCAAATACCTTGCCCTGCACTGCTCAAATTAACACTTTTAGGAGGAGCAAATAAAGTAGCGTCTTCTATGTTTGGTTCAAACATATGTTCTTCTTATATCAAAACCCAGGGGTAAGGATGCCCTTAAAATTGACAATATTTTTGAATAAATGGTTTATGAACATTTCAAACGAGAGTTCTCTGTTTCCCAATGTTACATATCTGCGCATGCTCGTGTTTACAAATATGCTGTTTACGCCTACTTTTATAACCTTCCTAACAGTGAACTTAGTGTTTGATAACTTCTTTCCTAGTTGAATGCGAACTTCTTTTTTAGCGGATTCGTATTTAGTGCATTAAAACACGTTATTGTACAAAATTTGAATGAAATCGGTTTGGAGGACGCTAAACTTCAGTTTTACCTAAAGTTATTTATAAAGCGCATGCCCCCGGGCTCAGAGCAGACCGGAAGTGAACGTTGAGATGACAAAATGTTGTAACTATAGCTAAAGCTATTAGCTATCACAACATTTAAACATTTCATGAATAAATTAGCGATTAGCGCTCGCTAATTTTTGCCCAACTATGATTTAGACCCTACAAAAGACTCCATATTAAATTAAAAGACTACAAAACCCCTATAATTAAATTCAACTTCCAAACCTTAAGCATTCGCCGAATTACAAAAACATATAAATATTACCGTTTAAATCCTCACTCTTATTCACGTGATGTTGCTGTGTGGTTTTGACACTTTTGTGTACGTGAGAATCTTAAGAAGTGACAATTCCGTCTTCATATTCAATAAAAACTACATTTCATAGTTAAATTGAGTTTATTTATGCCAATGTTTCGGCTTGACATGTAAGCCTTCTTCAGGGCTATGGAGGAGAGGGAGAACTATCCCGTTTCATGGCGGCTACATTTCTCGGCAGAATGTACGACTTGGGGCTCTAAATAGTAGGAAATTTTTCATATAAATTTTTGGGTCAAATACTTAGTCTGAGGCTAATAAATATACATACGAAAATTCGCTAAAACTCAAAACTCGACTTGTAGTGAGGTACTGACAGGCATTTATTTATTTATATTGGCCTTTTGAATTGAATTTTTCAGTGAATCCAAGTGTGAATCAAAATGGATTCGTATTCATAGATGTGAATACGAATCCATTCGTATTCATATATGTGAATCCGAATGGATTCGTATTCATATATGTGAATCCGAATGGATTCGGATTCGGATTCATATGTGTGAATCCAAATTTCGGATTCGGATTCACACTTGCAAATATGAATCCATTCGGACTCACACTTTTGAATACGAATGTATTCGTATTCGGATTTACACGTCAAGGTGCTGTGAATCAAATTCGGATTCGGATTTACAAATACGAATCTGCCCATCTCTGCCGGTCGAGAGCACTGGGCATTCTGAAAATGTTTCACTCTGGCCTATGTAGGGGGAATAGCATTAAGACAGTAAGAGTGACACTAGTGCCCTCTGGTGTAGAAGCTCTGAAGCTAAGTGCATTCAGTTTTGATGGTTGATGAAGAGATATTTACCATGTATTTCATAGGCATAACTGAAAAACACCGATTTTTGAGTTATGTCACTTTATAAATACTAGTGCGATATGATAAAAGAGGGTCTCCCCGTGGTCTAGTGGCTAACGCCTTGGATCTCATGCAGGAGATGGAGATTGGGGTTCGAGTCCCACCGGTAGCAGGAATTTTTCTCATTTCAGAGCCCTTTGAGAAAGTGCACTGTAAACAGAAAAAAAAATGTAATAAAAGAACACTTATCACTTAACCTGGTTTTATTTCCATCCCTAAAGACATTTTAATGATCAAAATTATTTTCTTATAACGGAACCATTAAAATATGTTGTCATATCCCTTGTACAGAAAGTATACATTATTTCCAAATTAATTTATATTTTCAAAAATAAAAAGGAAGCTCCTCGGGTGATTCCAAAAAGGAAAGAAATCAGGTCTATCCTAACTAGAGAATGATAAAAACTTGCATATAACCCTTTCCTAACATCTGTGTTAAATATAAGAAGATATAAAATATAAATATGAGTAAATAATTAATTTTTTTTTTGTAGGGGTTTTATTTGAAAAACAAACCAAAGCAGACCCCAAAGAAGTATCACAGGCAGTGATCGCCAAAATTAGTCATTTGAAAGGATGGTCCCGTGGTTTTTATGAAACTCTTTTTCTTATTCTTCAGAATCCTATTTTTAACAAACAGGTAACATGTATTGAAGTATCTTATATATGTAAGGTATGATCACAAAATATATTTAAAACCAGTAAGCTAAGATGGAATTTGATTTAATCTCCTTCAAAGTGCTGCCCTTGGCTATTTATGTCCTTATCCCAAAACTAATAGTATTTGTCTTCCAAGAAGAAATAAAAAAAGTGTGACAGGAATATCATCAATTATTACATAATTTCACCAATAAAGCAATACTACTGGTGCTCAAATATCACCAAAATAGGTCACAAATAAATCGAGCAATGATAACGAGGAAGTTGATTGTCATAAACTTTTATTACTGGAAGGCTTATATCAGAATGGTCTTAAGCTGCTCAGTTGTGGCCCATTCAATATCCTCGTTTATGCACACCGGTTTTCCGGCAGTTTTGGAGCAGATGCTCTAGATTGGGGTTCCTGTGTGTGTAAATGCTGGCCGCCAATATGGCAGGACTGTGGGATTAGAGTGATGCTTGAGGAGTGCATGCTTTGTCCTTACCGATACATTCATACCCTCGCTGCAATCAAACGCTTAAGATCTCTCAGACACTAGTTGACTTAGTTCTATTTGAAGTGTATAAGTAAACGGGGCTACTGTCAGGAACGGTGTCAAAACACATTTCTTTTGGAAAGAAGAAAACACACAAATCAGTAGCGTATATAGGAAATAATTTTGAGGGGCTGGGAACACCAGTGGATTTTGGGGGTAGGGAAAATTTTAAATATTCTAGTGTAAAATGGTGAGTTTTGAGCTCTTCTGGAAACCTTGTAAACCAGCATAAATTTTGAAGACTTTTTTCGTTTTTATAGGGTTTTTTTTTTACACGAAGCGTTCTCACCAAAACAAAATTTCAGGAGAGGAGGGGGCTGCAGCCCCCCCCTTATATACTCCCGTGACGCGAATCAAAAGCAAGGTGTATTGACATGGCATGTTGTAATGAAGAAAGAAGCCATTGATCAAAACCTCTCTTTCTGTAAACATTCTTGCAAATTTGCATTACATGTAGACGTAGATTGTACTTATTTTGGCACAAAAGTTTTAAATTATAGTTTACAAGTGCAATAAGATAGACAGATTTACATCTTGAGCAGCTTAATTCGCACCTACAATGTGATTTCTATGTGATACTGACATGTGATGTGGTGACTGACCTTTCCACTAATTTTAATTCTTTTTTCAAAAATCTTGTCCAATTGCTTCTATCCTGTTAATTTTATTATTAATTTCTTATAATGGACTGTACATTACATTAAATTAAATTTTGTTCACATAAAATTTATATTTGTTTTTATCTTTGGACTCTTAATACATTCAAATAATAATTTGTATTACGGAAGTTTAGAAATTACAAGATTCTTTTACTTCATTTGAGGTAAAAATATCATTTAAACCTTCTTTTGTAACCTAATTAGCAATTGAAATTAATTACTATCATCTTTATTTAGATATTAATGATTGATCTAAATTACTATTGATTGTATAAGTCAAAAGTATTATGTACACACTAATAAAATGAAAGAGTAACTAGCAATATTAATTTCAGATAATTATTAAATGCTTTATTAATTAAAATGTCTTCTTTAATTTCAGCTGTATTATATATTTTTTGATATAATCATCGAAGAATTGTTTCCTGAAAAGACATTCTCGAAGGACTAAGAAAGCTCATTTATTATTTAAACATTCCTTTATTGTTATTTAGTTTGTAAAGATTATTGTAAAAAGTGTTATATTATATTGTTATCATATTGTTAATATTGTTGAATCTGTTAATAATTTTTATTTGTAATTGTATAGATCTTATTTCAAAATGTCAAATTACTTAATTGAATAATGGCTGGTTTTTTTGTAAATGATGTAAAAATTATATAATTTATTTTATAATCACATTTTAACTTGTTATTTAAAAATAAATAACTACCATATGATTTGTATTTATTGATGGAAAGATGCTGAATTATCATATAAAGAGAGACTGTGAAAACTTCCTTTTTCCTGGACCTCGGTTTTGAATCCTAAATGTGTTCTAAAGAGAGATTATGATAAAACACTTCTAGTAGAAAAGTTTGAACTATTGATTTTTATAACTAATTTCATCATTTTATTTCATTTATGTAATTTGTTTTTGTTTTACTTATTCTTTCTTATATTTTTTTTTTGTTTTTCATTGGAATACCTAGGTTTGAAGGGTTGATGATTATGTTGTGTATGGAGCAACTGAATTTAGTTGGGCAACCAAACTTTTCTTTAATAAAGTTTTTCTCTTTCTCTCTCTTAGGAATAAACAATGCGAAATTAAATACAACACTTTCTATAGCCCGTTCAGATAAACGGAAAAGTTCAATTGCAAGTGCATGTGCAAACTTCTGAGAGAAATTTTCCTTTCACTCTCTCTTTTGTTCTGCCATTTGCAAAACTGAATAAACTGTAAAGTTCAATACTCCAACCTTCATCATTCAATCTGAAATATTTACATTTAACTTCATATTCCTTTTGTTTGTAAACTAAAAAGAAGGCATATGCACAAGTTTAAATAGTCAATTTTAAAAACCATTTATTCGCATACTGAAATATCAGGCCAACCCATAAGTAATGTCGGTGGACTTTAGAATGTGCCTATCCAAGTTTTTCAGCTAGCTCTTCAACTGTTACAACAGGATACCGACTAGCAGGAACTGCGTGATCTTAGCGCCATTAGTACAGAAATAGAAGCATTTATTGGTGGATTTTGATCTTTCGTGAAAATATAAAATGAAATCTCGAAGAGAGGGAAGATTGAAGGCACTATAACAGGAAACGTAGAGTATCATAAGCAGAAGTGACTCCCCCTGCCTTCTTAACATTTGCTGTAAGAAAACACTATTACCAATATCTTTCTCATTTTCTTACCTTGCTTTACTGAAAACACATTCTATTGTTAAAAGCAATTAAAAAAAAAGAAAAGACAATTAAAAGGCGAGTTAAACAAAAGCCTATTCAAAAGAAAAAAAGTCCGACTCGCAGGAACTGCATAATAGTGCGATTTCTTTGTTACCCCTAGTATAATTCCTAAAGGAATAGAGACAGTTGAAACAGTTTTTTTAATATTTCGTGGAAAGCGTATCTTGAATAACAGCAATATTTTAGGTGTCAACCCTCTACTTACTTGGAAGGCACTTGTCCAGGTAGACTCCAGGACAGAGAATAGAGAAAGGTTAGGTGTCAACCCTCTACTTACTTGGAAGGCACTTGTCCAGGTAGACTCCAGGACAGAGAATAGAGAAAGGTTAGGTGTCAACCCTCTACTTACTTGGAAGGCACTTGTCCAGGTAGACTCCAGGACAGAGAATAGAGAAAGGTTAGGTGTCAACCCTCTACTTACTTGGAAGGCACTTGTCCAGGTAGACTCCAGGACAGAGAATAGAGAAAGGTTAGGTGTCAACCCTCTACTTACTTGGAAGGCACTTGTCCAGGTAGACTCCAGGACAGAGAATAGAGAAAGGTTAGGTGTCAACCCTCTACTTACTTGGAAGGCACTTGTCCAGGTAGACTCCAGGACAGAGAATAGAGAAAGGTTGATTGACCCCTACCGTACAGCTGGACAACTCATTTAACTGTTCAATGCATTTCATAAAACAACCAATTAAAAAGTGAGGCTAATAGGGGAAAACCGTTCTAAAGACGGATAAAAACACCAGTGGAGAAGTACAAAATATTCACAAGCCGTCTTCGAATCACTCTCTTGGAAAGCTATATTTCTAACAATAATTTTTTCTTTCCTACTTTCTTTATCCTGTTTTATTGACACATACATTCTCCTACTAGAAGCAATTTAAAAAAAATCAAGAAATAAAAACACAAAAAGAATCGAGCAAATAAACGAAATCAATTACTTCAAAGATTTAAGCACTTATTTCTCTGATTGACATCACCTAATCAAAATTTCTTCAGAATCTTTTTTGTAGAGCATTTAGTAAGCTTTCGAATGGTAACCTTCCGCTTACCAAGATTTCCAACTGTTTACAAGATATTAAGGAAAATATACGAAGTTCTCAAAACTTTTCATGTCAATTAATAAAATATTTTATTCTAATCCTTTTTTAACTCCAAACGTAACCAAAATTTAAACATCTTTTTACATGTTTATATGAATTTCAAACATGCAGAAAATATTTCAAACGAATCCCATGATTCTAAGTACCCTAACCAATAACTTTATTCGACAATTATTTTTCCATTTTTCTCGAAAATGGTTACAGATAATCACCCTGAAATGATTTAATTTGTTTCTATACATTAGGGATCCTATAAAAAGAGTACCTCCAACATATTAATGCGAAAACATCGACGCTACAATTTGTTCCACACGACTTTCATCCCCAAAACCACTTTATGGGGGATAGATACTGCTGGTTAACGAACTTGAACTTTCAAATTAAAAAGATTTTTTTACAATATTTCATCAAAATTGGGCATTTTTGACATGGCTAACAGGCAAATATATATTTATACAAATTTGAACCTCTGGTATTTTCATGACCTATTGGATCTGAAACATAAAATTTTCTAGTTGTGACTTGATGATTGTGTCATGAGGTCAACCTCATAAGCAGGTTTCTTCCCTATGGATGGAGAATGAACCATCCTAAAAGTATTGAACAAAAATAATCAGAAGGGGAAATGTCGCTATTTCTGAATCCCACAAAATGTTAATGCACTTCTACTACTAGTTGAATTGTCCGTTCCCTCTCTATTGTCACCAATACTTCCTCGAGTCCTTTACCAAGAAATCTATTCCAAAAGACTTCCTTATATCAACTCCTCAAATTTAAATACTCTGTTCACTTCTCTAATGCCAGCCCCTGTCCTCCAGATCTATATATCTCCTCACAATGTACAACTTCATCGAAAAAAAAAAACTTTTTTATCCATGTCAGCCCTCTCTGGAGTCAATTCTGCTGTCACCTCTCCTTCCTTACCCATGTCTAACTCCCATGCCACCACCACTGATAACCTTTAACCCTTCAACTGCTTAATGCCAATATAGTGGGTTGAGCCCGACATTTCCGTGGTGCTCTAAACCATTATAGTGGCTCAGGTTTCTGTGCCCCAGTTGCATGAAGCCACCTCTATTGTAATAATAATTCTATTCAAGTCATAGTTTATATTATTTCTTTAAAAAATACATTTTGATATTCAGTTTTGCAATATCTGTTACTATATGGGTGATTCTACAGAAAAGTAGCACTTTTGGTGAAAATCTTTTTTCTTTTTCTTTGTTTGATTTTTACCTCAGAGATAATAAAGCATGTCTAACTTGATATTATCAAAGCATTGGTCAATTAGTTTTCATGGCCTAAGTGGCCAAAAAGCAGCCATTTTGTTTTTGGGTTGCAGGGGAGTGAGAATAAGAGTAAAAAAACAATATTTCTTAGCAATATATGTTTCTAACTGCCATTCTGAAGATACAGCATCGTATATTAAACCGGGGAAATGGCAAAAGCCTTGACAAAAATACTTCTTGGGAAAATATAATTAAACAATCAATTTCGTTATGTGCCTCAGTGTTGTACTATAATTGACAGGGGAGTGACAAACAGGGCAGGGATAATTTTGAGGTTGGGATCACCTGTAGCACACCCTGTTTACAATGAAAAGCTTTTAATGACATAAAGTGTTTTGGGGTACTTATCAAACAATGTTAACAAATCACAAGAATAAAAATCAACTAATTTCTTATGAAGAGCAGGGGAGTGATAAACAATTTTTACAACTCGTCATTTTACTTGAAAAAAAAACTTTCAAAGCAGATCTTTACTGCAGAAGCACATGCCATAACAGCAGCCTTACAATTCTCCATGTCCCAGGTGAAGAAAAACATAATTGCGTGCTCCGACTCAGAAAGTGTGCTCCGCTCCATACTACAGATGTACCCAAAAAATCCAGTAAGCCTAAAAATCCAAATATATATCCGAATGCTGAACGTTACAGGAAAAACAGTTAATTTCTTTTGGGTTCCTAGCCACAAGGGAATATTGGGGAATGAAATTGCCGATATGGCGGCAAAAGCAGCCCACGATCTAACGGAAATCACACCCACAACCCTAACACCCAAGGAATTATGTGCGCCTTCTGTAGAGAGAATAAAGATGGGGTGGCATTCCATGTGGACGGAGGCTTCCGAAAATAATCATACCAGACTTACTCATGGTTTCCTTATGGAGGGGAAGGAAAAGCCTATATGTGTGTCATGTAATGAACCGATTTCTGTGCGGCATATCTTCGAGTCTTGCAGGTTATACGAAGAAGCCCTAGAGAAGAACGAAATTCCAAAAGATATATCTGAAGCACTTGCAGACAACCCCTCCATGGTGGACAAAGTATTAAATTTTCTTAAAAAATCAAAATTATACACAGAAATATAGCAAAAAAAAAAAAATAAAAAAAAAATAAAAAATAAAAAAAATAAAAAATAAAAAAAAAATAAATAAATAAAAAATAAAATAAATATATTAATAAAATAAATAATTTCTGTATATATTCTATACCTTGAACGCAGATGCATTGATTGCGTATAGTTTTAAATAATATGCCGTAACGGACCAAGCTCATATCAACATAATTATTATTTTAGCAGTATCCATGTAAAACAATTATATTAGCCATAGCAGTTTCAGAACCATTTTTAAAAACCCTTTTTGAACATTATATAACATTACAACTTAAGAGCATTCTCGACAATATATGTAGTGCATACCTTTATAGTACAAAATAATTTTCATTGAAAAACACTTTACAGGACGATGGTAACCTTTGACGTTCTTCGTCCTTAAACCCCATTCATACATACATTCAAAGCAGATCCTCTCTTTCCAGAAATCAAAATCAAGCTGAAATCATTTGCTTTTGTGTACATTGAGATTCTAAATTAGCTGACTAAAAAATAAAAAAGCCACGTTTACGCTTCACAAATGTTGTGTTTTCATTGTGACAGGGGAGTGATAAAATTTTGTGTGACAGACATTAGTGAAGTTTTTGTCATCCTTTAGGATAATATTTTTTAGTTTTTTTTTCTTTCAGCTACATTCGTGAGGGCTTAATGAAAAAAAATACTCTAACAAAAAACTTCCTGCAAGTTACTGTAGGCCTAAAAAAATCAACGAAAGTTACAAACCTCCTCAGACAGGGCTGTATTAGCCCCTAAACACTCCGATTCTTGCTCTACATTCCGTGCTATTATGCTATTCCTAACTGATTTATTTAATTTCTCTCTATTGTCTTCAATTTAATAAGATAAGATTAATTCCAAAAATTTAAACTAAAATTATTAATTACTTAAAATAAGTTTGTTTTTATAAATTTTTGTGTACGTATTAGTAATGTATATACACATATAAACCTTTACAAGTAAGGTTACCGTCACCTTTGTACTACTGAAAGAAAACTTATTTCCCTTGAAACTGTGATGCTTCCACAGTAAATTTAACGTTTACGCTTCGGAAAAGGCCAACTGTCTTCCTCGAAATCCTAGAATGCTCTTCAATAAGACTTTCTGGAGCTGGGGAAGGACCAGGCTGCAATGTATCAAGTCTCACACACCTCACTCACTAATATGCTGGGCCTGAAATGCTAACGCCAATATATTTGTACTTTTCATCTGTGCCACCAGCATCAAGCAGCTCACCACCAATATGTTGATACTTTGTTGTTTAAGGGTAAAAGGACACAAACTTCTTCTACTTCCTGTACCAAATTGATAAACACTTTGCAACAAAAAAAAATATATATTTATTATTTTACAATATAATTAATGTTTACATTGGCTGTCAACTGTTATTTGAACAGCATTTAAAAAATATATGATTCTTAATCACTATGATGCTCACTGAAAAGTAGATAAACATTATTGTATTTTTCAAATTATAAACAAACTTCAAAGTGAAATTCCAGGTTGTATTGGATATCAAATTCTCTACCCATAGTATGAGACTCTGTTCAAATCACAAAATAGCCAGACTGAGTTATTTGGACGCATTTATTGCAAAGCTTTAACATATACTAGAAATGAAGTGCGAACCAGGTGTTTTGAGTTCTGGTCACCATCATACCAGGTAAAAGAAAAGCCTACTTTCACTGATAATAATTTTATCAATCTTACAAAACGCTTTCAAGAGCATTGTGGCAATGTCAGTGACTGTCGACTGTGCACCGTGATGCAGTCGTCAGAGCAGCTTATTACATTGTTTTAATAAGGATCTGATGATGGGACTATGCTCTTAAAATTTACTTGTAAGCTAAATATAATTACTTCCTGTGAAGGTTGGCCTTTCTAATTCCTTGACAAAAGTGTAAATCCGTTTGAGAGATATGAAGACAAAGATTAGCTTGGCACTGCAAGATGAGCGATTTCAAATTTTAAAATAATATTTATGTGTACGTACATTGAGCATACAAGGAGAAAAAATGGAGGCTCCAAGCTATATTTATCAAGTGGTTGCAAAGCTGGGAGCATCTGATGTTTCTCCATTCCTGAATTATTTACTGTAAATAATGGACAGTAAATACTGAAGAAACAATAGACATTCTTTCCAATACTATCTCGAGCTTTTATTAAATAGAACTGGTTTGCTCCCAATAAAAACAACAACTTATTCAACTTCTTAGCTCTTGGTGTATGTATATAAAGTGTCTGTCAGACACTTTATACACACCAGGGGTTAATATATTAACACGTTGGATTCGGTAAGGGACATATATGTCCCATACTGGCTTTCACTGGGGTACAGCAGGCAAAATAGCCCAACTCCCTTAACTTATGATGCCTGCAAGTTCTAAAAAAAACTCATAGTCCAATAGATGCACGGAATATAAAAAAATTATTAGAAAGTACTGGACAGATATGTCCCATGACGTACACTAAAGAACGAAATTGGCATACAGGACACCAGTGTCCCATACCCAGCCGATAAAAAACTTAAAAATGTGTATACACTTTGTGCTGAGTTTGTAGGGAATCAGTGTTACTGCCTAAATTGTTTTAATATGGACCATGAAGCCCAATCGAATAATTAAATCAGGTTTTTAAAACAATGTTTGAATTATGATTTTTGCATTGTTACGCCTTGTTTTAAGTTGAAACTTGTTCAAACATTTTTTTTTTTATATATATTTAACTTGATTCCTATGATTTCTGTAGATAACATTTGTAAAGTTTGAGAATATAACGTTGGTACATATTTTGCATTATCAAGTACTCATTTGTTTGTTATCTAATCCCACTCCTGCTTCAAAGTAGTTATCATATAACGTTCAGTAACAAAATTGTTAAACAATAACTTTCAGAAAATTTGTTTTGACTTCGTGAGATGTATATATATGTACATGGGGATGTTTACGGGACACATATGTCCCGTACCGCTCAGCAGTTGGAATCCCTATGGGACACATGTGTCCCGTATCAATCCTATGACGAACCACTGAAATTTTGTGCCAAAGCCAACGTGTTAGTTGAATCTGCTTTAGAATTACCATCTTGATGCCAATAGCCTCAGCAATTGATGAATTTATTATACATGAAATTTTATGAACTCAGAGGCATTATCAGAGGTAACACTTTTTTTCTTTCTTTTTTTTTTTTTTTTGAAAATATTATTATTATTGTGATGCTAAAAACTGTAAATATTCTTCTTCGACCGGGTGGAGATTGCCGACAATAACTAGAGAATGTAAGGGCGGACCCAAGTCTGTGCCAACCATCTCACTAAGAGAGCAAGAAACAATCTGTTGTGTTTCGGAACCGACACGAGCGACTCCTACGCATAAAGTCTCTCCATTCACAGGCAAATCCTCGTCTTCAGGTTTGCTCCGTATGATTTCCATGAGTTGGTTGGCAGCCGTGCTTACGCTCATGAACTGAGGAGGTAGGTATTCTTTCCTTTTCTTCGTTAGGCTTTCTGGTGTTGGCTCTTTTACTTTTATGTCTGGAAATAAATAATACATCATTATTATAAGCATATAGCTGAGGGTTTCTTTAGGGAAGTAAAATAGACATTCCTTGTTTATTAGGTAGCTGCTTACTTAATGGGACTGAAAGTCAATAAGAGAAAAACTAAACAGACAGTGAGAGGACAAGAAGCTAGGTGAAGAGAAACTGTATCCTTAGGTCCATAGTCCTTTGAAAATGCCTGTTTGGCATAACTAAGCGAAACCCTCAGCAAGGGGGGTTATATTGTGCCAAAATGTGCTTAACTTAATAACAACACAAAAGAAAACATATCAGGACTTTGAAAGAGAAATGGCAAAACTGAAAAATCTACGATTTAGCATAAATATGCTTTAGCAATGACTAAACTTGAAATAAACTTTACAAAATAGTGTCCGCTGGCATTCGTGCATGCGCGGTGGCCATGTACGAAAAAGAAGACTGTATGTTATACAGTACATTACATAGGTTTGTCGGGTGGACATAAAGCATATTTATGTTCCTGAATTTGAGCAGAAGGCTCTAAACGAAACTATTTTATTTTCTGAGTCATAAAGATATATGTAACACGAGGCTTCGCCTTGTTTCTCTGGTTCACCTTTAGTTCTCTCGTAGTTTCATGTTAAAGTGAATAGCATCATCATCTATAAAAAATTCAATGTCCGATTTTGAGGGGGAATCCCAGGTCTGAAACTCCCCTCCTAGCACTTTGTTACACATAAATCACTCGTATAAATTACAATTAAAACATTGAATTTCAATTGCATACTTTTCCAATCAGGTTTATGAATCAGCATTCTAAAGAGTAAACCTTTGGCCTTGCTATCCTGAAGCACTTTCAGAACTTTGACTTCGATTTCCCAACATCCGGATTTTGTGATTCGCCCTTTCTCTTCCAAGGACTTGATATGTACTTTTGCTCTTTTATATTTTAAGAGCAAAAAGTTATGGATTCAATTCCCGCTAGGTGTAGTGGCTTTTCTTTGGGAAAAAAACCCTATCCTGGCTAAAAAAGGGTGGTAACCTATAGCTAACCCATCCTAAAATACTGTGTCTATAATAAATGGATGTTAAAATTTAACATTTAATTTAATAAATAAATTATATTTGTTATAAAAAGCTGAATCTATGACTAAAAAGTTAGTATTTTCCCCAGATTAAAGCCAGATTCCATAAAGACCATTTTTTTGCAACACCTTCTGATTAGTTAAGGTAGCTTTATTGTAAGGCAGACAAAATAATGGCTGGTATGTGCAAATTAATGATTTGGCTCCAGAGGAAATCCCCCTTTCATTGTTGGTTCATGAACTCATCCAAGTTTCTTGGCAAAGGGACAAAATTTATGGCCAACAATCATATTAGCTTCATAAATTTCAAATTTCCTTGAAAATTCCATTCCAGTGATCCATGATAAGTGAAATGGCAGACTGCCTACTGGGCTGTCAGTGCTGCCACCTGCCCATGGCTGCCATTTCAAATTTTCCCGTTTTTCTGTGTCGTCCTGTATTTAAACATTTTGGTTGTTGAAAAAATAAATAAATCCAGCACAATTAATTTTTCAAAAGAACTAAATAACAAAAAATGATAACCTGTATTTGGGGCGAGGAAATTATGAGTAAAATATTTTTTGGGTGAGTATATAGTTCACTTACCTAATAAACAAAGTGTATGAAGGCCTCTTCTTTTATTAGAACATATTTTTTCAAAAAAACTATCAGGCTGCCAGCTGTTTGTCCAGAATGGTATTGATACCGTTTCTCCAAAACTATATAACTGTAATGAATACATTATTTACTTATAGCTTACATGGTATAAATTTATTAGAAATTATTAAACTATTGTATATTACACAGGGCAGCATACAATGTCAGTGACTTAATTTTCAAATCTTTATTGTTTATGGAAATAAAAATAAAACTTCATACAATCCTCTTCTTCCTTCTACGGCATTGTATCCACTTTTCATGATAAGGTGCCAGTTGTATAATTGATGATAAAGAATTCCACTTTAATGGAATATTGGAAACTATCATTTTCAGGAAACAAAAAATGATAAATGATTGCAAGCGGACTGCTTTGAAGAAATATTGAGCATTAATGCCATTTCAGTTTTATGGGTTGGAATTACCAATTCGATTGGCATTTGAAATTATCATAAACAAAACTCAGGGTTGATCTTTAGTATTATGCGGTTTAGATCAATCCACACAGACTGCACCTCACAGGGACCATTACATGTTCCATGTTCTTGAGTCAGGAAATATTTATTTATATAAGTTTTAACATCCATTATTATTAACTAAGACTTTTGGGATGGGTTATCTCTAGGTTACCACCCTTTTCTAGCCAGGATAGGGCTGATGCCTTTTCTTTTTTCTAAAGGAAAGCCACCACCCCATAGTTGGAATCGAACCCACAACCGTTGGCACAGTGTTAAGTGCTCACACCTTAACACTCACGGCCACCAGGCCTCCTGAGTCAGGAAATAAGACAGTCTTGATATCTGTAGAGACAACAGAACAATAAAAATATTGCTAAGACAGGGTATCTAATACTTTTGTGAAAGCCAATTTCAAGACTTTTTCATGACTTGAAATGCAAATTTCATACCCATTAAAAAGAAAATAATTTCAATTAAAAAGAAAAAGCCTTAACTATTAACTTAAAATTATTTGTAACCTTACATGGATTACCGTGAAATCTATAAAATCACAATTTAAAATGTTTATCATATGTTAAAGAGGATAGTAACATTAATTTTCAAATTGAAGAAATGATAATACTAAGCATTTTAGAATGACTATTGAATTAGCAGCCTCAAAAATATTGGACAATGGCAGCTGATTTAGAAATTTCTAAAAATATTACTAACTAAATATTTATTGTCAATGTACATAATTTAATAAATTAAAGTGCATATAATTTCAATATTAAAGTCAGTATGAAAAACTCTGAATATGAATAAAGAGAAATAAATGATATGTAAATACTGGATAATTGATGTGTAAATCCTACAGCAAAGGAATCAAATAGAGGAAAGGGGTGAGGGAGGCAGATAGAATTGAGTTACCGTAAGAAAATGACGACAATTACAAATGCTCAGAAGTCCTGAGATAATGTTAGACTCCGGTAAAACTGAAATTTTCTGACATGGTTCCAAAATGCATGGTTCTGTATATAAATTAGTATTAACTCTGTCCTTCTTTTACAGCCCTGATGAAGGCTTTGGACTGTGGCAAAATGAAACACATTTTGATATAAAAAATATATTTTTATTAAGATACCAAGATCAAACCCTGACTATATCTACCTTCGCAATCCCAGCGGTCAACAATTTCTTCTCAATAAAAATGTTTATACATTTTTGTAACTGTAGTAGTTCATAAATGTTATCAAAATTTTATTCTAATTAATAATCATAAAGTACAGATAACAATATTTTAATAATCATAATATTTCAATAATCATAAACAAGAACGTCGAAAAAAGTTGCCTTCATAGTAAATAGGATGCAAAGCAAGTCAAAACACCTCCACTGTTTAATTCCTTTATTTTAACAGAACGTTTTCGAGGTCAGCACCTCATCCTCAGTGTCCTGTTAACACCCATCAACAAAGGCAACATTACAATCAAATAAAATAATTTAACTTAAATCACATGAGTACGTCACATTATACAATACTTCAACAATTAAAAACAATAAAAATAACATACAGTACAATTCTAAAAAACCCAAAAAAAGTCATATTTAAAAAACCAATCGTTACCAGGAGGCCAACATTAAAACATTTATAAAATGTAATAGTACTAACAATCAATAAAATCAACCAACAAATCATAAATAGCCCCCAATTAAAAACCACACCTACCTCCTATAGCTCAGCGAGGTTCACTCGGACCTTCCTTCGACTATTCTGGCCCTCTAGCCTAGCTAGGTGGGGGAGGCTGGCGTTAGAAACATGCTGAAAAATGCCTCCTTCACCTCTGCCATTTAAACATTGTCTTGACGTGAGGGAATCCAATTTAATTTCCACCTGACCGAGCAGGTCCATCATCTTTCCATTATTGCATTGATGCAGGACCTGCACTTCCAGCGAGGTTTCAGCGTGTTGCTCCGCACTAAGGTGCTTCTTCACCTCGGAGTCACTTCTTGTCAGGTGTTCCTTAATCCGAGTGCACAGCTTACGCCCACTTTGGCCGTTTGGACTTATGTTGGCCATGTGTTTAGCGTACCCATGTGATTTAAGTTAAATTATTTTATTTGATTGTAATGTTGTCTTTGTTGATGGGTGTTAACAGGACACTGAGCATGAAGTGCTGACCTCGAAAACGTTCTGTTAAAATAAAGGAATTAAACAGTGGAGGTGTTTTGACTTGCTTTGCATCCTATTTACTATGATGAACCTTCACCAGCCAACCAATCACAATTGTAGAAGTTGCCTTCAGTTCTACTTGGAATAAAATAAGAAGAGAAAGATTTATTGGCCCAAATTTGTGTATTAGTTATTACTAATAATGAACTACCTATAAATACTGAAACTCCTACTACACCAGCCTCGGATGTGATTAAAGAATCTCATGAAACTACAAACCAATCTAAGAATGATGATGGTTGTTTAAAACATCCTAAAATACCAAAATTAAAAGGAAACAACGAATATAATCCATCAATTTTAGGAGGTGAGTTCTCTGGTGTCCCCACCTTGCATGAATATCTTGATATAGAAGAAATGATTATATGAGAACCAAAGCATCCAAGGGAAAGTAATTATGAACATGCCGATTAAAAGTTAAGATTGGATATCTTAAACCAGGAAAGCACTGAGCGTCTGGAAGTGATGGAAAAATTCCTGGGAATGATGTCTCCTAATAGATTGTCCTCCCCAAGAAGCTAGGGGCCCTCGAAAGGAATCTGGTAGTAGTATCACCCGACAAGTGGAGAGCCGTCCGAATGAAAATGAAGATGTGGAAAGAATGGAAAGCTCTGGACGTAATGAAAATACGAACTGTCTCCAGCAGAGACAATCTCAAAAACCAAAAAGAACGAAGAATGCGGCAAGGAAAAAGTAAAAAGACAATATGTATGTAATTTTTCCCATGATGTTTTCTTTATAGTAGGCACTAGTTTAATTAAAACTACTGTTCTTTGATAAAAATGTTCCTGATTATTTGTTGTTTTTTTTTTCTCCCTTACTTCCTTGGCCTTTTGCCACAATTAAATAGATTAAAATAACAATTTTACAGAGGATGCAGGAACATATTATGTACAAATATATATTTATGCAAATTAAGAATTATTGACAGAAATCTTACCTGTAAACCACAACAGCCAATAGCATTCATAATAGAAGCATTGTGAATAATTTTTGTAGGAATTGATTGCTTTTTTGCTCTTAAAACTAAATCTGTGTGAGTCGTAGCACTGAATGGATCTCCAACAACAAGCAATACGACATCTTCAGTGGCAGCATTTAAAAACATTTCTTCGCAACCCTGTTCAACAAAATCCCTATCTGCAACAATGATTTCTTTCCCATAAAACCTCTCCTGCAAGTGTAAACATATACATATTTTATGAATATTTCATCAAGAATAAAAACAAACAAATTTTCAAAGTTTAATCATTACCAGTTCTTGTTTCCCAACAGATAATATTGATGTATAGGCTTCTAAATACACTCGTGAAGCGTTTTTTACAGCTTCCAATCCCTTTACACTTATATCTTTAGCGTCGCCAAGACCAATCCCAATGACATAAAACATTTTTCTGACAGTCTAGAGAAAAACACAGCAACGTGCCAAGGTGACAGCTTCTTTATAACCTATAGGAATAACCATAATAAGAACCTTCAAGACTATGCGAGATCTCGACCCAAAGAAGTACAACAAAAAGAATATCTATGTATTATGAAACAGAGAGCAACTGTAAATATATTTACAATAAAAGAAACATTCCTTCAGTCAGGAAAACGTTATTTTTATTATTGAAGATTTATCCAAACAGGGGAAGTAAAATATTTTAGATTTGTAATTATAGAGGATGTTGTAGTGGAACCTAGTCTCCAAAAAATCGAAATGCAAAAGCAGAAAGCTGGTCATCATAATTCATCAACACAGCCCTTGATCTTTCTTGATAAATATAAAATAAAATCTCGAAGAGAAAAGAGATTTAAGGCACCACAACAGGAAACAGACAGTATCATGGTAACTTTCCCCACCTTCTCAACGTTCGCTCTTGGAAACATTATAACAACGTTTCACATTTTCTTACCTTGTTTTATTCAAATGCAATAGTTTTAATGTTAAATGAAATTAAAATAAGCAACAACCAATTAAAAGGTTAGGTAAACAGATAAAAAAAAAAAAAAAAAAAAAAAAAAAAAAACGCTCAGAAGAGCAAGCTAGCAATTGCGAATTTTCAAATCCATACATTTCCGATTTACATTACCTCATCAAAAATTACATCAGAACCTTTTTTTGTTGAGAATTTAGTAAGCTTTTGAATGATTAAGTTCCACTTACCACGATTTCGTACCGTTTTAGAAAATATACAAAGATCCAAAAGCTTTTAATGCCTATTAATGAAATATTTTGTTTCTAGTACTTCCTTAACAACAAACGGAACCAAAATTAACCTATCATAAATTATAGGGATATCAAACGCCTGGAGCAAGTTTCAACTAAATTAATCGTTTTTGAATACCCAAACTGAAAATTAGTTTGGAAAAGTAGGTGTTTCATTGTTCTCGAAAACGGTTACAGGTATCGCTTTAAAAATGGTTTTATTCGTATTTCTACCTTAATAAACCATATGCTTGCATGAGTATCCAAAACGCTATCGTTACCATTGAGTTAGTAGATAGTGGAGGGAGTGTTATCTATCTTTGTCTATCTTCCAATGCTAAAAAAGTGTAGGTCTGAAATCGGCCAGTGTGACAATAGTACCAGTAGTGACGCGCGAACATTTGAATCTGAATATGATCGTAAACAAACAATGAATTTGAACGAATATATATATCATATTCTTACTGATTTATATTTATACATATATATAAATGTCAATTTATACGAATAAGATACATAAATTCGTTTAATTTCATTGTTTGTTTACAATAATATTCAAAAATTCACCTTTTCGCGCGCTTTTTGTCACACTGGCATGGCCGATTTTAGGCTTCAACTTTTTCCGTTTAGACTCCCTCCCCTCCCTTCTAACTCAATGATCGTTACGATTTTTTTGCACGCGAATTTCACTCCAAAAAGCATCTTGCGGTGGACGGATTCTGCTGGCTTACGAACTTGACCTTTCAAATTAGTCGACAACCTGAAAAAAAAAAAAAAAAAAAAACATGATGATGAAAAAAACACTAGAAAAAATCGGACATTGAATTTTTCAAAGATGATGGTGCTATTCACTTTAACAGGAAACTGTGAGAGAACTAAAGGCAAACCAGAGAAACAAAGCGAAGCGTCTTGTTACCTACATCTTTCTGACTTAGGAAAAAAATAAAAAAGTATTCGATTTTTCAAATTCACCCTTTCTCTTCCAAGAGTCTGATATTGAATACATTTACACAATATGCGTTGTCTGTAATTATAGTCATTACATAAATAATTCTTTACAATGACAATGTGTAAGTTATTTTTGCTCACTGGGATCCTTGATTGAGGATTTCCTTTTGAAAGAATGTGGAAATGACTATTTGAAAAAAATTACGAGGATCTATAAAATAGTGGAATTTCTTGTCGAGTCTGTCTAAGAAGAGATTACACATAAAGGAAGCACATAATTTTGGATTGAGTGATCAGTTTTAACCTCCAACCTGATTGCTTGAGAATATAAAATTGTTTGAAAAAATTTGGCATGCACGAGCTGCCTAAGTTAGCAAATTCCTCAGAAAAGTGGATAGTTTGCTCTGCATTTCTGAATAATTTGTTTAAAAAAAAAATACATAATTACAATATAAGCATTAACTATAGTTTTTTTAAATTTTTACTGAACACCTGGCTCATTCATTTTTGATTTTGTTCTGTAATAAACCCAAAAATCTTATGGACCTATTTTGTTTTTTTAAGCATCATCTCTACTGATTTCTAACGCTCGATCACAGCCGTGAATCTCTCTCATCTATTTTAGACCAATGAGGCAATTTTTTTCACTTTAAATGTTAAGTCGGAAATTATTGTATGTCTGTAAGTTGCAAATCATAATAGTTTTATTAAGTTCAGTAATGCTATTCTAAAAAGTTGAGAAAATTGGCTTAACCCTTTAAGGAGCAAAAACGGCTTAAGCCGTTGTAAGTTCAAAAATGTGTTCGCGGCGCCAATTCTAATAGCTTGTTGCTCTAATAGATATCCTGGGACTGTTAAAACTATTTACAACCCTTCCAGCCCCTTTCTACCCCTTGGCAGCCCACATAGCGGTACTTTGTCGTCTTACGGCACGTAGCGTACCCAAACTCGTCTCACCCTCTGAAGCGTTATCAGCGATTTCCATCCACAGAAGCACATCTACCTTCAACAATGTACGTAAAAAATTCGTATATCTATATGAAATACTATTGCTTGTTACTTTATCTTTCTGGAATATGTCGCTAGGATGTTATTGATAATAGTTTTGACAAAAGTATGGGTTTTGTGCTGTAGTGAGACAGGATATGCATTAATTATGGATATTTACACCAGGAAGAGCAAAAAGCCACATCCTAATTTAGGCCTAGGAGAATGGATCGTTTTATCATTTCCTTACTGCATTATGTAATTATAAATGTCTCAAAGAGTAAAAATCTTTCTTCGAAAATTTTAATTTGAGTAAACGCGCTATTGATCAAATGTTATAGAAATTCAGAAAATAAGTAAGCAAAGAATCCAGAGACCACGGCAACTAACACATGTAAGAAATACCATTATAAGCGCGAAAGATCGCACCCGCAACGTGGGAAATGCCTAGACGTGTGTCATGCGGGTCTGCATTCAAGTACACATTACATAGACCCTTAAAGCGCACAAACGGCTCAGGGCGTTTAAAAAAAAAAAATTAAAAAGTTTAATTTTGCAATAAATGGGCTAAGGGGTGTGTTTTAGCAACCAAAAGGAGTAATTTTTTTGCATGAGTTGTTTTTTAATTTGTTTTCCGATGATTGCGCCTTAAAGGGTTAAGCGGATGAGAATGTTGAGTGACGATATATATATATATTCAATTCCATGATTTGTGACCTTTATTTATGTACATTTATTTATTTTCATAAATATGGCAAAGGTCCAAATAATAGTACTCCAGATTCTTGCACTATTTTATTTTTGATACGCCCTACATGTTTCGTGGCCTTATGCCACCTCCTCAGGGGCCACTAAATCCCTATGTGTGGTCAGCTCGCCACCCATACTATGACCTACTATGATAGTATGGGTGGCGAGCTGACCACACATAGGGATTTAGTGGCCCCTGAGGAGGTGGCATAAGGCCACGAAACATGTAGGGCGTATCAAAAATAAAATAGTGCAAGAATCTGGAGTACTATTATTTGGACCTTTGCCATATTTATGAAAATAAATAAATGTGTATATATATATATATATATATATATATATATATATATATATATAAATTTAACGGTGGTCATTTTTTAAATCTAGAAGATAGCTGAAGATTTAAAGAAATTCTGCCATGAGAGCAACATCAATAGCTCAATTCCTTCGAGCAATGCTAGAAGGTTGTCCGATGTTAATGAAAAATAGTTTTGAAAACTGATTGAGCAATTTCTATGTATAAGGTTATAGAATTAAAGTCGTACTTTGTAAAGTTATAACATTGAACTGACTGAGTAAACTGTTTATGCGAGACCAAACTCCTTTCTACCCACTGCCAAAAACAACTTAGACAGATGATATCATTGATTTTCTTTCCTTTTTTTTCAATAAATATAACTTAAGCATTTACAATGGTACAATAAACAATTTGTCTTATGTTTTGTTAAATAAATGTCAGATTCATCTAAACATTTTAACGCGACTCACAAATGGTCTAATACTACATTATTTCACATAACACATAGTACTATCTATTACTAATTTTCTAAGTCAACTCTCACGTTAGTCTATCTAAAAACCAATTAAACACAGCACTACTTCAAATATAAAATGTAATAAATGCATCTCTGAAACAATAACTTAATTAATAATTAATTAATCAAATAATTTCTTTCTTGCTCTAATTTTATCGAGTTACTATTTAAATTAAATGCTTCAACAAACAATATAAACCAAACAACATCATCAATATTGGAAGAAACAGTAAAATTGTTTAATCAACTGCTGTTGTGCGTAGTCCTTAAAATATAACTACATCAATGTATTGTAAATAATATGAATAAATCATATTTCTAGACATTTTACATATATAGCCATTCCAGAAGAACAGTGATGTAAATACAAAAATTTCAATTTTACAGGAGAGTAAAAAAACGAATTGAAGTTGCATGAAAGGTATAATTGAAAAGTTTGTAAGTGATAGAAAATACTGGTATATTGAGTGTATGTAGAATATATACCTACTTTCATTTACCTGGGATTAGTATCAATTTCAACCCTTAAGCACAGTTACGTCATTGTTTCTCAAAAATTGTTTGTTGTTCTAGAAGACAAATTTTCTATCTTTCATCCTGTCGAATTTTCTCTGACGGTTCTGAGTGGAACTACAGTTCTGTCAATGTTCGCCTGATATTGTCTATGGACTTATTTGCATTTAAAACATTTTTGCAGTTACGTCATTGTTATTCCGGAACGGCGATATTATTAACGTTTTTTCATATTTAGCTACAGAAATACAATTTCGATCAGCAACATTATTGCTGAAAATGAGTAACTCATTTAATCACAATGTTAGTAATTTAATTACTCATAGTTTGAGTTATAAAATTCTATTTATTTTAGGCATTTTTTATTGGATAGATAGAGAGCTATAGTGATCAGCACCAATTCAATACATTATATTTATTTTTAATTTTATATGATATGAAAAAATATGAAAATTGGTTTGTATTTGCGGTAAAATAAAAAATTAAATACATAGAATATAATTTATACTAATACCAGAATTGTAGATAATTAACACGTTCAATGCTGCCACCATCTTGGCTCACTTTGGGCTACCACTGCAATTGATTTTAATTTTCTTCCCATCTGACTGCTTTATTTTTACAATTAATAATTTTTTTAATGTTTATAACATTGTAGGAATAATTTAAAAAAAATGTTCCTTCATAATTTGCATAAAAACTATGAGCACCATATGGTGCTTGCAGTTATTGGAACGGGATGAACGGCTGCTTTAAAATCCAAACGGCAAACGGATTTGTCTACTCAATCCTTTTCAGAACACTTTAAGGGCGAGTGAGAACTCCAAGCAGGTCGGGAGGGCAACGAGAAACTGAATGGAATGGAGCTCCATACGGTGCTCGTGGTCTCTGGGAAGGAGTGGGGACAGCACCTGACGGTGCTCTCAGTCCAGCCGTAAGGATTTGATGAGGACCATACAGTTCTTGCCATATTGAACGTGTAACAATTTACAGTACAAACCAATATATTAGGATAGCATACTTTCTCTTGAGATTGTTTAATCAACGTTTTCACTATTATTGTTACTTGATTTTTACATCTCTTTCTACAATACTGATGCATTTGAGATGGGTTCTCTATAGGTTCACAACCCAGGAGTGAAGTAATACCTTGAATTTTTTCCTCCGAAAGGATAGCGATAAACTCTGAAGAGACTTATAATCTGTATTTAGGGATAACGCTTTGAACACAATTTTTTTAAACAACAGAAAACAAATATCATTTCTTGTGTTTAACATACGTACTCATCATAGTCTTTAAGTGGCAAAGTCTATTGGATATACTCCTTCATCCTCCAAGAAAATTAATTTATGCTATCTGCCTTTATCTACATTCCTCTGAACCTGATCTCATTAAATCACTACAATTCTTTTAATGAGTTCATTACCAGATATGATATCATATTCTTTACGATGAAAGAAATTATTCACATTGATATTTCTAAGTTTATAATATAAAAACATCAAATCAACACACACTCATCTAGCAATAACTTTAAAGACTCATACTTAAGAGATCTTGTTATCTTACAATAAACAGTCAATAATTACATGTGTGTGTGTATGTTTATATATACGTATATATATATATATATATATATATATATATATATATATATATATATACACTCGCACACACAATGATAAATATATAAAGACAGAATGATAAATTAGTTCAACATACATAAAGAAAATAATCTAAGTTTTAACAAAAAATATAATCAAGTAATAACAGGACATAGAAAATTGAACTTAAAACATTTTTAAACAAAACTCTAAACACATAATTGTGCATGAAAACACATAAAAAAAATCATATCCACAGCCAGGGGCATGTTTTGAGGGAGTGAATCAAAACTAAAAGCCAAATAATTTAATTGCAAAGGTGTCAGGTAAAATATGAACTTTCAACTCCTTTGAAAAAAAATATCTTTGTAGTTGTGATTTTTTATTCACTTCCATTCAATGAATGGGCATGAAGCATGCACAACAAATCAGCAGCGGATGTATCAATCATTTGGAGCTGATTTTTTGTTTTCTTTCATTGTATTTCTACTGATTTTATGGTACTTTTTTCACTATCTAGATATATTGATAGATATTGGATATATTTAAGATGGATATCTATTATCTATAATTGATTAACTTTCACTCCTCTCCAGAGCTCATAGTATCCATGAATGTAGAGAAGAAGTTGTCACTAAGAAGCGTATCTTCGTCAGTGTCAGTACCTTCAGCGCTCAAGTACCTGGAAGGAAATTAAAGGTACATTAGCAAGAGAGAAAAACTTTATCTTACTCAAAAAAGAGAAAGTTCATTTGCCCAACTAAATTGGGTTTCTTGAAACCCAGCTTATTCATGAATTTAAACATCAGTATTACTCAAGCTAGTGTACATGACAAGAGGACTTCCTAAAAAGGAAAGCCCCTGAAGAGGTGCGACACAAAGGCACAAAACATGTCTATTGGTGTTTGGAGGATGGTTCGTGATGTCTTCTTTTGGTGTTACCTGTCCAGTTGTCCTGGTGGTTTTCTCGATATCGTTGAGAAGGTAGGCTGGCTTTAGACGATTGAGAGACACTGTCGCTTCCCTGTCTCCTAGCTGGATTGTAAAATGTTTCTCAGCGCGTTTTAGGATAGGGTAAGGTCCTGAATAAGGAGGGACTAAAGGTCTTCTTACAGTGTCTTCTCTCAGAAAAACATGCGAACATTCTTCATATGTATATATTAATTCTTCAGACGAATTTATATATATATATATATATATATATATATATATATATATATATATATATTTATATATATATATATATATATATATATATATATATATATATATATATGTATATATACATATACACACACACAACCAAATTTCCCGGTTAGCTTCATGACCTATGAATTATAGAAAACATTTCTTGTTGGCACTTCAGAATTGCATCATCGGGCCGACATCATAATCCATTTTTCCTCCTGATAAGGCAAATAATAACATATCTATGACATTTGAAGATGGTGCATATGTTTCTATGACACTTAATTACAAATTACAGTAGAACCTCTCATTTCAGACCTTCCCATAACCAACTCCTCCCGATATCCGACCTTGTCCCCAACCGTCTGTGATTCACACGCTCCCCATTGGCGAGCCTGTCCAGACTCGAAAGAGTGATTCATCAACACTATGCTTTGTTTTCCCGTAAAAAAAAACAAAAAAACTGTCAGTTCTGCTGTGATTGTTGATGTGGAAAGTGCTGTAATCTTGTACTGTTCAATATTTGTTAATGAAGAGTGGTGACTTGTTGAAGCTGATGTTTCAGAACTTACCAATGAAGATCTCTAGAATGCCCAAATCATTGCTGTTGTGCGGAACAAAACCGCGGACGAAGAAATCGACTCGGATGAATATGAAACCACCAGTGACGACGTAGTGAGTCATTTTGCTGCTAAGGACACCTTCGACATAGCGATGAAATAAATCAAGCAACATCCAAATGCAACTGCAATGGATGTATTGTGGGCAAAAAGATGGAGGGACACTTCTGCAAAGTCAAGAATTAAAATATTAAAACAAAAATCCACAACTGAATTCTTTAAATAAAGTATGCTTAAATTTTGTTCATATTTACATAAAAAAATTTACTCTTTTGTAAATATGAAACAAAAGAGTAAATTTTTTAAACATATATAGCAACAGTTTTACAATTACAATGAAGTTTATTACAGGACGTACTGTACAATATAGCTGTTTCTGTAACTTTGAAAGACTTTTTTTCCTCCTCCCGATATACGACCTTCTGGCTGTTCCGACTATGGCCCAGTTCTGTCATGGTCGGATATGAGAGGTTCTACTGTAACCTCAAAATTACTAAGTTTTGATACCTAATACTTTTTCTTAGCTATATTATAGATTTATCATTTTATAAGGAGACAATACCAAATAAAATTTACTTACTGATCAAATGACGAAGGGCTAAGACTGTCGACATTGTCGGAATATTGCTCCTTCGTCATCGGGAGGTCCTTAACATCTCCCTCTTTCTCTATGCATCAGGAAACCTGGAGCTGCTTTTGGGCCAATGATAACAGAAGGTTATTTCCTTGGATTGATGTTACTGACAGCCAGAAGCTTTCTAAAAATATATTTCAAAAATTATTTAAATGAAATAGGAATAAGCAAAGCAAAATTCAGTTATAAAGAATAATTATCATTATTCACAACATTCAACAATATACAATTTAGTAATTCTTATGGTTAGCTATGTAACAGTATATCTCTATCAGAATCAATGATTATTTGGGGTGGGATATTTCATCAGTTTTCAGTTAGTATGTTTTATTTGCGCATATTTCCAAGCAATAAAAACCACCGAAAACCTTTCTTAAGGTAAACACTAGATTTTTCTAGGTATTTTCGGATATAAAGGGTGTCCCCAAAATAATCGGCCAAACTTCAGAAATTTATGCGGGATGAAAAAAGAAAGAAAAAAAGTCCTTTGGAATATATCTCGTTTTTGCTTAGTTTCAGAGAAAAACTAAAAGAAATTATGAAAAGGCAGTCTTTCATAAGGCATATATAAAAATCGTTTAAACTATATGTTTTATCCCCTACCCCCTCCACTCAAAAGGACTTTTTTTATTTATTTTTTCATCCTACATCGATTCCCAAAGTTTGGCTGTTTATTTTCCCCGTTGTAAATATAAAGCATCTATTTGAAAGCTTATTAAATTTCTTACAAAGACAATTCTTATGTGAATTATATCAGAGTGATCTAATTCGGAGTTATCGGTGCTTAAATGAGTAATTTCCACTTAGGAAACTGTCAATTTCTTGTTGTTTCTAAAACCTTTCTTTGCTTTGAGATTTCATTTTACAAGTGTTTAGATCTTTCACAAAAGATAAAGACAAAACATTAAGACGTTCAATAGGGTGAGCATATGGTGCTCATTAAATCCTTATGACTGGACTGCTCTGCCCACCCCTTCTCAGAGGCGCCGAGCACCATAGGGAGCTCGGGCCCATTCAGTTTCTCATTGCCCTCCCGGCTAGCAACTACCTGTTTAGAGTTCTCCCAATCAACCACAGCCGTAGCCCGAAGTGAGCCAAGATGGCGGCAGCATTGAACATGTTAACTGTATCTATTCTAAGCTATGCAAATGACACTAGGAATAGGAGCAGAAACATGCTAAAATGAATGAATAAAATAACAAATGAAATGGGGATATATCTTCAGTTTACAAATCTATCATACAAACAGGATTATTAAATTAACAAGATTTGAAAGAAGAAGAGAAGAGAGATTTATCAAAACATGAACTAATTTTTTTTTAAATGTAGTTTTATTTAACTAGTATGGTCAAGTACCGACTATCTCTGTCTCAATAAATTATTTATATCATCCCAAATTCCTTATTTAACACGCTCAGTGCCAACGGCACGCCAAACGTGTCCATCAAGGAATTTCTCAGGTGCCCCCAAACCACCTGGCATGTCCAAACCCAATTCCCTAAACAGGTAATGGACACTGCGGTCAGATTTCGTAATTTAGGGGGCAGTGAATGTGTTAAAAATAATAATAGAAAATTAATTATATGAAAGTAACTTTAATATTATATAATAAATAACAGGGGTCTCCCCGTGGTCTAGTGGCTAACGCTTTAGATGGTCATGTGGGAAATTGTGGGTTCGAATCCCACCAGCAGCAGGAATTTTCTCATTCCACAGTTTGGGAAAATTCTCCGCAGCAACATGGATGTTGGTGCTAATGGCCCAGATGTCGGTGCGCTGTAAAAAAAAAATAAAAAAAATAAATAACAACTCTACCTACGATCGACATAAAGAGAGTTTTCAGCACAAGCCATGGTCAAAAATCTTGTGAATCTGTCAAGAGTAGAAGCAAACGTTCCTTCCTTGAGCATTACGTTTGTCGAATTCCAATTATTGGAGAGAGAGGCTAGCCTCGATACGAGAGGGCTCAAATCTTCACCGTCGAACAAGAAACCTCCTTTATACGTAGCAGTGAGTATTTCATACAATTCTTTGTACACATCCCCTCGTCCGCTCAGGCAAGACATTATGCACCATCTGAAAATAAATATTCATGGAACTTATAAATAAAACAGATTTTTTACCCACCTCTCTTCACTAGTGAGGATAGGGTTGATGCCCTTCCTTTTTTTCTAAAGAATAACCATCACTCCAATAGTGTGAGAGTTATAACTTGTCACTTGGGGAAAGCATAGAGAGGGCTCAATGTTGCCAGTTCTAAAACCCAGCCCCCCTCCTCTGCCTAGATGACTGACCCTCCCACTAGTTTTAATTCCTTTTTCGAAGATGCTTTGATCTTTTTGGCCAATTGCTTGTATACAGTTAATTTTTTTTATTGTGCACTGTCCATTACATTAAATTAAATTGTGTCCAGATATCATTTATAGTTGCTTTTACCTTTGGATTCTTTATCATTCAAAAAATAATTTGTATTACGGTTGTTTAAAAATTACAAGATTCTTTTACTTTAATTCAGGTAAAAATATCTTTTAAACCTTCTTTTATAAACTAATTAACAATTGAAAATGATTACTATAATCTTTATATTGATATTAATGACTGATATATAGTGAGGGAGACATAACTTCAGGCATAGAGGGGGCTCGACATTGACAGTTCTACAACCCTCCCAGCTCCTGCTGCCAGGCATGGGACTAGGAGAGGGAGGAATGGAAACCTAGCAAGGCTGTCATTGGCTAGAGGTGCCTCCACCTTCCCCTACCCATGCACAGCCAAGAAAAAGCATATATACTTAGAATTAATATAACCACTAGAATATTTTCTGAACAAGAAGAATTTACAACTTACGTGAAGAGGCCAACATAAATAGTCTGTGGACGAAAATCTGAGCGAAAGTCCGAGAACCCAAAACACAGCCCTTTATTTTCTCTAATCCAACGTGTTACTACTTCAATAAAACAATCAGGGGGAAAGCGCTGGCTCGAACTACCATCTAAAATTTATTAAATATTAGAGGATTATTATTAAATTTTAACATCCATTTAATATTAACTACGAATTTTAGGATGGGTTATCTATAGGTTACCACCCTTTTCTACCAGGATAGGGCTCATGCCTTTTCTTTTTTCTAAAGAAAAGCCACCACCCCTAGTGGGAATCGAACCCACGACCCTTTGGCACGGAGTGTTAAGTGCTCACGCCTTAACGCTCACGACCACTGGGCCTCCATTAGAGGATTAGAATCTCAACAGACATAACCAATTATTTTTAATATTTGAAAAGTTTGGCTCAATATTCAGGCTATTTATAGTTGTTTCTTATCTTATTTCCGTGAAAGTATCATAGTCTGTTATTAGTAATCAACAAAAAAAGTGTTTTAAGTCCAACACATTAATCCATTCTGCAAAAATATTTACATGGGAGTAGATGTAGACTGTAGAATTGATAACATATCATCAAAACTTAAAAAAAAATAAAGGAAAGAAATTAATATTTTGTCACCAATTGATTCTAAAACTTTGTTTATTGGCTGTCAATATCTAAGTCATAAGTAAGAAAGTCTGCTTTCTTAATTTTCATAATTTGTATTAATTTATACCAAAAAATACAATTTTAAATAGAAAAATTTGAAAGTGATGCTGGTATATTACCAATGCACAAGTAGCCTTGCGTAAGAGCAGCAAGAAAAACTATGGTGAAGAGTGGTGCAATTTTAGGCAAGTCAATCACGACCTGGCAATTTGTATTGACTAGAATGAAGAATTCTTCGACGAGTCCTCGAGCAACGACTCCTGAAAACGTTTTCGAGCAGCCTGATTGCTGAAGAAGAATACTAGACGCTTTCAATACTGGAGCATTCCTTGTCGATATTGCCAAAGATATGAGTGATATCAAAAAATTAACTCTAAAAAGAATAGAGGTTGTGGGTTAATAAATATGCAATTTATTTCTAAATTTTCTTTTTATTTAAAAAATATATTTTTTTTAAATAATATCATAAACTATCTTGGCATTGGTATAATATCAATGGAACATGATCTATACATACACATCAACTGGTAAAACACAAATAAGTTCCTTCAGAGGGCCCCAAACTATGCCAAGGGAGCTGGTAGCAGAGGAAAACCCCCATTAAATAGCATCAAACTATATTTTTATGAACTCTAGAAGATACAAGAGTGACTAGAGCTTACAAAACTTATATATAGCAAAAGGCTTTTATAGAGGTGGCTTTCAGTTCTGAAGTCAAGAAATTGTATTGTCACAAAAGTGGCTATCAGTCTCAAAAGAGGTTAACAAACTAGATCTTTCGTTTAATATTAAGTATATTTGTGAAATATTTCATCAAAATTGAACGAACCATTTTTTGTAGACTTTTTGGTTTACTTTAAATCCAACAATGTATTGGGTTTCATATTTTGGTATAAAATGTAAGCAAGTACCTCGATGTTGCAGTTGTTGGGAAAAGAGCTTGAAATAGAGCATTCCTCGACGCCTCATTTCCTCGAGCATCGTACAGCATGTGGTCGGAAATAACTTCCATCAGCTCGGCCTCTTGAAGGCATGTTAGCTACAATAGGATTTATATAAAACATTGAATGGAATGTGCTAAACTCAAAGTAGTATAAATACCTACTGTTTTATTACATCCTCGGCGATCTGGTTCACAAAACACCGATTCAGTTATCAATTCCATCGCTATTTCACTCTGCTTTATTCCTTGGTGCCTGCTACTCGTGCTAGCAGCATTGATCAGCTCCTCTGCGAAAATAAATCATTTTTATTCTTCCTTTTTAAGTCTTAAACCTGTATGTAATTTAAAAGAATTCTACAAGTTGAAAAGTTCATATTTTTGATTATTACTAGTAGGGTAAAATTTAATATCCAAACATGTGAACCCCAGCAAAGAAATTTAAAACAATATATATATATAATTTGAATTTTAACTTAGCGTGAAAACTCCTGCTCTTAATCCACAGAGTTTGCTTATTTCTATAACAAATCATCCTCATTAATAAGGCATGATGCATACTATGTTTTGTGGCAAGGAAGAAAAAATTACAGTGACTACAGACAAATCAATAATTTGGTTTTGGAATAGACCTCCATTCCACATGAAACAATTTTGATTATTTCTGCAACACATTTCTAATTAGTTGGTCATGATATATACCGAGTTTTGTTGCTGGATTACATAATTCAGAGGCAGTAATGTTTGGCATCAAATAATTATGATGTGTGATGGTGTTGTTCATGTTCACCGCCGCCATTAAAATGTGATGGTGGTTTGGGGGCTATGAATGAAAGGCAGCGTTAAAGTTGTAGCGTATATTGACAGGACAACTGGCCTGGACGGTATGAGAGAGAAGAGTTGAGAGTAGCGTTAATAGCCTAATTGTTGATACGCCATTAAACACAAAAGAAAAAAAAAAAGAGTGGAGAGTGTCGAGCGTGGAGTCTAGTAGAGAGTAGATGAGTGTGAGAGTGGGCTAGGATTTAGCCCAGCCTAAATAGGCAGGTAGGATTGGGGAATCGTGGGAATAACAGAGCACTGCAGGTCTCTTACTGCTGACACGGGGCTGCGTTCCTTCCTTTCCTATGCTTTTCCTCACAGATGATTGAAGATACATTTTCTGTTTGGAGCTTAGTTCCATTACAGGGTGTCTACTAATTTTGTGAAAGCCAATTTCGGGACTTTTTCGTGACATTTTAATGAAAAGCCAATTTCATGCTCATTAAAAAGAAAATAATTTCAATCAAAATGAAAAAGCCTTAACTATTGGCTTGAAATTGGCCCTGTGTATAGAATTTTAATATTTAAATCTGCATATATTTAAAACATGAATAATTGATTTGTAAATTCATACCAGAACTGCGACAATTATGATTGCACCGAAGTACCGAGATTACGTTACAGCCCGGTAAGAACTGAAATTTCGTGACTTAGTTTCAAAATTCACGACTTTTTCGTGCCCTATTTTCAATTTCATGACATTTTGATGACTTTTTCTTGACACCCTGCATTAGATGAATTATCTTGCCATGGTTAAGAGGTTACATAGGCCTTGAAACACTTCCAAAAACTGTTCCATTGGGGAAATTTATATACATGTATACCATAATTGCTTAATTGGAGTATTTTATTAAAATTTTAAGTCACTCCAGACAAAGGAGACAAGTGCAGCCGAAGTGTTCCAGTGCTTGAGTCATGATCTGTAGGAACTGAGTTCTAGTGTCGTCATTAGATAATGGAATCAGGGTTCCAGATCATTTCTAGGCCCACCTAGCCTTTAATGGGTACCTGCAAAAGGGCGAGTATAGCTGAAGTGATACAGCGCTCATGTCATGATCTCTAGGAGAGGAATGTTTTAAAAAACAACATTATCTTTATTCCAACTTTTTCAGGAGTAAAATTTTACTTTTTTTTATCAGAAGAGCATTTTCATAAACAGTAAGCAAGATATCTCCAAAAGAATTCCACCAATCATCCTTAAATTGTTGACACTAATTCTACTAGTTTACTGAATTGTGATTGAATGAAGGATTTTGGATTACTGAACGCTAAAACTATTTTTACAAAATAAAACATTTTAATTTCTACCGAAATCAAGCATTTTATTGACAAATTTTCTCACAGAGTGAGGGTTGTTTTATTTTGTATTATCACACTCCAAAAAGACTTCCTTAAATCTGGTCAGGGAGTGTAAAATGGAACTAAATTAATTAGCCAAGAATAGGAAATGTGTCGAAATCCACTGGATACCCAGACACAGTGTAATCCCTGGCAATGAAAGGCCAGGAATGGAACTACTTGCAGGAAGAGGTGCCGCTACAATGCCAAAATAGGTCCTGCTCCTTTTTGCTGGGCACCACCGTCACTGTTCAGACAGACTATTTACCAATGACTGCATAGGAAGCAACAATGCCTGTGGGAAACCCAAACTCTAAGGCATGCTAAACACTTTATTCAAAAACCATCTGAAGAACCCTGGAAGGACCTGAAGCTATTGGAATAATTACACAACATTCGAACCTGTACAAGTACCTTCAAAGGATGAAGATAGTCAACTCCCCAATCTGCAAATGGTGTGGAGCAGAGAAGAGACGCTGATACACATCATTAGTGATTCCAAACGGCTAAATCTTATAAGCTTTAGGTACTTTGATGAAACAAAGGATACCAACCTTAATCCAAAGGAAATATCGATAAGGAGGCTTGTGGATTATTGAACGGTAGTAGCACTGTGAAGGGATACAGCAACAGGCAGTACAATAGGCCGTAAGGCTGTGGTGTGCTCCCTTGAGGAGGACAGCCCGACATTTTTGTATTGTATTTATTGATTACTAGCTGAATACCCGTGCTTCACCACAGCCAATAAGTATTTTTTATATTGAGTTAAATAAGATATGATCAAAATTATCTCTACTACATAATTTTGTACAGCTTAGTATTGCACGGCCTTTAAAGTTACCCAGGAAACACCGTGTGGAGGTAACTGTGCTTGTTTTTGTTGGAGAGTAAAAAAAACAGAACTGGCTTAAAAAATGGTTTCATTCGTTTTCCTACGTTAAGGAATCTTTCGCACAAATTTCGCTCCAAAAACCATGTTCCAGTAAACGGATTCAACTGGTTAATGAACTTGACCTTTTAAATGAGAAGAAAGATTTTTGTACCAAATGTTATTAAAATCGAACCATTTTTGAGCCGATGAGGAACTTCTTAATAATTCAAGCCCCCCTAAAAGTACTTAAACATTTGAATATCAAAAAAACCTTTCTTAGCAAAATTTCAATTTTTTGTGTCAAATGGTTTGGGATATTATTACCTCGGATGGACCATCACCAGGGCGTAAACTCTATGAGGGACAAAATCACATTTTATTTCTAGCAATTCAAGGACTGCCATCATAGTGGAAATTAACCTCAATTAAAAATAATACTACGAAATAGTAGTATTTCATTTATTCATTCAAAAATACTTAAAAATTCGAATATTAAAAAATCCTTTCTTAGTGAGTGCCTACGTTGTATAGGGAGTGTCCATGCAAAATTTCAAAATTTTCTGTCGAGTGGTTCGGGCTGGGCGATGATAGGTCAGTGAGTGAGTGAGTGGTATTTGACAAATATATAGTAGATTTAAGGAATTTAGCTATTCAAGTTGCACTCCTGACAGAAGTTCATCAATCCTATTTTCTAGGTACCAAAAATGAATAGAATAGTAATTTGAACAGATTTTGTTTCCAGGCCAGCCTCTGTTCTGGTGTTGAAAAAGTGTTTAATTTAAGATTTTGAGGTGTTTTCTCTTGTAACGGTCAGATTAAGTCAAACTCTTTTGTATTTAGTGTTATATTGTAGGAAAAGCTCTTTGTAATATGAACCAGGCCGAAGATATCATCCATTTCCTAGCTGTTTGTCTAATCCTATCCGAGATAAGGGTAAACATCTTCCACAAAAATAGATTACCCCACTTGAAAGCAATAGACCATTTGAACGGCGAGGACTATTTAAAACTCTACCATTATTTGAACAAGGCGATGCATTTATAAAAAATAATGAAGATCAATTTTAGTTTTACTTTATTATTTTTTTTGTATAATTTAAAATCTCTTATATTGTTATTTTATTTTAATATACAAAAAAATATGTATGTCGCTTAGCTGACCGATTGTATCCAAGTTTAAGTAAATTTATTGTAAATACCTCAAGTACCTATTATTTGTATCTGTACATAATAAAATTTAGGTACTTTACTGCAACTAGGCCCAAAGAGCATTCCCATTTTGGGCTTGGGTAAAGTGCTATTACTAGAAGGCAAATTTTATTGTTAAACTTGTCTTTTTGTTTCTTATCCAAATGCTTACACTGGTTATTTCTGATATTTAGTAAGATTTTGATGAAGAAATGTTTAGATAATTCTTCTCAATTATAGCCCAGAATTGCTTGCATTTTTTTTTATAGTGAAAACACACCAAGGAAAAAAAGGAGTAAACTGGTTAGTATTGCTAGCCTTCTCTTACAATTCCCAGCCTTCTTTCTGAAATTTAAAAGCTTAAATTCAATGGAGGCTTTAGAAAATTTAAAAAACTGGCCAATATAGTTGAGTTAGTAATCTTGTAGAAGAGATGGCTGACCGTGGAGATTAACAAAGATTGAGAGTCAGGATTTGGTCCTAATAGTAAATTAAACTACTAAATAAAAATGAACTTATATTGCTCAATGAAAACTCATTTTTATTTTACAATGAACTATTATGACTTAAATCCAACTACGTACACATTTGATAGTTATTTTAGTTTCCGAGTTCCCCATTTTAGATTAAACCTGACTCATAACCCTCCGCCATTTCGGGGTGCCCCTTTGCAATTTTCCTATTGTGAGAGTCCTATAGCTGGCCAGGCTTACCTCAAACTCCTGATGAATCTCAGATGCTCCCAGACTTCAGCCGACCTCCTGATTTCATCCTCATCAAGGATACCAAAATGCAGGAACCACCTCTTTTCCAATGCTACACATTGAAAGGTAACATGCTTAAGTGTCTCATCGTTGTCTTTGCACCATCTGTTGACTGGTGAAGACCTCGTCTTCATAACATACATATTTTTATTCAGGGTACAGTGGCCCAAGACAGTTCCTAATATCTCCCTCAAGTCTGTTCTGGCCATTTTCAGTAAAGTGTCCTTCTTACCTAGTTTCTTAAGGTCTACAAAGGACTTCTTATGGGTATTTTCTATTCTTCCCAGAGTTCACCAAACTTCGTTTTGGCTCTTGCTACTATTGCCCTCTTGGTACAGGCCATTGATAATCTGACAAATGGCAGTGGGACCTCAGGCCGAGCCTAGTCTGGCCAACCTGTCTGCCATCTCGTTGCATAGGTTACCTCGATGTCCCGGTACCCAATTCCCAGACAACCTTATTGTTTTGGACGAACTCAATTAGCTTTCCTTGGCATTCCTCCACAACTTTTGAGTTGTTTTAGTTTTTTACAAGCTGCCCGGATGTTGGCTAGTCACTGTGAAGGAGTGGGGAGAGCACTAGATGGTGCTCTGTCCAGCTGTAAGGACTTGATGAGCACCATACGGTGCTCGCCGTAATGAATGTGTTAATCACACACAACTAAATATGATTAGGCATAATTTTGTCCCTTGTTCTTCTACCCATTTGCTTTTTAGCGCGAAAGGGCTTCCAGCCAATGATGCCGAATCTCACCGGAGCCTCTCCTACCTGAGATCTTCCCAGTATTGTTCCATGGAACAAACATAGTATATATATATATTTTGGACAATCCCTCAGTTTTCTTCCCACTGGTATTAGCTCTGTGATTTTTATCAGATCTCCTTGGTAGTCCATGTTGCTTATATGCCTATACCACCTCAGTTTCCTCTTCTCCAGGGTTTACGTCATTGGGTGTGAATTCCTCAATCCAAATGCAGTTCTTCTGTGATTCCCCTTCAATTCTCCAAAGAAATTTCATCTGGGCAACACAGCCTTGCAGACTCCCATGAAGAATCCAACATTCATAAAGCAATATTGGTAGGAACACAAACTTGAATAGAGTACCTTTATCACTTCTTTCTACAAGATGTTATTTTTTATTTCTAGCCCACTGATCAATTCCCATCAATCTATAATGAACAGTTATTTTAACTCAGGCAAGCATATTGATGCAAGACTGAAGTAAGCTTCAAGAGAGTGGACAGATCAGCCTTCCACAACGTTAAGTCACAATTCCTACGAGATCGGTATCCTACACTTATCTGAAATGTGTGAGGGGAGCAGAGGAGCTGCAGAGGCCATTATTAAAGGATTTTAAGCCAATGACTACAACCAGCCAATCTCTTCTCTTCTATCAAATTACGACAGGCACACACTAGACTTTCAAAACTGTACCCACTGATGAACAGAAAAACACCACTCCGACCTTCACTAATCAAACTTCTTTACAAGACCACGATCCTTCCAATACTAACCTACGCCTGCCCTGTGAGGTATGGAAAAATAACGCCCCTTGGTTCGTTCGAAACATTTTGCTCCATCAGAAACTGGGAGTTGATCCTCTTTAATTTCATATCGAATAATTTACCTGGAGATATCACAACAAACTGGCTTTCTCTTCTGGTGCGACGAATTACTACCTTAGAGAACCTACAGCCCAACACCTGAAGCCGATGCTGTACCAAGATGTTTTATTTAATTTATTTACTGTTTTTTGTTCTTGCATTTGTGTAAAAAACTATTTGTTTTCGCCCAAAATAAAAATGATTTTTGTTAGTTGGTCTAATAACCAGCTGACTCATAGCTTATTGTTCCTGCTATTCTCCACGTAAGGCATAAAAGAGCTAGTTTAGACTAAAACAAAGAAGGCAGAATCTTTAAAAATTTGTAAACATATTATAAAAAAAGGGTATCTAGTTACACTTTATTACTTAATGAAACTTAAAAAGCAATCAGAAAGGGCTGAAGATGTTTTCTACTGAAATTTAAGGAAATCATTCATAGAATTAAACTAAGCTATGCCACACCATGCATCATCCAGAGTTATTGAGGGTGTATATAGGGAAATTTAGAAAGGAGAGGAATGTTAAAGAATAGGAAATCGTTTAATTAGGGATAGGACATTACCAGCTTTCATTAGGGCATCCCGAACATTCAGAGGAAATTCTCTTTTCCACTGCGACATATTTAATGTACCAATTTCAACGTTCATGCCTTTAATGTTAATAAATGAGAAGTATTGGATCGAATCAAACAATTTATCTGAAAATGTAAAGAAAACATTTTGACAGTACGGTAACACACCCCACTATGAACAAATCGATGTTTGAATAATAACTTCGTTTGTTTTTCTTTACGTATCGATTATAGCAACATATCCCCAGAATTTAATCTTGAACAATTTTACTTTATTTATTCCGTCTTTCTCTTGTAAAGTTTGCTTACGAAAAATATTACTCCCGACTTTTAATACAATTTTAAAGTTTAAACCATTATAAGCAAGATTTTTTCATTCATTAATGATGATTGATAATCGATATTTAGTAGAAGATATTCATTGTTGTCTTATTTTGTGCTTTTGTTTACATTAGATTTGTGTACTGAATTTGAGTCGTATTTAATAAATGAAGTCTTCTGTGCCTTTGATTATCAACTCTGTAATGACTAATTTAATTTCTATAACAGATAAAATGATAAAGTATATTAGTTTAGCTTTACACGTGTAATTTATATTTGCACCGAATTGTTTTAATTAGCTACTTTCTGAGCACCAGAAATGGGTAGGAACCCTTCTACAATTATTTACAACACATCTTGATCCTATATACTGGTTTTATTTATTCATATTTCATTTTTTCATTAACTTACGGGATGTGGTTACTCTTAAGCATGGTTTTCTTTTCCTATAAATTCTTGTATTATTTCATTTATTGATGACCATATTAATTCTCATTTTGTTGTTTGTTTTTTTTTTTTTTTTTTTTTTTTTTTATAATTTGAAACATGTAGAGTTTAACTAAAATATATTTCTTTTATGACGGTAATGTGCTGAATATTTTATAATCGTTTTTAAGTATTTTTTTAAAAACTAAAATGGTCAGTGCAGGTTAAAAATTAATAATGTTTAATTTTTCTTGTTAAAATTTATTTTGAACATGTATAAAAACTGCTGTCATAATCTGTGTCAGGCTCAGAATCATAATTATCAGTGTTGAGGCTTGTTATAAATAATTCAAGGGCAAATTTAAAATAAATAAGTGTGACAAGTTTTGAATAATTTATCGAGGAAAGTGATGCTCAAACAAGAACTGTGAAATCTTAGTGTGCCTCAGTGGTTTTTTTAACCCCAGCAAAGGCTTGAAAATGAAGCTAAAAGATTGGCTAATAATAAAGTCCATTGTTAAAAAAATGTGTTTTCATAAAACTGTAATGTCTTCTTTTGACTGACCTCATTTCAAAATTAATCTTTTAATTTATAAAAAAAAAGTGTTTTCTACACTTTTGTTGGTAATTTGTCCAACAGTGGAATGAATTGATTTTTTATTATTTACTATATGATTTTCCAATAGTCATTTTTGTATTTTTAGGAGAAAACTGCTTTTCACAAAACAATAAAAATTGTTGACTATTAACAATGACATAATATAAAATTATTATTTATTTATGCTTTAATAGGATTTTATGATTCAAGAATATTGCCTCTACATAACAATAAAATATTTTTATTTTGAAGTTACATACTAGGCTTTGTCATTCCCTCGTACCTCAATATGTGTTTATTTTTAATTGTTATCTATTAGGGCGGTTCCTCCCTCCCTCCATAGGAAACCTGCTTATGAGGTTGTTATTAAATTATTATTATTATTATTATTATTTAAATTTTAACATCCATTTATAATTAACTCAGAATTTTAGGATGGGTTATCTATAAGTTAGCACCCTTTTCTAACCAGGATAGGGCTGATGCCTTTTATTTTTTCCAAAGAAAAGCCACCACCCCCTAGTGGGAATCGAACCCACAACCTTATTTAAGAAATAATAATCTATTTAATTTTAGAAATGATAATTTATTTTAAATAAATTATTATTTCTAAAATAAAACAAATTATTATTTCTAAAATTAAATAAATTATTATTTCTAAAATTAAATAAATTATTATTTCTAAAATTAAATAAATTGTTATTTCTATTTTTTGCAGATATTGGTTCTGATAGTGTTCTCCTCATGGTACTGTGTGATTATAGCGGGAAAATTTGTTAGCCAGATGGAATAAATTGTTTAAATATTGCTTTCACGATGGCATACTCGTTCGAAAATGCTGCTCTTCAGGTCCAGGTAGTTACTCCTTTGTACAAAATATAGATTAATAAAATCTTGAATTCAATTTTCTTTTTTCAATCAACATATTATTTTAATCAGAAGAATCTTTAATTTCCCGTGAGTTAGGGTGAAAACATAGTGGAGCGGCGAGGGTAGAGGGTAGCCGAAAGGGGTTTGATCCTCTCGGCTACCCTCGCCGGTCCACTGTTTTGGCAAGTGTAAATACATGCATATTTTCAACCCTCTCGGCTACCCTCTACCCTCGCCGCTCCACTATGTTTTCACCCTTAGCATAGGAGCACTAGTTGTTTCAAGAACAGATTATAAAAAATTATAGGACACCATTTTTTTTTTCTTCATTGCAATGAAACAATAATATGTTTAAAATCGATAGTTTTAGAGTAAATGTCGATCCCCCCAAAAAACATAAATGTGAAATAGAGGCCAAGTTCCCCCCCCCCCCCAAAGAAACACTCCCCTTCCCAAAAAGCGAGAAATATCCCCTCCTACAATGCCCAAAAAAACGCCTTACCATCCTACACTCCAAAAAAGTAGAATGAGTTGTTGGTGAATTAAGTGTACCATATTTTCAACCAAAAATATTTGCCAATACAAGAGATGATACAAGAAAGAAATGTCCAAGTTCATTACTTAGAAGACCTATTAGTTAATTACTAAGAACAGTAAAGACACTTCAACTGACCTTTAAAAACAACAATAAAAATACTTACATCCAGTTACTAAAATATTACTTTCCTCAAGCAGGCATACTCTTAAACTTGGCAATGTTTTATTTGTGCCAAAATTATCTTTAGAGAGAAAACTAAACATTACAGACAGACAGCTGATAGACGATTTTGACCTAGTCTATGACACTCCCCGGATAAAGACCTACATTTGTACCATGTCTGGTCAAAATCGGTCAAATCGTATGGATTTGTATAAGGAAGAAATGTTTATTAGCCCATGTAGTAGCCAGAATGACATCCTCATGTTGTCCCTACATGAGGATTCGGTGGTGATTGCCGAGAATGTGTCTATTCTCTTATTGCAGGAGGAGGACAGGAAGATCGTCTGCTTTCCAAACGACACTAGAGACAAGAATGGAAACATACTGAAATTATGCCCTTATGAGTCAGACTTTATTTTAGCATAAATATGCTTTAGCGGTGACTAAACTGCAAAAAAAGGTTACAAAAAAGTGTCCACTGGTGTTTGCGCAAGCTCAGTGGTGTTTGCGCATTCACAGTGGCATTCGCGCATGTGCAGTGGAGTTCGCGCATGCGCAGTGGATTTCGAACATGCACAGTGGCATTCACGCATGTGCAGTGGAGTTCACGCATGCACAGTGGAGTTCGCATATGTACAGTGGCGTTCGCGCATGTCCAGTGGAGTTCACGCATGCGCCGTAGCTTTCGCAGTGGCCTTGTACGAAAAAGAAGACGGTATGTTGTACAGTATATTACATAGGTTCATCGAGTGGACCTAAGCGTTACAAAAAAATGTCACAAAATGTGTCCGCTGGCGTTTGCTCATGCTCAGTGGCCATGTACGAAAAATAAGACTATGTGTTATTCAGTACATTACATAGGTTTGTTGGTTGGACCTAAAGCATATTTATGTTCCTGAATTTGAGCAGAAGGCTCTAAACAAAATACATCTTTTTCTTTGATTATTTCATTTTTGCTTTTGAAACCTTTTTATTTCATATACTTGGTATAAAATAATTTTAAAGGTTCAACTTCTGTCTATTGCGTTGGGATTATAAAAATACCTTTTTTAAAATTCATCTTATCCAATTTTTCAGATATCTAAGACTTATGTCTGTCCCCTGAAAATTCTTCACAAAAAGTCCGTTCTCCCCTTCAAATGACTTCCCCTTCCCCCTTTGTCCTCCCTCCCTCCCTTCCCCTCCATCCCCTACTGCCTTAGTCTATTCATCCTAATGAATGGACAAAGGCTGTGCTTCTTTGGGGACACGCAGTTTTTGAATTGTTGTGTATTGTGTAGTAGAACACTACTGTCTTTCTTTCAAAATTCAGTTTCTTCATTATAATTTTTTTTTTCCTACCTTTGATAGAATTTTAATTGTTTTACCATGAATAGATGCTGTAAGGAAAGGAAGGTGGGGTCATAAATATTTTTTCCTTTTGTTTTATTTTGACTTATCATCTACTATTAATTATTTTCATATATCTCATAAAACGCTTGTAACAGAAAATCAAATCAGATGGAACCAACAAATTTTTAAAAGTTTCAATTTTTTATTTATTTTATTTTTTTAATATTGTATTTATTTTTCCTTTTACCTCAGTATTCTTTTTGTTACTTATCATTATCTGTATCAGAGGGAAGGATAAAGTAGAGGTATCTGATTTTTGTACATATTATATATATACAGGGTGTATCGCAAGTTAATGACAATACTCCAGGGGGTGAAACTGGACAACAAATGTAGTTCAACACCACCAACCACACATTTGTATCTCACTCCGTTCCAGAAATACGCCGTTCTAAATGTTCTTTAAAAAAAAAAGTATTTTGTAGTATAACTCCAATTTTTTCTGCTTGAACACATTTGTTTTCAACATTTCAGTGTTGATCACGGTTCCTCCCCAGAGGGGGAACCCCGCTTATAAGGTTGACCTCATGACCCAATCTGGAAGTGCCGACTAGAACATTTTACGTTTCAGAACCCCTAAAGAATGAAAATAATGGTAGTTCAAATTTGTATATATATATATATATATATATATATATATATATATATATATATATATATATATTGTGGTGTTATTTTTCATCGCCTTCATCTTTGTCAGGCATCCTTGATCTGGGCCTCCCTATATACTCCTCTAGCCGCAGATCTGCAAGCCAATGATGTTATAGATCCCAGATGTAGATGGGATGGTCTCCGTTAGGAGCGCTGGTGGTCTGGAGTAGAAGAGAAGAACAACCGCTGGAGAAAGAAGCCGTTCCATCTAAAAATATTATTCCCAGCAATGAAAAATAACACTATAACATAAAAATCCTTACTGGGAGGAATAGAGACACGAGACCACCAGCGCTCCTAATGGAGACCATCCCGACTACATCAGGGATCTCATTGGCTCGCAGATCTGTGGCTAGAGGAGTATATAGGGAGACCCAGATCGAGGCAAAATTCATTCCCTTGGCAACCACCGAGGATAAAAACGAGCAGCCTGACAAAGATTAAGAGGAGTTCATCAAAATATCGCAGGTTGAAGTAGGAGAGAAAAAAAAGCCTATATATATATATATAATGTATCATCTGTCTTATGATACCAGACCCGCAAACCTAACCGGGAATAACGTTATGAGGTCCCAAACCAAATACGAAGGGTATAGGGCAAGGCCCGGAGTAGTGGGGATAGAAAGAAAAGTAAGCTATCTGCTGACGCACACGCCATGACGCTGATGACTACTTTTCGCCGAAAACTAGCAAATACTTTTAGAAAAACATAAATGTACATGTCAGATTGATTTTATGTTGTAATCATTTTAATGCTTTACGTTAATGAATGTCTTGTTCGTTCATTCAATGCCAGTTTATTATATTGATATAAAGTTTAGTAATGAATGATAAAATAAAACAATAAATGCTCTGAAATAGGCTTTTAATGGCCTCATATTTAATTGTTTTGTGTGTGTGTGAAATGATAATATGACAATTATCGGTTTTCATACCTGTTGGTGGAGTCCATTGTCGCTGGCATCGGTGAGAGTACTGTGTGTGGCGCTTACGACGTAAATACATCGTTTTCAAGCCGGTGTTAATTTAGTACTAACTCAAGAGTGGCTTGAGAATGATGTGTTTACGTCGAAAGCGCTTGCCCACAGTACCGCCAGAGACGACGGACCGAGCAACAGGGATGAAAACAGTACATTTACTCACGGACCCAGCAACAGGAAAGAAAACAGTACATTTACTCACGGTCCCAGCAACAGGAATGAAAACAGTACATTTACTCACGGACCCAGCAACAGGAATGAAAACAGTACATTTACTCACGGACCCAGCAACAGGAATGAAAACAGTACATTTACTTACGGACCCAGCAACAGGAATGAAAACAGTACATTTACTCAGGGACCCAGCAACAGGAATGAAAACAGTACATTTACTCACGGACCCAGCAACAGGAATGAAAACAGTACATTTACTCACGGACCTAGCAACAGGAATGAAAACAGTACATTTACTCACGGACCCAGCAACAGGAATGAAAACAGTACATTTACTTACGGACCCAGCAACAGGAATGAAAACAGTACATTATTTATTTTGTTTGTTTGTTTTCTTTTTCAGGAGCGTTTAAAACTTCTAAAGCCTTTGGTTCATGAAATAGAATCTGAAAGAGTAAAAGGTGAACAAACTTTAGACAGTATTTCTAAAACACATGACAAAATTAATCAAGAAGGAAGATTTACACCATACAATCAGGTAGTTTCAACTCATTTACATTTTAAATTTTTTTAAAAATAATATTGCTTAATTAGCTTGGCCTGGCTATCATTAGCAATTTAATGTTTTGAGTAATAAGTAAGGGTTAAAATGTCCTAGGAATCTAAATACTTCTAGGAATTGGATGTTGTTCAAGAGCTGGTAACGCACATTTCATGAAGTGTTTTATGCGCCTTGAAATTTTGCTATAATGTACCTCTTAGGTAGATAAGAAGGTAAATATGTGTTGGACAGACTTACCGTGGAACACCAGGTACTGCGCATAGGGAAAGGTGCAAGAAAATATGGATGGCCCAAGAAAAGAATTTTCTTCAGAAAGCAGCATTCATTAATGTAAAATTAAGGCAATTTTACAATGAATAATAAATAAGGCAGACACTTTTTGTAGAGTTTAATTATCAGGAAACATGGAAATAAATGTTGCCTATGATTGAAAATTGACAGCATTTAGAGCTGACCAAAGAATGAAATGAAAGAACTGCCCCAATGAGATTGGAGAGAAGAACCTCAACTGCCCCGGTGATCAGTGCTCTTACTCACTCTTATGGTTATATCCAGTCTATCTATTTATTTTCATGCTTGCTAATAATTAAACCCCACAAAAAGTGTCTGCCCTTCCATAATTATTTTCAATCATGTTTATTGAAGACACTGTTTAAATGGCATCATGAATAAAACACTTTATTTAATATTTAGAAAAAATACTTCAGGTTTTTTTTTTTTTACATGGTAACCCCCTTAAAAGTGTCTGCCTTATTAATTATTCATTGTAAAATTAAATATTGTTGGCTTCTGAATAAAATACTTTTCTTGGGCCAACCATATTGTTTTGCGCCTTTCCCCTTTGCGCAGTACCTGGTGTTCCACGGTAAGTCTATCCAACACATATTTACCTTCTTATCTACTCTAGAGATGCACTATAGCAAAATTTCAAGGTGCATAAAACACTTTATGAAACTTGCGTTACCATCTGTCCAACTAGTGAGACTTGTAGTTATGGAAGAGCCAAGGCTTATGTACTTAGGTATGGGGATAGGAAATTCCAAAGAAAGGCGGAATCTATAACAAAAAAAAATTCTAATGGAGCTGTATGATGGAAGGGAATATAAAATTCAGAAATATGGGAGCATTTGATACGGGAGTGTACTTAGAAGTTGAAAGAAATACATAAGTCTTTGGGATTAGATGGCTTCGTAAATCTGAGGAAGTAGTGGCGAGGATAGATAGGGAAGAACCAATTCAAGTCACAGTAGAAGTATGATATGTGAGAGTCTCCGGTTTCCAAGGATAGAACGAGTTCCAGGGGCATTTGATTTTGGCCACAAGACATGCACTACACAAAACAACCATAGTCGAAATGCGGGAATAAAATTGAGGTTACAAGGATTTTACAGTTCTTTGTTGTGAAGGGATGTTAAACTGCCTGAAGATTAATATGGATCAGGAGGTTATTTAGGAGATAGCACTTTTCCAGTAAAAGTTTTGATCTAATATAATTCCGAGGTGTAATAGTTCTGCAAATTTATTTTCATTTTACTCCTAGGATTATTTTTACATCCACTTGTTGTTTTATTTTTAATATACATTATTTTATTCTCTGTTATAGCAAAAACTTAAGGGTTTGTACAACACTGCTCTCAACGACGCTCTCCAAGAAGAAGAATTGCTTCGGCAAGCTTTGACAAAAATTAATGAAATTAGGAACATATGCAATGAAAGAAGGTTCCAGGTATTATTTCATATTTTTTTAAATAATAGTCTATTTGTATCACAGATTGGCTTAAAACAAGATTGTGTTATAATGAAATTTAAGATAAAAATCAGGATGGAAACAGTTCGGGCTTCGTTTCAGCCAAAGAATAAAAAGTCCGTCACGCAGGAGCTGCATAACTAAGCACTTTCCTCAGAATTTGGGTAGTGTAGATTGCTTTCCAGAACAATTTGCTTAAAATATCCTACATAAATAAAATAAAAACATGAATAGTTCTCTTTTAAATTTGTAATGAGTAACTGATCAATTAATAATTTGCTTCCAGAGTTATGTTTACACATGGTACCTATTACACTTCGTAATAAATACAAAAAACCTCATATTATCGTATTTTGATCTAACGCAGGAACAGGATACAGTCACTCTAGCGCTCCTTGCGGCGGCTTTGTGAACCTACGTCTGACTGGCTTTTCTATTGAAATATATTACAAATTAAACCCCCGCTTTCTGATTGACCGATTCAGCTCATTTTTACAACACTTCTTTCTCATGAGTTACCCACGACGTATACCGCGTTTCGTTACAATACAGCAGAAATTACGACCGGTATGAGTATATTAAGAATTTGGGTCAAGAGTAAACCCCCCCTTCTAATGAACCGATTTAGTTTATTTTTACAACACATATTTACCTGTAGATTACCACTACGAATACCGAGTTTCGTCGAAATATACCAAAAATCACGGCTGGTAGTGGCGAATTGGTATTGTGGGTCCGGAGTAAACCCCCCCTCCTAATGAACCGATTTAGTTTATTTTTACAACAGTTATTTACCTGTGGATTACCACTACGAATACCGAGTTTCATCGAAATATACCAAAAATCACGGCTGGTAGTGGCGAATTGGTATTGTGGGTCCGGAGTAAACCCCCCCTTCTAATGAACCGATTTAGTTCATTTTTATATCTCACTTTTCTCTCTATATTACCACTACGAATACCAAGTTTCGTTGAAATATAACAAATATTACGGCTGACATAGTCAAATTAGTGTTTTGGGTTCGGGGTAAACCCCCCCTTCCGGTGGACCAACTTTGGTGGTTAACGAACTCGTTCAATCGTTTGCTAATTGAATGCTATGTACCAAGTTTCGTGACGAAAAAACAAAAACTCTGGCCGCTATCGTGTTAACAGACACATATATATATATGCATATATATATATATATATATATATATATATATATAGATATATATAAATTTTAACGGGGGTCATTTTCGGTGTCTACTAGGTAGGATCGATAAAGATTTGAAGAAATTTTTCAAAAATTCCGTCATGAGTCCAACCTCAATAGCTACTTTCCTTCGGAGGAAAGTGCTAAAACACTTCTGAGAAAAACAAGTTTTTTGGTTGCCAACATTTTGGCTTGATTTCCAAGGCTTTAACATAATAGCTTCAACAAAAATCAATTGCTTAAATTCTCCTGAGCCTTGGAAAACAATAGAGTTCTTTGTTAGCTGTAAGAAGATACTGTGTCTCCCCGAGAGTTTCACATTTTTATCAGATGCCCTTCTATTGTTCCAACATCCAGTTAATTTTACTATCAATTTCTAATAATGCGCTCTCCATTATATCCGATTTTATTCTTTTGCTTTTTCTTGAACTCACCAAAGAATTTTTGAAAAATGTCTTCAAATCTTCATTGATCCAACCTACCTATTAGACAGAGCAAAAAATGTATGTATATATATATATATAGGGGAAGGTGTTGTACCTCTGACCATATTGTACCTTTGACCACCGAGGCTGTGGCGGCATGTAGCAACATTTTATAAATTTTGGTGTAATTAGTGTTTAGCTCCTTCACTAGAGGGCTTGTGTAACCTACTTTGGATTATTCAACTCAAAGAGGATTCTAGCAAAAAATTCTTATCCATTTCTATAAAAAAAAAGTGTAAGTTATTTATTGATGACGTTTTGCCTCATAGTATTTTTTGTATTATGTCTTTTTAGATGGAAATCATTTGACAATGTAGCTATTACAATAAGAAACACGGTGTAGCCTCCGAAATTGATTTATCTTAACCCTAAAATTTTTAGCATACTTTTTAATATTCACTACCAGGGTGTTGTACCTCTGACCACGACTAGTTGTTGTTCCTTTGACCAGGTCAAAGGTACCTCTTCACTTCCAGAACATCATCCGCAAAATAAGCTGAGTATAACTCACTGCCAATCTTCAATTAAATTAAAAAAGCTATCTAAAATTTCATAATGGCCAACATTTATATTTTAATATATAAGTTAATATTTTAATTATGTTCTAACTTTTCTTAAATAACCCAACATTGATACAATTGTGTGAGTCAAGCAACTTTTTTTTTCTATTAATTTTATATCACAGCCATGCCAAATCTTAAATTATATATTTTATTCAATATAAGTCATTTGTTTCCAACTCTATTTTTATTTATAATGAACCTTTCTCCTGGTATTTAATATGGTCTCAACACATAAAAGGACAGATGGTAAGAAGTGGTACTAATAATATATTTCTCATGCTTTTCTTTCAGAAAATTTATTAAATCAACATTAATTGTTCAAATGGTTTTATTCATAAATCCGTATGTGGTGAGTTTGGTAATTTTAAATGAACCCTGAGATATAATGAAAATATAATAAAAACATTCTAAATCAACTTTTTCTACAAGAATTTTTAAATATAATTCAATTCTCTTTTTCTTGCCGAACCAAAACACCACATCTTGGCGCCTCACGTGGGGCTGAATCTAAAAAAAAAAAAAATTCCATGTAGGCGCTATTGAAGCGTGGCAGTCCACAAACAGGCGCGTGTTTTAAAACCAAAATTAAAATTTTTATTTTTATGTTTTCAGATTTTAATATTGAGACCATATATTTTAAAAAGTGTGTTTTAAGGTTCAAAACATAAATTTTTATGAAAAATAAAATTTTTTTTAATGATATTAAATTTTTAGCAAATATTTTATTTTTGGCAGTGATATTTATTAAATTATGTATTTTTCTTTAAGTTTTTACATATTTGTTTTGTCAGCTTGGCAAGTTTGCTACGACTCACATAATTGGATCAATGTTGGGAAATGTGATGGCAATTTTGAAAGATGCGCTAATGATAGATATAATTCTATATATTTATTTCTGTATCTTTTTATATTTTATTTTTGATTTATTAATTTTTGGATCATATTTGTAATTATTTTATATTAAAATTTCTTATTCAACAAAATGGAACGTAACGAAGGTAATAGACGTTTCACCCATAGTAGTAGGGAGGAACTAAATTCGGGTTTCACGAAAATGCAAGAATTGATGAAACAAATGATGGCCCTAATGTTAAACCAAAAATCAGAATCCGAAAAACATAAAACCGAATTAATAAAAAACCAAAAATTAGAATCACAAAGTATCAGGGCCGAATTGGGGAGAAAAATTGAATCACTCGGGACCATAATGACGCTCCGTGAAATTAAACCAGTTCCTTTAATGATAAATGATCAAAGTAGTCTCAGATTAACTACTATGTCCAACGATATATTTAATTCCGATGAAATTTATATTTTAAATAATTTATTCAAAACTAGCTGTTACCCAGTGTGCCATGCTACACCAACTTTATATTATATAGTTGTAAGGAACAAACATACAGCTGGTAGATTATTTTGACCTAGGCTATGACACTCCCCGTATCAACCCCTACCTGTGTGCAAAGTTTGGTCAACTTTGGTCAAACAGTGTGGATTTGTATAAGGAAAATAAAGACAGACAGACAGCTGACAGATGATTTTCACCTAGCCTATGACACTCCCCGTATCAACCCCTACCTGTGTGCAAAGTTTGGTCAACTTTGGTCAAACGGTGTGGATTTGTATAAGGAAAATAAAGACAGACAGACAGCTGACAGATGATTTTCACCTAGCCTATGACACTCCCCATATCAACCCCTACCTGTGTGCAAAGTTTGTTCAAAATCGCTTGAAAGCTGTGGATTTATATGAGGAACAAATTGAATGGCTTGGGGGGAGTTTATTTAGAGGGAGTTCATTTAGATTCTGCAGGTTCCATCTTCCAATACTCCCTGCATTACAATCAAAGTAATATACACTTTTTTTATATTTTTTTCCTGAGTTTTAAAAGTATAATAATAATAATATTAAAATAGAGAAATATGATAGTGTAATGATAACAACTATTATAATACAAATAAAAATAGTAATAATAATATTGAAATGGTCAGTACCTGAATGGGTGACCGACCACGTGCTGTTGGCATTATAAAAGGGTGGCAACCTATAGATAGCCCGGCGCTAATGGCCAAGTTGTAGATGCGCCGTTAAATACACACACACACACACAAAAAAAATAATAATATTGAAAAAGAAACAAATTATAATATCAAAATTACAAATTAGGTGAAAGAAATAAAAAAAAAGAATGAATATAAATGAATTAAATAAAATAAAATAACTGATTAATGAAAAGAAAACGTCCGTTCTTGCAATGGCTTATTCTTGCGATTGTTAAAACAGAATTCAATCAGGATTGTGGTCCTGAGAAACTGTTCAATTATTTACAGCAGCATTATTTTTCAAAAACAAATGCACTACTTTTCTCATTTCTTCCGATACTAAACATAAAGGTATGAATTCTGTATACGCACTTTTGATAAGATTATATGATATAATAATAAAAAATTATGATTTGTCAAAATGAAATTATTTACAGTAATAATCCATTGTCTCAGTTTAAAAATAAATATATGTCAAGATTGCTTTACATACATTCAGAAAAAATTCACAAAAAGTTTTAGCAGAAATATTTTACTACAGCTCATGACAAACGTGTAGTAGATAGGGTGGGAGAAAGAGTAAAATCCTTGGTCTCTAATGGAAGTTATGAGCAAATCTGAAACTAAAAATGTAAAAAACTCAGTAGAGTTTGCTAATGTTGCATCTAGTTTAATGACAAACACTACAATTCTCCGTATGAGCCAAGTAGATATTGAGCCTGCTATAAGTTCGGACAGTCCATGGGTCCATGGTTACTGTTAAAGACATAGTTTTTATTAAGCAAATGCATGTGATAAAATGCAATTCGCAAATCAAAAATTCAACTATGGAAAACGAACTGAAACCAGCAAGTTAACAGATCAAAAACTTAATATTTCAAATTTTAATGTTAGTTACTGGTGTGCAGTTACATGTGATAAAAATTAAGCTGTATTTCATTTTATATTGCCCAGCAAACCCTTCACTGAAGTAATGAATGTTTTGTACATGTAGTTTTCATTCTGAATAGCTTTGGGTTATTTTTTATAGTTTTTAAAATTAAATCGCTGTACTATAAAAAATAATATATTGTTAGCTAAAATTTTAATTGAACAATTTTTTGTATTTAACGGGGAAAAAAATTAAAGAGTGAAAAAACCATACATTTTATTTTTTCATGTGATAGTGTATACCTTTTGGAATAATAATAAAAAACTATGTTAGTGATTTTCTTTTTATCGTTTGATGATATTCCACTTAGTGTGGAACGCCATATTTAATTTTTACAAAATGCATTTTAACACTTCAGGATTTTTTCAGAACATTTGTAATAACTTTATGCTTACATTATTTTTTTTCTGGCTTCCATATTTATTGAAGTATTGTCATAGAAAATGGCATCAACATTGGTCGATAGGTATGATTTATATTTTAGAACTAAGTGCACTTCTTTTGTCCAATCGATGATAACTGCAAAATTTGAAATACTTTAGCAGGGCATGAAATTAAACTATTTGAGATTGACAAAAACTATTTTATATTCTTACTTATATCCATGAAAGGAATGAACATGCCAAGTTTCATTAAAATCTGAGATCATGGATGTCAAATCCTATTTTTTTGGGTTGATTTGACATGGAATGACCCAAATGTTTAAATATCATGTCACACATAGATGATTTAAGTGGTACGTTAAAGAACTAAAAGTATTTAAATTATTAAAGTTCTGTGCAGGTTAATGGGTTAATGTTGAAGACATAGTTCATGTTAAGAAAATGCATGAGATAAAATGCAATTCACAAATACAAAAAAATTAACTATGGAAAACAAACGGGAAACTCCAAATCAACAGATCAAATACTTGATATTTCAAATTACTTACTAATATATGATATTAATCCAAAATCTGAGAATATAGGGTTATAATTTAGATAATCACAACATTTTTCAACTGATCAAAAACTTAATATTTGAAATTACTTATTAATATATATTAGTCAAAATTTTAAGAATATAAGGCTATAATTTAGGTAAACACTAATATTTTACTAAAACTAAAAAGTTTTGGAAATTAGATAAACAAACCAAACTTAAAAAAAAGGATAATGGTTAATGGCTTCGAGGGGCTCAGTGTTGCTCTACATTTTCATCAGAAATTAATAAAATTGATCTTATATGATATTACTTGTCCAAATCTTGAGAATATATGGCTATAATTTAGATAAACATACAGGTTAAAACTGAAAAGTTTTGTTCGCAAAAGAAAAACTTTTCGCAAAAAAAGAAGAAAGTTTTTTTTAGCTTGCTAATCTCCACCTAGGCAACACTGGAAAGAAAATTACTATTTTTGAACAATTCACTCTTCTTTAATTAACAATTTGGAACTCGTTACTTCCGAACTGTGAAGCCTAAAAGATTTTATATATATATATATATATATATATATATATATATATATATATATATATATATATATGATTATATAATGATGTAAAGTCATCAATGAGTTCGAGTTATTCTAATTATCAAGAACATCAACAAATAAATTTGAGATATTATTCAAAATGACTGCCAGAATATGAATGGTTCAGTGTAGCCAATTTTTCTTGAACAAAACTTTTGACCTTTTGACCAAATTTCGAAATTTGACTATTTTGACCTAGCCTAGGAGATTTCCCGTATCAAGAAGTACATGTGTGCCAAGTTTGGTCCAAATTGGTCAAACGGTGTGGATTTGTATAAGGAACAAACAAACAGAAAAACAGACACGTGATTTTTATATATATAGATAAATAAAATTTCAACAAAATTAAACAATAACATATTCACTTCCGCCGAAAATTATATGTTAAACAAATTATTTAAGAAAAATCACACAAAAAAATTTAACATAGATTATTTAACAACAGTTGAAGATTTTATTTTAAACCATTTATTTAAAAACAATATTTTAATAAAAGAAACAGCAAAAGTAAACCTAAAATTGACTATTAAATGTCCCATTATTAACATCAACCTGGGAGAAACATCCTGTAAAAAATATTCTTTCATCTTTTCGAATAAAAATGGAATTATTCTGGGAATGTTCCATTCGATTCTCCTTAAATATTATCATGAACCGACCAAAGATGATGAAATTAAATATTCAACCAGTAAAGTATAACAATAAAACCTCTCTGTTTTGGAGCTCCTCCAGCATTGGGTACCTGATTTGAGTGGATAGGGACAAATAAATAATAAATTTATTAATATTTAAATTATATTACCTATCAAAATTCTATGGTTTATTGATAAAAACCACTGTTTATAAATTTTTTAACACCATTTTCAAAATTACGAGAGGCAAAATCCATATTTTCTTTCATTTTTATTTTATTTTTAGAATCGAGTGCACAACCGTACACTAAAAACAAAAAATGTTACTAAAAAAGTCATTGTATTATCCTTTTTTAGTCGTAGATTCAGTAAAATGATAACCTGTTAACCCATTAAAAGCAGTAACATTATTAATAAAATGAAAATTTTGCACCAATATAAAATTCTAATGTCATTATTATTATTATTAATATCAATTAAAAATTAAAGAAGAAAAAATTGTTTCATTATCGGTCGTGATAAAATTTTAGACATGCAAGTGTAAAGACAAAGAGAATCGATAAAAAATGAGGAAATCTCCAGTTTATGTTAAAATCCTATTCCTATCTTAGGAATGCAGATAATAGGATAATTAACTACCAAAATTACAATTCCTCTAAGCGCCAGATAAAATCTAAAAGATAAAGCAGGAATATCTAGTCTCTATCTCTTATCTACCTCGAGAGAAGAAAGCTTTGATAATCCCTAACGTAAACAAAGCAGGCTCATGCTAGTTCAAATTTTCGACACGCGCACCGCGCTAGTACCTAGTCTACATTGCCAAGAAGTTCCTATAACTGCCACAGCCCCGAGCAGCGCTCGCATCACTCTCTTTTCAATATAACTAGAACCCGCCAACTATAGGATGTTTTTAAATGAGAAATATATCTTTGAAGCCAATAAGGCTATCACGAATTAATGAGTAAAATAACTAATGGTTAAACTACGTTTTAAATAAAGAATGAAATAAATAAAACTTAGTAATTGTTTAAATAAATATAAAGACAGACTTTGACAAGGACGGTTAATAAATATTTAAAGGGAAAAAACTTTTTTCAAAAGTTAATATAATTAAATGAAGAAGTAGGAGTAAATAATAATAATAATTGAAGTAAGGGGTAGGAGAAAAATATTTCATATATTGTTTGATATATTTGAATATTTATTTTATATTGAGGGCTCACGGACCCATGAAGAGGCCGGAGTACCTATTATTTGTTTTGTATTAAAGGCTCACGGACCCATGAAGAGGCCGGAGTACCTCATCTACGTAGTGGGAAATATAATATTATATTATAATAAAGGGGGGAAACTTATTAATAATAATTTGTTGAATAATATTATTCAAGAGTAAGGAATTGAATAATATTGAAGTGGAAGGAGTTTAATAATTATTGAAGTGGAAGGAGAAGTTTTTAAATGAAATGTAGAAAGAAGGAGTGACTGACAAACAAGTTGACACCGACAAGGACTGATTGACTTTTGACAAATTATTTTATTTCAATAAAATTTCAATTTTTTAAAATGGGCTAGTGAGGGAACAAACTTTCTTGAACAATCATTAGAGTTGTGTCAAATGCATTGGGTAAAGTAATTAAATACGAATAAAAACCAAAATGAACTTAAAAAAGAAAACTTTGAAGATATTTTTCATACTAAAGATAGACACAGTAAACATTGAATGTAAAAAGTATTCCTTGTTTTTTTTTTTTTTTTACTGATTCTTTATATGAATCTGGAAATTTCAATTTAATTTCCTGTTGTACATAAAATATAATTAAAGAATAAATAAATAAAACTTAACATTAAATGAGCCCGGGAGGAGCTTTGAGCTATACTTATTTTTTTTGTCATAGTGGATATTTTTAATTATATTATGTTGTTAATTTGAAATTAAAATTATTAATTATTGGATTAAGGGTAACATTAAAAATTAAAGAGAGATATAATTTTTTTAAAAAAGGGTTTTGATATAAGTGACTTTATATTGGGATAAGATGTATACAGCCATACAACATGTGTTGTAAATGTAAATGATATTATTGTATGTAACTTGTTTTTGTTATAAGACATAATTTATAATTCTGTAGACTTGTTAGAATATTTATAATTTAATTTAGAGCATTTAAAAAAACAAAAAAAAAAAAAAAAAAACAATTTAAACTTTTTAAAATGAAACCTGTTAATAGTATCCAGTATTTGAATAGTAATGCTACCCCGAGCCGGAAAACAAAATCATTAGACCAAATTAAATTAAAAAAAAAAAAAAATTAAAAAAAAAATTTAAAACATGCTAAGCAGTTTTTATTTTTTTTTTTTTTACACCGGAGCCCACCCGAAATGTAATGATCTAAAAGGGGGTGCTCTAGAAAGAGTCAGTTTCTGGCATAGCAAAGAGTAGCATTCCTATTCAAAATAAAGGCTAAGTTATATTCCATAAGTCCATCACAAATATTCTCCTTTGTCAATCATTAAAAGAGTAATAAAAGAGATAGCAATTGGCAGTGCTTAGTTTGGCAGTATTTACTTTTTTTTTAACAAAGGCAGTGTGAAATAAAAGAAGAGTCCAAATGTCTCGGTTAGGAGCGATAAGGCATCGAGAGATACAATTTTCCCAGGAAGATAAGAATAGAGGTGCTTCCAAAAGATGCCCTTTGAACATCGAGGTGGCAATCGCTGAAGACAAACACCCTTGGTGTGGTGGGAGTAACGCCTCTATAAAAAGGGCCTTCCCCCACCACTCGTTCTCATTCGAGCACCAGAGGCGGAGGACACACGAGCTCATTCGAGCGCCAGAGACGTAGGGCACACGGTCTCTCTGCAGAACCAGCTGGTCAGCCGACACCAAGCTCTCACTTCATCTTCACATGATGGCCAGACACCACTTCATGATCTAGCAGCCGACCATCATAAGTTAATATTTTAATTATGTTCTAACTTTTCTTAAATAACCCAACATTGATACAATTGTGTGAGTCAAGCAACTTTTTTTTTTCTATTAATTTTATATCACAGCCATGCCAAATCTTAAATTATATATTTTATTCAATATAAGTCATTTGTTTCCAACTCTATTTTTATTTATAATGAACCTTTCTCCTGGTATTTAATATGGTCTCAACACATAAAAGGACAGATGGTAAGAAGTGGTACTAATAATATATTTCTCATGCTTTTCTTTCAGAAAATTTATTAAATCAACATTAATTGTTCAAATGGTTTTATTCATAAATCCGTATGTGGTGAGTTTGGTAATTTTAAATGAACCCTGAGATATAATGAAATTATACTAAAACATATCAAATCAACTTTTCCTATAATAACATTTAAATATAATTCAATTTTCTTTTTCTTGCCCAAACTAAACACCACAATATATATATATATATATATATATATATATATATATATATATATATATATTTGTGTATGTGTTTGTCTATTCAATAGACTCAAACTGCATGTAAATGCACAAAAGTGACTGGAGCTAACAAAAATTACCGCTAGATATCACAAAAAGCTGTCACAGCAGTGGCTTTCAGTCTCAAAGGAAATAAACGGCCTTGTCACGAATGGACGAAGGAAGTATTAGAAAAAATAAATAAATTAATTTACAAACATAAATAGTTTTAAGATTTTTGTTCATTTTCTGAAATATTTTTTAAATAGTAGAATTGAGCCATGAATCTGTTCACCGCAACATTTATATATATATATTATTAGAAAGAGACTTGGAAAGAGAAATTGAACTGAGAATTTAGACTTAAAAATGTCCTGTGGACATGACATTTATTCTTAATGCCAGACTTGGTATATTAAATTATTTGTTTGATTTTAGGCTCGAAATGGTGGACACAGGGAAACATTTCACCGAGGTGCTTTAATGAAAATGCTTCAGGTATCCGCACAAACCCTCCCTTTATGGACAGGTGCTCCTGATGCCAAGGCACCTCCGCTGTGTGGAGCTATTCCTGCTGATCCAAATTATATTGCTAAGGTTCGATAACTTTGCTCTAAAAAGAGGCTATTTTATTAAAAGTCCCAGTTTGGTAGTAGTATGTGAATATTTTCATCATTAAATTTTTTGAAAGAACTTCCTATAAAATATGTATATTCACAATATGTCGCGTAAGTTTTAAGACTGTGGCTCCTAAAAATGAAAAAAAAATTATAAAATTTTCCTTTAGAAGTAATAAACAATTTAGTACTATTGTATAGCCTAGAAAAATGGTGATTCGATTGATATACAGTGACAGTCAATAAACTAAGAACTGTTAGGGTGCCCATATACGAAGAGGAATATCTCAAGATTTGGACTGTGCAGTCTAAATCATGAGATATTCCTCACTGTGTGTGTGACAGCCTTGAGGCCAGAGTTGAACTGTACAGTCCATCGAAGTAGAATGATAAAAACAATAGATTAACTGTTTAGTTCAATGAGGCCGGGACTGTACAGGCCAAGCCTGACGTGTGTGGACAAGAGGATATTTGCTTAACTGGACTCTGCAGTCCCGGCCTTGAGGTTTATTAACTTATCGTGTGTTTGCCAGATCTGTACAGTCCAAATCTTGGGGCCAAACTCTGCAATCCCGGCCTTGAGATTTGAACTGATCGTGTATGGCCACCTTTAAACCCACTAACTCTGATTGGTCATCATTGAACTTGTACTAATGCTGAGAAGACCCTAAACTCATAACCCATAAGTACCTGATGTCAAACCCAAATGTATACATTGTATTGTGACATCTATAGTAACATTTCTGTAAAATAAATAAATATGAGGTTGAAAACTATTGAAATATTCTCTTTCTAACATAAATTATTTCATTGCTACATCTGTAAATGCTTATTAATGACCTTGATTTATTAATTTGTATTTCATAATTATTCTAGCCTGGAGACATGGTAGCAGCTCTTGCAAAGAACGTAGAAGGCCATGAAGACCGTTGGATCCTTGCAGAAGTTGTATCATTCAATACTATCACTCGAAAGTATGAGGTAAAGTAATCCTGTATCATTATATTATGGGGCATAGTAGATGAATATTTATTTTGAATGTCTATTATTAGACAAACATTATCGCTGCAAAAAAACTATTTTGCATTTTAATGAGTGCTAAGATTTGATTCGATACTAACGCTGAGAATCGTGTACTAAGCACTGAACTCAACACTCAGTGGTACCAAGGTTTGTACAATCCTGTTGCTCCATTGAACACTTGGTGAGTACCAATATTATTTTCTAATTCCCTGTGAGCTGTGACTATAGTTTCCAGAAGAGACTGCAAATTCCAGGAACTGGATATCTCACAACGCACTGTTTCAAACCCATTTTAACATAGGAGTCAAAGTTTTAATCAATTGGTTTTAATAAAGTTTATTTTTTTAAGTCAGAGTGTTTATTAAAATACTATTTTTAAATTCTTAACCTACACATTAACTGGTAATACACAAATAAGTCCCTTCAGAGTATGCAAAGCGTCCGGGTAGCAGAGGGAGACCTCCTTTCAATAGGCTCAGATTGCATTTTTATGAACGCTAGTGAGTGCAAGTGTGACCAGAGCTTGCAAAACGCACCGATTGATAATGCAAAAAGCTGTCACAACGGTAGCTTTCAGTCCCGAAGAAATGGGATTGTCACAAAAGTGGCTATCAAGACACGGGGCATGCCAGCCCGTTGTTGTGAAAGTGCCTCTCAGTCTCTAATGGGTTAAATTCTGTCTATTGATTTAGGGAACTTTTTTCTCTGTTCTTTAGTTTATTTATTTGCAATGAAATCCTTGCATTTATTTATTTTGTTCTCCTTTAGTTTTGATATTATTTAGGCAGCCTATTTCTTCATTCTTTAGATTAACTATTTAATATATATATTTATTTATTTAATGTTTGAAAGAGGACCCATTTGTTGTCAACAACAAATAAAGAAAGTACTCATTAAATAATGTATCTTTAATTAAACAGGTAGATGACATCGATGAAGAGATTGCGCAGAAATTGCGACATACTTTAAGCAGAAGAGAAGTTGTACCTCTCCCCTTGATGCGAGCAAATCCAGAGACAGATCATTACGCTCTTTTTCAAGAAGGAGCTGACGGTATGAACAGTTAATACTTTTGAACAAAAAAATAAGTTTTTAAACACACTCCTAACTTCTTACACTCTCTGTGTTTTCTATTTATATACTCAACTTAATTTGTTTGCTTTAAAACCTCATTTCTTCAATGAATTGAGGAAACCATTTCCCTTTATTTTTTTTAACAGTAGAGGATTTTATATATATATATATATATATATATATATATATATATATATATATATATATATATATTGTTAAGATAAATTTTAAAAAGAAATAAAATGATTTTAATTACTTGAGTAAGTTTTATTATATGAATTTGACTTGATCTCAGGGATTAAAGTTCCGAGTGAATGAACGATATAATATTTATTTCCAGACAATTCTGAGATACAAACACCAACATCAAAAATAATACAAATGACAATAAAAAAATTAACAATTACAAAAAAAAAAAACAATTTTTACCTCTAAATCAATCCGCTTCCAACAAAGCCTCAATACACTGCGCTTCAGTAGTTCCTTCTTCAATGTGATACGCTTTATTGCCAGGTCTTGTGCCTAAAATGGATATCTTGAATTTTGGATTCTGTTGTCTTCTCACTCCGTCTTCTATGAATAATTAATAATGGACTGCACTCCGTACTCCTCGGAGGAGAGCTATAGACTCAAGCTCCGCATTCGACCACTGCTGAGAATAGAGAGACGCTCCGCATTCCAGGGCTGCTGGGAATCAACTGACCTCTTCTCCCTATGGCTGCTGAGAATCAACTGACGCCTTCTAGCAGGAAAGCTTGGCATCCTTGTTTTCTAACTTCCGCAGTTTGTTCGTTCATATATAGAGATAATAATTATGTTTTTATAACTTCAAATAATTAATTTATTACCATCTGAATGTACATTTAATATGGATATATTGTACACCAGTATTGTCCAAAAATATTATTAATTTAAAATGTACATAATACGATGTTATTTGTATATATGGTTTGTGATTTGCGCGGGCTTTTCAAAATATCGATGGTTATTTGAATTTAAAAATATTTTTGAGAATGTAATATATCATTACAATATATATATATATATATATATATATATATATATATATATATATATATATATATATTACATTTAATCTGTTAGATGCCCTTTTTTTTAATCTGAACCTATTTCTGGTTTTAGTCATGGCACTCTACCCTCAAACGACATGTTTCTACAAAGCTATTGTTAATCAGCTCCCAACAACAGTATTAGATGACTACGAGTTAATTTTTGAAGATAGCAACTATCCCGATGGATATGCTCCTCCGCTCGAGGTTGCTCAGAGGTGACATATTTACATTTTTTTAAGGAAATTCCCTGCAGAATATTAAAATATTTACACTTATATTCCAATATTTGTTTCTTTAAAATTAATCAATGTTCTCGTTTTATTTTTTCTTACAGATATGTTATCGATATCAATGAAAGGAAAAAATCCTAGCAGTCAGCCGAACCAAGCACAGCATCCAGTGACGACGACTAAATTTTAATTTGTCACTAGTTCTGGTCTTGGTTTAACAAATAATAAGAATAAATTTTAAAAATGAAGTGAATATAAAGAAAAAAAAGTAAATTGTCGCTATATTTTTATGGAAGAATTATCTTGTAAATATCCACATGTAGATATCTGTTGTACTTTTATAATCTCATTTATGTCAAGTTCTTGTAGTTACTTCTTGTGAAATATACCTTAAGGAATATCACATTTTTTTATGTATAATTTGAATAGAAATTTTATGCTTAATTTTTACAAAGAAGAGAAAGAATTCTCTATTTAGAAATTTAACTTGTTAGTCAAAATTGTCACAATATTTCTTGTGATTTATTGTATGGAATGTTAATTTGTCCAAAGCAGCCAAAGCTTCAAATCGACAGTTTGTCATCTCAGGCCAGACAATTTTGTTGTATAAGGCTCAGATTAGGTATTCCTACGAAAAACTAAGTGTCTTATTCCGCACTTTATATTATACAATAGCTCATTCAATTTTAATTATAGTAGGAATAAGTGATTAATAAATTAAAACTACAAACTTCATTTATTTTTATTTCATACTTTCTTTACTGGAAAGGAATTTAACCCTTTAGATGCTCAGCGAGCTCAAAGATGATGGGTCTCTGAGTGCGGCTGCCCTCTCCTAGCCACCTACCCTCCTGTGCATGGGATTCCTGGTGTGCAGCTGCTTCACATTTCTTCATTGTTTTCCAAGTTTTTAGCATAAATATGCTTTAGCAATGACTAAACTGTTAAAAAGCGTTACAAAAAAGTGTCCGCTGGCGTTCGCACATGCACAGTGTCATGTATGAATATAGCCACCGCGCATGCACCTCTGTGATTACATAGGTTTGTCGGGTGGACCGGACCTAAAGCATATTTATGTTCCTGAATTTGAGCAGCAGGCTATAAAGAAAATTACATTTTTTTTCTTGATTTTTAACTTCTTTTTTTTTAACATAGCCTGGTAGTCATGCAGTGATTTTGTTCTATTGTAATTATTTGAAGTAATTTTCTCATAAGGTTTTCCAAATTATAGACAAATTATCGTTTATCTTTTATTATAACTTTCTCAGTTTATTGATGTATATATAATAAAAAAAAAAAGGAAAAAAAAGAAAGGTGTACGTTTGTCTTCCAATTAATGACAGACCTAAAATGATCTACCAGTTCTAAAAGTATCTACTAGTTTTCTTATCTCTCAAAAGATGCCTCTCTCTGTGTGTGGCGGTCCTCTCTCTCTTGAGGCCACGCTGGGTCTGAGAGATCCAGAAATCCGGAACATAATTCAATTCTTTTCCGCCTTGGGGCCGAGCAGGCCGGACTTTCCCAGTCTGTGTGTAGGGGAGGCTTCGGTGGAGGAACTTCTGGAGGTTTTTTTCCTTGAGGATTTCCTGTACGTGTATTGTAGCCTTAAGCACCAAAAATTGCCCTTATTAATTATTTCTGAGAAAAGACTTTTATTCAAGCTAGAATTCATATTTATTGGCTTGCTCTTAATACTTCTGGAAATAGATCAATAAAAACACAATTGGAAATAATGAAATATTTGTATTCGATTAAAGCAATAAAAAACAAAACAAGCATAACCTGTTTACACATTTGTAAAAATAGTATTCACATAAATATTCTCTGAAATTAGACTAGCGTAAAATGAGAAAAATTGAACGTACAGGACACCCGGTGGCCGTGAGTGTTAAGGCATGAGCACTTAACATTCTGTTCCAAAGTTTGTGGGTTCAATTCCCACTAAGGAGTTAATGATAATGGACGTTAAAATTCAAATAAATAAATAAATAGAACATACATAAATTTAAATACATACATAAATTGAATATTATCATGTTATTATTATTATTGGTCTTTCATGCAAGCCAAATTTGATGATTACTCTTCAATTTCATGATCTATTTCATGATTTCTGCTAATCATCTACAGGTGATCTTTTATACTTCATACATTTTTTTTTTTTTACGGCGCATCGACTTCTAGGCCATTAGCGCTGTTCATAAATTATTACTGCCAATTCTACTTCTAATAAGTAAATTAAATCAAGAATATATATATATATATATATATATATATATATATATATATATATATATATATATATATATATATAATATGTTTGCCATAGCTTCACTTAACAACTCAAAACAATATATAGTTTGAAACTTTAGGTATTGAAGTGGAATTACATTATGATGGCCAAACAATATCTTCAATCCATCTTACATAGTGAGCAACGTTAGTGTACACTCCGGGAGTGTTCATAGAACAGCCTTTCCCGAACGACGTAACACCAATTATTGAATACATACAGAATGGAATCTTCAAAGGTATTTGCAGTGGCCCACCTGAGTCGCCCTGGAAAAAATATTTTTTGTTTATAAAATGCATTTAATTTAAAGTATATAAATGTTGCAAATAATTAAAAATGTAATTTATGATCAGGGCTGCCAATTTATGCAGGTTGTACTTGAAAAATGAAAACCGCAGGTCGGGTATTGCACCGAACCTATGATATTCCAGCATGTATTTGATGTAGAAAAAAGGAATAGAAGCAGTTATTGATAAATTTTGATCTTTCCTGAAAAATAGAAAATGAAATCACAAAGAGGAGGAATATTTTAGGCACTACAAGAGTAAACTTACGGTACCCTAAGCGGAAATTACCCCATCCTCTTTCTCAGTGTCTTCAGGAAAACACTATTACCAATTTGCTTCTAATTTTCTTACCTTGTTTTACTAAAATACTTATTTAACTGTTAGATGCAATTATAAAAAAAACACTTTAAAGTGAGTTAAACTAAGACAAAACCCCATCAAAAAAGAACAAAACTAACACTTTTTAACATGATGATTAGATAGTTAGCCATCGAGGTGATAAGTAAAGATGGAATGGTTGGGATTCGGCTAAATAAACCTCAATATGATTTTTGAGAAGATATGGTCGACTGTTCGGAAGTAGGAAGCGTTGATCGTCGGGGTTTCGGTCAGTGTTCTTATTCAATAAAACACATTTTATTTGCTAAAATGTATATTTATTGCCGCCAACGTTTCGGCTTGCTATACAAGCCATCTTCAGGGCTGTAAAAACATATATGGTATAACATTCATAAGGACAGAAACAATAACAAAAAACAACAAAAAAAGGCTAGAAACATTAACATAAATATGAGTACCTATATGCTTGAAAATATAAATATAAATATATATATATATATATATATATATATATATATATATATATATATAAAGTATAATAATAGCAATATGCATAAATATACCTGTATAGTGACATACCTATTGCTAGAAACATTAACATAAATATGAGTACCTATATGCTTGAAAATATAAATATAAATATATATATATATATGTATATATATATATATATATATATATATATATATATATATATACATATAGTATAATAATAGCAATATAAATAAATATACATGTATATGGTATCCAAGCGAATACAGTACAAGTGTCATAGTAACATACCTATTGAGAAGATTGAGAACTGTCCCGTTTCAAGAAGAGAACATTTCTGAAGACTGGAAGGATGGGTCAGGGCTAGACAGTAGAGAAGGGGGGAGGGGGTGGAGAGAAGTGGGGCTGGGGGTAAGGATAGAGGGTAAAGACCGCGGTAAAGATAAAGGACTTGCCGATGGATATTGCAGGTACAGGGAAGGATTGGGCCAGGGCTAGACAGGAGAGGATGGGGGTGAGGGGGTTGGGGAAAGTCGACCTGGGAGTAAGAACCTCTGTCCTTACTCCCAGGTCGACTTTCCCCAACCCCCTCACCCCCATCCTCTCCTGTCTAGCCCTGGCCCAATCCTTCCCTGTACCTGCAATATCCATCGGCAAGTCCTTTATCTTTACCGCGGTCTTTACCCTCTATCCTTACCCCCAGCCCCACTTCTCTCCACCCCCTCCCCCCTTCTCTACTGTCTAGCCCTGACCCATCCTTCCAGTCTTCAGAAATGTTCTCTTCTTGAAACGGGACAGTTCTCAATCTTCTCAATAGGTATGCTACTATGACACTTGTACTGTATTCGCTTGGATACCATATACATGTATATTTATTTATATTGCTATTATTATACTATATGTATATATATATATATATATATATATATATATATATATATATATATATATATATATATACATATATATATATTTATATTTATATTTTCAAGCATATAGGTACTCATATTTATGTTAATGTTTCTAGCAATAGGTATGTCACTATACAGGTATATTTATGCATATTGCTATTATTATACTTTATATATATATATATATATATATATATATATATATATATATATATATATATATATATATGGTCATATATATATATATATATATATATATATATATATATATATATATATGGTCATATATATATATATATGGTCATATATATATATATATATATATATATATATATATATTATATTTATATTTTCAAGCATATAGGTACTCATATTTATGTTAATGTTTCTAGCCTTTTTTTGTTGTTTTTTGTTATTGTTTCTGTCCTTATGAATGTTATACCATATATGTTTTTACAGCCCTGAAGATGGCTTGTATAGCAAGCCGAAACGTTGGCGGCAATAAATATACATTTTAGCAAATAAAATGTGTTTTATTGAATAAGAACACTGACCGAAACCCCGACGATCAACGCTTCCTCCTCAATATGATTTTGTTTTAAAAAATCTATATTTCGGACGTTTCGGCTACTCATTGGTAGCCTTCGTCAGCTAAATATGTAACTGAAAACAGCAGGTGGTGGGAGAAAGGTCGGTAAGGATCAAAAGGCTTTTTTATGACAGGAAAGGAGAAAAAGGTGTTAATGGCAGGATACCCAAGGGGCATGGGAAAAATCTAGGTGGGAGGTCGGGAAAGTTTTTGGAAAATATTAGGGTACATAGGAGAAATGCCTTGTTGGTCAGTTTTGTAGTTTATATTGTTTTTGTTTAAGTTTATGTGTACACATTCCCATGCCCCTTGGGTATCCTTCCATTAACACCTTTTTCTCCTTTCCTGTTATAAAATGTCATAAACATGCCTTTTGATCCTTACCAACCTTTCTCGCACCAACTGCTGTTTTCAGTTACATATACCCCAGTAGATTCCTTTTTCCTTAGACACTTTCACAATGGTTACTTAATTGCCAACCTTGGTCTTCCTCTGCTGCTCGGCATTTCCATTGGTATGTAGTATCTTATTTCTTTGTAAAATTAATTAATGTTACTATTAGCTACTATATTTGTCACTGGTATGTAGTTTCTTATTTCTTTGTAAAATCAATTAATGTTACTAATTACTATTAAAATCAATTATTGTACCTATTTACTTTTTCATTCTAAGAATTTAAGACGATATGTTCTTTTATAAGTTAATTGTATTTATAGTTCTGTTACCTATCACAATTATAATTTTTTTTTGTTTCTGTATTAATTTCTTTTTTTGTCATTTTAGCTGACGAAGGCTACCAATGAGTAGCCGAAACGTCCGAAATATAGATTTTTTAAAACAAAATCATATTGAGGTTTATTTAGCCGAATCCCAACCATTCCATCTTTACTTAACACTTTTTAAGTTTTAATTACTTATTTCTCCAAATGACATCGCCCCATCAAAAATGTCTTCAGAACCTTTTTTGTAAAGAATTTAGTAAGCTTTCGAATGGTCACGTACTATGATTTTCCAACCTTTTTCAAAAACAACTATTTGTATCAACTTTTCCAATAAACAGTTTCAGATATCACCTTGAAAATGGTTTTGTTCGTTTTTATACGTCAGAAAATCTATTAAAAGTGTACCTGTAAGCATATTAATGCAAAAACGTAAGCCCTACGATATTTTTTTCGTGTGCGAGTTTTGCCTCAAAACCCGTGTTCCTCTGTACGAGCTTGACCTTTCAAATTAGCCGAAAGATTTTTTTACCAAATTGTCAACGACGTTCACACACTTTGCCAACCTCCACCTCATTTGCAAAAAGAAAGTTCACAATAGAACAAGGTCTGATTCCCCAACATTTTGAAGAATTCGCTCATTTTCTGATTTCTTGGGTTTTCAATTCTGCATTAAATTTTTTTATTTTATGGCACATTTACATCTAGGCTATTAGGGCCAATTAGTTACTATCCCAAAAATATATGATTAATAAACATTTTTAGAGCATCACATTTCCCGTAAGAAGACTGTAGGAGGCAATGACTTACAAAATGGGTTAAATCCATTTTGTCATCAAATTAATTTTTTTTCCACCACACAGCAAAAACTTTTTTTTTTTTTTAAATTCATTAAATCTTCTCAAGAATAAAGAAATAAATGCTTGTGTGACCTCATCAAAATTAATTTCCTGAAGAAATTATACCACAGGTGTACCGCAAAGAAAAGAACCAGGTAGTGCGCATGCGCTGCCTGCAGCCCATGTGGGGGAAGGCCTATCTCCCCTCTGGCCACGCCACTCCTGGTTCTTTTGTTTTTGGCCTGACTATAGCTTAGACGTTTTTTGTGTTCCCTGACAAGTTTTACAATTTGGATATGTCCTGTTTTGAAAGTCGACGCCTCAAGTATAAGATTTGAGCAGTCACTGACAAAGGCTCATTCAATTATTTTTTACTTTGAGGACTCATGAAAGGATTCTTATGTAACTCTGAGAAATTATAATTACTCTTTCATTTGAATCAATATCTATTTACTAAATATCTATAATATATCTTTGGTTATTATTACATTTTAACGAATAATGACCATAATAAACAATTACTCTGGTTCGGTTATAAAGAAATATTGAACAATCTATGGCTCTTAAATTGATCAATAAATACTGAAACTTCACCTGGCATGTATCTTTGCCTCCAGGTCCTCCTGCGCACAGCATGCTTTCAGAATCTATCCCGTGTGGGAGCGGACCAACATATTTTTTGAACGTTTCATTGCATTCCGGGTTCGTTATCATATTCAGCTCAACTTTCTGCAATACTGGACTCAGGTTGCCTTCTGAAATTGAATCATTAGTTTAATTAATTCTATGAGCTATTATCATCATTATTATTACATAAAAAAAAACTACGGCAGAAAGAAATGCTAGATTAGTGACAGAAGAACAAATATACCCGGAGATTGACCTATTCCACAATGGGACTACTTGAAATGCTAGCAAAATCACTATACAAATGGCAGCTTGATTTGGTACGCTGTGACTGGCAATAAACTAAGAACTCTTAAACCCACTATCAATGATTGATCAATGTCATACAGGAACTAATGCTGAGAAGGCATCCTTACAAGGCTAAGAATCGGCCATATATCTATTTTTTTTTTTCTAGAAACAAAAATGGGTGGCAAGGCACACAAATGTAAACTGGGAGGACCTGGGTCAAATCAAGTTAATGTTTATTAAAAAAAAAACTAGCTGACTACCCGTGCTTTGTCACGGCAGATAAGTAGTTATTTTATTGCGTTATATAATGTATCATCAAAATTAACGCTACTATATAATTTTGTGCAGTTTATTATAGCACGGTTCACGTCATACTATAAGTTATTCATCAATTGATAAGTAATCAATGTATAATGTTTCTTGACATTGGGGCATTCCGGACCATTGTCAACAAAGAGATAACCTGTTATCTATAGGTTACCAGTAACAGCAGTTTAACCAGTACAAGTTAAAATTCGATGTCACTAATAAATGTACATAAAAATTTAAACATTTATGTTTCCAAGATGTCTTTTGGAAACACCCATTATATTTGCGAGCATTGCCAAGAAGTGCACTGACTGGGGATGCTGATGGGTGAGGAGGCTGTGCAAGGGTTCGGGATATCATTACCTCGGATGGACCATCACCAGGTATAGCGTAAACACTATGAGGGGCAAAAACAAAGTTTATTTCTACTAATTCAAGGTCTGCCATCGTAGTTGAAATAAACCGCAAATAAAAATAATATTATGAAATAGATACAGTACGGTAACAGCTGTTTTGCTATCGTCCTAGTAACGCATGCTGCCTAGGCGTGCATGCTCTAACCAACTAAAACTTTAAACCCCTCTAAAAATACTTTAAAATTCAAATACCAAAAAATCCTTTCTTAGCCAGTGTCTACGTTCTATAGGGAGTGTCCATGCAAAATTTCAAATTTTTCCGTCAAGTGGTTTGGGGGTCAGTCAGTGAGTGGTATTCGACAAATATATAATAGATAAAGATTTAAAATGTTATATATATATTTAATTTTTCTCTGTTTTACCAATCCCAAAAGACCTTGGTCCATGCTATGGATCTTATTAGCAATAAGTAAAATATAATTGTAATAATAATATTTTTATTAATGACCTTGGCGGTCGGAGAACCTATAATATATCAATTAAAAAAAATAATATTACTCCTGGCTGTGAGTCCCCATCCAGAAGCTATGACCTTAGGTTGTGATATAGATTTTTTGGTGTTTAAACATATCGGCCGAATATAAATTCCAAGAGTGACATCTTTTTCTAATTTATAAAGAGCTATGTCGTGATACTTCTGCTCATCTAAGCGTTCAGGGTGGTCAATCCTTTCTATTATTCTCAAAGTCACAGGATCTGCCTCATCGTCATCAGTTGACACGTCTAGGTCTCCTAAGTTCGCCCAACTTGCAAATCTAAAATTAAAATGAACTACAATTACTTCTTTCATGTTTATATTCAATTGGTGCTTAAAATCTAACAATAGCTACCAACAAGTAATAAAGAAAAGATTGCCTTTCAAGTAAGAAGAAAACTCAGTGTAGTTATGGTGTGTCATAAAAATGTCGTTTGATGACATAATTGTAGTTTATGTGTAACTTGGAAGGTTAATTGTGGTGTGTTTGGCTCAGTGTAAGAAAACATTACTCTGTTTTGTACTCGTTGTTTCAGACCATCCCTAGGCCCACCTAGTCTTTAATGGGTCCTCTACTCTGGTCACAATCTATCGATTGGTTTGCAGCAAATACTGCCCTCATCTTCGCCATTCCAATCTGTCCTGAGCCGTTCTCATCAGCTCCAAGTAGATTCTGCATCCCATAGCCTGCTTGAGATCATCCACAACTGCATTGGGTCGCACAATGGTGCCTTCGATGATAGTGCATAATAGTCCTCCTTGTCGATTTAGATGCCCTATCAACTTCGCTCTTCTCCAAGATATGGATTCCTTTCTTTAATGGGTACCGGGAGAAAACCGGTCAGAACCTAGTACTTGCCATAGTATCTGTCTTGTGTGCCTTAAAGTCAAGAACCATATACCTCTACAAAACCTATCTCACTGTGCCCTTTTGACCTGTGATGGGATTGACAAAAACAGACAATGATGAGGCAAATATAAAAGTAAAATAATAAAAAGTTGTTGGGGTCTCCCCATGGTCTAGTGGTCAACGCCTTAGATTCATATTCGGTAGATGGTGGGTTCGATTCCCACTGGCGGCAGGAATTTTTTCATCTAACTGCTCGAGAAAAATCCTTGCTGCACCCTGGATGTTGGCGCTTATGGCCCTATTGTCGATGCACTGTAAAAAGAAAAAAAGTCTGCCAGAAGATCTGATTTTATTTCACTTAGCTGAATCCCAACCATCCCTTGGCTCCCTCAACCTCAACGGCTATCTATCTCCATCTCCATTATGAAAAAGTTTTTTTATTTTTTATTTTAGAAAAGAATGAATAATCGAAAGAAGCCCACTTCTGTCCAGATTTAATTTTTGTACATATATCCACATTTTTAATGGGTTTTCTATTTGATAGGATCGGAGAAAACTTGAAGAAAATCTTCAAAAATTCTTTTTTGAGTGCAACCTCAATAGCTACATTTCTTTCAGAAAGTACCCAAATAATTTTATGGGGCTCAATACCATTTAAGAAAAAAAAATTGTATCAGTGTTTTGCAACAAAAATTCCTAGAAAATTAAGAAGACTTCTTCATACCTGCCTCTTTGTGGTTCTGTACAATGAGCAGCACTTAGAATGAATCTCTTACTGATCAAACTACCACCGCAACCCCAGCTGATTTTAGGCTTGTCTCCGTATCCAATCCTCGCCTGGAATTAAGCAATTTTTGTAATTTAGTTTTGTTGATTGTTTAATTTTTAATTTATACAGCTAAAAGTATAGGCTTACCATGTGCGGGAATTCTCTCGGCATAGCATCTTCACCACCAACTATTAGAGGCTTTGCTATCATACCACAAAAAGGGACTTTGTCATGTCCAAGTGGAGATTCAACTTGTTTATAAACGTATTTTTCATATATTCTGCACACTGTAAGCATAATAGAAGAACACATAAGTTACATGCTGTAGACATTATTATTATTACACCTTATATAAGCATATGATAAGCAGAACAATATGCCATCCTCTTAGCTTTGAAAAAAATCCCATCAATGCACCTAACACTTGTGTTCACTTGCAGTGCCTCTTTGTACTGAAAAACAAGAAAGAATAAACAACTGTACTGACAATCTGCACTACTCATATAACAGAAAATCAAATATAACCACAGATGGAACTCTTTTGTAAGAACAAAAGACTATGTGTAGACATACTTCACACACAATATTCATAAATGACAACAGGAATGGACTCACAAACCAGAAAATAAATCAAGGAATGTTAATATTTTATTCATGACTGGAGATCAACCAAAAGAAAAAATCGCAACAAGAAATAGCCCTTGAAAGATTGATAATAGGACATACACGGCTAACTCATGAATATCTAATAACAAAGAATTATTTTGTTTCGAGCCTTCTGCTCAAATTCAGGGTCATAAATATGCTTTAGATTCACCTGACAAACCTATATAATATACTGTAAAACATGTAGTATTCTTTTTCGTAAATTACCACCGCGCTTGCGCGAACACCAGCGGACACTTTTTTGAAACGTTTTTCCCCAGTTTAGTCACCGCTAAAGCATATTTATGCTAAAAAACTGACAAACTAACTTATACATCATGTATCAGTGATCTTACTGTAAAACATATCTCAAGAGATTGTCAATTACAATGTAACTTGGACATTCGTTAGATTAGATTAGATTTCATATGGCTTATACCCCATGCAATACGGGGTGCACATCACCATTGTCCTATTGTACAAGTCCTAAAATGGTAAGACCTTACCTTAGACTCCTAATGAACTTTAGATACTGTCTGAATTTCGTCGAACTGATTTCACCCTCTTTGAGGCTACCAGTGTGTAGGAACCACCTTCTTTTCAAACACAACATGCTTAGGAGCCATACACCATTTGTACACAGATGCTGATCTCAACTTCGAATGGGTAATTTTCTGTTTTCACCAGAGTTTACCAAACTGTATTTTGGGTTTTGCTACTACTGTCTCTTTAGCACAGGGGTTTGATAATGCGACAAATGGCAGTGGCCCATAGGTCTTGCTTCCAAACCTAGTCCTGCCAGCTTGTCTGCTTTCTCAATGCCTGGGATGCCTTGATGTCCTGGTATACAGTACACGACAACTTAATTTTGGGTTAATTCATTTAGCATCACTCTTCCACAATTCTTGAAATAGTTTCATGGCTCTGGACTTTCCTTACGACAGAACAGAACTCCTTGCAGATGGCAGCAATCTCATTGACAACATATTTTCACATATAAAAGACATCAAAATATTTGACAAAATTAATGTAAAGATAAGATTAACCTTGACCGAGTAACTCTCTCTCCTTTTCATTTTTCGAAAGGAAAGCCACTACCCCCTAGTTGCAATTGAACCCTTAATCTTAGGCACGGAGTGGTCACGCCTTACAACACGGTCACCGAACCTCCTGAAGATAAATTTGAGAATGTAGGTACATCGTGAGCCTGAGGTAACCTTTGTTGCCATATAAGACTTATATGGCAACAAAGGTTACTTATATTATAAGTTACTTGCGACTGAAGAGCTATTAAACATTATGCAGTGCCGGGGGTTGCCGCGAAGTGAACGCTAACTCTCAACTTGCATCGTGGCTGTTACTGGCGTGTTTGCCGCAGAAGATGGCAACAGTCGAGGGTGTGCCCAGCCCTTCAGAGTCTTTAAATTTCCCATGACATTAACCACCGCCCTCGATTCTACGAAAAATCGAGATATTGCCGAAATCCCCTGAGGCTTCGCAAAGCCAAGTTCCGATCTTCTGAAAATTAGTGTGGCTCCTATTCCCGGTCACCGATTTCCCTCTAAGAATGGCACTGGTTGTGTGATCTAATAATAATAATACAGGTCACCATTTAATCTAAAAAACACAAAAAAACTCGGCGGTATGGTCCTTATGGGTTTTTTTGGGGTTGCAGATTACGAAGAGCGGGTTGGTTAACCTTAATCACATCAGATTCAAGGACAAACAGAGAAAAAATCTGAAAAATGCATGCGTATGTTTTTGAGATCCCCGAATCCGTAGTTTGTTTGACTTTTACGCCTTTTCCTAGAGGTCATTTGAAGGTCAAATAGAGAAAAAAGTGTAGAAAAAAAATGCATGAGTACCTTTTTGAACCCTGAGTTCGAACCCGTAGTTTGTTTTAGTCGCACTGCCTCCCAGAAAACGATTTTTTTTCAGATTATTTCTACGTTTTTTTCTCTACTTCACTTTCAAATTCCTTCGCATGACCTCTCTGAAAAGGCCTAAGGTCAAACAAACTACGGATTCGGACGCAGGGACCTCAAAAACATAATCATGAATATTTTCAGATTTTTCCTACGGTTGTTTCTCTATTTGACCTTCAAATGACCTTGAATCTGATGTGATTAAGGTCATCCAACCCGCTCATCGTAATCTGCAACCCCATAAGGACCGTACCTCTCCGAATGTTTTTTTTTTAGATCAAATGTTTTCCTGTTTAATTTTCCTTTCCGATTCCATTGTATCTTTTTGCTTTTTTCACATTGTTCCACAAAAGCACTTACCTCTGTCTGGAAACAAACTGAGAATACAATTACAGATGAGTTAAAGCTGTAAAGAAACAAGGGTTAGGTTATTAAGGAAGGGGTATATGAATACTTCTGCCTAAACAAGGGTTGTAACTATATCATTTTCTTGTAGTTACAATGAAGGTCTGTAGACATTTTTTCTCAATAATTATACCTGAATACCCTGGTAATGTGTGTAGAAGTAAATACCCGTCTGTCCTTGGGTGCATTTTCCTTGTTGAAATCGTTCTCCGCCTGGATGCAAATCCTTTCTCTAGTTTTTTTTTTACAAGGAGATTTACCTCGCCAAAGAGAATGTTCCTATAAAATTTCAATCAAACCTGTGTTCTATATACTAAAAATTCTGGGTATAACTGAAGGAGAATTTCCTCAGCACCGATTTTTTTCAAATTTTGTACTATAACGTATTTTGATGCACTAAGTACGAATCCGTTAGAAAAAAAAAAAAAAAATTGCTCTCAACTAGGAAAGAAGTTATTAAGCACTAAAGTTCACTGTTGTTGAGGTTATAAAAGATGGTATAAGCAACGTATTTGTAAACATGCATATTAAGAAGAATGTCTAGGACGACTTTTGGGCAGACGTGCTATGCGTTTCCGCTCGCTACGCTCACTCAAGAAGATATCAAAACTCTAGTCAATCCAACTCGCTGTTATGGATTCCGATGTTATGAAGGTAATAAATGGTTTATTAACATTTCAAACGAGAGTTCATTGTTTTCCAATGTTAGATGTCTCCGCATGCTCATGTTTACAAATGCGCATGTTTACGCCAACTTTAACCTCAATAACAGTGAACTTAGTGCTTAATAACTTCTTTCCTAGTTGAGAGCAACTTTTTTTTTTTTTTAACGGATTCGTGCTTAGTGCATCAAAATACGTTATAGTGCAAAATTTGAAAAAAATCGGTGCTGAGGACGCTCTCCTTCAGTTTTACCAAAATTCTGCAGCAAACATTATGAGTCATACTGTCATTATGTCCGTAGAAGCTCGATTAAGTGACAGTTTAAGGGGTAATACTACCTTTTTTTTTTTTTTACCATTTTTATGAGCTTAAATTGTTCCTTATCTAATACAAAATTCCAAGAGTGTTTATGTGAATAAAATCTTTTTAAATGTGCAAGAAATACGATTATTTGAGTGAAGTCCAGATGACAAGAGAACGCGATGCTGATTTGAAGACAATATTTTGAGCGAGCTTCGATTGGTTCCTTTAAAATAGTTAAGATTTTTTGGTCGTCCTTCAATACATTTCAAAATTAGAACCCATTTCTTTATTTTTGTTACAAGAAAATATGACAAAAAAAATTAAATAGGAAAAAAATGAACATTTCAGAACATTAAACTTTAAAGTCGTTTTCTCAAAACTATGCTTTTCAAATCGGGCGATACTCTGGCGTCTTCAATTTTTGCCCGATCAAAATTTGAGCTGCAACTTCCTAATGATATTTACTAGTAAAGTACGTAGGATTTTTTCGATTCGTTGAATTATAACGATTTGATGGCCGATTTTCAACGGATTATTTTAAGAGAAAATGAATAATTGTTCACCATTTTCGAAGAAATTAATATTTCTTAAAAATCCTCCGTACCTTACTATATTTAACTTTCGTTCTAGATTAAAAATTGCCGCCTGCAGTCTATTGTCCGCGAAAAAAGAGGGTTTCCGTTCGTCAGACACAGCTCCGCCATATTTTTTCCCGAAGAATGAAAATGTTTTAGCATAAATATGCTTTAGCCGTGACTAAACTGGAAAAACCCGTAACAAAGAAGTGTCCGCTGGCGTTCGCACATGCGCAATGTCGTCCGCGCATGCAAAATGTTGTCCGCGCATGCGCAGTGGCGTTTTCACATGCCCAGTGGCGTTCGCGCATCCGCAGTAGCCGTGTACAAAAAAGAAAACTGTATGTGTCACAACAAAGTGCCCACTGGCGTTCGCCCATGCGCGGTGGCGATGTACAAAAAAGAAGACAGTACGTCATAGAGTACATTACAAAGGTTTGTCGGCATATTTATGTTCCTGAATTTGAGCAGAAGGCTCTAAACGAAATAATTCTTCTCTTTTTTATTTTTGGATACTTCAACATCCCCAAAAACGTTTGATATTAAGAATGGAACCAATCATCTACCACTTATGAATTTAATATCTCTATGAATAGGCGCCAGCCACTAGACCACGGGGAGAACCCCGCACAGGGTAATATTACCAGTTAAGAGTATTTAATTGACGAAGAAGAAAAATACATTTATTTTTATCCCAAAATGGAAAAAAATATTATGAAAAATATGGAAAAATAAATAAAATGTATTTGTTTAAGATATTTTATTTATGTTAAAACTTACTTTTTTCTGCCTTCGTTTCCTTGATATGATTTGAGGTACTGGTATCAGCTGGAGGCTTGTGAGCGCCATGATGTCCTTCCGAATGGGATGGTTTGGGTTTATGAGGCCTATGCGATGACGAGGATGAAGGTTTATGATGAGTGCTCGCATGATGAGTGGAGGGTGGACAGCATATCACCTTGACGTGGCCCTTGTACGAACAGAGTCTCGGTCGCTGTTTTTTATTCCCTTCCATGATCCCTGGGCAGTCTGACTGTTCTTTGCAGACCCATTGTGGGGTACTGTATTTACATACTTCTCCTTCTTCTGGAAAAACAAAATAAAGTAGCGGTTTTAATGTAGACTGGAGAATGCCTCCCGAATTCACTTCCTCGTATATTTTAAGAGTTCAAGATATTTTATAAGAAGTTAGTTCACCTTCACATTCGAAAGTGCAGCTCCTGAAATTGGAGCCATTTTTGACGAATTTATATATATATATATATATATATATATATATATATATATATATATATATATATATATATGTATATATGTATATAAATATTTGTCTATTCGTACTCTAGTCGCCTCTGAAATGGCTTAATTTAAATTGCTTAATTTCGACGAAATTACGTCTAAAAATCGTTCTTTCGTTCGGTTTTAGCGCGGTTCCTCCCTCCCCCATAGGGAGGAACCCCGCTTATAAGGTTGATACAATGAAACAATCCGAAAGTGCCGAATAGAAAATTTCGCGTTTCAGAACCCCTAGAGACCGAAAATAACGGTGGTTCAAATTTGTATATATATATATATATATATATATATATATATATATATATATATATATATTTATATATATATATATATATATATATATATATAAATATATATATATATATTTATATATATATATATATATATATATATATATATATATTTATATATATATATATATATATATATTTATATATATATATATATATATATATTTATATATATATATATATATATATATATATATATATATATATATTTATATATATATATATATTTATATATATATATATATATTTGTCTGTTCGCTCATTTCTGGCTTCCCTAATGGTCCGATTGTGATGAAATTTGGTACAAAAATCCGTCGTCCAATTTGAAAGATCAAGTTCGTTAACCAGCAAAATCCGTCTACTGGAAGATGGCGTTTGGGGCGAAATTCGCGCAAAAAAATTCGTAACGCTTACGTTTTTGAGTTCATAAGCTTCTAAGTACTCGTTTTATATGATACCTGGGCTAGGAAAACGAATGAAACCATTTTCAAGGCGATAGATTTAACCGTTTTTGAGAAAATTGGAAAAATATTTTTTGAATACCGTATTTGGTTTGGGTACTTAGAACCATGGGATTCAGGTGAAACATTTTCTGCATGTTCTACTTTCATCAAAACTAATATGTTGAAATTTTGGTTACGTTTGGAGTTAAGGAAGGGTTAGAATAAAATATTTTATTAACAGACATAAAAAGTTTTAGTAACTTTGTTTACTTTCCTTAATATCTCGAAAACGGTTGAAAATCTTGGCAAACGGAAGAATACCATTAGAAAGCTTATTAAATGCTCTAAAAAAAGGTTCTAATGAAAGTTTTGATTAGGCGATGTCAATCGGAGAAATAAGAGCTTAAAACTTTAAATTAATTGATTTCGTTTATTCCAATGGTTCTTTTTGTTTGTTTTATTTCTTGTTATTTTTTAATTGCTTATAGTTGGATAATGTATTTGACAATAAAACTGGTTAAGTAAAATAACAAAAACAATTTATTGTTAGAAATATAGATTTCCAAGATTCCAAGACCTTGTCACTAGCGGGTCCGTTTCTAGTGTAGCGGACCCTTCCAGGTAAGATTGTAAATCATGACCTTTCAATACTTTACTACTCACAGGAATGGCGTTAGTGACCTTAAGGGTTGACACGCCATTATAATAATTAATTAAAAAAAAAAAGACTGGTGGAACCAAAATAATAACTGCTTCCATTTTAATCTTTCCAAATTAGACTAGGGTTATGAACGGAACCGCGCTAAGATGATGCAGTTCCTGCGAGACGGACTTTTTAACATGGATTTGTCTTACCTAAGGCCTAGTGCGACGCTAAAACTGTAACGGTTCGTCTACGTCCGGACGACGGTAAACGAGGGTTCCGTTGCTATGGCGACTATTCCACATGATTACCGTACTAAATTTTCATTGGTTATGACGTAGTAATTATTATCAATGGAGAGAATAAGAAATTCTGTGGATAACTCATTATGCCCCCTTATAATGAGTAGATAGACATATCTATGATACAAGCTATTTCCGTGGAAATGAGTCATCTTTCTTGGAGCTAGAATAGAATAATCTTTATTTCCAGAAACTCGTTATCGAGATATGGCCACGTCATATAACAATACATTTAATAATACATTTGCAGGGGTCTCCCGTGGTCTAGTGGCTAGCGCGCTGGATTCATAAGCGGGAGATGGTGGGTTCGGGTCTTTTTGCGAAGACCACATCCAGTTACTTCTGAAGTAGCAGTAGTGATTTATAACTAGGGACCGGATTTTTAGGATAAAATAAGTGTCAAATTAGGATTTTGCAACAGGCATAATAGGTCTTTTTTAGGTTTTTATACAAGCCGCCATTTTAGGTTTTTTAGGTGATAAAAATCGCTCAATAGGTTCAAAAATAGGTCTTTTTAGGTTTTTATTTAAAAATCGATATTAGGTTTTTTTTTGTAGGTGACAAAAATGTTTCAATAGGCTGAAAAAATAAGTTCAACCTATTATAATTTATTATTAATAATTTTGAATAATTTATCACTGATAAATTAATATGTATATATAGTGACTTAACATAATAACATTATTTTATAGAATAGTATATTGAGAAGAGGAGAAAAAAAGGTGTGGAAACAAAAATAAAACGGAAATTCGAGTATGAGTTATTTAAAAATAAAAAAGAGGTCCAAATATTCAACAAAATATTTATTTAAAAAACAAAGTGAATGAAATTTATATAAATAATAAAATACAGTTTAGAACTAAAGCAATGTTGAAAAAATAATTTAAAAAATGAAAATAGAGTAAATTGTTTTATAAAATATACATTAATAAAAAAAAAATAAATAAGAACATAAAATAAATAAAAATGTAAAGGATAAGTTTCTCAACTAAAGAGTTCCAACTTCTAAGGAACATCATGAAGAATTTCACTGCCTATAGAAAGGTACTTAACTATGTTAAAAACCAAATAATTAAATCTTGGAAAAATTAAAAAGAAAAAATATGAAACTAAAATAGATATTACCCCTTGTTATATTAAACGATCATATAGGTGCCCAGGTTTTCGTCGGTGAAATTCTTCCTGTTGTCTTAGAGAATTGTCTTAAAAGCGGAGAAAGATAAAGATGCGCCCGTTTACGTTCCATTGTTGACGATTCCAATTTTCCAATGATATTTGGAAGATCAAAGAAATATGTTCTTAAGAATTCGAGTGCACCTCGAATCTCGTTTGTCTGGAGGAACATCGAAGCCTTAGAAATGGCAACTGTTTCATTCATATCCAAAGCGACAATAACTGTTTTTATTTTTCCCCAGCGTCTTAAAATGGGTTCTGGTGGAAGCGACATTCCTAGTAAACTTTCCCTGAACGTCTGGACCCGGGAAGATGTTTTTAAGAAGGTTTGGTTGATCGAGGTAATGAGTTAATTGAATTGTATTTTCTATTTCAAAGATTAGGTATATAAATTTCCATTATAACCATTTCTAACGTTATTTATGTGATTTTAGGTGATAACATCCTAAATAGGTTTTTTTAGGTCCTTCCAAATTTGCATGAATGATACTACAAGACGCAAATCATATAAAAAATCGATCATTATCATGTTTAGAAGAAAGGAAAAAAATAGGTGAAAACCTAAGAATCCGGTCCCTATTTATAACAGTTACTCGTACTCGCTGATAAGGTTACTGATTAGCTTATAGGTTCTTTGCTGGTTATCTATTACTACCTGACTCGTTATCTACGGTTATAATTTCTTATTAGATAATGGCAAGCAATATTTATTAATAAAAAGGTTAATATGATCAAAATCAATTCTCTCACCTATGAAATAAGTTATTAAGCATTAAAGTTGACTGTTTTGCAGATTATGAAGGATAACAAACAACGTTATTTGTAAACGAAACATATTTTATTACTTTCCTCTCTCTCTTTTTTTGGATATTTTACCTTTATTAAGCATTACATGCTATGCGTTTCCGCTCCCTCAAGAAGATATCAAAACCCCAGTCAATCCAACTCGCAATTAATAGAAATATATTAATTGTAGCGACTCTAGTCTATCCAACTCGCTAAAATTAATAGGATTCCATTAATTTTTCCCAGTAAGAAACCAATCCCTTTTACTTTGTCAGGAACATCGCGAACTAATTGTAAAAGACTCATTTTTCTCACTAACATAAACAGAGCTTCTTCATAAACAAAAGCTAATTCACTGTTGAAGGTTACTTTACTCCCAGCAAGAACGAATGCAATTGGTCATAGGAATCCTCCAATAGGAAGGCAAAGGAGTTATGCGCATGCCCTAAATCACTGATACAATCACTACTACTACTTCAAAAGTAACTGGATGTGGTCTTCGCAAAAAGACCCGTGGGTTCGATTCCCACCGGCGGCAGGAATTTTCTCATCTCAGGGCTCGCTGAGAAAATTCCTGACTGCAAAAAAAAAAAAAAAAAAAAAAAAAAAAAAAAAAAAAAAAAAAATACATTTGCAGATTTAAGTCAGGATGCCAGTCTGGATGCTAAATCTATTTCAAAAAATTCTTCAGTAGTGTAACACGTTCTTTGTTGGAGTATTCTTTTCAGTTTCACTATGTCTTTTGCTCGGCTGGACGTTTCTTAATTCTACGTTTTTTAGCGCGGTTCCTCCCTCCCTTTTGCAAATTAGGTCTACTCTCGTCTCCTGAAAGGTTGATACTTTTTGTCCTTGTTTAGCACAGGTTATAATTTTTTGTATTTTATTTAATAGTAAAATGAATATTTTAATAAAACAACACAAATAAACGAGAAACACATTTGTAATACTGTCTTCCTAGAGCAAAACGTATGAAAGTGGACTGTGTATCACAGGTGTTGGGAGCTGGTTGGTGAAGGTTCATCATCATGTAGGTAAATAAATAGGCCGACCTTCACTAGTTATAAAAGTTTTATTTTACATAGCGCTTTCGAGATTCAATCTCATCATCAGTGCCTGTTGACAACAACATAACAACTAAAAAAACAAATCTACAAACTAGAATAAAATTTTAAACAACATTTTGAGAAATTTTTTAGTCACTAGAATAAAACCGTAAAAGTTAGAATTCTTAAGAAGAATGAAATAAATTAAAAATAAAAATTAAATTACAAGATTTGACGTCCAAGAATGAATAAAATATATAATTGAAGGATTAAGCCTTAACAACAAAAGATAAAAGGAAGCCTGTTCTTATTCCTGTTAATTCTGTTTCTTATTCCTGTTTTTGCTTCCTTTTATCTTTTGTTGTTAAGGCTTAATCCTTCAATTATATATTTTATTCATTCTTGGACGTCAAATCTTGTAATTTAATTTTTATTTTTAATTTATTTCATTCTTCTTAAGAATTCTAACTTTTACGGTTTTATTCTAGTGACTAAAAAATTTCTCAAAATGTTGTTTAAAATTTTATTCTAGTTTGTAGATTTGTTTTTTTAGTTGTTATGTTGTTGTCAACAGGCACTGATGATGAGATTGAATCTCGAAAGCGCTACGTAAAATAAAACTTTTATAACTAGTGAAGGTCGGCCTAGTTATTTACCTACATGATGGACTGTGTAATTTCCGCCTAGGATACGGTCAGTTTCCTGTGCATTGTGGAGCATAAAATCTTGATTTTCTTTGAGCTTTTATTGGACGAGGTGTTTACATTTTTCACAAGACGAATGTAGGTTAATAGAGCTTTACGTAGGGAACTTTGAGAGGAAAAGTGATGCTGAGCTCAATATGAAGAAATCTTTTCCGGTGAGTCAAGTTAAAAGATTATTGGATGGAGTATTTGAGAAGGTAGAAGCTAAGAGATGGAGATTGGAGAATATAGAAGAAAGAAAAGAAGAAAACCTTCTGCTCCTTATAATTATTTGGTCCTTGATCTGCAGGATAATGTGCTGTTGACGTAAAGTACAGGAGTTGAAGGTCCTGACCTGGTGTACGTGGTGTTCGGTTTGATTGGAGGCGAAGAAAGGAAATCTCTTAAGGGAAATGATTCTTATTAAAGGGTAAATAAAGACAACTTAAAAAAATTCAAAATAGAGGTTAAAGAAGTAATATATATTAGTATTATTTTATTTGAATTTTACTCCTTTAATTTGTTATATATATATATATATATATATATATATATATATATATATATATATATATATATATATATATAGGTTAGGTGACCCAATAGTTGACACTTTAAGGAAGGGTTATTTTATTTAAAATAATTTTTCCTTTAGTTTTTGTAGATAATAGATTTTAAATATATCAAATTGTTCGTCAGCTCATTGTTTATGAAATGCACATAAACCAATTTGAGATACATTAAGTATTTCAAGATAAATAAATCAATAAATGCTGCCTTACTCTGGTCCTAATGTTGACACGTCTGCAGTAGGTCGGTGCCTAAGTTTGACTTTTCTGTTCCTAAGGATGACAGTGAGGGAAAATGAAAATAATACAACTTTATCCATTAAAAAACAAATAAATTGTATGGAAAATAGCAGGAAAAATGGAAAATTTAATGAATTTTAAACAGATCCATTTTGAAAAACAAACAATTAGATATAAAATTTATTTTTAACAAAAAATCAGAACTAGGAAGACATACAGGTAGGCCTCCAAATTTTTCCATGTAGAGTCAGTGGTTCTTGAAATAAACGTATTATATCCAAATACTAGAGGATTGTTAAGTTTATTAGTAATTTGGCTAGTAGATATTGGAAAATCCTGCCATCAGCGAAGGAAACAGTTATTAGTCTATTGCTAGTAGACATGCGCGCCGAGGCTGAATTCTCCGGCGGCGGCGCGCCGGACAAAAATGGTCGGCGTCGGCGGCGCGCGCGGCGTGGGCTATTTTTTAACCTCATTAAATATGTGTAGATGGAGATAGTTAGCCGCTGCTGAGATACGAAGATAGGTATAGTTGGGATTCGGCTAGGAGAAAAACGTCAGACTTTCAAAAAGAAATCTGTATTTGGACGTTTCGACTGCTCAATGGCAGCCTTCTTCAGCTAAAAAATATATACAACTATAAGTAAAAAAAATATATATGTACAACTAGTAAGTAAAAGACAGGCAGAAATGAGCGGAGTATATATATCAATACAGTAAATTTTAACCAATCTTATTTTTAAAACAATGAAAATACGGTAGTTGGAAAGTAAACAGCATGTAGAAAGTGTTAGTAAAACAGTACAAACAATTAAACAGTAAAAGCAACGAACATTTTTTATGTAGTGAAAAACAAAATCTATTTTATAAGTGAATACAATTTATAACAATTAATATATAGATACATACCACTAGAGAATGCCTAGGGGGGAGGGAGGAAGACCTCGAGGACAACTTAGGTAACCATGGTTGGAAGTATGAGGGACAGCAACTACACAGGGGGTCTCTGTATCTATATATTAATTGTTATAAATTGTATTCACTTATAAAATAGATTTTGTTTTTCACTACATAAAAAATGTTCGTTGCTTTTACTGTTTAATTTTTTGTACTGTTTTACTAACACTTTCTACATGCTGTTTACTTTCCAACTACCGTATTTTCATTGTTTTTTTAAAAATAAGATTGGTTAAAATTTATTGTATTGATATATATACTCCGCTCATTTCTGCCTGTCTTTTACTTACTATTTGTACATATATATTTTCTTTACTTATAAGTTGTATATATTTTTTAACTGAAGAAGGCTGCCATTGTGCAGTCGAAACGTCCAAATACAGATTTCTTTTTGAAAGTCTGACGTTTTTCTGCTAGCTGAATCCCAACTATACCTATCTTCGTATCTCATTAAATATGTTTTCATACATACATATATAAATATATGTCCGATATTTCACAGGCTCAGAAATAGTCCGATTTTAATGAACTTTGGTACAAAAATCGTCTAATTTGAAGCGTAAGCTCGCTAATCAGGATAATCCGTCCTCCGGAACATGGGGTTTGATACGAAATTCGTGCGAAAAAAAAAATTGTTTAGAGGCTTCTGCTTAAATTCAGGAAAATAAATATGCTTGAGGTCCACCCGACAAACCTAGTAATGTTCGCGCGAACGCCAGCGTACACTATTTTGCAACGTTTTTTTCCAGTTTAGTCACCGCTTAAACATATTTATGCTAAAATCGTAACTCTTACGTTTTTGGGTTTAAATGCTTGCAGATACTTGCGTCCCCTAACATACGGAAACGAATGGAACCATTTTTAAGACTATATCTGTAACAGTCATTGAGATAAGTGGAACAAACATTAATGTAACTCATTTTCGGTTTTGTTACATGAAATCGTGGGATTCCATTGAAATGTGTTGTATGTGTTTGAATTTCATCTAAACTAAGATATTGTTAAGGACTTAATTTGGAGTATTCGAAAAAAAAAATTTTTTTAATCGGTTGAAAAGTTGTGGCAAGGGGAAGGTTACCATTCGAAAGCTTACTGATGTCTCTATAAAAATGGTTATAAAGTAATTTCCGATGGGGTGATATAAATCGGAGAAATAAAGGTTTAAATCTTCGAAAGCATTTCTTTTGTTCTTTTGAACGGGGTTTTGTGTTTGTTTAACTCACTTGTTTCATATTGTAATTGTCAGAAAAATTAGTCTATTAGTAAAGAAGGCGAGAAAATAAGAAACTAAACAATAATAGTGTTTTCACTGGGCGAACGTTTGTTGGCGAGGGAGTCAGTTCCGGTTAGGTTACTGTCAGTTTCCAGTTGCGGCGACTTCCTTCTGTTTGTTGGCGAGGGAGTCAGTTCCGGTTAGGTTACTGTCAGTTTCCAGTTGCGGCGACTTCCTTCTGTTTGTTGTCGAGGGAGTCAGTTCCGGTTAGGTTACTGTCAGTTTCCAGTTGCGGCGACTTCCTTCTGTTTGTTGGCGAGGGAGTCAGTTCCGGCTAGGTTACTGTCAGTTTCCAGTTGCGGCGACTTCCTTCTGTTTGTTGGCGAGGGAGTCAGTTCCGGTTAGGTTACTGTCAGTTTCCAGTTGCGGCGACTTCCTTCTGTTTGTTGGCGAGGGAGTCAGTTCCGGTTAGGTTACTGTCAGTTTCCAGTTGCGGCGACTTCCTTCTGTTTGTTGGCGAGGAAGTCAGTTCCGGTTAGGTTACTGTCAGTTTCCAGTTGCGGCGACTTCCTTCTGTTTGTTGGCGAGGGAGTCAGTTCCGGTTAGGTTACTGTCAGTTTCCAGTTGCGGCGACTTCCTTCTGTTTGTTGGCGAGGGAGTCAGTTCCGGTTAGGTTACTGTCAGTTTCCAGTTGCGGCGACTTCCTTCTGTTTGTTGGCGAGGGAGTCAGTTCCGGTTAGGTTACTGTCAGTTTCCAGTTGCGGCGACTTCCTTCTGTTGGTTGGCGAGGGAGTCAGTTCCGGTTAGGTTACTGTCAGTTTCCATTTGCGGCGACTTCCTTCTGTTTGTTGGCGAGGGAGTCAGTTCCGGTTAGGTTACTGTAAGTTTCCAGTTGCGGCGACTTCCTTCTGTTTGTTGGCGAGGGAGTCAGTTCCGGTTAGGTTACTGTCAGTTTCCAGTTGCGGCGACTTCCTTCTGTTTGTTGGCGAGGGAGTCAGTTCCGGTTAGGTTACTGTCAGTTTCCAGTTGCGGCGACTTCCTTCTGTTTGTTGGCGAGGGAGTCAGTTCCGGCTAGGTTACTGTCAGTTTCCAGTTGCGGCGACTTCCTTCTGTTTGTTGGCGAGGGAGTCAGTTCCGGTTAGGTTACTGTCAGTTTCCAGTTGCGGCGACTTCCTTCTGTTTGTTGGCGAGGGAGTCAGTTCCGGTTAGGTTACTGTCAGTTTCCAGTTGCGGCGACTTCCTTCTGTTTGTTGGCGAGGGAGTCAGTTCCGGTTAGGTTACTGTCAGTTTCCAGTTGCGGCGACTTCCTTCTGTTTGTTGGCGAGGGAGTCAGTTCCGGTTAGGTTACTGTCAGTTTTCAGTTGCGGCGACTTCCTTCTGTTTGTTGGCGAGGGAGTCAGTTCCGGTTAGGTTACTGTCAGTTTCCAGTTGCGGCGACTTCCTTCTGTTTGTTGGCGAGGGAGTCAGTTCCGGTTAGGTTACTGTCAGTTTCCAGTTGCGGCGACTTCCTTCTGTTGGTTGGCGAGGGAGTCAGTTCCGGTTAGGTTACTGTCAGTTTCCAGTTGCGGCGACTTCCTTCTGTTTGTTGGCGAGGGAGTCAGTTCCGGTTAGGTTACTGTAAGTTTCCAGTTGCGGCGACTTCCTTCTGTTTGTTGGCGAGGGAGTCAGTTCCGGTTAGGTTACTGTCAGTTTCCAGTTGCGGCGACTTCCTTCTGTTTGTTGGCGAGGGAGTCAGTTCCGGTTAGGTTACTGTCAGTTTCCAGTTGCGGCGACTTCCTTCTGTTTGTTGGCGAGGGAGTCAGTTCCGGTTAGGTTACTGTCAGTTTCCAGTTGCGGCGACTTCCTTCTGTTTGTTGGCGAGGGAGTCAGTTCCGGTTAGGTTACTGTCAGTTTCCAGTTGCGGCGACTTCCTTCTGTTTGTTGGCGAAGGAGTCAGTTCCGGTTAGGTTACCGTCAGTTTCCAGTTGCGACGACTTCCTTCTGTTTGTTGGCGAGGGAGTCAGTTCCGGTTAGGTTACCGTCAGTTTCCAGTTGCGGTGACTTCCTTCTGTTTGTTGGCGAGGGAGTCAGTTCCGGTTAGGTTACTGTCAGTTTCCAGTTGCGGCGACTTCCTTCTGTTTGTTGGCGAGGGAGTCAGTTCCGGTTAGGTTACTGTCAGTTTCCAGTTGCGGCGACTTCCTTCTGTTTGTTGGCGAGGGAGTCAGTTCCGGTTAGGTTACTGTCAGTTTCCAGTTGCGGTGACTTCCTTCTATTTGTTGGCGAGGGAGTCAGTTCCGGTTAGGTTACTGTCAGTTTCCAGTTGCGGTGACTTCCTTCTGTTTGTTGGCGAGGGAGTCAGTTCCGGTTAGGTTACTGTCAGTTTCCAGTTGCGGTGACTTCCTTCTGTTTGTTGGCGAGGGAGTCAGTTCCGGTTAGGTTACTGTCAGTTTCCAGTTGCGGCGACTTCCTTCTTTTTGTTGGCCAGGGAGTGAGTTCCGGTTAGGTTACTGTCAGTTTCCAGTTGCGGCGACTTCCTTCTGTTTGTTGGCGAGGGAGTCAGTTCCGGTTAGGTTACTGTCAGTTTCCAGTTGCGGCGACTTCCTTCTGTTTGTTGGCGGGGAGTCAGTTCCGGTTAGGTTACTGTCAGTTTCCAGTTGCGGTGACTTCATTCTGTTTGTTGGCGAGAGAGTCAGTTCCGGTTAGGTTACTGTCAGTTTCCAGTTGCGGCGACTTCCTTCTGTTTGTTGGCGAGGGAGTCAGTTCCGGTTAGGTTACTGTCAGTTTCCAGTTGCGGCGACTTCCTTCTGTTTGTTGGCGAGGGAGTCAGTTCCGGTTAGGTTACTGTCAGTTTCCAGTTGCGGCGACTTCCTTCTGTTTGTTGGCGAGGGAGTCAGTTCCGGTTAGGTTACTGTAAGTTTCCAGTTGCGGCGACTTCCTTCTGTTTGTTGGCGAGGGAGTCAGTTGCGGTTAGGTTACTGTCAGTTTCCAGTTGCGGCGACTTCCTTCTGTTTGTTGGCGAGGGAGTCAGTTCCGGTTAGGTTACTGTCAGTTTCCAGTTTCGGCGACTTCCTTCTGTTTGTTGGCGAGGGAGTCAGTTGCGGTTAGGTTACTGTCAGTTTCCAGTTGCGGCGACTTCCTTCTGTTTGTTGGCGAGGGAGTCAGTTCCGGTTAGGTTACTGTCAGTTTCCAGTTGCGGCGACTTCCTTCTGTTTGTTGGCGAGGGAGTCAGTTCCGGTTAGGTTACTGTCAGTTTCCAGTTGCGGCGACTTCCTTCTGTTTGTTGGCGAGGGAGTCAGTTCCGGTTAGGTTACTTTCAGTTTCCAGTTGCGGCGACTTCCTTCTGTTTGTTGGCGAGGGAGTCAGTTCCGGTTAGGTTACTGTCAGTTTCCAGTTGCGGCGCCTCCTTCTGTTTGTTGGCGAGGGAGTCAGTTCCGGTTAGGTTACTGTCAGTTTCCAGTTGCGGCGACTTCCTTCTGTTTGTTGGCGAGGGAGTCAGTTCCGGTTAGGTTACTGTAAGTTTCCAGTTGCGGCGACTTCCTTCTGTTTGTTGGCGAGGGAGTCAGTTGCGGTTAGGTTACTGTCAGTTTCCAGTTGCGGCGACTTCCTTCTGTTTGTTGGCGAGGGAGTCAGTTGCGGTTAGGTTACTGTCAGTTTCCAGTTTCGGCGACTTCCTTCTGTTTGTTGGCGAGGGAGTCAGTTCCGGTTAGGTTACTGTCAGTTTCCAGTTTCGGCGACTTCCTTCTGTTTGTTGGCGAGGGAGTCAGTTGCGGTTAGGTTACTGTCAGTTTCCAGTTGCGGCGACTTCCTTCTGTTTGTTGGCGAGGGAGTCAGTTCCGGTTAGGTTACTGTCAGTTTCCAGTTGCGGCGACTTCCTTCTGTTTGTTGGCGAGGGAGTCAGTTCCGGTTAGGTTACTGTCAGTTTCCAGTTGCGGCGACTTCCTTCTGTTTGTTGGCGAGGGAGTCAGTTCCGGTTAGGTTACTTTCAGTTTCCAGTTGCGGCGACTTCCTTCTGTTTGTTGGCGAGGGAGTCAGTTCCGGTTAGGTTACTGTCAGTTTCCAGTTGCGGCGACTTCCTTCTGTTTGTTGGCGAGGGAGTCAGTTCCGGTTAGGTTACTGTCAGTTTCCAGTTGCGGCGACTTCCTTCTGTTTGTTGGCGAGGGAGTCAGTTCCGGTTAGGTTACTGTCAGTTTCCAGTTGCGGCGACTTCCTTCTGTTTGTTGGCGAGGGAGTCAGTTCCGGTTAGGTTACTGTCAGTTTCCAGTTGCGGCGACTTCCTTCTGTTTGTTGGCGAGGGAGTCAGTTGCGGTTAGGTTACTGTCAGTTTCCAGTTGCGGCGACTTCCTTCTGTTTGTTGGCGAGGGAGTCAGTTCCGGTTAGGTTACTGTCAGTTTCCAGTTGCGGCGACTTCCTTCTGTTTGTTGGCGAGGGTGTCAGTTCCGGTTAGGTTACTGTCAGTTTCCAGTTGCGGCGACTTCCTTCTGTTTGTTGGCGAGGGAGTCAGTTCCGGTTAGGTTACTTTCAGTTTCCAGTTGCGGCGACTTCCTTCTGTTTGTTGGCGAGGGAGTCAGTTCCGGTTAGGTTACTGTCAGTTTCCAGTTGCGGCGACTTCCTTCTGTTTGTTGGCGAGGGAGTCAGTTGCGGTTAGGTTACTGTCAGTTTCCAGTTGCGGCGACTTCCTTCTGTTTGTTGGCGAGGGAGTCAGTTCCGGTTAGGTTACTGTCAGTTTCCAGTTTCGGCGACTTCCTTCTGTTTGTTGGCGAGGGAGTCAGTTGCGGTTAGGTTACTGTCAGTTTCCAGTTTCGGCGACTTCCTTCTGTTTGTTGGCGAGGGAGTCAGTTGCGGTTAGGTTACTGTCAGTTTCCAGTTGCGGCGACTTCCTTCTGTTTGTTGGTTAGGGAGTCAGTTCCGGTTAGGTTACTGTCAGTTTCCAGTTGCGGCGACTTCCTTCTGTTTGTTGGCGAGGGAGTCAGTTCCGGTTAGGTTACTGTCAGTTTCCAGTTGCGGCGACTTCCTTCTGTTTGTTGGCGAGGGAGTCAGTTCCGGTTAGGTTACTTTCAGTTTCCAGTTGCGGCGACTTCCTTCTGTTTGTTGGCGAGGGAGTCAGTTCCGGTTAGGTTACTGTCAGTTTCCAGTTGCGGCGACTTCCTTCTGTTTGTTGGCGAGGGAGTCAGTTGCGGTTAGGTTACTGTCAGTTTCCAGTTGCGGCGACTTCCTTCTGTTTGTTGGCGAGGGAGTCAGTTCCGGTTAGGTTACTGTCAGTTTCCAGTTGCGGCGACTTCCTTCTGTTTGTTTGCGAGGGTGTCAGTTCCGGTTAGGTTACTGTCAGTTTCCAGTTGCGGCGACTTCCTTCTGTTTGTTGGCGAGGGAGTCAGTTCCGGTTAGGTTACTTTCAGTTTCCAGTTGCGGCGACTTCCTTCTGTTTGTTGGCGAGGGAGTCAGTTCCGGTTAGGTTACTGTCAGTTTCCAGTTGCGGCGACTTCCTTCTGTTTGTTGGCGAGGGAGTCAGTTCCGGTTAGGTTACTGTCAGTTTCCAGTTGCGGCGACTTCCTTCTGTTTGTTGGCGAGGGAGTCAGTTCCGGTTAGGTTACTTTCAGTTTCCAGTTGCGGCGACTTCCTTCTGTTTGTTGGCGAGGGAGTCAGTTCCGGTTAGGTTACTGTCAGTTTCCAGTTGCGGCGACTTCCTTCTGTTTGTTGGCGAGGGAGTCAGTTCCGGTTAGGTTACTGTCAGTTTCCAGTTGCGGCGACTTCCTTCTGTTTGTTGGCGAGGGAGTCAGTTCCGGTTAGGTTACTGTCAGTTTCCAGTTGCGGCGACTTCCTTCTGTTTGTTGGCGAGGGAGTCAGTTCCGGTTAGGTTACTGTCAGTTTCCAGTTGCGGCGACTTCCTTCTGTTTGTTGGCGAGGGAGTCAGTTGCGGTTAGGTTACTGTCAGTTTCCAGTTGCGGCGACTTCCTTCTGTTTGTTGGCGAGGGAGTCAGTTCCGGTTAGGTTACTGTCAGTTTCCAGTTGCGGCGACTTCCTTCTGTTTGTTGGCGAGGGAGTCAGTTCCGGTTAGGTTACTGTCAGTTTCCAGTTGCGGCGACTTCCTTCTGTTTGTTGGCGAGGGTGTCAGTTCCGGTTAGGTTACTGTCAGTTTCCAGTTGCGGCGACTTCCTTCTGTTTGTTGGCGAGGGAGTCAGTTCCGGTTAGGTTACTTTCAGTTTCCAGTTGCGGCGACTTCCTTCTGTTTGTTGGCGAGGGAGTCAGTTGCGGTTAGGTTACTGTCAGTTTCCAGTTGCGGCGACTTCCTTCTGTTTGTTGGCGAGGGAGTCAGTTGCGGTTAGGTTACTGTCAGTTTCCAGTTGCGGCGACTTCCTTCTGTTTGTTGGCGAGGGAGTCAGTTCCGGTTAGGTTACTGTCAGTTTCCAGTTTCGGCGACTTCCTTCTGTTTGTTGGCGAGGGAGTCAGTTGCGGTTAGGTTACTGTCAGTTTCCAGTTTCGGCGACTTCCTTCTGTTTGTTGGCGAGGGAGTCAGTTGCGGTTAGGTTACTGTCAGTTTCCAGTTGCGGCGACTTCCTTCTGTTTGTTGGCGAGGGAGTCAGTTCCGGTTAGGTTACTGTCAGTTTCCAGTTGCGGCGACTTCCTTCTGTTTGTTGGCGAGGGAGTCAGTTCCGGTTAGGTTACTTTCAGTTTCCAGTTGCGGCGACTTCCTTCTGTTTGTTGGCGAGGGAGTCAGTTCCGGTTAGGTTACTGTCAGTTTCCAGTTGCGGCGACTTCCTTCTGTTTGTTGGCGAGGGAGTCAGTTGCGGTTAGGTTACTGTCAGTTTCCAGTTGCGGCGACTTCCTTCTGTTTGTTGGCGAGGGAGTCAGTTCCGGTTAGGTTACTGTCAGTTTCCAGTTGCGGCGACTTCCTTCTGTTTGTTGGCGAGGGTGTCAGTTCCGGTTAGGTTACTGTCAGTTTCCAGTTGCGGCGACTTCCTTCTGTTTGTTGGCGAGGGAGTCAGTTCCGGTTAGGTTACTTTCAGTTTCCAGTTGCGGCGACTTCCTTCTGTTTGTTGGCGAGGGAGTCAGTTCCGGTTAGGTTACTGTCAGTTTCCAGTTGCGGCGACTTCCTTCTGTTTGTTGGCGAGGGAGTCAGTTCCGGTTAGGTTACTGTCAGTTTCCACTTGCGGCGACTTCCTTCTGTTTGTTGGCGAGGGAGTCAGTTCCGGTTAGGTTACTGTCAGTTTCCAGTTGCGGCGACTTCCTTCTGTTTGTTGGCGAGGGAGTCAGTTCCGGTTAGGTAACTTTCAGTTTCCAGTTGCGGCGACTTCCTTCTGTTTGTTGGCGAGGGAGTCAGTTCCGGTTAGGTTACTGTCAGTTTCCAGTTGCGGCGACTTCCTTCTGTTTGTTGGCGAGGGAGTCAGTTCCGGTTAGGTTACTGTCAGTTTCCAGTTGCGGCGACTTCCTTCTGTTTGTTGGCGAGGGAGTCAGTTCCGGTTAGGTTACTGTCAGTTTCCAGTTGCGGCGACTTCCTTCTGTTTGTTGGCGAGGGAGTCAGTTCCGGTTAGGTTACTGTCAGTTTCCAGTTGCGGCGACTTCCTTCTGTTTGTTGGCGAGGGAGTCAGTTCCGGTTAGGTTACTGTCAGTTTCCAGTTGCGGCGACTTCCTTCTGTTTGTTGGCGAGGGAGTCAGTTCCGGTTAGGTTACTGTCAGTTTCCAGTTGCGGCGACTTCCTTCTGTTTGTTGGCGAGGGAGTCAGTTCCGGTTAGGTTACTTTCAGTTTCCAGTTGCGGCGACTTCCTTCTGTTTGTTGGCGAGGGAGTCAGTTCCGGTTAGGTTACTGTCAGTTTCCAGTTGCGGCGACTTCCTTCTGTTTGTTGGCGAGGGAGTCAGTTCCGGTTAGGTTACTGTCAGTTTCCAGTTGCGGCGACTTCCTTCTGTTTGTTGGCGAGGGAGTCAGTTCCGGTTAGGTTACTTTCAGTTTCCAGTTGCGGCGACTTCCTTCTGTTTGTTGGCGAGGGAGTCAGTTCCGGTTAGGTTACTGTCAGTTTCCAGTTGCGGCGACTTCCTTCTGTTTGTTGGCGAGGGAGTCAGTTGCGGTTACGTTACTGTCAGTTTCCAGTTGCGGCGACTTCCTTCTGTTTGTTGGCGAGGGAGTCAGTTCCGGTTAGGTTACTGTCAGTTTCCAGTTGCGGCGACTTCCTTCTGTTTGTTGGCGAGGGAGTCAGTTGCGGTTAGGTTACTGTCAGTTTCCAGTTGCGGCGACTTCCTTCTGTTTGTTGGCGAGGGTGTCAGTTCCGGTTAGGTTACTGTCAGTTTCCAGTTGCGGCGACTTCCTTCTGTTTGTTGGCGAGGGAGTCAGTTCCGGTTAGGTTACTTTCAGTTTCCAGTTGCGGCGACTTCCTTCTGTTTGTTGGCGAGGGAGTCAGTTCCGGTTAGGTTACTGTCAGTTTCCAGTTGCGGCGACTTCCTTCTGTTTGTTGGCGAGGGAGTCAGTTGCGGTTAGGTTACTGTCAGTTTCCAGTTGCGGCGACTTCCTTCTGTTTGTTGGCGAGGGAGTCAGTTCCGGTTAGGTTACTGTCAGTTTCCAGTTTCGGCGACTTCCTTCTGTTTGTTGGCGAGGGAGTCAGTTGCGGTTAGGTTACTGTCAGTTTCCAGTTTCGGCGACTTCCTTCTGTTTGTTGGCGAGGGAGTCAGTTGCGGTTAGGTTACTGTCAGTTTCCAGTTGCGGCGACTTCCTTCTGTTTGTTGGCGAGGGAGTCAGTTCCGGTTAGGTTACTGTCAGTTTCCAGTTGCGGCGACTTCCTTCTGTTTGTTGGCGAGGGAGTCAGTTCCGGTTAGGTTACTGTCAGTTTCCAGTTGCGGCGACTTCCTTCTGTTTGTTGGCGAGGGAGTCAGTTCCGGTTAGGTTACTTTCAGTTTCCAGTTGCGGCGACTTCCTTCTGTTTGTTGGCGAGGGAGTCAGTTCCGGTTAGGTTACTGTCAGTTTCCAGTTGCGGCGACTTCCTTCTGTTTGTTGGCGAGGGAGTCAGTTGCGGTTAGGTTACTGTCAGTTTCCAGTTGCGGCGACTTCCTTCTGTTTGTTGGCGAGGGAGTCAGTTCCGGTTAGGTTACTTTCAGTTTCCAGTTGCGGCGACTTCCTTCTGTTTGTTGGCGAGGGAGTCAGTTCCTGTTAGGTTACTGTCAGTTTCCAGTTGCGGCGACTTCCTTCTGTTTGTTGGCGAGGGAGTCAGTTGCGGTTAGGTTACTGTCAGTTTCCAGTTGCGGCGACTTCCTTCTGTTTGTTGGCGAGGGAGTCAGTTCCGGTTAGGTTACTGTCAGTTTCCAGTTTCGGCGACTTCCTTCTGTTTGTTGGCGAGGGAGTCAGTTGCGGTTAGGTTACTGTCAGTTTCCAGTTTCGGCGACTTCCTTCTGTTTGTTGGCGAGGGAGTCAGTTGCGGTTAGGTTACTGTCAGTTTCCAGTTGCGGCGACTTCCTTCTGTTTGTTGGCGAGGGAGTCAGTTCCGGTTAGGTTACTGTCAGTTTCCAGTTGCGGGGACTTCCTTCTGTTTGTTGGCGAGGGAGTCAGTTCCGGTTAGGTTACTGTCAGTTTCCAGTTGCGGCGACTTCCTTCTGTTTGTTGGCGAGGGAGTCAGTTCCGGTTAGGTTACTTTCAGTTTCCAGTTGCGGCGACTTCCTTCTGTTTGTTGGCGAGGGAGTCAGTTCCGGTTAGGTTACTGTCAGTTTCCAGTTGCGGCGACTTCCTTCTGTTTGTTGGCGAGGGAGTCAGTTCCGGTTAGGTTACTGTCAGTTTCCAGTTGCGGCGACTTCCTTCTGTTTGTTGGCGAGGGAGTCAGTTCCGGTTAGGTTACTGTCAGTTTCCAGTTGCGGCGACTTCCTTCTGTTTGTTGGCGAGGGAGTCAGTTCCGGTTAGGTTACTGTCAGTTTCCAGTTGTGGCGACTTCCTTCTGTTTGTTGGCGAGGGAGTCAGTTCCGGTTAGGTTACTGTCAGTTTCCAGTTGCGGCGACTTCCTTCTGTTTGTTGGCGAGGGAGTCAGTTCCGGTTAGGTTACTGTCAGTTTCCAGTTGCGGTGACTTCCTTCTATTTGTTGGCGAGGGAGTCAGTTCCGGTTAGGTTACTGTCTGTTTCCAGTTGCGGCGACTTCCTTCTGTTTGAGATTTTATTTTACATTTTTAACGAAACATCAAACCCTAGCAAAAACTATATTTATTCCTTCACTAATAGCACTAGGGTTATGAACGGAACCGCGCTAAGATGACGCAGTTCCTGTGAGTCGGACTATTTTTTAGTTTTTCTCTTTAATTGCGAGGTTTCCAAACTATTTCCCTCAAAAGCTGGATTTATTTGTTAAGTTAAGGAGCACGTTTATATTAAATTATTTTATCTTAAGCTTTTCCGATACAAACTTTGTCATTTTCTGATCAACAATCAGAACACACAAGCGTTTACGGGATCAGAAGGTAAGCTCAAAATGGCGCTGGCCGGACAACACGTTGTTTCCTACCCTCACGCGCCACTCAAAATCCGGCGTGGCGTAGCGGCGCCGGCGCGGCGCGCATGTCTAATTAATAGCAACAAGAGCCAACTGCATTGGCGGAAATCCACCTCACCACTTGTCAAACATATTTCCCGGGCTGTTTTTCCTTCGACTAGAACTATACAATAATCACCTACTCTTATAATGTTGACTTTGTTTATAACTTGCTTATTACAGCCATTTTCATCTTTCATCCCTGTGTCACTTTTGAAGAATCTCTCATCTTTAACTTTTTGTGTAAAATTTAATCTGCATTCTTCTCATATTTGTTATTTGTGGTTTTATCTACCTGACGTGCTGCCATTGATTACTTACACATGTTGATTCTACACAGCTCATGTTAGTGACGTCCTTTCTTCTTCAGGGTGATTGGTGGAGTCACCATCTTCGTCAGTCATGGAGTTTCTCACTTTCTTTTTCACACAAGAAGTATTTATGGAAACGGTGCTTACTTCTTTCAGGGATTTAGATTTTCTTTTTTTAATACAGGAATTTCCATATGGTTAACGCTCCGGTTATAAACTTTCAGCATCCAACCTTCTTTAAGGGTCATTTCATTTCAAATCACCCAATATTTTAATGAAATGTCACCCATGATTTCAGATTTTCCTGAAACTGCACATTTGCTTGTACTTATGCCCTAAGAATAACTGTGAAGTTTTATTGTTCTAGGATATATACTTTTTCGTTAATCCAATTTTAAAAATATTAATATTGTGATAATTTGGTTTCACTGAATGCGGGAAATGAGTAATATTTACAAAAACTATAATATTTCAGGTATAAATAAAGATTTTGATCTGGAAATTTTTTCATAGTTTAACAGAAGTACACACTTTACAAAAATGCAGTTATTTAAGTAGCCCTAGTATTACAAAAAATTATAAAATTCATATTGCTTGACATTATTGTGGTTTTTGAAACTAAACCAAGGGTTCACAAAAAGACTTGTAACTTTTTTCTCCAAAATGGTGGGAAGCTGGAAAAAGTTTCAAATAAACCCTAAAATTATGGGCTTTTTATTAGTATAAAAACATTAATGGCGTTTTTGTGAGGTCCATTTAAATAATGACATTTTCAATACAATTGTGTAAAACTTGATGCCAGTTGGTCAAGGGTCATTCACTGTGAAATCACGCAGGTCATGTTAGTCTGTGTAAAACTTGATGCCAGTTGGTCAAAGGTCATTCACTGTGAAATCACGCAGGTCATGTTAGCCTCGATTTCAGATTTCCTGAAACGTTGCTCATCCGCTTATACTTATGCCCTAAGAATACCTGTGACGCTTTATTGTTCTAGGATTTATACCTTTTTTTAATCGAATATTGACGAACGACATTATTCTTGTTTCCGAAACTAAAACAATGGTTTACAAAAACGCTTCTAACTTTTTTCTCCAAACAGCTGGAAAAGGTTTCAAACAAACCCTAAAATTATGAGCTTTTTATTAGTATTAAAAAATTAATGGCGTTTTTGTGGGGTCCATTTTTAAATAATGACGTGCTCAATAAAATTGTGTAAAATTTGGTGCCAGTTGCTCAGAGAGTACGATTTTTGCTTTTTAGCGCCCCTTGTCCATTGGTTGGATGATGTGAGTAGCATTTGGAGGCAACGCCAGTTATAAACATTGTGCCATAAATAGAGTAAGAAGTTGTGTGACCATTTCAATTTGCAGAAAACTATTATAAAAAGTTGCCTGTCAACATTAGGAGCAGAATGTCAACATTAGGAAAACATGTTGTCAACTTAAGTTTCTAGGAATAATCAATTAATAAAATCTGGATAGATGGATTCCTAATGAAAATCTCAACTACATTTTTCCCTATGCATCACTGACTACCGTTTTCCTAAAGTTGACACTAGTGTCAAGAAAAGGAGCCATGGTTGCATATTGTGTTCCCAATGTTGACACTACCATTATCTCAAGATCTGTTTATTTAATGTATGTCAAACCATTAAGGCTCCTAAATTTAAGCATCATAGAGTTCCTAGATATCACAAAAAAAAAACATTTAATGCATGCATTACCAAAAAAATATCTTAAAAAATATTCTTAATCCCTTGTCAAATTCACTGAGGAAACGGAGGAAGGGGAGTTATTCGAGGATTTTTCATACTAAAATGGCGGCACATGTTTTTAACAGAGTTACATAGTTGAACGGGTTAGTCAACATGATTCTCCAATAACTGTTCTTTCTATTGGACGTAAACTTATTGAATTCTCTTCAATCTAATTGTTATTTTTCAAATTTAAAATTGAAGTGTCAACTTAAGGAGCAGTGTCAACAATCGGGTCATTTACACTATATATATGTATGTATGTATACAGGGTGTCCCGAATTTAGATAAAACATCAGGAGCGTGTAGGGGGCCGAAAAACTAAGACAAAAATTCCTTTCGCTCGTCTATGCTTCTTTTTGGAGAAAATCGCAAAACAAGAAATGGAACAAGTTTTCATTTTTTACTTACTTATTTAAATTTTCGATGGAAAAAATTGTCATTGCGAATTGCTTCATGAAACCAATTACTAAAATACAATCTCTTGATGCTGATATAGTTTCCGTGTAGGGTTTCTGCAACGGTAATGCTTTAGAAGCGGTGCGAGTGTTAGCGCGCCGATTCACAAATAGAAGAATGCTTAATCGACGAGTCTTTTTGTTAACTTTTAATAGACTACATGAGACTGGGTCATTTTTCTTATTTGCATTTTTTTTATGTTATCTATTTAGTTTAGTTATTAAATGTTGCAGAAACTGGAGCATTACATCTAGCACTGACCTGATAAATTGGAGCTAAACACTGTTCTGATGATATTTGGTGCACTTCATCTATGATTCGTTCTCTTAATTGCTCTCTTGAGTCGATTGACACCGAATAAACATCCTGCTTCAAGATTCCCCGAACGAATAAATACATGGGTGTCATACCAGATGGTCGGGGTGACCAAGGTACTATTCCAATACATCGTTGTGGATAATTTATGTTTTTAATCTTTCGAGTAAGAAATACAGTCCCACCAGTAGTCCGTTTCAAATTCCAAGCCAAACGTTTAGAGAAAATTTAATGATTTTCTCCAAAACTAAGCAAAAACGACCAAATCTCTAAAGGACTTTTTGTCTCAGTTTTTGGACCCCTACAAGCTCCTGAAGTTTTATATATATATATATATATATATATATATATATATATATATATATATTTACGTCATTGAAGGCTTATTCTCGGAAGCAGTAAGTTTTTGTTTTTTTATCCTCTTTATTTATTATTTACACCCGACATGTTTTGTGAATTTTTTCGCTCTCCTCCAGGAGCACTTCTTGTTAGTAAGGAAGGAGGATTTACTCCGGAACCAAGTTATTAATTTGGCCGTAGAGGCCGTTATTTGTACTTCCTTATAATAAATATCAAGGGAAAAGATGGCCGACCAACGAGGAACATGTATTTTAATAAACAAAACCAAAACGGTTCATTATAGTCAGAGAGCTGGTAACGCACTTTTCATGGAGTGTTTTATGAACCCTGAATTTTTGCAATAGTGTACCTCTTAAGTGGATAAGAAGATAAGTATGTGTTTCCTGGAAATACCTTGGTGCACCAGGTACTGCGCATAGGGGAAAGGTGCAAAACAATATTGCCCAAAAATAGTGTTTTATTCAGAAGCCAACTACTATTAATGAAAAAAATTGCAAATTAAGGCAATTTTAAAGTTAATAATAAATAAGGCAGGCACTTTTAAAGGGGTTAAAATGTAAATTAAAAAAAAAAACACCAAAATACCTAGTTTTTATTTTAATATTAAATGAAGTGCTTTATTCAAGCTTATTTAAACTGCGTCTTCAATAAACATATTTGAAAATAATTACAAAAGGGCAGACACTTTTGAGGGGTTTAGTTATCAGAAAACATAAAAATAAATGTTGCATATGATTGATTGCAATACACTGCGCGTAACCGTAAGAGTGAATGAGAGCACCGCGCATTTTTGGTTTTTCTCTATGCTCTTATCGGTTCTTGCTCACACGATCTTGTACAGCTGTTCCGGTTTAAATGGCAGCGCGAATAAAACTCTCATTTAATATTACAAAAAAACAATTAAGTTCTTTTTTTTTAGGTGTTATATCCTTTAAAAATGTCTGCCGTATTTATAATTCATTGTAAAATTTTCTTAATTTATAAGACTTAATATTTAGATAGTTGGCTTCTGAATAAACTCTATTTTTGGGAAATATTGTTTTACACCTTTCCTCTATGCGGAGTACCTGGTGTTCCAAGGTATGTACAGGAACCACACACATACCCTCTTATCTACCCAAGAGGTAGATTATAGCAAAATTTCAGGGTGCATAAAATCCTTCACGAAACGTACGGCTACTGGCTCTCGGACTATTAGAATTTGGGGTTTACTCAGAATCGTGTTCTAATTGAATTAAACCACCACCCTTGGGAGTTTGGGTATTATGGGCATTACCAGGTGCGTTACTGTATGCTTCTGAACAGCTGTAACCGGTATTCTGCTTTCGTCTCTGTTCTATCTATAAATAATAGATGTCCAATTTTTAGATTCTATACGTCATGACAATTCCGGTTTTTCAAATTTGTATATATGTGTGTGTGTGAGTATATATATATATATATATATATATATATATATATATATATATATGTATGTGTGTGTGTGTGTTATCGCTGTAGCGACACTTGATATGGGGTTTCGTTGAAATATAGCAAAGCTTGCGGCCGGTATGGGGAATATAATAATGTGAGCCTGTAGTATACCTCCCCTCCGCATGGACCTATTTTGCTGGTTTTTCAAGTGCAACCTACACTACTTCTAAAAGTGCAGAAACCTGAATTTAATGAGCTCTCCGAAGTGGAGTCCATTGGCAACCTTAATAAAGTAAATAGAGTAAGTGATTAATGACAGAAATCAGGATACGAAAAGAAAGTTCTCAAATATGAGAACAGGGGCGCTCTAAATTTTTCTAGCTTCAAAACACAATTTTGCTGCAAGTAATTGAACAAATCTCTCTGACAATTGTGAAAGATTGATTTTTGAATTGAGAGACATTCTTTTGAATGTCTTAAAATTTTTTATAATCCCAAAAATTCCGACGCGTAGGAACTACGCTTCCGTTCATATCCCTAGTGCCATTAGTAAAGGAATCGAAGCAGTAAATGGTAGAGTTTGATCTTTCGGGAAAAATATAAAATTGAATCTCAAAGAGAAAGAAGGTGTTCCGGTAAACAGATTCTACTTGTTGACAAACTTCACCTTTTAAATTAGACGAATTGTACCAAATTTCAACAAAATAGGACCATTTTTGAGACCGTTGGGGAGCGAACAGATATATATATATATATATATATATATATATATATATATATATATATATATATATATATACAGGGTGTCCCAGTATATGTATCCACCCCCTTTTCCTCTTAGAGTTGTTGGAATTTCAAAATGAAACTTGGTAGGTCTTAGTTATGTTGCATGAGGTTACATTTGAAGGTTTAGTTGACTTTGTAACATTCTCCAGTTTTTCTCCAGCGCATCTAACTCTTGATTTTCCAATGGCGGCAGGTATTTTATATGACAAATTCTGATAGAAAATTTAATTTTAAGACTAATTTATTCCGAGACAGCTTTTGATCCGACGCACCGTTTGCGCGTAAAACACAAAAAACTGAAAAATATCGCCCTTTTGTAGACAAATTCCTATTTATCACTGAAACCAAGCCTTGTACGTAAAAACACCTCAATGTAAACGTTGTAGCCTATTAATTTTCCTTTCAGATGATACCAAGATCAAAGTTGTAGATTGAATATTTAACGGGGTATTATGAATGAAAACAAAGGCTTTTTTTTTTTTTAGTTTTATGTAATAATAATTTCATATGGAAAAATAAATTTATTCTGTTCTGTTTAATAATAATTTTTATGTACTTTTTTTCATAAAGTAAATAAGTACTTTTTTTTTATTGTTTATATCAGCTACTTTTTTTTTCTATTCATATCGATTTTCTGAATTGTTACTTTTTAAAACATTTAAGGTATATTTTTCATTCATAATATCCCGTTAAATATTAAACCTACAACTTTGATCTTGGTATCATATGAAAGGAAAATTAATAGGCTACAACGTTTGTATCGAGGTGTTTTTACGTAAAAGGCTTGGTTTCAGTGATAAATAGGAATTTGTCTACAAAAGGGCGATATTTTTCAGTTTTTTGCGTTTTACGCGCAAACGGTGCGTCGGATCAAAAGATGTCTCGGAATAAATTAGTCTTAAAATTAAATTTTCTATCAGAATTTGTCATAAAAAATACCTGCCGCCATTGGAAAATCAAGAGTTAGATGCGCTGGAGAATGTTACAAAGTCAACTAAACCTTCAAAAGTAACCCTTATGCAACATAACTAAGACCTACCAAGTTTCATTTTGAAATTCCAACAACTCTAGGAGGAAAAGGGGGTGGACACATATACTGGGACACCCTGTATATATATATATATATATATATATATATATATATATATATATATATATATATATATATATATATTTGAACTACCGTTATTTTCGTGATCTATAGGCTCTGAAACAGAACTTTTTAAGCTGAACTTGCTACAGAGGCTCTTGCTCGGATAATGCCAAATATCGGTGGATCAGGTCAAAATCGAAAAAGGCTGCTGATAACAGTCAGTTCTATCTTGCTGTTTGCTGCTCCCGTTTGGTCGAGCGCAATGAAGGTAAAGGCATCCGCGCGAAGTTTTAATACGATTTATCGTCGAAGTGCTCTACGTGTCTGCAGAGTTTTACGTACGGTATCTTACGATGCGGTATTCCTCATGGCGGAAGAGCGTAATAGGATCTAGCGGAGGAAAATATGAGGCCATGACGCCCATTGGAAGGCTTTCGAAAAAGATGAGAAGAACATGACGATGGAGAGCTGGGAAAGGCGTTGGACTACATCAACATCGGGAAGATGGACACACCGATTAATTCCTCCCATCAAAACATAGAGAGAAAGGAAGCATGGAGAAGTAGATGTTTATCTAACTCAGTTGCTCACTGGACTCGGCTGTTTCAGTACCTAGCTCGTTTTAAGTAAGATGATGAGTCTTCATCCCTACATGCGCCCCGAAAGATGAGACTGCGGAACGTGTGTTCTTCGAATGACCGAGATTTTGCATCCAAAAGGGCAAATTGGACAGGAAAGTAGGTAATTAAAAGAAAAAAACAGTTCTGAAACATAAAATGGTGGTAGGGAGGAACCGTGCCAAAAGAGTAGTATTACAATATCATATTTCTTTTTATCTCTAAAGGAGGTTGCAATTATAAAATAATCTATTTAATTTGATAAGAACCACCTATTTTAACTATACAAATTAATTTAATATCTTAAGACTTTAACCCATTCATTCATTTTATGGTACTGTTTTAGTGCCATTATATTTTTTTTATATACTATCCTTCTTCTATATTTTTTTACAATATTCCCAAATTTCAAGTGTTTGGAGCAAACCACCACCCGTTCTGGTGCCAACACCCTACTTAACTAACCACGCCCTTTCCTTTCTTTCATAAATGTTGCCCGACACCAAGAATCATTGCTAAAGAATAGAATTGTGGCACCCACACACATATCAGGGACCTTGGAAGAGAAAGGGTGAATCTGAAAACCCGATTTTTTTTTTAAATTTCTCTTTCTCTGAGTCACAAAGATGTAGGTAACACAACGCTTCGCCTTGTTTCTCTGGTTCGTCTTTAGTTCTCTCAGAGTTTCAAGTTAAAGTAAATAGAACCATCATCTATGAATGTCCGATTTCAAGGGCCAATCCCAGGTCAGAAACTCCTCTACTAGCAATTTGTTAACCATAAATGAATCGTATAAATTACAATTAAGACAATGAATTTCAATTGCATACTTTTTCAATCAGATTTATGAATCAGCATTCTATAGAGTAAACATTCTCCCTTCCTGTCCTGAAGCACTTGTAGAACTTCGACTTCGATTTCCCTCAATCCAGAATTCGTGAATCGCCCTTAATCTTCCAAGGCCCTGATATATGATGAAGATTATTTCATGCGGCCAACTTGGGTTTAGATATTTGCTAAATGATGGTGTTGAGAAAATGTTGAATAAGAATGTTTATAACATTGCTCCCTTACTGAGATGTAGTGTTCCTTGAGCGATGACGCAGGAGAAGCAGGCCAAGAGCCATGGACATACACTCATCGCGGTCTGGATGCGAACTGAACTCTTGCCAGCTTCGTTTTCCTGGTTGCGGATTAATCAGCTAACCCGGCGACCGGTTTGGCAGGAAAGTTAGTTTACTAGTGCCGTCATCGACAAGCTGTATTCGTACAAACAAATACACAATACAGTTTAAGGGGGGAGGGGGAAAGAGAGTTTTGTAGGTTCAAACATGTCCGCCTCGAACTGAATCTCAATGTAAAAATATCTCCCAATGAAATAATCAAATCATTTTATCGCGGTTCCTCCCTCCCTTCATTGGGAGGAAACCCGCTAATAACGTTGACCTCATCATGCAATCCGGAAGTGTCCAGATATAAATCCACAGATTTCGAAAATAAAATAACAGTGGTTCAAATTTGTAAATATTAGCGCGGTTCCTCCCTATCTCCATAGGGAGAACCCGCTTATGAGGTTGACCTCACGCAAGTGCCGACTAGAAACTTTCTCGTTTCAGACCCCATAAAGCACGAAAATATAGGTGGTTCAAATTTGTGTATATATATATATATATATGCATGATTGTCTGTTCGCTCTCTAGCAAGCTCAAAAATGGTCCGATTTTGATGAAATTTGGTAAAAAAATCAGTTGTCTAATTTGAAAGGTCAAGTTCGTTAACCAGCAGAATCCGCCCACTGGAAGATAGTGTTCGGGGCGAAATTCGCGCAAAAAAAATCGTAACGCTTACGTTTTTGAGTTCATAAGCTTGCAGGTAGTCGTTTTGTAGGTTCCTTAAAGTAGAAAAACGAATTATATATCTGTCGCCATTTTTTCAGAAAAGCGAAAAAAATATTTTTCATCAATGTATAAACTCAAAACATCTTGGGCCCGTGCTACCTTGTAAATAGTATTTCTTCATCCCTCGATGAATGGACGCATCAAGTCAGAGCCTCAAACAGTGTTGGCCGAATAATAAGCATTTCCGCTGGTGTAACACAAGGAGCAGTACTCAGCCCTTTACTGTCCAACTTGTATTGTCATGACTTCCACGAGCCTCGAACTGTCACTGACGCTCTGTTTCTATTAGAAATGAAGGAGATCCCAGGAACCATGGCAGACCTACAGTCATTTTGGACAACATTACATCGTGGTTCGAAAGGTAGAAACTCTGCATCAATTCTATTGAAGACTGAATTAACCATTTCCGCGCTGAGGCACTGTTGCTCACAAAGTGAAATGAACCACTCAAGGGAATTCAGATGTGTTATTATTTTATTTACGATAGCCAATTCAGATAAGCCGGGCGGGAATTCCGCTTGCACTCTGTCTTCTGTTCCGTCATTTGCAAAGCCTTTTAATGATCAAACACTTAAATGAATCACTATAGATACTCATTAAGTCTCGTTTAAAACTAGGGAAAGCTATGAGAGGTCATGCAAGGGAGATAGTGTTTTATATTTATCAATACTTGGCCAAAGCTAAGGATGAAAACGTTTTAAATTTCATGGTGATAAGATTATGACTGAGAGAATTTTTACCGCCTATTTTCTACCGGGAATATAGGCCACACCCTTTTCTCTCCATCTAACTATCTATTTGAACAGGCAATGTTATAGTCTGAATTGTTTTCAGCCTTAGCTTTGGCTAAGTATTGATAAACATTATACACAATCTGCCTTGTCTGACCTTTCATAGCCTAATCTAGAAGGTCAAGTTCGTTACCAGCAGAGTCCGTCCACTGTAATATGGCTTTTGGAGCGAAATTCGGAACTCTTACTTTTCGAGTTCGTATGCTTGCAGTTACTCGTCTTATAAGTTACTTAACACAGTAAAACCATGAATGAAACCATTTTTTAAGCAGTATCTGTAACTGTTTACGAAAAAAAATTGATACAAATGATTTTCCAAACTAGTTTTCAGTTTGGGTATTCGGAAACGATTGATTCAGTTGAAACTTGTTCCAGATGTTTGAAATTCATCTAATCTAAGACAGTTAATGTTTGGTTTCGTTTGGAGTAATAAGTATTAAGGAAGTACAATGAAATAAAATATTTCATTAACAGGCCTGAAAAGTTTTGGGAATTCCCTATATTTTCTAAAATATCTCGAAAACTGTTGGAAAATTCATTACAAAAAAAGATTCTGATGTAATTTTCGATGAGGCGATGTCAACCAGAGAAATAACGACTTAAATCTTCGAAATTGTTAGTTTTGCTCTTTTGAACGGGTTTTTGTATCTGTTTATCAAACGTTTCAATTGGTTGTTGCTTATTTTAATTGCATTTAACTGTAAAATGAGTATTTTTCCAAAAGAAGGTAAGAAAATGTAAAACAGTGTAATAGTATTTCCAAGAGTGAACGTTGAGAAGGTGGGGAAGTCGCCGTGATACTGTCAGTTTCCTGTTGTGGCGCCTTAAATCTATTTTCTCTTCGAGATTTTATTTTATATTTTCCAGGAAAGATCAAACCCCACCAATAACTGCTACTATTCCTTTACTAATGGCACTAGAGATTTGAACGGAACCACGCTACTTTGACACACTTCCTGCAAGTCAGACGTATTTAGCGCGGTTCCTCCCTCCCTTTATAGGGAGGAACCCCGCTTATAAGATTGATCTCATGACGCAATCCGGAAGTGCCGACTAGAAAATTTTGCGTTTCAGAAAAATGATGGTGGTTAAAATTTGTATACATTTATATATATATATATATATATATATATATATATATATATATATATATTTGTCTGTTCGCTCTCTAGGTCGAAGACGAATGGTAGGATTTTGATGAAATTTGGTACAAAAATCTTTCGTCTAATTTGAAAGGTCGAGTTCGTTAACCAGCAGAATCCGCCCACTGGAAGATGATGGCGTTTGGGGCGAAATTCGCGAAAAAAAAATCGTAACGCTTACGTTTTGGAGTTCATACGCTTGTAAATACTCGTTTTATAGGCTTCTTGGGCTAGGAAAACGAAAGAAACCATTTTCAAGGCGATAGCTTTAACCTTTTTCGAGAAAATTGGAAAAATAGTTTTTGAATACCGATTTTGGTTTGGGTACTTAGAATCATGGAATTCAGTTGAAACATTTTCTGCATGTTCTACTTTCATTAAAACTAGTATTTTAAAATTTTGGTTACGTTTGGAGTTAAGGAAGGGTTAGAATAAAATATTTTATTAACAGACATAAAAAGTTTTGGTAACTTTGTATACGTTCCTTAATATCTCGAAAAAGGTTGAGAATCTTAGTAAACGGAAGGATACCATTAGAAAGCTTACTAAATTCTCTACAAAAAAGGTTGTGATGAAAGTTTTGATTAGGCGATGTCAATCGGAGAAATAAGTGCTTAAAACTTTAAAGTAATTGATTTCGCTTATTCGAACTGTTCTTTTTGTCTGTTTTTATTCCTTGTTATTTTTTAATTGCTTATAGTTGGATAATGTATTTGATAATAAATCAGGTTAAGAAAAATAAGAAAAACAATTTCCTAGGTTGGCCGACCCATCCAGGTAAGATCGTAAATCAAGACCTTTCTAGAAATGTGGACCCAAAATAATAACAGCTTCTATTTTAATCATTCTAAATGAGTCTAGGGATAAGAACGGAACCGCGCTAAGATGCTGCAGTTCCTGCGAGTCGGACTTTTAATATACTAGGGTTCCTTTTAGCACTTTCCTCTGAAGGAAAGTAGCTACTGGGGTTGCACTCATGACGGAATTTTTGAAAAATGTCTTCAAATCTTTATCGATCCTACCTAGTAGACACCGAAAATGACCCCAGTTAAAATGTATATATATATATATATATATATATATACTTATGTGCCTGTTAACACGATAGCGGCCGGGGTTTACTCCGGACCCACAATACCAATTCGCCACTACCAGCCGTAATTTTTGTTACATTTCAACGAAACTCGGTATTCGTGGTGGTAATCAACTGAGAAAATGTGTTGTAAAAATAAACTAAATCGGGTTATTGGGAGGGGGGGGGGGTTTACTCCGGACCTAAAGTACTAATATACTCATACCGGTCGTAATTTCTGCTGTATTGTAACAAAAACCGGTATACGTAGTGGGTATCTTATGAGAAAGAAGTGTTGTAAAAATGAAGTAAATCGGTCTATTGGAAAGGATGGTTTACTTTAAACTCTGTTTCATTAGAATTAACCGGCCAGACGTAGGTTCCCAAAGCCGCCACGAGGAGCGCTATCTGCCACTAGGGGGACTGTATCCTGTTCCTGCGTCAGATCAAAAGACGGAAAATGAAGGTATTGTGTATTTATTCAGTAGTACAGTATTATGTATTAAGATAACTCTGGAAGCAAATTATTTAAAAAATAACAATTGAACAGTTCTCATAAGAAATGTAAATGAGCAGAAATGTTCACGTTTTTATTTTATTTATATAGGTTATTTACAGCAAATTATTCAGAACTGTAGTCTACACTACAAAAATTCTGAGGAAAGTGCTTAGTTATGTAGTTATGCAGCTCCTGCGCGACGGACTTTTTACTAACTTTTGAGGTTATCTGTTAACCTGTTGGATGTGGTTTACTCAGAACCTCAGGGCTACATAGGAATGACTTTTTTTAAAAAAAAACGTTTTCTTCTGTTGAGTTTCCATCCAATGAATGTTGGTGTACAATTTTCAGTGATTTGCATCACATACTTATTGAATATCGGTTCAGAGGAGTAGGTAAAGGAAATTCATTCTAAGTAAAAATGTATTTTATATTTATTTTTTTAGTGGATTGCTCTTAGAGCTTCTGTAAATACGAAATACATAAATAAAAACAGAACAAAACATAAATATAATTTACACATAAGTGATTAAATCATTTTCTTAACAAGACAAAAAAAAATATTATCCCTTAACAATTTGTGATGTAGTATTTATAAATATAGTATCTTTGATAAAAACAAAAAGTGCAAAATAAGAAAAAGAGAATACAAAAATGTTAAATATTGTTTGTATCCTATCATAATATACTTTGTTTATATGTTATATTTTAAATTTCTTCACATAGGCCCGTATGTTTGGTTGGTCAGACTGCTACTCGTCCCAGTAGTTCCTCTCGATTGTGCAATTTTTCGCCAGATTCAACACAGGCTTCATCAGGAAATAAGTGAATCAATCCCTTGACTTAGGGTTGTAGGTAGCCTGATGAAGCTGGTGTGGAATCTGGCGAAATATTGCACTATGGAGAGGAGCAGTACCACTGCAGAAAGAAGCAGTCTGACCAACCAAACATATGAGCCCCAGTGAGGTAACTTAAAATATAACATATATATGGTCTTTTTTACTTTAGGTACACCAGTTACTTTTTCATGTTATCAGTGATTTATCATACTGTTATTTAATAACACATGTCTATTTTAAAAGAAAAAAGTGAAATAAAAAGGTTATATACAAAAACAACATTTATTTAAAATGTGAGTATTACCTTCCAGAATCTGTAATATAGAACCAAATTTCATTTTAGGAGCCAATAAGACCATTGACTTTAAAATTGCCTCAAAAAGGTCCTTTTTTTCCTACCTCCTCCTCCACAAGAATTACCTTCTTCAAATAGCAAATTGTATGAGGTTCTATAACCATAAATAAAGATCATATGACTTGGTAACTGAAATCACTAATGACATGAAAAATTAACTGGTGTACCTATAGTAAAAAAGACCCTAGAGATTAGTGATATATATCAGAGATGGGCATAATTTTATTTATAAATAAAAATACGAATTTATTCGTACTTATATATTTGTGAATACGAATATAAATAAATTCGTATTCATAAGTGTGAATACGAATTTATTTTTATTCACATATATTAAATATAAAAATACAAATAAAATTTTATTCGCAAATTTTTCTGCGAATACAAATAAATTCACAGAAAAAATTGTAATTAATCACAAAAAATGTGAATATTTACAAAAAATCACATTAAAATATACGAATAAAAATTTATCCACATTATAATTTGTGAATAAAAATTTATTCACAATAAAATTCGCAAATAAATTATGAATTTATTCTTATTACGATGATATTACGAAAGTTATTGAAGGTGATTTTTTTTTTGTTTTTATTATTTTTTTTATTTTTTTTAAGGAGGTACAGATGACAAACTGTGTCCCTGCAGCATGGCTGGTGGTTCCGCGGCGGACTCGGGGTAAACAAAAAATCTAGGCGCTAATAACCTAGACGTTAAACGCCTTAAAAAAAAAAAAAAAAAATATCACCTTCAATAACTTTCGTAATATCATCTTAATACGAATAAATTCATGATTTATATGCGAATTGTATTGTGAATAAATTTTTATTCACAAATTATAATGTGAATAAACTTGTATTCGTATATTTTAATGTGTTTTTTTAATCACTTGATTTTTTGTAAATATTCACATTTTTTGTGATTATTTACAATTTTTTCTGTGAATTTATTTTTATTCGCAGAAAAATTTGCGAATAAAATTTTATTTGTATTTTTATATTTAATATATGTGAATAAAAATAAATTCGTATTCACACTTATGAATACGAATTTATTTATATTCGTATTCACAAATATATGAAGTTCGAATAAATTCGTATTTTTATTTATAAATAAAATTATGCCCATCTCTGATATATATATATATATATATATATATATATATATATATATATATATATATATATATATGACTAATCTCTAATCTTTAGTTACATTTCTCCTTCTTCCATACATATTCCTAATTATATCAGGTGATTTTTAATATATCTAACATTTTTACATTAACACATACATTTACTTACATTTTTGCATTAAGTTAGCAACATATGTATGAAAAATGATTAGCTCATGGGAATATATAGTTTGTAACAATAAATAATGAATTACAAATGCAATCCTGACTTTGATTTATGTCGGCCAAACAATATCTTCAATCCATTTAACGTAATTAGCAACATTTGTATAAACTCCGGGATTGTTTGTTGCGCACTTTTTCCCGAACGACGTAACACCAATTATTGAATACATACAATATGGTGTCTGCAGTGGTATTTGCAACGGCCCACCTGAATCACCCTGTAAAAGAAAAGATTTGGTTAGAAAGCTCCGTTATAAAATATATAAAGGATCTCCCTTTTATGCGGGCTTCAATTAAAACATCTTGTAATGTGTTAGAGATATATCACAAAATTCCAAAGAACCAATGATTTAAGGCTTAAGGGTCAGTCCATATCAGATCATCCAGGCCATGAAACCCATGTCCACAGAATTGCCGGAAACTCCGTCAAAGTCTCTCGTTTGCTTAAGGGTCAATCCATATCAAATCATCCAGAAAAATAGTGAAATGAAACCCATGTCCTCAGAATTGCCTGAAACTTTTTTTATTTGTTGAACTGGTCATTCTAATGATATATTCCAAATTTTAGTTGGATATCTTCAATACTTTTTGAGTTATGAATTTTTAAAGTTGTCTATAAAACTTGGTTTTGCTTTTACTGACGATTTAAGTCAAAGCGACTTTAATTTACTAAAAAAATCATTACTCTGTTAATGTTAATGATATCTCAATGAGATTTTCACCAAAATAGTCCCAATAATATTTTTAATATGGGAAAAATATATTTACTATCTGTTATGCTTCTGGTTGCTAAGAATATTTATTTAAAAACAAAATTTTAATTTAAAATAAATTAAAAACATAAAAATTTCAAAAATCGATAAAAATAAAAGGCGCTCCATAAAATCAAGTTCTTTTTTCATTCATTCTTAAAAGTATAAACTATTAGATTTTAAAAGAAAAACTCTGGGATTTTGCTGTTAAGTATTCTTAAATCAATAAAATAATATAAATTCCTTTTTTTAATAATTACCTACTTAAACGTCGGGCGTGGTCAGTACCTGAATGGGTGACCGACTATGTGCTGTTGGCATTATAAAAGGGTGGTAACCCGTTGATAGCCCGGCGCTAATAGCCAAAAAAAGAAACTTAACAGCAAAATCCCAGAGTTTTTCTTTTAAAATCTAATAGTTTATACATTTAAGAGTGTATCTATGAAAAAAGAACTTGATTTTATGCAGCGCCTTTTATTTTTATCGATTTTTGAAATTTTTATGTTTTTCATTTATTTTAAATTAAAATTTTGTTTTTAAATAAATATACTTAGCAACCAGAAACATAACAGATAGTAAATATATTTTTTCCATATTCAAAATATAATTGTGATTATATTGATGAAAATCCCATTGAAATATCATTAACATTAACAGAGTAATGATTTTTTTTAGTAAATGAAAGTCGCTTTGACTTAAACCGTCAGTAAAATCAAAAACAAGTTTTATAGACAACTTTAAAAATTCATAACTTAAAAAGTATTGAAGATATCTACCTAAAATTTGGAATATATCATTAGAATGACCAGTTCAACAAATAAAAAAAGTTTCAGGCAATTCTGAGGACATGGGTTTCATTTCACTATTTTTCTGGATGATTTGATATGGAGGCAACGAGGGACTTTGACGGACATTTTATGGAAAACTAAACGAAACTAAGATTCATATGTTTATATATTTTTGAGTAGTTTTGAAAAATATATTAAGTGTAAGGTAAAGAGGAAACAAGGAAATTTGAGCAAGCACTTGAGATTTTAAATTAGATTTCTTGGGATCAACGAATCACACATTTATAATTTTGCAATATTTTGAATTTTTCTGAGATATTTAATTTTGTTGGTCTCCCCTTGGTAGGGTATTTGGCTATTAGCGCCGGGCTATCTACAGGTTACCACCCTTATCTAATGCCAACAGCACGTGGTCGGTCACCCATTCAGGTACTGACCACGCCCGACGTTGCTTAACTTCGGTGATCTAAGTAAATTAATTTTACAAAATGTAATTATTAACTTTGCATTCATCGTTTGTACGTTCATTCGAACCAACGAACAAATGCTTCCTAATACCACCTTCTATATTCTCCCTTCTACATCAATCTTTAAACATTAATGAGGTTTAAAAAACATGAAAATCCAAAATGTAACAAACTGCATTCATGTAATTAGTAGTTAACTGCGTATTAAGGTACAGGTCAGTCGCACCAATTTAACTACTAACTACATTTGTAGTTGGTAGTTATAACTAATTTCTAATTTAATTTGCTTATATTAGTAGTTATTAGATTTAAATACATTTGTAGTTGGTAGTTATAACTAATTTCTAATTTAATTTGCTTATATTAGTAGTTATTAGATTTAACTACATTTGTAGTTGGTAGTTATAACTAATTTCTAATTTAATTTGCTTATATTAGTAGTTATTAGATTTAACTACATTTGTAGTTGGTAGTTACAACTAATTTCTAATTTAATTTGCTTATATTAGTAGTTATTAGATTTAACTACATTTTGCCCAACTCTGTAATACAGTAGGACCTCCATTATCCGGGACTCTATTATCCGGGATTCCAATTAACCGGGGTCTCGATGGGGGAATTTTTATTCCTTCTTTAAATATTATGTACATATATGTATGTAGATACAAACAAATTTATTGAATTATTTTTATTTTTATCAACTAAAGCATTTGATTTCATAATTATGTATTAAATATATATTTGTATGTGTGTAATGACGATTATGTACATAAATATGAATTTAAATTAATTACGTACATTGTAAACTAACGAATGGTAAAACAGCGATGTTTTCGGAAGAATGTGATGATTCCATATTTCTGGAAGCATCTCAATGGCGGAAATATTAGAACACGACTATTATGACCCGGAAACCTCTCAAGATGTTGAAACTGAATCATTTCTCAAAATCTCCAAAGTTCTTCCGGATTTCAACCATGTTGATAGGGATGACATGAAACATTGGCTGGAATGTGACATGAATGAAGATCTGAAAAACTTACAGAAACTGAGATAACAGATCTGCACCGAAAAAACGAGCCTTCGACCTCTGCGCAGAACGACCAAGGAAATGAGAGCGACGATTCGCTTGTCATTCAAGAAACGAAAATAAAGCACAACCAGACATTGGAGGCTCCAGAACTTCTGCTGAAGTATTTTGAGCAGGAGATTGCCGATTTTAGCAGAATTATCTTGTTACGGGCGATCAGAACAGATACAAGAAAAGAATTATATAACAAAACACAACGAAAAATTACTGAATTTCTTGGAAAAAAAATTTAATTTGAACTTGGGTTTATTTTTGCACTTATACAAATTATTAATTAATAAAACGTTTACATACACATTTCTCTATGCAAATAAGAAGGTTTACATGACATCTTGTACACAGTGTTTCTTTATAACCTTATAATCCAGCACATTTAGTCAATAAAATATTGAGTTTCGATTATCCGGGGTTTTCGATTATCCGGGGTTTTCGATTATCCGTGGACCACCCTCCCCGTCATTACCCAGGATAATGGAGGTCCTACTGTATATGCTAAATCATTTAGAAGAAACAAATTGTATATCAAAAATTGAATATATAAATGTAAGGGACCGATTAGAAAGGACGGGATTTAAAGGAATAGATAATGGGGAAATATTTGAGAGAAGCAGAAATCCCTTTCAAAACTACAATTTACACTGAGGTTACTATTACATACATAAACATCATAAAACATCGCTAAGATGAGAGAAGAGGTTGAGAGGTTGAGAGAGAAACAGCTAGATAAGAGTTATCAAATATCATTCTGGGGGACAAGAGCATAATTTGGAACTGACCTACATCTCATCGGCATCTCGGCCAAGACCTCAGGAACGGGCGTGGACTCTGCCCCATCGGAGGTAAGCCAGCTCTTTATACCCTTTGTGCCCCACTCCTGCTTTAGCAGGTGGCTGGACGAGAAACTCTTGTCAGGTCTTAAATCTTCCGGGAATCTTACGAATCAGCCACGTGCAGTTCCAACAACCCAGACGCAACGTTTGCGGATTCGTAGTTCTCACATCCCTAGAGATGGACAGCCAACCTTTGCTCTCATCCTTATTCACTTAATAATGACAAAGGGAAAATGGGGCCTTACATAAATTTAAAAAAAAAAATTAATAAATAAATAATCTGGTCTAAATAAATGTTCACCTGACATGTATCCTTTTTATCAACTCCTCCTGCACAAATCATGCGTTCAGGAACTATTCCTTGTGGTAGCTCAACAACATTTTTTCGGTATGACTCATAGCATTGTGTGCTAGTTACCAAATTTAGTTCAACTTTCTGCATTATTTCACTCGCTCTGCCCTCTGAAATGAAATTACTGAATAAACTAATGCTAAAAAATATTAATATTCAGATATTTTTTGATAAATAAAATTTAATAATAGCTAAATAATGGTTTGGAGTGGAAGTTTTGCCAGTATTCATTAACCCTTTAACGCACAGAGGGACATATGAGGCGTCTAGAATCAAAATAAGACACATCATTAAAACCAATTTGTTCAGAAAACAACAAAAACAGAACAAGTCTTATGTTTAATTTTATATATGTGTATAATTTTCTTAAAAGTTGTAAGTATCACAGAAGAATGTTTTTGAGGAATTTGAGAAGTTTATCTATTGAATTATCTATTTTGAAGGAATTTTTATTTTTGAAGTGTCTTACCTAGTTTTAAAATTCACTGATGTATGCCATATTTTGAAGCCAACTTTCCACTTCAGCATTAGAAAACAGCATGATTCTTTATCATTATATAGAAGACATTTTGAACTTGTAAAATTAACTGTTATCTCAAAATCGTAAAAATAGTGATGTGTCTTTTTTTTGATTCTAGACGCCTCATATATCTCACCCTATTTCTTGGAACCAATTTTTTTTTTAATTCAATAAGTACAGATTGGCAGTTGTTTTGCAATGGCCTAAAGTAAAAAAGTCCGTCCCGCAGGAGCTGCATAACTAAGCACTTTCCTCGGTATTAAGGTAGTGTAGATTGCATTCCTGAATAATTTTCTTAAAAAAAAAAAAAAAAAAAAAAAAAAAAAAAAAAAAAAAAAAAAAAAAAAAAAACATAAATAAAATAAAAACATGAACTTAAATACACAAAAACTTCATATTTTCGTCTTTTGAACTGACGGAGGAAGAGGATACAGGACTGTAGGGGAACTTCCCCCTAGTGGTAGAAAGCGCTCCTAGCGGAGGCTTTGTGAACCTACTTCTGGCGGGCTATTCCATTGAAATATAGTGCAAAGTAAACCCCCCTTTCCGATAGACCGATTTAGCTAATTTTTACAACACTTCTTTCTAATGAATTACTCACGACGTGTACCAAGTTTCGTTACAATGCCGCAGAAATTTCCACCGGTATGAGTATATTAGTAATTTGGGTCCGGAGTAAACCTCCCCTTGTAATGAACCAATTTAGTTTATTTTTACAACACATTTTTCTCTGTAGATGAGCACTACGAATACCGAGTTTCGTCGAAATACAACAAAAATTACGGCTGGTAGTGGCAAATTGGTTATGTGGGTCCGGAGTAAACCCCCCCTTCTAATGGACCGATTTAGTTTATTTTTACAACACATTTTTTTCTGTAGATTACCACTACCTGAAATATATCAAATACTACGGCTGGTATTGTCAAATAAGTGTTTTGGGTTTGGGGTGAACCCCCCCCCCCTTCCGTTGGACCGATTTTGGTGGTTTACGAACTGGTTCAATCGTTTGTTAATTGAACGCTGTATACCAAGTTTTGTGGCGAAAAAACAAAAACTCTGGCCGCTATCGTGTTAACAGACACACATATATATATAGATAAAATAACATCAAACACATATATATAGATATATATAAATTTTAAGGGGGTCATTTTGGGTGTCTACTAGGTAGGATCGATAAAGATTTGAAGAAATTTTTCAAAAATTCCGTGATGAGTGCAACCTCAATAGCTACTTTCCTTCGGAGGAAAGTGCTAAAAGAGAATAGACAAAAGAAGATTATGAATGTTTCTATTGATCAATGAATAATTTCTTCACCTCCCTTGGAGTAAAATATAAATATTCATATTGTTAAGATTTATTAATAATTTTGTATTTTAATGAGGAGGATTTAAGATGGAATTACAATATCTGCTACTTCCATGTTATAAGGAAACTCAATATTACAAGAATATTGTGTAACTAGATTATTTTATTTAAATCTAAAAATATATTAAGAATAATACTCCAGGATGTGAGTCCCCATCCAGAAGCTATGGCTTTAGGTTGGGTTATAGTTGTCTTGGTGTTTAAGCATATCGGCCGAATATAAATTCCTAGAGGAGCATCTCTTTCCAATTTATAAAGAGCTATATCGTGGTACAACTCCTCGCCTCCGTAATCAGGATGGTCTATTCTTTCTGTTATCCTTATTGTAACGGGATCTGCTTCATCGTAATTAGACGATACGTCCAGGTCTCCGAGGTTTGCCCAGCTTGCAAATCTAAAATTAATATTAAATTTCAATCGCTTACATCTCATTTATGTTCACAAGATACTTAGAATTTATAAAAAATAAATAAAATAAAATAAATAAAAACCATACCTATCAGAGCCTTTTGGCTAAATTTGAAAAATGCTTAACATGCTTTTAATGTGTATTTTGATTCAAGTAACAGGGTAATTTATTACATATGGCCAGAGTAATGATCTCATTTCTCAATTGGCCATATCAATGGCCTAGAATGAAAACCTTGTATCTCAAAAATAAAATTAATTAACTTTTAAACCTAATTAGATGGATATTATGGTTATTGAGAAGCCCGCAAGGTTTGCTTCTTCGTCAATATAGTCCAGGACGAGTAAGATAGAGTTTCTTTGACACTCAAGGATTGTCAAAGAGAATCTTATCCATCTAATAAAGTATAAAAGTTATTAAAGTTTATTTTTAGATAAATTCATTAATTTCATTCTAGGCCAAAATACAGATGATTTTTTATTTATTTATATATTTCATTTTGCCTCTATCCTTTAGGATCCTTGGTAGTTTTCAATTATAGGTAAAATAAAAAATGGTTGATAATTAAATAATAATGAAGGAAGATTAAAGTAAAATGATCGTAGAATAAATAATAATAGCAATTATGATAATAATAAAATATTAATTATTTAGAATAATAATTATAATAAATATCTCAAATATAATAAAACATTTGGATAAAAAAGACTAAAAGATATCTGATAATAATGTAATGCTGAGAGAGAAACAAATATTTGCTCCTTGTGAAAGTGTTTCCTGAATACACGTGCCTGTGACAAGGTCATCGTCGAGAACTACATCGAGGCATTAATCACTCAAGGGTTTGACAAGCCTTAAAAGAAAGAAAAAATAAATAAAAAAAAAACAATTTAATGAATGTTAGTTTAAAAAATAATAAAAGAAAAAGGGGTCTCCCGTAGTCTAGTGGCTAGCGCGCTGGATTCATAAGCGGGAGATGGTGGGTTCGATTCCCACCTCCGGCAGGGATTTTCTCATCTCAAGGCTCGCTGGGAAAATTCCTCGCTGCACCCTGGATATCGGCGCTAATGACCTAGAAGTAGATGCGCCGTAAAAAAAAAAAAAAAAAAAAAAAAAAAAAAAAAAAAAAAAAAAAAAAAAAATAAAAGAAAAAAATTTGAAGTTATAATTTTGAATATAAGTCGGTTCTTCTTAAAAATTTGAAAAGTTTTTTTATGGCCTCTTCATTATCTCCAAGAATTTCTTCAATAGAAGATCCGATACCCAGCGATTTTCTTATGGTAGAGTAGTTCCTGCATGAGACTATTAAATGTTCATGAGACAAAAATGATTTTTTTTTAGACATTTTTTGTTAGGTCTGTAATAAAAGTGTGTTCCTCGCTAAAAGTCGCCAAATAATAAGTAGAAGATTGTTTGATAAGTTCTCATACATTTTAACTGAGAAAATAATTCTGAAAATATTCAATAATTAGTGAAGAGTTATAGTTAAATTGACATTTAAATATTTTTCTGCCTGAGAACTTTAGAGATGTCAATTTTCTACGAAATCAGCTTAGGAAGATGCCTTTATTAAGAGGCTTATCTTAAAATGTAAGATACTATAGGTAAAATAAACCTCTATATTACCTCTGTACAAAGGACACGGACAGAAAAACCTGATTTTTTACCTCCTTACTAAGGACAATTATAGCTAATGTTATTTATAGAAGCGTTCCAAACTCTTTGTAAGAATAAGATATATAAACAGAATATATCCTATTGTTTTGCCTACGCGGTATCACGGTTCCAGGAATATTCCATAACTCTGTTCGGTTCACATTCCTTCCGCAGAACTTCCCTCTCTTCACTTTTCAGTTCGTTTTTAGCTCTTGTTGCGTAAGTATCGTGCTTTCTCTTCAATATGGTCTAATCGGAAATCTCTGACACTTAAAGAAAAAATTGACGAACATTTTCCAATCGCGAAAAATGTGGTGTGCGTAAAGTTGCCGAGTTTTTTAAGATAGGGAAAACACAAGCAGCAGAAATATTGAAAAAGAAAGATGAAATTTTAAAGAAATGGACGGAAAATTGTGACAAAAATGTTGCCCGAGAACTAAGAACTTCTTTATGCTTTAAACCTTTTAGAATAAAAACTTTTTTTAAGTTTATACTTATTGAACTTCTTTCTATATACTTAAAAAAATTTGTTATGGGTAATTATTAAATGGTTAATTTAAAACATGAATTAAATGTACAAATTCGGTACGTATCCATCTGGACCAACCCCTCTGTATAGCGGACACCTCTCTATAGTGGACAACTTTGGTTCTCCCAGAGGTGTCCGCTATAGAGAGGTTTCACTGTACCAAATCTGCAACTCGATGGTCAGAAATAGAGAGATTGGAAGGAATGGAAAACTGTTTGTTCTTAAAGCAATATATCTCCCAACCCTGCTCCATGGAAGATGATGATGCTGGATGATTTAGGTTAGGCTAATCAATTACGGCAATTGAAATGAAATATCTCAGGAGAGTAATGTACTTGAAAATCACACCTCTGAAGAGTACTCTTGAGAAACGGCAGCTAAAGTGGTTTGACGTGTATGCATTATAGAAGGTGGCCGAGGACCCAAGATTATCATGGAGTCAAGACGAACAGGAAAAAAGTCCGACTCGCAGGAACTGCGTCATCTTAGCGCGGGTCCAGTTTTTTTTTTTTTTTTTTTTTTTTTTTTTTTTTTTTTTTTTTTTTTTTTTTTTTTTTTTTTTTTTTTTACGGCACATCTACATCTAGGTCATTAGCGCCGACATCCAGGGTGTAGCGAGGAATTTCGCCAGCGAGCCGTGGGATGATAAAATTCCTGCCGGAGGTTGGGAATCGAACCCACCATCTCCCGCTTATGAATCCAAGGCGCTAGCCATTAGACCACGGGAGACCCCGGTTCCTGTTCATATCCCTATTCTCATTTGAAAAGCATAGAATAGAAACAGATAGTATTTTCCTCGGCCTTTGTTCAAAGGGTTTTATGGCTATACCTGGGGTCAGGTCCGCAAGACCCTAGAATCCTCTTCTACCGATACTTCATTTCATACGTTTCAATGAATTGGAAAATATCAAAAATTTTCACATATTCCTGTGTTCTTTTACTATAGTAATAATTCTACAGATAAAATCAATTAAAAAATAAAATAAAAAAACCAACAGCATGAAGGCAATTGAAAATATTCAAAAGACGTCATCGAATCTTTTTCTCTTGGCAAGCTATATTTCTAACAATGAATTGTTTTTCTTATTTTGCCTAATCTGTTTTATTGTAAAATACATTATCCAGCTATAATCAATTAAAAAATAACAAGGAATAAAAACAGACAAAAAGAACAGTTCGAATAAGCAAAATCAATTACTTTAATGTTTTAAGCACTTATTTCTCCGATTGACATCGCATAATAGTAAGCTTTCTAATGGTATTCTTTCGTTTATCAAGATTCTCAACCATTTTCGAGATATTAAGGAAAATATACAAAGTTACCAAAACTTTTTAAGTCTGTTAATAAAATATTTTATTCTAACCCTTCCTTAACTCCAAACGTAACCAAAATTTCAACATATTAGTTTTGATGAAAGTAGAACATGCAGAAAATGTTTCAACTGAATCCCATGATTCTAAGTACCCAAACCAAAAACGGTATTCAAAAAATATTTTTCCAATTTTCTCGAAAACGGTTAAAGCTATCGGCTTGAAAATGGTTTCATTCGTTTTTGTAGCCCAGGAATCATATAAAACGAGTACTTAGAAGCTTATGAACTCAAAAACGTAAGCGTTACGATTTTTTTCTGCGCGAATTTCGCCCCAAACGCCATCTTCCAGTAGGCGGATTTTGCTGGTTAACGAACTTGACCTTTCAAATTGGACGAAGGATTTTTGTACCAAATTCCATCAAAATCGGACCATTCGTCTTCTAGCTAGAGAGCGAACAGACAAATATATATATATATATATATATATATATATATATATATATATATATATAAAAATAAATATATACATATATATATATATATATATATACAAATTTGAACCACCGTTATTTTCGGTCTCTAGGGGTTCTGAAACGCGAAATTTTCTAGTCGGCACTTCCGGATTGTTTCATTGTATCAACCCTATAAGCGGGGTTCCTCCCTATGGGGGAGGGAGGAACCGCGCTAAAACGGTATTCAAAAAATATTTTTCCAATTTTCTCGAAAACGGTTAAAGCTATCGCCTTGAAAATGGTTTCATTCGTTTTCGTAGCCCAGGAATCATATAAAACGAGTACTTAGAAGCTTATGAACTCAAAAACGTAAGCGTTACGATTTTTTTTGCACGAATTTCGCCCCAAACGCCATCTTCCAGTAGGCGGATTTTGCTGGTTAACGAACTTGACCTTTCAAATTGGACGAAGGATTTTTGTACCAAATTTCATCAAAATCGGACCATTCGTCTTCTAGCTAGAGAGCGAACAGACAAATATATATATATATATATATATATATATATATATATATATATATATAAAAATAAATATATACATATATATATATATATAAATATATATATATATATATATATAAATATATATATATATATATATATATATATATATATATATATACACAAATTTGAACCACCGTTATTTTCGGTCTCTAGGGGTTCTGAAACGCGAAATTTTCTAGTCGGCACTTTCGGATTGTTTCATTGTATCAACCCTATAAGCGGGGTTCCTCCCTATGGGGGAGGGAGGAACCGCGCTAAAAGACCAAGAGGACGACCCTGCTTGTCATATGACGACGATATGACAGGCCCATGCCTGTCAAGCAGGAATGTGCTCTCTAGGGACCGAATGGATGGGCAAAACAGCGAGAGCCTCCCCCATACTGAAAGCCACACAGGGGAAGAGAAGAAGTAGAAGATGTTAAACTGTTCTATAGGTTTGAAAGTACAATTTTACGAATTCTCAATAAATTCAGCTAATTAGTTTTAGAAAAAGGAAAAGATAAACATAAATTTCTTTGTAAAATTGTTTTAATTCCAATCATGGTTTAGTATTGGTATTGGTACTACTGTAAATTTTGCTATGTTGTATAATATTAGCCCATTCGATGCGACGCCCGAGAATACTCGCCGGAGAAAGATGTTCCTCAGAGGCTACGCCCGAGTATTCTCGCCACAGCTGTATCTCTTGATTGCGAGCCCTCTTTAGCCTTGAGAGTGTACAGAGTGCTCTAGCAGGATTGGGGGATATTTTCTGGGTTAACCCTTAACTGGTAACATACAAATTTTGAACGTTATAAGCAACATGCGTCTGTGAGGCGTGTGCACGGTAAAAATGTTCTTAGGGAATTTTTTTAGTGAAACTGTAAATATTAAAGGAATAGCTTATTATAAAAATAAATAAAAACCATTTTCATTGCTACATTTAAAAATTATGTCTAAAAACAAGCAGTGGTTTCGGAATGAAGTAGAAAGAGAAATATAAGGATGGAAAGTAAGTAAACTTAGTTTTAAATAGTTATTGTAGGTTTGCTGTGTATCTAAATTGTAGTAAATAAATAGTTTCAAGTAATACACGTCGTCCTTCACGTAAGATAAACAAGAAAATGATGATTAGTAACGAGCGCCTAAGTAAAAAAAAAAGAAAAAGAAATACGGGTGCGTACGGCAGCTCTAGGAGAGGGGGTTTGGTCCACCTGTGGAGGGAGTAGGCAGCTAGTCCACGTCGCATCGAAAAGGTTAGTATTAATATTGCTTACATAAGTATTAGTTTTAGTACAAATAGTTGTATTAGTTATTTAGTTTGTATTAGTTTGTTAGTGTTTTAGTAAAAAAATAAATAAATAAATAAAAATAAAAAATGGATATATAAAAAAAGATAAAAAAAAAAATAGGTATATACTTATAAAAAATATATACAAAAAAAAGAAGAAATATATATGTATAAAAAAAAATAACAAAATAAAATTATACATGGTGGAAATTAAAAAAAAAAATATACATAAAATTACACAAGAGGAAAAAAAAAAAAAATAAGTAAATATTAACATTGTTATGTAATCTATTATTAGTATTAATTTTGCTATACTGTATATTAGTATTAGTTTTAGTACAAATAGTTGTATTAGTTAGTAATATTAGTGTTAGTAGGAAGCAATCACATTAGTAGCAAAAAGAAAAAAAATAGAATACCAATTATCGAAATAACAGTTCATTGTCATAAATGCTGAATTGGAAGCGAAGCACTGTCCTAAACACAAAATTACAAACCCTTTCACGACATATACACGACTCTCTAACATTACACTTCAGGGCGGTGAAGATCTAGATGTTTTCTGCCCTTAAACACCCAATCCATCCATCAAATCACCCAATCCATCCATCCAATCACCCAATCCATCCATCCAATCACCCAATCCATCCATCCAATCACCCAATCCATCCATCCAATCACCCAATCCATCCATCCAATCACCCAATCCATCCATCCAATCACCCAATCCATCCATCCAATCACCCAATTCATCCATCCAATCACCCAATCCATCCATCCAATCACCCAATCCATCCATCCAATCATGGTAGTTTAACACTTTTTTAGTTATTTTTATTTTACTTACACATTCACTGAGATATCAAGAATATACGAAAGGTTTATGTCATAAGTGGGCTTCCTCTATATGGAGGGAGGGAAAACATCCTAAAAATTCAGAGGATTTTTTTTCTTACTTGTTTCTTCGTGGTTCTGTGCAATGAGCAGCACTTAGAATGAATCTTTCACTAATCAAACTACCACCGCACAACCACTCAATTCTAGGCTTTTCTCCGTATCCAATCCTCGCCTGTAATAAATCAAACACCATATTTAGTTCTGCTGGTTATATATTTTTTAATATTAGACAATCAAAAATATTATCTTACCATGTGGGGGAATTCTCTCGCCGAAGCATTTTCGCCACCAACTATTAGAGGTTTGGCTATCATCCCACAATAGGGAACTTTATCATATCCGAGTGGAGCCGGAACTTTTTTATAAACATATTTTTCATATATTTTGCACACTGCAAGCATATCATTATTATATAACATTTATTATAGATGTTAATACATTTTTATCATCCATGGGCATATATTAGTGGGGCTCTAGCCTGTCCCCCCAAAATTATGATTTAATCGGTAATAATGAGGAGTTCAGTCCGCATACAGATCGCCATGAGTCTCGGTCTCTGGTTCTTGGCCTGCCTCTCCTGCGTCATCGCTCAAGGAATACTACATCTAAGTAAGGGAGCAATGTTAAGCCCATTCTTATTCAACATTTTCTCAACTACTTTTCTTTTCTTTTTCTTTTTTATTATTATAAATATGTTGTCCATTCTGTATAATAATCACACCTTTTTTTTGGTATACTTTATTTTGTTAACTTAAAAACTAAAAAATAGTTATAAACTAAAACTGTATGTAATGTCTTGGCATTCTTATAAATATTAATACATTTTCACGTGGTTATATATGGATTTAAATATTTTTAACCTGGTCTAGGACTGTTATTACACTAACCTTTGTACACAAAGGTTTTATCTAGGGATTGGGTAAAAATAAACAATAATAAAAAAAAAAAATCTTAAGTGCTAAGATTTTTCATTGTTCAATAAATGGAGTGAGACTATACGTAAATGGGGTCTCCCGTGGTCTAGTGGCTAGCGCGCTAGATCCATAAGCGGGAGATGGTGGGTTCGATCCCCACCGACACCAGAAATTTTCTCATCTCAGGGCTCGCTGAGAAAATTCCTGGCTGCATCCTGGACGTCGGCGCTAATGGCCAAGATTTATGTCGGTGCGCCGTAAAAAAAAAAAAAAAAAAAAAAGACTAAAAAATTATAGTCTCAATAATGGAGACTATAGGTAAATTTTAAAAATATATAAATACATTTAAATAAACATATTTATGTAATTTAAATGTTCATATTTATGTATAAACAAGCTAAAGGCGAGACGTCAACTCATTTGACCCTCTGTCAAAGCTTATTTTATTTATTCCAATCGTTTCTTCCATTGGATTCCCATAGTTTGGCCAATAAAAATGATTAATTTAAAATTTCTTCACATGTTGTATTTGAAAATAACAAAACTACATTCCACATTTATTTGAGAAAAGGGAGCAAATCGTTTAATTTATCTCTGAATAAACCTCCACTTCATTTGCATGGATTTAATGCTTACTAAATTTAGAAGTTTTCGTGTAAGTATTGAATCTGTAGTCCGTTAGCGGGCTGAGGAAAATATTCGCAAGAAACATCTGATTCATCGTGAAAAACAGAAGTGCGTTATTGGGTGTCCAGAAAGTATCATTTATCAATAGATTTAGTGCATTAAATCACTGTTTTTTTTAAAACAAAAAATGTCTGTTTTATGATGGAATAATTAGAATTTCATTATCTTGAACAATTTTTGATCAATCCTTTCTTGTTCAATAAAAAACATGACCATGTTAAAAAAAAAACATAAAATTGGACATAACTGCTTTTCCCTTGACCTGAATCACCATATATATATATATATATATATATATATATATATATATATATATATATATTATTAATAGTTTAGAAAAAAAATAAGCAGCAAATATATGTTTTAAATGATTGAGAGGAATATCAAATTGTTTCTAAATATTTTTGCAGCATCCTTAAGCAGGCTACACACGGTCAGAGAGGCCTGTCAGTTTGACCTGAACAGTCCGCCTGAACGTGTATATATTCCGACCGGTCTGTCAGTTAAGACTGTTCAGGTGGCCGGAATATATACACCTTCCGGCGACCGGCTTTCTGTCGGACTGTTCAGATCTAACTGTCAGTCCTGCCTGACCGTGTGTAGCCTGCTTTAGAGGTGGGAAAACAAAAGTAATAGAAGAAATATAATAATAATATTAAGGCTATCAAAGAATTTTTGGTATGTTTCTTACTTTTTTCTGCCTTTGACTCCTGTAGAGCAACAGCTGGAGGATTATTCGAGGCACCTCCCCCGGAATTCGGTTGCTCGGGCCTACTCCCAGTAGATGGCGTAGGCTTGGTGTCTGTCTGCGGGGGTGTTGTTGGATTGGAAGGTGGACAGCAGATCACTGGGGTGTTGCGTCCTTTGAAGGAGCACAGCTTGGGGAATTGCCTTCGTCTGATTGCTTCCATCGCTCCGGGGCAGTCGCCGTGTACTCTACAGTACCACGGAGGAGATGCGTTTTTGCAAACATCGCCTTCGTCTAGAAAAAAATTATAGGATAAATTTAATCAGCCAAGCATGGGCGTATATAAGGAGGGCTGAGGGGGCTGCAGCCCCCCCCCCCCATCCCAAATTTTCATTTGATCGGAAAAATCTGTCATAAAACCTTTAAAAATAAATTAAATAAGACTACTTAGCTCATCAAAAATATTTTATTTTAGTTGTAATAGCGTTTTATTTGGCTAAAACTAATCCATACTCTTAATTTTTAGTATTCCATACCCCGGAAATGGTCCCCCCCCCTCCCGGAATTATTTCCTATGTTTGCCAATGCAGCAAAGTCTTCCTTGACAGGATAAAACAGGAGCTGTAGTGGAATTACACCGCACACACTAGGGCCAAATGACATTTCGTATTTCAAAAAAGGCTACAGCAGCCTGATCTCAATACATCAGGATGTATTTACATCCTGATGTATTGAGATAAACTCCTTATTGTTCAAATCAAAACATAAATTCTAATATTATTTTTCGACATCCATGTCTATACTTTTGGTAAATTTTGAAAATTCTTTTTCATATTTATCAAATAGAATATTTGGTTGTTCTGGCCAATTGCCACCTTTTAATATTATAGATTTTATTAATTGATATCTGTTTTTGTCGAATAGTGTACATGAATATAAGATGTGAGTAAATGTTTGTATAGTCAGTCCGTCACATTTACACTTATCGTCATTCTGTATCTTAAATCTTGTCAAATATTGTCCAGTCGGTCCATGTTCTGTAAGGAATTGTGTGAATTTATGGTGTGAGCTTTTGATAAAGTTGTAGTTGGTGTTTGTAATGTGAGGGATATATTTGTGTTGGCTGTAGGATTTATTTGAGTCAGTCCAGCCTTTGTCCCATTTTTCTACTGTCATTGTACATAGATCCTTTTTAGCGCGGTTCCTCCCTCCCTTCATAGGGAGGAACCCCGCTTATAAGAATGATCTCATGAAACAATCCGGAAGTGCCGACTAGAAAATTTCGTGTTTCAGAACCCCTAGGGACCGAAAATAACGGTGGTTCAAATTTGTGTATATATATATATATATATATATATATATATATATATATATATATATATTTCTGTCTGTTCGCGGATTTCTGGCGTCCCTAATGTTCCGATTTTGATGAAATTTGATACAAAAATCCATCGTCCAATTTGAAAGGTCAAGTTCCTTAACCAGCAAAATCCGCCCACTGGAAGATGGCGTTTGGGGCGAAATTCGCGCAAAAACAATCGTAACGCTTACGTTTTTGAGTTCATAAGCTTGTAAGTACTCGTTTTATAGGCTTCTTAGTTGAAACATTTTCTGCATGTTCTACTTTCATTAAAACTAAAATGTTGAAATTTTGGTTACGTTTGGAGTTAAGGAAGGGTTAGAATAAAATATTTTATTAACAGACATTAAAAGTTTTGGTAACTTTGTATATTTTCCTTAATATCTCGAAAATGGTTGAGAATCTTGATAAACGAAAGAATACCATTAGAAAGCTTACTAAATGCTCTACAAAAAAGGTTGTGATAAAAGTTTTGATTATGCGATGTCAATCGGAGAAATAAGTGCTTAAAACATTAAAGTAATTGATTTTGCTTATTCGAACTGTTCTTTTTGTCTGTTTTTATTCCTTGTTATTTTTTAATTGATTATAGCTGGATAATGTATTTTACAATAAAACAGATTAGGCAAAATAAGAAAAACAATTCATTGTTAGAAATATAGCTTGCCAAGAGAAAAAGATTCGATGACGTCTTTTGAATATTTTCAATTGCCTTCATGCTGTTGGTTTTTTTATTTTATTTTTTAATTGATTTTATCTGTAGAATTATTACTATAGTAAAAGAACACAGGAATATGTGAAAATTTTTGATATTTTCCAATTCATTGAAACGTATGAAATGAAGTATCGGTAGAAGAGGATTCTAGGGTCTTGCGGACCTGACCCCAGGTATAGCCATAAAACCCTTTGAACAAAGGCCGAGGAAAATACTATCTGTTTCTATTCTATGCTTTTCAAATGAGAATAGGGATATGAACAGGAACCGGGGTCTCCCGTGGTCTAATGGCTAGCGCCTTGGATTCATAAGCGGGAGATGGTGGGTTCGATTCCCAACCTCCGGCAGGAATTTTATCACCCCACGGCTCGCTGGTGAAATTCCTCGCTACACCCTGGATCCTGGATGTCGGCGGTAATGACCTAGATGTAGATGAGCCGTAAAAAAAAAAAAAAAAAAAAAAAAAAAAAAAAAAAAAAAAAAAAAAATGAACTGGAACCGCGCTAAGATGACGCAGTTCCTGCGAGTCGGACTATTATTGAGTTCATATGCTTGTAAGTTCTCGTTTTATAGGCTTCTTGGGCTAGTAAAACGAATGAAACCATTTTTAAGGCGATAGCTTTAACCGTTTCTGAGAAAATCGGAAAAAAAAAAATGTTAAATCAAGTTTTTGGTTTGGTTACTTAGAATCAAGGGATTCAGTTAAAACATGTTTTGCATGTTTGAATTTCATCAAAACTAACATGTTAAACTTTTGGTTACGTTTGGAGTTAAGGAAGGGTTAGAATAAAATATTTTATGAACAGACATGAAAAGTTTTGGGAACTTCGTATACTTTCATTAATATCTCGAACACGGTTGGGAAATCGTGGTAAGTGGATAGAGGTAATAGGATCGTTTTAAAGTACGATAGAGGTACAAGGGTGAATTCATTTGTCCGCATGTAGACGCTACTATTAATGCTGCACCCGGTGTATTGTTTTCTGTCTTGCTTCCGTCCGTAAATAGGTTTGAACTTGTAACTGTTGTCTCCCACGGTTCGTCAAGATGCATTCAAAATGCATTTTAAAGACATTTTATAATAAATCCGATCGTCATATCAGCCACAATTTATCGAAAACTCGCCAAGTCGGAAATGCACAAATAAAGTGAGAGAGCATTATTTAGGTTCTTAGTAGTGTTAGTGAAATAATATTGTCTATCATGGATGTTCGAACTTCTGCTAATGGTAGCAAGAAGTTATAAACCCAAAGACCTTGAATACATTTTCCTTGTTGTAAAATTCGAATCATTCTCGCTCTCTTCATTAATTCCTTACATTCTATCATGAGACACTTTACATGATCCACTTTTACTTTTGTATTTGTTTGAAATAATATAGGTTACTAGCTGTTACCCGGCGAGCAATGCTACACCTACTTTCTGCCTTTGACTCTCCCCGTATCAAGATCTACCTGCATACCCAGTTACGTCAAAATCGGTCAAACGGTGTGAATTTGTTTATATCTGTCTAGATGTAGTTCGCAAGGTAGCCAACAGAGGCCAGCACCACAGCAGTTCTGAAAAAACCGACAGAGGCCAGCACCACAGCCTGCGAGTAGATAGCTCTTATCAACGAAAGGCCAGCACTCCTTAGTTAGACAGTGACTGTTGAAATAAACTACATTACATGATTATATAAGTACATAAATGAGTTCGAGTTATTCCAATTATCAGGAACATCAACAAATAAATTTGAGACATTATTCAAAATGGCAGTCGATTTGAAATGGCCGTCACAATCTGAATGGTTCAGTGTAGCCAATTTTTCGTGAACAAAACTTTTGACAACATTTTGAAATTTGACTATTTTGACCTAGCCTATGAGATTTCCCGTATCAAGAACTACCTGTGTGCCAAGTTTGGTCAAAATCGGTCAAACGGTGTAGATTTGTATAAGGAACAAACAGAGTAACAGAATAACATACTAACAGACAGACACGTGATTTATATATATGTATATATATATATATATATATATATATATATATATATATATATATATATATATAGATTATGGCTTAAGGTCCGCAGGATCTTTCGCGACGATTTTTTGAAAAATAAACTTACTCGGGGTCTCCCGTGGTCTAGTGGCTAGCGCGCTAGATTCATAAGCGGGAGATGGTGGGTTCGATCCCCACCGGCGCCAGAAATTTTCTCATCTCAGGGCTCGCTGAGAAAATTCCTGGCTGCACCCTGGATGTCGGCGCTAATAGCCAAGATTTGTTCATGCGCCGTAAAAAAAATAAGTAAAAAAAAAATCAAAAAAATAAACTTACTCATAATTAATTAAGTCCCGCCTATATTCAAATAAAAATTTTCCGCTGAATGAGAAGATAATGAGAAGGAGAGAGAAGGCGGATTGAGTAATTTCTGCTTCTGTCAACTTCCTGTGCCTTGGGACGCCTGAAATATTGCATTTCTTCCAGGGGTTATACTAGATAGATGTTCACATTTGTCACGGAACAAATATTATTCGTTCTGATTCCAAATGTCACACGGAATCATGGGCGTATATAGAAAATAATTTCCGGAGGGGCTGGGAAAATTTCGGGGTGGGGGGGGGGGCTGCGACCATTTCCGGGTAATGGAATACTAATAATTTAGCTCTTGGAAGAGTTTTAACCAACTAAAACGTTCTTAAACACAAAATAAAATATTTTTTATGAACTAAGTGATCTTATTTAATTTATTTTTAACGGTTTATGACACATTTTTACCGATCAACTCAAAATTTCGGGGGGGGGAGGGCGGTGGAGCCACCTCAGCCCTCCCCCCTTATATACGCCCGTCCATGCACGGAATAATAACGGAAACGTGATAAAATGACGCAGTGGGGCTTTTATAATGAGTATATTTGCTCATATTTATTGTTTTGTTTATTTTCCCCCTCTTTTGTAATTAACTTTACGCAAAAAATAACTTTTTCGATATTTGTGTTGTAAACAAGCTTGCAAAAAGCATTGGCGTCCATCTGTTCTGTCTATCTTGCATGTGCGATTCTCGTCTATCAGAAACACCCCTTATTATCACTAAGCCTCATTATTCGCGCCAGAAATAAACAATAACAAAAGTCCGAAACGCAGGAACTGCGTCATCTTAGTGCCTTTGCATAAAAAAAATATTTCTTAATTTTTTTGGGACCCTTGGAATAGATATAGTTAAGATTTTGTGAAAACGTTTACAATATATATATTCATGTATATACATTTTCAGCGCGATTCCTCCCTCCCTCCATAGGGAGGAACCCCGCTTATAAAGTTGACCTCATGACACAATCCGAATGTGCCGACTAGAAAATTTAACGTTTCAGAACCCCTACAAGACGAAAGTAACGATGGTTCAAATTTGTATATATATATATATATATATATATATATATATATATATATATATATATATAAACAATGTCAATAAATTATAATCAAAGAACAATTTTTGAGTACCAAATTTGTAATGAATATTCAAATAAAAATACTAAATAGAATGATTTATAGAGCCCCCCTTATAGATGTTACTGGACATTATTTCCAACAAAAAAGTTCATTTGAAGTATGCTTCGATTCCGAAGGGAAAAGCAGTTATGTCCAATTTTATGGGTTTTTTTTTAACGTGGTCATGTTTTTTATTGAACAAGAAAGGATTGATCAAAAACTGTTCAAGATAATGAAATTCTAATTATTCCATCATAAAACAGACAAAATTTCGTTTAAAAAACAGTGATTTAATGCACTAAATTTATTGACAAAAGATACTTTCTGGACGCCCAATAACGTGCTTCTGTTTTCTGGATGAATCAGAGGCAGCATTTTCCTCAGCCCGCTAACGGACTACAGATTCAATAATTACACGAAAACTTCTGAATTTAGTAAGCAATAAATCCATGCAAATGAAGTGCAGGTTTATTCAGAGATAAATTAAACGATTTGATCCCTTTTGTCAAATAAATGTGGAATGGAGTTTTGTTATTTTCAAATACAACGTGTGAAGAAATTATAAATTATTCATTTTTCTTGGCCAAACTATGGGAATCAATTGTACAGACTGACGTTACGTAGCTCCTTAAATGAATAAATAATTGTACAGTCCAGAAGCAAAAAAAAGTAACTGAAAGAAACGATTGGAATAAATAAAATAACCTTAGACAGAGGGTCAAATGAGTTGACGTCTCGCCTTTAGCTTATTTATACATAAATATGAACATTTAAATAACATAAATATGTTTATTTAAATGTATTTATATATTTTTAAAATTTACCTATAGTCTCCATTATTGAACAATGAAAAGTCCTAGCACTTAAGATTTTTTATTATTGTTTATTTTGACCCAATCCCTAGATAAAACCTTTTTGTACAAAGGTTAGTGAAATAACAGTCCTAGACCAGGTTAAAAATATTTAAATCCATATATAACCTCGTGAAAATGTATTAATATTTATAAGAATGCCAAGACATTACATACAGTTTTAGTTTATAACTATTTTTTTAGTTTTTAAGTCAACAAAATGAAGTATACCAAAAAAAAGGTGTGATTATTATACAGAATGTACAATATATTTATAATAATAAAAAAGTAAAAGAAAATAAAAGTAATTGAGAAAATGTTGAATAAGAATGGGCTTAACATTGCTCCCTTACTTAGATGTAGTATTCCTTGAGCGATGACGCAGGAGAGGCAGGCCAAGAACCAGAGACCGAGACTCATGGCGATCTGGATGCGGACTGAACTCCTTCCAGCCACACTCTCCTGCTTCAAATTAATTCCTCTCTGCCATAATCAGCTGACGCGACGACCGGTTTGGCGGGTCAGTATGTTTCCCTTATCAACTGGTTGCATTCTTGTAAAGAAAAGTTCGACTTGCTGGACCTGCGTCATCTTAGCGCGGTCCCGTTCAAATCTCTATGACGTGAGGTTTGATCTTTCCTGGAAAATATAAAATAAAATCTCGAAGTGAAAATAGATTTAAGGCACCACAACAGAAAACTGACAGTATCATCATGGGCGTATATAGAAAATAATTTCGGAGGGGGCTGGGGAAATTTCGGGGGGGGGGGGGCTGAGACCATTTCCGGTGTATGGAATACTAACAATTTAGATCTTGGAAGAGTTTTAGCCAACTTAAACTCTATTACACACAAAATAGAATACGTTTTATGAACTAAATGATCTTATTTAATTTATTTTTAAGGGCTTTATGAAATTTTTACCGATCAAATCAAAATTTCGGGGGGGGGGGGCTGCAGCCCCCTCAGCCCCCCCCCCCCCCTTATATACGCCCTTGAGTATAATGGCGACTTCCCCACCTTCTTAACGTTCACTCTTGGAAACACTATAACACTGCTTCACAGTTTCTTACCTCAATTTAGTAAAATAGTCATTTTACTGTTAAATGCAATTAAAATAAGCAACAACTAATTAAAACATTAGGTAAAAATATACACACCCTCGTTCAAAAGAGCAAAACTAACAATTTTGGAGTTTCATGTCCTTCTTTCTCCGATTGACATCGTCCAATCGAAAATTACATCAGAAACTTTTTTGTTGAGAATTTATTAAGCCCTTGAATTGTAACTTTCCAGTTACCACGATTTTCTAACCGTTTTCGAGAAATTTTAGAAAATATACGAAAATTTCTAAAGGTTCTAAAGGTTAATGAAATATTTTATTTCTAGTACTTCCTTAACTCCAAAAAGAACCCCAATTTAACAATATTAGATTCCTTTTCGAGAATTTATTGAGAATCACCAATGGTCTTCACAGGTTACTAAGGTACGGATTTTCTCATTATGCTTAGCAGTAGGTACTCATGAATGGCCAGGGCCGCCACATGAGGGGGACAACCGGGTACAGTTGTCCCGGGCCCGGGCCGATCCTCGCTAATTGGAAAAAATGTATAGGTTATGAGCTTGTAAAAAGAATGGGGGCTAGAAATATAGACGAGCTTAGCCTATATTTATTGGAATGGGAACTATATTTTTTTTAATGTACATGAACGACAAAACAAGTGCAGTCCCAGAATAGTATATTTCATTAGGAGTCGTAATAAAACTACAAGTACCGAAAGTGACCTTTGCTGCACCGATTGTCGGCTTTTATTCTTTTTTCGCTCAAAACTCAAGATGAAAATAATTTTAAAATGCCCAAAGTCCTATAGCAAAGTACTAGAATTTTCAGTCTGGCTCTGAGAAGTGGGGGCCCGTGATCTGGTCCTGGGCCCGGCTCTGAGATGTGGCGGCCCTGTGAATGGCAAGCTAATACACAATTAACATTATTAGAACAGCTGTGTAATAGAGTTGTGGAGGGAGAGCATATTTATTAGTAAATAAAACCGCTTCCAATCCACTTGGACTTGCCGCGTTTATTTCTAGTTGTTCCTACGAGTCTTGTTTACATAAAGGTTCTTGTGATTGGATGAAAATTACCAGGCTTGTGTAAACAAGGCATAGAGCGTAGCGAAAAGGTTTGTGGACCTTAAGCAGGCCATTGAAGTTCCGATTTGTAGTACGACTTGTGGTTCAACTTCAGAAGTTGGATCCGATTTCGGCTCGTGAATGGGCTTGTTGGAAGCCTCGTTAGACGAGTCGGAACATTTAGTGGGACGACTCTAAGGTCCGACATCTGACTAGCGACGGAGTTGGAGCGTGAGTCAGTACTTGACCTTCGGGCAACTTCGGTCTGCACTCGATACATTTTTCGGCTCGTGAGCAACGTACACAGTCGTGAAAACGTACTAGGTCTAAAGTTGGATCGCTAGTTGGATAGCAAGTAGGACCGTGACTATCCAACTAGTAGTCCTACTAAGTCGTACTGAAAATCGGAACATGAATGCCCTGCTTTAGACGTAAGACATGCTAATTATGACTGTTAAACATTTTCTAAATCCACCTCGCAATATCTAAGGACTTCTAGAGCCACCACTGTTTGTACCCGATATATATCAGGCTGTACCGTATGAAATGACAGTTTTGTTTACTTTGCGATTTATTCCTTTCCCTTTTTTATTTCATTATTAACAAACATCATTGTTATTCATATAGAATTAAAGCTCTTTTATTCCTATTATTTAATCAGTAACTTGCGTACTGCGTTGTGAGAAAAAAATAAAACTTAAATTATGACTTCAACGGAAATCCGTATTATTTTTCGTTATGAATTTAAGCTCGGTCATAGCGCTTCTGAGGCGTGTATGAACATTAACACGGCGTTCGGGGAGGGAACGGTGAATGAACGAACTGTTTACCAGTGGTTTTCCAGGTTTCGAAGTAGAAATTTTGACCTTGACAACGAGGAGCGAGGAAGGCAAGAAACCAAGCTTGTCAATGACCACCTGAATGAAAGGGTTGAAGCTTGTCCCTCAAAAAGCACTAGGGAATAAGCCAAAGAACTCGGAGTAGGAGCCACGACAGTTTCAAGACATTTGAAGGAAATCGGCAAGTCCAAAACTGACATTTCATACGGTACAGCCTGATAGTTAAGCTTCTGTTTTCCGAGCTTGTTACCTATTCTAAATCCTTCTATCCACCGTCCGTCTAGCTGTATCTTACTCCCCTCCACTAACTCCTCCCCTTGGAATCTCCACTTATCCCTGACCTTCTGACTTGAGAACTACTCCACATGACCCTGATAACCAGCCAGTCTTTCCTCGTTCGGTCTTCGAACCCTCGGGACCATCCTAACTACTGCAGAGCTTCCTGCTTACAGCACATTCCGAAGGAATGTAGGTATTGAGGTTGCACTCTTGAAAGCTTTTCTGAAAAATTTCTTCTTCATCGATCCTACCTAGTAGACACCCATAACGACCCCCGTTAAAATTTATATATAAAAAGTACTTTCAATATACAGCGTCTCCAAGTCTTAAACCGGCAGACTTTGTATATCGATGGGGAATCGAAAAACTAAGTCAAAAAGTCCTTTGGCGATTTTCTCGTTTTCAAGAAAAACGCAAAAAAACGTGTTTCTTGGACTAATCCCGATTTATCGCTTAAACGAAGCGTTTTACGAAAAAACACCTCAATACAAAAGACGTAGCTTATTAAATTATCTTCCAGATGAGACCACGTTCAGCTTCTTAGCTTGAATATTTTACGAGATAATCGTGTTTGAATAACCCATCGGATGGACATTTTGTTCCTTAGAGGGTTAGACATTTTTTGGGCCGACGAACCGTCTGCGCGTGGAACGCAAAATCTGGAAAAAATAATCTCGGTTCACTTTTTCTTTTTTTTTCCTTTGTCATACAACGGTAATTAAAAAAGACGGTCTTCAATGTCAGTTTATATTTCTGTCAGTTGATCGGGAAAATTGTAAAGTATTTGTAAGCGTTCTCTTAGATTACTCCCTGAAAGGACTCAGCCACCCGAAACGAAAATGAGTTACAAAAATATTGTTTCCTCTTTTCTCATAAACGGTTACGGATATCACCTCCTTGAAAATTGGTCCTCTCTTTGTCCTACGCGAAGGAACCTACAAAAGGGGTACCTGTATGCATATGTACTCCAAAACGTAAGCGTTACGATTTTTTTTATCGCGAATTGCGCCCCAAAAATAATATTCCGGTGGATGGATTCTGCTGGTTAACAATCTCGACCTTTTAAATCAGATGACAGATGTTTGTGCCAAATTTCATCAAAATCGGACCATTTCTGAGCCTGTGAGAAAGCGAACAGACAATATATATATATATATATATATATATATATATATATATATATATATATATATATATATATATATAAGCTTATATATATAAGCTTATAAGCAGGGTTCCTCCCTACGGAGGGAGGGAGGAACCGCGGTAATAAACTAACTCGCTGGCCCAAGAAGTGCTAGGCCGTAAGAGTTTGCAGGTTTGTACCTGCGACATTCTTGGCTAAATCAATCCTAGTACCTTAATGAACTTGCAAGCTATCTATAAGCGTGTTTAAACGCTACCCGGAAAGTAGGAAACAAGCTGATGACAAGTGTTCACTTTTTTGGAACAAATGGGTGTGTGTAAATTTATTTATGTGTTCCTAAAAAGGTTTCATTTTGTTTTAATTATTCTCACTTTTGAGCGCTTTAGATACCGATATATATCATCGGCGCTTTAGATATATATATATATGTATATATATGTATTCGTTTTTTTAATAAAAAATTGCGTTTTTGGGATTTCTGATTAATGTATCGTAAATATCACATTTTTGGAATCTACATTAAATTTCGAATAAGAAACACCCGTTATTAAAATATTGCCATGTAAATGAGGAGCCATCGACGTGAACTATTGATATTAGTATATATATATATATATATATATATATATATATATATATATATATATAAAAAAAAATGGGGTGGGTTTTATATATATATATATATATATAAAACCCACGGCCACAGGTAGATACCTCCACGCTGATTCTCACCACCACACAGCACAAAAAATGGGAGTGGTTAAGACACTGGCACACAGAGCTATAACTCTGTGCAGTAACCAATCACTCCTAAGATCAGAACTCAGTCAACTGACGGATGACTTAGCCGGGAATGGATACGACAGGAAGAAGTTGGCCCGAACAATAAGGATGGTGGAAAATCGCCACCGTGATGAGAGTAACCGGAGGGAAACACAACCCAGAAGCAGAATTACCCTACCTTATGTCAGCGGGGTCAGCGAGAAGCTAGGCAGACTATTTAGGAAACAGGATATGGAGGTCGCCTACAAGCCGCTGAACAAAATCGGGGATTGGCTGAGCAAAAGCAAGGACAAGCAGCGGTTGCAAGACCAGGGTGTATATCTTCTACCATGTGACTGCGGGAAAGTGTACATAGGACAGACAGGGAAGAAGATAGCCACTCGGATCGCGCAACACGCCGCAGACTACAGGCTGGGACGCACCAAAACTTCTGCTGTGGCAACACATGGAGAAGAGTGCCCCAGACAAGTCCTGTTTGATCAAGCCAAGACCCTGGCTAAGGAAGACACGCTGAACAGGAGACTCATCAGAGAGGCGATTGAGATCCACAAAAATCCAGCCAACTTCAATAGAGAAGAAGGACTCATCCTCTCCAGCACCTGGCGGGCCATCCTGAAGAAGACTGGAGATAACCCACTCATACAGGACCACCAGCGCCCCAAACGGACGACCGAGGAACCTAACATAGACAGAGGAAACCCGATTGGCCCAGAGCCTCCCCAGTTCATTGGCTCGCATAGTCTCCGACCAAGAAGGATAAGAAGGGCCCAAACCGCTGACGAGCTCATCCGGGGGGATTACATCCGCGCTGACGAGTCTGTTCCGGGGGGATTACATCCGCGTCCGCGCAGTGCTTCAGCACATGAGCAAGGATCAACTTTTCGAAGATCTTGCTCATGTGACTCAGCAGGCTTATCGGCCGGTAGTGCTCGGGCTTGTCTCCTGGCTTCTTCGAAAACCAAAGAAGCCAGGAGACAAGCCCGAGCACTACCGGCCGATAAGCCTGCTGAGTCACATGAGCAAGATCTTCGAAAAGTTGATCCTTGCTCATGTGCTGAAGCACTGCGCGGACGCGGATGTAATCCCCCCGGAACAGACTGGCTTTCGGCCCGGGCTCTCCTGTGATCACCACGTCGCCAAGCTTCAGAACACCGTGGCCGCAGAGCTCAACAAGAACAGAGCAACGGCCTTCATCTCCCTGGACTGCACGCAGGCGTTCGACTGCGTATCCCACCAGGTGCTTTTGCACCAGTTGCGGTGCTACGGATTCCCGGCACAGCTTGTCAAGATTCTTGAGAGCTACTTGTCGGGAAGAACGTTCGCTGTCAGGATTGGTGGTGATGTATCCAGCAGTCGACCGTCTGCGTGTGGTGTCCCACAGGGATCGGTGCTGGGTCCAGTGCTGTTCACCATCTACACCGCCCACATCGTGAGGATGCAGTTCCCTCGAGTCGCCTTAGCTGCCTACGCTGACGACATTGGCGTCTACTCCTCCAGCTTCAACGCCGGAGTCGCTCTTAAGAGGGCCGAGTCCGCCTGCGAAAAAATCGTAGACGCACTTGGAGATGTAGGAATAGACGTCAACCCGTCGAAGACAGATGCTGTGGTGTGTTCCTTCCAGGGAAATAAAGGAGGCCGACCCCGAGGAGCCCTGCCCTCACACTTTGAGGTCAGGGGTCAGCGGATCAAGCTGTCCACTAAAATAAATTACCTGGGAGTGCACATACACCGGCACCTGTCCGTGACGCCGCATGTCAACAGCCGCTTGAAGGAAGCCCGGCAGAAGACGTTTCGCCTGAATCACCTTCTACGATCTGCCCAGCTGTCGCTTCGGCTAAAGCTGCAGATTTATAAGGCGATCATCAGGCCTACCCTTCTGCACGGGGCACCCGCCCTGAGGTACATGTACCCCAGTGTGCTGAAGCGGCTGCAGCGTTTCCAGAACGGGGTCCTGCTACGGGCCGTGCAGCACACAAGCCTCCGGAGAACGAAGCCGGTCATCCTCCACGACGAACTGATGCTGCCCTCAGTACAAGAGTTCATACGGAGGCGTCATATTAAGTTCTATGACGGCCTCCAGTACTGTGTCAACCCCCTTTTCAGGGACTTGACGCCACCACCTCTTCCTCAGAGGTGGCAGGGCAGCACCAGGAGAATCCTGGATCTTGGAGAGGAGGCTGGGTAAAAGCAGCTTTATATTGTAAATAATTGTAAATAAATGTAAATAAAATGTGTACACATTAGATTAAGTTAGTATTAAGTTAGCCTTAAGATACTTCCTAGTCTAGCCCCTCCCTAGACCACCTTGACTCCCCCTAGTTTTAGTACCCTAGACTAAGTAGGCTTAAGTCCCCCCGATTGTAAATACATCCCCCTTCTAGTACGTAAGCGTAGGATAAGGTGTAGATTTAAGTCCAGCTCCAGGCTCCAACCCGTTGGGCCTGGAGGTCTCTATGTACATACTAAATAAATTTTGGAGGGTGGAAAAAAAAAAAAAAAAAAAAAAAAAAAAAAAAAAAAAAGACGAGCTCATTCCCTTATCAACCAGCAAGGATGAGTGACTGCCAGAAGAAGCCGGAGAGGAATCCGGTGAAATATTGCGATGAAAGGAGGAGAAAGACCGCTGGAGAAAGAAGCCGAGTTGCAGAAAACACATCTAATTCCCAGCGAAGCAGCTTGAAAGTTAACATTTCAAACCTCTACGGCGAGGAAACATACACCCTGACTAGGAGGTTAAGCAAAACGAGATGCCGCATTGCGACAACTCGTAATGACTTGGATTTCCTAAGGCGATGCAGGGATGAAAAGATAACCCCACCATTCCTGAGGATGAAGAGGCCCCTCAAGACTCCTAAAGCAGCCCGGATCTATGATAACATGGAGAAGGCGCTGCTGAGGGAAAGGATTGGAGCCTACCGCTACAGACTATGAGCCCAAACAACGGAAGAGACGTCCCTAACAGAGAAAATACGCTCAACAGTCGACCCAGACTTTTGGGAGACTGTTGACCGTATAACGAAAAACAAGGCGGACAAAACAGGGACCAAAAACGCTGATAGAAAAACAAACAAATGGGAAAAATTGATAAAAAATTCCAATTTGATGGCCCTCAACAGGGCCGTTGAAAATCAAATTTCACAACAACCACCGAGCCCACCAGTGGAGAGAAGGGTCATTGTCAACATGGCTGGGGTTGAGCTGTCCCAGGAAGCAAAAGACGTCCTTGAGAGAGGTATGAATTTTGCAGTGGCACCAAGACGTACCCCGACGGAGGAGCTGGTAACCAGCATCGAGGCCGCACTTTATCACATGGATAAGGACAAGGCTGAAACGATGAGATTGGAAGCTGCCCACCTCATCGGGAGAGCAAGGCCCCCAAAAGACAACCTGACACCAGCCCAAAGAAGAGCCTTACGTGATCTCAGGAAAAGAGAAGACATCATTATCACGAAGGCTGATAAGGGCAACATGACTGTGATTCTCGACAGACCAACATATGAGAAGAATGGAAAGTCTCATATCCCCAGACACGTACGAAAAAGAAAAGACGGACCCCACCAGACGGATCGAAAATAAAATAAAAAAGATTTTAAAAGAAAAGATAACGGATGAGACTGAAATAGCACAGATGGCACCCGGTGACTCGAGGATTCCAAGGATTTATGTATTACCCAAAATCCACAAAGAAGGAGCACCCCTAAGACCAATTGTCTCGATGATCGGAGCGCCGACCTATAGAGCCAGCAAGGTGCTAGCACGAGCTCTAAAGCCATACACAGGCGAGTCCTTCTCGGCCGTCAAAAATTCGATGCATCTGGTGGAGATATTAAAGAATACGAAACTAGAGGATGGAGATTTATTGGTCAGTTTTGACGTGGAGTCCCTCTTCACCAACCTTCCAGCCAAAGATGCAATCCAGCTTATAAAAGACAACAAATATTTGGAAGGTGGGATGATGGAACTAGCTGAGCTGGTCCTATCATCGTGCTATTTCCAGTATAAAGACATTATCTACAGGCAGAAGGATGGAGTGGCCATGGGCAGCCCCCTATCACCAGTTGTGGCTGACATTTTCATGGAGGACTTCGAAAGGCGACTGATCGAGGGCAGCGAACACAAACCGAAGCTTTGGCTACGATACGTGGACGATGTCTTCGCAATCTGGCAGCATGGTGCAGAGGAACTCGAAAAATTCCTCCATCTCATGAACAATTTGCACCCAGCCATCAGATTTACCGTCGAAGAAGAGAAGGACGGCAGATTGCCTTTCCTGGATCTCCTGATCATGAAAGGAACCAACGGTGAACTGGAGCACACTGTATACAGAAAACCCACGGCCACAGGAAGATACCTCCACGCTGATTCTCACCACCACACAGCACAAAAAATGGGAGTGGTTAAGACACTGGCACACAGAGCTATAACTCTGTGCAGTAACCAATCACTCCTAAGATCAGAACTCAGTCAACTGACGGATGACTTAGCCGGGAATTGATACGACAGGAAGAAGTTGGCCCGAACAATAAGGATGGTGGAAAATCGCCACCGTGATGAGAGCAACCGGAGGGAAACACAACCCAGAAGCAGAATTACCCTACCTTATGTCAGCGGGGTCAGCGAGAAGCTAGGCAGACTATTTAGGAAACAGGATATGGAGGTCGCCTACAAGCCGCTGAACAAAATCGGGGATTGGCTGAGCAAAAGCAAGGACAAGCAGCGGTTGCAAGACCAGGGTGTATATCTTCTACCATGTGACTGCGGGAAAGTGTACATAGGACAGACAGGGAAGAAGATAGCCACTCGGATCGCGCAACACGCCGCAGACTACAGGCTGGGACGCACCAAAACTTCTGCTGTGGCAACACATGGAGAAGAGTGCCCCAGACAAGTCCTGTTTGATCAAGCCAATTCTGCGCGAATTTCGCCCCAAACGCCATCTTCCAGTGGGCGGATTTTGCTGGTTAACGAACTTGACCTTTCAAATTGGACGACAGATTTTTGTACCAAATTTCATCAAAATCGGACCATTCGTCTTCTATTTAGAGAGCGAACAGACAAATATATATATATATATATATATATATATATATATATATATATATATAAATAAATATATACATATATATATATATATATACAAATTTGAACCACCGTTATTTTCGGTTTCTAGGGGTTCTGAAACGCAAAATTTTCTAGTCGGCACTTCCGGCACATATTCTTATGTATTTCGACACGCTGAATCCCAATCCGGAGTCCGTTTTACCCCAGCACGTACATTTAAGAGCATTTGGAGATAGAATTTCGTATGAAGTCGTTAAAGAAGAAATAACTAGAGCTTCCATGGTTTTGGGGGTCACTGAATTCGAATCCAAGGTCTGTCATTTCAAAATGCAAATAGGCTTATTTGTCCTTTAAATTGCCTTGTTTTTGCGCCGATGGGCTGAAACAGACCTTGGATTCGAATTGAGCTACCCTCAAAACCATGGAAGCTCTAGTTATTTCTTCTTTTACGAATTCATACGAAATTCTATCTTCAAATGCTCTTACACCTGACGTGATGGTGTGAAACGGACTCCGGATTGGGATTCAGCTTGTCGAAATACATAAGAACATATGTATGGTGTCTTTGGAAAATGCAACTTTTTGTGTGCCTGTGTTATTAATCATAGATCCATTGTTTAAATAATTAGGGTAACATATTTTGCTAGATAATGTTCATTCAATGTTTTATTGAGGAAAACACAAAAGGTTTCTGCGTCACAGAATACAATTTAAAACTGATTCATGAACATCCTTCAATGATTATGCAATCATAGTATTACCATCTACCATGAGCTAATGTTCCATATCAACGTGAAATCCCAAGACTGTTCTGAGAAATTGTGCGCGTTAGTCTGATGGAGTCAAGTGCTTAGGCCTTGATAAGGCTGGCTTAGTGTGTACAGTGTCTAATTACACCTAGGTATTTCCGCGGATGTCGAGTTGAAGCAGGCTACACACGGTCAGGCAGGCCTGAACAGTCCGCCTGAAAGCCGGTCGCCTGAACATGAGTATATTCCGGCCGCCTGAACAGTCTTAACTGACAGACCGGTCGGAATATATAAACGTTCAGGCGACCGGCTTTCCGGCGGACTGTTCAGGCCTGCCTGACCGTGTGTAGCCCACTTAAGGAAGTATGCATAAAGCATACATTCATCTAGTATGTTATAAACAGCTGATGTACGCGCGGCTTCGCTCGGGGAGTTGATATGAGATAGTGTAGTAGTTGAGATGAACTAAAATATCCCCCAAAAAGATGACTATTCAAAAGATTAATAAATTTTCTACAAAAAAAGTCATTACGTACTTTTTTTTTTTGAACACAAACAAAACAATTTTATTGGACCAATACAAAACGTATTATACACAAAACAATATTTGTAAGATAAAAATTTAGAGGGTTAAAATGTCTTGATAAAGTCTGTGTTTGATTCGCGAGGCTTTTCTTTGTCCAAGTTGATAAAACACGGAACTGCTGGAGGCTGGAAGAGTCTGGTGATATTTTCGCACTAGCTTTTCTATGTGAGTGAAAAATGGATCAACCTCCAATTCTCTATGGATCTGGCTATTCCTTACGAACCAAGGAGCATTGGACACTATTCGGAGTACTCTATTTTGAAATGTTTGTAGACGTTTTATGTGTGTGGTTCTGGCGCCAAACCAGACAGGACATGCGTACGTTAGTATGGGTAGTATTGTCGATTTGTATAGTAGTGTACCACAGGTGTGTTTTAGGGGAGTTTTTCTATTTATTAATGGGTAAATTTGTAACAGTCGTGTGTGAGCTTCTTGTAGTTTTTTGTGTATGTGATGTCGCCAAGTCAGTCTTGTGTCTAGATGTACTCCGAGATAGCGTATACTCTGGTCTTTTGGAGTCCAGAGAATTGAGTGATGACCAATTTTCAGCTCTGGTAAATCTTCATTTTGGAATTTTCTGAGAGAAAACACTTTACATGAAGATTTCACCGGATTTATTGCTAGTTTCCATTTTCGGAACCAGGATGACACCTCATCTGCAGCTTCTTGCAAGTGAAGAATCGCTTCCTTGACGTCGGTGCTCTTCGTGATGATGAGTGTATCGTCTGCAAAGGTAGCAAGGGCTGAGTTATCAGGTTCTGGCATATCGCTGCAGTACAATATGTAGAGCAATGGGCTTAGTATGGCCCCCTGCGGTACACCAGCTTTGATAGTTCTTTTCGTGCTGAGTGTTGTCTTCACTCTTCCTTGGAATGTCCTGCCACGAAGAAAGGAGGAAATGATGGAGTAGAGGTAAGCTGGAGGCTTGGTGTTCCGTAGCTTGTGCAGGAGTCCTTCGTGCCAAACTGAGTCGAAAGCGTTGGCTACGTCGAGAAACAGTCCAGTGGCGTATTCCTTCTTATTAAAACAATCTGTTATCATTTCAGAGACTCTTTGTAATTGTTGGACAGAAGAGTGCTTCGGTTTAAATGCGAACTGATGGTTAGGTATGCTGTCTAAAAGATGTCTTCTTAATCTAACGTCAACGAGCCTTTCGAGAAGTTTCCCCAGAGTATTCAGCAGACTTATTGGCCGATAACAGCCAGCGTTGTTCTTCGGTTTCCCAGGCTTGTGGATGAAGATCACAATGGCATGTTTCCATCTTTCTGGAAAATGTCCTCGCCGGAGACAAGCATTGAAGATACTTGTTAACAGGCTGATGCATTTCCTGGGTAACTGTTTCAACACCGAGTTCGTTATCTGATCTTCTCCAGGTGATTTATTTTTAGGAAGCCTACGTATGAGAAGCGAAATTTCTTTAGGCTGTATGAAGTCGATTGTACTGTCAGTTAGTCTTGTTTCTGAGAGTGAAGTACATACTGCAATGTCCGTCTGTGGGTCGTTGTGGTCTCCAGTTTTCAGTTTGTTTTCAAAACATTCTGTTAAAAGTCTACACTTGTCTGCGTCAGTTGTTACAATGTTTTGTCCGTCTTTTAAGGGGGGAATTTCAGAGGATTGTTTTAGTAGTCGTCTTGTCTCTCGCCAAAGCGATGGGTCTCCAGGAGTCATGTTTGTCAAGTAATTGCTGTATTTGTGTATCCTGTCTTTGTCAAGTTCAAAACGAATATTGCGCGATAAACGGTTTACTTGTCGCTTGACTTCCGGGTCTCTAGATCTTTGCCATCTCTTTCGAAGAATATTTTTTTCATGGATGAGTTTTAGAACATGTGGGGGCGTGGTTGTATTAGATAATCGACAGCTTAATGATGGGAGCGTTTTTAAAGAATTTTGTACAGCCATGTGTATCGTTTGAATGAATTTTGCTATAGTCGAGTCAATGTCATGACTGGATTTGTATGTAAGTGGAATGTCCGTGTTGTCATGCATTTCTGTCTTGAATTTTCCCCAGTCTATAGGTCCATTGATGAGTCTTGGTGGGGGTGGTTCAGATTTTGGACTTTCATGGAAAGTAAGAATGACAGGTAAATGGTCAGAGTCTAAGTCAGTAAGTACGTCATGATATAATGGCAATTGGAAGTTCTGAATTATGGCTATGTCTAGTATGTCGGATTTGTAGCGTCTTTGAGTCGGGTAAAATGTTGGTTCGTCAGGTGATGAAATAATGAGTCCAAGATTTTCAGTAATTCTCAATAGTTGTGTCCCATTATTGTTTTGCTTATGGCAATTCCAAGAGAGATGTTTACTATTTAAATCACCCATCATTATTGTAGGAGCCCCTGTAAATAGTTTTTCAAAATCGTCTTGTATGAGCCGAATCCCAGGTCTGCTATACGCAGATATTATATTAACACTACTCCTGTTTTGAAGTGCCAAACTAATTCCTACTGCTTCTAGGCGATCAAGGGAGGGCAGAACCAAACTATTGTGGGCTAAATGTTTCTTAATTAGAATTGCGACTCCACCGCGTCTAGATCGTTGGTCCGTTCTGTACATTCGGTATCCTGGTGTCCTATATTTGTCAGTGCTAATGAGATGTGTTTCAGTGATGCAAGCAACGTCAATGTCGTTTCTGCTAAGAAAGTTTGTCAGTAAGGTCTGTCTTTTTTTTAGTCCGTTTGCATTCCAGTTAAGTAAAGAGGGATTGCCCAAATTAGGAACTGTCATTGTTTAAAGAAGAGAAAATAGATGTTAAAAAGTTAGTTATGAAAGCTTTTATTGTTGGAATAAGTGGTTTTATAAGGTTGAGAAGTAGGTCTGTCATATTGTTGATTGGATTTTGGTTAGTGTCAGTAAGGTTGGATGTTTTAGTCTGTTCTTCGTCTGTTCTACGATGCTGAGTCCATGCGTTCTGTCGCGGTAAAGAGGTTTGTCTTTGATGAGTGTTAGTTGGTAGGTTTTCAGTTGGAGGTGGTGGTGGAGGTTTTGCTGGAGCGGGTTTAGAGGGAAAGGGTTTAGAACTCCTAGTGGGGAAGGATTTATTTTCAGAAGCTATTATTTTTTTTTGCAGTATGTTTTTTAATTTTTTGTATTCCAGGCATCCTCTATAGTTTGCAGAGTGGTTGCCTCCACAGTTTACACAGTGGGATTCAGTGCTATTTCGATTAGGGCAAGCTAAATAGTTGTGATCTCCCGAACACTTAGCACATTTTGTGTCTAAACGACAGTAATTTTTTGTGTGTCCCATGCGGCAACAGTTTTTACACTGAAGAACACCCCTGTGTTGCTTCCTTTCTTCAACCGAGACTATTGAATAAAAAAGGGTCTCTAGGTTAAATATTGATTTACCGTTGGGACTATTTTCCAGCTCTACTGCAATAAGAGGTGTTGGGAACCGTTCTCTGTTCAGTAATCTAGTAACCTTGGAGACAGGGTATTTTTCTGACAATTCATCAAACAGTTCTTGATCGGTAATACTGTATGGCACGCCTCTAATAATAACCGACAATTTTCTGTCCGCGGGATTTCGGAAAGTATAGTACTTTACGTCCTCTTTGTCGTAAAATTTGGTCAAAGAACGGAAATCGTCAATCGAAGTTAATGTAACTTTTATTTTTTTAAAACACTGTTGCAAACAAAATGTTGACTTTACAATAGTTTTTATGTCACTTAAAACTTTTTGGTAGTCGTCAGCGTCACAAACGAATATTGGTGGGATTTTAACACTATTTTTATTTGTTTCTGTATTGTTATTATCGTCATTATCATTTAAGTTTTGAATTGGAGAGAAAGAATTATGAAGTTGAACTGGTGTTGAATCAGTATTTAAAACAGCTGATTTTGAACAATATCTATTTCTTTTTCTTTGAGGTTCAATGAAAGGGTTTGATTTGGTCTCCAGTGAAAACAGCTGTTGAGAACTAGCAGTGTTGCCAGTAGATGTAAAGTAGGGTTTCTGGCGCAGTCTTCAAAATTCCCTATTTCCCCGAAAAAACCTGATCGTCGATTTTTGTAGGATTTTTCATTTTTATCTCAAACATCTAATTTTTTTAAAAAATATACATTTTCTAACATATTTCTTTAAAACCTAACAAATAAAAAAAAATACATATTTTTAACATATTTCTTTAAAACGATACAAAATTGGGATCACCCCCAAAAAGTAAAAATATTATATAATTAATTTAATTATTATTTCCATTTGTTATACACGTTTAATCATCAATATCACTTTCAGATTTCTTAGATTTAGATCTATTTTCATTTTTATTTTCTCGGAAGTCAATAATATGAATTTTCTTCCCATCATTTAATTCTTTTAAACCGTCATAAACGAATAATAGTTTTTGTGAATTTAATTGTTGAATATCTTTTTTATTTAATTTGTCATTAAATCTATCTGGTAGATAAACTTGAAATTTATCTTCCTTATCTTTTAACGTAACAACTATACGTTTTCCAAATTTTGTAATAGTTTCTTTAAATTCTTTAATTGAATAAGATTGACCACATTCCAATTCTGTTAGTTTCTTTATTGGAGTATTTTGACATTGACCAACTCGTTGGATCTTTTTTAATACTTCCATTTATTAGAAATGAAAATTTATTTAAATATTTTTATAATGTCCTAATGCTCTAGTATGGATTCCATCTTCTAAAATATAACGTTTATCATCATCTGGTGATAAAGCTTTTTTATTAACTTGAATTGAATATATCTCATGTTTATAACTCCTGATTTGATTCATTGTTCTATAATGAACTCTTTTATTGAATAAACAATCTTTATAATCTTCAAATGATATTTTCTTATTTACAACACATTTCTTTACACCTTTTGATTTCTTACAAATAGATATCTCATTTTTATGAGAATACATTTTAGATCTTAATCCAATAAATTCTGTCATAATAACTCCATTATTTTCATCTTTCATTTTACCTAATACTTTCTTATTTACTCTAGGTATATTGAATCTGTTATCAACAGGAAAATCTGAAGTATCGAACAGATCAATCATTTTTTTCATGTCTTCATAAAAATCGTCTGTTTTAATATTATATATAAGACTGTCTGTGTCCATGTACATTAATTTAAGATCATTTCCATATTTCCGTTTCATAGTATTGTAATGAAAATCGTACATTAAATGTTTCGATAAATCTAGAATACTCATTCCTACATAAATCGGTTTATTAAATTTAACTTTTGTTTTGTTCATATGAATTGCTGATAGATTTTCATCAAATATTGTTCTTCCTTTAAAATTTGGTTTTGATATTAATTTCTCAACTTTCCCATAATTATTACACAATTTCACATCAATTCGTTTTCTTATATTTTCCATAGTTTTTCCAAACACTGAATTATTCATTAGTTTATAGAAATCTTTTTCAAAATCATTTACAGCTCTAGTTCTCATTTTTGTATTGAGATCAATATATTTTTGTAACCAATTCGATTGTTTAAATTCTAATACCCTATGAACTTTTTTTAGCTTTAATCCCATATCCAAACATTGTTTTAAATTTCTGTAATGAATCACATATTTTTCTTTATCAAATAATGTCGTTAATAATTTTACATGTTTTGAATTACCTGGTATTCCATTTTCTGGAGCTAGAGGTAAATCAGAATGATCATCATGTAACTCTTTTGGATATTCAAGATCAACTTCTAGTATATAACCTTTCTCTGAATCATCATCTAAATTTTCTATTTCTTCTGGTTTTATCCATTTAAATCCTCCATAAGGTAAATATTGACTCATCGCCCAACCATATAAATTATTTGCATCTAAATACATTAAATAACTAGATGGTAGATTTTTATCATATTTTTTCATATATTTATTATTTGCTTTAGAATATCTATTACAACATTGTGAAATTCCACCACGAGTTCCTTTTTCCAACATCAAAATCATATCATAATCATTTAATAATTCCAACTCGATTTCTGTAGTTTTTAACATTGCATCCCAAGATAATCCTGGAGCTGTAAAATACCAAGCTGGATCAAGTTTATAAGTTTTTAAACAGACATCTCTAAAATTTTCAAATATATCAGACAATATTAAAACATCTGATTTAACATATAAATCTGAATACTCTCCTAAATTTCTAATTTCAAATGTTTTCCATACTTTTTTCGCATGTTTATAATCGTTTTCAGAAATATCACAATCATTCAATTTACTATAAAATTCTTCGATTGAAGGTAATTTTGACTCTTCAAATTTTTCTTCTGAATCCATGTAATCATAAGGATACACACCTTTTCTCGTAATCAAATCTAATTTTTCATCTTTATAATATTTACTGGTTTCTCTAAACATAGATTTCAAGAATTTATATTCTTCTAACTTTTTACCTTTCATTTCTTCAGGAATTTTTCTTAAGTTCGTAGATAATGAATCTAAACTCGAAGCCATAAATCTGAATGAATCAACAAATCTAATTTCTAATTTATCAACTTTCTGTGTGAATGAAATATATTTTTCTTCAGTATTTGGAATTACCTCAATATTTTCTTTAAATTTCCCCATCGCTTTAACAAATAGATGTGCATCATATCCAGATAAATTATGAATGAATACTGGAACAAAGGAAGGATTTTTATAATTCAAATTACAAATTTCATGAGCCGGACCTCGATATTTTCCAGTTAAATGATCATGATCTCTTACCTTTTTTCCTAATAACCCAATAGGTTTTTCCCCATATTTCTTATAATTATTCCATGTTATAATATCCTTTTCACATATATGACAAATATCAGTTTTCTGAAAATGTTTTTCTTCTTCAAAAGTCATTTCCAACGGTTTAATTTCTTCATAAATCTTTTGAATATTTTTAACTTCCTCATGAATCATTTCTACAAATTTATCAGTACAATCAGATCCTCTATATACTACAGGTTGTTTGTAATCATAATTTTGATATTTTATATAATAACAAAAACTATTCGGTTCATGTTTTTGATATTTCATAGTATAAGAACCTGATGAATCAGGTTGACAATTATCAATTTTTTTAGTTAAACATTCAAAATCTGCATATATTACGAAAGGAACTCTTAACGATCTGTTATAATTTTTGAAACTTAAATATTCACCTTTTTTCGGCATTTCAATTTTTACCGCCGTTTTAGTTTTACAATCAAGTTCATGATTTTCTAATTTTTCAGCTGAATAATAATATCTTAAACATCTTTCACATGGATAAATTTTTACTTTCATATTTGTTAGTTGTGTTTTGATCAATCGAGAAAGATCTTTAATCCAACAGTAATGATCATTTTCATTATCTTTAATATAAAATAAATTTACATGTTTATCTAATTTATGTTTTGTAATTCTTAAAGGATGAACAGATTCTTCATACCCATATACATTTATAGATATATCGTTTTGTTTTTCAAATTTACTAATATCTTTAAAGGAAACTGGGAAGTTGATTCCATCAAAATTTAATTCATCTTTATACATTTCATATTTTGTAACTCTTTGAGGATCCTTGTCTACTGGATGTAATGCTGATAGAACTGACCACATAAAACATTTATTATCATTATTTTTTACATTAATAATTGCTTTTTTAGATTTTATTTTTTCTGGTAAATCGATATATGAAGAACCTCTCAATGGATTATATTTATTGATTCGAAGTTCTAAATAATCAATACTTACTAACTCCCATCCTGAACCATTTTTTTCAAAATCATCCATTTCTTTTATCAATTTCTCAATAGCACTATCATAAAATGTATTTAGATCTGAAGATTGTAATATGATTTCATTTTTAGTTTTAAATGAAAATTCTTCCAGAAAATAGTGTGCTCCACCAAACCATTTTTCTCCCCCCCTTTTTTTAAAGGTAAGGAAAAATTTAAGATTAACTTTCAAATCCATATTTTTTACATTTTCAGTTATCTTATCGATTATTATATTTCTTTTATCTTCCAAGAATTCTCTCGGATGAAAAAATCCTTCCATATTCCTAACTATATAGGTTTTTAATCTTGATTCATAAGCTGTTTCAATTTCCTGAATTTCTTGTTCATCATTAATGTTTACTTTCTTGTGTGCTAAAGATTCAATATGTTTCTCTTTATACGATTTTTTATAATATTTATTACAATCATCACATTTGATTTGTTTTTCCCTAGGAGGTTTAGGTTTTGAAAATAAACTTGGATGGAAATTGAATTCATTTATTGATGTTTTTTTGGATTGATTTATCGATTTTTTAATGGATTCATTTATTAATCTCTTTCGGTTTTTCTTTCTTTTTTCATCATTAGTGATCAACTTAATAAGATCAGATTTATTCTTTAATTTTGAAAATCCTTTAATATTACGTGATCTACAATAATCTTGTAATTGTTTCATCGTCCATAATTCAAAGTTTTTATCAGGTTTTGGTCTAGAAAACAAACTAGAATCAAAATTGAATTCATTTATAAATTTCTTTTTCTCTATTTCATCAATAATATGATTTATAAGATCATCTTTCTTATTATATTTAAAATATCCTTTAATATTGTGAGATTTACAGTAATCTCGAAGGTTTTTGAGAGTTTGACTTCTCAGTTGGTTCTCCATTTATTAGAAATGAACTTTTTAAATCCTGCAAATTTTTCCATCCTAGAAATTAATACATTTTTTTAAACTGATTCAAAATATATCCTCTAAATTGGTTTTTCTTTTCAATTATCTCAAATGGTTTCATCTCTAAAAATTCATTCCACAATTCTTCATTTCTCTTAAATTTTCTTATTCGAACATTATGTTTAAAATTATTTAATATTTCTAAATTGATTCAAAATATATTCTCTAAATTCATTTTTCTTTTCAATTATCTCAAATGGTCTCATCTCTAAAAATTCATTCCACAATTCTTCATTTCTTTTAGATTTTCTTATTCGAACATTATGTTTAATTTCTAATAGATCTGCAATTTTTGCAATAAAAAATTTATATGGTAGGGCTTTTCGTTTATAATTTTCATTAAAAACTTCAAACACTTCTTCAATTTTAATTCTATCTTCAGGTTCATCTATTAACTGTAATAAATGTTCATGAAAATATCTCTGTCTATATTTAAAATTATTATGAGGATTTCTTGTTGGTGGATAACAACTATAACAACGATTATCTAATACCGATTGTTTACAACAGATCTGACAAAATTCGAAAGGTTCTAATTCCTCCATTTATTAGGAACGAACTTTTTTAGATCTTACAAAATTTTACATCATCATTTGTTTTAAAATATACTCTCTAATAGATTAATTTATATTCAAAGTTATTCCATATTTTCACCATTCTCTTAGTTTCCTTAATTTCAATATTATTTCCTACTTTTAAATAATCTGCAATCTTTTTTACTAAATATTTATAAGGTATATATTTACCTCTATAATTATTAATAAAAGTTTCAAATATTTTTTCAATTTCAACCTTATCATTAACATTTTCTATTAAATTATTCAATTTTTTACGAAATCTATTTATTCTATACGATTTACGATTATATTTACCTATTTTAATGTCTGTTACACAATTATAACAATTATTATTTAATACACTATACCTTCCACATATACTACACATTTCCATTTCTCCATGATCCAAATTTTCATCTATAAAGTTTCCTTCTGTATCTGAATTTTTTAAATCGTCTCCATAAACTGAAGTTAATTCAAATTCGTCTTCGTAATGTGGAGGTAATTTAAATTCTTCCATAGATTCTTTTTCTTCTAATAACTTAATTAAAACAGATTTCTTCATGTTATAATAATTTTTTATTTTATACTGACTTCCCAAACGTCTTAATTCAACTATTTTTTTATCACTTAATTTTTCTTTAGTTTTAGATTTTTCTAATATTAAATCAATTAATGATTGTTTTCTCAGTTTAGAATAACCCTGATATTTATTTTCTTTACATATTTTTTGTAAATCTTTAACTGTCTTATTTTTCAGGTCTTCCATTTATTTAGAAATAATTTTTATCAATATAAAATTTATCATCGAAATATTTTGTTAAATATCTTTTCAAACTCAAATATTCTCATTTTAAACCTCTGATTATTGATTAAATTAAAATTAATTCTACATTCATAAGGTATTTCATAAATAGTTACAAGATCATTAAATCTTACCTTCTTCATTTATAGTTTTAAAAAATTCTATATTTATATTCAAATTCTTCAAAAACAAGGGGGTCGTGATTTCCGACCCCTTTGAAATTTTTGCAGGTTGATAAAAAGTTAATATAAATTGTTTCTACTGAAATATATCAAATTCTGAATGTATCAAACCCATTCCTAAATGTCTTTTAATTTTCATTGCATTCGTTGTCAAATATGCCGCAGTTCTTTCTCCTATATCAGCATCACTCGAAATAACTCTTTCCCATGCTTTATTTTCTAAAATTTTGTCTGCGATATGTCTATCTGATACTTCTTTATGATCTCTATAAGATATATCATGTTCTTTTGCAGCTTCATCTAATTTATTAATTGGTTTATCACCTCTTTCCAATCTTTCATTTAATTTAGTACCTGGACCTAAATAGTTATAACCCGGATAATGTAATTCAAATGGTAATCCACTTAATATTTTATTAAACAATCCAGATCCTATAGTTTCATCCTTAATTATTTTATGTGGAAGAGCATTCACTAATCTTATTAAATATTCAGTTCCTTTTCGATCATCAATATGTTTTTCTAAAAGATTTGTTAAAAATCTGATAATACCGACTTTTTCATTATGAAAATTATTATCTCCAGCCAATTCTGAAGCATATATTAAATTCAATCTTGAAATCAATTCATTCAAATTTTGTATATACATAACAGAATGTTCATTATAATTAACTATTCCTCTTCCGGTAACCGGAATTGTCTTTAATTCTTCGTATATAGGTTTTAATAAATTTTTATATTTTTTTGATTGTGGAGCTTTTGGTCTATTTGTTGATGAGTTATTTTTGTTATATAAAACCTCACTATTAATTAAAATTTCTTTATAGGTATTAAATTCTTCTGGTGAATATAATTTTTCACCTTTATTATCAAATAAGTTTTCATAATTTTGTGTTAAGAGAACCCATAATCCTTTTGTTCCAATATATTTTTTTCCATCAATAATTAAATCATTTCCATCTATATTAACTTTATTCTTTCCGATTTTAAAAAATAATTTTTTTTCATCGTAAGTAATTCCATAATGTTTATCAGTTAGTTTTGGTAAATATGTTGCTCCAAGAGGACCAATTATTTGACCGATAACAGATGATGAAATATTCAATGGAGTATCTGATTCATTTAAACTGTCTTCACTTAAATCTGACTCGTCTTCTGAAACTTTTTCCATTGGAACAAATGTAACTCTCTTTTTGTCTTTTGAAAAAGGTGTACTTTTTGCAAGTGGTGTATCTTTATCGTATAATTCTCCTTCAAAAGATGTTTCTTCTCCCGAAGGTGGAATTTCCATATCTGCTATGTTTCTTGTAAACGGTACAAGATCTGTAATTAATGTTTTATTTTGTTCTAACACATTTTTTATACTCTTGTCGACTTGAGAAATCTTTTCATTAAAAGTATTATCAAGTTTATTGATTGCACTCGTTATCGGTAAATATTCTTTACCTTTTAAATCTTCTTCAAGTATTCTTTGTTTTCTGGCATGTTCAAATTTTTTAATTAATCTATCTCTTATCTTAATAGTTTGTTTTGGATCCATTTATTATATTAAAAAGTTCAGAACGGTTTAACTAGATTTAACTAAGTTAAACATTTCGTTAAGTTTATTTGTCATGAATCAGACTTAAATATATAATATTATTAACATTTTCATTATTTAATAATTCATGTCTTTCATTCCTAATAGTTACATTTATTTTTTGAATTTTATGAATATCGTTTCTAATTGGAACATAAACAATTTCTAAGGGTTTTTCTGAAATCTTTGATTCAAAAGGAACATTCGGGAAAAAACTATATACTAAATCAGTTTCTTCATGTATGTGTTCATTAGAAGAATGACTCACTAAACTAGATTCAACTAAATTACAATGAATTTCGATAACATCAAAAGGTCTTAATTTAGGTCTGAATTTTCCAACATGTACTGTGTTACTTGCATAATCTGTTGAAATTTCATTTTTAGTTGGTATTTCGAAACCAAAAATGTTTTTAAGATTTACGTCCAGATCAAATGGATACGGTGAAAACATTTTTACCTTTCCATCATTATTACTTTTTATATAGAACTTTTCGTTTACAAGTTCTTTCTTTATTAGATTATCGATTTCTTTTAAACTCCAAAATCCTTTTTCAATTTTAATATGTTTTCTTGATTTATTAATATCGAATGAAATGAATGAATCTTTTTGTATGTTAGGAATGTTATTATCCGAATAAAAACCAACAAGACCTATTTTATAATTTATATTTTCGTCTAGAAATATTGGATGTGCTAATTTCAAAGTCAACTCAGAAGTTTTACCAGTTATTTTTAACAATTTCATCTTATATAAATTACTCTATTTATAATGGAAAAAAAGTATCGTATAAAAATTTACCACGAAGATAAAAATAAGACTAACAATAAACCTTTTCCATTACCATTAAGATGTATAATTATCGGTAGTAGTGGTTCTGGAAAAACAACTTTATTAACAAATTTTATTTATGGAGATTGGTTAGATTATTCTAAATTATATGTATGTAGTAAATCTTTAGATCAAGATATTTATCAAGAAATGATTGAGTTGTTTAGTGATATTGGAAATAAAATAGGAGAGGATGTAGGGTGTTTTTATAATGATATTGAAGAAATGGAAAATGTAGATACTTGTGAACCGAATAGTTTAGTTATCTTTGATGATATTATATTTGAAAATCATGAAAAAATTAATGAATATTTTGTTAGAGGTAGACATAAAAATATTTCTTGTATTTATTTAAGTCAATGTTATAGTAAAGTTGATAGAAAGTTTATTAGAAATAATGTTAATTTTATTTGTTCTTTTAAACAATCTCTTCATTACACTGAAATGATATATAAAGATTTTGCTGGAAGTGATTTTTCATCCTTTGATATTTTTAAAAAAATTTGTAATGATTGTTGGGGGGATGATTATGGTTTTCTATCGATAAATACATATAATAAATTAAACAATGGAAAGTATATCCATAAACTAGAGAAATTTATCTATTTTAAAGACTAGATTTTATCCTATAATAAATGGTACTTATATATTGTGTAAAGTGTAAAAAACAAACAGAAAGTAAGAATTATCATGAAGAAACTTCTAAAAATGGAAAACTCATGGGTAAAGGAATTTGTGAAATTTGTGGAAGTAAAAAGAATACTTTTTTAGGTCAAAAAATGAAAAAGAAATGAGTGTAAAAGAAGGAATAATTGAAGAAATTCATAAACCGGTTAGAAGAAATTTTGAAAGAACAAAAATTATAACTCGAGGAATAAATGACTTGTGGCAATCTGATTTAGTTGAGATGAATACTGGAAGTTTAAAAGGAATATCAAAAATTAATAAAGGATTTAAATATATTTTAACTGTAATAGATACATTTTCTAAAGTTTCTTGGGCAATTCCTGTTAAAGATAAAACTGGTAAATTAGTGACTGAAGCATTAAAAAGTATATTGAACGATAAAAATAAACCAAAAAATTTACAAACGGATAACGGAAAAGAATTTTATAATAAAGAATTTCAGAATTTAATGAAAGAATATAATATCAATCATTATTCTAGTTATAGTGAAATAAAATCTGCTATAGTAGAAAGATTTAATAGAACATTAAAAGAAAAAATGTGGAAAGAATTTTCTAAGAGAGGAAATTATAAATGGATAGATATTTTAGATGATTTGATTAAAACATATAATAATTCCTATCATAGAACTATAAAAATGAAACCTATAGAAGTTAATAAGAAAAATGAAGAAGAAGTATTAATGAATATTTATAATGATAACAATGTTAAAAATGAAAAACCGAAATTTAAATTAAACGATTATGTAAGGATAAGTAAATATAAAGGAATATTTGAAAAAGGATATACACCTAACTGGTCTACTGAAGTTTTCAAAATAAATAAAATAATAAATTCCATTCCTATTACTTATAAATTAAAAGATTTGAAGGAAGAAGAAATCGAAGGTAGATTTTATAAAGAAGAATTAATGAAAACCAAATATCCACATGATTATCTTGTTGAAAAGGTTTTAAAAAGAAAAGGAGATAAAGTTTATGTCAAATGGTTAGGTTTTGATAATTCACATAATACTTGGATAAATAAAAAAAATGTTGTGAATTAAATTTCTTTTTCACTGTGTAATTCCTCTATTTTTATAATTAGATATTCCTCACTAAATTCTTCATTATTTATTCTAAAATAATTACCATGAAATTCTAAATCATTTTTTAATTTTTCTTTTATTCTAGAATATAAATTAACACTATTTGGATCATAGAATTTTATTATCTCCTCACAATCTTGATGTTCTAAAACTATTTTATCAACAGCTCTTTTTAAATATACTTTTTGACATCTTATAACATAATAACTATATTCACATTCATAGTCGTTTAACTTAAATAATAGGAAAAAATGTCTTAATTTTTCATCTTTAGTTTTAGGTACAACATCAGATTTGATATTTGTTATTTTATTATTTAAATTTTCAATTTTTTCATCTTTCTTTTTTATAATTTTGTCTTTACTGTATAATTCTTCCTTCAATTTATACTCTCCTGTTTTTCTAATTGTTTTGATAACATTGTAAACCCATTTTTGAAATTCTTTTGCTTGAGGTAATTTCGATTTCATAATCAAAGAATATAAACCTAATTCGTTAATAAAAATAGTATGTGCTTGCATATTTGAAGGGTGCTCTTCTAAGGAGCACCCTTCTAAAATAAGATTTAGATTTGTTTTATGTTCTTCATCAACAAGATTATATGCTTTGGTTATTTTTTTATACTCTAATAATTCAGCAATATCTCTAGCTTTAAACCAAGGATCGTTATTTTCATCTAAAATCATAAATATTTCTTTATTATTATAGTTAAGTTTGTTGTTCAGAATATTTAGAATCCCCTCCATTTATTAGAAACGAACATTTTTAAATCCTGCAAAAATTTCCCAGTAGAAAGAATTTATATTCTTTTTTATTCATTATAAATTAAAGAAAATGAGTGAGTATAAACCTTTTAAAATTTCACTAACGGAAGGTCAAAAATCTAAAATTATTGGTGCTGTAAAAAAGAAAACTGATGTTACAATCGATACAAAAAAAGGAAATAATTCAATTTTGTTAACTCAAAGACAGATCGATAAGATTAACAGAAATGCTAAAGACGGAAAGGGAACTAGAATTAAATTAACATATAAACAATTAAGAGAAAATGAAAAAGATGGTGGAATACTTCCTTTAATTTTTGCAGGATTAGGAGCTTTAGCTGCTTTAGCGAGTGGAGCAAGTTCTATTGCAAACTCGGTTATCGATAAAAGATATAAAGATAAACTAATAGAAGAACAAACAAGACATAATAAAGAAATGGAAAAGAAACAGGGAGGAAAACTTGTAACAGTTAAAAAAAAAAAATAACTCCTTTATCTAATTTTGATATCGAGAATATCGTTAAGAAGTTAAACATAAAACATTTTAGAGGAGTTTTTATGAAAGATGAACTTCCGAAACATTCTAGAAATATTGAGTGTGGAATTGTAAACATTGATAATTCTTTCGGAAATGGTACTCACTGGGTTTCTTATTATAAAAATGGAAATAAAAAATATTATTTTAATTCATATGGAAACTTACATCCATCAAAGGAATTAGTTATATATTTGGGAAAAGATAATTTAATATATAATGAAGACAGACTTCAAGAAATTAATGATCCACCTATTTGTGGACATTTATGTTTGTTAGTTCTTAAATTCTTTTCTAAAGATATGGATTTTAATGAAATTTTAAATATAATAAATAGAAAGAAATGGAATCTTATTCAAGAGTTATTTTAAAATTTGATGTTTTAGGAAATCAAATTGTTTTTCCGGAATCTGGCGATATTGATGAAACGAAATTAAAAAGTGATATTGTAAATGAACTTTCAAATTCTTTTAGAACAGAATTCTCAACATTCCAAACAAAATTAAAAGATGATGAAAATAAATTAAAGAATGATTTAAAAAATGATTTTAATAATAAATTAAAGAATGAATTAAAAGTAAAAGTTGATGAAATTATCGGTTCATTGTTTACATTTACTAAAAGTTATATTGGTTTTAATAAAAAAAGACTTGTCAGTGTTTCAGAAGGAAGAGATAATAATGATGTAGTTATTATGAAACAAGTGAAAACGATGATAGAGAGGGCAATTAATGAAAATAAAAGAGATAAAAGAACAACTGATACAAAAGAATTTGAAGAGATCATCGATGAGAAATTATTTGAATATACAACTAAAGAAGATTTAGATGAAAAGATGAAAAAACTCACTCAGGATTTAATTAGTGATGTTATACCAGTACAAGTTGATAGTGATATAAAGAACAAAATGGAAGAATATTTGAAAGAAGAAGAGTTACAAATACATCTTCAAATATTTTCTGACACTTTATATAATAGTTATTACCCACAAGTAGAACAATTTATGAAAGATTTAAACAATAAAATAGAAGAACTGGAAAAAGACATAGCGAAAGAAGAATATAAAAAATCACTAAATGAAAGTATTCTTAAAGAAATAGAAATAATAAGAAAAGAATTAAACACAAAAGTATCAGAACTGCGAAGAGAACTTCATTATATTGCTTTACCTTCCGAATAGTATTATTTCCTAAAGTGGTAACAATTTTGAAAATTAAAAAGATTTTTTTCTTAATAAATGGAGACAACACAAAATAATGATTGGGATGAAATATCTTCATTTCCTGGTTTAACAACAGAATTTTTAATTGTATTTCAGAATAAATTAAATTGGAAACTTGTTTCACAATACCATCCGTTTAAATTAGAAGAATTAGGAATGTTTTCAAATAAAATAGATTGGAAAATCATTTCGCGATATCAGAAAATCGATGAACAAAAGATCGAGTTTTATTACTCATTATTTGATTGGAACATTATGTCTTTTTATCAAAAGTTTTCTCCAGATACTTTAATAAAATATAAACATTTGGTTAATTGGATAATAATTTTCGAAAGAACTGATATATCAAATGAATTTAAACAAGAACATTATGAAGAATTTTCGAAATATTATAAAAATAGATTTAATGTTGATACTGTACCTTCATTAATAAATTATGTTTTTTAAATTTTCAAACCTCGTCACTGAGACGGGGTCTAATAATTATAAACTACTTTTTAAATTATAACGATTTTTTATCTTAATAAATGGAGATGTATTCAAAATATAATCCTAATATAGAAAAACAACAATTTAAACATTTTTTCCCATCGAATAATACCGAATTGAATTTTAATAAAGAAAATCAGAGAATAGAATTCTTAATCGATGTTGGTGATAATTTTTTAAGTTCCCATTTTCAGTTTGTTATTTCAGGTTCGTTCAATGCCAAAGATGGTGAACACTATGGTATGAATTCGGGAACTAAATTAATAGATAATTTTATTCCTTTCTTATTTCGAAGTATAGAAGTGAAAAAACATAACAAATTAATTGATAGAATTGAAGATCCAGGTATTATAAGTACTGTAAAACATACGATATCACTGTCTCAAGATGAAACTTTGTCTAAAATGAATGGTGCAGTGAAATGTGATCATAAATATGGAAAATTTAATTATTGTGGAACCTTAAACGATTTAGGATTAGGATATTTTGGAGGTATAAACATACCAATATACAAAGGAGGATTTTTAATAACATTTCTTAGAAACACTGATGATGACGGGATTTTTCTATCACTTCAAGCAGATGGAAAGTCTTATGCACCTACAGGTAAAATTACAATAACTGATTTTTATTTACGTGTTCCTATCATAGAGTATTCAACACCTTCAAAAATTGAATTAATTAATGAGATGGACAAGTTTGGTGGAACACAAGAATTTGTATTTAAAACTTGGGAGTGTATTGAAAAAACTGGTATTATGGGATCAAATTTAAGTTTTGATATAACTAATATTTATAGGAACATTGATAAACCGAAATTCATAATTGTAGGATTCCAAACATCGAGAAGAAATGATCAAAAGAAAGATCCTTCTAAATTTGACCATGTTGATGTTAGAAATATTAGAGTTAAAATTAATGAAACATATTATCCGGAAGAAATGTTAAATTTAGATATTAAAGAGAACAATTATTCATTATTATATGATATGTATAAAGATTATAAAAGGTCTTATATCGGAAATATGAATATGCTTTATGATCCTGATGATTTCATAAAAAATAGACCTTTATATGTAATAGATGTTAGAAAAGGACCAATTAATATTTCAAATAGTAAAAATAATATTATTCTGAATGTTGATTTTCAGAATGTAGTTCCTGGTGGTACAAATATATATGTGATTATTGTTTCTGAGAAAAAGTTGAAATATGATTTTATAAAGAATGATTTAATAGAAATTTAGAATGACAAATATTATAAGATTTATTTATGTCTCTCAAGACTTTGAAAGTAATGGTTAATTTTTTTATTTTTAATTTTTTCTAAAAATGTGCAAAAATACCCCGTATTCTCCTTCCTCTCTCCTTTTGGCTTCAACCTTACTTTGTTCTTTAGTTACCTTTGTACTTCCTTTGGAAGTGTTCAACTCGTTATTTTTGAGTTGCTTGAGCCCATCACGGACCATCAGGCGTTTATAGCCGTCTGTCAACTTTTCAGGCTTGGTAACTTTTTTTTAGATTTTACAAAGTAAGGTGAGCGTGAGGTATTTTTGAGGAAAATGGCATGCTCTATGAGATCACCGCATGCGTCACATCGTTTCCGGTGTACCTATGGCCATCTCGGTACATCGGTGATGAGATACATTTGGTTCTCTCACTTTTCCACGTCTGAAATACTATTGACTGTTGTATATATACTAGAATCCTGTATGAATGATGAAACCGAGAACTTACGACTTTAATAGTCTATTACTTGTTATTAGATTGTTTATTCCATCCAAGTATTTGTTTGTTATTTAGTTAATAGTTTTAAATTATCAGATTAATCTATTTTCATTAATTAATATTTAAGAAATTCTCGAAATCAGTCGAAAATTAACAAATAGAAAGGTTGTTAGTTGTTGGTAGTTCAAAAAATCAATACCAGACTGCAGCAGCAATCAAGCGAGTACACCCACCGGAACCTCCGCCCATATGTGATATCATTCAGATACCCCGCCCCACTTCGATAACAATGGTGGATTTATATAGAGCATTCTCAGTGTACGAAAATATAATTGTAATAAAGGTTTTTATAAAATTGATTAATTTTATTTGATAAATTTTCATTTCTAATAAATGGAAGTATTAAAAAAGATCCAACGAGTTGGTCAATGTCAAAATACTCCAATAAAGAAACTAACAGAATTGGAATGTGGTCAATCTTATTCAATTAAAGAATTTAAAGAAACTATTACAAAATTTGGAAAACGTATAGTTGTTACGTTAAAAGATAAGGAAGATAAATTTCAAGTTTATCTACCAGATAGATTTAATGACAAATTAAATAAAAAAGATATTCAACAATTAAATTCACAAAAACTATTATTCGTTTATGACGGTTTAAAAGAATTAAATGATGGGAAGAAAATTCATATTATTGACTTCCGAGAAAATAAAAATGAAAATAGATCTAAATCTAAGAAATCTGAAAGTGATATTGATGATTAAACGTGTATAACAAATGGAAATAATAATTAAATTAATTATATAATATTTTTACTTTTTGGGGGTGATCCCAATTTTGTATCGTTTTAAAGAAATATGTTAAAAATATGTATTTTTTTTTTTATTTGTTAGGTTTTAAAGAAATATGTTAGAAAATGTATATTTTTTAAAAAAATTAGATGTTTGAGATAAAAATGAAAAATCCTACAAAAATCGACGATCAGGTTTTTTCGGGGAAATAGGGAATTTTGAAGACTGCGCCAGAAACCCTACTTTACATCTACTGTTGCCAATCGCAGGGAATTCAGTATAATAATTAGAGGTTACCTCAGGTTCTGAAGTGAATGGTAGATCTCCCGTTGCCATGGAAACGTCTTCACTTACTTCTTCTGTACTGCCTAGGTTAGGATCTTCCTTCATACATTCCAGGCTTTTCCTCTTTCCTCCTTCCTTCCGGCGCCCAGTTTTCATACTTCTTCTTAAAGAAGGTATTAATCCGCGCCAAAGCGGATCAAATTCTTGCGAATACACTTTGTAATAGTTGCACAATACTAATCTTTAAACAGAGTGAAAAAAGAACCTAGTGAACACACTCAGCAGAACAGCTGATCCCTCACGTACTTTTTGATTGAGCGATGTTATTCGGAGAAAAAAAAAAAAAAAAAAAAAAAAAAAAAAAAAAAAAAAAAAGTGCTTATAACTTTGAAGTTGTGGGTTTTGTTTATTTGAAGAGTAATTGCTTATCTTAGGAAATTGTATTCATCTGTAAAACGTGATACGTAATATGAGAATCACTTCTCTGTTTAAAAAAAAAAAAAAAAAAAAAAAAAATTATTCTAAAATTTCAAAATGACACTAGGGATAAGAACCAAACCACGCTAAGATAACGCAGTTCCTGCGAGTCGGACGTTATATGTTTGACTGACGATTTTACCGGCGACGGTTCTGAATCGATCAGTGAACTGTTACGTGACAGATGTGTGTTCTTATTATAATTAAAGTCCTCTGATACAATTCCACTCCCTGATTAATGGCTAAATGCTGGAAACCAAGAAAGAAGAGAGGTTTAATAGAAGTGGCGCTATCTGTTAGCAGTTATGTCAAATTGTTCCTTATCAGTTTCCGATTTGACAACACAGACTGCAGCCTTCAGCGATTGGTAGAATTACCTCGTTTCAATAAAGTACACTTAATAAGAATAATATTTGAAAATAATTCCAGAATACGAGCAATTTATTTTGTTAAAGTATCCTGAAGCATGTTTGCCCAAGTATTAGTCCAGAACACAGCGTTCAACAGTAAGCTACTCATCTAAGATGATTAGGTTTTCGCCATGACGGCTATAGTAATGTTGATGGGTAGCTTGTGTAATGGGATGGTCGATCGTCTGTGATTTGTTAATGAAATTCGAGAAGAATTTTCTAATTCCGAACCGTCCCAATCGGGCAGGATCGTCTCCCGATTCCCGGGGTTAGGAAACGATCCAGCTTCGATTGTTTGGATGGTTTGGAATCAATAATTTCTTTTTCGATTTTCATTAACAAATCCAACCAACACACAAAAAAGAAAAAGTCCGACTCGCAGGAACTGCGTCATCTTAGCGCGGTTCCGTACATTTCGAAGAAGTGGAGTAGAATAGGCATCACAAATAACAGGAAACTTACACAGAAGCGGATAATTCTTAATCCTCATTCTTGAGGAAGGCTGAATAAGTCAATACAATTATGTACTGAAAACATACTCACTCTTCGACTACTGCTGAGAAGGCTCTATTCTAAACAACCGAAAATTCGTTGTCATTTTAAGTTTCTTGTTTTACTAGCAAATTCGTTTTACTGTTATAATCAACTGTAAATATTTACTTCATGGCGAATAAAAGTCCATTCTCTCGTGGGTTAAATCTTTCTATAAAATAGGAAATAATGATAACTTCAGTTGTAGCAGGAGGAAGGTTATATAGGTAGGAGAATTCAAACGCCTAGATAGGAGAATGTATATTCATAATTTTGAATATGTGTATGTATGTACTTGCTTTCTTGATCTAAAAAACTTTGAGAGTTAAGTAATTTGCTTATAATTACAGTATATGTCCATTCAAAATCCATCTAGTTCCTTATTGAATAGTGTAGAGGACATTTCAGACATTATTTCTGTGTAGATACAATGTAATTTCTCAAGTTACAAAGATTCGTTTTGGGTGTTCAAATTCCAACATGGCGAGGGTTGCAATATGAGCCCCCAAACTTAAAGGCTCTGTAATGTTTACAGAGTGGCTTACCAACTCTGTGAAAGAAATTTAATTGAGCACCCATTCACAGGAGATGGGTTAGTTGGAAGAGCTTGGTTCGACCACTTCATGAATCGCCACAAGAATGTTTTGTCTGTTTTGAAACCAGCTGCAACAGCATTTTCAAGAGCTAATGGATTTAGCAATGAAGCAGTCGACAATTTCTTAAATTCCAGGAAGCCAAGCCCGCCAAACACAACTATCCAGCTGATAAGGTGTTTGATGTGGATGTGTCTGGAATATCATTAGTTCAAAGTAAAATCCCGAAAATCAATGGATTGCGAGGAAAAAAACTTTGTACCTCCATTCTTGATTTCCCCCCGTAAAAACATGGGCCTATTTTCATAAGATAACCTCGGGGAACTGTGGGTGCAATGCCTTATCTGCGAAATGTGGACACACAATGACTGCGCTGGATGTGACAAGGATGTTTACGTTTGTGATTATTGCAAGTAGACGGAAATGCCCTAAATCAATTAAATGGTTCCTTAATGACGCTTTTCAAGTTCGGGAGTGATCTTGTAATAAGTATAATAACTTTATAAATTATTTTCAACTTTGTAATGCATTTTCAAGATCTTGTAATAAATGAAAACGTAGAACATAAGTCACTTTATTTCTCTTTCCTAGGGGCTCATAATACCAGCACGAAACTATTTATTAACAAATTGACATTCTTCGAGTTTATATTATTTTCATATACTTAAAGCTACCGAAAATAGTTCTTATTTTATAAGTATGTTCACAAGATATTGTAGTTTCCGCTATGAACGAATATTCTAAAAAAACTGAATAGGCGATTAGAAAAAAAATGGAAAAACAAATTGGGGGCTCATAATACCACCTTCTCCTCTATTAATCCTTATCCATAATAGTATGAATCCTCATGTTGCCAATAGTTTTTACAGTAGCGGAACTACCTTCACTTTGAAAAACATTTGAAATGAATCTAAATGTTTATTATAAAGCAGTTAGAACAAATAAATAGGTTTTATTTATTTCACTAGCTGTTACCCGGCGTGCCATGCTATACCTAATTTCTGCATCTAGAAAAGCCTAAATAAATTAGAAACCAAATCTTTAATTGTAACTGTTTCGAACCCGTGACCTCCCAACTGTGAGTCCTAGACGACTTTAACCTAGCCTATAACCCCCCCCCCGTATCAAGACATACATGTATGCCAAGTTTGGTAAAAATCGGTCTAACGGTGTGGATTTTTATTTAAAACGAGTCCGACTCGCAGGAACTGCATCATCTTAGCGCTGTTCGTTCTTATCCGAAGTGCGATTAGTAAAGGAATAGTAGCTGCTATCGGTAGGTTTTGATCTTTCGTTAAAAATATAAAATAAAATCTCAAAAAGAAGGGAGCTTAAAGCGCCACATATGGAAACTGGCAGTTTTCTAAGCGGATGGGACTCTCCCGTCATCACGACGCTCACTCTAGGAAAACTCTATTACCAATATGATTCTTATTTTCTCAGCTTTAATGAAATACTCATTCCACCGTTAAATAAACTTAAAAAACAAAAGTGAGGTAAACAGTGACAAACCCCGTTTAAAATAACAAAACTAACACTTTCGTAGTTTTAAGCACTTACTTCTCCGACTGATATTGCCCCATCGAAATTTGCTTCAGAATCTTTTTTGTAGAGAATTTAGTAAGCTTTTTAATGGTTATATCGTACTTCCCACGATTTCTTAACTGTTTTGAAGATATTAAGGGGGGGGGGGGGATGGTGCTAATACCTACCGATAGCTGCTATATTCCTTCACTAATCGCACTCGAGATAAGAACGGAACCGCGCTAAGATGATGCAGTTCCTGCGGGTTGGACTTTTTTTTCTTAAGAGCAAGTCACTTTAATTGCGGTGTAAAATATTGTTGCTAGCTAAATCTAAGTATTATATAATCTCATAAGGAAAAAATGGTGCTAATGGCTCAGATTTCGATGCACCATAAAAGAAAAAAAAAATCAAGGACAATATACGAAGATTCCGAATCATTACATGTCTGTTAATAAAATATTTTATTCTAATCCCAATAACGCTGCACTTATACACAAATAATTTTTTTTTAGGTATCTATTTAATACGTATAAAATAAGGTTATAATGAGCGATCCGCTGTGGCATACACCAAGTACTACCACCGTGTGGAGTGCAACTACTATAGACCGGTACGTCAGTACCACTGTGGTATGTAAAGAGCGGCAGTTCTGATACTCGTAAAAATTAGAAATCCTACATTCCTAAAGTTGTTTAGAGGCTTATCTTTATGACCCTAGAAAGGAACTTACAGATGACGAGGGTACACTGGGAGCTACCTGGGGACAGAGAAAATGCACCCCACCCTAAGCCTCCGTGCTCCTCACCTTGGAATTCATATGATTTTTTCAATGAATTTAAAAAAAAAAAAATAATAAATAGATAAAAACTGCTGAAAATAGGGATTACCAAAAACAATTCTAAAGAACGAAATCAACACCAGAACAGTAATCTAGATATTCATAGGGCATCTTCGAATTCCAAGATGCCGTTGAAACAAAATATTGTTTCTATTTATATGCATCCTGTTTTATTGAATAATACATTTGACTACTATAAGCAATTACAAAAATAACGAGCAGTGAAAAACACTGTAGGAAACACACAAAAAGATTCGTTCAAATAAACGAAATTACCTATGTTTTAAGCACTAATTTCTCCAAATATGACCATCCCATCGCAAATGTCTTCAAAATATTTTTTGTAGAGAATTTAGTAACGTTTCGAAGGGTAATCTTTTGCTTGCCAAGATTACGAACCGTTTACCTGATATTAATGAAAATATACGAAGTTCCCAAAACTTTTCATGACTAAAAATGAAATATTTTATTTTAATCATTCCTTTACTCCAAACGTAACCAAATTTTGAACATATTAGTTTTGATAAAATTCAAACATGCAGAAAATGTTTCAACTGAATCCCATGATTCTAAGTACCAAAATCAAAGACAAAAAGAACAGTTCGAATAAGCGAAATCAATTACTTTAAAGTTTTAAGCACTTATTTCTCCGATTGACATCGCCTAATCAAAACATTCATCAGAACCTTTTTTGTAGAGCATTTAGTAAGCTTTCTAATGGTATTCTTCCGTTTACCAAGATTCTCAACCTTTTTCGAGATATTAAAGAAAGTATACGAAGTTCCCACAACTTTTCATGTCTGTTAAGAAAATATTTTATTTTAATCCTTCTTTAACTCCAAACGTAACCAAAATTTCAAAATATTAGTTTTAATGAAAGTAGAACATGTAGAAAATGTTTCAACTGAATCCCATGACTCTAAGTCCCCAAACCAAAAGTCCGACTCGCAGGAACTGCGTCATCTTAGCGCGGTTCAGTTTTTATCCCTAGTGTCATTTGGGAAGATTGAAATAGAAACCGTTTTTATTTTGGTTCAACCTATCCCCCGTAAACAAAGGGCCCATTATCAAGGGGCAGCGTACCCTTATCCCTAGAATGGCACCCACCACAGGTTGGCCAGCCCAACTGCTACAAATAGTTATTTCAAATATCAAAACAAATATCAAAATATTTCTATTTTTCTTGATTTCTTCTAAATTAATACTAATTCTATAAATAAATGCAACTTAAAAAAAAAACAACATCCCATTAAAATGTGAGCTAAACAACTACGAAAAGGGCATGCAGGGTTTGGTTAAAGGTAAAGTCTTATACTTTTACTGCCCTTTACCGTTACTCAGAAAGCTCTTTGAGTTTACAAACAAAGGACTCGGTATAGACCACCCATATTAACCCAAAAGTGATTATATCAAGCTTGATAAACTTCCTCAATTAAATTAAGGAATTTATGAGTGCTTAAAATAGGTTTTGATCTAGTCAAAAAATTCAAGGAGAATTAGATCTTGAATAGAAAATCTCGGCCAAACAGAAGGAAAATAACAATAACAAGGATCGTAAAAAAAAAAAAAAAAAAAAAAAAAAAAAACAAGGATCGTCAAACTTCGTTTTCAAAGATTGTTAGTTGTAACACAAAAACGGTCCCTCATGATACTAATAAATTAACTGTGAAGGGTGATTACACAAATATTCCTGTTGAGGGTTTAAAGCTTCAATTTAAAAAACATATTAACCCACAGGAATTATAGATAGGCCTAAAAACATAAAATCATTGAAAAAAGGATTTCTTATTATTGAATCAAACAAAAACGATATAGAGGTTTTATCAGCAGAGTTTTCAAATATATGCAAAGACCTGTTGATCAAGAAAATTAAAATAAAAAATAGAGTTCTCTGTAAAAGGCTTAATGAGTTCTATTAAATACATATTTTCCAATTTAGTTATAATTTTAACTATTGGAATTATTATCCAAAGATTCATATAATTACTCAACAATAGATTCTAATTTGAAGCACAGCTATTTTCGATATCTACCTGTTCTAAAACGTAAAATCATTTATTAGGCACTTCGGATTACGTCATTGGGTCGACGTCAGAAGCGTGTTTCCTATCTGTGGAGTGAAGCAGGAAACGAGTTAAAAACAGCAACCAATTAAAATGTGAGGTAAAAAGAGGAAAAACGCCGTTCGTGGTGGTAGAAAATCTTACAAGGCATTTCGCTCAGAAATATCCGAAATATTGTTAGTAATTTTACGTATCCTGTTTTATAGCCAAATAGAATTATATTCTATAATCAATACGAAACAACTACTAGCAATAAAAAAACTATGGGTAACAGATGAAAATAGGGAATATCAAGAACAATTCACAAGAACGACATCAACACCAGTACTGTAATCTAGATATTCATAAGGCATCTTCGAATTCTAAAAAACAAATTATTCCTTCTGCTATAACACAAGTACAAAAATAACGAGCAGTGAAAAAAAACTGCGGGAAACACCCCGTTTAAATAAACGAAACTAACTAACTAAGTTTTAAGTACTTATTTCTCTTAATGTGACGACCCCATCAAACATTTCTTCAAAACATTTTTTGTAGAGAATTTAGTAAGCTTTCGAACTGTTACATTTCACTTGCCACGATTTCCTTACCCTTTTTGAGATATTAAGGAAAATATACGAATGGGGACTAATAGATATTCATACGGCATCTGTGAATCCCAAGATTCCGCAAAAATTAAATATTGTTTCTAATTACACTTATCCTGTTTTATTGGCAAATACATTTGACTACTATAAGCAATTGCAAACACTAGGGAATATGCCAAAGAACTCGGAGTAGGAGCCTCGACAGTTTCAAGACATTTGAACGAAATCGGCAAATCCAAAACTGACATTTCATACGGTACAGCCTGATATATTTCTAACAATGAATTGTTTTTCTTATTTTAATTAATGTGTTTTATTGTCAAATACATTATCCAACTTTAAGCAATTAAAAAATAACAAGGAATAAAAACAGACAAAAATAACCGTTCGAATAAACGAAATCAATTACTTCAAAATTTAAGCACTTATTTCTCCGATTGACATCGCTTATTCAAAACTTTGTTTGGAACCTTTTTTGTAGACCATTTAGTAAGCTTTCGAATGGTAACCTTTCGCTTCCCAAGATTTTCAACCGTTTTCGAGATATTAATGAAAATATATGAAGTTACCAAAACGTTTCAACATTTCTAGCAACAGAAAATTGGTCTCATTTTACCTATACTGTTTTACACACAAATACATTTTCCTTACAAATACAACATAATAAATTACAAAAAACAAAAGCAATAAAAAACTAAGGAAAAGAGACAAAAAGTCCGACTCGCAGGAACTGCATCATCTTAGCGCGGTTCCATTCATATCCCAAGTGTCATTAAGTATACTTAGAATAGAAACAGTTATTACTTTGTTTAGATCATTCTTAATGTAAACACATATTCCAAAGAAAAGCAAGATTGGCGGCAAGTCACAAGAAACTATTCTAAGCGAAAATTACTCTTTCCGCCGTTAAGTTTCTCTCTACGAAGACTCTACTACGAATTTGTTTCTAATTGACTTAACTTACTTTACTAACATATCCATTTTAGTGTTAAATGTAATTAAAAACACTAAACTACTCATTTTACTGTTAAATGCAATTAAACAAAATAAAATTGTACAAGAAAATGGGAAAGTATTATTATGTTATTTTTTAATCTATTACGCCAAATACAACCACAAAATATACAGTATCCAAAAGGATGGCACTCGTACTTTAAATAAACTCCCACGATGGAGGGTTACTCCAACGTGGAAAACAGGAACCACAAAATATAATTATATTTCTACTATAGCATTTGGCTTTATGACTTCCTACACGTACAATATCTGTCATCTCTCCTAGGATGCATCTTGATTTATGAAGTGCAATAAAACCTACCTGAAGCCAGCCTAGTAGCTCGACCCGGGCAAATGTCTGACCCTACACAGAGTCTAAACATTCTCTTTCTGCAGGAACTGCGTCATTTTAAGACGTATCCATTCTCATCCATATTGTCATTTCGAAAGTTTAAAATAGAACTAATCTTTTTTTTATTATTATTATTTCATGAAAACTGTTAACACCCACAGGTTAGAAGCGGAAATTCCTCAATCTAAAGCAAGACTCTCAAAGTTAATTCAAAATACAAACACGCTTCTCAATTACTTGTCATGTTTTATTGAAAAAACATGCAATCAAAATAACAGCAAGATATTAAAAACTAAGGCAAACCGAGAAAAAAAACAATTAAGAACAAAGGTAAACACAGATAAAAAAAAAATCTCATTCTCTTGGCAAGCTATAATTCTAACAATGAATTGTTTTTCTTATTTTACTTAATCTGTTTTATTGTCAAATACATTATCCAACTATAAGCAATTAAAAAAAAAAAAAAAAAAACAAGGAATAAAAACAGGCAAAAAGAACCGTTCGAATAAACGAAATCAATTACTTCAAAGTTTAAGCACTTATTTATCCGATTGACATCGCTTATTCAAAACTTTCTTTAGAACCTTTTTTGTAGACCATTTAGTAAGCTTTCGAATGGTAACCTTTCGCTTCCCAAGATTGTCAACGGTTTTCGAGATACTAACGAAAGTAAGTAGCCAACGGCCATAGCCACGTTGAATGCACCGGTTCCCGTAGATCACCGAAGTTAAGCAACGTCGGGCGTGGTCAGTGCCTGAATGGGTGACCGACCACGTTCTGTTGGCATTAGAAAAGGGTGGTGAACCTGTAGATAGCCCGGCGCTAATAGCCAAACAGTTGATGCGCCGTTACAAACAAAAAAAAAACTAACGAAAGTATAAAAGGTTACCAAAACGTTTCTTGTCTGTTAATAAAATATTTGATTCTAACCCTTCCTTTACTTCAAACGTAACCAAAATTTCAACATATTAGTGTTGATAAAATTCAAACTTGCAGAAAATGTTTCAACTGAATCCCATAATTCTAAGTACCAAAATCAAAGACAAAAACAACAGTTCGAATAAGCAAAATCAATTACTTTAAAGTTTTAAGCACTTATTTCTCCGATTGACATCGCCTAATCAAAACATTCATCAGATCCATTTTTGTAGAGCATTTAGTAAGCTTTCTAATGGTCATCTTCCGTTTCCCAAGATTTTCAACCGTTTTCGAGATATTAAGGAAAGTATACAAAGTTACCAAAACTTTTTATGTCTATTAATAAAATATTTTTTTCTAACCCTTCCTAAACTCCAAACGTAACGAAAATTTCAACATATTAGTTTTAATGAAAGTAGAACATGCAGAAAATGTTTCAACTGAATCCCATGATTCTAAGCACCCAATACTGGGGGAATAATGTTCTTGAGCGGAATACTCAAGACTCCACAAGATACTCGCGAAAAGTCCCACCAAAAATATGGGGACTGTGAAGAAAGAAGAGGGTTTCACGGAGTCAGCCGAGGAATCCCTGGACTACATACTTGCAACACACTTTCCTGACAGCGAGCTGGTTAATCCGGATGACAATGGTTGTCCAGTCAGGAGAGGTAAACCGGAGGTATGGAAACGTGGAAAGGAGGTAGTGAGAGCGGCACACGTCAGATGGGCCATCAGGTCCTTCAGTCCATACAAATCACCGGGAATAGATGGGATCTATCCTGCCTTCTTGCAACAAGGGATGGAGATACTTTTATCAGCACTCATTACACTCTTCAGAAGTAGTCTTGTACTAGGCTACCTACCACGGAACTGGAGAGTAGCCAGACTATGCTTTATCCCCAAACCAGGAAGAGCGTCACACCTGTATGCAAAGGACTACAGGCCGATATGTCTATCATCCTTCTTACTCAAAACACTAGAGAAGATCATAGACAGACACATCAGGGATTCTGCGCTAAGACATAATCCTCTTGACAAGCAACAGTACGCATATCAGACAGGCAAATCGTGCGAATTAGCACTACATGATCTGGTGTGCAAGCTGGAGAGGACTGTACAGTACAAGGAGACAGCACTATGTGCATTTCTAGACGTGGAGGGAGCTTTTGACAAAACTCCCATCGCGGCGGTAAGAGACGCCATGGTCAGTAGGAAAGTAGAGGAATTCATAACAGACTGGACGGTAACCCTCTTGAGAGATCGTACCATAAGACTGTTAGAGGGAACTTACTGCAAATATATCAAACCAAGGACAGGCTGCCCCCAGGGGGGAGTCTTATCACCTCTGTTGTGGTGTATGGTGGTAGATACACTGCTGACAAGACTCAAGGATCAGGGATTTAACGTACAGGCGTATGCTGATGACCTGGTGATTACAGTGGCGGGGAAGGTACTACCTACTCTAGCTGAACTGCTCGATGCAGCACTACGCATTGTGGACGAATGGTGCAGGGATAAACATCTTAAGATTAACCCGCAGAAGATTACACTGGTACCCTTCACAACAAGAAGGAAAGTGGAGGGACTAGGTACACCGAAGCTTGCAGGTAGCAATTTAAGTTATTCCAGTACAGTAAAATATCTAGGAGTCACCTTGGACTCGAAACTTAACTGGAAGGAGCACATCCACAACACAGCCAACAAGGCCACACGGACCCTGTGGGCATGTAGGAGAGTTGTTGGGAACAACTGGGGCATAACCCCTAAGGCTATGCATTGGATCTACACTGCGATTGTGAGACCGATAATTACGTATGGTGCAATAGTGTGGTGGCATCGCTGCGACACTACAATCAATAAGAGAATACTAGGCTCTCCGCAAAGGATGGCTTGCCTGATGATTACAGGCGCAATGGGCTCCACCCCCACGGGGGCTATGGAGATCCTGCTTAACCTAAGGCCAATAGAGATTTTTATTGAAGAAACGGCTAGACATACGGCATATAGGTTCAGTATATTGGGACAGAAACCATGTCCAACGTTTAGTGCACACTGTGATATTATCCGGAGGAATCTGCAGGAACCAATTCTCTGCATGCCTTCGGACTACCAAGACCAGATAACCTTCAGCTCAAATTTTGTTACAATAATCAAAACAAGAGAGGAGGCGATGGGACATAAAATGATACAAAGCCGGGTAGACAGCTATGGATTTACCGACGGCTCGAAAACTGAACAAGGTACAGGAGCAGGGGTGTGGATTCAGAATACCACACACAGTCTGAACATACCACTTGGCAATTATGCTACAGTGTTTCAAGCTGAGGTATTGGCCATTAGTATGTGTGCGGACATCATGAACAGCGGACATCCTAGAGACAAACGCTTCACAATATTCTCTGACAGCCAAGCTGCTATAAGGGCACTAGCTGCAAACAGAATAAAATCTAAGGTCGTACAGGAGTGTAAGGATAGCTTGGATAATCTAGGCAGGAAAAACGGGGTCAAACTAGAGTGGGTACCAGGGCACTCTGGCATACCTGGGAATGAGAAGGCTGATGAATTGGCTAATATAGGAGCATCTATGACACCTCTTTCACCAGAACCAATATGTGGAATTGCACCGGCTGTTGCCAGATTGAGCATCCGTAGGTGGGCTGAAGCTGAACACAAGAGGAAATGGAGCAGAAGTGCTACCCAGAGACAGGCGAAGCAATTTATGGTCTTTGCGGATAAGAAAAGAACGGATTCACTGCTTAAGCTATGTAGAAGCAAGGTGAAACTACTGACAGCCCTAATTACAGGGCACTGCAAACTACGGAGACACCTCTACTCCATGGGACTCTCCAATACAACATGGTGCAGATTGTGCTCTGAGGATGACGAGACCCCATACCACATTGTATGCAGATGCACGACGCTGGCAGCCAAGAGGTATTTGCACTTTGGGACGGCGATAATTGATGATCCAAGGAGGATACCGGAGCTGAACATCACAACGTTAAGGAAGTTCATCTCGGATACGGGTCTGGCATTGTAACAGAACGACACGTCAGGTGGCACAATAGGTCTTATAGGCCTCGGTGCGGTTCCTCGGTTAGCCGGGCACCTTGTCTCTAAAAATCTAATCTAATCTAAGCACCCAAACCAAAAACGGTATTCAAAAACTATTTTTCCAATTTTCTTGAAAACGGTTAAGCTATCGCCTTGAAAATGGTTTCATTCGTTTTCGTAGCCCAAGAAGCATATAAAACGAGTACTTACAAGCTTATGAACTCAAAACCGTAAGCGTTACGATTTTTTGCGCGAATTTCGCCCCAAACGCCATCTTACAGTGGGCGGATTTCGGACTTGACCTTTCAAATTGGACGAAAGATTTTTGTACCAAATTTCATCAAAATCGGACTATTCGTCTGGGAGCTAGAGAGCGAACAGACAAATATATAAATATATATATATATATATATATATATATATATATATACACAAATTTTAACCACTATCATTTTCGGTCTCTAGGGGTTCTGAAACGCAAAATTTTCTAGTCGGCGATTCCGGATTGCGTCAGGAGATCAACCTTATAAGCGGGGTTCCTCCCCGCTAAAGGAGGGAGGAACCGCGCTAAAAAAGAACATACAGACAGCAGCTGGTAGACGTTTTTGACCTGGCCTAGGCCATCCCCTAATCAAGACCAACCTGTGTGCCCAGTTTGGACAAAATCTGTCAATCGGTGTGGGTTTGTATAAAGGACACACATACAAACAAACAGATGGTATTTTGACCTAGCCTATGGCAATAGCCGTATCAAGATCTACTAGTGTTCTAACTTAGGTCAAAATCGGTCGAACGGTGTGGATTTTTATAAGGAACAAACATACAGACAGACAGTTGGTAGAGGTTTTTGACCTAGCCTACGACACTCCTCAGATCAAGATCTGCATGTGTACCGAGTTTAGTCAAAATCGGACGAACGGTGTGGATTTGTATTAGGGACCAACATACAGACAGACAGCTGGTAGACGTTTTTGATTTAGTCTACGACACTCCTCAGATTAAGATCTACATGTGTACCGAGTTTAGTCAAAATCGGACGAACGGTGTAGATTTGTATAAGGGACAATCATACAGACAGACAGCTGGTAGATTTTAGCGCGGTTCCTCCCTCCCCCATAGGGAGGAACCCCGCTTATAAGGTTGATATGCCTGTTCGCTCATTTCTGGCTTCCCTGATTGTCCGATTTTGATGAAATTTGGTACAAAAATCTGTCGTCCGATTTGAAAGGTCAAGTTCGTTAACCAGCAAAATCCGCCCACTGGAAGATGGCGTTTGGGGCGAAATTTTCGAATAAAATATTTTATTAACAGACATAAAAAAGTTTTGGTAACTTTGTATACTTTCCTTAATATCTCAAAAAAAGGTTGAGAATTTGGGAATCGGAAGAATACCATTAGAAAGCTTACTAAATGCTCTACAAAAAAGGTTCTAATGAAAGTTTTGATTAGGCGATGTCAATCGGAGAAATAAGTGCTTAAAACTTTAAAGTAATTGATTTCGCTTATTCGAACTGTTCTTTTTGTCTTTGATTTTGATACTTAAAATTATGGGATTCAGTTGAAACATTTTCTGCATGCTTGAATTTCATCAAAACTAATATGTTAAAATTTTGGTTACGTTTGGAGCTAAGGAAGGATTAGAATAAAATATTTTATTAACAGACATGAAATGTTTTGGAAACTTCGTATACATTCCCTAATATCTCGAAGACGGTTAGGAATATTGGTAAACGGAGGGTTACCATGCGAAAGCTTACTAAATGTTCTACAAAAAAGATTCTGAAACAATTTTTGATTAGGCTATGTCAATCGGAGAAATAAGTGCTTAAACCTTGAAGTAATTGATTTCGTTTATTCGAACGGTTCTTTTTGTTTGTTTTTATTCCTTGTTATTTTTTAATTGCTTAAAGTTGGATAATGTATTTGACAATAAAACAGATTAATTAAAATAAGAAAAACAATTCATTGTTAAAAATATATCAGGCTGTACCGTATGAAATGTCAGTTTTGGATTTGCCGATTTCCTTCAAATGTCTTGAAACTGTCGAGGCTCCTACTCCGAGTTCTTTGGCATATTCCCTAGTGTTTTTAATTGCTTATAGTAGTCAAATGTATTTGTCAATAAAACAGCATACGTATAATTAGAATCAATATTTTGTTTGTTAGAATTCGAAGATGCCGTATGAATATCTAGATTACAGAACTGGTGTTGATTTCGTTCTTTAGAATTATTCTTGGTATTCCCTATTTTCATCTGTTACCCATAGTTTTGTATTGTTAGTAGGTTTTTCTTATTGATTATAGAATATAAATCTATTTGGCTATAAAACAGGATACATAAAATTAGTGACAATATTTCGGAGATTTCTGAGCGAAATACTTTTAAGATTTTCTACCACCACGAACGGCTTTTTTCCTCTATTTTTATCCACTAGATAGGCTTTATTTTGCATATTATTCTATATAAGTTTTATTCAGCAGGGGATTCTGATGAAATGTCTGTGTAAAAGTTAGCTACTGTCGGTGTCCCTGACGCCTCAATATCACTTTTATTCGAGATGTTCGAGAGGATTTTGACAATTTTCACGAGATATATAAAAAAAAATAAGTTTATTTCTTTTCTAAGCTTATCAAATGGCACTAGGGACATGGACGGAACCGCGCTAAGATTCTGCAGTTCCTGAGAGTCGGACTTTTTTTTTACTTAGCCTACGAGACTTCCCGGATCAAGACCTACCAGTGTACCAAGTTTGGTCAAAATCGATCAAACGGTGTATATGTGTAAGGAACAAACAAACAAATAAATAAACAAAAAAAAACAGACAGACACGTGATATATATAAATAGATAATGTAAATAATTCATGAAATGAATCTTTAGGTGTGAATATCTCCTAAACAAACTGTTTCTGGACATACCTTGAGAGGAAATATTTTTCTAGTTTTGAGGTCCTTAGTTCATATTTTCAGTTTGGTCACTTAACCCTGAAACACCCTGTATAAAATGATTTCTTATTTCATGGACAAGATTTTGTTAAAGATTTTTTAAATTTCTGATGTGAACAGCTGTTCTAAGCATTGCGCGCTTCTTTTTGTTTACCATTTCTTCTTGGCATACAAAACAAGATGTTTGTTTTACCCAGAGCCTTGAGCTGCAGAGTGAGTTATTTGTAAACAAAGCATTAATGCCCTTCCGAAGCAGAGAGAAGAAACAAATCAGTTTAAATTTAGTAGGCCCTACCAAAATGGACATTTGCTCCCACAAAGATTGAGTCGTGATTCCAAGGTCAGTTTGCTTTTTACCAAATTATAATGTCGAGTATATTTCTTGAAGGGATTTTTTGTCAACTTAATCCTTCATACAGCAAACAAGAACAATATATTGCAATCTACGCTCATTACTTGCTCCTTCATACAGCAAACAAGAACAGTATATTGCAATCTAAGCTCAACACTTGAATCAACCTTGACAACACCTTAGTATATTTGGTAGAACTGAAGTTTAGGGTCCTTACAACTGCTAAAACGTATTTTAATGCACTAATCACGAATCTGTTAAAAACAACAATTTTTCTAAAATAAGAAAGAAGTTATTAAGTACTAAAGTTCACTGTTATGGAGGTTATAAAAGTTGGCGTATTTGTAGACATGCAAAAGAAGTATTAAAGGCTAAACATGTCGAAAAGTAATGACAAAAAATACCAACAAAAATCAAATCAAATCAAATAAATAAATAATAAAATGAATATATACATTTTTAAAGTGTGTTTTTCTTTCTTTTTTAAGAAATTCTATATGTGGTTCTTATATCTATGCAATAAAATGAATATATACATTTTTAAAGTGTGTTTTTCTTTCCTTTAGCGCGGTTCCTCCCTCCCCCATAGGGAGGAACCCCGCTTATAAGGTTAATACAATGAAACAATCCGGAAGTGCTGACAAGAAAATTTCGCGTTTCAGAACCCCTAGAGACCGAAAATAACGGTGGTTCAAATTTTTATATATATATATATATATATATATATATATATATATATTTGTTTCACCCTCTGGGATATATATATATATATATATATATATATATATATATATATATATATATATATATATATATTTGTCTGTTCGCTCATTTCTGGCTTCCCTGATGGTCCGATTTTGATGAAATTTGGTACAAAAATCCATCGTACAATTTGAAAGGTCAAGTTCGTTAACCAGCAAAATCCGCCCACTGGAAGATGGCGTTTGGGACGAAATTCGCTCAGAAAAAATCGTAACGCTTACGTTTTTGAGTTCATAAGCTTGTAAGTACTATTTTTATAGGCTTCTTGGGCTAGGAAAACGAATGAGACCATTTTCAAGGCGATAGCTTTAACCGTTTTCAAGAAAATTGGAAAAATAGTTTTTGAATACCGTTTTAGCGCGGTTCCTCCCTCCCTCATAGGGAGGAACCCCGCTTATAGGGTTGATACAATGAAACAATCCGGAAGTGCCGACTAGAAAATTTTGAGTTTCAGAACCTCTGGAAACCGAAAATCATGGTAGTTCAAATTTGTATATATATATATATATATGTATATATTTATATATATATATATATATATATATATATATATATATATATATATATTTGTCTGTTCGCTCATTTCTGGCTTCCCTGATGGTCCGATTTTGATGAAATTTGGTACAAAAATCCGTCGTCCAATTTGAAAGGTCAAGTTCGTTAACCAGCACAATCCGCCCACTGGAAGATGAAATTTGGGGCGAAATTCGCGCAATAAAAATCGTAACGCTTACGTTTCTGAGTTCATAAGCTTGTAAGTACTCTTTTTATAGGCTTCTTGGGCTAGGAAAACGAAGGGAACCATTTTCAAGGCGATAGCTTTAACCGTTTTTGAAAAAATTGGAAAAATAATTTTTGAATACCGTTTTTGGTTTGGGTACTTAGAATTACGGGATTCAGTTGAAACATTATCTGCATGTTCTACTTTCATTAAAACTAATATGTTGAAAGTTTTGTTACGTTTGGAGTTAAGGAAGGGTTAGAATAAAATATTTTATGAACAGACATGAAAAGTTTTGTGAACTTCGTATACTTTCATTAATATCTCGAACACGGTTGGGAAATCGTGGTAAGTGGATAGAAACTATTTGAAAGCTTTCTAAATTCTCTACAAAAAATATTCTAAAACTATTTTTGATTAGGTTATGTCAATCGGAGAAATAAGTGCTTAAAACTTCAAATACGTCTGTTAGCGCGGTTCCTCCCTCCCCCATAGGGAGGAACCCCGCTTATAAGGTTGATACAATGAAACAATCCGGAAGTGCCGACTAGAAAATTTCGCGTTTCAGAACCCCTAGAGACCGAAAATAACGGTGGTTCAAATTTGTATATATATATATATATATATATATATATATATATATATATATTTGTCTGTTCGCTCTCTAGCTAGAAGACGAATGGTCCGATTTTGATGAAATTTGGTACAAAAATCCTTCGTCTAATTTGAAAGGTCAAGTTCGTTAACCAGCAAAATCCGCCTACTGGAAGATGGCGTTTGGGGCGAAATTCGCGCAAAAAAAATCGTAACGCTTACGTTTTTGACTTCATAAGCTTGTGAGTACTCGTTTTATAGGCTTCTTGGGCTAGGAAAACGAATGAAACCATTTCCAAGGCGATAGCTTTAACCGTTTTTGAGATTATTAGAAAAATAGTTTTCGAGTACCGTTTTTGGTTTGGGTACTTAGAATCATAGGATTCAGTTGAAACATTTTCTACATGTTCTACTATCATTAAAACTAATATGTTGAAATTTTGGTTACGTTTGGCGTTAAGGAAGGATTAAAATAAAATATTTTATTAACAGACATGAAAAGTTTTGGTAACTTTGTATATTTTCCTTAATATCTCGAAAAAGGTTGAGAATCTTGGTAAACGAAAGAATACCATTAGAAAGCTTACTAAATGCTCTACAAAAAAGGTTCTGATGAAAGTTTTGATTAGGCGATGTCAATCGGAGAAATATGTGCTTAAAACATTAAAGTAATTGATTTTGCTTATTCGAACTGTTCTTTTTGTCTGTTTTTATTCCTTGTTATTTTTTAATTACTTGTAGTTGGATAATGTATTTTACAATAAAACAGATTAGGCAAAATAAGAAAAACAATTCATTGTTAGAAATATAGCTTGCCAAGAGAAAAAGATTCGTTGACGTCTTTTGAATATTTTCAATTGCCTTTATGCTGTTGGTTTTTTTATTTTATTTTTTAATTGATTTTATCTGTAGAATTATTACTATAGTAAAAGAACACAGGAATGTGTGAAAATATTTGATATTTTCCAATTCATTGAAACGTATGAAATGAAGTATTGGTAGAAGAGGATTCTAGGGTCTTGCGGACCTGACCCCAGGTATAGCCAGCCATAAAACCCTTTGAACAAAGGCCGAGGAAAATATTATCGGTTTCTATTCTATGCTTTTCAAATGAGAATAGGGATATGAACAGGAACCGGGGTCTCCCGTGGTCTAATGGCTAGCGCCTTGGATTCATAAGCGTGAGATGGTGGGTTCGATTCCCAACCTCCGGCAGGAATTTTCCCACGGCTCGCTGGTGAAATTCCTCGCTACACCCTGGATGTCGGCGCTAATGACCTAGATGTAGATGTGCCGTAAAAAAAAAAAAAAAAAAAAAAAAAAAAAAAAAAAAAAAAAAAAAAAAAAAAAAAAAAAAAAAAAAAAAAAAAAACTGGAACCGCGCTAAGATGACGCAGTTCCTGCGAGTCGGACTTTTTTTTGATTAGGTTATTTCAATCCGAGAAATAAGTGCTTAAAACTTCAAATACGTCTGTTTTGTTCTTTTGAACGGGTTTTTGTCGTTCTTTTTGTAATTTTTGTCTCTTTCCCTTGGTTTTTTATTGCTTTTTATTTTTGTAATTTCTTATGTTATCTGTTGTTATTCCTATTTTTTCATATTGGAAAAATATATCTTATAGTTGGATAATGTATTTGACAATAAAATAGATTAATTAAAATAAGAAAAACAATTCATTGTTAGAAATATATCAGGCTGTACCGTATGAAATGTCAGTTTTGGGTTTGCCCATTTCCTTCAAATGTCTGAGTTCATAAGCTTGTAAGTACTATTTTTATAGGCTTCTTGGACCAGGAAAACGAATGAAACCATTTTCAAGGCGACAGCTTTAACCGTTTTCGAGGAAATTGGGAAAATAGTTTTTGAATACCGTTTTTGGTTTGGGTACTTAGAATCACGGGATTCAGTTGAAACATTATCTGCATGTTCTACTTTCATTAGAACTAATATGTTGAAAGTTATGTTACGTTTGAAGTTAAGGAAGGGTTAGAATAAAATATTTTATGAACAGACATGAAAAGTTTTGGGAACTTCGTATATTTTCATTAATTTCTCGAACACGGTTGGGAAATTTTCATAAGTGGATGAAATTATTTGAAAGCTTTCTAAATTTTCTACAGAAAAGATTCTGAAACAAGTTTTGATTAGGTGATGTCAGTCGAAGAAATAAGTGCTTAAAACTTCAAATACGTCTATTTAGTTCTTATGAACGGGTATTTGTCGTTCTTTTTGTAATTTTTGTCTCTTTCCCTTAGTTTTTTATTTTTGTAATTTCTTATGTTAGGAAAATGTATTTGTGTGTAAAACAGGATAGGTAAAATGAGACCAATTTTCTATTGCTAGAAATAATGAAAAGTTTTGGGAACTTCGTATCATTTCTTAATATCTCGAAAACGGTTGAAAATCTTGGGAAGCGAAAGGTTACCATTCGAAAGCTTACTAAATTCTCTACAAAAAATGTTCTGACGAAAGTTTTAATTAGGCGATGTCAATCGGAGAAATAAGTGCTTAAAACATTAAAGTAATTGATTTCGTTTATTCGAACGGTTTTTTTGTCTGTTTTTATTCCTTGTTATTTCTTAATTGCTTATATTTGGATAATGTATTTTACAATAAAACTGGTTAAGTAAAATAACAAAACAATTTATTGTTAGAAATATAGATTTCCTAGATTCCAAGACCTTCTAACTAGCGGGACCCTTTCAAGTGTTGACCGACCCTTCCAGGTAAGATCGTAAATCAAGACCTTTCAAGACTGGTGGAACCAAAATAATAACTGCTTCTATTTTAATCTTCAGGCGATTCGCCAAAGTTGCGAAGCCTTATCAATAAATAAATATTCTAATCTTTCCAAATTAGACTAGGGATAAGAAAGGAACCGCGCTAAGATGATGCAGTTCCTGCAAGTCGGACTTTTTTTTAAGAACGCCTATATCTGGTTCTTATATCTATGCAATAAAATGAATATATACATTTTTAAAGTGTGTTTTTCTTTCTTTTTTTAAGAACGCCTATATCTGGTTCTTATATCTATGCAATAAAATGAATATATACATTTTTAAAGTGTGTTTTTCTTTCTTTTTTTAAGAACGCCTATATCTGGTTCTTATATCTATGCAATAAAATGAATATATACATTTTTAAAGTGTGTTTTTCTTTCTTTTTTAAGAACGCCTATATCTGGTTCTTATATCTATGCAATAAAATGAATATATACATTTTTAAAGTGTGTTTTTCTTTCTTTTTTAAGAACGCCTATATCTGGTTCTTATATCTATGCAATAAAATGAATATATACATTTTTAAAGTGTGTTTTTCTTTCTTTTTTAAGAACGCCTATATCTGGTTCTTATATCTATGCAATAAAATGAATATATACATTTTTAAAGTGTGTTTTTCTTTCTTTTTTAAGAACGCCTATATCTGGTTCTTATATCTATGCAATAAAATGAATATATACATTTTTAAAGTGTGTTTTTCTTTCTTTTTTAAGAACGCCTATATCTGGTTCTTATATCTATGCAATAAAATGAATATATACATTTTTAAAGTGTGTTTTTCTTTCTTTTTTAAGAACGCCTATATCTGGTTCTTATATCTATGCAATAAAATGAATATATACATTTTTAAAGTGTGTTTTTCTTTCTTTTTTAAGAACGCCTATATCTGGTTCTTATATCTATGCAATAAAATGAATATATACATTTTTAAAGTGTGTTTTTCTTTCTTTTTTAAGAACGCCTATATCTGGTTCTTATATCTATGCAATAAAATGAATATATACATTTTTAAAGTGTGTTTTTCTTTCTTTTTTAAGAACGCCTATATCTGGTTCTTATATCTATGCAATAAAATGAATATATACATTTTTAAAGTGTGTTTTTCTTTCTTTTTTAAGAACGCCTATATCTGGTTCTTATATCTATGCAATAAAATGAATATATACATTTTTAAAGTGTGTTTTTCTTTCTTTTTTAAGAACGCCTATATCTGGTTCTTATATCTATGCAATAAAATGAATATATACATTTTTAAAGTGTGTTTTTCTTTCTTTTTTAAGAACGCCTATATCTGGTTCTTATATCTATGCAATAAAATGAATATATACATTTTTAAAGTGTGTTTTTCTTTCTTTTTTAAGAACGCCTATATCTGGTTCTTATATCTATGCAATAAAATGAATATATACATTTTTAAAGTGTGTTTTTCTTTCTTTTTTAAGAACGCCTATATCTGGTTCTTATATCTATGCAATAAAATGAATATATACATTTTTAAAGTGTGTTTTTCTTTCTTTTTTAAGAACGCCTATATCTGGTTCTTATATCTATGCAATAAAATGAATATATACATTTTTAAAGTGTGTTTTTCTTTCTTTTTTAAGAACGCCTATATCTGGTTCTTATATCTATGCAATAAAATGAATATATACATTTTTAAAGTGTGTTTTTCTTTCTTTTTTAAGAACGCCTATATCTGGTTCTTATATCTATGCAATAAAATGAATATATACATTTTTAAAGTGTGTTTTTCTTTCTTTTTTAAGAACGCCTATATCTGGTTCTTATATCTATGCAATAAAATGAATATATACATTTTTAAAGTGTGTTTTTCTTTCTTTTTTAAGAACGCCTATATCTGGTTCTTATATCTATGCAATAAAATGAATATATACATTTTTAAAGTGTGTTTTTCTTTCTTTTTTAAGAACGCCTATATCTGGTTCTTATATCTATGCAATAAAATGAATATATACATTTTTAAAGTGTGTTTTTCTTTCTTTTTTAAGAACGCCGATATCTGGTTCTTATATCTATGCAATAAAATGAATATATACATTTTTAAAGTGTGTTTTTCTTTCTTTTTTAAGAACGCCGATATCTGGTTCTTATATCTATGCAATAAAATGAATATATACATTTTTAAAGTGTGTTTTTCTTTCTTTTTTAAGAACGCCTATATCTGGTTCTTATATCTATGCAATAAAATGAATATATACATTTTTAAAGTGTGTTTTTCTTTCTTTTTTAAGAACGCCTATATCTGGTTCTTATATCTATGCAATAAAATGAATATATACATTTTTAAAGTGTGTTTTTCTTTCTTTTTTAAGAACGCCTATATCTGGTTCTTATATCTATGCAATAAAATGAATATATACATTTTTAAAGTGTGTTTTTCTTTCTTTTTTAAGAACGCCTATATCTGGTTCTTATATCTATGCAATAAAATGAATATATACATTTTTAAAGTGTGTTTTTCTTTCTTTTTTAAGAACGCCTATATCTGGTTCTTATATCTATGCAATAAAATGAATATATACATTTTTAAAGTGTGTTTTTCTTTCTTTTTTAAGAACGCCTATATCTGGTTCTTATATCTATGCAATAAAATGAATATATACATTTTTAAAGTGTGTTTTTCTTTCTTTTTTAAGAACGCCTATATCTGGTTCTTATATCTATGCAATAAAATGAATATATACATTTTTAAAGTGTGTTTTTCTTTCTTTTTTAAGAACGCCTATATCTGGTTCTTATATCTATGCAATAAAATGAATATATACATTTTTAAAGTGTGTTTTTCTTTCTTTTTTAAGAACGCCTATATCTGGTTCTTATATCTATGCAATAAAATGTTTCATTTTTCCCCCAATGCAAGATTCTATTATTATTATTTTAATTTTTTCGATGCTCCACATTGCCTATGAATGGCATCGATTGCTGTTAATAGTTGCTCATAGTGATATACCACGACACTAATATAGAATCTAAAGTAAAATATGGAAAAAACAAATAACTAAACAGAATAAATAAAATTACAGATAAAAAGAAAACACAAAAATAAATTACAAAATAAACTTTGAATAAACTAAGTAATATTCATTGGATTTTGAAATAAAAAAGTTGCGGATGTTCTCATATTTTGTTATATTCTAACAAATGCAATATTAGAAACACAACACTGTCTCAAACAGACAATACTGAAAACACATTCCATTAACCCGCATATTTTAACAATACTCTTAGGACGGAGATGACCAAGCAGTTTTCTACTCTTAAACTACCAACCCAACCCAACCCCAAGGTCACCCATCCAAATACTGGGAACTCTGATGTTGCTATCATCGCGGACGGGCGTATTTGTCCGTTGGCTATTGTATTAGTACCAAATATTTTAGGCACATTCCTCGGAAATGTAGCGTGAACTATGCTATTCGTGTACATTTTTATTGAATGTTTACACTTTTCTTGAAACAAACACCATATTCCTATTGTGTAAATCTCATTGGGATTACAAACTAAATGTGTTTCATGGATCCAGTTGAGGTTTGGCAAGCGTAAAGCTGAACTAGTCTATAGTTAGCCATCTTGCGTAGAGAATACCTATCGTGGTTCCTGTACCCAATTAGATCTACACCGCAGAGCAATTGTCTTTAAGTCGGACGGACTACAAACAGTCCATCACAGGCTGTCAGCAACAGTAGGGGTTGTTTGTCAGCTGCGACAAACCGACTTACCGTTTGTCAGTTCGATATCTAGGATTATACCTTGACAGCCGACTGACATGGAACCCTCACACAAGACTGAAAAGACAAGAACTGAACAAACGATACGGACTACTTAGACGACTCCTTGGACCTTCATCTAAATTATCGATTCAAAACAATATTTAAAACAATTATTCGACCAATATGGACATACGGATTTGAACTCTGGGGATCTGCAAAAGCATCCAACATCAACAGAATACAGGCATTCCAGTCCAAAGTCCTTCGTAAAATTGTAAATGCACCTTTCTATGTAACCAACAAAACCCTACACAATGACCTCAACATCCCATTTGTCCTTGACCTCGCTAAAACCCGTTTCCTAACGTTCCGCTCCAAATTGTCTCACCATCCTAATCCTGAAGGTCAATACTTATCTTCCCAATCCCTTCCAGACAATCCTCCCAGGCGGCTCAAGAGACAGTGGCCCCGAGACAATTAATCATCTGATCTTATCGTGACCATTAAAACATTTACCGAGACATCTCTGGAAGTGCCAACAGTGGTTGTCTTCTTCCGTATTTTGTATGTTTTTTTTTTTTTAATTTTATTTTGCTTTTACCGTTTTTGTCAAATTGTACATAATATCTCCACGAACAGTCTTGAATATTGTACTGCTTATAATTGTACAGATTTCAAATAATTCAATGGAAAAAAAAACATTTGTCAAGATGGATAATAGCAGCTGTCCTGTTGGGAATGGAAGGTCACTGGCTGAAAACTCTTTCCAAGTTAACTACCCAAAACAAATATACAGTTTCATTCACTGTAATACATAATGTTTACGTGGATAATTTGCTAGAATTACGAGTAAATTCATTAATTTACATGTGATCTTAAAAATTAAAACAAGTAAAATAATTTGTCACCGATAATTAGGGATTATCAGGAGAAACAGCTTTTATTGAACATCCATGCTATAATGAACCAGATTAATTAGCACCCACGATATTTATTGGTTAAGATTTTTTTATAAATTTTTCAGAAATTCCGTCATGAGTTCAATCTCAATAGCTACTTTTCTTAGGAGGAGAGTGCTCCTATACACTAAGTTTCGTAACGAAAATCAAATACCCTTCCGGCTATCGTGTTAACATATATATGTATATATATATGTATATATATATATATATATATATATATATACACACATATATATATACATATATATGTTAACACGATAGCCGGAAGGGTATTTGATTTTCGTTACGAAACTTAGTGTATAGAGTTCACTTGGCAAACGATTGAACAAGTTCGCCAACCACCAATATCGGTTGAGTAGAACTTTCCAGTGAAATGTAAGTTGGCTTGATATTACTTCTCACGTCTACCGCTAGGAGTGCTGTATCCCGTACCGGCCTCAGAAGAAAATGTGAAGTTTTCGTGTATTTATTATGTAGTTCAGTACCAAGCATACAAAAAACTCTGCAATAAAATTATTTAAAAAATTAAAATAATTTTATTGAGTTGCTTATTAACAAATGTAAAAGAGCAGAACTATTCTTTCTTTTATTTTATTTATATAGGTTATTTTAAGCAAATTATTCAGGAATGCAGTCTACACTATCCAAATTTTGAGGAAAGTGCTTAGTTATGCAGCTCCTACGTGACGGTCTTTTATTATTTTTGTATGCTTCTCATTCAATACTCTGTTACTGAAGGTACACAAATTACCACTCCAGCTGATGGGCCTTGTCCAAGCTTTTATGTAAATATCAATAAATTCTTGTTTGAGCAATGTAGAATAGAAATATATTTACATTAATCATTCATTGATTCATTCATCATTATTCATGGAATAAAACACTCCATGGTCTAAGTGATCATAGGAAAATAGACAGTCTCTCCCCAACATGGCCTCGACATCTACAGAATTAGAGCAATGTAGAATAGAAATATATTTACATTAATCATTCATTGATTCATTCATCATTATTCATGGAATAAAACACTCCATGGTCTAAGTGATCCTAGGAAAGTAGACAGTCTCTCCCCAACATGGCCTCGACATCTACGAAATTAGAGCAATGTTGCAATATGTATTTAACAGTTTTTCTAACCTTGGCCGGCAAGAAGCACCCAAGAAGAGAAGACCTAGATCCACCTGCCAAAGAGGCCACACACCGACGTTGCTCTTTATATTTCTAGACTTTTGCACTAAAACCTTTATGATTTTTTACTACTGGTCCTAGGTTAAGAATAAAGTATAGGGACTTCATTTAAATATTTCTTCATTTACTTTAAAAATTGAATTTAAAAATGGCAGAAGGAATTACATTTAAATCTCATTTATTTAAATTTTAACGTCCATTATTATTAACTACGAATTTTGGGACGGGTTATCTATAGGTAACCACCTTGTTCTAGCCAGGACAGGGCTGATGCCTTTTCTTTTTTTCTAAAGAAAAGCCACCACACTACAGTTGGAATTGAACCCACGACCTTTGACACGGAGTGCTAAGTGCTCACGCCTTAACCCTCTCGGCCACCCGGTCTCCCACCCACATTAGGGGAAGCATTAAAAGACGAAGACCCGGCCGTTCAGAATTAATATACCTTAAGCTGTGCAGAATATATACCGAACTATAGCCAATCTGCACTGCAAATGACTGAACGATCTAAGAGAAAGATGAGTTGTAGTAATTTTTATTTGAGTTTTTTCACCATTTAAATTCAGTTGTAGTAATAAACTAAATCGGTCTATCGGAAGGGAGGGGTTTACTTTGTATTATGTTTAAATTGAATTAAGTCGCCAAACGTAGGTAGGAAAAGCTACCACTAGGCGCGCTGATCAGCTGTCTCTGCTTCATTATGATTTCATATGTTTTTTTTTTTCTTCTATCTTCTACCACTAGGAGTGCTGAACTAGGAATCCACGGCCACCGTGCCTCCCCATCAATTATTTAAATTTACCATCAGTTATTCAGAAACATTTTCTTAAATAATGAAACATTCTACACATTTTTTGTTTCGCTGTTGAAAAGTATTATATAAAATAAATACCTTAATAATTTACTAATACCTTTATAATTAGCGTTCTCTGATAATTGCGAAAAAGTCAAATAACTATGCTTAATATAATAATAATAATAATAATGAAGTTATAGGAATTATTTAAAAGATAGAATAATTAATTAATGTTGTAGTCGAAAATAAGCTTCTAACCATCGATTGTGGAAAATGTGGCGAGAAATTAGAGTTTAAAAGAAATAATCTTTCATTTCGCTGGCGAAAATGAAAGATTAAAAAGCCTAGAAGATCGATCGTTTGAATGAATCTTCCTGAACTCGCCGATCTGGGTTTTTTTTTCGAAGACCACATCCAGTTACTTTTGAAGTAGCAGTAGTGATTTATAACAGTTACTCGTATTCGCTGATAAGCTTACTGATTAGCTTACAGGTTCTTTGCGGGTTATCTATTACTACTTGACACGTTATCCACGGTTATAAACCATATTAGATAATGGCAAGCAATATTGATTAATAAAAAGGTTAATATGATCGAAATCAATAGTAATTGTTAAAAAGTTATTAAGCATTAAAGTTAACTGTTTTGCAGGTAATGAAGGATAACATAAACAATGATATTTTTAAACACACATATTTTATTCCTTCTCTCTCTCTCTCTCTCTCTCTCTCTCTCTCTCTCTCTTTCTCTCTCTCTCTTTCCGCTCGCTTCGCTCGCTGAAAAAGATATCAAAACTCTAGTCAATCCAACTTGCTAAAATTAATAGAATTCTATTATTTTTAGTTACTCTAGTCAATCCAACTTGCTAAAATTAATAGAATTCTATTAATTTTTGCGAATATGAAACCAATCGCTTTTTCCTTGTCAGGAACATCGCGAACTAATTCTAAAAGACTCATTTTATCTCACTAACATAAACAGAGCTTCTTCACAAACAAACGCTAATTCACTGTTGAAGGTTACTTTACTCCCAGCAAGAACCAATAGAATTGATCATAGGAATCCTCCAATAGAAATGCAAAGGAGTTATGCGCATGCGCTAAATTACTACTGCTGCTTCAAGAGTCTGCAGTCTGTCAGTAAGTGTTATACTGCAGTACTGGCATATTGGTCTGTCTTGTCCTGTCGTAAGGTATGAGTGTGTCAGTCGGGAATGGCCTATCCTCATGCGGCAGAGGATGACTTCTTCTCGTCTGTTACACCATGATTTTTAATTTCAAAGACCATTAAAAGGTACAGAAATATCGGAAGTCAGTCGAGATGACCAAATTCAGGACTTCCAAAAGTCACCGATCCCATTGAAGACCGTTCTATTAAATTGTAAGCGCTCGGAAATGTGGCCATTCCACTGTTTCGGGCATTGGAAACATTTCTACAGGAGGCTCGTGGAATATCAATCTCAGAGCCAAACGTTAGGAGAAGACTGAGAGACTCAGATCCAAGCTCAAGAAGGTCTGTGAATGAACCTCTTCTTACTGCAGAACATTGTAGACAGAGGCTAAGGTTTGCAAGAGAACGTCAATCTTGGAATGATGGAAACCTCTTCATTGATGAGACCAGATTGGGCCTTAACAGTCCAGAAGGTCATGAAAGAGTGTGGACAAGACCTCGAGAAAGGTTCTATAAGTTGTGTGTATCAGAAACTGTGGCATTTGGAGGTGGCGTTTCATGTTCTAGGATGACATTTCTTGGGAACCACTTGCCGAATTGGCAATGACCGAAAGAACGGCCTTGAATGCTTTTAATTATGTAGACATTATATAATCAAGATCATGTAGTGCTTTATATGCCTCTCATTGGCGCAGACGCATTGTTTATGCATGATAATGGAACAAACTTAAAAAAAAAAATGAAGTCACAGGATTCACCTCCTACCTTGAAATGCTGTATTGGAGAAGTGGGCCAACATTCCACAAGATTTTATCAAAAATCTATTAATGAGTATGCCAAAAAGGGTGGAAACAGTTATTAAAGCCATAGAAGGCAATACTTCTGATACAGTGCAATTAAACACGACAAATTTTAACTTTTATTAAAAATGAAAAAAGTGATATTTGTTTGTTCTTTTATTTTTGTACATTTTTTTTTTTTCATTAAAAACATATTCAATTTTAATATTCTGTTTAATAATGTTGTTTCATTTGAATTTATGAGGAATTATGGACATTTAAACCTACCGCATAAAAATTAAAAAAATCTAGCTATTGCGATTTTTATGACGCGCAGTTTATTAGTTATGAATTATCATAAAATGCACTATGTTATGTTGAAATATACTAACACTGTGACATTTTTAATTAGTAAACATGGCCAAACATTTTAAAAATGTCAGAATAAATAATTGTCACATGTGTCAATAAATTGTCACACTTTTATCCTTAGTTTATTTTAAAATTGGCCTAAATTCAGACATTTAAAGCACTTCAATTTCTTACTGCAGCCTAGTCCACACTTGAGCACAAAGTTGCTTATACTTATTCAATGTTTTTTAAATATTGCCTTCAATTAGTATCACAGTGTTAGTACATTTCAACATAACATAGTCCATTCTGAGATATTTCATTACTGATATTACATTACTGAGATTAAATAATTGCATTTTCATGATAAATGGCTGAATGCTGGAAACCAAGAACCAAGAGAGGTTTATTGGAAGTGGCGCTATCTGTTAGCAGTTATGTCAAATTGTTCCTTATCAGTTTCCGATTTGACAACACAGACTGCAGCCTTCAGCTCATGATAGAATTACCTCGTTTCAATAAAGTACACTTAATAAGAATAATATTTTAAAATAATTCCAGAATACGAGCAATTTATTTTGTTAAAGTATCCTGAAGCATGTTTGTCCAAGTATTAGTCCAGAACACAGCGTTCAACAGTAAGATACTCATCTAAGATGATTAGGTTTTCGCCATGACGGCTATAGTAATATTGATGGGCAGCTTGTGTAATGGGATGGTCGATCGTCTGTGATTCCTTAATAAAAATCGAGAAGAATTTTCTAATTCCGAACCGTCCCAATCGGGCAGGATCGTCTCCCGATTCCCGGGGTTAGGAAACGATCCAGCTTCAATTGTTTTGGATGGTTTGGAATCAATAATTTCTGTCTCGATTTTCATTAACGAATCCAACCAACACAAAAAAAAAAAAAAATAAATATATATATATATATATATATATATATATATATATATATATATTTATTTATCTATTTATTTATTTTTCGACAACTAAAACGCTATTATACCCAAAACAAAATATTTTTTATGTACTAAGTGATCTTATTTAATTTATTTTTAAGGGGTTTATGACAATTTTTACTGATCACGTCAAAATTTCGGGGGTGGCTGCAGCCCCCCCCCCTCCTTATAAACGCCTATGCAAGAAGCCGAGAATGCCCGATGATCTAGACGAAATAAAACGAGAAAATAACATCCCTAGAAATTACGGACTTTCCGTAACGTGGTATTCTAACGTGAAAACATTCCATTATTTAGGATTTATCGGAAACATATTTATATGCTATAAAGAATACTAATGTAAAAGGAATTGGTGTTTAAGTTGAATGGAAAATAATCCTAAAAAAGTTTAATTTTGTTTCTTAATTGTTGACATTTTTCAGCGCTTTAGATAACGAAATTCTCTTATAATCTCAAACACAACAAACATGAAGAGACTTCAGACTCTACGAAGTGGTAAGGATTGCAGCCGACGCCCTAGGTTCGTTCGAAACACCTTGCTCCATCGAGAATTGGGAGTTGATCGAATCGCATTTCACATCGAAGAACTGACCCGAAGGTATCAAGACAAACTACCTGTTTCTTCAGCTGCCACTATCTACCACCTCCGAGAACCTACATGGTCGACGCCTCAAGCCGAGGCTGTATCAAGACAAACTACCTCTTTCTTCAGCTGCCACTATCTACCACCTCCGAGAACCTACAGCCCGACGCCTCAAGCCGAGGCTGTACCAAGACAAACTACCTCTTTCTTCAGCTGCCACTATCTACCACCTCCGAGAACCTGCAGCCCGACGCCTCAAGCCGAGGCTGTATCAAGACAAGCTACCACTTTCTTCAGCTGCCACTATCTACCACCTCCGAGAACCTACAGCCCGACGCCTCAAGCCGAGGCTGTATCAAGACAAACTACCTCTTTCTTCAGCTGCCACTATCTACCACCTCCGAGAACCTGCAGCCCGACGCCTCAAGCCGAGGCTGTATCAAGACAAGCTACCACTTTCTTCAGCTGCCACTATCTACCACCTCCGAGAACCTACAGCCCGACGCCTCAAGCCGAGGCTGTATCAAGACAAACTACCTCTTTCTTCAGCTGCCACTATCTACCACCTCCGAGAACCTACAGCCCGACGCCTCAAGCCGAGGCTGTATCAAGACAAACTACCTCTTTCTTCAGCTGCCACTATCTACCACCTCCTAGAACCTACAGCCCGACGCCTCAAGCCGAGGCTGTATCAAGACAAGCTACCACTTTCTTCAGCTGCCACTATCTACCACCTCCGAGAACCTACAGCCCGACGCCTCAAGCCGAGGCTGTATCAAGACAAACTACCTCTTTCTTCAGCTGCCACTATCTACCACCTCCGAGAACCTACAGCCCGACGCCTCAAGCCGAGGCTGTATCAAGACAAACTACCTCTTTCTTCAGCTGCCACTATCTACCACCTCCGAGAACCTACAGCCCGACGCCTCAAGCCGAGGCTGTACCAAGACAAACTACCTCTTTCTTCAGCTGCCACTATCTACCACCTCCGAGAACCTACAGCCCGACGCCTCAAGCCGAGGCTGTACCAAGACAAACTACCTCTTTCTTCAGCTGCTACTATCTACCACCTCCGAGAACCTACAGCCCGACGCCTGAAGCCGAGGCTGTACCAAGACAAACTACCTCTTTCTTCAGCTGCCACTATCTACCACCTCCGAGAACCTAAAGCCCGACGCCTCAAGCCGAGGCTGTACTAAGACAAACTACCTCTTTCTTCAGCTGCCACTATCTACCACCTCCGAGAACCTACAGCCCGACGCCTCAAGCCGAGGCTGTACCAAGACAAACTACCTCTTTCTTCAGCTGCCACTATCTACAACCTTGGAGTACCTACAGCCCGACGCCTCAAGCCGAGGCTGTACCAAGACAAACTACCTCTTTCTTCAGCTGCCACTATCTACAACCTTGGAGTACCTACAACCCGACGCCTCAAGCCGAGGCTGTATCAAGACAAGCTACCACTTTCTTCAGCTGCCACTATCTACCACCTCCGAGAACCTACAGCCCGACGCCTCAAGCCGAGGCTGTATCAAGACAAACTACCTCTTTCTTCAGCTGCCACTATCTACCACCTCCGAGAACCTACAGCCCGACGCCTCAAGCCGAGGCTGTACCAAGACAAACTACCTCTTTCTTCAGCTGCCACTATCTACCACCTCCGAGAACCTACAGCCCGACGCCTCAAGCCGAGGCTGTATCAAGACAAACTACCTCTTTCTTCAGCTGCCACTATCTACCACCTCCGAGAACCTACAGCCCGACGCCTCAAGCCGAGGCTGTATCAAGACATTTTATTTTAAAAGTTTTGTTTGAAAAGGGTTATTTATTTATTTTTTTAGCCTAAATATGCTTTAGCGATGGCTCAACTGAAAAAAAAGTTACAAAAAAGTGTCGTAAAAACGTTTCCGCTGGTTTCGTGCAATCGCGGTGGCAATGTACGAAAAAGAAGACTTTATGTTATACAGTACATTACATAGTTTTGACGGGTGGACCTAAAGCATATTTATGTTCCTGAATTTGAGTAGAAGGCTCTGAACGAATTTTTTCCCCCCTTTTATTTCAATTTGTGAAAAAAACTGTTTTGGTCCAAAATAAAATATTTTCCTTCTTCCTCTCCTCCCTATAATTCGGTCTCTCAATTGTGACTTCGTGTCACAGCGTATTTAGCTGGATTTACGCTCTTTATATGGATTATTGTTCAAAATGTTGAGGTAATCTATATTGAGTTATACGTAAGTACTATGATAAAACATATTTTACAGAGTTTGGAGTATGTTTGGGTGAATTAGGCAGATTAAATTTAAGGTTTTGTCTAAAAAAATGCAAAAAAAAGTGTGTTTTTTCGATTTTCCAGTATGTTTTGCTAGGAAAATGAGTTTTTTTTTTTTTTTTTTTGCTTCAGCGAAAGGTACGAGAAAAAGTATACGAAAAAATGTTATTTAGAAGTTGGCCAATTGATATCCCCTTATTCAAATAATATCCCCTTATTCAAATAATATCCCCTTATTCAAATAATATCCCCTTATTCAAATAATCCAGTTAAAAATTAAAAATCGTCTGAAAACGCCGGAAATTTTCGTGACAAAAGATTGTTGATGTTTTTTGATATTTTGGAGTAAAATTGCGTCCGTAGAAAAATAAAATAGATACAAGACGTTCTAATTTATTGTGCCACTAATAATGACCTCCAGAAGTCTAAATGACGTGAGTATTTTTAGGTTATCATTCAAGTGGTTGAACTCTGAAATCCATATCGCTGGGGACACTTTCATCGTCTTAACTTACTAATAAACCTTAGTTACTATTAATATATATTAAAATGAAATAGCATTTTTTCGTATACTTTTTCTCATACCTTCTGCTGAAACGAAAAAAATCATTTTCGTAGCAGAACACGCTCGAAAATCGAAAAAAAACTTTCTTTTTTTAGACAGACATAACCTTAAATGTAATCTCCCTAATTCATTGAGAGACCGACATTATAAGACAACTAAGGTATCTAAAGCACTCAAAAGTGAGAATAATTAAAACAAAATTAAACCTTTTTAGGAACACATATATAAATATACACACACCCATTTGTTCCGAAAAGTGAACTCTTGTCATCAGCTTGTTTCCGACTTTCCGGGTAGCGTGTAAACACGCTTCTAGATAGCTTGCAAGTTCATTAAGGTACTAGGATTGATTTAGCCAAGAATGCCGCAGGTACAAACCTGCAAACTCTTACGGCCTAGCACTTCTAGGGCCAGCGGAGTTAGTTTATTACCGCGGTTCCTCCCTCCCTTCATAGGGAGGAACCCCGCTTATAAGGTTGACCTCATGAAACAATCCGGAAGTGCCGACTAGAAAATTTTGCGTTTCAGAACCCCTAGAGACCGAAAATGACGGTGGTTCAAATTTGTTTATCTATGTATATATATATATATTTGTCTGTTCGCGACCCTGACAGGTCAAAAATGGTCAGATTTTGATGAAATTTCGGACCAAATCTTTCGTCTAATTTGAAAGGTCAAGTTCTTTAACCAGCAGAATCCACCCATCGGAACATGGTTTTTGGCGCGAATGTCGCGCGAAAAAAATCGTTCCGCTTACTTCATATGCTTGCAAGTACTCGTTTTATAGGCTTCGTGGCCTAGGAAAACGAATGAAACCATTTTTAAGGCGATAGCTTTAACCGTTTTCGAGAAAATTGGAAAAATAGTTGTTGAATACCGATTTTGGTTTGGGTACTTAAAATCATGGGATTCAGTTGAAATATTTTCTGCATGTTCAAATTTCTTCAAACCTAATATGTAGGTTCTGAAGAAATTTTTGATTAGGTGATGTCAGTCGGAGAAATAAGTGCTTAAACTTTGAAGTAATTGATTTCGTTTATTCGAACGGTTCTTTTTGTGTGTTTTTATTCCTTGTTGTTTTTTAATTGCTTTTAGTTGGATAATGTTTTTGACAATAAAACAGACTAAGTAAAATAAGAAAAACAATTCATTGTTAGAAATATAGCTTGCCAAGAGAAAGTGATTCGATGACGTCTTTTGAATATTTTCAATTGCCATTATGCTGTTGGTTTTTTTATTTTATTTTTTAATGGATTTTATTTGTAGAATTATTACTATAGTAGAAGAACACAAGATAATGTGAAACATTTTGGTATTTTTCAATGCATTGAAGCGTATGAAATAAGTATCTCTAGAAGAGGATTCTGGTGTCTGGCGGACCCGACCAGGTAAAGTGATAAACCCCTTTGAACAAAGGCCGAACAAAATATTATCTGTTTGTATTCTAAGCTTTTGAAATGACAGTAGAGATATAAACGGAACCGCGCTAAGATGATGCAGTTCATGCGAGTCGGACTTTTTATTCATTTTTTATTTTTGTGTTGGTTGGATTCGTTAATGAAAATCGAGACAGAAATTATTGATTCCAAACCATCCAAAACGATTGAAGCTGGATCGTTTCCTAACCCCGGGAATCGGGAGACGATCCTGCCCGATTGGGACGGTTCGGAATTAGAAAATTCTTCTCGATTTTTATTAAGGAATCACAGACGATCGACCATCCCATTACACAAGCTGCCCATCAATATTACTATAGCCGTCATGGCGAAAACCTAATCATCTTAGATGAGTATCTTACTGTTGAACGCTGTGTTCTGGACTAATACTTGGACAAACATGCTTCAGGATACTTTAACAAAATAAATTGCTCGTATTCTGGAATTATTTTAAAATATTATTCTTATTAAGTGTACTTTATTGAAACGATGTAATTCTACCATGAGCTGAAGGCTGCAGTCTGTGTTGTCAAATCGGAAACTGATAAGGAACAATTTGACATAACTGCTAACAGATAGCGCCACTTCCAATAAACCTCTCTTGGTTCTTGGTTTCCAGCATTCAGCCATTTATCATGAAAATGCAATTTAATCTCAGTAATGTAATATCAGTAATGAAATATCACAGAATGGACTATGTTATGTTGAAATGTACTAACACTGTGATACTAATTGAAGGCAATATTTAAACAACTTTGAATAAGTATAAGCAACTTTGTGCTCAAGTGTGGACTAGGCTGCAGTAAGAAATTGAAGTGCTTTAAATGTCTGAATTTAGGCCATTTTTAAAATAAACTAAGGATAAAAGTGTGACAATTTATTGTCACACTTTTATTTTATTGTGAAATGTCCTTTGAATAAGTATAAATAACACTGAATAAGTATAACAGATCCATAGTAAAGTATAACACAACATGATGTGTGTACATTTGTAGATGAAGGTGGGCATTATTTAGCAGCATGGCTCATTATGTGAACAATTTAAATATTTTGAGTTTACAGTACTACTGTCAACCATCTCTTGATATCACCTCAACTATCTTCATCTAATGACAAATTATTCAGTTAAAAATGAAATATTATAACTTTATTTTGACGTAATGGTTAAGAACATATCTTGCTATAAACGAGCCTCTAAAACTAAAAATGTGTCCAGAGGGCCCGAAACTTCACAATTTTACACTAAAATATTTAAATTCTTATACCCCTCCCCCCAAAAACTCCCGTGGTGGTCTCAGCCCCACCCAAAACTACTTCCTATATAGGCTTCTGATGATGAGTTCGGGCCTGTATACTTGAAGTCCACTTACCAGCGATGGAAGAATGCCAAAACATATCGGGGTATTTTATGGAGGCCAGCACATTTCATGTTGGAGGTGAATATCTTCCTAGCTATCTTTGCAATCTCTTCGGAATGTTAGGCAAAAACATACCTCAATTTAGAAGAATTATTATTCTGTGATAATGAAACAAGCGTAAATGTTATAACTAGTGGGAATATTATTGATCTAAAATTGTTTACCATTTATATGACATATGTATATATATATATATATATATATATATATATATATATATACAGACAGACACGTGATTTATATATATATATATATATATATATATATATATATATATATATATATATATATATATATATATATATAAATCACGTGTCTGTCTGTTTGTTCCTCAGACCAATCTACTCCGTTTGACCGATTTTGACCAAACTTGGCACACAGGTAGGTCTTGATACGGGAAATCTCCCAGGCTTGGTCAAAATTGTCAAATTTCAAAATTTGGACAAAAGGTCAAAAGTTTTCTTCAAGAAAAATTGGCTACACTGAACCATTCTTATTCTGACGGCCATTTTGAATAATGTCTCAAATTTATTTGTTGATCTTCTTGATAATTAGAATAACTCGAACTCATTGATGACTTTGCATCATTATATAATTATGTAATGCAGTTTATTTCAATTTTATACCATCAGTCATTGTCTAACTAAGGAGTGCTGGCCTTTCTTTGATAAGAGCTATCTATGTGCTGGCCTCTGTCGGCTGTTTTATGAATTGCTGTGGTGCTGGCCCCTGTTGGCTGTTTCACGAATTACTAGACAGATATAGACTAATTCACACCGTTTGACCGATTTTGACGTAACTGGCTATACAGGTAAATCTTGATACGGGGAGAGTCATAGGCAGAAAGTAGGTGTAGCATGGCACACTGGGTAACAGCTAGTCCCATAGACAGAAAGTAGGTGTAGCATGACACAGGGGGTAACAGCTAGTCCCATAGACAGAAAGTAGGTGTAGCATGGCACACTGGGTAACATCTAGCATAGTATAAATACATTTGTCTGTTCGCTCTCTCACAGGCCTAAAATAATCGAATTTTTATGCAATTTTTATATGAACTGTAAGGTACTTATAAGACATTCGATTCTGAGCAAAAAGCTTCCTATCAACATGGGCCCGGAAATTCTTAATACGTTAATTCCGGTTAAGAATTTGTCACCACTATAATTCTTAAATCCTTTCAGAAGTTATTTAACGTTCACTCTCAAAATTCAAAATTTATGGACCTTAATATGAAATTAAAAATTTTAATAGACCTTAACTAGACGTTATATAAGGTGCCTAATATAATGTATAATTATATACCTCATTCGATAAATTTGTATTAGTGAAATAGGAGAATTTCCTCCTTATTCTTTATTTCACTTTTATTTTATGTAGATGCCTGATGATGAACCTAAATAGGTTCGAAACGTCGCTAATATAACTTAATGTTTTAAACAAGTTTGGGGAGCAACTCCTGTTAGTTATTTCAAGAATTAACTGCTTCTATTCTAAGCTTTACAAATTACAGTAGGGATAAGAATCGATACGCGCTCAGTTCCTGAGATTTTTTATATAAAATCAGCTGCGTGTAACAGCTTGCGGTGAAAAGTCAACAGCATCAATAATTTAGGTTATAGTTGGAGAGATGGTAACGCACTTTTCATGAAGTGTTTTATGCACCTTGAAATTTTGCTATAATGTACCTTCTGGGTAGATAAGAGGGTAAGTATGTGTTTCCTGGACATACCGTGGAACACCAGGTACTGCGAATAGAGGAAAGGTACAAAAAAATATTTCCCGAAAATAGAGTTATATTTAGAAGGCAACTATCTTTAATGTAAAGAAATATGCAAATTAATAATAATAATAATAAATAAGGGAGACACTTTTAAGAGGGTTAAAATGTAAATAAAAAAAAACAAACAAAGTACCTAGTTTTTATTTTTAAAATTAAATGAAGTACTTTTATTCACGCTGCGATCTTCAATAAATATAATTGAAAATAATTAAAAAAGGGCAGACACTTTTGTGGGGTTTAATTATCAGGAAACCTCCTTAAACAGAGTGCAGCCTGCAAGGCAACCACTACAACCAATATAAAAAGGTTTGTTCGCTCATATTTCTTGATTTAGTTAATTCAATTTTTTGTTGAAGACAACCAAACCCAGGTTACACATTTTAGACCGAGTGCCAGCAACGCACTTTTCATGAAGTGTTTTATGCACCCTGAAATTTTGCTATAATATACCTCTTAGTTACATAAGAAGGTATATATGTGTTTCCTGGACATACCTTGGTGCACCAGGTAGTGCGCATAGGGGAAAGGTGCAAAACAATATTGCCAACTATTATTAATGGAATAAATGGCAAATTAAGGCAATTTTCAAATTTATAATAAATAAGGCAGGCACTTTTAAGGGGGTTAAAATGATAATAATAAAAAAAACTAAGTACCTAGTTTTTATTTTGAATATTAAATGAACTGCTTTATTCACGCTGCGATTTAAACAGCGTCTTCAATAAAGATTTGAAAATAATTACAAAAGGGGGTCTCCCGTGGTCTAATGGCTAGCGCCTTGGATTCATAAGCGGGAGATGGTGGGTTCGATTCCCAACCTCCGGCAGGAATTTTATCATCCCACGGCTCGCTGGTAAAATTCCTCGCTGCACCCTGGACGTCGGCGCTAATGACCTAGGTGTAGATGCGCCGTAAAAAAAAAAAAAAAAAAAAAAAAAAAAAAAAAAAAAAAAAAAAAAAAAAAAAAAAAAAATTACAAAAGGCCGGAAATAAATGTTGCCTATGATAGACTCCAATACACTGCGCATAACCGTAAGAGTGAATGACAGCAACGCGCAGTTGTGGTTGTTCCCTGCGCTCTCATTGGTTCTTGCTCGCATGATCTTGTACAGCTGTCCAGGTTTAAATGGCAGCATTAATAAAACTAATTTAGTATTAGAATAAAAACAATTATTTATTTCTTTTTACGTGTTATACCCTTTAAAAGTGTCTGCCATATTTATTATTCATTGTAAAATTCCCTTAATTTTACATTAAAGATAGTTCTGACTAAAACTCTATTTTTGCGAAATATTTTTTTGCACCTTTCCCCTATGCGCAGTACCTGGTGTTCCACGGTAAGTCTAGCCAACACATATTTACCTTCTTATATTCCCAGAAGGTACATTATAGCAAAATTTCAAGGTGCATAAAACACTTCATGAAACGTGCGGTTACTGGCTCTCGGACAATAAGACAATATCCATCAATGAAGCAGAAATAAATTGGTTCGCCGAAAGGGTTTAAATGTATTTCTAATAATCTGATTGAAGAGTGACTTCTGTGTTGTTTGATGTACGGGTTGTGATATCTATTTCTAATCGGAGAGTGGCATATATCCAATGACCAAATGGCATCTGGACCAGGTCATTATTGACCTAGAATCTCTCCGACACTTGTTACACCCGACAGAATCAATAATAGATTCTTCTTTCAGGAATACCTTGCCATTTTGCGCAACCTAGAGACCTTTACAACATTCGTTGTAAGCTTTAATGTATTATTACATTACGCGCAATGATAAAACAATACGGGAATATGAGTGATGGTGCAGTAAAAATTTAAAAAAGTCCGTCACGCAGGAGCTGCATAACTAAGCACTTTCCTCAGAATTGGGTAGTGTCGAGTGCATTCCTGAATAATTTGCTTAAAATAACCTAGATAGATAAACATGTTTTATGAGCAGCTGTTTCAATTATTAATTTTTTTTATTTATTTCCTTCCAGAGTTTTGTGTATTCAGGGTACTACACAACGTAATAAGTACACAAAGCTTTACATTTTGATCTATTGATCTTGATGAGTTTCGTGAACCTACGTTTGGCGGAAGAATTCAATTCAAACATAGTACAAAGTAACACCCCCCCCCCCCCCCCCAACCTCTTCCAATAGACCGATTTAGTTAATTTTTACAACACTTCATTCTTATTGGATAGCGAGGACGTATAAAGAGTTTCGTTACAATAGAATAGAAATTACGACCGGCATAAGGAAATTAGTAATTTTTGTCCGGAGTAAACCCCCCCCCCCTCTTCTAGTCAACCGATCTAGTTTATTTTTATAACAAATTTTTCTCTTCAGTTGACCACAACGAATACCGAGTTTCGTTGAAATATAACACAAATTATGGCTGGTATTGGCAAATAACTACTTTGGCTCCGGAGTAAACCCCCTCTCCAGATGGACCGATTTTGTTGGTTAACGAACTCGTTCAATCGTTTGATGGGAGAATACTATATTCCAAGTTTCGTGGCGAAAAAACAAAAACTCTGGCCTGTATCATGTTAACGGACACATATATAAATATAAATGCATATATATATATAAATTTGAACGGGGGCCATTTTCGGTGTCTAATAAGAATCGATAAAGATTCGAAGAAATTTTTCAAAAATTCCGTCATGAGTGCAATCTCAATAGCTACTTTCCTTCGGAGGAAAGTGCAAAAAGTCAAGCCGGAATTCGGCATAATAACTTCGTCATATATTATTACGAAACAGGGTGCATCGCAAGTTGATGACAATACTTCAGGGGGCGAAACTAGACAAAAAATGTAGTTCAACACCACCAACCACACATTTCTATCTTACTCCGTGCCAGACATACGGCGTTTTAAAGGTTATTTATAATTAAAAAAAACGTGTTTTTTTTAGTACAACTCCAATTTTCCCTGCTTCTGCACATTTTTTTTCAACGATTCATTACATTTTTGAAATCTGTATTAAATTTTCATTAAGAGCAATGAACATTAAATGTTTACAATCATTTCATTCATACCGTAATATCAATTCAAAAACCTTTAGAACGGCTTATGTCTGCATCAAAGTGAGATACAAATGTGTGGTTGGTGGTGTTGAACTACAGTTTTTGTCTAGTTTCACTCCCTGGAGTATTTACATTATCTTGCCATACACCCTGTATATTCAAAATCACAGATTTTCTAGGAAAATATTTTGTCAAGAAGTATATTTAGTTTAAATAATATTGTTTTCTATGATGAATCGTACCGGATAAAAGTATCAAGTTTTCAAAAGGTGAAAGTAGACTTCAAGTGTAACAAAAACATTCATATAAAGTATAATTAAATTCCCAACAGAAAGATAATAAATTCAAACCTTTAGGGGACACAGTAAAAAGTCCGACTCGCAGGAACTGCATCATCTTAGCGCGGTTCCGTTCATATCATTAGTGTCATTTGAAAAGCTTAGAAAAGAAATAAACTTTTTTTTTATATATATATATATATATATATATATATATATATATATCGTGAAAATTGTCGAAATCCTCTCGAACATCTCGAATAAAAGTGATGTTAAGGCGTCAGGGACACCGACAGTAGTTAACTTATACACAGAAGCGGAAATTACAGAATCCGGCTCTAATTCTAAAGGAAAGCTCTATAAATCAATACAAAATATGCCTAATAAAGCCTTTCGAAGGATCAAGAAGAAGTACTCAAGATTGAGTAGAATACCCTGCCTAATATAGCCTATATAGAATAATATGCCGAATAAAACCTATCTAGTAGATACAGAAGGACAAATAACAAGTCTTGACGAATAACAAGTCAAGATATAGAATAATATACCTAATTAAGTCTAAGGAGTAGATACAAATGGACCGAAAACAAGTCTTGAGAAAGCTTGTTTTTTTCTAATTAAATACTTTTTATCAATATTTAGTATATAACCTTTGTTGAAAACTATTGATTGCTAATTGATGAATCGGGTTACAACTAAGTAATCTTTATGAATATTTAGTATATTACCTATGTATGGAACTGTGTTATTTCCAGAACTTGTATTGTAGAATAGAACTTGTATGAAATTTAATCAGCTTTCATTTGTTATAGAATAGTCATGTCGCTAGGACGCAGGGTTTCCGAGATATTAGTGAAAACCCGAAAAATGCGACCTTCTAAACCCCCCCCCCCGGCCCAAAGGCAACGGGTGAGAACTTTTGATATGTTGACCACCTAACTAGCCGAAACAAAGTTATGAAGTTAAAAATTGTGTTCCAAGCATTTCCACCTATAACTCTTAGTTTCCTAGGCTGTTAGTCGCTAGATTTCAGATTTCACGATGAACACTAAAATTATTTTTACGTTTGAAGGAAAATACATAAAATAGCAAAGTAATATATATTATTGGAGGGAATGCAATACTCTACAGCCCTATAACCGTTATCTATTATTTTGGTACATCGTTGAAGAGTTATCCGGTCAAAACGGGGAAAAAATCTGTGGCAAAAGTGTTTTTCCCCAAAATGACAGACTATCAAGAGCGGATATTTCGAAAACTAAAGATATCTCGAAAAATTTTATAGAATAGAACTTGTATGAAATTTAATTAGCTTTCATTTGTTATAGAATAGTCATGTCGCTAGGACGCAGGGTTTCCGAGATATTAGTGAACACCCGCAAAATGGGACCTTCTAAACCCCCCGGCACAAAGGTTAAGGGTAAGGACTTTTGATATGTTCACCTCCTATCCAGCCCAAACAAAGTTACGAAGTAAAAAATTGTGTTCCAAACATTTCTACCTATAGCTGTTTTCAAGCATTCGTTGCCTGGACTGCGTAGCTAGGCTTTGTATTTGTGTCGGCAGATACCTGGGGTATATTACAACTCTTGAGGATTAACTCTTAGCAGGTAAATTTCCTGCTAGGAGGGTTCAGTCCGGGCACTGAACCGACTCTATTCGCTCATAGTATCTAACCGTTGTGAAGTTTATTTTTTGGATTTAGGACTTAATATACATATGTAGACTAAATCATAGCAAGAAGTCTACCTCCGTCGTCGGTTCTTCACTATGCAGACTCGCTAATGTTACCCAATCTTAGATACATCGTAATTAAAATCCACAGCAAAAACACGACATTTCATCAGAATCCCCTGCTTAATAAAACATACATAAAATAATATGCCAAATAAAGCCTATCTGGTGGATAAAAATAGAGGAAAAACGCCGTTCGTAGTGGTAGAAAATCTTACAAGGCATTTCGCTCAGAAATCTCCGAAATATTCTTACTAATTTTACGTATCCTGTTTTATAATCAAATAGATTTATATTCTATAATCAATAAGTAAAACTACTAGCAATAAAAAACTATGGGTAACAGATGAAAATAGGGAATACCAAGAATAATTCTAAAGAACGAAATCAGCACCAGTACTGTAATCTAGATATTCATAAGGCATCTTCGAATTCTAACAAACAAAATATTGCTTCTAACGTATCCCGTTTACTGACAAATACATTTGACTGCTATAAGAAATTACAAAAATAACGAGCAGTGAAAAAAAAACTGCGGGAAACACACCAATAGATCCGTTTAAATAAACGAAACTAACTAACTAAGTTTTAAGCACTTATTTCTCCTAATGTGACGACCCCATCAAACATTTCTTCAAAACATTTTTTGTAGAGAATTTAGTAAGCTTTCGAACTGTTACATTTCACTTGCCACGATTTTCTAACCCTTTTCGAGATATTAAGGAAAATATATGAAGGGGGCCTAATAGATATTCATACGGGATCTGAGAATCCCAAGATTCCGCAAAAATAAAATATTCTAATTATACGTATCCTGTGTTATTGGCAAATACATTTGGCTACTATAAGCAATTGCAAACAATAGGGAATATGCCAAACAACTCGGATTAGGAGCCTCGACAGTTTCAAGACATTTGAAGGAAATCGGCAAATCCAAAACTGACATTTCATACGGTACAGCCTGATATATTTCTAACAATGAATTGTTTTTCTTATTTTAATTAATCTGTTTTATTGTCAAATACATTATCCAACTATAAGCAATAAACGAAAACGAATGAAACCATTTTCAAGGCGATAGCTTTAACCGTTTTCGAGAAAATTGGAAAAATAGTTTTTGAATACCGTTTTTGGTTTGGGTACTTAGAATCATGGGATTCAGTTGAAACATTTTCTGCATGTTTTACTTTCATTAAAACTAATATGTTGAAATTTTGGTTACGTTTGGAGTTAAGGAAGGGTTAGAATAAAATATTTTATTAACAGATATAAAAAGTTTTGGTAGCTTTGTATACTTTCCTTAATATCTCGAAAAAGGTTGAGAATCTTGGTAAACGGAAGATTGCCATTAGAAAGCTTACTAAATGCTCTACAAAAAATGTTCTGATAAAAGTTTTGATTAGGCGATGTCAATCGGAGAAATAAGTGCTTAAAACTTTAAAGTAATTGATTTCGCTTATTCGAACTGTTCTTTTTGTCTGTCTTAAGATGACGCAGTTCCTGCTGAAAGAGAATGTGAAAGAGAACACTCAGTGTAGGGTCAGACACCTGCCTGGGTCGAGCTACCAGGCAGGTAGGCTTTTATTGCACTTCATAAATCAAGAGTTGACAGATATTTTACCTGTAGTAAGTCATGCAGCCAAATGCTATAGTAGAAATATAATTATATTTTGTGGTTGTATGTGGCATAGCACATTAAAATATAACACTATGTTCTAATTTTCTTGTACAATTTTATTTTGTTTAATTGCATTTAACAGTAAAATGAGTAGTTTAGTGTTTTTAATTGCATTCAACACTAAAATGGATATGTTAGTAAAGCAAGTTAAGTCAATTAGAAACATATTCCTAGTAGAGTCTTCGTAGAGAGAAACTTGGAACGGCGGAGAGAGTAATTTCCGCTTAGGATAGTTTCTTGTGCTTTGCCGACAATCTTGCTTTTCTTTGGAATATGTGTTTACATTAAGAATGATCTAAACAAAGTAATTACTGTTTCTATTCTAAGTATACAAAATGACACTAGGGATATGAATGGAACCGCGCTAAGATGAAGTTCCTGCGAGTCGGACTTTTTTTTTTTTTAATTCTTTGAAACCAAAGGAAATAAAACAGTGTTACTAGTTTCTAGTATTCATCAAAACGCTTCATTAGAGGACCAAACCCAAAAATCAGACATTGTTACTGAATATTAAGGTGGAGTTAATGTTTTTGAGAGAATATGCTCCGATAATAACTGCACCCGTAAGACTCATCGCTGGTCTTTATGTTTTCATTTTTACAACATATTGAATATTGCGGGAATAGATAGTTTTGTGATTTACAGTCATAACTAGTACAAACTAAAAACATCGAAGCCTATTAGTAGACAGCGATAACTTATAGCTCTTCATGGCCAACTGGCAAAACAAAATTGAAATTTATTAGTTTTTAAGAATGAAATCAGCGTAAAATGAGAACTTATTGTTGAGAAGTTTATAATATTACAATATTAAATTTACACAATTATATGGTTGCATTTAAATCAAAATTAAGCACCTTCGTCTCAGTGACGAAGCGCTACCTAAATCGACCCTTGGATAAGCGCTATCTTTCCCGGATTAATTGCTTATTGTTTTTTTATTGTATTTAATAGTAAAATGAGAAGGTGGGGGAGTCATTTCCCCTTAGAATACTATCAGTTTCCTGTGGTGGCCCCTTAAATCTTCCTTCTCTTTGAGGTGTCATTTCATATTTTTTACCAAAAATCAAAACCTGCCAATAACTGCTTCTACTCCTTTGCTAATGAAAGTAAATATGTGAAGGGAACCGCGCTAAGATGACGCAGTTCCTGCGAGACGGACTTTTATGAATAAACCATAATTGAAGCTTACTATACACGAAACTTTTTGTCGCACATGAGGTCCACTATCACTTCCTTTACTTTAAGCACTTTTACCCATTACACCTTTTATATATATATATATATATATATATATATATATATATATATATATATATATATATTTATACCTCTATATATATATATATCCAAGTGATATGCTGTTTATTGCATGAGACTTGCAGACAAATATAAACTCGCTTCTTGCAGGGTTACTGTAAGGAGGAAACAAATAAATATATATATATATATATATATATATATATATATATATATATATATATATACATATAGAGAGAGAATATTATTATATAGTTGATTCTATGTCATTCTTGTTTATTCCACGTCATTGGTGTTTTCATATCAGACGTAAATTTCTTCATAATGCTTCTTTTTTACAAATTTTATAGGAATATTTATCAATGGAGATAAATAAATATCAGGGGGAAAACATAATTAATTTTAGCTCTATTTTGTAAAAAGAAGATTTATATTTTAGTAGAGAGAATTATAAAGTCGAGGACACGATAAAAAATGTCAATAACAAAAATAGCTAGATGAATTGAATGCTATGACAAGAATAGTGGGAAATAGCTAGAGAGGTTTTCCCATTTGACGTCAAAGCTGGAGAAGCGTAGGAGGGGCGGTTATATCTTCTTTAGAAGCAGTATCCAGTATCGCTCGGTAGGGAGCGCTGTATCGCTGCGCTGCAGTTGCATTAGGAGCTCGTGTACACGCGCATGGATAAATATGGAGAGTGATTTATCACAAGTGACGAGTTATAATATCCAGCCTAGACGGGACTGAAATAGGATTGGAGTATTTTCGTCATGGAGAAGAAGGTTCGCAAGGGCCTGGAAGAGGTGCTTCTCAGTCGACAGCCGAACCTCACCAAGTGAACACATCACCAGACCCTCGGTCTGACGGGATTTGGGCAAGAGCCAGCAGGGGCTATTTCTGTTTGTCGGGTCTCCGTATCTATAGAAAATGTTCAATTTCTTCAGGAGAAAAAAGTCACAGTCCGGAGAGGAGAAGAAGAAACGTGGCAGCCAAAAGGATCGGAAGAAGGGAGATGAGTCCAAGCGCGGACAGCAAGAAGTCCGGAGGGAGGCGATCGAAGCGCGCTCTGTCCGGGAAGCTGAATCCACTGGTCAGACATTGGGAGCAGGAGTCTTGCCAAATCCTTCAGTAGTGGGTCCGCCGTCTCCGGGCCCGATCGTCATGGGAAATGACTACTCTCAACCATTGGACGCTTCAAGCGCTCTACAGGATCTTTCTCAAATCCCGTCGGTGGACTCTCCTAAGAAGGAGATCGGAAGGCAAAGTCCTCAACGAGTTCCGACTACCGAACGTCAACATGAGACAGAATCTGATAAGGTGACTACGAAAAGAGCTACAAAGAACTTTGAAAACCTGAACGAAACTAAGCACAATGAAGTTGTTACCAGCGGAAAGAAAACCTCCGAAGGATCATCGACATCTTTGAGTGCCACGAAACCAATAAACCACGTTATTTCCGCAAATCCTATCATAACAAAAAATGATTCTAACAGAACTTCCCAACAGGAATTTGCCATAAATGGAACTAAGATTGGCGAGAAACCTTCCACCGTCTTGTCCGAAGCGAATCCAACAAACAAACAAAACATAAAAACTGTTTTTAGTTATAATCGCAGCTTCGATGACTCAAAACAACACCTATCTCTCACAGATTTGCCTAAATCTGACGATGAACTTCCCTCCAAAGTGCAACATACTGATAAATGTGTCATCGAAATTAAACCGAGTGAAAAATTCACACAGGTCTCTAATAGTGTGAAACAGTGCGAAGGAGTGACGATAACGTGTGTAGAACCTTCCCTTGATGTGCCAAATAGTGCAAAACAGTGCGAAGGAGTGACGATAACGTGTGTAGTACCTTCCGTTGATGTGCCAAATATTGATAACAGTATGTTAGAAAGTAGTTCCGTGATTCCTTCAACACAGTTTGATGTTTCAAAACCTGTTCAATGTGAATCAAGATGTCCTGATGTTTTAGAGAAAAGTGAACACGTGGACGTTAAAAATACGGAAGCCGCTATATTTATTAATGAACAATTGGTTGATGATATTAAAATAGAGGTCAATGGTAATGATCTTCCAAATTTTGATGAATTTTGTCCTCAAGAAATCATCAAGAGTGATTCGGAATTTGAAAATAACGCAAGTAATAACGGTACGAGATTGGCCAATGAAATTAAAGATGAGAAGAGTGTCACGGACAGCGTAGGGGATTGCCTTGCCAGAAGTGGACAAGTTGCCAGCTGTGTGGAATATAGTTCGGGCAACAGCCCAGAGAGCAGGTCCGATCATTCGCAAGCCAGCTCTATTGATGCGACAACAACGTTAGGAGAGGAAATGCATAGGGTAGGGACTTACGCGCAGTGCTTAAAAGGCGGGTTAACGTGTGCCGACAAGTATGGCGGACTTAAAAATGGCGCGAGTGAAAATGTGTGCGGTTTGGAGACTAGCGGACAATTAGCTAAAAGCGTCGGGGAAATAAATCTGTACAAAAGTCAGGGCTGTGACGAAACGAACAAGTCGGAATCTGATGAAACGAGCGAAGAAGACGAATCTTCGGAATGCGAAGACAGCGATTCGGACAACGTGATTAAGAACGATTCCGGTTGCTGGGACGAGCGTGACGGCAGTATATTCCTCAGTGAAAGTGATAATCAAGTGACGACTACAGCGTCACTAAGCTCGCTGAGTAGTATTTTACGCGATGGGTCGTTTCGGGAAAAGAAGCACGTCAAGTGGGCGGACATCGACGGAAAGAAGGATCTGACACAGGAAAAAGAAAACGATGATACTTTCGTTGCGGAAAGTTCCAGCGAAGAAGAAGAGACTGAAGATGAGGAGGAAGACGGCGAAGAAACCAGTGATAGCGAAGACACTGAATCGGGAGAAGAAGAACAAGACCAAAAGGAAGGAATTGTAAGCGAAGAAGTGAAGATGGCAGTGTCAGAGACTGACAATAACTACAAAAGAGAAGACACTTGGCTGGACATGAAGTCTAGCAGTTCGGAAGAGAGCGAGGAAGATGAAGAAGAGGAAAACGAAGAAAAGGAGGCTCCGGTGGCAGTAAAAGTGGAAGAACCAAAGAAAGAAGAATCTTCAGAATCGGAAGAAGATAGTTCTGAAGAGGAAAGCTCCGAAGATGAACAGTAAGTTATTATATCATATTATATTCAGTATTTAAAACTAGTATTTATATTTTATATCTAAAGGCCTTGACATTTGAGCTGTGAATCTAGCTACAGCTGGAGTTTCTCGGGTTCAATCCCCAATGCAGGAATGCATAGGCGGCTCTAGACAAACATTTCTGGGGGGCTAATTTAGTAGTGGTTTACCGCCGTGCCTGGGGTTGTAGAATCAAATTTTTATAACCAGGCACCTGGAAATCATTAAGGAAGTATTTGATAAACTAAGAACATACATTAATTAGAATTTATTGTAATTAATTTACCTAAACAATTTACTTTTCTAACTTAACCGAAAAATATTGTGAATTTTCATTCTGGGGTGCTAAGCCCTCAAAATTGGTATATATCATTTGACATGATATATACCAAGTTTCGTTACAAGTAAACAAAAAGTAGGGCCTTTATGGTCGGTCAAATTAAAAATTTGGTTCCAAAGTAAATCTCCACCCATAATGCCAGACAGATTTTGATAATTTTTATATAACACCTTGCTTGTTAGCTTGGCACGAGTTTTGTTGTAAGGAAGGACAAATTAAGGCTAATATTGAGTATTGATATTTTGATTAAGCAGCCCTAAAGAAGTCGATTTCGTCTAATAAATCTCTCGCATCAAATATGAATATTAAATACCGAGTTACTACGCAAGGTAGAAAATGACGGAAGGCTGGGAAACCGACATATTCATGAGTCGATCTGGACTTTTGGGCTACAGGAAAACCCGATTTCTTTTACCGGCTTAAGTACTATATTTATTATGAACAACATTTTCAACGACATGCATTTTTGTAATCTATGAGTCATTAAACATCGACATATCGTCCCGACCATGTCTGACTATCGAATATAAAAACTATGGGCGTATATAGGGGGGGCTGAGGGGACTGCAGCGCCCCCCCCCCCCCCGAAATTTTGATTTGATGGTAAAAACTTGTCGTAAAACCCTTAAAAATAAATTAAATAAGATCACTTAGTTCATAAAAAATATTTTATTTTACGTGTAATAGCGTTTTAGTTGCCTAAAACTATTCCAAGCTCTACATTTTGAGTATTCCATACCCCGGGAATGGTCTCAGCTCCCCCCCCGAAAAGTTCCCAGCCCCTCCTCCCGAAATTATTTTCTATATACGGCCATGATAAAAATCTGAGTAAACTAGCGAACAAACAATATTATATCACCTGACGAAGTAATATATTGAGAAATGGACTTCTCCGATACTTTATATCATGCATTAAAGGCTATTCTACAATTGGGTTAGAGTTGCGACAATTTTCGAGAAGCCGTATCGTCCACAATCCAAAAGCAAAGTCTCGAATCTGAAAAACGAGAATTTTCACATTCGATAGTTTGATATGGTAGAGTCAACCGGTATATATTTTCGATACCTCCGGATTTCAAACGCGCATCAACCTACTATATAGCTTGTGTAACTACATTAAAAAAAAGTAATTTAATGGAGGGTAAAAAATCTTTTATTATTTTTATGGATAGAATTGAACGTCCAACGTTATATGAAAATACTAGGAATATAAATACATAATATTACTCAGAATTAATTTATTGATTCTTAATTTAATTCAGTTATTTTTTATATATTTATGAAGAAAATTAATTTGAAATTGTAATTTTCCTTATGAATATTAATGAAATATTAAAATAGCAACGTATATTTGTTCGTTTTGATATCTCTGTTAAAAAAGTTAAGAGTTTCTTCGTATCTATATGTATTTATGACGTTCAATCGAATGGAAGCGGTTTCAAAGTTTCATTCCTTTAAAGAATTGACTTTTAATTAGATAACTTCAAATTCAGTATATCGATGGCCTAGAATGAAAACCTTGTATCTCAAAAATAAAATTAATTAACTTTTTTACCTAATTAGATGGATATTATGGTTACTGAGAAGTCCGCAAGCTTTGCTTCTTCGTCGATATAGTCCAGGACGAGTAAGATACAGTTTCTTTGGCACTCAAGGATTGTCAAATAGAATCTTATCCATCTAATAACGTATAAAAGTTATTAAAGTTTTTTTTTTAGATACGAGGTTTTCATTCTAGGCCATCGATATATATATATATATATATATATATATATATATATATATATATATATACTGAAAGTGCTAACCACAATAAAGCCACAGTTTTTGTTTTTTCACCAGAAAACTTGGTATATAGCATTGCCGTAACAAACGATTGGACGAGTTTGTTAACTAGCAAAGCCGCTTGGAGGGTTTACGCCGGATCCAAACTGCTAATTTGTCCATTCCGGCCGTAATTGTTGTTGTATTGGATCGAAAGTCGGTATAAATCATCAGGGATCTACAGGGAAAGATGTGTTGTAGAAATAAAGTAAATCCGTCTATTAGGAATGGTGGTTTAGTTCTGGCCCGAATTATTTGTTTGCACATTTCGGGCGTTATTTGTACTTCATTGCAAACAAAATCTGTAGATATACTGCACTTCTAGTCAGGAACATTTGTTGGATAAAAAAGCAAAATCTATCAATTAGGAGTTGTGGGCCTTACTCCAGAACAAAATCTATTTAAACAATAATAATTGAGTAAGGTGTATATTAGAAATATACAGGGTGGCCCGCATTGAGATGTCATAACTTTAGGGGTTTATTCTACACGTCATGTTTGACGTAGAAATGAGCGTTCTCAACATGTACATGTTCTCAACATGAACATGTTCTCAACATGTACATGTTCTCAACATGTACATGTTCTCAACGAATATGGTGTTCATTTGTGGTTTCATTAATAGCAACACAGTCGCCGTTTCCTTGGAAGACGCTGGGAATAAATATTATGTAAAATTATAAATTATTTCCAATTTGTTCTTTTGTTACCTTTCATTCTTGATTCCGAAGCGTCCTCTAGCCTTTAATCAGGGCAAAAAGCGTGTGTACCAAGTGTGGGAAGGATGGGACATCACCTTTATCGTGTGTTCATAATGGCTCCTTCGCGCTAAAGCACATGTATTGGTTTCGAGTTAGAAATCAGGAAAAAAAAATTGACTCAAATAATAGTTTTGAAAATTGACAAATGTTTGAATAGCTCTGCTACATGTTGAGATAGAACGCTCATTTCTGCGTCCCTGAACTAAAAATGAGGTGTGGAATAAACTCCTAATGGTATGGCATTTCAATGCGGGACACCCTGTATAAGAGCAACATTTTTTTAAGCAAATTATCGAGTAATGCAGCGTCCTCCTTCTGAGGAGTGTGGTTAGTTATGCAGCTCCTGCGTGACTTTTTTTTTTTTTTATTTAGTAAATTATTACATCTAATAGGTTTTTTTTTTTTATCAACGGAATTGAAAGTGCGACAACCATTAAGAATTGAGGAATTCAGGTGTATTATAGACAGTATGTTTTCACAACAAGTACCATGTGGAATTTCATAAAGCTTTGAATACTATTAAAAAAAATGATATATAATATGTTATTATTATTTAAATTTTTACTAGGACTTAAAAATGACACCGATTTTTTTCACGAGTTCTTTACTTTTCAGGAGGGCCGATTTTTCAAAAGGAATGTCATTATGTTTTTGATATTTTTTCTTGTTTTATGAAGAATTATTTTTTCCTCTTTAAGATAAGAACAAATGACTAAAAACGGAGCACTACATAATGTGAAATGATAAATGCATAGCAAGCCGATATAGTTTGGCAGCCCACTTTATTAGTCATTTTTATTATTAAAGTTGTCTTCTTCCTCTAGTCAGCTATATTGATAGTGTTGTCATTAGACATTTCAATTATAAAAATTTAGCATACAAGACAGATCCTAGACGTTTTGTACACAAGAATATTATTTTTAGACAATGCCACGTCCTTTTCTTCCTAGAGTTAAAAAAAAAAAGATAATATATCGGAAAGTAAGAATATTCCTGAAATTCTCCACTTTTATCGGAAACTTGGAGACCTGTCAAAATAATAATTTCAGGATCTTCTGCCAAAGAGAAGAAAATCGTGAAGGATTGGTCCAATATAACAGGAATATTCTTCATGATATATTTCTGTACCTATGATAATATTTAAATATAGGTGAAGATGGAATGGTTGGGATTCGGCTAAAGAAACCTCAATACGATTTTTGTTAAAAAAAATCTATATTTAGGACGTTTCGGCTACTCATTGGTAGCCTTCGTCAGCTAAAATGACAAGAAAAACAGATATTAATACAGAAAAAAGTTTATAATTGAGATAAGTAACAGAACTATAAATACACTTAACTTATTATAAAAGAACAATTTGGTCTTAAATTCTTAGAATGAGTAGAATGAAAATCAAAAGAAACATAACAAAAAAGAAGAAAAAAAGCTATTATATTGAAGTTTATATAAGTAAATAGGTGCTGATAGTAACATTTATTAATTATAACAAAGAAACAAGATACTACATACCTATGGAAATGCCTGGAGGGAGAGACACTTGTACTATGGTGACTTAACTGTCAACATTGGTCTTCCTCTGCCTCCAGGCATTTCCATAGGTATGTAGTATCTTGTTTCTTTGTTATAATTAATAAATGCCTCCAGGCATTTTTTTTAACAAAAATCGTATTAAGGTGTCTTTAGCCGAATCCCAACCATTCCATCTTTACTTCTCACCTCGACGGCTAACTATCTAATCATCATATATAAATATATGAAATGAAAGTCCGTCACGCATGAGCTGTAAAACTAAGCACATTCCAGAGAAGACAATGTAAGCTGCATTCATGAATAATTTGCTTGAATAAGTTAATGTAAATAACTCAAAACATGAATAGTTTTGATATTTTATGTTTGTAATGAACAGCTCACTCAAATATTATTTTTTAATTGATTTTGTTCCAGTGTAAGCCCCAACTTCTAAATAACCGATTTTTTTTTACAACTCCTGTTCCCCATTAACTGGGCATCGTGTCTACAGAGATACGGCCGGTTCCTGCAAATTGATAATTTGGATTCGAAGTAAACCCCTCCTCCTAATGGTCCGATTTAGTTAATTTTGACAACAAAACTTTTTTTAAGATACCTACTCATGATGTTTACTGATTTTCGTCGAAAGCTTTTGACGGTCAACTTTGTGACCCGAGATTCAGGTGGACACTATTTTGGCTAGACAAATAACTCGTCTCGATTATTATGAGAATAATATATATATATATATACATATACCTACATACATACAGATGTTAAAAGGTGTTATTTTCACAAACGACGAAAAAAAAAGACCGAATTCCAGGCCCTCCCAAAACACTTGTATTTGGCGAAGTTTAAGGCCTTTAATACCTTCTCCAAAAACCTAATAATACCCTCTCATTTATTTGTAAATATCCTACTCGGCCAGTTTTCGTTAAATTATGGACTTTTTAATTTACATAGAGTTCATACAAAACCGATCGTTTTAAGTCATCAGAGAGTTTATAATAATCCCGAATCTTTACGCTAAAAGGACTGAATCTTCAAATACCAGAAATTTTATAATAAAACCGATCGTTATAGTGGCTATCAATTAACGCTATGTTGGAATTGCACAAATAAGTGAGAGGGTATTATTTGGTTCTTGACAAGATATTAAGAGCCTAAAACTTGGCTCAATACTATGATATCATAACTTTCATAAGCAAAGTTTTTTTGGGAGGAACTTGGAACTCGGCCTCTTTTTTTCAATGTTAGTCCTTTTTTGGGATACATATTATATACTCGTGGGAGGTTTTTATTTATTATCTTAAATGAAACTAAACCAACTCATTCGTCAGTTAAAGACCAGTTTCTCCAACTTTTATGGGCCTATTAGTATTTAAGGCGAAAAAATTATTCCAAGAATTTTATTAGGCTGTCGTATGCTCGCCTCCCGTTTGCCCCAATCACCGCAACCGATTACAAAATGAATTTTTCTGCTTGAAACGCATCCAAAATTCGCCTATCTTAGCTTGGAAAAATGTCAAACGCAAGTTACTTCTATCTTACAAACTACTAGAAAGTAAATTCTTGTTGCATTCCCTAAATTCATAAGTTATAACACCTTGGAAGTGGTTACATTCGGCTGTCTACGACCAAATACTTGCATCTGGTAGCCAGTAAAGGCGAAGACGAAGGCTACGATGTTTTCGCGCGATTTCCGCCGAGAAAACGGTAGTCCGGCAGGTCCATTCTGCTGGTTAAGGAATTTCGGACCATTTTTGCAATCGGTAGAGCAAGAACCTATATGTATATACTAGCTGAATACCCGTGCTTCGTCACGGCAGATAAGTAGTTATTTTATTGCGTTAAATAATATTTCATTAAAATTACGGTACTATACAATTCTGTGCAGTTTATTATAGCACGGTTCCCATCATACTATATTTTATTCAATGGGCGTTAAAATTTAAAAGTTTATGTTTCCAAGAATTCATATGGTAACACCAAATATATTTACGAGTATTACCAAGGTTATAGGCGAGAAGGCAGTGCAATGGTTCCGGATATTATTACCTCACCTGGAAAACCTAAGGATATGCCATACATCACGGTTTGACTGGGACTGTCCCGGTATTTTGCAATTGTTTCGGTGTCCCGCCCGATTTTATCAATGTCCCGGAAAAGGCTGTAAGATGTAAAAAGTAATGAATTCATGTTTATAAGAATCTTTTATAAATCGGTTACTTTTCTACAATCAACATTTTTACTACTGCTCACAGTGTCAAAGGAATCAGATTGACTATCATCGTCAGGATTGCTTCGTCGAGTGGAAAAAACGCTCTAAAAATAGATATGAAAACAAGTCTTCATTCTTAAATGTTGATGTTTTTCTGTGAACAAAAACAAACAGACCTTTCGGAACTTTTATTGCGTCGTAGGTAGTCAACAGTGATCTTTAATTGACTTATTGATTGTTTACAACAATGTTGGCCAATTTGTAATTTAAAATAGTGATTGTCCTCAAATTGATTGAACTCGTAAATATTGACTCCATTTTAACAATATTGCATAATATAAATTTGAGTGTGTGTGTATATATAAATTATTAGCGAATACCGTATCTAAACCGGATAAGCCATTTCTGAGATTAGCGCGCACAGACAAACAGAAAAAAAATCTAAAAATCATTGTTTTGGGTACTATTGCGTTGATAAAGGCCCCCAATAGTATTTTTCCCTATATATCTTCCATGTACAGACAGCGACCCGTTGATAAAGGCCCCCAATAGTATTTTTCCCTATATATCTTCCATGTACAGACAGCGACCCGTTGATAAAGGCCCCCAATAGTATTTTTCCCTATATATCTTCCATGTACAGACAGCGACCCGTTGATAAAGGCCCCCAATAGTATTTTTCCCTATATATCTTCCATGTACAGACAGCGACCCGTTGATAAAGGCCCCCAATAATATTTTTCCCTATATATCTTCCATGTACAGACAGCGACCCGTTAGAGTTTCATTATATTCATAGATATAAAAATAATTTTCAAAATGATATAATTTTTCTCTATTTGTAAGGAGAAGTATTGAGGCCTCAATTAATAATAATGGGCGTTAAAACTTAAATATACAAATTATTTATTTAAGGAACCTTCGCCTTTTTAAGACTCGAGGGAATATTTCCGAGCTACCGTAGAATAATTAATTAACACGTTCATAAATAGAAACGCATACAATATGAAATTGTAAATAGGAGTTATTATTTATTTTTCATTTTACTTGGCCATTGTACAAAAATGTCCCACCTTGGCACTGGTTTTAATTAGTTTATACGGAGAATATACAAATATATATGGCTAAATAATAATCGGATTAATTAAACAAAGTGTGGATAGATAATTAATTAATTCTGTTTAGAAAATAAATAACTGAACCTCACTTTCGTACAATGTGATTATTATATAATTAACAGTACCTTATTGAAGTTTCTGGAGAGTTGATTTCATTCCTTTGATGTGATTCATAGATTTTTAACAGTTATCTTTTAAAATTGCAGTAATTACAGAGTAAAATAAGGTTTTCAGAAACCATTTATTCAAAAATATTGTTAATTTTAACGGCATCCTCACCTGTCCTCACCTGTCGCTTAAGGGCATACGTGCTATGCGTTTCCGCTCGCTCAAGAAGATAACAAAACCCCAGTCAACCCAACTCGCTAAAATTAATAGAATTCTATTAATTATTCTATTAACTTTAGTGCTTAATAACTTCTTTCCCAGTTAAATGCGAATTTTTTTTTAACGTATTCGTGTTTAGTGCATCAAAATACGTTATTGTACAAAATTTGATAGAAATCGGTTTGAGGGCGTGAAACTTCATTTTTACCTATATTTCTTTAACTGTGGTGTGCGTGCTGTACATATTGTTGAAAAAGAACAATGAATTGATTGAATCTGAAAAAAAATGGATTTTTGTCAGATTAATTGTATCAATGTTTGATAAAGCTAATAGGATTTTCTTGTAGTTCTGCAGTGTAAATGCTTTTACTTAAATAAAACAAAAAAAATTTTAGGGCCTATTTCGGAAAAGGGGTGCCAGTATTATACGTAGCATATGTTTAATAAAGAACATACATTTTATGAATAACCTTAAAACCATAAATTTAATAACCACAAATAATAAAAACCAGTTAAACTCTAAACGAAAATCGAAGATGTTCTCTAAAATCTTCTCCAACAATCATTTCTTCTCCTTCCTCCTCCTCTATATAAATCCGCATAGATATGAATCCAGCATGCTCCTCCTAGTCCAGCATTCTATCTAGTTTCTGTGTTTGATCCAAGCCTAAAGATATTCAACCCTCTGGATGTGAGTACCTGTTGTCAGGTCTACCTCTGGGTGTGAGCACCTGTTGTCAGGTCTATCAAGTTTTTGGAATGATTCACTAGATAATGTTTATATCCCATACCCTCCACTTTCTTCAGTCCTTTGTATGCCCTCTAGTAACAATACCACTTGGTTTCTTCTAGCCGTAACTTCATGGACTGTATGCCCTCTAGTAACAATACCACTTGGTTTCTTCTAGCCGTAACTTCATGGACTGTATGCCCTCTAGTAACAATACCACTTGGTTTCTTCTGGCCGTAACTTCATGGACTGTATGCCCTCTAGTAACAATACCACTTGGTTTCTTCTGGCCGTAACTTCATGGACTGCCTTTTCCCGCAAACATTTGTACACGGTATGATCCTTTTCCTCTGTAGTAATCTAAGAGCAGTCTTAGATAAAAATTAGGAAATTGGTTGAGTTTACCGAAACATATGTGTTTATTTTAGTTCGTTAAAATAATCACAGTTACTGATAAAATCACTGGCACCCTTTTCCCGAAATAGACCCAAATTGTATAATAAGTCTTCAAGTCACATCTTAATAAGGTTTTTTATTGAATGGCTCTAAGATAGCACTGTTTCTGCAAGCGGTCTTCCCTTAGCTTCGATAGTGCATCTTAGAAAGCTAGACTATTGAAAACCACTTTTGAAGCTCATAAACCGAGAAGGGAAATCCCAAATACCCATAGAAATAAGGATGCTTTCTCCCAAGCAATGCAATTAAAGAGTTATGGAGTACTTAAAGCTTCTAACAACTTGGCCGACAATTCACTCGGGAATTTTCGGTCCATTAATTATATTTAGCGAGGTTTAAAGAATAGTTATGTTCTTCATAAAGGCCAAAGTTGGCGGGCGTTTATTTTGGCATTTATAGCCATTGTCTTCAGGCGAGGGATATATTTGTTATTTTTTGTTTTCCTTTTTCGGTGGATCGACTGCTGAGGTCATTAGCACCAGCGAAGGATATTTTTATGCAATTTCGAAGTCCCTTATTAGGATATTTTTTTTCCAAATATTTTCGAGATAGGGCAAAGTAGCGGTATTTATTCCTATTGAAGTTCTTTTTTTTTTATATGTAATTCTAATAATTAAAATGGTGATAGGGGTTTTTTATATATTTTATTTTATTTTTTTATTTGATTATTGATTTCCGCAACATTGGCGATAAACTCATTTTATGTTGGTGTATAAATTAAAGCATTATTAAAATCTTGCAGTCTGTTATTTCAAGTTTTACAAATTAAATATATGTATCAATTAAACCATAATTACATAATTTTATATATACATATATTTTGATGACATATTTTCATATTTCTCCTTTTTTAAATGGCGAATCTAGTTCTAATCCTTAAGCACCAATGTATGTAACTATTACAGCATAATTATATATATATATATTATATATATATATATATATATATATTATATATATATATATATATATATATATTATATATATATATATATATATATATATATATATATTCTATTCCACGTATTTCTGACCATTAATTACGTATATTTATTTTTTTGGATATATACGGCGCAGGTAAAAAAAAAATAGTACTCCTTTTCCTTATGTACTACTTTATTATTGGCTTGCCCTACATGTTTCGTGGCACCTCCTCAGGGGCCATTAAATTCCTATGTGTGGTCAGCTCGCCACCCATATTAAGACTGAGCCAATAATAAAAAAAAAAAAACAAAAAAAAACATAAGGAAAAGGAGTACTAATGTTTTGTTGACCTACGACATATATATCTGTCCTAATATGGGGGTGGCGAGCTGACCACAATTGGGGATTTAATGGCCCCTGAGGAGGTGGCATGAAGCCCAAGAAACATTTAAGGCAAGCCAATTAAAAGTAGTGCATAAGGAAATGGAGTACAATTTTTTTTTTTTTTTTTTTTTTTTTTTTTTTTTTTTTTTTTTTTTTTTTTTACCTGCGCCATATTTATCCAAAAAAATAAATAATATATATATATATATATATATATATATATATATATTCAACTCCACGTGTTTCTGACCAATCAAGTTTATTCATTTTTTTGGATTTCTGTGGCGTAGATAAAAAAATAGTACCTTCTTTTTCTTTTCTACCACTTCATTAGCTGTTTACATCCCTGCATGTGGTCCCCTCGCTACTCATATCCCACTTGCCAAAGAATCGACAAAATTATTCAACAATTGATTCAGCTTTGATTCCTAATTTTTCTCCGCTGATTCTCTTCTCTTTGAGGAAAGCCGCCGTATTCTTAGGAATGGTTCCTCGTGAAGCGATATATTTCTTCGAATTATTTGTACTTATGGTTCCACAACGTCTGAAAGTATTCTGTTGTGCCACATAGATACGCGGCTGGTGTGCGTCATACCGCGTTGACAGTCATCAATAGTTCTATGTACAACACCTTATCTTTTTTAAACAAACTATTTTATCTATTCCTAGTCAAACATTTCCACTGGAGTATTGACAGAATCTGAGACGTATGTCCTTTTTCTCTGACGTACGAATAGCATCATTGTAACAAATATCGAGCATTGTTATCATTTTCAGATAAGGAATAAAAGTAATTCCGAATTCCTCCAATAGTTTTAATAAAATAGACAATTTTTGATTTTGGCCTTGAGGACTACTTGTGTGTCGCCTCACAGACAACAGCCTTGCAGAGGTCTATGCGGGCTCCGAGGCGACGCGCCCAGAGATTCTACAACTGATGAAGATAATTTAAAAGCTGATCTTTTATAGAAATTTAGAATTTCTTCATCTAAAATTATATCTATTGTTGTTGAGCGTCAACATTCGAGAAGCACGTTAAGTAACCGTGGACCACAATTAATTTTCTTCAAAATAGTTGTCATGTGTCCGAGCGTTCCGTCCAATGGGCCTTAAAAGCCGAGAAATAACATAAAATAGGTTGAAAATGCTTCATTTTATACATCTAGTTTGGAAAATGATATCGACATGATTCTTTCACCAATTCATTTGTTTTAGAGAGTAAATTAATGGAAAAATACAATCGTTAAACAATAATTTATGTTTCGTCAAGTAAAAAATTGTATAAGTTTTGAAGTATACTAGCATTATAAATGTTGTTACTCTAAAAATAATAGCAAAATTAAAATCAGCACAACAATTTTTTTTTCTCAGTCCGAAAGATTCTAAAAATTTGTATGCGAAAAATTTACATGACGTTTTGAAATTCAACGATTGTATTTTTCCTTCAATCTGCTTTCTAAAACGAATGAATTGGTGAAAGAATTATGTCGATATCATTTTCTAAACTCGAGAATAAAATAAAGCATTTTAAACCTATTTTATTTTATTTCTCAGCTCCTATGGCCCATTGAATGAAACGGTCGGACAAAATTCGACTATTTTTCGAAGCAGAAGCACAACAAAAAAAATGGGCTCGTTTGGTGGTCCCGCCACCATTTTTATATTATTATTTCCTCACCATAGTACCCATACGGTGAGGGAGTTTATTTTTCTGCATAATCCATGCCATTTTTGGGCGTACATTGTGCGTATGAAATACTTTACATAAATTTTGTTATTCATTCAAGTTATTCCATTTTTTCTACATACAGAATAAACCAATTATATAAATTTAAAATTTATTTTTAATATTAACGGGCCTTTACCTTTAATATTAACGGTCAGATATGCCTTGTCTCAACATCTCCACTTTCTAACCTGCATATTCCCTAACAGCTATAAATATAATTTCCCCAAGATAATCAAGATAGCATTACTTCTCCTCAACAGTTCTCATCTACAGACCAATTGCTCTCAATTCATAATTTAAAAAATCCTTCGCTCTCATTGGAAAGGCTTTCACCGAATAAAATTCCTCGAGTCTGGCGAATATGGAAACCGCAAACCAATCACGACTAGAAATGCATGGCCTTCTTATTCCCAGACAATACTCACCGAATCTATACAATAGTTCATCTTTAGTTTATGGTAATCTAGGCGCACGCCAACTCAAAATTCAATTTAAAAAGGTCCGTCACGCAGGAGCTGCATAACTAAGACCTTTCCTCAGAATTTGGGTAGTGTAGACTGCTTTCCAGAACAATTTGCTTATAATATCCCACATAAATAAAATAAAAACATGAATAGTTCTCTTTTAATTTTGTAATGAGTAACTGATCAATTATTAATTTGCTTCCAGAGTTATGATACACATGGTACCTACTACAATACGTAATAAATACAAAAAACCTCATATTATCGTATTTTGATCTAACGCAGGAACAGGATACAGTCCCTCTAGTGGTAGAAAGCGCTCCTTGCGGCGGCTTTGTGAACCTACGTCTGGCGGGCTTTTCTATTGAAATATATTACAAAGTAAACCCCCCTTTCCGATTGACCTATTCAGCGCATTTTTACAACACTTCTTTCTCATGAGTTACCCACGACGTATACCGCGTTTCATTACAATACAGCAGAAATTACGACCGGTATGAGTATATTAGTAATTTGGGTCCGGAGTAACCCCCCCCCCCCCTCCTTATGAACCGATTTAGTTTATTTTTACAACACATATTTACCTGTAGATTACCACTACGAATGCCGAGTTTCGTCGAAATATACCAAAAATCACGGCTGGTAGTGGCGAATTGGTATTGTGGGTCCGGAGTAAACCCCCCCCCCCTCCTTATGAACCGATTTAGTTCATTTTTATATCTCACTTTTCTCTCTATATTACCACTACGAATACCAAGTTTCGTTGAAATATAACAAATATTACGGCTGACATGGTCAAATGAGTGTTTTGGGTTCGGGGTAAACCCCCCCTTCCGGTGGACCAATTTTGGTGGTTAACGAACTCAATCGTTTGCTAATTGAATGCTATATACCAAGTTTCGTGACGAAAAACTAATACTCTGGCCGCTATCGTGTTAACAGACATATATATATATATATATATATTTTTTCAATTTTTCAAAAATTCCGTCAAGAGTGCAACCTCAATAGCTACTTTCCTTCGGAGGAAAGTGCTAAAAAGTATTTACATCCCCTCCAAAAAAAACTAAGTTCCAGGCCCCTCCCAAAAAGAGTTGGCCTGTCGACTCCACTCACGCTCCGACTTGCTATCCAACTTTAGTCCTAGTCCGTTTTCAGGACTGTGCACTTCACTCACGAGCCGCAAACTGACTGAGTTGGACGACTTTGATCCGACTCCCCACTCCACCCAGTCGGTTGTCGGACCTTCGAGTCGTCCCTCTAAATGTTCCGACTCGTCCAACTAGACTTCCAACAACCCCATTCACGATCCGACTTGTAGTCGAACTTCGCAAGTTGGACTATAAGTCGCACTGCAAATCGGAACATGAATGGCCTGCTCTAATCATGTCTGATGTTATCATTACATAGAAACATGACAAGGACGAGATTGACTTATTATTTTTTTTTTTTTTTTAAGACTGCTGCTAGGACTTATTAACTGTTGTAGTCTTTCAAATTAACCACACTATTTCGACTACAATTCCTGCAAGAGACATTTTGGTTACAGAAAATTAGTTAGGTTAGTTGTCATTGTATGGATTTGGTCGAACCCTTGCTGGTTGTACGATGAGGACGAGTTACACACATGCGTCTGGAGTAGGATCGGAGAAAATACTTTCACACGAGGTGGGGAACATTTCTATACGGCCGTTTCACTCTGGGATAAGCAGTCCTTTCCGAGTACTCCATTATGCTGGCTTATCGCGGGGATGGACACTCGTCGCGGCATGGAGGATTTGGTTCCAGGTGTTACCAAGGTGGTTCTAGGCTGTGAGTAGGCTATCAGAATGAGGTAAGGTCTATTTCTGTAATCAATCATGGGCGTATATAAGGGGGGCTGCACCCCCCCCCCCCGAAATTTAATTTTGTTGAGAACATTTCATGTAAAAAAAAACCTATAAAAACGAAAAATGTCTTCTACATTTACCCTGGTCTACTAGGTGTCCAGAGGACCTTAAATCCAACATTTTACACTAAAATATTTAAAATTTTCCCTACAAATACCTAGGTGCTCCCAGCCCCCCCCCCCCCTCCGAAATTATTTTCTATACACGCAATCAATTATCAGTACTTTTCCTCCCTCATATTATACCTATAGGGAGGAAACCAGCATATAATGTTGATTTTAAGCTGCAATCCAAAATTGACTCGTCAAACGTCGTTTCAGGTCCGAGAATTCACGAAAATCGAGTAATTTCAGTTTTTATTTGTAAGAATATCAATATTCGCGTTATATCATCCACAAAGAGGCAGATCCAGAGGCATTTTTCGCTTTACTTTTTCTAAAGGGAGAAGAGCCAGCGTAAATGTCCTTTCATAGCCCATAAAATTGGTATTGATACATATACATATTGGTAATTTCCCTGAAAGTTATTATAAGTTCTGTTTGAAATGAATGGATTTATTGAAATACACTTTATTACTGAGAACGGTTTATATGGCCAGTGCCTTAATTTTATAGTCTTTAAATTTGTATACTTCTCACTTTATTGTTATTATGTTATGCATTTCTTCTTTCGTGATCTCTCTTTATTTGTTGTTTTATTTTATTTTTTTCATTTATTTTTTCATTCTATTTATTAATTTTTTATTTTTCTATGGCTGAAATATGCCCTCTTTTTTTTCTCATTAATTTAATTATTATTTAACTTTTTGGTATATTTATTAGCAGTATTTTATGTAATATCGTTATTTTTTGTTTTGTTTATTATTTGTTTTTGTTTTTTCATTTGTATAAATAGTGTCATCATTCTATTCTCATTTATTTATGTAATTCATATATTTTTTTGTTTGTTTTTTTTTACTTTTTTTTATTTGGAATACCTACAAGGTTGATCAACATGTTGTGTATGGAGCAACCCAATTTAGTTGGGCAACCAAACTTTTTTTTTGTTCAATAAAGATTTTCCACTCTTGTTCGTATTTGTTACAGTAATTACTTTCCTTCTTGTAGATAATGTTTGATTTTTTTTTCACTTTTACAAGCCATTTCCTTTTCACTTAGAACACAATTGCTGTAGAAGCATCTCCACGCTGTGGATCTGGGTACAAGCTTCATCTTAGCGATTTAATTTATCCAAAACTAACGATTTCAAAATGAATCCTGATAGAATCTCAATGGAAACTTTCTTTTTAATAGCTTAACAATAAACATGTTTTATCGCGTGGGTTATTTTCTGCCGAATCTGTATCCTAAGAACCCTTTGAAGTGCAATGTAAATATTTCCACGTTAAAGAGATTATTACGAAGGCTGAGAAGGGGCGGACGGTGTATTTCTGGCTCTTCATTCCTGACCTTCTCTTCGGCAGGGTGTCTACGTCAATCCTGCTATTTCTATTCCAGCGAAGTTAGAGCTCATGATTGCTTCTTCTTTGGAGTGTTTTCACAGCTTTCGGCCAATTCGACCCGAGTCTTTGGTGCCGATATAGCCAACAGTCATCAGAAATAGAAGTCTTATTTTTTCCAATCCAGTGCATTCCGCAAGACCTCCTAAACAGATTACAGCCTGCAAGGCAACCAATATAAAAAGGTTTGTTCGCTTATATTTATTAAGCTAGTTGATTCAATTATTTTGTTGAAGGTAACAAACTTGCCGTTTACTTTGTAGTTTGTGCGAACCCGCATTCGTGAATGAACCGATTTTGCATATTTTCGGATCAATATCCCTCATCAGTTGTTCATTAAACCATCGAATTTCGTTACAAGTGCATAAAAACTACGACTAATAAGTTGAGGAATAAACCACACTCTCTCTCTTATTAAAGCCCGTTCTGTTACATGATAAAGTTCAATTTCGCATGCGCGACGTGAAACTCAATCAAAACTGAATATTTCTCGTTTAGGGCCAGTGAAAGCTTTGAGAGGTTAGGCAAGGGAGATGGTGTTTAATATTTCGTACTAGTATTTCTAAAGTGACACAACTCAAAATAAAACTCAACTGAAAATGTGTCACTCTTGCCTATGTAAGGGGAATAGCATTAAGACTGGAAGGTTGACACAAGTTTCCTCTGGTGTACAAGCTCTGAAGGTAGTTACATACAGTTTTGATGGTCGATAAAGAGATATTTACCATGTCTTTCACAGTCATAACTATGACGGTGTGAATAAAACAGATTTTTGAGTTGTTTTACTTTAGAAATACTAGTGCGATTTATCAATACTTAGCCAATGCTAAGGCCGAAAACAATTAAAACGATAACGTTGCTCGTTCAAGTCGATGGTTTAGTTAGAGGGAAAAGTCCTTTCCGAGTACTCCATTATGCTGGCTTATCGCGGGGATGGACACTCGTCGCGGCATGGAGGATTTGGTTCCAGGTGTTACCAAGGTGGTTCTAGGCTGTGAGTAGGCTATCAGAATGAGGTAAGGTCTATTTCTGTAATCAATCATGGGCGTATATAAGGGGGGCTGCACCCCCCCCCCGAAATTTAATTTTGTTGAGAACATTTCATGTAAAAAAAAACCTATAAAAACGAAAAATGTCTTCTACATTTACCCTGGTCTACTAGGTGTCCAGAGGACCTTAAATCCAACATTTTACACTAAAATATTTAAAATTTTCCCTACAAATACCTAGGTGCTCCCAGCCCCCCCCCCTCCGAAATTATTTTCTATACACGCAATCAATTATCAGTACTTTTCCTCCCTCATATTATACCTATAGGGAGGAAACCAGCATATAATGTTGATTTTAAGCTGCAATCCAAAATTGACTCGTCAAACGTCGTTTCAGGTCCGAGAAAACACACACGTAAAACAAACACGTTGTACAAAATTGGCGGTAAAATCTCTCCACGTTATAACCTCATCACTAGAAGATTTACAACGTTTTTCAGATTAGCTTTGGCTAAGTATTGATAAATATTAAAAACTATCTCCCTTGTCTTACCTTCCAAAGCCTTTCCTAGAGTAAAACGAGACATAATTAGTTTTTATCTTGTTTCTTGAAATAGGAATTTTCAAATGGCGGAACCGTCAAGAATATTTTCTTCAAAACTACGCGCATGCGGAATTTAACTTTTCCGTCTTCTTGAATGGGCTATAGATAGGCTTTGCTTAATTGATTTGAGCTCCCGCATCATATAGGTAGTTTCCATGCAAGTTAAAAAATCTACGGCTACTTGGTCAACATTAAAATTAATATGTGGTTTTAGACTTAGACGATTTGGAGTAAGCCCCCACCCCTAATGGACCGATTTTACTGCAACCGAAAAAGTCAAAAAGCATGACATTTTTTATGGTTGAAAAAAAAAATGCTATCATTTCAGGTATATGGCATGACTATAGACGCCCGAAAAAGTATGAAAACAATTATGCCTTGACAATAGTTCTAAATTACTGTTGTCAAAAAATGAAGTATATATTTGGAACTCCAAAAAAATCATCAAGATTCTTAATGACATACACAACGTTAAATGTTAAATAAAATTGTTTTGTTTTGCCAAAAGTACTTTTTGCATATTTTAGATACAATTTCTCGACTTACTGAAATATTAAATAGCTTTGTGTATTAAGAATGTATAATATAAACTTAATTTTTTGGCAACAGTAATTTTGAGCTATACATACTTTTTTGGGCGTCTAAGTCATGCCTTACACCAAAAATGCAATTCTTTTTTTTTAATAAAAAAACAAATGTCATACTTTTACATTTTGGGTTGTCTTACCCTCCTTATGTGGGCAAAATTACCTTCAAAAACTTAACTTAATAACTTTCTTATTTATTCATTTAAATTTTAACGTCCATTATTATTAACTAAAAATTTTAGGACGGGTTATCTATAGGTCACCACCCTTTTCTAGCCAGGATAGGGCTGATGCCTTTTGTTTTTTCTAAAGAAAGGCCACCATCCCATAGTGGGAATCGAACCCACGACCTTTGGCACGGACTATTACGGCAACCGGGCCTCCCTTTCTTATTTATTTGTAGGTCTATTTACGTTTTTAATCGTCACTTAGCTATTTATGATGCACCTATCGTACCTGATGGATTAATGTAGTATTTATAGCAGTGCTAAGTGTTGCAACTAGCTAATAAACATTTTGAAAAGACTATGCAACGTAAAGCTCAATGAAACTCTATTTTTAGCAACAGAACAAGCTGCCAAACTTGATGGCGAAATATAAGTTTTTGCCAATCGTGAACGCTTCCTTCGAGATTGCGAAGTTGGACCACAAAGCACAACATGATTCAGAGAAAAAACTAATCACAACAGCGAGATACCGAAATAAAGGCTGCCAACGCCGGGACACGACCACACGGAAATATAGCCAAGAATAACCGCTCTCTCCCATCAGAGCGAAGACCTCTATACTGCTCTTGGAATATATCTAGCTTGGATATTCACAGGTAAATATACACTCGTCAAGGATATTTCTTCAGCTCTCTTCATCATTCAAGGTGATTCAGAATATTACTCATCTTCATTTCGGGTGTCTAGGATACATCAACTATTTGTGGAATATGTCAATTATAGAACGCTGCTAATGTATTACTTAATTGTAACAATAAGCAGAACACAGGATAGTGTATTGTATCAAGATTGCAGCATAACACGAAACATACAAGACCACAACTATGCGGCAACGTATCGTACCCTTGTCTACAGTATCATAACAATGACCAAAAAGAACAGGTAAGGTTAGGTACCCAAAAATATATAAGATTACTCCTACGGCACGGTATTGAAATACAGACAGGATTAGAGCTACAAGGCACAGTATCACAACAACAGATAGGATTATTCCCACAAGTATCACTATCGAAGCAACAGACAGGGTCAGGCACAGTATCACAACAACTGTCAGGATTAATCACACAAAGGCACAGTATCGGAACAACAGGAAGGATTCGAGCTATAAGGCGCAGTTTCGCAACAGAAGACAAGATAAGTCCTAAAAAGCACATTATGGCAACAACAAACAGCAATAGTCCCGCGGGACAAGGTAACGCATCGACAAACAAGAGTATTCCTAAAATCAAATGTAACGCAACAGTTTACGGTTACAATTATACCGGTACAGGCCTGCATACGGTGTCGTACCATGTAAGCCTGATGTCGATCACACATACCTGGATCGTATCGCAACAATAGACAACAGCAAATCACAGTACAATATTGCAGTGACACTAAGGAGTATTTTTGGAATTTTTCAACAACAAAAAAGATCACATCAATATACAATATTATATCACAGTACATCAATATATGCTACTGTAGTATCAAACATTCTATAGCCCAGTATTGGCACATGTAGATTAATCGTCATTAGTGTTTCTGAGCAAACAATGCTCTAAAACACTTATTGCAAGAACTGAAAAGTCCGACCCAGAGGAACTGCTTTATATTTGCCCGTTATTCATCTCACTTATTTTACTTCTAGCTGTTGTAGACAATATCACCCCTACGAGGGCCTGAACCGCAACCGTAGGCCAATCCAAATTAAAATACGGTATTACATCTGCAATCAGAAATAGTCTGGACCAAAATGTTGCAGATTTTACAAGAAAGAACACCTGTAGATTGCGTTAATCCAGCAAAAGACTATATCATTTCACAGTTTCTTATCATAAGCTACACATGTCGATAGAAACAGCCTTTAGTACTATTGGAACAAGAACAATCGACTTTGCAGTTACACAAGAGACTAGGAAGCTCCTAGTGTGTATAATATTGTTATAATAGACAATAACGGGGGCGAGGTTTGCTCAATGGTAGAGCACTGGACTCAAATGCAGGGGGGCCTGATTTCAAATCCTGAGCAAGCACTAAAGATGTTAATCTTCTAGTGTCTTCGTTCATGGATTGGATTCGGCCTCCCTGGCCGTCCTTAGGTGCTAATGGCCCTAGCAGTCCAAGCAGCGAAGGGGAAATCAGGCGGCCGGAGCATAGTACTGACTATACTATCTCCCTAGTGTCTTGTATGCCCCTCGGGGCCCATTATAACAAAATTAATGACATAGATTTTTAGGATTCACCCTTTTCTACCCTGAAAAGTGATAACGCCATTCCCCATGAAAGAAAGAAAAGCCACTTCTAGTGGGAATGAGCCTAAGGCCAGGATGTTCGCACCTTAACACTCTCGGGCGTCGGGCGTTTCGAAATTTAAATATAAAATGTTTAAAAAACTCGTGGGACGACAGGGCCGCCACATAGGGGGGGGGGAACGCCGGGTACAGTTGTCCCGGGCCCGGGCGCCGTGAGGGCCCGGGCCGGGCCTCGCTAATTGGGAAAAATGTATAGGTTTTGAGCTTGTTAAAAGAATGGGGTTCAGAAATATAGACGGGCGTAGCCTATATTTATTTGAATGGGGTCTATATTTTTTTTTAATGTACATAAACGACAAAACAAGTGCAGTCCCAGAATAGTATATTTCATTAGGAGTCGTAATAAAACTACAAGTACCGAAAGTGACCTTTGCTGCACCGATCGTCGGCTTTTATTCTCATTTCGCTCAAAACTCAAGATGAAAATAATTTAAAAATGTCCAAAGTCCTATAGCAAAGTACCTACTACTAGAATTTTCAGTCTGGCTCTGAGAAGTGGGGGCCCGGCTCTGAGATGTGGGGGTCCGTGATCTGGTTCTGGGCCCGGCTCTGACATGTGGCGGCCCAGGGGGGCGAGTGGTAGAGCACTGGACTAATAAGTTTGAGGACCTGAGTTCAAATTCCCAACAAGCATTAAAGATTTTTATCTTCTAGTGTCTTCATTAGTGAGTTGGATTCGGCCTCCTTGACCGTCTCTAGGCCAACCCAGTCTTTAATTAACTTATTAATAAGTACCTGCAAAAGGGGAAAATCCGGCGGCCGGAGTATAGTACTTACCACAATATCTCCCTAGTGTACCAAAATCAGATAACTCTACAGTATCTGCCCGTCAGGGCCCTCGTGGCCTGTTACGGGACTGATTTTTTACACATATTGACTATGAATGATTAATAGACGTCCTATAGAATCTACCTTAAACAACCTTTGACAACCGCTACAAGCCACCTGCGCCTTGGAGTAGAAGGTTACGCACGAATACTAATAATAATAGACAAAAGCTGAGTCACCTTAAGAAGACATTCCTCCCACGCCAACCTTCTGGCACCGATACAAAACCAATATAGGATAAGCTAAGGGGGGAGGGGGGTACGGTAGTAATTGAAACTATACTCCCAGGCAGTGCATGACAGTGTTGGGACAAAAATTATTCAGAATAGTGAATAATGAAAACATGTATTATTTTATTCATAAATGAAGAATAATTACTTTTATTCATTATTTATTTATTTAAATTTTAACGTCCATTATTATTAACTGAGAATTCTAGGACGGGTTCTATATAGGTTACCACCCTTTTCTATCCAGGATAGGGGCAACGATTATTCTTCTAAAAACCACGTTTGTCTCGAAAAAACAATAAAACGAAGTTTTCTCCCTTATGGGCGAGAATTCGGGAAATCGTCATAGAACATTTTTTGTTCCCCTAAGGGTCCTCTATCACCCCTCACAATATGACTAGACATTTACGGGACACCCTGTATATATATATATATATATATCTATCTATATATGGTTTGCTGAATAAATTCGCTTCAAATATATATATATATATATATATATATATATATATATATATATATTTGAAGCGAATTTATTCAGCAAACCAACTTTAAATAAAGAATAACGAATGATGAATAATGAAATAATGAATAACGAATAATTCATGATGTACCGTATGAATAAGATAATTTAGCGAATTATTCATCATTCACTAAAAATGTATTCGATTAATCATTCGAATATTAATTTATTCGAATAATGCGCAATACTGGTGCATGAAGGTAATGTTGCGGTAATATGCAGGGATTTCTACTACCAGAAATAAAATCCCAGAAATAGAACATTGTTAAGCTTTCTAATTTCTAACGTCAACGGATTATTTTAAACAACTCTAAATACAGGAATTGCATAGCGTCCAGAGATTTCAAGAATGGTTCTGTAGTTCCTTCCCTGTTAATGATAAAATGTTAGATTTGAAGGAACTCCATTATCTTATCATCTTTCTTCATAATCCCTATCATTGGTGTGACAAGGAAAGCTTAAAATAGAAACTCTTCATATTCGACATTCAATTCAAACTTTCGAAAATTTAGTTACCTTTTTCTCAGGATACAGTAGATTTTTTTTCTTTTTTTTTTTTTTTTTTTAGTTTAACGGCATATCGTCGATACAAAAGCAAACTAGCGAATATGAAAATCAACACTTTTCAGAATGGAAAAGTATTTATTCATAACATTTTTTTGGTCATTCAAATATTCGGCAGATTTGACCTTTTGATATTGGAATACTTTCCCTTTCATAGAGTGAAGTCAGATTGAAGAATTTGCCGTATATAAGTCCAGCAGAAATTATTAAAGATGGACAATGAAAGATGCATTTTTTCATATTCGTTAGTTTATATTATAGGCTTTTGTATCGACGATATTAACAATTTGTCTATTAACGCCGGGCTATCTACTGGTTGCCGACCTGCCAATGGCACGTGGTCGGTCACCCATTCGGGTACTGGCCACGCCTGACGCTGCTTATCTTCGGTGATCAACGGGAACCGGTGCATTCACCTTGTCTATGGCCGTTGGTGGAGCGGTTTTATTATTAAAATTTACGTTTGAACCAATTTTGTAGAAAATTTATTAACACTCATGAAAAGTCCTCGGATCTTCTTATATTTTCCTTAATATCTCTAAAACGGATGGGAAATCGTGGTATTTGGAAGGTAACCATTCCAAAGCCGACAAAAATCACTACAAAAAAGGTTTAAATGTAACTTTCGATGGAGCGTTGTCAATCCGAGAAATAAGTGCTTAAAAGTTCAAAGTTGTTAGTTCTGTTTTTTAAACGGGTTTTTGTCTTTGTTTACCTAACATTTTAAGTGTTTGTTTTTTTTTTTAATTACACAGAAAAATGAGTATTTTAGTAAAACAAGGTAAGAAAATGAGAAACGTGGTTATAGTGTTCCCTGTTGTGGCGCTTAAAATCTTATATTATTTCTCTTTGAGATTTTATTTATTTTTCACAAAAGATCAAAACTTGCCAATAACTGCTTCTATTCCTTTACTAATGGCACTATAGTCCAACCGCAAACAAACGAACAAGAAGAGGCGTGGCCGGAGGGGAGCTAGGCCTTCCCCCACATGGGCTAAAGGCAGCGCGTGCGCCCAACCATGTTCTTTTGTTTGCGGGCGGACTATAGGGATATGTGCTGAGATGACGCAGTTCCTGCGAGTAAAATTCTTCGAAAGTCCTTAATAAGTGTAACATTAATAGGTTCATAATCCGCAGTGTGGAGTTGATGTTGTACATCAAAAAGCAAAACACAAACTACTTATGTATTAAATTGTTCGCCAATGACAGATCATCACACAGCCTGACATGACGAGGCCCAGGGAAGGCTGTCAGTTTATCGAGGCTATATTTATTTCTGTATCTCTTCTTCCCTCCGGCATCACAGTAACCTTGAAATGTGGTACTATATTTTTCCCATACATTATTTTAAAATTGGCGGAAGGTCATGTATTATAGAATTATTATGGAAGGTTATGTAGTTATACATGACCTTTCGCCATTTTTAAAATAATTTATCGAGAACAAAGGTTTACCTTTTAGCGCGGTTCCTCCCTCCCCCATAGGGAGGAACCCCGCTTATAAGGTTGATACAATGAAACAATCCGGAAGTGCCGACTAGAAAATTTCGCGTTTCAGAACCCCTAGAGACCGAAAATAACGGTGGTTCAAATTTGTATATATATATATATATATATATATATATATATATATATGTATATATATATATGTATATATTTATATATATATATATATATATATATATATATATATATATATATATTTGTCTGTTCGCACATTTCTGGCTTCCCTGATGGTCCGATTTTGATGAAATTTGGTACAAAAATCCGTCGTCCAATTTGAAAGGTCAAGTTCGTTAACCAGCAAAATCCGCCCACTGGAAGATGGCGTTTGGGGCGAAATTCGCGCAGAAAAAATCGTAACGCTTACGTTTTTGAGTTCATAAGCTTGTAAGTACTCGTTTTATAGGCTTCTTGGGCTAGGAAAACGAATGAGACCATTTTCACGGCGATAGCTTTAACCGTTTTCGAGAAAATTGGAAAAATAGTTTTTGAATACCGTTTTTGGTTTGGGTACTTAGAATCATGGGATTCAGTTGAAAAATTTTCTGCATGTTCTACTTTCATTAAAACTAATATGTTGAAATTTATGTTACGTTTGGAGTTAAGGAAGGGTCAGAATAAAATATTTTATTAACAAACATAAAAAGTTTTGGTAACTTTGTATACTTTCCTTAATATCTCGAAAAAGGTTGAAAATCTTGGTAAACGGAGGAATACCATTAGAAAGCTTACTAAATTCTCTAAAAAAAAGGTTCTAATGAAAGTTTTGATTAGACGATGTCAATCGGAGAAATAAGTGCTTAAAACTTTAAAGTAATTGATTTCGCTTATTCGAACTGTTCTTTTTGTCTGTTTTTATTCATTGTTATTTTTTAACTGCTTGTAGTTGGATAATGTATTTGATAATAAATCAGGTTAAGAAAAATAAGAAAAACAATTTAATCTCAGAGATATGGATTTCCAAGATAGCTTTTCAAATGCCTAGCGGGGTCCTTCCTAGGGCTGGATACCCTGGATGGGTATCCAGGTAAGATCGTAAATAAGACCTTTCTTGAAAGTAAAGATGGAACTGTCAACGTTGGTCCTCCTCAGCCTCCCGGCACTTTCATTGCTGACGAAGGCTACCAATGAGTAGCCAAATCGTCCTAAATATAGATTTTTTAACAAAAATCGTATTGTGGTTTCGTTAGCCGAATCCCAGCCATTCAATCTTTACTTATCACCTCGACGGCTAACTATCTAATCTTCATGCTTTCTAGAAATGTGGACCCAAAATAATAACAGCTTCTATTTTAATCATTTTAAATGAGTCTAGAGATAAGAACGGAACCGCGCTAAGATGATGCAGTTCCTGCGAGTTGGACTTTTTTATAATATATTTTTTACATTCTCCATTTTATAAATACTACACATATTTTAGTCATTTTGTTTTACATGTGATGAATATAAGTTGAATATTAACAATAAATAAAATAAGAGATGAAACAACATAAATTTGATGTTGGTATTACAATAATACTAAAAAAACTAATGAATTTAATTGATAAAACAAAAACTAGTTAATTTCAGCAAAAGAAATACATATTTAAAAAAAAATGTATGATAGAATAATGTCGATGAATAAAATTGTAATATTTAAACAAAATTTCAGACTAAAAACAAAAATAATAAACTCTTTCAGCTCATATTTTACAGCTTATATTTTTAAATATTTCATATTATTTTTCTTTGTACTCTATTATGCCAATAAATGTAACGAATTCAAGTGTTTTATAAGAATTATGTCCCTTAATGCGCGAGTTTCTTTACAAGCTTAGCTTAAGTGTGCGTTCATTAGGACGTTCTTTTTGGTGGCCTTTATGATTCCTGTTCGTTATACAAGGATTGCTGAAGGATGGCTAAGCGGCTGATTTCTAAAGATGACAGCTGAAAACTACCGGAATATTAGGTTTTTAAATAAAGCTCTGAAACGAAAACGCTGTCAACTCCTCAAATAGTTTTACTGAGAACTAGGACAATACATTGTCATAATCAGGTATCTAAATATTTAAAACGAGAAAACGATAGCATAGAATTGAAGCAAGCGATCTTAGACAATGGTAGTATATTTATATAATAAATTAGCTGAATACCCGTGCTTCGTCACGGTAGATAAGTAGTTATTTTGTTGCGTTAAATAATGTATCAGTAAAATTAACGCTACTATATAATTTTGCGCAGTTTATTATAGCACGGTTCCCGTCATACTATATGTTATACATCAATTCGAAAGTATGAATCGAAGAATAATGTTTCTTGACTATGGGGCGCTACGGACCAGTGTCAACAAACCAGTACAGGATAAAAATTCGTTGTCAATAATAAACGTACGTTAAAATTTAGAAATGTATGTTTCCAAGATGTAATTTGTAAACACCCATTATATCTGCGAGCATTGCCAAGAAGTGCTCTGACTGGGGATGCTGATGGGTGAGGAGGCTGTGCAAGGGTTCGGGATATTATTACCTAGGATGGACCATCACCAGGTATAGCGTAAACTCTATGAGGGACAAAATCACAGTTTATTTCTAGTAATTCAAGGTCCACCAACATGGTTGAAATGAACCGCAAATAAAAATAATATTATGAAATAGATACAGTGCGGTAACAACTGACCTTTTATAAACGTTGCAACGCATGCTGTCTAGGCGTTTCTTGCTTTAAAACCAACGAAAATTCAAACTCCTCTAAAAATACTTAAAATTTTGAATATAAAAAAAAAAAAAACTTTCTTAGCGAGTGTTTACATTCTATAGGAAATGTCCCTGCAAAATTTCAAATTTTTCTGTCAAGTAGTTTGGGCTGGGCGGTGATAGGTCAGTGAGTGAGTGGTATCTGACAAATATATAGTTGATAGCCTCTTAGACAAATATTTTCCTAATGTAATTTACAAAGAAACATAACTTACTTATCCTTTAGAACCATTGAAAGACTAAGCTATTTAACAACATTTCAGGGAATTAGTATTTATTTAAACTGTAATGTAACATACCTTGATTTGATTACTCCACGTGTTCGGATTAGAACAACAAGAGTCATCTAATTAATCAATTTGAAATAATATTTTCTTAGAAAAAAAAAATCATAGGGGACAAAATTGATTAACTGAATTGTCCTCAAGGCAAATCCCATTCATGTTTATAAATATTATGTCGTTTTTTTAGCAAGAGATTATTAGAGCAGACTAAGGAATTTGATGCAACCGGATCTAGAGAATGCTGCATTTAGACCAAGGTGATAGAGCAAGGCCAATTCTTATATCTACAATGATCGTGGAATTCGAACGAATTTCAAAACATTTAAGTGCTTTTCCCTTCTCTGAAAAAAAGAAATCAGCTGATGAAGTCTGGAGGTGCCGATTAGAATTCTCGACGTTTCATGATTCATAAGTCACAAAAATACCGCTACACAAACATCAAATTTAGGTGTGTTTAAAAAAAAAAAAAATAAAAAAAAAAAAAAAAAAAAAATAAAAAAAATAAAAAAAAATAAAATAAAAATAAAAAAAAAATAAATAAAATAAAATAAAATAAAAATAAAATAAAATAAAAAAAAATAAAATAAAATAAAAAAAAAAAAAAGAATATAAGCACACCTTCTATCATAGACCTAGCAGCCAGTCACCAGATGCGGGCCACTAAGGTAGAACTGGCACGGGGACTCTACTCGACCTTGGCTAGGTCCGCCTCCCGCTGGCCGTCGGGCTCTGTCTCTGCTTTCGATGCTACCAATGGACAGACCAAGAGGCACAAATGACCCAATAGTGGTTGAGTGGCCTTTAAAAAACCAAGGTTCTTCTGATAAAAATAGCGTGATTATCACTTTGTAATTTGTGCATATTGTATTTAAATAACTTCAACAATTCATTCTGCTCATTCAATAGATCAATAGATACGATGCGCCTGGCAAACCGTGAAATCGAGTAGAAATCCAACGCACGATCCTAGGCACGGAGTACTTACGGTCACCGGGCCTTGTGTATCTTATTTATATTTAAACAGACCTCGATTCTGCCTTTCAGATAAGCTGATCGCTGCCGTTGTGGAACACACAATAAATAAATAATAAAGCCCGACAAGCAGGAGCTACCCATAAACGCTAAGGCGCCAAATCTACAATTTTTACGCGCGTTTTTCTCCTAAATAAGAGTGTTCCCATGGCACGGGTGTAGATAGGAAAAATTTCGGGGGTATGGAATACTTACAATGTAGAATTTGGAATAGGTAACCACCTAATAAGCTATTACAACCAAAAGAAATATTTTTCCTTAACTAAGTGATCTTATTTAAGTTTTTTTTTTTTTTTAGTGTGTGTTTTTAGACATATGTCAACTACAAGGGTCATGGATGTCTCAGTTAGAAGACTCCTGTGATCTTATATATTTCCAATTGGCATATTATTTCAATATATACATATGACATCGTCGATACAAATGCAAAGTAACGAATGTGAAAAAATGCATCTTTTATTGTCAATCTTTACTAATTTCTGCTGGACTTATGTACGGCAAATTCTTGAATCTTAGATCACTCTATTAAAGGGAAAGTATTCCACTATCAAAACGTCAAATCTTCCGAATATTTGACTGTCCAAAAAAAAGTTATGAATAAATGCTTTTCCACTCTGAAAAGTGGTGATTTTCATATTCGATACTTTGCATTTGTAACGACGATATGACTATTAGGGAAAGGAAGGTCATTTTAAAGGTTTAAATGACGCATTTTACCGATTAAATCAAACATTCGTTGCTGTCCCTTCAGCCCCCCCTTATATACGCCCATTACATTTATTTAGTTATAATTAAGGCCTCAAAATAGTTTCATTTGATTCCAAACGTCCAACTGCCAATATAAAGTGTACCTGGAGCCCTCTAAAAGCAACCCCGTCAAACTTTCGATTTTTAGCTGAAATTATAGTGTTCCGAAAGGAAGATTCTACTGGTTAACAAAATTTCTTCAAGATCGAACCATTTTTGAGCCTCCTAGAGAGTTAACAGACATATATATTTGAGACACCGTTATTTAAGAGACCTAGGAGTTGTGAAGGGGACGTGGTTAGCTCATTGGTAGAGCACTCGACAAATGAACTAGGAGACCCAGGTTCGAAACCCGAGCGTGCACTAAAGATTTTATCTTCTAGTGTCGCCTTTCGAGATTTGGATTTGGTGTCCCAGATCGTCCCTAGGCTCACCCAGTCTTATTTTTTTTTTTATTTTTTTTTTTTGGGGGGGGGAATTTATGCCGTGTCAACCATTGAGGTCATTAACGCCAGTCGTAATTAATTAATTGATGGGTACCTGCAAAGGGAAAAATCAGGCGGCCTGAGCATAGTATTGACCACACTATCTCCCAGCGAGCCGTATGGTCGAGAATCAGATGGCCTGTTATGAGACTGATTTTTTTTTTTTTTTTTTTTTTTTTTATGAGTAGTGAAACAAGAAATTTTCTAGTCGGCGCTTCCGTATTTGATCGTCGAGTTGACGTCATAAGCTCTGGAGGGAGGGAGAAATCGCGATAAAACTATAGAAATGAGGAAGCAATAATTGCCAGCTAGGAGAATTCCTTAAGTAATTTAAAATCTTCTTCGCCCTTTTACGATGCATAAAATATATTTGTGGAGAGTCCGGTGACATTTTAACTACCCCGTTAATCCCGAGGAGAGGTCCAGTGTTGAGTTAACGTCTTGACGGAGTTATGGTTACCCATAAGGAATTTGAGAAATTGGCGGGAAGAGAAAATACAGGAAAACCTTACATCCAAGATTTAAAACTGGACAGAACTAATGATAAAGCAGAGCATCAGTCGATTTCCCCTTCTCGTTGATTAATAATACTGGCGAGGATCCAAAATCTTGGAAGGTCATTCTATTTCCGAAGGATACGGTTTGGATTCATCTCCTTAAGTATATAAACATTTACTACATAGTATCAAAAACATTTAGACGTTTATATCTTAATTCTATCTCACTTTTAGCACATTCTATTGGTAATGTATTACTTGCCGTTGCAATCAGTAGTGACATTTTGAAGAATTTCTTCATATCTCCGTCTATCATAATAACTGACCGAAAATCATTAAAATGTATGAATGAAAAAAATACTTTATTCTGGGACTTCGTCCCATAAGAATGAAAAATAAATACATATGTTTGAATAAACAAATTTAACCTAAAAAGATAACTATACATAAAGAACAAACAAAAACAGAAAAAAACTAACACAAATATTATTAACAAAGCTTTAAATAATAAAATAAAACATATGTACATAAATTTTAATAATAAAAATAAAATATTGATTACGGAGGGATTGTAGAATACTGGAGCAAGAAGAGGATGAGAGATTGGAGCAATGATGAAACAATAATCAGAGGGGGATGAGAATATAATTAAATAGTTCAATATAAACAAATAAATATTAAAAAGAAATTAATAAAAGATAAATGCATAAACAAGAGAAGAAAAGAAGAAAAAACATAAAAAAAAAAAGTTTTAAAAAAAGGTACATTTTTTCAAAGTCATTTCTCAAAGTCGGCTGTTTTTAGTTTTCGCCAACGGCGCCAACTCCATGGGGCATGATGGGGCCTAGCCCCCTCAAAAATTCGTTTGGAAGGGCGGAGCCCCCAAATAATTAAAAGAAATGGTAAAAATGCAGTTTCCCGCCCTCCAAACCGATTTCTTTCAAAATTTGCACAATAACGTATTTTGATGCACTAAACACGAATACGATAAAAAAAAAGTCTGATTTAACTAGGAAAGAAGTTATTAAGCACTAAAGTTCACTGTTATGCAGGTTATGAGAGCTAATGTAAACAACTAAATTTGTGACGACTTTAGGCATACATGCTATGCGTTTCCGCTCGCTCAAGAAGATAACAAAACCCCAGTCAATCCAACTCGCTAAAATTAATATAATTCTAGGTTAATGTGAAGGAGCGCGGTCTCCACACCGATCCTTTTGAAATGTTGCACTATAACGTATTTTGATGCACTAAACACGAATCCGTTTAAAAAAAAAAGCTCGCTTTTCACTAGGAAAGAAGTTATTGAGCACTAAAGTTCACTGTTATGGAGGTTATAAAAGACGGGGTAACAGCGTATTTGTAAACTGGTTTCAATAATGTTCTTAACCATAATGTAATTTGGAAAACTTTGGAACATTTACTCTAATATCAAAGAAAGAAGGTGAGATCTTAGGCACTACAATGCACAGAAAACTGGCGGTAGCCAACTCTAAACATAAATTACTCACTCTCCCTCCTCGACTTCCACACGTTCTAAAAGTCTGTCATGCAGGAGCTGCATCACTAAGCACTTTCCTCAGTACATGGGTAGTGTACACTGCATTCCTGAATAATTTGCTTAAAATAACACACACACATACATGTATATATATATATATATATATATATATATATATATATATATATATATATATATATATATATATATATATATATCAGTCCCGTAACAGGCCACAAGGGCCCAGAGGGGCAGATACTGTAAAGGTATCTGATTCTTCTGATTCTTGACCATATGGCACACTAGGGAGGTAGGGTGGTCAACACTATGCTCCGGCCGCCTGATTTTCCCCTTGGCTGCTTCGACTGCTAGAGTCATTAGCACCCAAGGTACCCATTATTAATTAAATTAATTAAAAGCTGGGTGAGCCTAGGGACGATCTGGCACCCCAAATCCAACCCTCGAACGGCAGCACTAGAAGAAAAAATCTTTATGATGATTAGATAGTTAGCCGTCGAGGTGATAAGTACAGATGGAATGGTTGGGATTCGGCTAAATAAACCTCAATATGATTTTGTTTTATATTTCGGACGTTTCGGCTACTCATTGGTAGCCTTCGTCAGCTAAAATGACAAAAAAAGAAATTAATACAGAAACAAACAAGAAAAATTTATAATTGTGATAGGTAACAGAACTATAGATACAATTTAACTTATAACAGAACGTATCGTCTTAAAATTCTTAGAATGAGTAGAATGAAAAAGAAAATAGGTACAGTAATTGATTTTAATAGTAATTAGTAACATTAATTGATTTTACAAAGAAATAAGAGAACTATATACCAATGACAAATATAGTAGCTAATAGTAACATTAATTAATTTTACAAAGAAATAAGATACTACATACCAATGGAAATGCCGAGCGGCAGAGGAAGACCAAGGTTGGCAATTAAGTAACCATTGTGAAAGTGTCTAAGGAAAAAAGGAATCTGCAAGGGGTATATGTAACTGGAAACAGCAAGAGGTGGGGGGAACGGGCGGTAGGATCAAACAGATGTTTATGACATTTTATGACAGGAAAGGAGAAAAAGGTGTTAATGGAAGGATACCCAAGGGGCAAGGTAAAAATCTAGGTAGGTGGTCGGGCGAGTATTTGGAAAATATTAGCGTACATAGGAGAAATGCCTTGTTGGTCAGTTTTGTAATTTATATTGTTTTTGTTTAAGTTTATGTGTACACATTCCGAGATCTGTAGTCTTTTTTTGTTACGTTGTGTAGAAAGTAACAAAAAAAGACTACAGATCTCGGAATGTGTACACATAAACTTAAACAAAAACAATATAAATTACAAAACTGACCAACAAGGCATTTCTCCTATGTACGCTAATATTTTCCAAATACTCGCCCGACCACCTACCTAGATTTTTACCTTGCCCCTTGGGTATCCTTCCATTAACACCTTTTTCTCCTTTCCTGTCATAAAATGTCATAAACATCTGTTTGATCCTACCGCCCGTTCCCCCCACCTCTTGCTGTTTCCAGTTACATATACCCCTTGCAGATTCCTTTTTTCCTTAGACACTTTCACAATGGTTACTTAATTGCCAACCCTGGTCTTCCTCTGCCGCTCGGCATTTCCATTGGTATGTAGTATCTTATTTCTTTGTAAAATTAATTAATGTTACTATTAGCTACTATATTTGTCATTGGTATATAGTTCTCTTATTTCTTTGTAAAATCAATTAATGTTACTAATTACTATTAAAATCAATTACTGTACCTATTTTCTTTTTCATTCTACTCATTCTAAGAATTTTAAGACGATACGTTCTGTTATAAGTTAAATTGTATCTATAGTTCTGTTACCTATCACAATTATAAATTTTTCTTGTTTGTTTCTGTATTAATTTCTTTTTTTGTCATTTTAGCTGACGAAGGCTACCAATGAGTAGCCGAAACGTCCGAAATATAGATTTTTTTAAAACAAAATCATATTGAGGTTTATTTAGCCGAATCCCAACCATTCCATCTGTACTTAAAAAATCTTTAGTGCGCGCTCGGGTTTTGAACCTGGTCCTCCAGTTCATTAGTCGAGTGCTCTACCATTGAGCTAACCTCATCCCCGTATATATATATATATATATATATATATATATATATATATATATATATATATATATATGTGTGTGTATAAACAAAAATAAATGGTTTTATTATTTTATATTTGCAATGAACAGCTGACTCAATGTAGAGCAGAAGCCGGATACGGCGTCCATGTTCAGCGCTACTAGTGGTATAAGTTACAACCAATGCTGGTCTGACGGAAATTCAATTTGAGCATAATAGGTACATGAACCGATTTAGTTCATTTTTACAACACTTCTTTCACATTAGATACTCACAATGTGTACCGAATTCCGTAGCAATACAACAGGAATTACCGACCGGTATGAGCAAATAGGTATTTTTGGTCCGGAATACTTACCCCCCTAAAGAACCAATTAAATTTATTTTTACAACAAATTTTTCTATTAAGGTACAACGAGTACTGAGTTTCGTTGCAATGCAACAAAAATTACGGCCAGTATGGACAAAACTAACTGCTTTGAGTACATACTAAATACTACTTTTTTCAGGGTTAAAGAAGAAGAACCAAAAACTCTGAAAATTGATATTTCAGAAATGCACAACAGAATTGCAGAACTACAGAAAGATGTCAATATGAAAGCAACAAATATAGATCGTAAGTATTTTCTTTTAATATTTTGCACACTTTTATTTTATTACTATACATAATTTCATAAAGTACACAGTTGTTTTTAATAATATAATTGTTAGCAAAACTGCTTATTCATCACTAAAACGTAAAATTAAAAGTTTTGCTTTGGATAATGTGAAGTAGCTGTTAACTAAAAGTCATATTTCTTGTCATTGAAAGTCATATCTCTCAAGAATATTTAATAAAATCCAGTAAGCCTTCGTGATATAGAGTAAGCTTGGCTAGATTCCTCCGCCTTCCTCCCAGGTAATTCTTCAATCTTCCTCTTGGCTCCTTCCCTCCACTTGGAGTTTGCGAGATCTTACAGGATCCATCCTTAGGAGGTGCACAAATCATCTTAATTATTTTCCTTCCTTGAGGAAAATAATTATTCCAGTTCAGGACTTTAAGTATTTATCTGAATATAAATTATATATATATATATATATATATACATATATATATATATATATATATATATATATATATATATATATAAACTTTTATTTTAAATATTATAACATTTCTATTTGTTAAAAACCCTCCATTGAACAGACATCCAATGAAAATATGGTATTATTCTTTTCTTTTTTTTAAACATAATTTTTTTCAGGGCTACAAGTTGAATTAGATGCAGCTTGTAATGAATCAGAGCTTGTGAGGCAGAGGTTTAAGCGGTTGGAAGCTGATCTAGAAGCATATAAACAGACAAATAAAGAGCTTCTAGAAAGAATACAAGTAACAGGTATATTAACTGATAACAACCTAAAAATGATTTTTCTTTGCTTATTATAGGTGTAATGTGCAATTTAATAGAGCAATATGAAGATTATAAATATTATAGGTATATTGTGCAATTTAATAGAGCAATATGAAGATTATAAATATTATAGGTATATTGTGCAATTTAATAGAGCAATATGAAGAATATAAATATTATAGGTATATTGTGCAATTTAATAGAGCAATATGAAGAATATAAATATTATAGGTATATTGTGCAATTTAATAGAGCAATATGAAGAATATAAATATTATAGGTATATTGTGCAATTTAATAGAGCAATATGAAGAATATAAATATTATAGGTATATTGTGCAATTTAATAGAGCAATATGAAGAATATAAATATTATAGGTATATTGTGCAATTTAATAGAGCAATATGAAGATTATAAATATTATAGGTATATTGTGCAATTTAATAGAGCAATATGAAGAATATAAATATTATAGGTATATTGTGCAATTTAATAGAGCAATATGAAGAATATAAATATTATAGGTATATTGTGCAATTTAATAGAGCAATACGAAGAATATAAATATTATAGGTATATTGTGCAATTTAATAGAGCAATATGAAGAATATAAATATTATAGGTATATTGTGCAATTTAATAGAGCAATATGAAGAATATAAATATTATAGGTATATTGTGCAATTTAATAGAGCAATATGAAGAATATAAATATTATAGGTATATTGTGCAATTTAATAGAGCAATATGAAGAATATAAATATTATAGGTATATTGTGCAATTTAATAGAGCAATATGAAGAATATAAATATTATAGGTATATTGTGCAATTTAATAGAGCAATATGAAGAATATAAATATTATAGGTATATTGTGCAATTTAATAGAGCAATATGAAGATTATAAATATTATAGGTATATTGTGCAATTTAATAGAGCAATATGAAGAATATAAATATTATAGGTATATTGTGCAATTTAATAGAGCAATATGAAGAATATAAATATTATAGGTATATTGTGCAATTTAATAGAGCAATATGAAGAATATAAATATTATAGGTATATTGTGCAATTTAATAGAGCAATATGAAGAATATAAATATTATAGGTATATTGTGCAATTTAATAGAGCAATATGAAGAATATAAATATTATAGGTATATTGTGCAATTTAATAGAGCAATATGAAGATTATAAATATTATAGGTATATTGTGCAATTTAATAGAGCAATATGAAGAATATAAATATTATAGGTATATTGTGCAATTTAATAGAGCAATATGAAGAATATAAATATTATAGGTATATTGTGCAATTTAATAGAGCAATACGAAGAATATAAATATTATAGGTATATTGTGCAATTTAATAGAGCAATATGAAGAATATAAATATTATAGGTATATTGTGCAATTTAATAGAGCAATATGAAGAATATAAATATTATAGGTATATTGTGCAATTTAATAGAGCAATATGAAGAATATAAATATTATAGGTATATTGTGCAATTTAGTAGAGCTATATGAAGAATATAAATATTTCTTCAAGAAAACAGAATTTACTAATTTCATATATATGTTAAAAAAAAAAGAGTCAATCTAGCAGCCATTGGAAGAGCCCTGGAATATTAACAGAATATGCTAAAAAAACTGGTATTGTTGTAGATTTAAATGAAAATTCAGCCGGAAGAAAACATTAATTAATCGTTATGAAGGGTTTTATGGAATAAGATGAAATATGATGATCAGATAGTTAGCCGTCGAGGTGATAAGTACAGATGGAATGGTTGGGATTCGGCTAAATAAACCTCAATATGATTTTGTTTTAAAAAAATCTATATTTCGGACGTTTCGGCTACTCATTGGTAGCCTTCGTCAGCTAAAATGACAAAAAAAGAAATTAATACAGAAACAAACAAGAAAAATTTATAATTGTGATAGGTAACAGAACTATAGATACAATTTAACTTATAACAGAACATATCACCTTAAAGTTTTAAAAAAATCTATATTTCGGACGTTTCGGCTACTCATTGGTAGCCTTCGTCAGCTAAAATGACAAAAAAAGAAATTAATACAGAAACAAACAAGAAAAATTTATAATTGTGATAGGTAACAGAACTATAGATACAATTTAACTTATAACAGAACATATCACCTTAAAGTAGGTAACATATCAACTTTAAGGTGATATGTTCTGTTATAAGTTAAATTGTATCTATAGTTCTGTTACCTATCACAATTATAAATTTTTCTTGTTTGTTTCTGTATTAATTTCTTTTTTTGTCATTTTAGCTGACGAAGGCTACCAATGAGTAGCCGAAACGTCCGAAATATAGATTTTTTTAAAACAAAATCATATTGAGGTTTATTTAGCCGAATCCCAACCATTCCATCTGTACTTAAGATGAAATAGTGAGCATGCAGAGGCGAGAATCGCACAGAGCCAGAAGGTCACAGCTCTTCCTGAGTGGTGGTCTGCTTCCAATATTCATCCGTTCCTCTTGTCACATTATTTATCTTGAACATTGCTCCTTGGGCGATTTGCCCATAGATAACACAATGTAAAAGTAAAATTCATTCTTTCAATCAACAAAAGAAAAAAGAAAAAGCAATAATAAAACAAGTTATTATATTAGTTAATTGGTGTACGTAATTAAGAGAAATATATCAAAACCAATTGTAAAAAATAAGGAAGGAGGAAAGAAGAAATTGTGTGTTTGTGTGTGTATATATATATATATATATATATATATATATATATATATATATATATATATATATATATATTATATATGGCGCAGGTCAAAAGAATAGTACTCCATTTTCTATGTACTACTTTATTGTTGGCACGCCCTACATGTTTCGTGGTTAGCTCGCCACCCATATTACGACTGGAGCAGGGTGGCGATCTAGCAACACATGGGGATTTAATGGCCCCTGAGGAGGTGGCATAAAGGCCACGAAACATGTAGGGCGTGCCAACAATAAAGTAGTACATAGAAAATGGAGTCCTATTCTTTTGACCTGCACCATATTTTTTTTTTTTTTTTTTTTTTTTTTTTCTTTACGGCGCATCTACATCTAGGTCATTAGCGCCGACATCCAGGGTGCAGCGAGTAATTTTACCAGCGAGCCGTGGGATGATAAAATTCCTGCCGGAGGTTGGGAATCGAACCCACCATCTCCCGCTTACGAATCCAAGGCGCTAGCCATTAGACCACGGGAGACCCCGACCTGCACCATATATATAAAAAATAAATAAATATACGTAATTAAAGGTCAGAAATACGTGTAATAGAATATATATATATATATATATATATATATATGTATATATATATAATTCTGTATATATTTAAATATACATAAAAATAAACTATTACATAAGAAATTGTATATCTGTACACTTACATTTAAAATAGGTAACTGAGAAGAGATAGTCGACCGTTGAGATATAAAAGGTGTAGATCATCGAGGTTAGGTCATGTGATTAAATAAAAACTGCATTTTATAGCTGAAATGAGTTGTTTTTTTGTTTTTTTGCCAATGTTTCGGCTTGACATACAATCCTTCTTCAGGGCTATGGAGGAGAAGGAGAACTATCCCATTTTGTGGATGCTACATTTCTCACTAATTCTTCTGTAAAGCATGTCCAGCTGAAACGTTGGCAAGAATAAAACTCATTTTAGCTGTAAAATGTATTTTTTATTCAATCACATGACCTATCCTCGATGATCTACACCTTTTAAAAGAGGTAACTATGAATTAATGACTTCTCTTTTTCGCGCACTTGAGGCATTAGATTATATTTTAGAAAATATTTTAATTTACTTGAGACGTTTTGAATTTTGAGTAAAAATATTGACTGACTTCAGAGATTGAACCTTTTGGGATGAATAGGTTGTTACGTTTCCTACAGTCGGTCATTTATAGAGCCAGAATTGGAAGAAGAACAAGCCGGTCTCCGACCAGGACGTCAAACCCAGGACCACATCTTCTCTATCAGGAATATTATGGAAAAGACATGGGACAGAAACGGAAGTTTATACCTTGCCTTTCTGGATCTCAAAGCGGCTTTTGACTCTGTTCCAAGAGAAGAATTATGGAATGCCCTAGCTGCAAAAAATGTTCCTCAAAGCCTAATAGATGCCATAATATCTACATACCAGGATCCCAAGGGTGTAGTGAGGATCAATGGTTCTGAATCAGAACACTTTCCAATGGCACAAGGTGTGAAGCAAGGTGATAGCCTTAGTCCCCTGCTATTCATTAATTTAATTGATGAAATCCACAAAATCTGCAAAAGGAGGACCGGAAGAACTATTCTTGGCTATTGGAATATGAGACCAATCCAAGCCCAAGCACTATTGTATGCAGATGACATAGTTCTGATCGCAGACACCCAACATAAACTACAGCAGGCAATTATTGAATGGCAGGCGGAATTGGAAAGAAAAGGCATGATAATAAACGCTACCAAGAGCAAGATACTTTACCTAGGCAGAGAGGAACAAGATGTGAACATTGCCTGTAATGGAGAAACTTTAGAGGTTGTAGAAGAGTGCACATATTTGGGGACGGTAATAAACAGGAATGGCACTATCAATAGTGAGATATCTAATAGAATTAAGAAGGCCAACCAAATATATTACCAAATCTGCAACTCTATAGTCGGAAAGAGAGAGGTTGGACGGGATGTAAAACTACATGTGTTCAAAGCAGTCTATCTCCCAACCCTGCTCTATGGAAGTGAAAGCTGGATATCTCAGGACAGGCAAATGAGCAGAATCACGGCAACCGAAATGAGGTATCTCAGGAGAGTAGTCGGCAAAACTAGAAGGGACTGCATACGAAATGAAAGAATAAGAGAGGACCTGAAAATCACACCTCTGAAGAGTACCCTTGAGAAACGGCAGCTGAAGTGGTTCGGCCATGTCTGTAGAATGGAGGGAGACCGGGGACCCAGAAGCATCATGGAGTCAAGGCCAACTGGGAAAAGACCAAGAGGACGACCTCGCCTGTCATATGATGACTACATATCCAGTCTTGGACAGGCCCGAGGAAAAACATTACCAGGCATGAAGGCGCTCGCTAGGGACCGAGATGGATGGGTCCAATGGCTAGAGGCTCCCCCACGCTGAAAGGCACATGGGGGAAGGGAAAGAAGAAGAAGTTTCCTACAGTCCGCCAGTACACGTTTTATAGTTAGCTGAACGTTATACTCTGTACAAATTGTTTCTCATGATTAAATAGGTATGTTTAAGAAATTATTGTGCTAACAAACAGCTTCTTAACAATTAAATAATAATAAACAATTGCAAAAAAAATTGTAAACAAATTAGCAAATGAAACAATTAAATCATAATTTTCGAATACAATATCCATTGACAATAAAAAAAGGTACAAACTAAACGGAGACAGATAGGGCAGTCAGTAAATACAATATACATAAGAGCATCTAATAATCACCTAAGCTAAAAATAAAGATTGCATATTCCTTTTATATAATATCCATAGGTATTTAAGAAAAATGAATTTTTCAGATCATGTAGAAGTAGAGAAAGTTAATAAAAGTAATAAACAGTTAGAAGCTGCTGAAAGACGAATACAACAATTAGAAACAGAATTAGAGAGAGTAAAATCAGAATACAGTAATCTACAGAGCAATTACAAGAAGTTACAAGCGGACAGAGACATGGAGGTACAAATAATTCAGAAGGTAATAGACATCTAAGTCTTTTTACACTTAAAAATTAAAATATCCATTGTAAGCAATGATTATTAGGCTGTTTGTTTTAGGCTTTGGAAAAAGCCCTTACAGGTCAAGAAGAAATGGAAGCAAAATATGAACAGGAGTTCGAGAAACTTCGGACCTTAAATTCCAGCAGAGAAGTTCAAATGCTAGAAGATTTTGAGTGGAAATTGAGGGAAGTGGAAAAAAATTGTAAGAAAAAGATGCAAGAATATGAGAATGAATTTGAAAAACGGAGTTACGAATTAGCTAACCAATTGACCGCAGCTCAAGCAGATTTAGAACAGGTAATTTGTTGCATTCTATTGGGAGCATATTTATAATTATTATATATATATATATATATATATATATATATATATATATATATATATATATGGGGCAATAATTTGGCTGTTCATGTTCTACTGTCGACAAAAATGGTCTGATTTTGACAAAACTTGTGACAGAAATAATATGATTAAAAAAAAAAAATGATCAAATTTCAGGGGTCGAAAATAATTGTTACCTTTTTTTTAAAAAAGTATTTTTTTTACATTTACTTTTATTTTCATTTTTGAAAAGTAAAAGTTTGAAATAACTTTTTGGGTTTAAAGTTTATTTTTCTGTTACTTTTCAACTTAAAAAATAAAAGTTTTAAAGTAATTGTAATTAAAATGATTTAATGTAAATATATATATATATTTTTTTTTAACGCCGCATCGACAAATCTGGGCCATTAGCGCCGACATCCAGGGTGCAGCCAGGAATTTTCTCAGTGATCCCTGAGATGAGAAAATTCCTGCCGCCGGTGGGGATCGAACCGACCATATGAATCCATATGACCCGCTTATGAATCTAAGGCGCTAGCCACTAGACCACGGGAGACCCCAATGTAAATATTTACATCCATTATTATTAACTAAGAAGTTTACAGACGGGTTATCTATAGGTTACCACCCTTTTCTAGCCAGGACAGGGCTGATACCTTTTCTTTTTTCTAAACAAAGAAGATTTCACTTATTTTGAACAATTAATTAAATTTCAATAATAAATTATGTTGTAATTTGGCGGAATTTAGATTATATCAATAAACATTTAATATATACTTTAAGGTTGAAAAAGCTCTTTCATCCGTTACTTGAGTGGCTGGGCTGGGGGTGTAGGATAAGTGCTAGTTAATATATCTATGGAAGTGTGTATTTTCTTTCTTCTTCTTCTTTTTTGTATTCCAGGTATTGGAAACCAACGAAACTCTAAAATTCTTGATTAAAATACTGGAAACTTTTATTTAACATTAACTTTTATTGCCATATCCTTAATTTTAGGAGTTCCTAAATAACTTTTACTCTTAATAAAAGTTTTTCTTTTAACAGTTATTTTTTAACTTATAAAATAAAAGTTTTTTTAACAGTTAAATTTCAACTTCTATGATAAAAAAATAACTGTTTCGATCCCTGTCAAGTTTGTTAACCAGTAGAATCCACCAACTTTTTTATAGGTACTTGGCTAAGCAAAATCGAATGAAAACACTTTCAAGGCAATATATTTAACCATTTTAGAGAAAACCTGAAAAAAATAAATAGAATTTACTACACATATTATAGTCTTTTGGTATTGACCGTGACCCAAACTTGTTTGGTTTTGTTATTTTACTCAAAAACAACAAATATGATGGAGTGACATTCAACATTTATGCAATCTAATATTTCTAAATTTGGATTTGGGAAATGAGGAAGTATTAAACAAAATTATTTTATTTCAAGAGACGACCAGTTTTAGACTTTTTTGTATATTTTGTTAAATATCTCATAAATGGTAGAAAAATCATAAAGGATTTGGTCATTTAAAAGCCTAATAAATGTCCTACAAAAAAAAGCTCATTTTAAATTTGGAGAGTACCAACTGTTCCAAAGAAAATAATGCTTCAAATTTCAGAAGCACCATTGATTTTAAGTCATTGACGATGAAATATAAAAGATTTTCTATTCTAACCTTTCCAAATCAAACCAACCATTAATTGCAGACACTCTAAGATAATGCAATTCTTGTGAGTTGGAGTTCTCAATCGACTTTTCTTCTTTTTTTGATATTGAGAAATAATTATTTTCAAACGAGTATTTGATAATTCTCCTTCCCAGAAAGGCCTTTAAATGCATACCAAAATGGCAATTTCATGATACCTTTAGAAATAAAAAACTAATTTTATCACAGGAATTTTATTAATTTAACAAATTATTAACTAACCTGTTTTTACAGATTTCTCACCTGAAATTGTGTGAGATAGAGTTAAATCAGCTGAAACAAACTAGTTCTGAACAACGGAAAAACCTGCGTACGGTCAACAGGAAACTAGAAGAACTTCAAGTTAGTGAAAAAATACTTCAAGAAGAAGTTAGTAGCTTAAGAAGTTCTCTAGATAAGGAGAAGGCTCACGTCGTAGCTCTTCAGGCAAGTAATGTACAATGTTATATATATATATATATATATATATATATATATATATATATATATTTGTGCTTGTGATATAATAATGTAATTACATTTTTCAGGCAATGCATAAAGATGAATTGGCGGATAAAGAAAAGAAAATGAGAATTAAATTAGAACTTCAAATAAAACAACTCACAAATGAGGTAACAATTAATTAAGGATCTATTTGAAATGAACAAATAATTATTCCTTAATAATAAAAATTATAATCAAATAATCAAAGTTATTCTTAAAGAAAGTGGCAGGAGATGCTCCCCAAATTTGTTTAAAATATTAGCTTATTTAGGTGACGTTTCAAACCTATTCAGGTTCATCATCAGGCATCTTATATTAAGTTGTGTTAAAGTCTATTGTGCTTTTAAATTTCATTTTAGGTCCATAAATATTAAATTTTGAGAGTGAACCTTAAATCTGGATAAAATCCTTCATGATGTGTTGAGTGGATAAGTTATATTGACACTCCAAGATGTTATATTGAGTGTGAATACATATAACTAATCCACTCAACATATCATGAAGTATTTTACCGTGATTTAATTTTCACTCTCAAAATTTAATATTTATGGACCTAAAATGAAATTTAAAAGCACAATAGACTTTAACACAACTTAATATTCAATGCCTGATGATGAACCTGAATAAGTTCGAAACATCCTCAATATAAGCTAATATTTTACACAATTTTGGGGAGCATCTCGTGCAACTTTCTGCAAGAATCCATTGATGCTTCTCCACCCTCACTTCAACATACATAAATCCATGTTATGTAATATTTAATGCCTGTAATATTTGTTCAAAGTTTTCTATTCATTCAAATAAAGAGAAAAGTGTGTAAATCCCAATTATGTGACCTAATGGCTTTGGCTGTTAAGGTGTGAACAATGGTGCCTAAGGTTGTAAGTATAATTCACACAAGAAGTCGTAGCTTTTCTCTTAAAAAAAAAAGTAATTTTCTCTCTATAAAATACAGAAATGCATTGAAATATTGGGCACCTCTTAAAATCAGTATAATTTTAGTCAATTTATTCAAAACAGGAATAATTAAAGTCAATTTTTTATTTTGTAAGAATATATTTATTTATGCATTTATATTTATGCATTATTTTTGCTACTAGTGGGAAGAAAGACTGAGAAAAGAAAATAACAAAATTAAGACTGACCTTGAAAGAATTTCCAGAGAAGAAAAAATTGTAGCAGTAGACGTAGCAAATAGATTAAAAGATAAAGAAATTACACAACTTAAACAAAACTGGGAGAAGAAGTCTCAAGAATTTAAGGACGAGGTAGATATTACGAATTTTTATTTATTATTAATAAGAAAATGTTTTAAATAATTTAATATTTACTAATATTATTTTCTTATAGATTGAAAAGTACAAAAGTAAAATTGCAAACATTGAAGAACAGCGTAGAAGTGATCTTGATAAGGCCCAGACAAATTCAGATAGAGAAATATTTGATTTGAGGAGAAAAATGGACAAACTAGACATGAGTTACCAAGAAAAAATTGAGAAAATACAAGAACAACACGAAGCAGAATTAGGTAAGAACAATTATAAAACACGCCCGAATTTAAACAACATATAGCCAAATTATGAAGAAGAAATGTGTGGTTTATTAAACATACTCAACTAACACAAAGTTCTTGTACAATATGGAATTTGATAACAGAAATTAAAAGCAGTTCTTTACCAGAATTTGTTTTTTTTATTTTCACTCAGCTTGACAAAAACCTGAATTTTTGTTTTCTTATATTTAATTTTTAATCCTCTAGCTAAGTTTAGAAACTATTCAAGGAATTAAAATCGTATAAAACTAATAAATATTAGCTTTATTTTGATCAACAAACACATTAGCAGTATTAAAACAAGGCAAAGTCTTCAAAATCTGCTTTATACCAACAATTAGTTTGAACCTCTCTCGTTGAAGATAGGACCGTGTTTTTATTGTCATCCGAATGAAATTACGTCAAAATTAATCCTTTTTTGCCTGATATAATTGATTGCGGGTAATTACTCCCTTATTATTTATCCTGAATTATTCTTCATTAATTTTTGACATTTTTCTTATGTACAAAATGTTGATAGACCATAGCAAAAAACTTCATCTGCAAACATCCCAAGTTTTTTAGAGCTTAAAGTTTACCTCAGTATAATGTACTGACAGCAATTTAGTTTGCCGAATCCAAAGATTTTTATTTTTAGATCCATCAATTTATTTTTTCTTCCAAATTTGAAAAAATGTGGATAAATCCAAGAAAACAGTATCAATCCTCGGGCAAATGATTCAATTCGATCTGCAGGATGCTTCTAAGGAAATATTAAGCAATATTAGAAAGACTGCCAGTTCAGGCTTATATTAAATGTAAAAAATGTGGGAACGTGTTCACCGCAGAGAAAAAAACTCTTATATAGATACTGGTTGAAACAATATATCAACTTAAAAGAAATTGTTATTCATTTTTATCAAGAAAAAAGATATTCTCATTCTGATGGCCCTTCTGGCTGCCTTAGAGGCAGACATAAACAAAAGTTTATTACTACATTATATGTTACAGTTATATTATATTTTATAATATTGTTTTTTTTTTTTTTTTTTTTTTTTTTTTTTTTTTTTTTGTGTGCATCTGCTGCCAAGGCCATTAGCACATAATATTAATATTAATATTGTTATTAATAATATTATTTCCTACAATATTATTTCTATTAATATTACAATTAATATTATTATAGCCGTAGAGTATGCATTATTATACTATTGTTACCTTGTTTTGAGTTGATTTCAATTAATAAAAATGTTTATTTGAAAATAACTAGTGGTTAACGATTTTTGTCCAAATCTTCACTACTTTGTTACACTGTGCGGCAGCAGGAATTTTCTCATTTCACAGCTTGTTGAGGAAATTCCTCACTGCGCCATGGATGTCGGGGCTAGCGGCTCAGATGTCAGTGCGCCGTAAAAAAAAAAAAAAATGTTCATTCCTCAGCAATGCTGCTAAGTACCCATCTTGTTCAGCAATAAAGTTTGTTATGTAGCCCCTGCAAAACATTTTTTTTTTTTTTTTTTTTTTTTTTTTGCATTGTTCGCAAGAACAATGTTTTCATGCTAAATCACTTCTAATTTACCTGTTTAACTTTTTAGCTGCTGTGAGAGAAGACTGTGATAAAAGAGTACAGCAGAGTGAAGCTAATTTGCAATTGCAAATAGGAAATTCAAGAGCCACTCTCGAATTAGTGAAACAACAACTGCGGAATGAAGCTCAAGCAAGGATAGAAAAATTAGAATATGAATACCAACAAAAATTAGGTAAGGAACAAAAATATTTTTGAAGTATTGTCTCATTTAAGGCAAAACAACATTTAAGGTTGATATACTTATGTAATTCCTTGATCCTATGTGCTTATGTAATTCCTTGATCCTATGGGCTGGGGTAAATTCATTTGATTAAGCTTAATTCTTTTTTTTTTTATTTCATTGTTTTACATCGCTTGGGAGTGGTTCAGATATTACATGTAAAAAGAACTATAGAGATTTCTTTCATTCAAAAATTTCATATTTCTCATATGGTTTGAGTATTTTCTCAGTACTTTGTCAATGTTTTCTAGCTTCCACTTTTCTGTTTATTCTAAATTGATGGTACTGTATGAGAATGAGTTACATTGAGGGGGTGCATTATTACATTGGGAACAGGTGTGTGGGTAGAGCTCTTTTTTAGCCTCTTCAGATAGAAGGAAATATTCCCTACCGTTCCACCATTTGTAAAATCCCATTTTAAGGAACAACACGATTTGTGAAACATTATAAAAACTGACTATATCTCGTTTAAGACTAGGGAAGGCTTTGAGAGGTCAGGAAAACGAAATAGTGTATAATATTTATCAATACTTAGCCAAAGCTAAGACTAAAAATGTTTTAATCCTCCTAGTGATAAGGTTATAACGGAGAGAATGTTTACCCCCAATTTCTTGTAATGGGGAATATAAGCCATGCTCTTTTCCCTCCTACTGAACCATCTATTTGAACAGGCTGTAGCTTAAATTGTTTTCAACCTTAGCTTTGGTTGAGTATTGATAAATATTAAACACTATCTCCTTTGCCTGACATCCCAAAGCCTTCCCTGCTCCTAAACGAGATATAATCAGTTTTTACTGAGTTTAACGTAGCATGTTGTTCGTTTTAACGGAAATGCAAATGGCGGAACCCTCAGGATTTCGCTCAGAATTTCGCATATGTGGGGTTAGAACTATTCCTTCTAACTGAATGGGATATAGTAGGAATGGCTTTTTCTACAATGGTCTCAATCTATAGCCAGAACAATTTTTTCTATTTGCTGTATTTTTTATTTTTGATAACTGGTTATTTTTGCAGGAGCACTTAATTTTCCATTTTCTAAATATTTATTTCTATAATATATAATTTGTAGCTTCTTCGTCTAAATGTGCTTATTGGCTCTTACTTCTATGTGCAAAGACCTCAAACAAAATTCCTAAAAACTTGTCCTTACCGACCAATCATCTTGTCAACTGAGAACAACCTCTCAATCAATAAATTGAATTATTAATGCGAACTACTAAATTTTAAATTAGGAAGAATGACAAAGTAAGAAGTGGAAGGGGGAGGGAGGGAGGAAAGAAGAGAGCGAGGTTACTAATTCTGTTTGCTTTTTCTTTGTTTTTTTTTTATAGAGCAACAATGGAATGCATTAAAACGGGAGAAGGATTCAGCAATAGAACTTTTAGAAGAAAAACATCAAAAGGCCTTAGATACTATCTACAAAGAAATTGAAAAAACAAAAAAACAGGGCAGGAATGAACAAGATGTAAGTGAAATGACAGTTTCATTAGTGTCTACTTTATTGTGTAGTTAGAACATGTGAACATTGAAATTGCATTAGCCATGGAGCAAATTTAATGCTGATTTCAAAAAATCAATGTAGCGTTGAAAAATAATGTGTACAAGCAGAGAAAATTGAGGTTTTACTCCAAAAAACACATATTTTTTTTCTAAATGACCGTTAGAAGTGTGTACGAGGTAAGGTCCATAAGTTTCCGGCCTGTCCTGCTTCCCCTCCTTCAAACGTGCCGGGACCTGCACGCCTATGCAGGTCCATGCCTGCTCACTCCATACCCATCGCCCGCACTTCCTCAGTCTTGTCAGTCAGTGTCCAGCCTTGAAGGAAACTCCCCATTTTTACAATGTTCAAACTCGAGTACTGTGCGGTAATTAAATTCTTTTGTAAAGAGGGTCTTACTCCTGCGCAAATTAAAGAGCGCTTGGATTGTGTATACGGGCAGTCCTCCCCCTCGTATTCCACAGTGAAAGAATGGGCAAAATTATTTATGTTAGGGAGAGAAAGTCTAGAAGATGACCCACGTCCCGGTCGCCCATTGGAAGCTGTCACTTCTGAAACAATCCAACTTTTGGAATCTGAATTGCTGTCTGACCGGCGACTAAAAACCAAGGAAATAGCAGCGAGGTTAGGGCTTTCAAATCCAAGTGTTTTGAGGATCATCAAAGAACATTTGCATATGAACAAGGTTAGTGCAAGATGGGTTCCAAAAATTCTTTCAGCTGCTCAAAAACAGGAACGAGTTCACTGCTGCAATGAAATTTAACTGCATTTTTGGTCTAGTTTCATCACCTTGAGTACTTGTGATACACCCTGAATATGTGCATACCAGTTTAGGATACACAATAAATACCATTTTTGGCTTCCATGATAAAGATGCCTTGAACATTTCTGAACCTTGTCGTTATGTGTATTAATGTGTGAAAATTCCTTGCCTAAGGTTGTAAGATTGATTCCCACTAAGATTTGTAGCTTTTCTGTTAAAAAAGTGTAGCAGTAAATGTAAACTCTTACGTTTCAAGATAAATAAATAACACAAATGTGCATACCAGTTTGTGATTCACAATGAAAACCATTCTTGGCTTACATAATAATAATGAGGAATTAGCGAATAGTTGGGAATCGGCTAAGAAAACATCAATACGATTTTTGTAATAATCTGTATTAAGGAGGTTTCGGCTACTCTTTGGTAGCCTTCGTCAGCATTGAAGTGCCGGGGGGCAGAGAAGGACCAACGTTAACACTTAAGTAACCATCTTGAAAATATACCAGGTATATTTTCACAATGGTTACACTGTATAGTCTTATATAATACTATATACAAACACACCATGCACTTCCCATCTCATTCAAAAATGTAATTTTTCTAGAGCCTAACAAGAAAGCGAAGCCAGCCACCGACAAATCAGCCGATGAAACAAGCAGTTCCTCAACAGAAAAATATAAATGTTGACAATGATTCCGGACATTCCCCAAATCATATCAGGTAGGATCCATGTCAATATAATAATCATAATGAAATAACAGAGAGCTTTCATTAACAAATTTATTTATTTTCTAATTAAAATACTGCACGTGATTAACCCGGCATCTTCAAATGTTACTTGCTGCATTCATGTATATGATTTGTTTGTTTTAGCTTTGGGAATGCGATGTACCTATTTTTCTTCCTCTTATCCCTCTATCCTATTTTAGGGCCTTTTCCTACACTCCTTGTCCTTTCATCGATAGTTTTGTTTTGTTTGATCAAATATTTGTATTCAAAATGAAATTTAATTACTAATTCAATATATTTATTAATTTAACAAATTTTAAGTCTGTAAATATAATTGTTTAAGTTAATTAAACATTACGAATTTTGCCATTTTTAAAGTTGGAAATTTTAAAGATTTAATTTCTGTCATTGTGCTTTCATTAGAGATAAGAAACCCAAAGCTAAATTAAGAAGTTTGCATGTAAAAAATTTCTAAATACGTTAGGATAAAATGTAAAAAACTTCAATTGAATATTTTAAATTGCATGGTGCATTTTGAGAAGAAAAAATATCGATTGTACATAGACCTAAACAGTGACTAATTTTGATTTAATTCAGGAATATAAAAATATAGTGCATTTAAAAAATTAACCAATTTTTTTTTTAAAACAAATTAGATGTACCAAATTTTTGTGCTTAAAAATCGTAAAATTAATTCGTGGAGCTTCCATTTACCCAATATTCCTTGATCCAGCAGAAGATTAGACGTCGCAGACGTAGCAGAGGAAATAAGGACTCAAGGAAAGGAGGAAGTACTTCAGCGCTCTATTGAACAACTCACTAGACAGTAATCATTTATTTTTTAAATAATTGTTCACATTTAATTTTTTATGTGAATTTAACTAAACATTTAACTTTTTAAAGGCTGAACGCTGGAAAAATGGAAATAGAAAAATTGAGGCAACAACTGGAGGTGAGGGAAAATCGTCAGCAACAGCAACAACAGAACCAACAGCAAAAGAATGCTCAGCACCCAGTCGCCAATCCAAGGAGAAACAAGAAAGGAAGGTCAGGAAGGAACTAAATTGTGTGAAAATGCTTAAGAATTGTAAAAATTAGGCTTAATATAATTTTTTTTTTCTTTGAAGAGAAAAAAATAATAGCAATAAGACATGTACACTTTCCACTTGTATTTGTAATTAATTTTTAATATGTTTCATAAAATAAATTACATTAATTTTTTTACAAATATTAATCATATTGTGTTGACTAACCCTTTATAAGCAATGCTATCTATCTATTGTGCTTTACTCAGGCACTCACTGTACTTACAAAAACTTCAAAATAAAGCTACAAAAACAATGGTCCTAGAATATTAATAAAAATTCGTTAAGAAAAGCTAAAAAATCAAAGGACACAGAAATGGCTGACAATTGGCATAAATGTCCCATTTAAAAGGATATAATTTTTTTTTTTTTAATTATTGTAAAATATTTTTTAATTTCCATGGACTTTCAAGGAGGAACAAGTAATAGGAAATCATTTTGAGGGCGCCTGGAAGCAGCGGAGGATTGGGGGGGGGTATGGAATACTATAGCCTGTTCAGTTACATAGAATAATTCTAATCCCGCATCCAAGAAATTCTGAGGGAAATATTCCCTATGGTTCTGTCATTTGAATTTCCATTACAATGAACAACACTCTACTTTAAACTCAATACAAACTGATTATATCTCATTTAGGAAAGATTTGAGAGGTCAGGCAAGGAAGATAGTATTTAATAGTATATTTTTAAGCTAAGGCTAAAAACAATTTAAGAATTGGCCTGTACAAATAGATGGTTTAGTCGGAGGGAACAGGGTGTGGCCTTAATTCCCCTTGCAACAAATTGTCGGTAAAAATCTGTCTGTTATAATCTTGTCCCTAGGAGGTTTAAAAAGTTTTTAGTCTTAGTTTTGGCTAAGTGTTGATAAATATTAGAAACTATTTCGTTTGTCTGACCTCTTCATCAGTTTTTATAATGTTTCGCATATCGTGTTGTTCCTTGAAATGCAAATGGTTGAACCATAGGAAGTATTTCCCTCAAAATTTCGCGCATGCAGAATTGAACTTTTCCGTCTATCTGAACAGACTATACACTCAGCATCAAAATGTTAGACACAGTATTGAAAATATTATTTTTGACTTTTCATTTGAATAGATCAACAAACAAATATGAATTCAATTATTTTTAACTTATCTTAAACCTATCGGGCAATGCCATTTAGTATTGCAACCCTTTACAAAATATATATAAAATAAAAATGCTTAAAAACGGATTCTAGGTGCGTCAAAATGATAGACACATTAAAATTCTGTGGCTTTTCCATCGCCTTTTATTCCTTCAAAAATTCAATTTGGAATCGAATAAAATAATTTTTTAATGTTTCTTGAGGTATATAATCCCTTGAAGCTAGATTTTCACTTTTTAGCTCATCAATTGTGGAATATTGTCTTGACTTCCTATATACTCTTCTTGTGAGAATCCCCCAGGCATTTTTAATAATATTAAGGTCTAGAAAAATAGCCGGCCAATCTAGTTTGTCTATATTCCTTCAGATGATCCATTCCTTAAAAATTCCTGCATAATGGATTGGAGCATTGTCTTGCTGAAATGCAGCTGAACCTTCTGCCATGTCATTGAAAGTGGTTTTTTGTTCTTCTAATAAGTTTTAACACTCATGTGAATATATTCTCTTAGACAGAAACACTAAGTAGCCTTTCTTCATGAACCTAATATTTTCCCAAACCATAACATTTCCTTCACTTATTTGCCACCGGGGTAATATAAGTTCTACTTTTCTTAAATCATGAAAATGAAAAGGAAAACCATCAAGTCCATCCAAATCAAATGTTTTCTCATCAGAAAAAATAACATTCCTCCATTAATCGGTCCTCAAGATAACTTTTCTGCAAAAGTCATTTTATGATTAAAGAGGTTTTCGCGTTACTTCTTTTCTCAGTATGGTTTTTGATCTTCCAGTAATCCATGCACATTCCCAGACGCGGTATAAACACCGGCTTCCTATGCAATTGCTTTGGCTGTTTTGCATGACTGGCTGCGATTCTTAGATCAATTGTTTCTGCCTAATTGATAGAGTTGGTTGTCTTCCAGTTGAGCAATGACTGCCGTAAGGCTCTCCGACCGGAATTAATTGGGCTAGATTCGATAAACTTAGTTTTATGTGACTTGGAATCTCCGTACAATCCATCTCATCCTTGTTTAGCAAAGAAATTAAATGGTGCTCTTCTCGAGACAACCACTTCTTTTATCTTATACTTCAACTGGAAAATTCACAACTGTTGTCATTGAAATTGACCTCAGGACAAATGGAAAATATCAAATCTTAATGCTTTTCAAGGTTTGAGGTTTAAAAATGCCTTATCAACAATTAGAAAATTAAAGGATTGTGAATAATAACAAGTGTGTCTAACATTTTGACGCACCAAAATAAAGACATTATCAGTTATTTATTTATCTCTTGATATAGCACAGAGGTAAACTATAAATTATATTTTTTTACTATTATATACATTTGAAATAACTTATAAAATAAGATTGAACCACAATTTGAAAAAAATTATATTCAGTTTTCGAAATTTCAAGGGTGTGTCTAACATTTTAACACTGAGTGTAACAACAGAGAACTGGGAACCAAAACGCTATTACGCCCAAAAAAAAAAAATCTGAACTAAGTGATCTTATTTAATTTATTTTTAGGTTTTTATGAAACATTTTTACCGATGAAATCAAAATTTCGGGAGGTGGGGTGCAGCCTCCCCTTATATACACCAATGCTTTCAAGGGAAGTTCATCTGCAGAGCTCATTTGATTTCTTGAGCCCACAGTAGACTAGTTTTTAAATATGAACGAATTAAAATTCATTGAAGTGGAAGAATTTATTTTAACAAATATAATTTTATATTAGCTCATTAGTAAAAATGAGCATCAAAAATTACATTTTACTATAATTATGTAGGATCATATAAATTTCAGAATATTTTTTTTTATTACATTATTACTTCTTGATCTATACTTCTTGAAACAAAATCATAAAGAGTACAAGTGAAAGCAAAACTCTAGAATTGACTTGCAACCTTACATTAACACTATTTTTATTACCAGGAGGCCTGGTGGCCATGAGTGTTAAGGCGTGAGCAATTAACACACTGTACCAGGATCATGGGTTTGATTCCCACTAGGGGTGGTGGCTTTTCTTTGGAAAAAAGAAAGGCAACAGCCCTATCCTGGCTAGAAAAGGGTGGTGTCCTATAGATAACCCGTCCTATGGGTTAATTATACTGGACGTTAACATTTAAATAAATGAATATTATTACCAGGTCAACCTCATAGTATTTTCTTATTTGAAAGAAATATATTTATATACATATTAACAAGGTTTACATATTTGGTATCTAGGAGGTAAGATTGATGAAGAGTAGAAGACATTTTGAACAAATTCTTTCATGATCGCAACCTTTGGAAAGAGCTAAAAATAAACAAGCTTAAAGAGGTTTTACTTACCTTATAACTGCAGTGTTTTGGAGCAAATATATTCCTAAATGATAGAATTCAAGATAGAGATCTATTTTTAAGAACTATTTCTAGGCTGTGACAGAATACCGCCCAATGAAATTTGATTATTGAATGAAAGAACAAAATAAATGGTGGTTAAATAGAGAATGTACTAGTTCAGGGAATTCATGGAAAATAATGATTAAGAAGGTGAGTAATTATATGCCCTTAACTCCTTCCTAGATAGAAATAGTTAAAACTTGTTTTTTATGTCATTTTTACAACAACAAAAAACATTTAGCACTCTTTTTAAAGTAGAAAACTGCTCAACAAATTCTATTGTATGGATTAGATTACAGACTCTGCTTATACTTTGCTTAGAATTGGAACATTTAAAGTTCTAAATAAAATTTACATATTGAAATTGAAACACTTACAGTTCTGTATTTAACATTTAACAATATGACCTATATTCAACATGCCACCCACAGAAACACAAAGAAACAATACAAAAAAAAAATTTGAGATATCAAAAATAAAATAATTCAAACCTTCAATGAGAAAGATGTTTTCTACACTTAATAAAATGCCAACCAACAAATCAAATTTGTAAGCATAAATAAATGCGTAAGGAGTGAATGAGCAGAACGTGGAAAATCTTTGGTTCCAACTCATCTTCACAAAAAGTGAAAGCTACAGAACTTACTTAGACACAAACACAGTTTTATTAGTCAGATGAATTTCAGAAGAAAAGAAAAAAATTGAAAGCAATTTTAAGAAATATGTGCTGAAAGCTACAAAAATTGTATTTTGACAAAGTTGTTTTTTTTTTCTTAACAATTGTTCTTCTAAAAATTCTTAAAAATTGCCCATGTATCAGCAGAATTGTTTTTGTGCTATTTAATGTTACAATCTGAGGAATATAAATTGTTCAAATTATTTTTTAATCTTACTTAAAAGATATAATTCCTGAATTTATAGGATTACTATTTACTTTAAAGAGGTGTAGATAGTTAGCTGTCAAGGTTATAAGCAGTCAGGGAATAGTTGGGATTCGGCTAGGAAAAAATCAATAAAATGTTTGTAAAAACCTGTATTAAGGAAGTTTCGGCTACTCTTTGATAGCCTTAGAGTGCGTTTACACTAGGATGGTTATTGCAGGATATTTATATCAGAGAGAAATTCTGACTAATGTAAACCATGCAGAATTTATGTCAAGACATAAATTTTACATGGTTTCCATTAGTCGCAATTTCTCTCTGATATAAATATCCTGCAATAACTATCCTAGTATAAACGCACCCTTAGTCTTTTTAGCTAACGAAGGCTACCAAAGAGTAGCCAAAACGTCCTTAATACAAATTTTTACAAAAATCATAGTGATGTTTTCTTAGCCGTTTCCCAACTATTCCCAGACTGCTTATTTATTTTAAAGTTCTGTGCTCCAAGAATAAAACTTGAAGCATTGAAATATTATTTATATTAAATTAAGTAAGTAATATGTAATTACTATATACATATAGTACGTAATATGTAATAATTACTAAACGTAAAGTAAGTATTATGTAATAATATAAATATTATTTATATTAAATATTAAATAAAGTAATAGAATTTTAATCTAGAATGCAAAATAAGACAGTGCATTTCTATTTTTAAATATAAAAAAAAGAAAAGAATCAAATTTCAGAAATAAAGTGAATAAAGTAGTAACTTTGACATTTCTTTGCTGTGTAGGGGAAGAGACTGTTATGTTCAGTGAGAGAATGAAGACAGAAGATTATGAAGAATTCCTTAAAGGGGCTTGCCTCCATTCCTCATCATTTTCTTCAAAATAAGAAATCAAGAATCTTTTTTTTTTTTTTTTTTTTTTTTTTGAAAATATTTTGTGTACTAATCTGCTAGGATGTTAAAGCTACAAATGTACACAAAGCTGACACAATAAATGTTTCCAGACATTGATGACTTAAAGCTCGAAAGTAGATGGTCATTTTTGTCAAAATTAACACACAAACACAACAATTTGGATGAATTTCTGTCTATCACAAAAGGATTTTATCCCTATATTATAATAAAAAAAAAAGGCAAAAACTAATTTTGCTGCAGGTGCATTGTCCAAACATTATTTCAAGCATGAACATTACACATTTCTTAAGATCCATTCATTGAAAATTACACAGAAATTATAGATCGAGATATAAAAATGTGTCCAGTTTGATTAGATTACAGACTATTAACCCTAGGATAACCGAGGTGTATCTAGTCACACCCTTTCCCAAGAGGAAATCAAATGACTGTTAGAGGAAAAAATACTTCATCATTTTGAGAACTAATATTTTCCAAATACCTTATTAAATTTCTCTCATGTCTGACCTATTCAACTAAAAAATTAATTTTAATGTATACATTACTTCCATTACAGTTTTTTTTTTAGTTATATAGGAAATGATTTAGTCAACTAAAACGCTATTACACCCAAAAAGAAATTATATTTTCTCAACTAAGTGAACTTATTTGATTTATTTTTGTGACACATTATTACCGATTAAATCAAAATTTCGGGGGGGGGGGGGGGGTGCCCTCAGCCCCCCTTATATACACCCATGAGTTATTGTATAATAAATTACCCTTTTTGGAAGAAGTTAACATTTATAAATTTAGATACTTAGAGGACTACATTCTTTCCCAAGAGGAAGTTCCTGGAGCCTGCAAGCCAAAACATTTTTTTTTTTTTTTTGCAGGGTAAAAAAAAGTTTTAAAAACGCTTATCACCATATTATTTATTTATTTTATAGCGCACCCACATCTGGGCCATTAGTGCTGACAAATGAGAAAAATCCCTGCTCCAGGCAGGATTCGAACCCCCATCTCCTGCAAAAGAATTTAAAGCGTTAGCTACTAGATCAGAATATATTTCTGACCAATAGATTTTTTTCTCTAAATTTTATGGACACAGATATGAATAAAATAATGTAAAGGAGGGGTTCTAACCCCCCCCCCTCCCCTTGGACATCCAAGGGTGAAGGTTTAAGAGGCTTTTTACCTGTACACATGACCTTTGTCAAAGATACGATAAATAAATCTATTATTGCTATTAATAATGGGGCATTCAACCCCAGTGTGCATCCAGACAACTTTGACACTTCTAAAGGCACTCAAATTTTGTTCGTCCAGAAACAATACCTATCACAACTTATTTATGATTGTCGGATATAATACACTTATAAATAAAATATACTCCACAATTCTCTAAAAAAAAAAAAAAAAAAAAAAAAAAAAAAAAAAAAAAAAAAAAAAATGAGTAATTATAATTAATCTTAACCATAATGACTGCTAAAAAACTTTGATTAGCGTTAACTCAAAATGAGTAAAATGTGACATTCATAAGATTTAAATAAACCACGGTATAATAACCAGGAAAGTAATTGCTAACTTTAAATATTTTTTAAATATATATGTAATTCAGGAGGAGCACATCTAAAGGAGCTTTGCCAGAAATATCTGATGAATTGAATTCAGATGTTGTGATTTTATGCCAGGTAGCGTAATTGACAAGGAAGAGGAGTGTAAAATGAAAGTTTTCTGTGTTTAAATCTCAGCTCGGCTGGAGAATTATTCTAAGAAATAAAGATTTGCAAAATGTGATATACAATGTTTGTACATTAAGCCATCAATATATAGAATTACATGATCACACTTGGCAGTTAATAAGAATTATTCAAATTCCTAAGTTATTTTATCTAATTCCTCACAAATAATATGTGTTCAGAAAATTGAAATGAAGAAATATCTGTACATTGACAAAAAAACTGGCAATGTAAGAAATTATAATTTAATGAAAAATTATCTCACCATAAAATAATTGAACAGTCCTTACATGGCAGTATTGCTACTAAAACATCAATTTTGGACAAGATATAAATTTATTATCCTAATAATAAATTAATAAATTTATAGATTAGATGCCTTCATTGAAAAAAAAAAAAAAAATTAGTAATAGAATCTCATAATATATCCTCAAGGAAAACTTCTAATTTATGTTTATAACACATGCCTAAACACAAAACCAACTGACTAGGCTATATCTCAAAAGGTAAGTTGAAAGAACATTACAAATTAAATTTAAAAAATTTGTCCAGATCAATATGTTCAGTGCAGTACATATGCTATTAATTTTGAAAAAATCAATTGAGTGTAATTATTTATTTATTTATTTTTTTTTGTAATGAATTCTTATTATTTAACAAAAGAAAAACAATTATCCATTTATATAAACATAATATTAGTTAAGTTTATTAAATATTAATTGGAAAGATAAATTTGTTTTGTTAAAAGTTAATGTAGAACATTATTAGAATATTTTTTTTATACAGTTTTGTAAGAAGCTTAATAAAATATAATTTTTAATTATATTGTCAATTGTACATCCTCTGAAACAATGAAATGTATCTTTCATTTGAAGTATGGAGATGAACTTTGAAGGCACATCCTCACTCGTCATTCCTTGAGATGAATTTTTCAATATCAATTCTTTAATTCTTCAGTTTAAACCAATCCTTATTAATATTATAAAAGTAAAAATGTGGTTTTTTGTCTTTAAGACGTGTGTAAATTAAGTAATGAGACATTATCATTTTTTTATTTATATAAAATAATGAGACATCTTTTCTTTTATGTAGATAATAAATAAAATTACAAATTCGTGTTCTATACTTAAAAGTGACTACTGCACAGTGTAGGAGAGGAATTTTCCATTCTTCTTAGCAGTGCTTGAACACGGATACTGGAATAGCTTTCAGTTGCTCGGTTATGGCTGTTCGAATATTCTACAATGTCCTGAACTGACCTCCCTTGAGGTGACTTTCCATGTTTCTACCTTCTTAATGTATTAATAACTTAATGACCGAATTTATATAAACATTATGCCAAAAATGCCCGATTTTTTAAAACTATTTTTATTACCAACAGACATCGCTCAATAGACATTTTAACATGCAAAAAATAACATTTTATTTCAAGAGAATAAATAATATATTCATTATGGTTCATGACATTACCCAAGTTAGTATACGCTTCAATGTAACAGGCTACACGAAGAATACTATCTAGCCAAAAGTAATATCAGATCATCCCATTAGTAATGCCGGTTTAAGTCGGTGGACTGTAGAATACCTGGTATACCTGGTTTTCCAAGGTATGTCCAGGAAACACATACTTACCTTCTTATCTACCTAAGAGGAATATTACAGCAAAATTTCAAGGTGCATAAAACACTTCATGAAAAGTGCGTTGCCAGCTCTCGGACTATTTATTTAATGCTATAATAAACAAAAATAAATTGAAAAGGAGAGAACATAAACAGACAGAATATTAAAAACCGACATTACTTATGGGATGACCTGATACAAAACTGTAGTCTAGGTAATAATATTTGAAGTAAATACATTTACTCTGTAACATTTTCAGCGCCTGAGCTAACTTGTTCAAGGGAAAATCGAAACAGTATCTACACCCGAGTGCCGAGTGATCGTTAAGCAGTTAAACAACCTAAAAACCTGGCTTCTTGAGAAAACACTGTCTCCGTCTCCTTAGGCCTCATACAGTTTTTTCAAGTAATGAAAATCATTGGAAGTACAATGTATAGTAGAGAGGGGGGGGGTAACAATCAGCAAATAATCATCAAATTATTAATAAATGATTTATTAACATTCCAATAAATACAAAATATTTTTAGTCCAATAATTGTTTTACAATTTAGGAACAGGATATTTTTTTTTACTCTTCAATTAGGAAGCACAATGAGGTTCAAAAGCATTCTTTTAATACTCAATATTGAAAGGGTAGAATTTACTCTCTGCGTGGCTGTAAAAAAGGAAAAGCGTTTTATAGATATTGTGCTCAGAAAATAGTATATTAAAGAACAGTTCAATAAGATTTATTATGAAAGTATGACTCACTTCTTTAGGAGTAGCATTCTACCATCAGGACGATTCATATTATTCAATACTTCCATATCATCGGGGGAAATGGTGAAATCAAATACTTCAAAATTGCTTTGAATTCGGGATTTAGTAACAGACTTCGGAATCACAGTAATATTCCTCTGAAGCTAAAACAAAACATAGTTTTAAGATGATTAGTAAATATCTCATATCTTTTTCTTTCACTTTCTTCCCTTTAAATTAATCGAAATATCAGTGAATTAGTTTCCCAAAATTAAGCTCAAGTGTCTCATTGATTTTGTGTCGCTATTTAAATTTTGTAATTTGTTAAAATTCCAAAGTTCACGATTTAATTATTTTTTTCATTTCATTTTGTTATTGTAGTAAATTGTATTATAATAAAATTGTCGTATTATTTTATGTCTGATATCTATCGCTAAAAATTATTAACACTACTTTTAAATCCAACTATATTTTATTTTGGACCATCTACGTGACCAGTGAACGTATTCGCACATTATAGTTTGGCCCACAACATGTCAAAGGGACCATGCCTGATATAGGCCACGCCTTTTTCCGTGCAACTACTATTCAAACAAGGCATAGTTTAAATTGTTTTCAGCCTTAGCTTTAGGTAAGTACTGATAAATACTTTAAACTGTCTCCCTTGCTTGACCTCTCAATCATTAGAATATAGGATAATATACAAATTAATTAAGGCTCTCTTACTTGATATTTAATAAGAATTTGTGCTGGAGACTTTTTATATTTTTCACTTAGAGTTTTTAATTTAGGCTCCTCCAATAGAACCGGGTCGTCAGGAGTAGCCATTGGCCTGTCAGGAGAACCCAACGGGCTGTAAGCAGTGATGGTTATATCCTTTGATCGGCAGTACTCGATTAGTTTACTTTGGTTTAGGTATGGATGGCATTCAACCTGAAAATGTATAACTCTATATATTATAATACAAATAAAGAATAATTACCAATGCGTAATTCAAAGTAAAAAATTAAAACTAAAAAGGGAGAATCCATGAGTATTATTTTACTACTAATAATAAAAAAAATAAAGACTATAGAAAAAAAAAATGAATTCACAGTAATTTACAACATTATATACTTTTTAAACCAACAACATAACAAAGGCAAAAAAGACAAGTTAAAAAGCTGTTAATTTTTAATTTCTAAGTTGTTACAAAAAATAACAAAACAAAAAATTACGATTACGATTATGACCACATACCCTGGAGATATGATTACGATTATATTTTATTTATTAAATTTTAACATCCATTTATTATTAACTATGAATTTAAGGACGGGTTATCTATAGGTTAACAGGGTTAATGCCTTTTCTTTTTTCTAAAGAAAAGCCACGACCCCTAGTGGGAACTGAACCCACGACCCTTTAACATGGAGTGTTAAGTGCTCACGCCTTAACACTCACGGCCACCGGGCCTCCTTACAATTATAACCGTAATTACAAGAGTGATTACGACTACACTCATAATTACACATTTGATTATAATTACACTCGTTATCAGAACATTTTTGATTACTACTGTAATCACAGCTGTTTCTGCGATTAGGCCTGTAATTACAACTATTTTTCTTTGATTAAAACTGTAAGCATAATTTTTTCTCAATGATTACAACTGAAATCACATATTTATTCTGTGATCACAACTGTAATCATAATCATTCTGTGAATATGAACGTAGTCATGAGCTTTCTGTGATTACAAACGTTATCACAACTTTTTCTGCAACTACCAATGTAATCCCATCATCTTTTACAGTCGTAATCACAGAAAAATGTAGGTATTATGAGTGTAATTATAACCTAAGATATGATTAAAAGTGTAATCCTAATCAACTCATGTAATGATCATAATGATAATCGTAATTATAACTCCAGGGTATGTGATTATAATCGTAATCATATCTCAAAAGTCTGTGATTATAATCATAACCGTAATTATGATTATGCCTAACTCTGAGCTGCACATGGAATTCATCAAAAGATGAACACAATATAATAAAATTAATGTTTACCTGGTTATTAACAGGTTTGATTTCGGCAATGTCCAAAATTTCTTGGATCTGTTTACTGTTGAAATTTGATAATCCAATAGATTTGGTTAATCCTAATTTAACACATTCTTCCATTCCTTTCCAAGTATCAACATAAGAAACGTCGGAGTATATAATTTTTCCATCGGGACCAGTAGGAAATAACTCATCGCCTTCCTAAAGATACATTATATTTGTGATTTGTTCATTTTACTGAAAATATGTTTGTTTTGCAGAAATATATAAAAAAATTCATGTAAACTGAGGTGTAGATTTTACTGCATGAGTATAATGAACTTCTCCTGAGCCTATACATGGTGTCTACTACTTTTGTGAAAACCAATTTCGGGACTTTTTCGTGACATTTTAATGATTTGAAAAGCAAATTTCATGCTCATTAAAAAGAAAATAATTTCAATTAAAATGAAAAGGCCTTAACTATTGGCTTAAAATTGGCACTTTGTATAGAATTTCAATATTTAAGTCTGCATATATTTAAAAAAAAATGAATAATTGATTAGTAAATCCATACAAAAAAGGCGACAATTACGAATGCGCAGAAGTACCGGGATTACGTTACACTCTGGTAAGAACTGAAATTTCGTGACTTGGTTTCTAAATTCATGACTTTTTCGTGATTTTCATGCCCTATTTTCAATTTCGTGACATTTTCATGACTTTCGTGACTTTTTCGTGCAGTAGACACCCTGCTATAGTAGTGGATTTAGTTACCGTCAGTGGGGATTACAAGAAAGAAAAACATCAATCTCACAGGAATTGGTTCATCTTACAGTGTTTCCATTTACATTTCTATTTAAATTTTAACGTCCATTATTATTAACTAAGAATTTTAGGACAGGTTATCTATTGGTTACCACCCTTTTCTAGCCAGGATAGGGCTGATGTATTTTCTTTTTTCTAAAGAAAATTCACCACCCCATAGTTAGAATCGAACCCTCGACCTATGACACGGAGTGTTAAGTGCTCACGCCTGACACTCACAGCCACTGGGCCTCTGCTGTGATTTAGAGAACCTAGAGTACAAACACTTAACATTTTGCTTTCATACTTTTATATATTTTTGCTAGAAGTTAAATTTCTGAATATAGGACAAAGTTCGAGAATAAAGTTGTTTTTTTTTCATTTCATTTCAATCATTTAAAGATTTCTTGTATTTTGTCACAAGAATGTGTATATGATTGTAAATATAATGTGTAATACAACATGAATTTGCTATAAATTATTTTAAAAAATGGTAGACAGTCATGTATATAAAGTAGACTCTCCCTAATCCAGTGTCGTCAGGACCAGGGTGCATTTGGATTAGAGAAAACTCCGGATTAGAAAATTCAATTATTCAATTATGTATTTGAAAAACCTTATTGTTTGAGGATATAATAATATGTACTAGAGAACTGCACGGATACGTAAAAAGTAATCGGATAAATAATCAACAAGTATAAAATGGACGATGCGAGTACATACTCGGCATCGTTTGGACTTGGCATCGCCGAGTATAAACTGGACGATGCGAGTACATACTCGGCATCGTCTCGAATTGGCATCGCCGATTACTTTTCATTACGATTACGAGTAATACTCGTGAGTACTGCATCGTAAATAACTGTCGACTTCTCGACATGTCGATAAAGGAGAGAAGATAAGCTACAAACGTCCGATTCGCAGGAACTGCATCATCTTAGCGCGGTTCAGTTTATATCTCTAGTGCTATTAGTAAAGGAATAGAAGCAATTGGTGGGGTTTGATCTTTCTTGATAAATCTATATATATAGAAATCACGTGTCTGTATGTTTTTCTGTCTGTTTGTTTGTTCCTTATACAAATCCACACCGTTAGACCTATTTTTACCTAACTTGGCATGCATGTATGTCTTGATACGGGGGGTGTTATAGGATAGGTCAAAGTAGTCTGGACTCACAGGTTCGAGGGAGGGCACGGGTTCGAAACAGTTACAGATTCGTGTTATTAGATTTTAATAATACTTATTTGGTTTCTAATTTATTTAGGATTTTCTATATGCAGAAAGTAGGTGTAGCACGGCGCGCCTGGTAACAGCTAGTATAAAATAAAATCTCGAAGAGAAAAGAGATTTAAGGCGTCACAACAGGAAACAGACAGTATCATGGCGACTTCCCCCACCTTCTCAACGTTCGCTCTTGGAAACATTACAACAACGTTTCACATTACCTTGTTTTATTCAAATGCAATAGTTTTAATGTTAAATGAAATTAAAATAAGCAATAACCAGTTAAAAGGTTATGTAAACAGATAAAAAAAAAAAAAAAAAAAAACCCGCTCAGAAGACCAAGCTAACAATAGCGAATTTTCAAATCCGTTCATTTCCGATTTAAATTACCTCATCAAAAATTACATCAGAACCTTTTTTGTAGAGAATTTAGTAAACTTTTGAATGATTAAGTTCCACTTACCACGATTACGTAGGGTTTTAGAAAATATACGAAGACCCAAAAGCTTTTCATGCCTATTAATGAAATATTTTGTTTCTAGTACTTCCTTAACACCAAACGGAACCAACATTAACCTATCATAAATTATAGGAATATCAAACGTCTGGAACAAGTTTCAACTAAATTAATCCTTTTTGAATACCCAAACTGAAAATTAGTTTGGAAAAGTAGGTGTTTCATTGCCCTCGAAAACGGTTACAGATATCGCTTTAAAAATGGTTTTATTCGTATTTCTACGTTAATAAACCATATGCTTGCATGACTATCCAAAATGTTAGCGTTACAATTTTTTTGCACGCAAATTTCACTCCAAAAAGCATCTTGCGGTGGACGGATTCTGCTGGCTTACGAACTTGACCTTTCAAATTAGTCGACAATCTGAAATATATATATATATATATATATATATATATATATATATATATATATATATATATATTTGTGCATTTGTATCGATGATATATATATATATATATATATATATATATATATATATATATATATATATATATATATATATCGTCGATACAAATGCAAACTAACGAATATGAAAAAATGCATCTTTCATTGTCCATCTTTAATAATTTCTGCTGGACTTATTTACGGCAAATTCTTCAATCTGACTTCACTGTATTAAAGGGAAAGTATTCCACTATCAAAAGGTCAAATCTGCCGAATATTTGACTGTCCAAAAAAAATTTATGAATAAATATTCCACTCTTAAAAGTGGTGATTTTCATATTCGTTAGTTTGCTTTTGTATCGACGATATATACAAATTTGAACCACCGTTATATTCTTGCTCTACGGGATCTGAAACATGAAATTTTCGTGTGGGTACTTCCGGATTTTGTCATGAGATCAACCTTATAAGCGGGTTTCCTATGGAGGGAGGGAGGAACCGCGCTAAAGTTAATTGGGCGGTTAAATCAAAGGATGCGGATTAAAGAGCATCGAGTTATTGTAATCAGCAGTGTTCAGCAGTAGCACGAGCTTAATCGCTTATTTTTGTCCTTAAGTTCCATATTTGTTTTTTCGTTACAAATATGGAACTTAAGGACAGAAATAAGAGTGGTATGTAAACCTCAAAAGAAGTATGTGGTTAAGTTATGTATGGTCCTGTTTAAAAAAAAATCGTAATTGACTGTGATGGTGCGTAAGACGTGCTACCATTTGTAATGTGTGGTAAATGTGAACATATTTTTATACGGTGCTAGTCCATCTATTTTAATGAAACATAATATGTTTTTAAAACAACAGCGTTTCCACATATTATGTGGATTAGAGTAGAGCTCGAAAACTCTACATCTGGAAACGCTGATATTAGAAACAGAAAAAACCGCGCGTGAATGTGAGTGACAAAAAAAAAAGTTACCAAGAACGTGTTTTTAGATTCGTCAGGACAGGATTAACGGTTATTTCTGCCTTTATTTATGTTTTTTTTTCTTTTATCACCTAAAAAAAATGTTTATTTCTTATATTACCTTTATTACTTATTCTTCTTTATTTTACTATAGACTGTCTTACATTGTTTTTGTTTACGTTACAATTGTTAAGTCACTCTAGTTTTGTTCATTGTAAGGAATGAAGTGGACTTAGTTTTGAATTTCTCTAATCTCCTCAGAATAAGCAAATTTGTCGTTTCGCAATTCCATCGCCAATTATCAATATTGAACATGAGAATGATTTGCTCTTCATTACACATGGCGATGCGAACCAGTATCAAACATAGTTATTCACGGCGATGCCGATGCTAAACCTTCAATACTCGACGATGCTGATTCCAAACCTTACTGTACTCGGCGATGCCGATGCCAAATATTATTTTACTCAGCGATGCCGATGCGAAACGATGTGATGCTGGTATTCGTAATGAGTACGAGTACATATAAAGTAATCGAGTTACTCGTCCCATGAGTATACGTACTCGTAATAACGCGATGCCATACTTACTCGTGCAGTTCTCTAATATGTACCTACTATTTTTAATATAGCATATTTAAAATGGTATATATTAAAATTGCTTTTAAAACTTGCACACCACTCGCGATGAATGTAGGGGTGTATAGAGAAAATAATTTCAGAGGGGGGGGGGGGCTGGGAGCATTTGGGGGGTATAGAATACTAACAATCTAGAACTTGGAATAGTCAGCCAACTAAAACGCAATTACACCCAAAAAAGACAGGGAACGTAAGTCCTCCCTTATTGTTTTTATGCTTTGAAAGACACTCAAGCCTAAAACAATAAGATCTGTTTTCAAATCCCAGTCTGGTGCGTTCATTTAGCTCAAAAATAAATATATAAATATATTTGTCAGTTTAAATTTGATTATGATTTTGGTCTCTTATAAGACATCAGAGATTAAGTTACATTAAATATTGTCAGAAGTAAATCATTACCTTGAAAGCCATAGGCCAATGTATTAAATACAAATCAAGATACTGAAGTTTTAAATTCTCAAGTGTTTTCTTCAACGCAGGGACGACCAATTCCTTTTTATGATAGGTGCACCAAAGCTGTACAAGTAAACATATATTAAAATGGCACCAAGAATAACTAAAGTAGATCATAATAGAAAGACATGAGAGATTATGCAAGGAATATGAATATATATTGTTATGATATAATTTTATGTGAAATTGTAATAAAGATGAAAAGATATTTTTTACTTTTAAGCGGGAAATAATACGCCTTGACAATACAACGAGTTGCAAAAAACAATTCATACTTCTATTTAGTTTATTTATATTTAGAGACTCTCTCTTATGGTGGTTGAAAGTAATCAAAAAACCAACAAATATTATACTTTATGAGCCGGACAAAAATTTATAATGATCAATACCAAAACTCACTACCATGAGAAAACGTACATAGCAATTCTTACCTCTTCTAAATTAAATAAACTCGCCTTGATGTAGATCACTCAGTACGAGTCTCGCTTCCAGCATTCAACAGGACGTAATCTTCTTTAAACTTCAATCACTTCTTCACTAGATTAGTACTGATATCAACTTAGTGCATATATCCGGACATCCACATGTGGAGAGGTCCCAACGAGAGAAGAAGTGGTCACACTGTTTAGCGACGCCGACCAAGAGGTTGAGATAATACGTACGCCGAGACTTTACTCTCATGGCGACATCTTAGAGACTGGGCAGAATTGCTGCCAGAAAGTTATAACTTCTGCACTGTTACCAACATAATCTAGACGTTGTACATGCAAAAATTTGCTGTTTTATGCATTATTATTATTTCCACAAAATAGTGAGTTCTTTTATTATATAACCAAATGTTTAATTTGTATTGATCTGTATGAAAATTATATTTATTTATGATAAAAAAAAAATTGTATTTATTTATTTTCCCGTAATTCAAACTATTATCGTATTATTCGCGCTTCTCGACATTTAACGGTTTTTTATGTTTGATTATATCACAAAAATATATATACAAACACAGACACACATAGCATGAAGGGCAAAGAAAAATTAAAATAATGACGTCTCAGCCTCAAATATGAAGTACATGGATTCTAGTTGTGAAAAAAAAAAAAAATCAGTCCCGTAACAGGCCACACAAGGGACCCAGAGGTATCTGATTCTTGACCATACGGCATACTAGGGAGATAGTGTGGTCAACACTATGCTCCGGCCACCTGATTTTCCCCTTGGCTGCTTCGACTGCTAGAGTCATTAGCACCCAAGGTACCCATTATTAATTAAAGGCTGGGTGAGCCAAGGGACGATCTGGGACCCCAAATCCAACCCTCGAACGGCAGCACTAGAAGAAAAAATCTTTAGTGCACGCTCGGGTTTTGAACCTGGTCCTCCAGTTCATTAGTCGAGCGCTCTACCACTGAGCTAACCTCGCCCCCTCAAGTTGTGAAAGCTTACAAATAATTTATTGATCATGGAATCTTGACTTACCACCTAAGGTATGAAAACAACTCATGCTAGAAACAAGAACAAAATCATTTAACAAAACATTATTCCAATGAGGTAAAATATATTATCTCAAATATAGATATCATAAGAAGACAAGTATATACTTCAGAAGACTAAAGAAGAAAAGGCTTTGGTTCGGTTGTCCCGAAGGGTACAAATCAAAAATGTCCATATGTTTCGATTGATGTTCTCCGTGGAATATGAAAACCAGGAGATAAGACAAGGAACTCTCCGAGGAGACGAAGAAGCAGTATTCTTGCTAATGCCGTTTTCAATTGCAGACCTTAATACTTTCGCAGTGGCTGTCATTTTTTGGGAATATCTCAGTATCGGGGGCACTTTTTGTTAGAATTTTTCATGTAGACATTTTTTTTCATAAAAAATCTTCCAGTCAGGCGATTTGAAAACGGAAAACACTGTTGGAAAGCCTAAATAATACTGAAGGCAAATGTCTTTACCTGGAGCTGTAAAAGTGAATCCCCTCCATTTACTAGCCTTTTGAATCTAAAGGGAAAAGTAATGGAGGAGTGTCCTTCCGAAGGGACACTCGTAAGCGAGTAGTATCGCTTGTGTCCTTCTGTAATGGTACTTGCAGAGAAAGTGTTAAGCCCCAGAAAATAGTCAGAGGCCTGTACACCCAATGCTTTGCTCAGCATTTGAGCTGTTAGCGTTCTTGAGTGCATGATGCCATCACTACTGAACACTGAATACCTGTCACAGAACATCGACAATACAATCACCTGGCTTGTCAGTGGCAAGTAGTAGAGAGAGCTCAATCATAGCTCGGAAGATTTCTGAGGCTGGTTAATAACTCAAATCATTTCAAATCTTATTCTACTGCCATCAAAATTAAAAGTTATTTTCTGAATGAACAAAAAAAAATCGAAAAGCTGAGTAAATGCAAGAGGGTTTAAGCTACTTAGAAAACAATAAATTTAAAATAGAACCCTAAATTAAAAAAAAAAATTATTCTTCAACTGACCCTTTTTCTCACAATCTTCTTATCTTCGTGGTAGGCGGAAGGTCAAAAAATAAAATCTTCACCACTCAGTCTCACGAACTTTATTTCGTCCCTACATGTTTCACACCTTTATTGGTGCCTCTTCAGGGGAAAATTACAAAAGTAAAACTTACAGCCTCAACCTGAGGAGGACAACCCTCCACCAGTACGGCCACGTCTAGAATGATCATGGTCTGAAAGAATTCAACATGGCGAAAAATAACCAGCTGATCGATAATCGATATGTCATACTTTTAAAAAAAAAAATGAGAATTTAAGATTTTAGCAAGTTTTTTTAATCAAAGAAAGTCTGGTTAAAACATAACCTAACTTTCATCAAGGATTGACATGATATTGTTTGGAACAAGATGTGCTGGGATTGTTCAACATCAACATGTCTCAGAGCAAAGAAATTGTAATTTTCAATTCCTTGACTTATATGGACTTAATAAATCAATTTTATTACTAGCAATTAATAGATAAACGATTTTCGTTAATTTTTTCCTTAATTCTAAAGCCAAAATACATATGATAATGAAAACAAAAACTATGGTGGCACACAGATCCTATTAACACGTTCCCTGTCCCATGAACCACATGTGGTTCACAAAACGTGACACTGGGACACCTCACTACGCTTGTGAACTACATTTAGCTCACAGGGTACATACAACTTCTATTGAAATATATTTGCTGAACGTGCGAGGCCATGAACACTTTTAAGCTTGGATTTGATTGGACAGTTTTAATGTTTAGAAAATCATCGGGACTGCTGGGCTGGTTTCCTGACACCATGGAAAAATCTTTTCTTAATAAAAATTTATTTGAACTTGCCGGGTTGTTTCATGTTTCATACAGCGGACAGGGAAAGTGTTAATAAGCTGGCAGACAAGGGACAAGGTGCCACAGGACTACGTAGTAGTGAAACGGTTATTATTTTATCCTGAAAATTTAAATTACTTAAAAATAAAATAGATGTTAGATATCTAACTACTTTTTTTTCTCCACTGAATGACCTTGAAAACATGCATTTGACTAACTCCAAACCGAAATAAACAATCACAAATCCAATTGACAATAACATAAATATTTTAGACTGAAGGTGCAAGTCGAAGACATAAGATATTCAATATAATAAATGTGTACAAAATTGAAACCAGTAATCCCCCATGATGCAGAGAACTACGAGCCGAAACCTTGTTAAGTGATAGTTCAACGGTGCTAAAAACCAACCAACAGTGATAATTATAAAGGTGAGAAAGTAATAGAATAAGACGCAGGAATTGAACTTTTTATACCATACCATATGATGGTTTCATAAATATTGTAGAGAATTATATTAAAAGTTTCAATAAAAAAAATAATTATTCTTCGTAGTTTGGATATCATAATTCATGCCTACTTCAGGATCAGCCAGTCTGCTAAAACAAAACATTTCATATGAAGAAATAATCAGCAATATCAGACAAGGTAAAAGTGGTTGTCCTACCATTCCACAGATAGATACAACTCCTATTTAGGAGTCGTATCTATTTCATTTAAGGTCAATTTTTTTGTAATGCATATTTCGAATCTACGAGTCACAAGGAAGAAAAAATTCAACGGCACCATAGGTCAGATATGACTCCTTAAGGTCAAAATTACCATTAAAAATGTATACGTGGGCCATTCCATTCCAATTGACAAAGGGTGGCCGATTTTGATATTTTTTTTTTTTTTTTTTTAATGTTTTACTAACATCCCCTTACGAAAAAATACCTCGCGTGAATTTTTTAAAAAAGCTTCTTCTAGTATAAAAAATTATACTAGACTTATAATTATGCTGGACTTTTTCCAAAGTGTAATCAATTTAATTTGCTGAGGAAGCATCGCAGTTTCTAGGGATGTAAGTTTTCTATCAGTAGTACAAAGGTGTTACTTGGAAAGATTTCTGCACTAATTAAAGAATATATATATTGTAATGATTAATTTTTTTACAATAAGAAATAAAGAAATTTTAATTAGTTTTATTATGTTAATTTAACTTAATCTCATGGATCAAGGTTCCGAGTGAATTACTGGTATTACATTTATCTCCAGACAATTCTGAGATACAAACAATATTAAATTACATGCAAACAATAATAAAATAATTGAAAACTACAACAAAAACAATTCTTACCTCTAAATCAATCCGCTTCCAACGAAATCTCAATATATTCGGTATTCCTTGGAGGAGAGCTCTGACTTCGGCCAACGCTAAGAACCAAAAGACAAGACTAGACTCCAACTCCTCCTTTCATGAATGCAGGGAATCGACGGACGCCTTCTCTGGATCGCTGCTAGGACTATATAGGACTGACGCCATTCGAGCAAGCGGGAAAGTTTAGCGTCCCTGCTTCTCAACTTCCGCAGTTTGCCGGATTATATATATAAAGATAACAATTGTTTTTTTGCCATACAAAATAATTAATTTATTGTTATCTGAATGTACATCTAATATGGATATATTGTACATCAGTATTGTCCAAAAATATTATTAATTTTGATCGTATATAATACAATATTATTTGTACATATGGTTTGTGATTTGCGCGGGCTTTTCAAAATATCGATGGTTATTTGAATTTAAAAATATTTTCAAGAATGTAATATATCATTACATTTGCACTCCTGTCTAAAAAAAAAAATTTAAAAAAAAATGTTTTTAGTCCGGTATAAAAAATAAATTTAAAATTGAATTTTTTAATTTGGAGTTTCGGAATAGAGAGTTCAGAATAATAGCAATTGTATTATATTATTTCTAAATTTTGATAGCTTACTTCATCTCATAATTTTTAATTATTTTGATTATATGAATATAGTATTTTATTAATATACTTATTTTAAATTATTTTTATAATTATCAGATTTATTTTAGGCTAAACTAATGATCTTTATTGAAATAAGTTTATTTTAATATACAAAAACCATTATTATTAAATTTATTAATTTTACATAATATCAAAATTTTCTTATCCTAAACTAATGCGATTTCAACATTTATATTAATTTTTAATTATATTTTTTATCAGTTTGATTTAATACTAAAATAAATCTTATTTTATTCAAAAATGCTAAACTAATACTTATTTTATACAAACACACTAATCTAAAACTAAGTTTAACAATTGCCTTGAAATTATGCCTGGTCCTTAATACTTTATTTTGCCGTTGTCCAATTTCTTTCTATAAAAGTGTTTTATTCTTTTCCTTGGAGGCCGATTTAGCTTTGAATTTTTTTCTATTCCAAGTTGTCTTTTACATTTATGAAGAATTTTTATTCTATTTCCACATTTGACATTCAAAATCTTTAAATGATTATCTTTATTAACATTTTTATTCAGCTTCTTTGTTGGAATATTTTCATTTAGTATATTATAGCCTCTTATGTTTATAATAAATTTGTAGTCATCAGTTAATTTTTTAATGCTATTTCGTTTCACAATCTTATTTATAACTTCTGTCCTTATTATATTTCTGAAATTATCATTAATTATCTTATTATTAATTATTTTATTTGTACCCTCATTATTATTATTTAATTCACTTAATAATTCTTGAATTGTATTATCTTCATTTATTAAACAATTATAGTCATTTTTATTTTTAATCAACATTTTATCATCTTCAAATATCTGGTCATTACAACCATCACCACTATCTAAATTGTCCTTTATTGTTTCATCCAAATCGTCATTATGTATTAATGTATCATTTTCGGCTTTTTTAACTAAATTTTCATTATTATTTTCATTTATCTCAATGACCTCTTCACTACTGATATTATTTTTATTTAAAAGGTTATTATTCGATTTTTCCAACTCTATCGTCTCTTCATTCTGATTTTTACCCATATTATTTAAAGTATTACATAAATCGTCCAATTTTTTATTTTGTTCTATTCTATTTGCATCTATTTTATTTTCCAATATTTTATTTTTTTTTATCAATTTTATTTTCCAATATTTCATTATTTTTATCAATTTTATTTTCCAATATTTTATTATTTTTATTTAATTCGAACTTTATTTCTTGATTTATTTCATGCTTAATATTGCAAATACTCTTACTTAAATCGAATTTCAGTTGTCCTAATAATAACCTCATCATTTCTTCTAAGCCTTGAGGATGCATCTCATTATCCCTTTCGGAAGCATGATTCCCGCTATTGGATCGAATTTCTGTTCCTAATGAACCCGCCGATTCTCTGAATGCTATTGCATCATCCTCCTGCAATTCGTTTTCACGCGTTTCGACTATAATATTTATCTCTCCTGGCGCAAAAAACACGTATTCCGGTGATTCTACATTATCCTCCTCACCGCCATTCCGAAATTGTTCAATATTTACGTCAGACATTTTTATTATATAAAAAAAAATTATTTTTAAAATTTTATTTTTAATATTTATTTACCGTTTTTAATTTTAATTCACTCGGCCGTCTACGTTGGGCGCCATTTAATGTAATGATTAATTTTTTTACAATAAGAAATAAAGAAATTTTAATTAGTTTTATTATGTTAATTTAACTTAATCTCATGGATCAAGGTTCCGAGTGAATTACTGGTATTACATTTATCTCCAGACAATTCTGAGATACAAACAATATTAAATTACATGCAAACAATAATAAAATAATTGAAAACTACAACAAAAACAATTCTTACCTCTAAATCAATCCGCTTCCAACGAAATCTCAATATATTCGGTATTCCTTGGAGGAGAGCTCTGACTTCGGCCAACGCTAAGAACCAAAAGACAAGACTAGACTCCAACTCCTCCTTTCATGAATGCAGGGAATCGACGGACGCCTTCTCTGGATCGCTGCTAGGACTATATAGGACTGACGCCATTCGAGCAAGCGGGAAAGTTTAGCGTCCCTGCTTCTCAACTTCCGCAGTTTGCCGGATTATATATATAAAGATAACAATTGTTTTTTGCCATACAAAATAATTAATTTATTGTTATCTGAATGTACATCTAATATGGATATATTGTACATCAGTATTGTCCAAAAATATTATTAATTTTGATCGTATATAATACAATATTATTTGTACATATGGTTTGTGATTTGCGCGGGCTTTTCAAAATATCGATGGTTATTTGAATTTAAAAATATTTTCAAGAATGTAATATATCATTACAATATATATATATATATATATATATATATATATATATATATACATATATATATATATATACATATATATACATATATATATATATATATATATATATATATATATATATATATATATATATATATAACTAATACAGGAACACAAATCTAAAAAAAAAAAAAAAAAAAAAAACAACAAACAAGACAATTGACGAGCTCGTGGAGGGTAGCTAGCTAGTAGCTGTCAGGAGGGACTGGCAGGTATCGGGAGGGTCCCGTCAACAGGTACCCTCTGTTATACGACTCCTGCCATCTCGATAGGGTTAAGAGCTGATATATAGAGGAAAGGCTTCCAGAATTTGTAAATCCCCCCACAATTTTGTTTCGGTACAAATGCAAAACCTGTTTGTGATATACACTGGCTCACAGTCAAAATGATGCAAACCAAGATTTCTATTTCTATTGCTATTTGTTCTCAATTTGTTACAATTTAAATTCCAATGCACATTAGGGCATAATGATTTATTGTCATGCATTGAATTTAGGTAATCAAATCAACTCTACAATATTTATACAAATAGAAAAAAAAATCTTCATTAAAACTCATAGGAATTGAAGGTCATAGTGAAAAAGATGCAAAGTTTAGTTCCGCTTAGAAAATAAATATTTTTCAATTTTTGGGGACATGAGTTTACTAATATTTTAATTAATTTTCATTCTTTTATTAAACCCGAAAATAAACAATATGAATACAAGTAATCAGTTTTGTTCGAGCATTTGCTTAAATATGGTACGCATACAACTATTCCTGAACGAGAAATAGTGATTAACAAATTTAAAATGGGCAAAACAACATGAAATCACTTGTATTATCAATAGGATTTATGCGACTATTCAAAATATTATTGAACATTTTAAAAAAGAAAACAGAATAATAAGAAAATCTAGAGTCATTACAAAAGAAACATTTTAGTGGCAATGACAAACGGTGGATTATGTGCCAAATAAAAAATAATTCAAAATTAAGTGCTGCAAAGTTGGCTACATTAGTTAAAAAACTTGTAAATAAAACGGTGAGCTGAAACCATCCGAAGAATCTTAAAAAATAAAGGCAATACAATGGTAGAGTTGCAAGGCAAAATTCTTACATCAACGAGAAATATAAAACGATGCAAATTATTTCTCCCAAGAATTATTTAATGAAGAGATGGACTTCTGGAGGACTGTTTTGTTTTTGGATAAGTTAAAATTCACTTTTTGGCCCTGATAGAACAAATTTAGACTGGAGAAAGGCAGATCAAGAGCTCCATGGGAATAATCTTCGCCTGAACATCAAATATTGCGGTGATCATGTTATGGTTCGGGGGCGTATGGCTGCTTCGGTGGTAGGATATCATCATTTTATTGAGAAAGCAATGGAGAAACATTAATATTGTGACATCCTGAAGAAAACATTGCAACCAGGTTCGGAATAATAAATTATTTTGCTTTTTATAGACATAATGATCCCAAGCATTTTTCTTATCTTGCAAGAGAATGGGTTCGCAAAATATCTCCAAAACTATAAAACCACCCCTCCAATCACTAGACCTCAACGTCATAGAGAATTTATGAAGTTAATTAGAAACAGAAGTGAGGAAACATAAAATATCCAACCAAGAATATCTCATAAAGCCGCATCAAGAAGAATGGGAGAAGATATGTCTATCTTACACAGAAAAGCTTGTCCAATGCATGCCCAATTGTTTGAATCTGATAATAAATAATAAAGGATTACCTAAAAAGTACTAAATTTTAAAATATTTTTGAATTTTTGGATGTTTTCCATTTTGCATCATTTTCACTGTGACCTTAGAAGTGTACATTAATTTATAAAGTTTTTGTTTAATCTTATTATTTGATCTCAAATAAATTTTTAACTATTGTATGTTCTAGCCTGATGATCCTACTGTATTTTTGTAAACAAAGATTTTTCAGAATAAATTGTGGGTTGGTATTAAATATATTTTTTTTAAAGTAAATATCTTGCATCATTTTGACTGTGAGCCAGTGTATGAATTTAGCAAACCAGTCATTATTACTTGTGCGCAAGACAAAAAATCAATTTGTTTTCAGTACTTCTTCAAGGACTAAGACTTCCCTTATACTAAATACGCGCAATTGGGCTGATATAAGAAAATATGTATGGATTATTTTCACGTGTTTAAAAATATAAAAAGTTTTAAAAATTAAAATCGGCCTAGGACACTTGGGGATGTTCCCTTGTTAGTTTAAGATGCTTGAAGATGAACCTTAATAGTTTTGAAACGTCGCAAATATAAGTTCATGTTTTAAACAATTTTGGAGAGCAACTCCTGCTAGTTACTTCGAGAATACTGCTAATTCACCCACAACTTACATAACAATATAAATATTGGACTCAATAAATTGAAAGGTTACATTTTACTAATGTATTTATTAATGTTTAAATCGCATTAATAATGAGTGTTAATATAAAATTACCTTGCTAGTAATGAATAGATCTTCTCGTTTAACAACTCCTTCTGCTATCTTGTCAGCGATGGCGTCACCGACTTCTTTCTCATTTTGATAGACATGAGCACAATCGAAATGACGGTATCCGATATCAATGGCATCTTTCACAGCATTGTAGACTTCGAGTGGTTTCGACTGGAAAATATATATTCAAATAAATTTGTCTTTTTTGCGGCAGAGAAGAAAAAAATCTATTTGAGATATTCTATCACTCTGTGATGGAATATTAAAAGTAAGTCTAAGAATAAATTTAAAACTGAATTAGGCATACAGTTCTTGCAGAAATAGTTTAATTAACGGATTTTTACTCGCTAAGAATTAGAATTTTGGGAATTTTTATTTTTTAGTAATTGTTTAATGCCTCATAAACTTGGTACTTTACCAGTAATGAGTATAATTTTAATTGTTCTGACAATTAAGAGTAATTGCTCAAAAACTAACCCATCTAATTACAGTATTTTCTAATTAAAAATAAAAATAGAAACATGCCTTGCTCATTGGCCCAGAAAACTGTTTTTAATCAATAAAATAACATCAGACAAAAGAAGATAAAAGTTCGTCCCAAAGGAGATGCACAAACTAAGGAAATTTCTCAACAAAATGGTAAAAATTAAAAAAAAAACACTTAGCTCAGGAATGCACTTAAACTAACCAATATGAACACAAAAGTCCGACTCGCAGGAACTGCGTCATCTTAGCGCGGTTCCATTCATATCCCTAGTGTTATTTTGTAGACTTAGAATAGAAACAGTTATTACTTTGTTTGCATCATTCCTAATGTAAACAAATATGAAAAAAAAACAACAAAAAAAAAACATGACTTTCGGCTAGGGATGAAACTATCCTAAGCAGAAATTACTCTTTCTGCCGTCCCAAGTTTTGGTCTACGAAGACTCTTCTACGAATATATTTCTAATTTACTTAACTTGCAGTGCAAACATATCCATTTTACTTTTAAATGCAATTAAACAAAATAAAATTGTACATGAAAATGAGAAAGTAGTGTTATTTTTTATTGAACTACGGCCACATTCAACCACAAAATATAATTATATTTCTAGTATAGAATTTGGCTGCATGACTTCCTACAGGTAAAGGTAACTGTCAGCTGTCCTAGAATGCTTGATGAGAACAATGAATCTTGATTTATGAAGTGCAATAACAGCCTACCTGAACCGGCCTACTTCCTCGACCCGGACTGACTCTACACAGAGAATATTTACGTTTTCAGTTCTGTTACAGGTTCAAAGAATTTGTATTTATTCCCCTGCTTTATTGAGAAATACATCCTCCTCCTAGAAGCAATAACAAAATAACAAGAAATAAAAACAGACAAAAAGAACCGTATAAATTACCGAAATCAATTATCGTTTATCAAACTTCTAAGTTATATGTACTTATTTCTCCGTTTGACATCGCCTAATCAAAACTTTCTTCAGAACCTGTTTTCTAGAGCATTTAGTAAGCTTTCGAATGGAAACCATCCGTTTACCAAGATTCTCAACGGTTTTCGAGATACTAACGAAAGTATAAAAGGTTACCAAAACTTTTCTTGTCTGTTAAAAAAATATTTTATTCTAACCCTTCCTTTACTCCAAACGTAACTAAAATTTCAACATATTAGTGTTGATACAATTCGAACATGCAGAAAATGTTTCAACTGAATCCCATAATTTTAAGTACCAAAATCAAAGACAAAAAGAACAGTTCGAATAAGCGAAATCAATTACTTTAAAGTTTTAAGCACTTATTTCTCCGATTGACATCGCCTAATCAAAACTTTCATCAGAACCATTTTTGAAGAGCATTAAGTGAGCTTTCTAATGGTCATCTTCCGTTTCCCATGATTCTCAACCATTTTCGAGATATTAAGGAAAGTATACAAAGTTACCAAAACTTTTTATGTCTGTTAATAAAATATTTTATTCTAACCCTTCCTAAACTCCAAACGTAACAAAAATTTCAACATATTAGTCTTAATGAAAGTAAAACATGCAGAAAATGTTTCAACTGAATCCCATGATTCTAAGTACCCAAACCAAAAACGGTATTCAAAAACTATTTTTCCAATTTTCTCGAAAACGGTTAAAGCTATCGCCTTGAAAATGGTTTCATTCGTTTTCCTAGCCCAAGGAAGCCTATAAAACGAGTACTTACAAGCTTATGAACTCAAAAACGTAAGCGTTTCGATTTTTTTGCGCGAATTTCGCCCCAAACGCCATCTTCCAGTGGGCGGATTCTGCTGGCTAACGAACTTGGCCTTTCAAATTAGACGACGGATTTTTGTACCAAATTTCATCACAATCGGACCATTCGTCTTCTACCTAGAGAGCGAACAGACAAATATATATATATATATATATATATATAAATAAAGCCTTTATTGCATAAGAGGAACAATACAAAAAAAAAAAAAAAAAAAAAAAAAAAAAAAAAAAAAAAAAAAAAAAAAAAAATTCCAAAAAAATAACCAAAATAAAAAGTAATAAAAATTTAAATTCATTTCTTTTTAAATTACTATTTACAAATACATGTTTCTCATGCAGGCCTCCCCTTGATGGGGGTAATGGTCTAACTTCCCTGGCGACCAACCCAACTAGGAAGTGGAGTTCCCTGTTTCTTCCAACACTGCTTTCCATTTGTCTTTGTTCCTGGCAACGTTCATCCAATTCGGACCAGCAACGGACTTAATATATATAATATCCGTAATATAATATATTCCTAGCAACGGACTTAATATATATATATATATAAATAAATATATACATATATATATATATATATATATATATATATATATATATACAAATTTTAACCACCGTTATTTTCGGTTTCTAGGGGTTCTGAAACGCGAAATTTTCTAGTCGGCAGTTCCGGATTGTTTCATTGTATCAACCTTATAAGCGGGGTTCCTCCCTATGGGGGAGGGAGGAACCGCGCTAACAAATGTAAAAAGTCTGTTTTTTTTTTTGTTTTTTTTTTTTTTTTTTTTATCTTAACTAGCATACTCAATGGTTTTAGTACAACGTATTCCTGGCAAATGCGTACCAACCTTTACTTAGTACTTTCAAATGCTGAAAACCAAGTTTTTCAACCGAAATTAAGCCTGCAAAAGTGAACCCTCACATTTTAGCAAAAGTCTAGTCATTCCTAATTGGCAAATTGTACTCATATTCACAGGATTTTTTTTTTTTTTTTTTTTTTTTTTTTTTTAGTTTGGTACTAATATAACTAGTAATAAATACCAACTTTGGTTAAAAGGATGCGAAAATTACTGCCAGTATTAACAAACCAAATAATTTGGTACGAGAGTATCCATATTTTGCTTATATTTATCATAAATCTTGCTCATTAGCTTAGAATATTCAATCGCGAGGTTCGTAGCAAGAAAACAAAAATCACGTCTGTTTGGGGCACTTTAATAAGTATGTCCGCGTTTGTAGATAATTAATAAACCCAGGTGGTAAGCTATAGATAACCTGTCCTAAAATTCTTAGTTAATAATAATGGACGTTAAAATTTAAATAAATAAACAAACCCGGACTCTTAATGGGCCAATTTTTCTGGTTAACGAATTCATCCAATCATTTGTTGGGGAATGAAACAATATTGTTGCTGTCGATATTGTGTTAACTCGCAAAATTATATATGCATCCTGTAGTTATTGCAATATTGAAGAATTTTTTTTACAAATTCTGACAGGAGTGCAACCTTAATAGTGAGCTGGGAAAAAGAAGTTTCCATTAATAATTAATGGGAGCTTCAAGAATTATTTAAGTGAAATTAATCTAACATAATTAGTAAATTAGTTTTTTATTTAAACATTATAAAAAATAAATATTTTGAATGTTCCATTTAAAACTCACTCGTATTTCTCAAGTGTTATTAAATATTTACATAACAGCTTGATGAAGGCCACGATTGCCAGCAAGTAGAAGATAGGTGTCACAATTTGATAAGTTTTTAGTAAAATAAATGAAAGTATTTGTTAAGATTTAATTCCTAATAAATCTGCGAAAATTCTCATTTGTTGACAGAACTTGTGTGCAGTGAAATATACAACAACCCTGTTAAAAAAAAAATAAAGGTAATAAAATCTACTGACAATTGCTATCAAAAATATTCAATTCATTTTTCTAAAGTCAGATATAGAAATTTAAGGTTTCAAAAACATTGTAATAATGTACTTTGCCAAAACAATTTAAAAATCAACAACATAAAGAAAGTATTTAATCACAAATTACATTAAAAAAATGTCGTTTTCTATTGTACAGTTGTAATGAACTTACTCCGGGTAAGATAAAAAAAAACATTATCGATTAAAAAAATAAAATGCGATTTTACACGATTTATTTAATTCTATACATTAATGCGTAGTTCTAAATTATTTTATTGAGGCATGTAGTTCACTAGGCTACTCTTAAGTATCTATCAAGAAACATTCCTATTCAAAACAAGAACAAATAGAATTCCTTTGTGAACAATTGAAAGCCGGTCTCCAATATACTTGCTCCAAAAAGAATACGGATAAAATAATTAATTTTTGTAACATTTAAATAATACAAACCTTCCAAGTTCCCAAACCTAATAACGGAAATTCCAGTCCGTTCGAGAATTTTACAGTTGGAATACTGGGCATGACTTAAGTTGAAAAATCTCAATTGACAGTCGTAGAAGGCAAAGACCGGCTAACTGAAGGAATTCAAGGTCAGCCTATCCTAAATTGCCGCTTATCTACAAAGAGGTTAGATTATAAAACGAAACCAAAGACTACAATATTAACTCTTTGTAATAGACCAAGACAGCATTCTCTCCGAAGGTAAGGAACAAAACACATAAAAACAAAGTGTCTAATGTTTGTTTCAACAAAATGATTTATAGTATAAATTTTATACTCATTTGCCCTTATTTTATCTACGGTAAATTCTCATTTTAGGAGGAAGTTTTTTTTTTTTTTTTAAAGTTTTTAACGTCCATTTATTATTAACTACGAATTTTAGGACGGGTTATCTACAGGTTACCACCCTTTTCTAGCCAGGATAGGGCTGATGCCTTTTCTTTTTTACAAAGAAAAGTCACCACCCCATAAACGCTCGGAGTGTTAAGTGCTCACGCCTTAACACTCACGGCCACCCGGCCTCCTAGGACGAAGTTTCAGTTTATTGTAAACTTTATACAATTATAAAAGTCTAACCTTTGTCCTCTACCACTGCCATATGGTAGAAATATTTCTTCATAATAAAATATTAAAAATGGAAAAGACCAAAGAATAATAGAATTTGATAATCTCTTGAGATCCTAAGGCCCAGCGCGCACATGAGTGATTAAGAACTCAGCATGAAGCTCTTCTCCAAGGAAGTACCAACGAGTCTTGTAAGTTCCAATATAGAGTCTTTTGTCATTCTGTAAAAAGATTCAAACTTTCTATCCTACTGAGACAGCTCTCCAGCTGCCATAAATAGTTTAGAGTTCACATTCTTGCTGAAATAAGGGTTAACCCCATGCTCTATCTGTGCTCTTCGACGTATTCGGTATTGGTAAAGTTATCAACGTCTTCTGAGTGTGACATAGCAAGCTCACACGGCCAAATCAACGCCCAAAAAAACACGTACTGCACTAAATAAACACTCCACTTTTACTGCATTATAGGCGCAACTGATTTACAACTAGCTCTTTGCCAGTCCACCCGTGTGCGGTCAGAAGTTTTGTTTCAGTTGTAAACTGGTATCAGACGCAACTGGTTTGCAACGGTAGTTAAATAAACAGCAAATAACAGTTTGGATGACCGATTTTATTGAGATCGGAGCGGGAAAAGACTAACTTTCTATTCACTTGTTGGTAAAAATGAAGTTTCACACCCTCAAAACCGATTTTTTTCAAATTGTGTACAATAACGTATTTCGCCGGCGCTAATGGCCTAGATGTTGATGCGCCGTAGAAAAAAAAAATAACGTATTTTGATGCACTAAAAACGAATACGTTAAAAAAAAACCTTCGCATTTAACTACGAAAGAAGTAATAAGTACTAAAGTTCACTGTTATGCGGGTTATGAGAGCTAATGTTACCAACTAAATTTGTGACGACTTTAAGGCATACATGCTATGCGTTTCCGCTCGCTACGCTCGCTCAAGAAGATAACAAAACCCCAGTCAATCCAACTCGCTAAAATTAATAGAATTCTAATAGAATATAATATTAAGCACTGTAAACACGCGCATGCGCAGATATGTAACATTGGGAAACAGAACTCTCATTTGAAATGTTCAGAAACCATTTATTCAAAAATATTGTTAATTTTAAGGGCATCCTCACCCGTCGTCACCTGTCGCTTAAGGGCATACGTGCTATGCGTTTCCGCTCGCTACGCTCGCTCAAGAAGATAACAAAACCCCAGTCAATCCAACTCGCTAAAATTAATAGAATTCTATTAATTATTCTATTAACTTTTGTGCTTAATAACTTCTTTAATAGTTAAATGCGAAGGTTTTTTTTTAACGTATTCGTGTTTAGTGCATCAAAATACGATATTGTACATAATTTGAAAGAAATCGGTTTTGAGGGCGTGAAACTTCATTTTTACCCAGTTGGTCGTGAGGCCCTCAAGCATACAACATAGATCGTGGGTGTATATAGAAAAGCATTTCGGGGGTATAGAATACTAAGAATCTTCTTCATCATCCAACGCCCGTCCTTGGCTGTTCAGCCATTCGACGCCGTGCCACTAAGTTACCTTATTTAATTTAGTTTTATTATTTTTATGACATATTTTTACCGATTAAATCGAAATTTGGGGGGGAGCTGCAGCCCCCTCAGCCACCCCCTTATATACGCCCATGACATAGATCATTTAAAATAATATCCTTAATATAAAGTTACCTACTCAAAAACACTCCACACTACCCCCCCTCCCCTTCAAATTGGATGATATAACACAAAAAAAAAAACACTAATATATTTTAGAAAAAAAAAAATACTTTATCTGAGTTCATATTTTGCTGAGCGTCAAAGATTCGGAAATACTTCAATACTCTTGTTTAATTCTTGAGAAAGGTAAACAAACAGTAATCCTCTTGAATAACCAGTTCAAACAAGATAAGTTGTGGAAAAATATTTAGTGCTGATAACGAAACCAATGATTGACTTATTTCTCTTGCAATAAAAATATTATGATTATAAATGCATCGTATGAACATGAATATATCTTAGTGAATATATTTTCAAACGTTTAACTTGTAACAAATTTATTAGAATTAAAATGAGAGAAAAAAAGCTTTATAAAATCGAAGCTGGTAAATGAAGCCTCCACGAAACAGTTCTCCCTCCCCTTCATAGCCGATGAAGAAGGCTAGGCATGTCAAGCCTAAACGTAGGCGTAAATACAACTCATTTTAGTAGTAAAATGTAGTTTTATTCAGCAAATGACCGAACCCCGATGACCTTTATCTCAACGGTCGATTAACTTCTTCTTTCAATGTGCCAGTAGAATTTTAATCGTTGTTATTCTTTAGCATTTTCCGAAGGCATTGAGGTTGTTTGAATACTTGGGTCTTTTCAGGCCCGCCACATGGGGGGGGGGGACAGCCGGGTACAGTTGTCCCGGGCCCGAGCGCCATGGGGGCCCGGACCGGGTCTCGCTGAGTGGAAAAATTGTATAGGTTATGAGCTTGTAAAACGAACTTGCACCGATTGTCAGCTTTTATTCTCATTTCGCTCAAAACTCAAGATTAAAATAATTTTAAAATGTCCAAAGTCCTTTAGCAAAGTACTAGAATTTTCAGTCTGGCTCTGAGACGTGGGGGCCCGGCTCTGAGATGTGGCAGCCCTGGGTCTTTTTGCGAAGACCACACCCAGTTAGTTCTCCAGTTACTTGTGAAGTATCTGTAGTGATTATAACGTTGATTCAGCGCATGCTCATTACTCATTAGCATTTCTATTGGCCTATTCCTATGGGCAATTCTATTGGTTGTTGCTGGTAGTAATGTAAACTTCATCACTCTTGTCAATCGAACTCGCAAAAAATAATAGAATTCTATAAATGCTTGCAGAAATGTATTCTGGTTATTTTCATTTATGCTTTACAAGCAGGGACCGAAAATAACTATTAATTTTTATTTCAAATGAGTTTCACTTAACCTTTAATTTTTATTATTAAAAAAAAAAAAAAAATCAGTCCCGTAACAGGCCACAAGGGCCCAGAGGGGCAGATACTGTAGAGGTATCTGATTCTTGACCATACGACACACTAGGGAGATAGTGTGGTCAATACTATGCTCCGGCCGCCTGATTTTCCCCTTGGCTGCTTCGACTGCTAGAGTCATTAGCACCCAAGGTACCCATTATTAATTAAATTAATTAAAGGCTGGGTGAGCCTAGGGACGATCTGGGACCCCAAATCCAACCCTCGAACGGCAGCACTAGAAGAAAAAATCTTTAGTGCGCGCTCGGGTTTTGAACCTGGTCCTCCAGTTTATTAGTCGAGTGCTCTACCACTGAGCTAACCTCGCCCCAATTTTTATTATTACGAAATAAAAATAAAAATTCCACCGTAATTGATATATTTTATTATTTTTTAAAAAATATTTTCTAATAATTTTTATTTCAAAAACTTAAAAATAAAAATTATTAGTGCCATAATGAAAGTAATTCACAAAAACAAATTGTAGAGTATACAATATATACTCATACAAATCAATTGGATTTAGACGAACTTTGATTCACTCACATAAACAAATAACTTCTGATCAACAAAAGGTTCCAAATCAAGTATTTATTTATTTATTCCGAGGATAAGAGATATTTAATAAATGAGTTTCCCTTAACCTTTAATTTTTATTATTACGAAATAAAAATAAAAATTTCATCGTAATTGATATATTTTATTATTTTTTAAAACAATTTTTTAATAATTTTTATTAAAAAAACTTAAAAATAAAAATTATTTCATAACAGTTATTCATTAATTTTAAAAATATAAATTATGAAGTAATTTTTTTGTCATAATTTTTATGAAACATTTAATTTTTATTTCGGTCCTTGTTTACAAGCCTAAAAGTATTAGTACTTACAAATAAAGGTTATCTAACGGTTAGTTAGAAACCATATTATATAAATTTAGTAATCAAAAAAGGTTACTTTAAGTAGTGATTGCAGTGATTTTAAATACTTTTCATTACTATATTTATATAATATGGTTCGTAACCTTAGATAACCTGTAAAGAAGGAATAGATAACCTGCAAAGAACCTGTAAGCTAATCCATCAAAATCACTGTATAATATCACGACAGATATTTCAAAATAACTGGATGTGGTCTTCGCAAAAAGACCCGAATATTTTAGCGCGTTTCATCCCTCTCTCTCTCTGACTTGATGACGCAATCCAGAAGTACCGCCCGTTTCCCATACATCATGGAACCTAAAATCTTGCTTTTCCTTGAGATATTGGATTAGGAGTTTACATTTTTCCCGAAAGATCAAAACAAAACAGCAGTTTATCGTCATCAAGTATGTGAGTAGTCTTGTGAAGCCGGGGATTGCTTTGCCCACAGCTCTGTCGTGATGGTATTGATCTTACAATTAGTCACTATAAAATCCTAGTTATTCTTCTATATTTTTTTAATTCTACCCGTAATAAATTCGTACAGCAACAATTTCAATTCGTACAGTTCAAATAGAATCCATGACTTGAGTTATTGAAATCCCTCTTTTTATTTAATGGTGAGCATGACCCATGTATTTTATTTTAAGAAAAAACTAAGACACTAGTTATAAGTGTTATGTATTGACTATGCACAACCTCTATGGAGGTATCGATGGTGTTAAAGGCAATGCTACCTGTATATGTCCTGTCCTGGAGTCTATAGTCGGTCTGTCTTCTGTCTATTTAATATTGTACAATAGGTTATGTCTATACCATAATACAGTCTCTTATTATTAAGTTCTAATATAGTGTCTTATATTGCCCTCGATCCTTATTGGAAACATATCAATAAAAACGGAAACACTCTAAAATCCTCCTCAAAGTACTTGTTCGTTTTATTTATTTTTATTTTTTTGTGGATTTTATTAGGGCAATAATAATAATAATAATCTGAGCAGCAATCATTGCCACCACTATCAACTTTACCGACGCCGAGGAACAGCTACTGGAAAAAGGACTGAAACACAACCTACCATAGAAGAACATAAGGAAAATAATAGAAACACACATACCTACTTGACGCAGAAACAGCCATTAAATACATTCCCACTGAGAGAAAACAACAAGTACGAAACAAGGTAGCAGACATATATAAAACAACGGACAAACCATAAACAGTCACACAATGAAGACAAAACTATAAAAAGCAATAAACTAATCCTTACTAAAGCAGACAAGGGAAAGGTAACTGTCGTAATGACAAAGGAAGACTACATAACTAAAACAAATACATTCATCACTAACACACACTGCATTAAACTAAAAACAGACCCAACAGACACTTATCAGAGACAGATAAGAGACACGCTTAAACGAAACCCACACATCATTGACGGACTACAATACAAATACATCAACATGAACCCGTGACCACCACAAACTATATCGACAGACCTAACAAATATAACATAACGGAGTGTACAAACTAACATGCACTTGTGACCACACATACATCGGACAAACAGGACGCAAACTAAAGACAAGATATGCAGAACACATACGATCTTTTAAACAGAACAAACGTGACTATAACTACGCTAACCATTTACACGAAAACGCACACGACCCTAGCAACATACAAAACAGCATTACACTCCTACACAGACAAAAAAAGGACGTACAATTGACATATTAGAGAGCATGGAGATATACAAACAACGATACATCAGCGGAAACATTATAAATGAACAACTAAAACTAGCTCTGACACAATATTCAGACCACTCAAACTACTTAAACGAACAATCAAACGAAAAACGGCAGACACAACATTACTTCCAACAACTAAACGACAATGTACATAACATAAAAATAAAAACAGAAAAACTAAGGAAGATAAATATAAAATCAACCTTATTCCAAATACCAGCGTACAACGGACTGCCTGCACAGAATACGGACAAACAAACTACCTGGACGACCCTTCACAGAAGTTCGAAGAAATTCAAACAACAGTCTTGTTTAATTGAAAGTATGTAGTTTTAATTTAAAAGGGCGTTGCCGGAGGCGAACCCCCGACCACGTCCCCCGCCAGAGCTGCGATAACCCGAGAGAGCATCCTCCGTGAGGAGAATTGCAGCTGGCGTTAGTAAGATCCCAGCCTATAACCCAGCCCTTAACAAGGACCACAGATGCACAGTGCTTCTTCTTCAGTACCACTGCCGGCTCCCAGCAGTCATGAGGGTACCTGCTGAAGCAGCAATCCATCTACAGTCCCTGCTATAGAGTCAGGCCACATTCTGAAACCCTACTCATTTGTCTCTCCCGGGTTTTTTTTTTTTTTTTTTTTTTTTTTTTTTTTTATAATTTATCAAATTTATCGGGATTCGAACCGGTGACCTTTACCTTTTAAACATGGTGCGTGTTTTAACGCTCTCGGCCACCGAGTTCTCAATCATAAAACTTCAATATGTTCCCCTTATCTTGCATACAGCTTTTAGAACTATATATAATCGATTAAATTTTCTAATATTTAACTTTGAATAGAACAATTGAAAACCATTAAATATTTTTTTGAAATGAAATATAATTTTCAAAACATATGGTACTTGTTATTGAGGTTAAGTCCCGCGAGACATTTTGAAAAACCTAATTTAAAAAAAAAAGTGAGTGAGCAAGCCGAGTGGCGACGATACCTTCATTTTGCGTTTATAAGCGGGTGGATGGCCCGAACGTTGGTCAGTTCTATTTGAGCTACCGAGGTGATAACTTCAGGGCCACCACATGGGGGAGACAACCGGGTACAGTTGTCCTGGGCCCGGGCACCGTGGGGGCCCGGGCCGATCCTCGTTAATTGGGAAAAAAAGAACCGAAAGTGACCTTTGCAGCACCGATTGTCGGCTTTTATTCTCATTTTGCTCAAAACTGAAGATGAAAATAATTTTAAAATGCCCAAAGTCCTATAGCAAAGTACTAGAATTTTCATTCTGGCTCTGAAAGGGTGGGCCCGGCTGTGAGAAGTGGGGGGCCGTGATCTGGTCCCGGGCCCGGCTCTGAGATGTGGCGGCCCTGGATAACTTCGACAAACGATATCCTTGCGAACTGCTTGTTATTTTATTTATTTTTTTTTTTTTACGGCGCATCGACATCTAGGCCATGAGCGCCGTAGCAAACTGCTAGTGCCGTCAATTTGTTTTGTGTGCATTTTGAGTGCTTACTAATCATATTTTGTTATGAAGTTTATTGGACGAAAATTCTGGTGGAAAGAAACGAAAATCAGATGCAGTGTGTTGCCACTTTCAAGAAAAATGGACTGAAGAATCCTTTTTTATCTTGCACAGTGGAATGAACTGCTTTGCTCTGTAATGAATCTATTTCAGTGATGAAAGAATTGAATATAAAGAGTTTATACTCAACTAAGTATCCTATTCTGCGCTCATTGACAGGACAAATAAGAAAAGGCAAAATTCAGACGCATACCGCAAATTTGGACAGCCGCAAATGTTTCAAAAACAAACAACACAAGCTAAGAACACACCATTTTGTGAAAGCTTGTTTTACAGCTAGTTCAAAATTGGAAAAATTAAAAATATTTGCCGAAGGAGAATTTATCAAGGAGTGTGTGTTAGAAGTTTGCACTGTTTTGTGACCTGAAAAGAAAAATGAATTTGAAAAAATTAGTTTGTCATGACGAACTATTGTCCGACGTAAAGAAATTATGCCTAATGTTATAAAAACAACATTGACCGAACGTATGATTGGTTTTCATTCATTTTTAGCATTAGTCGAGAGGACTGGTCAACTGGCTATATTTATTTGAGGTGTTGATAAAGAGTTCACTGTTCCTGAAGAATTGCTCCAGGAAAGGTCACCGGCCCGGGAGTTAAAAACACCCTACGGTTCCTTCCAAGGAAGAAACATTCGGAGATTTACCTGAACTCCCAAGGAGGTCAGGTCCCGTGCCTGCGACATAACCATCCTACGGTTCCTTCCAAGGAAGAAACATTCGGAGATTTACCTGAACTCCCAAGGAGGTCAGGTCCCGTGCCTGCGACATAACCATCCTACGGTGCCTTCCAAGGAAGAAACATTCGGAGATTTGCCTGAACTTCCAAGGAGGTCAGATCCCGGGCCTGCGACATAACGGCTCGCCGTTATCTGTGCAGGTGAACAAGGGCCGCGACGAAATACTGATCCCAAGTTCAGGAACACTCCCAGCCACCTCGTGGGATAGACCTCGCACGATTTCCCCGGACGTCTCCCTCCTACCTAGGTAGGATTGGGCCCAGTCTCCTCCGCTGGCCGGTTTAATAGTGACTGCAGTGTGCGCTCCAAAACGGAAGGGGGACGTGCATAACGTTTTAAGTCATCAACACATTCCAGCCTATAACCACAATCCATGGGCTCATCAAGATGAGGACATCCCCACAAGCAACCGGGTTTTCGCTGCGATATGACCACTATGCTGCGACAGGTGAACCACAGCGTGGCCCCCGCCACCAACACCACCCGTAGTACCATTTTTGAGAACCCATGATGCTAAGCACCATTGGCTTCTATCACCAGGAATGGTCACCGGGTTAATAGTGACTACGAATTTAAACCACCCAATCTCTCACATTCTTCGGCTACGAACTCTGCCCGATCCTATATAAGTAATAGTATCGTCCGACACAGTAAATGTGCCCTTGGTAGCTGGTACTTTTCATCGTGATAATTGATTCTATTTCATTTTATTTTAAAAGAAGCAATGAAGATTTCAAAATTGTTGAATAATTTTTATGGTTGCAACTTCAATAGCACCACGTCCTCATAAACCCATTTCTTCGGACTTATTAAAAGTTATTGTACATTTTGGACCTTGTCTTTTTTCATTACACATACAATTTTTATCTATAATTCAATTTTAATTACAAAGAACATTTGTAGGCTTCCTTAGCTTAAGAAAAAAAATTAGTTCATTGAATAAAATAAATGAAATTATTATAAGATTGTGACCTTTTTTTGAGCATAATTTATTTAAAAAATGGCAGAACTTCAAACACTTTAACCTCACACGAATATCCACGATTTTGAGTGTTTCCATTTAATATTCTGTTTCCATATACTTGAAGGCAAGTTGCTTTAAAAGTAAATATGATAAGTGTCATCCACCGGGCAAGATAGTTTTTATATGAGTCAAAAGTGTTTTTATTTAACAAATGAGATTATCTTCATCTGTATGAAAAAATGTTTAGCAATGAGAAATGAATGATTTTTTTAACTTTTTAATAAGAGCATTTAAGACATGTATGTAACTGTCATAAGAAACATTTATGTTAAACTTTTACATATCCTTTAAATAAAAGTTGTAAGTATAAACAATTGCAAATTATAATGAATGCTTTTAGTTATTATCCCCTTGAAGATACAAGCTGAAGATTGGAAAAAGTTTTCAATAGATCTATTCATTTTTTTACAATTATGAGTAAATTTTAAAGCAAAATGATCTTATATAGATTCCTCTGTCTAAAATCCTATCAGTTTTTTATGATTTCCTACAATTGTTACTCATTTCTGCCAAGAGAAAGTTGGTAGGGTAAGAGGTATACCTAAAGTTAGGTTTGTATTTTTAATTATACAGTGGGTCAAAAAATTATTCATACACCTTCTTTATTGGCTGTAATTTTTGTTGTTCTTTTTTTTAACGCAAAATAACAACATATAGTTATAAAAGAGGGGTTTGACATTAATTTTATAAATCATTGAAATGTAATACCTAATAGAATTAAATCAGTAGCAAAAATTGAAAATTTTATAAGCAAAAAAATTATTCATACACCTATTAAACCAAAAAAAAAGATTCTACTAAAATATTTTCAGTTCTTCAACCCCCTTCCCCTCCCTTACTAGGATACCCTTTCTGATTTATGACAGCTTGACGTCCCCTGGGCATTGTTTCTACGCGTTCGTTATTCTCCTGACGTCGATTTCTGCCCAAGTTTTCTAAAGGTTATAAATTAACTCTTTCCCTAAATAGCATGAACATTTCGAAATTGTTAACTCCAACAATGCCCATAAATGTTCTGAGGTGTTAAGATCTGGTGATTGAGGTGGTGTTTACAGCATTTGGCAAACATTGTACAATAGCCATTCTGTTTTTTTACCGGTATGATTGAGAGTACCTACCTTTCGCACATGTTTTGTTTAAATTACCTTGCAACACATTCACATAGTTCTCAGTATTCAAATAAACATTAATTTTTGAAAGTTCGCCAACTCCACTGGCGCTGATGCAACCTCAAACCATGACATTACCCCTGCCTTGCTTCTCAGTAGGTTGGAGATGGTTTGCTTCAAAAGCTCTGCTCTTTTGCCTCCAAAAAATCTCTGCTCGAGGGATTTGTAAACATTGAACTTCCTTTCGTCCGAAAACAACACATTTTTCCAAAATGAAAGCTGTTTTTTACTCATGATCCCGGGAAAACGTAATTCTTTTTTGTCAAATTTATAAAAGTTATTTTATTAAATGCTCTACCTCTATATCCCGCTTTATGTAGCCAGTGCCTCACGGTTTAAGATGTTACAGAGTTCCGACAACATGATGCGATGTATTCTGCTAGTTCGGGAGCAAATAATTTGAGTTTTTTTTGCAGCTTTCTGCACGATTTCTCGGGAATCACACACTCGCCAAACGTTTTCTGTCCGTGTGTTTTTTCTTGTCCACTGATGAGGTTTTTAATTATATATATATATATATATATATATATATATATATATATATATATATATATATATATATATACATACATATATATATATATACATATATATATATATATATATATATATATATATATATATATATATATATATATATATATATTGCTTAGACGCTTAATACATTCCCAGCTTTCATAAGAAGCATCGGTAACTCAGCCCTTATTCAAAAAGTTTTTAGATTTCATGTTTAAGATAAGAACTCAGCTCCTTAGATTTGCGATCTATTTCGCTAGAATTATCTTAGAATATTGAGGTTTTAACTGTTTCCCATGTTTAGATAACACATTCTGTTTCATAAGAAATAAATAATTATTGGTATTAAGTTGAATCATTGGCACATGATACAATTTTAGAGTTATCATAACGTCTAATTTAATTGTATGAATAATTTTTTTGCATGCCAAAGTTTCTTTTTTTGTTATTAATAGAATTGAGCATGTTTTTAATTTTTGGTTTTGCGTCAAAATAAAGGGAAATGTTAATTGTTATTATTAGCAGCAGTTAGTTTGGGTTAAAAAAATAAAATAAAACATTTTTAGCTAATAAATTAAGTGTATGAATAATTTTTTGACCGACTGTAAGTGTTAAATGTTTAACTTTCTGTCTCTTATACATTAAGGAAATAAATTGAAATTGATGGAGATGTTTATTGCTTATTACAAATAATGTTTTGAAGATCTAAATAGGAAAAATAAAATTTCTTCATTTCTTTTGTATTTTTCATCAACTTGAAATGGTTTGATTTACGTGGGCCCATGTGCACACTTCACGAAAAAGATTAAGGTTTACTAGAATTCCTCATTGAATGGGTAATCTTTGTGGTTATCAGTCCTGAAACAGATTAAAGTAATACATAAATATATATATGTATATCTTGGTTAAATCTTTAAGACAAGATATCTTGGTTTAATCCAAAGAGTCGGTTACTTCTGGGGATTCTGAGGTTGTAATAATGATCACTTTGTATGTGTGATTGTACACAGTGATGTTTCCTCGTAGTTTTTTTTTTGTATTTAATCATGAATATGGTGGTTGATGATCCCAAAGGAGTCTACCAATATTTGTTCAGCTAAGAGCGCGAGGCTATTTATTTTCAAACACTAGAGTTATATCATATGCTAAAACACTTACATGTCAAATTTTACCAAATGAGCATTCCTGTCTAAGGCATTCAATGCCTTCATGTCTTCCTTGGAAATGGTGAAATCAAACACTTCAAAGTTACTTTCAATGCGAGATTTAGTAACTGATTTAGGAATTACAGGTAAGCCTCTTTCGATCTGAAAGTTAGATATTAGTAATTATTTTTGGTATTTACAAATTCAAGTAAAAAAGAGAATATTTCCTCAGATTTTTACCTGATATCTGATAAGAATTTGAGCTGGAGTCTTTTTGTACTTGTCTGCAAGAGTTTTTAACAATGGCTCTTCGAGGAGAACTGGCTCGTCAGGCTGAACGGAAGGTCTATCAGGTGAACCTAGAGGGCTGTATGCTGTCACTGAAATGTTTCTTTCGTGGCAATAATCAACGAGGCGCTGTTGGTTTAAATAAGGGTGACACTCAATCTGAAACAATAAAAATTACAAAGAAATAATTAACGTTACTTGAAAGAGGCTGATTGGTGATGGTTAATTATCATGTAGGGACATGAAAATACCAACCTTTGCTGTTGCAATATTTACTATTTACACGTTCCAGAGCAATTAAGGACCTCGTCTCAACATCAGTGCCTGCTCTTTATGTTGTGTATACAAGCACTGATGGTGGGTGACATTATGTCTTGAAAGCACTCTGGATGCATGAATAAATAAATTTTACTAACAGTGATGAGTAGCCTTTTCATTTCCTTAAATGAAAATTGAGTAGTGGTCCTCACAGATTTTACAGTGGAACAAAAGAGATGAAAATAATGTTTTTTCATAGTTTTCTTTTAAATAATAGCTCCATTAACATTGTTTTATTGAAAATTTGTTCTTTAGTGAACTCTGAAGGACGATTCCAAATAATACAGCCAAGCTTTTTTTTTTCTAATGTGTTTTCTGGCATTTGACGGCCCAATCCGGAAATACTTACAATGCTCATAAACCATTGGTCACAAAAAAAAAAAAAAAAAAAAAAACATTCAAATTCATATTAACATTCACAAGTGCCTGACAACATTCTGTCCACAAAAATTGTTCAATTTAAAAAAAAAATGGTACAATAATACTTTGTATAGAACGAAAGGCCTAGTTTGTAACCAGCAGAATGCACCCACCATTGGAAATCACACAAAAACAATTATAGCTTTTACGGTATTGCATTAATAGACTTCCAGGTTTTTATTTATTGGTATTTTGATGTGAAAAATGTTGCATATATATAAATGTTTCAGATTTAGTTACATTTTATGATAAGAGATAGACCAATACTGGTTGGACACCGCCTTCCATTCTTTGACCCCCTACTACCATCCTCAACTTGATAGGAGGTTAAAAACTCCTCTTCCCCCACCCACTCCTTTCCTCAAACTTACCTTGATCAAGCACAGTCAGAAATGATTACGCATATGTGAGGCATAGTTCTCTATCTTCTCACCAGTAAGCCTATTTTCATAATGTATTTGTTAATTTTATATCTGGATCCATGTTACCCATATAGGGCTTAAACTTGTATTGATCTACCTCTTATTTAAGTTCTAGCTATAGCACATACTTACTGTATAATGTTATTCTGTTTTTTGAATCTTTTTTGTATATATGTATGTTAGTATTAACTCACTTGTTTTACCAGCCCTGAAGAAAACTTCGGCAAACAATAAAACGCATTTTCACATAAAAAATGTAGTTTTATTAAGACACAACGACCGAACCCTGACAATTTCTACCTTCGCATCACCAACATTCAAAGATCTCCTCTCAATGAAATCAAAAACCCTTTCACGCATACAGTAGAACTTGGATAATTCGAACCTCTAGGGACAGATAAAAAAGTTCAAATTATCCAAAATTCGAATTACAAAAGTTTTTGAAAATAAAGGGGTAAAAAATTGAATTTCATATTTTCTCACATTTTATTTATACAATAACAAATATTTCATCAATTAATGATTACGTACATATGTAACAATAATTTATAAAAAAAGTAAAAATAAAAGTCTATTGTTTTGAAAAAAGTCATTTTCATGGCCAAAAATATTATCATTATTTTTCAGGTAAGTTGATTAAGTGTTAGGAGGAATTCTAAAGCCCCTGGCAATTTCAGATTTTTTCTTTATTCCATTTTCAACTTCTTTAATTGCAGCTATTTTCTCTGGCAAAGTTAAAGTTTTATAACTGGTAGGCTTCGACATATTAAATCAAGAGGTCACTGAACTGCACTGTACACCGGAAATTCAAGGCACAAACAATACAACAGATCTAGACGCTGACTCACTTATAACTGAATAAGAAAGGAAGATGGGAGGGATGGTGGAAGGGAATTCTAGGATAAAACGACAGGATGGTGTATGTAACTACAACCCCTGGAAGGGAGGAAGCGCAACCCTCCACATTGCAGAACTCCTAGACTCCATGATCTAGACCAAGAGTCATTCCATGTCAAATCAACACACTTTTTTTACCTCTCATAGATGAAACCGCCGCGCTTCTTGTCCCGGAACCCCTACATCCGTAGCTTACTATCCTTCTTACCCAAGGGGACAATATTTAAACAAAAAAATTAAGATCGAACATCTCCCATTGGTAAAGACTCGAAAAAATTCGAATTTTATTCGAATTAACCACGATTTTTTTACATTGTTTATTCCCTAAATTCTAGGGACCGAGAGAAATATTCGAATTAACCACGATTTCGAATTATTGAAGTTCGAATTATCCATGTTCCACTGTATTTCAAAAGGACGTTATGAATAAAGCAAAGAAAAATTTACAAATATTCATGAATTGCTAAGATTAAAATGAATACCTGATTGTTCACTGGATTTATTTTTGCTACTTTCAAAATGTCATCAATTTGCTTATGGTTGAAATTTGATAGTCCAATAGATCTGGTCAAGCCCAAGCGCACACATTCCTCCATACCTGCCCAAGTTTCAGTAAAATAACTGTCGCTTGGTAAGATCTTCATGTTCTTATCCATAGGAAACAAATCATCACCTTCCTAAATAAAATTTAAAAAAAAAACTTTTATCTATCTTTTATTATTCGATAAATATGATATTCTAATTTGTTCTACAAAATTCCACTTACTTTGAAACCCATTGGCCAATGAATGAGATACAAATCTAAATAATCAGTACCAAGGTTTTTTAATGTTTTCTTTAATGCAGGGACCACCAACTCTTTTTTATGTTCAGTACACCAGAGCTGAAACCAAAATAACAATAATTGTAAAATATTCTTAGAAGAAAGGAAATAAAATAAACACTTTAAATGCATTATAATTTTATTTATTTTATTAACTTGGAGAGCTCCACAGCTATGGTGATCTGCCCAAAAATAATTTATATAAGTAATAATAAATAATTTTATAAATTAATTATAAGCCCAGAATCAGCAGCAGAATTTGAAAATAACCAGTAGGTCATGGAAAATGAATAATGATAATAAAAACATATAAAAAATAAATAAAACATATCATTTAAATGATAGTAATAATTAGTAACCTCAATGATGTTTTTGGATTAGAATAAATCAGAGGTATATTATTGTGAAAGGAGAAACTTTTACATGGATTGTGATGCAACTAACAGGAATATAAAAGGCAATTGTGAGATTTTATGAAAATAAAAGTAAGTCAAAAGCAAAAATAATTAAATGGATTACAGCAGGTATCATGCAAACTGACATTTTACATCAAGATACAAACAAGCTAAATATTTTTGATTGGAAATTCAGTCAGAGGGAAATTATAAATAAGTACGACTCGCAGGAACTGCATCATCTTAGTGAGGTTACGTTTATATCCCTAGTTCCATTAGAATAGAAGCAGTTATTGGTAGTGTTTGATCTTTCGTTAAAAATATAAATTAAATCTTAAAGAGAGATAAATTAAATTAAAGAAAGCGCAAGTGACAGACAAATATATATTTATATGTATTTGTCTGCTCACTCTCCCACCGTCTCAAAAATAGTCAAATTTTGGTGAAATTTGGTACAAAAATCTTTTGTCTAATTTGGAAGGTCAAGTTCATTAATCAGCAGAATCTGTCCACCGGAACATGTGTGATGTGCAGATACTTGTTTTATAGGTAAATGCTCACATAAGCTGTTTGCTCCTATGGGTTGCTGGGTAGGGGGGGGGGGGTTAATATGTCATCCAGACCATTAAAACAGGATAATTTAATAACCATTTAGTACAAAGGTTCGTGGCGGTCAAAATAGTAAAGATTGATTTACATGAAGTAGCTTCTATTTTTGTAGAAATAATCCAGAAAGAAAACTAAACAGTACTCCAAGCAATATTTGCTTCTCAAAGATTTAATGGGCAATTGAGCTTAACACTTATCATAACAAAAGTCATGACAATTAACAAAAGTAATTGGGGCTACTTAAATAAACCCTTACTAATGATTTTTTTTTTTTTTTTAGACACACATTTATACAATAATATTTAAATGAAGAAAAGATAACCAAAGCCACTTCGTGATGTTGATTCGGCATCATTGACCTGACAAATAACAAAGAACATACAAATAATTGTATCAAACACAACATGACTACATTATAACCTCTACAGAAACTAATCCAATAATGTTATAATGTTATCTTATTATTGCTTAAGTTGATTCACCAACATGATGTAAAACTTTAATAAAATAAAATAAACTAATGATTTTTTTTTATTGGGCAATTAAACAGGTATACTGTGGCAAAATCTGTTGTGGCTCCATTTCTTGAAATGTAACAATAATACAAATCAAGTTGAGGACTATCCCTTCAGAATTCTCATATTACTTTATTACTTCAAGTCAATGTTTCGGACTGCTTGTCTATATTCAGAAATGCGTGATCCATCAATTTCAAATTTAACATGTCATAATTGAAATCAAATTATTCCTTTAAGGAATCAAGTCCATTACTAAATAGATATAAACAGATTTATAAATTCCCATATTGCCCCTACCATGTCAAACTGTCGAATATGAAAAATCTCAATTTTCAAATTTGATACTTTACTCTTGCATTGCGGACAAAAAGGCTTGTGGAAATGTTTTTTTTTTCGTTTTTAACGGCGCATCAACTATGTTGGCTATTAGCGCCGGGCTATCTACAGGTTGCCAACCTTTTATAATCCCAACAGCACGTGGTCGGTCACCCGCTTGTGGAAAATTGTCAAAACTCTAGGCTCTTTAGAATTGCCGGTCTAGAGACGCCAAAATGTGTCACATTCGTTAGTTTGAAAGTGTAAATATTTATGCAGTTAGTATATCGGAATCAACAAACTATCAAGAATACCACATTCGACAATTTGAAAAGACGATCTAAGAAAAATCACTTATTAGCACCAAGATGCAAACTCATGAATATGATTTTTTGGTAATTAAAAACCAGTAAACAGTTTGTTCATAATTTCACCTTAAATGATTAACAATATTTATAGAAAAAAATATGTAAAATTGTCCTTTTGTAAAGGCGCTGATTTTGAAATCACTATTAAAGCTTTATCTTGCTCTCTTGAAAAGTACCGATTTTCATATTCGATAGTTTGACAAGGTAGGGACGATATGCTCACAGCCATTTTAGAAGAAAATTATCAACACACTAGTAGTATGTTGATATATATTTCATAATGGACTTGATTCCTTATAAGAATCAATTTATTTTAATTATGAAATGTTAAATTTTACTGTATTTATTGATGGAACACGCATTCCTGAAGATGGACAAGTAGTCCAAAATATCGAATTGAAGCAATAAAGAAATATGAAAATTTTGAAGGGATTTTCCTCAACTTGATTTGTAATATTAGTTAATACCCTTCACCATTTAATCAAAATGAATTGTAACAAATTACTAACTTTTACAGTTGACTTCTGTAACACATTATTCTAGGGATTATATATATTTTGGGCTCTAATATAACAAAAAAAAAAATGTAAAACATTTATTTTTACCTTACTAGTTATGAACAAATCTTCCCGCTTCACAACGCCTTCCTTTATCTTCTGTCTGATGGCTTCACCAACCTGTTCCTCGTTGCCATAAACATGAGCACAATCGAAATGCCTATAGCCAACATCTATTGCAACTTTTACTGCTGCGGTCACTTCGCCTGGTTGCGACTACGAACAACAATTAATTTTGACTTCTTAATGAATTTAAAAAAGAAAAAATATCAGTAAAAGTTTCACTTACCTTCCATGTTCCAAGACCGAGAATAGGATACGTATAACCATTGTAGAATTTAATATTTGGCACTTTAACCGCCATGTCAGGTATAGGATGGAACAAGAACAGCCTGTAAATAATACCCACCTAGAACAAGATCTTACAAGCAACTGACTCAGTCAACACCCTTTTAATAAAGCATGGATATTGCTGATAAGATCTATGGCTCCGATAATAAGTCAATTAGAAAAGAATGGGAGTTGTTAACCTTGAATTATTGATAACTTTTTTTTTTATGGTCCTTATTGTGTGCAAACTTATCACTTTCAGCTAAAAATACTTCACTAAAATACTTTAATTCTACTTTATTAATATATACATAAAATATGTTTTATGTGTGTGTGTGTATATATATATATATATATCAGTGTTGGGCAAAAACCATACATAATAATGAATAAATCTGTTATTTCATTCTGAATATTGAATAATTTTTCATTCATTATTCAGTCAATTCAATGAACAACATAACTTCTTATTTTTATTCATTATTGAATAAAAATGATTTATTGAATGACAATTTTTATTGAATAAAAATGATTTATTGAATGGAATTTCTTGTTAAATGCAAGTGATTTATTTTAACAATCTTTTCTAATAAAAATGACTAAGTTCATTAAAATTGTTCTTACTTTTAATGAAAATTATTTATTCAAGTAATATTGTTTACTGAACTTAAAGAATCTGAGTTTGTTGTTCCGTGAACCACATTATTTTAAATGTATAAAATTAATGAATGAAGAATGAAAAATAATTAATTATTCATTAATTAAAAAAAATCAGTCAATGAATAAAATGTTATTCAATAAACATTTATTGAATAATGAGCCAACCCTGTTATACATAGAATAAAAAATAAATCAGTGGATGAATAACTTAATCAATGAATGAATTCTTATTCAATACAAATTTATTTGAATAAAAAATTTATTGAATAATGCCCTACTATCTATATTTAAGCATTAAAATTATGTTCCAGAGGAAATGGCTATAATACTTAAGCATTATTTTTTATTTTTACTTTTCTCCCTTCCCGTTTGAGTTCATTCTTAATAAATAATTATGAAAAAAGATGTATGCAAGGAAATGAAAATTTTGAAATTTTATTATATTATTTAAATTTTAACGTCCATTTATTATTGATGAAGAATTTTAGGATGGGTTATCTAAAGCTTACCACTCTTTTCGTACCAGGATAGGGCTGATGCCTTTTCTTTTTTGGAAAGAAAAGCCACCACCCCTAGTGGGAATTGAACCAACGACCTTGAACACAAAATGCTCACACCTTAGCACTCCAGGAAGGTCCGGAGTGTCATGAAACTAATAAATACATTGATTATTAAATGAAGCATAATATTTTGTATGACTGAGATTTTAAATTTTAAATCCATATATTCTTGTTCTAATAACTTGTTTTTGTTTCTTCTAAATATTTATTTTTTCAGAATTTTTTTAAATATTATTAATTAAGACCGGAAACTGCTGAACTCGATGAGCTAATCACCTTAAGTTGTGGATCTCATAAATATGTACATAAATTGAGTTAATATCTCATTTTTACAACCCCCTATCACCTTGTTTATGATAATTAAATCCATTTCTGTCAATATAAAAAACAAGAAAAGTAAGAAATATATATATTTACTAGCTGTGTCCGTGGCTTTGTCGGTGTGGAATAGTGACTTCGGGCAGCATTTTTTTATATATCTTTTGGTTTATTTTGTATTACCAAAAGATATATTAAAAAAAAAAAGTATTATTAACACCATCGTTTGGGTATTGAAAAAAAAAAAATCTACTTCCTAGTAATGATTCTCTATGCACGACATTAGACGTATAGCCATTGGAGATCAAAATAACTAAGAAATAGCGGAAAATATGTCACAATAATTCAAAAGCTTATTGCATTCATTATGAATTTTGTTGTTGTTTGATTTCTCATATCCCTTTTTCATAGTTGGGAATAAGAACCAGGTCAGACGAGTAAGGTGTGTGGGGCAGTGGAACCGAGGGATGTTTGGGCAAAAGCTGTTGAACAGAGATGGCAGTGTGTGCAGGTTTGATGGAAGATCCAGTCTCCTTTCTGTAGGGGAAAATATGACCCCCCCCCCCCCTTTCAGATGAACCGATTTTGTTATTTTTACAATAAAATGTCTATTTTGATATCCACCGACCAAAGGAAACAAATAAATATGAACAGAGAAAGGAATTCATGTGCAGTTAAAAAATAAACTTTAAGAAACAATTGTATATTTTATTTTTCCATTTAGTACAGGTTAACACCTAATCTGAAAGCATAACGTACAAATTTTCATTATTATTGTTTTAAAATTAAACTATTGACAACCCCATATGTGTCTAACAACAAAATATATTAGTGGAAAATTGAAAATCTTTATTTTTCAACAAGTAAAACAACATAATATTAATTCACAACATAATGATGGCTTAACCTTCCTCTTTAAAAATCCTCAAGAAATGGATAGTGCTTGTGATTTGATATCCTGAAACAACAAAAAAATGTCTATAATATGCATAACATATATTGCACTAGTATTTCTAAAGTGAAACAACTAAAAAAAAACTCAACTGAAAATGTGTCACTCATGCCTATGTAGGGGGAATAGCATTAAGGCAGGAAGAGTGACTTAAGTGCCCTCTGGTGTAGAAGCTCTGAAGCTAGTTACATACAGTTTTGATGGTTGATAAAGAGATAAATTATATTATTTTTACAACACATTTTTCTATATAGATCTGCATGATATATGCCAAGTTTCATTGCAATGCAACAACAATTTTAATAATTGTAGAAACAATTTGTGTCCAAAGTAGCAATCCACCTCTTCCAGATGGATATTGGTCCAGTCATCCATTGTTTGTTATGGGAATAATATATACTGTTTCTTGGCAAAAAAACAACATAAATTGTGGCAACTATTGTTTCAACAGTCACCGATATAAGTAATTTTTTATGTCTAGCTGTTATGATCTATAAAGGATTTGAAGAAAATTTTCAACAATTCTTTCATGAGGGGGAAACCTCAATAGCTACATTCTTTTGGACGTGATAAAAGGACATAAACTTAATAAAATGTATTCTTAATAAATCCTAGGCAGCTGGAATGACTTTTGAACATGACTGAATTTTTACTGTATGGTCTTCACTAACATAATATTTCTAAAGAAGCATCTACAGTTTTTATGTGAAGTAAATATTTTTCCCTGAAAAATATATTACTTACTCAGAGAATGTGACAAGTCGTTCATTCTTATTTAATCCATCGATTAATAGCATTTCATCAGCACTCATATTAAAATCAAAAATATCAAAATTTTGTTGAAGTCTTGATTTGTTGATTGTTTTCGGGACTGTTATAACACTTCTTTGAATCTGTAAAAAATAGAATAATTTAATATTAGTGAATTTTTAGTTAATGTAACCTTCAAACATATATATATATATATATATATATATATATATATATATATATATATATATATATATATATATATATATAGTTTACAAATATCAACAAAGGGAATAAGAAAAGTTGATTTTTTTTCCTACAGGTTGCTACCCTTTCTAAATATCCTTAGAGAAGCAGGGATTTTTTCAACAAGCACATCACTGAAAAAATTCAATCTGCTTTTCAGAAATCCATACTCCACATGGAAAACCCAAACATTCAGTATTAAGAGTAATATGTTCTGGTGTTTCCTCTTCTATCCCACACATCCTGCATAGGAATATTGTAGCCAGGCCCATGTTGTGTAGATGTTTGTTCATCTTTGCATGACCTGTGTAAAGTGCAACAGACTCACTCAAGGACAAAATTGTCATTGTTTGTTTCCTATTGATCTTGCTTAGAAAACACTTTGAATTTCTTTGCGTTTGGATTCTTTGCCAAATGGGTAGGTTTTCCATACTCCCTGTCACCAATAATTCTGTTTGGTAGGGTTAGAGATACTCCACAGGCTGTTTCTGGTCCACAAAGGGGTTCTTAGGCCCCCTGTCTTGCCAGTTAGTCTGTTTCATCATTTCCGAGTATAACTGAGTGACCTGGCACCCAGTGTAACTTAACCCGGTTTTTGACAGCTAAACGAACTAGCATTCTGCATTCATCCACAAACTTGGATCGAATACAGGTGCCTTCCATAGCTGATAATGCTGCCTGGCTGCCAGAGTATATATTGACTTTGGCACAAGAAGTGCCACTTTGAAGGAACATCTCTGCACATGTCATTATAAAAATGACTTCCGCCTGGAAAACCGTATGGAAGTTCCCCAATAGGATTGCGAACCTAATGCTAACCCACACCCCAGCTCCAACCTCCTCCTACTGTCTTGGAACCGTCAGAGAAGCAGTGTAACTCCCAATCGGAAGATTAATCTGCCAAGCTAGGGCAGTATTTCTGTCTGCTTAGATTAGCTCGAACCTCCTGTCGATCCTGAAGACGGGTGTCTTGTAGTTGGAGGGCATCTGTAGCATAGACAGTCTCTCATTTTCTGTGAGGATCTTCTTATGTCCTCCACAGGATATCAAACCTATAAGATCCTTTAAGCTTCTAGGCCGATATTCTGGCCAACCTCTCCACTTCTAAGTGCAGAGGTTGCAGATCAAGTAATAGTTCCATTGCCCTGGTGAGAGTGGTCCTCATTGCATCAGTGACTAGTAAACAGCCATGTACAGTATGTATTTTGTCCAGTTACTTCCTGTGACAATCCACCTTGCACGTGTGCCAATATACCAACACTGCATAGGTGACTGTAGGTCTGACCACCATTGTGTAGATCCCATGACCCAAAGATGCTCTGATCCCCTAGGACTTCTCAACCACGCCCCGATAGGACCAGAGCACCCTATTGGCTTTTTCACAGATATACGCCATGTGTTCAGTTCACTTGAGTTTTGAATCCAATAGCTTCCCGAAGTGTTTCAACCCTCCTTTCGATAGACAGATTTAGTTTATTTTTAGAATACTTCTTTCTCATTAGATATCCACAATGTAAACCTAATTTCTTTACAATACAACAGAAATTACGACCAGTATGAGCAAATTAGTAATTTGTATCAGGAGTAAGCCCCCCTCTTGATGAACTGATTTAGGTTATTTTCACGTCAAATTTTTCTCTTTAGATGACCTCAACAAATACCGAGTTTTGTAGCAACAAAACAAAAATTACGCCCGGTATGGGCAAATAACTACTTTGGGTCTGAAGTAAACCCCCTTCCAGATGGACCGAGTTTGCTGGTTAACACACTTGTTCAATCGTTTGTTAGGGGAATACCACATACCAAGTTTTATGACAAAAAAACTCTGGCGGGTATCTTTTTTTCTTTCTTTAATGTTTAACGGCAATTTAACCACTATTGGGTCATTTATGCCTCATGGTCAGTCCGTTGGTAGTATCAAAGCAAAGACAAAGCCCGACGGCCGGCTGGAGGTGGACCTAGCCAAGGTCGAGTAGAGTCCCCCCTGCCAGTTCTACCTTAGTGACCCGCATTTGGCGACTGGCTGCCAGGTCTATGATAGAAGATGTGCTTGCTGGTCCCAGGGCAACCAAACCTACACCGCGAGGAAGGAGGCTTGCCCCCAACCCTAGCCAAGCCCACCACTCCAACCGAGTGTGTATCGTGTCATCGTGTTATATCAAAGACACATTAAGACGTGTAGATCATCAGGGTTCAGTCATGTGTCAACACATTATTCAACTGAATAAATCTACATTTTATAACTAAAGTAAGTTATATTTATGCCAACATTTTTACTTGACTTGCAAGCCTTCTTTAGGGCAATGGAGGAGGGGCAGAACTGTTCTGTTTCGTTATAGCCTGCATGAATACCGTCATGAGTGCAACCTCAATTGATATTCTCCTTCAAAAAGTGCTAAAAAGCTTTGTAGGGAGTGACCTAAGAATAGAACAGTCATACAATTTAGTTTTAACTTGTGGAAGATAGCAATTGTTTCCCATTGTACATAAGGACTAGTTATAAGAAAATAAAGAATAATAAATTCCTGAAAACTCCTTCCTGCTTACCTGATATCTCAATGCGATTCCTGAAAACTCCTTCCTGCTTACCTGATATCTCAAAGCGATTCCTGAAAACTCCTTCCTGCTTACCTGATATCTCAATGCGATTCCTGAAAACTCCTTCCTGCTTACCTGATATCTCAATGCGATTCCTGAAAACTCCTACCTGCTTACCTGATATCTCAATGCGATTCCTGAAAACTCCTTCCTGCTTGCCTGATATCTCAATGCGATTCCTGAATACTCCTTCCTGCTTACCTGATATCTCAATGTGATTCCTGAAAACTCCTTCCTGCTTACCTGATATCTCAATGCGATTCCTGAAAACTCCTTCCTGCTTACCTGATATCTCAATGCGATTCCTGAAAACTCCTTCCTGCTTACCTGATATCTCAATGCGATTTGGGCAGTTGTTTTATTGTATTTTTCACCAATACTCTTTAAGACAGGGTCATCAAGCAACTGAATGTCGTTGTCCATAAAAGGTCGTCCCAAAGGCCCATAAGCAGTTACGGTTATATCGTGGCTATGACAAAAATCTATAAGCTTTTTTTGATTCAGGTAAGGGTAACATTCTACCTAAAAATATAGAAAAACAAAAAAATAGCACTTTGACTAAATGAAACAAACAGGCCAACAGTAGAACAAGAATTTTTAACCTCTTAAAGGTCAGAGCAAAAGCAAAATAGACATTCAATTCTAAAATATTAAACCTCTCACTATCATAGTGACTTTGTAAAATAGACTATTTTTTTTTTTTTTTTTTAGATAAATGTTTAGTAGTCGAGTTAGGAATAGATGTAATTTAGCGAATAAAACAGGGTTAACATTATTATCTTTATAAGTAAAAAAAAATCCTTCATGAGTGCTTACTCAATATTTACTTTCCTTCAGAGGAAAGTGATGAGTCTTAAAAATTTAAGCACGTTTCCGTTCATATCCGTACAGGAATAGAAGCATTTATCGTTGTTTTGATCTTTCGTGAAAAATATTCAAGGAAATCTCAAAGAGAACTAATAAAAGATTTTATTTACCAAAACATAATGTTCGTGATCTGTGGGATCTGACACATTAAATTTTCTTGACGGCACTTTCGGATTGAGGTCAACCTCATGAAATTTTCTTGTTCTCTTATTTTTGTAAAGATTTTTGTTTTTTTCATTAAAAACATATTAAATTTCAATGTTCTGTTCAATAAAGTTGTTTGATTTGAATTTATGGAGCTTTTTGTAAATTTAAACCTGCTGTTCTCCTAAAAATAAAAAATATCTCTGTCTGTCTGTTTCTTTGTTTGTTCCTTATACAAATCCACACCGTTTGACCGATTTTGACCAAACTTGGAACAATGGTAGGTCTTGATACAGGAAGTCTCTTAGGCTAAGTCAAAAATGTCAACGAGCTTTCTGTCTGTATGTTTGTTCTTTATACAAATCCACACCCTTCTTCCGATTTTGACCAAACTTGGCACACAGGTAGGTCGTGATACGGGGAGTGTCATAGGCTACGACAAAAACGTCTACCAGCTGTGTGTCAGTATGTTTGTTCCTTATGCATATCCACACCGTTTGACCGATTGTGACCAAACTTGGAATAATGGTAGGTCTTGACATGGGTAGAGTCATAGGCTAGGATTAAATCGGCTATGTCTCACAGGTCGGAGATCACGAGTTCGAAACAATGAACTCAAATTGTTATAGATTTTAATATTAATTATTTGGTTTCTATTATATTTTTGTTTTTATAGATGCAGAAAGTAGGTGTAGCGTAGCACGACAGGTAACAGCTAGTAGATCTATAAAGTTTGATGGTGAAAGATCAAAAATTGTGGTCACTATTGTTTTAAAGGCCCCGTACACAAGGCCTGGAATGGATGAGGTTTATCATGAGGGGTACTTGTCATAGATAACACTGAAATTTAAATAGAAGATATACGAGTGACTCTATATTGAGGATGGAAAATCAATAATGAGGAAACATGGCACCTTTCGAGCAAGCTGCGATTCTAAACAACAAAACCGTTACCTGATTATTCACAGGCTTAATATCAGCAATATCTAGAACAGTTTGAACTTGTTTGCTGTTGAAATTAGAAATCCCGATAGACTTGGCGAGGCCATTATCAATGCATTCCTCCATTCCTTTCCATGTTTCTGTGAAGTCCACATCTGACGTTAGCCAATTTCCTTTTTCATCCTTTCCCCAAACACTTCCAGGAACATCCTAAGAACAAAAACTTGATTATTTTCATTAAAATGTGGCTTTAGAACGCTTTAGTAAAATATTTAAACTATTTTACCTGTAATGCAAACGGCCAATGTACCAAATATAAGTCTAAGTAATCTAATCCTAAATTTTTTAAGGATGTTTTTATAGCTGGAAGAACTTTCTCTTTTTCATGCTTTGTGCTCCAAAGCTAAATTAAAAAAAACATTATTGTATATCAAAAAAAGAATTTTTAACAATATAAATAAATTGAATTCCTTCTTTTCATAATATTCAAAAAATTTAATACCTTGCTAGTTACGAATAAATCTTCTCTCTTGACAACTCCCTCTTCAAGTTTTTCTTTTATACCTTTGCCAATTTCATTTTCATTCTCATAAATATAAGCACAATCGAAATGCCTGTATCCAATATCAATGGCGTCTTTGACAGCTTGTGTTACTTCACCTGGGCCAGACTGGAAAACAGTTCAAATCTATTTAACCCTTTAACGCACAAAACTCTTTTTTAATGAAACTATTTTTTTTTTTTTTTAACTTTAGGGCATTGTAAAACACCTGCCAATCTGTACTTATTGTATTGAAATAAAAGTTACAAAAAGTAGGGAGGGACATATATGTCCCTGTGATAGATCATACTAATTTCTGAGCCCCTTCACAACCTTGTGCAGACAGAGGATTTAAGTGGGAGATATATGTCCCTCTGTGCGTTAAACAATCTTTATATTTAAATTTATTATGTAACACAAAAATTAATGAATTAAGTAATACAAAAATGTAATTAGTTACCAAGGATAAAAACATATATATTTTATGAAAATAAAGTAATCTAATGCCCTTTTTGTTTATTTCTTTTAAAAAATCCTTTGATTCAAAAAATAATTCCTTAATGCATTGCTCAAGTTTTGTTTTGAGAAATAATATAAATAAACGTTGTTCATTTATTTACACCTCTTTATTCAGAACTGAAGCTATCATTACAGTGAATAAATAGGTTATTTATTTATTTTTTATAAGATGATTGTCAGGGTATTTTATAACATTTACAGAAAGACTGGGATAATTTTAGTAGCACTCCTTCAATGCCATCATAATAAGTTATATAGATTACTGTATTTAAGTTGTTTAACTTTTTATTGACAGGCATATATTTTAATATTGAAAATTGCATATACATATGAAAAGAAAAGTATGATGACTGAATAAATTTATTAATTTAAATGATTAAATCCATTTAAAAAAAAGATTTTTTTTTTTCATTAAAAATACAAAGTTCTCTATATAATTTTTTTTTTTTATTTATTTGTAAGCACCCCGCAATGAAGCCCTCTATATAAATTAAAACCGTTAAAAATGATCATACAAAAGAGAATTTTCTCTGTGTGAACCATGTTATATTTTATTTTTCTATGCTGTAGAAGCACTAAGGATGGAGCTGAAGACTCCGAAAGTGTGCTTTGTAAATTAAATAAATTCATTCTGGTTAAGACCTGAAGATTTTGGTTTTTCCTATTTGAGAAAGCACCACCAATGCCCAGCCAAATCAATGTCTCTCTCTCTCTCTCTCTCTCTCTATATATATATATATATATATATATATATATATATATATATATATATATATATATATATATATACATGAAGAACAATCACAATAAATATTTTTGATATTGTAAGCTCAATGCGCAATGAAATCTAATCTTTTGTTTACTTTAGCACTCAAGTAGTAACAAACGATTACTCTTAATAATCCCCAAACATTATTCACATTTAAGAGGATAATCTATAATTCCAATGTTTAAATCCTCTTAATCCATAATATTTCTTATTTACTTTTGTTGAAGTTAAGAATTTTTGAAGCATATAATAAATAAATGTCTTATTTAATAAAGGAACATAAGCATTAATGTCATGAAATGGAAGTTTTAAGAAAAATATATGAAATGGTAATTTATTTGTTTATTAAAATTTAAGCAAATATTGTATTAATGTAGAAAGAGGGAAACAATAATTTATATTGAAACATTCACATGTAATTTGCTCTATCGGTTTTAGTTCATCAAACAATTATCACAGCTAAGGAAGAAATTAATGAAATGATAAATAATAGAATTTTCATTCTTAAAACTTTTCATTAAATAATAACATATAAGTTACTATAATAGAAATCAAGTTGATTTTTAAAACTTTATTTAATAATTCATATAGAATAATTAAGTGAAGGGAAAGATTACTATGGCACAAGGAAGCAGGGTTCCACCATAATTCTAGACAAAATTCATGTGTTGATATTGAAGTATGAAAATATGGCTCACTAATAATACTCACTTTCCAAGTTCCAAGACCAAAAATAGGACATTCTTTGCCATTATTAAACTTGACAGACGGTACATGACTCATTCTGATGAAAATAAAATGTGCTGCAGCTGACTGTTCAGTCTGAAGAATATGGTTCTTGTGTGAAATGGAAAACAGAAGATAAACCTGATGTGAACAACCTTGTTTTGTAGGTACCTAGTCAGGCAAGGTTATAGATTGGTTGTCAAGGTCATCCTACAAAAGTGAATAATTTTTTTTTTTTCTCCAAATAAATTGTATTATGCAATTTATTTATGGCTTAATACAATAAATTATATAACTTTACATAAACACATTCAATAGCGAGGTTGTGAAAATATAAAGAATAACCAAAAACTCTTATGCTGCATGGAGGCTTCTATTTCATTTTTGTGTTAACCAAGATCTAGTTTTAGTTTTTTTTTAATATAGATTTTTTTAAATATTTATAGATATTCTTTGTTTTTTAATGTCAATGTAATTCATTAAGATAATGAGAAGTACCACATTTTTTTAGGATAATTCTTAATCCTAGCATTAAGTGCCTCGATTTCCTCATAACTTATTTCAAGAAATGAAAAGCATTAATTCAGGTTTAATGAAAACGTAAAGTTAAATAATTCACTCCAGAAGTATCTGTTAAAATTAATTAATTTTCCTTCTTAAACTTATTCAATTTACAAGGAGGTATTACATTATCTTCAAGTAAAAAAATTTACATCCTATTCAAAATTTATAACAAATGATAAACTTATATTTAATTTGACGAAAAAAAATGTATCAGCAGCGCCAATGTAAAAAAAAAAAAAAAAATTGCTGCTTGGTTGAATATAAATAATTTTTTATTCTCCAAATTTTTCAATTGGCCTTCATCAAGGCTATAAAGGAAAATGAACGAGATAAGTAAATTTAGTAATAATAAATAATACATATAAAATAACCATAGGTGAAACTGTAAATTTATTAAAGAATTAACATATTCATCTGCTTTCTTTTCTTAGTAATTATTTTTATAGTCCCAAGAAGGCTTGTAAAAAAATTGAGAAATAAAAAACTTATTTATTAAAAAAATTGAACTTTTATCCACAGTCAACAGGCTTTACTTTCCCCGCGTAGAAGAAATAATATTATAATATACTTTACTGTGGCACATTTGTAATTCTTCCTTCCCACATGCTCTATAAGAGAGGACTATCTATTGAAAATACTTAACAGACGAAAATTGATTTTGTTACTTCAAAGAACTATTTATAGCATAAAAGCCTGCAAACAATGAGTATCTATGCAGAGTTTTTTTTCTACAGTTTTATCATCTCACTATCAACGTAAATATTACTGAAACAAAATATGTGGCTACACATAGAGCCATATACAGTAAGTGTCAAAAGCATTGATACACTGAGTTTATTTTGAAAAAATAAAATTATTTTTTAAAGAAATCTATATCGGTAAAAATTATTTAAATGGTGCAGGAGGGATAATTAGTCATCAATAAGTTATTCTAAATATCAACAATATAAAAAAATATTGGTAGTTATTAACAATTGAAATTATAAATTAATTTATGCAAAAATTATGAGTCAAAAGTATTGATACAGTAAATTTATTTCATGAAAAAATTACTTTTTAAGGAGCACCATATCAGTAAAAATAATGTAAATTGTTCACGGGAGATAAAATATCATCAACAAGTTATTTTATTTATCAAGAATATCAAAAAATAAATCATTAGATATTAATAATCCACATTACATAAGTTAATATCTCAGGCCTGCCACTTTGAGGTTTGAAATGATAAGTTTAGTTTCTCCGTGGCTAGCAATTATGTTTTGAACATTGGTGTTGCTCCTATTATTTATTTATTTAAATTTTAACGTCCATTATCATTAACTCAGAATTTTAGGACGGGTTATTTTTGCTTTTCTAGATGCATAAAGTAGATGTAGTATGGCACGCCGGGAAACAGAGTTTAATGTTTAATAAACATTAAAAGAAAGAAATGACAATCTTTTTAATCCTTAAAATATTTCTACTTTAGCAAGATTAGTATTTATCACTCAAAAATTCACATTCTATTAAGAGAGAGAGTACTACACATTCTTAATTTATCACGATTGAAGTGTTTTTAAATGCCGCTTGAAGTAAAAACTGAGTAAATGTTCATTCATTTCTTATCAGGCATATGTAACAACATCAATCAATTATGTAAGGCATGGTGCTTTTCCCTATCAATCATATTTTTTTTCATTTGTAGTACAGAACATTTCAAGTTGTTTTTATTTCTACTGCAAATTTAACTACTAATTTTAGACTAATACCACCACATTTAATAGTAAAATTGAAAAATAATATATAAAAACTAAAAGAAAATTAAGAAAGTACCTTAATATATTTAATGATTGTAAATTATCAATTTATTTATTTTAAATTTAATACTTCTTGAATCAATTATAGACTTTTATGAACAAAATAAAATATAATTTTCTAAAATAAAAATATTATTACAAATACGTTTTTAAAATTTTTGAGAAGAAATATTGTTATTGTTGGTATTGATATTGTGAAGAAAAAAGTTTTTAGAAACTAGAAAATTATTATGAACAAAGAAATTGTTAAATGATTTTCAAATTAATCACTTCGTAAGATGTCTATTGTTATCAAGTTTTGCAAAATATCAAAATAGGTGGTACATTCAAAGTTATTTTTTATGTAAGTTTATATTCAAGAAATTTTAACAACATTTTTGAATAGATGTATAACTTGTTCTTGAGATGTGTTGAATAGCTATGTAATAAATAGCAATTAAAAGAAATCAGTCCGGTAACAGGCCACAAGGAAACAGAGAAGCAAATACAGCAAATGAGTAGAGAGCTCTACCATTGAGCCACTCATTCATATAAATATATATATATATATATATATATATATATATATATATATATATATATATATATTCCTTATTAGGAGATACAGTCCACATACATTATTATTATACACTGTATAAAATACACATACATGGTCAACTTAACAATTGTCCTAGTTCCTGTGGGACCTAAATCAATAATACGTACAAATCACTTTTAACATTACCTCATGAAGAAACTGAAATACATAACTAAATAAATAAAAAATAGATAAATAAACATAAGGAATCAGTGTACACTACAAAACTTAAATTAATAATTATAATGAGAAACAAATAAATAAACTAAAAAAAAAAAAAAATAATAAATAAGTAGCAATGAAGCAATAAATATAATAATAAGAAAATATTACTGAATTGTTTATCCTTATACTTTACCCACACTTATCAGTCTATATGGAGGCCCGTTGGCCGTGAGCACTAAACACTCCGAGCCAAAGGGTCGTGGGTTCGATTCCCACTAGGGGGTGGTGGCTTTTCTTTAGAAAAAATAAAAGGCATCAGACCTTACCTGGGTAGAAAAGGGTGGTAACCTATAGATCACCCATCCTAAAATTCATAGTTAATAATAAATAGACGTTAAAAATTTAATAATAATTACCAGTCTATGAAACTCCTGATTGGCTTGAGAAGCTTCAGGTGAATCCTCGTGCAAGAATTATATTTTAAACAAATCTCTATGTTAATGGAGTTCTTCTCGCATTCACTTTTTATAAAAATAATTAATTAGTAAATAAATTATAAGAATTTAAAAATAAGATGTTACTTTCCAATTTTCCTCTAGTAAATAATTTCAGATGCTATCTTCAAATTTTGTATTACACAAATAAAATAATGATGATTTAACAAATTTATAGGAATGTTTTATCTTCCTTTTTTTCTTTTCCTTTGTATTATTTATTTATTTTTTGTATATTTTTACAAACAGTCTAAATAGAATGTGATTTAAATAAATTCTTAAAATATATTAAGATAACCTTTTAAAAGAAGTATATACGTTTAAAAAGTTATATCATGATTATTCAATCATTGCCTAATGGCTGATTTCATTTAAAATTAGTCATTTGAAAATATATATGTGTGTGTGTTCCCCCAACTTATTTCATGAGATTCAGACAAAATTGAAATTGTTCTTATTTTTTATATGTTTACATTTTTCAGTAAAGTAGAATTGTAACCATATCTGTAATTCCTCGTTAAAGTATTGATCAAAACTAAAATGTACAAGGCTTTTGGATAATTAAAAGGAAGAAGGAAAACCTGACTGCTCTAAAAAAATAAAATAAAAAAAAAAAACATGAAACCCTATTAGCATTTATGCGGCCAAAGTAATAGTGCAATGAAAAAAATGTTTCATTGTTTGATTTCCATTATTTTTTAGTTGTATTGTTTCACATATTATATTTTGCATAGACCAGGCACAATATTAATAATTGCTCCATAAGGGATATTCTATTGAGAAAATTATAGTGATAACATGAGAACTAATAGTGAAAAAATGATAACAGTGATGTCTATTAACTCTCCAAACCATACAATAGAATATAGAATAACACATTGTTAGACTTACTAAGCCAGATATTATTCCTGTTGAGAAGAACAAAAGTCCGACTCGCAGGAACTGCGTCATCTTAGCGCGGTTCCATTCTTATCCCTAATGTCATTTGGAATGATTGAAATAGAAACAGTTAATATTTTGGTTCGACCTTCCGTGAAATCCCTTTATGGGCTGTTACAAAGGACTACTGTACCCTTTTACCTGGAATCCCACCCTACAGCTTGGTTGGCCAACCCCACTACTACAAAATAGAAATAGTTATTTCACAGTATCAAATATCAAAATGTTTCTAATTTTCTTGACTTTTTCTACTATAATACTAATTCTATAAATAAAACCATTAAAAAAAACCCAACCAATTAAAAAGTGAGCTAAACAACTACAAAAACCCGTTCAAACGAACAAAACAAACACATTTGAAGTTTTAAGCACTTATTTCTCTGATTGACAATGCCTAATCAAAAATTTCTTCAGAACCTTTTTCGTAGAGAATTTAGTAAGCTTTCGAATGGTAACCCTCCACTTACTAAGATTCCCAACTGTTTTCGAGATATTAAAGAAAACATACAAAGCTCCCAAAAATTTTCATGTCTCTTAATAAAATATTTTATTCTAATCCTTCCTTAAATCCAAATGTAACCAAAATTTAAAAGTCTTTGTTTATATGAATTTCAAACAAGCATTTAAAATGTTTCAACTGAATCCCTTGATTCTAAGTACCCTAACCAAAAACTTCTTTCGACAACTATGTTTCCAATTTTCTCAAAAACGGTTAAAGCTATCGCCTTAAAAATGGCTTCATTCGTTTTTCTAGGCCAATCAACCTATAAAACGAGTACTTGCAAGCATATGAAGTAAGCGGAACGATTTTTTTCGTGCAAATTTAGCTCCAGAAACCAAGTTCCGGTGGACCGATTCTGCTGGTTAATGAACTTGACCTGTCAAATTAGACGAAAGATTTTTGCACCAAATTTCATCAAAATCACACCATTTGTCTGGGACCTAGATAGCGAACAGACAAATATAAATAAATATATATATATATATATATATATATATATATATATATATATATATATATATATATATATATTGTAATGATATATTACATTCACGAAAATATTTTTAAATTCAAATAACCATCGATATTTTGAAAAGCCCGCGCAAATCACAAACCAGATATACAAATAACATCGTATTATATACGATCAAAATTAATAATATTTTTGGACAATACTGGTATACAAGATATCCATATTAAATGTACATCCAGATAACAATAAATTAATTATTTGTATGGCAAAAAACAATTGTTATCTTTATATATATAATCCGGCAAACTGCGGAAGTTGAGAAGCAGGGACATTAAACTTTCCCGCTTTCTCGAATGGAGTCAGTCTATTCTAGTTCCAGCAGCGATAGAGAGAAGGTCAGTCTACACTAGTCTCAGCCTTGTCTTGAAGAAGAAGTCTTTTGGTTTTAAGCGTTGTCCGAAGTCAGAGCTTTCCTCCAAGGAATACCGAATGTATTGAGATTTCGTTGGAAGCGGATTGATTTAGAGGTAAGAATTGTTTTTGTTGTAGTTTTCAATTATTTTATTATTGTTTGCATGTAATTTAATATTATTTGTATCTCAGAATTGTCTGGAGATAAATGTAATACCAGTCATTCACTCGGAACCTTGATCCCTGAGATTAAGTTAAATTAACATAATAAAAATAATTAAAATTTCTTTATTTTTTATTGTAAAAATTAATCATTACATTAAATGGCGCCCAACGTAGACGGCCGAGTGAATTGAAGTTAAAAACGTTAAATAAATATCTTAATAACAATAAATTTTAAATAAAATAATAAAAAGTAAATAATGATGCAATTGAAAATCGATTATAGAGAAATGGCGGCAGCTCGTTCCAGGATCTGCTACGCGTCACAAGGATATCATATTAGATAACGGGAATTGAATTCAGGAAATGGATAATGAGATACATCCGCGTGTATAGGAAAATATAAGTTTAAATCAGAATTTAATAACAAAATGGAGGAAAATATACAAAATGAGAAAAGTAATGACAATTTAACTAAAAATAATGAGATGCATCCTCAAGGCTTAGAAGAAATGATGAGGTTATTATTAGGACAACTGAAATTCGATTTAAGTAAGAGTATTTGCAATATTAAGCATGAAATAATTCAAGAAATAAAGTTCGAATTAAGTAAAAATAATAAAATATTGGAAAATAAAATAGATGCAAAGAGAATAGAACAAAATAAAAAAATGGACGATTTATGTGTGTATTTAAATAATATGGGTGAAAGTCAAAATAAAGAGACGATAGAGTTGGAAAAATCGAATAATAACCTTTTTAATAAAAATAATAGAAGTTGTAAAGAAATCATTGAGATAAATGAAAATAATAATGAAAATTTAATTAAAAATGCCGGAAATGACGATACATTAATAAATAATGAAAATTTAAATGAAACTATAAAATACAGTTTAAATATTAATGATAGTAGTAATGACCAAATATTAAAAGATAAAATATTGATTAAAAATAAAAATGACTATAATTGTCTAATAAATGAAGATAATACAACTCAAGAATTATTAAGTGAATTAAATAGTGATAATGAGGGTACAAATGAAATAATTAATAATAAGATAATTAATGATAATTGCAGAAATACAATAAGGACAGAAGTTATAAATAAGATTGTGAAACAAAATAACATTAAAAAATTAACGGATGACTACAAATTTATTATAAACTTAAGAGGCTATAATACACGAAATGAAAATATTCCAAAGAAGAAGCTGAATAAAAATGTTAATAAAGATAATCATTTAAAGATTTTAAATGTCAAATTTGGAAATAAAATAAAAATTCTTTATAAATATAAAAAACAACTTGGAATAGAAAAAATTTCAAAGCTAAATCGGCCTCCAAGGAAAAGAATAAAACACTTTTATAGAAAGAAATTGGACTGCTGCAAAGAAAATATTAACGACCAGGAATAAATTCATGAAAAAATTTAAAATTAATATCTATTAGTTTAGTGTGTTTTTATAAAATTTATTAGTTTAGCATTTTTTTTAAGAAAATAAGATTTATATTAATAGAAGATTTAATTGATAATAATAATATTTAAAAATTTATCACACATTTAATAATCATATTAGTTTAGGATAAGATAGTTTTGATAATGATAATGTTTAAAAATGAAGAATGAAAAATGATAATTTTAATTAAGAAATGATAATAAATAAAAATTATGTAACGAAATAAGTTATTGAAAATTTTAATAAAAAACAGCCTTACCAATCTAATTAATAGTTCTGTATCCCGAAACTCCAAATTAAAAAATTCAATTTTAAATTTATTTTTTATACCGGACTAAAAACATTTTTTTTTAATTTTTTTTTTTAGACAGGAGTGCAAATGTAATGATATATTACATTCACGAAAATATTTTTAAATTCAAATAACCATCGATATTTTGAAAAGCCCGCGCAAATCACAAACCAGATATACAAATAACATCGTATTATATACGATCAAAATTAATAATATTTTTGGACAATACTGGTATACAAGATATCCATATTAAATGTACATCCAGATAACAATAAATTAATTATTTGTATGGCAAAAAACAATTGTTATCTTTATATATATAATCCGGCAAACTGCGGAAGTTGAGAAGCAGGGACATTAAACTTTCCCGCTTTCTCGAATGGAGTCAGTCTATTCTAGTTCCAGCAGCGATAGAGAGAAGGTCAGTCTACACTAGTCTCAGCCTTGTCTTGAAGAAGAAGTCTTTTGGTTTTAAGCGTTGTCCGAAGTCAGAGCTTTCCTCCAAGGAATACCGAATGTATTGAGATTTCGTTGGAAGCGGATTGATTTAGAGGTAAGAATTGTTTTTGTTGTAGTTTTCAATTATTTTATTATTGTTTGCATGTAATTTAATATTATTTGTATCTCAGAATTGTCTGGAGATAAATGTAATACCAGTCATTCACTCGGAACCTTGATCCCTGAGATTAAGTTAAATTAACATAATAAAAATAATTAAAATTTCTTTATTTTTTATTGTAAAAATTAATCATTACAATATATATATATACATGCAAATTTGAACCACCGTTATTTTTTTTCTCTAGGTGTTCTGAAACGCAAAATTTTCTAGTTGGCAGTTCCGGATTGTGTCATGAGGTCAGCCCTATAAGCGGGGGTACCTCTCTATGAAGGGAGGGAGGAACCGCGCTAACAAGAAAGAATGCAGCACAATAGAAAATGAAACAGAATAATTAGGGAATTAGCCTTCGAACTAACCAGGATTTTGTAAATGCAAGATATTTACAGTAATTTCAATAATTCTTCCTAATACTAAGGTCATACTGATGGATTTAGGGAAATTTTTGCATACCCTAGGCTACATTTCTTTGCTTGTGTGTATTATATTGTCTAAAATTGCATCTCGAGAAGGGCCAGGTCTTATGTGAAAAATATTTTTTGTGGTTATCTTCACTGACTTTAAGCACTGTCGACTAAAACATGGGCAACTCGGACCGGGAGACCAAGCCGAGCGACAGTATTCCAAGTACATTTGTGCAGTATGGTCCTCGAAGAATTGGCAATTGTAGCGCTACTAATTATAGAGAGAAAGAAAAATAAAATAAAATCAAAGCTACGCAACGTGGCCTATCATACAGAGATATTTTTGCTTATTTAATTATCTTGGCAGATGAAAATAATTCATTGAAACATGAACATTTAAAACTTACCTGTTCTTTTTTTCTTCTTCTGGTAATGCTTCCCCTCCAAATAACTCAACTATTTCTTCCCACTCCTTTTTCTTCAATTCCCGATTACATTTGACACTCAGTAAATCCCAAATAGCTTTTCGGGATTGTATTTCCAATATAAATGTATCAGTATAGAAAGCCTGAGCTATTTCTGTGAGAGAGGACCGGTCGTTATAACAGTTGCTTGCAGAGTGAAGGCTTCCCTTTGAAGCAGTGCCGGCAGTCGCCACTACACGAGTCGCCCGGGCGACTAGCGACCAAGTGCGTAAGCACCTACGAAGCCAATGTATCTCAGAGTCGCCGGCGACTAGTCGACAGTGCGTAATAGGCCTTAGAGACAATCAGTTTTCCATTCGAGGTTATTGCATGCTATCATTACCATCTCTTTTTTAGAACAGTTTTTGAGGTGCGCTTCCTCATTTAGTGCTGCAAGTCTTCTATCTTTTGTCGTTGAGGCTTATCTTTCTTGTGTAACATGTTTTTTATAACTTGTGCTACAAATTTATAACCTCTTGGAATGAGTTGAGAGTTGAGGGGGTCTAGGACAGTCTGCTTAGGCGGGAAAACACAAACTTACTGCCTGCGTATATTTTACGCATTGCTAGCACTTTAGGGTTAATAAAGCTCAGTTCTATTGTAAATGCAGTTTTATGAACTATTATGATCAAACCCCGACTATCTCCACCTTGGCAAGCTCCTCCGTCAATAATCTCTTCATGAATTCTTAATCATAACTTTTAGGAAATAAATGGAAGAAGGTATAAAAAAAGTAAACAAAATATTTTTTCTTTTTTATAAAATCAAGAAACAAATATTTTTGGGCATATTTGTACGATGAGTTTTGGCCAAATAGCAGCAGCTATAAAATAATTTATGTACAAAATCCAATAAAACCCCAAAGTATATTGTACAAATATTGAAGCAAGAAAAATATCAAAATTTTTAGTTGTCAAATTTTTAATTAAGTATTTTCTTTAATGGAAATACACGTTACTTTTCTTTAAAAAAAATAATTATAATAGATAAAAGTATCACAAAGGAAACATAAAACAGCTCATCTTAATACATTTCCCGTCCACATTACAGTAACTTTTAACATGTTATATAATTTATATATTTCACATACATTTATCAGTTGTAAATAAGTCAATATATATTTTATAAACTAGTCTCAAACTAAGTCAAAAATAAATAATTCTAGCATCTGCAGGATTTTGTTCCATTGGGCAGTATGGGCATTTTAATCTGTAAGAAAAAAAAAATTAAATTGCACAAAAATTAGAAATGTCATGAGTGATATATTTTTACTTATAAGCAGTGCCCCAGTGCCAAGAAACATTATACTTTGATTGCTTAACAGTTGATGAATAAAATATAGTATGACGTGAACCGTGCCATAATAAACTGCACAAAATTATATAGTAGTGTTAATTTTGATGATACATTATTTAATACAATAAAATAACTACTTATCTGCCGTGACAAAGCACGGGTATTCAGCTACTTTCAATATAAAAGCATACAAAGCATATAAAATCATGTTACTACTAAAATATTGTTAAATTACAATATATATGTAAAATAAATATTTACTTATTTCCAGAAGCTAATTTGTTGAGTGCATCCCTCGAAATAACATGTCCGCAGACAAGCCTCATTGGTGGATTACCTTCAGTGCTCTGTTGTTTCAATATAGGACAGGCAAACACAGAATGGAACCTTTTATCCGGGCCCAAGTCTATTTCAATCTAAACAAATTATAAAACATAATATTTAGGCACACGAATGAAGCCTTAAAATATGAATAAACTTTAAAATAATAGAAAATAACCAATAATAATTAGATTAAAGAATTTTTATTATTTAAAAAAACAATAAACTATATACAGTAAAACCTAGTTAACCCGGACCAGTTTTGAAAACTAAATTATATTGTTCAGTGTAGTAAATGAAGATTCGTTTTACAGACGATAAATTGCATTTCTCATTAGGTAAATTACGGACGTTTTCCTAGGCTAATGTACGCGAGTTTTCCTAGCGGCTCGGTCGAGGTACAGTATTGTTTTGCTGCATCGTTTGCTCGTTGTACGCGATTTAGACGAAAAGTAAAAGCATTGTTGTGACTATTGAAAAAAAGGATGGAAGCATTGGCACGAATTGATAAGAGAGAATCGTTGAAGAACATTGCTGCTGAATTTGGAGTAGGGACAACATTGACCGTATCTGATTGGAAAAAGAACTGAAAACGCATTGAAGGCGATCGGGAGGACCTTTATTTGAAGATCATTTCTAAGGAGAGTTTATGGAGGTTATTACCCACGCAGAATCAGTAGAAAACATTGAGAGATAGATGGTGTATTTCGAGAGTCAAGCCGAAACATTGCCAAATGAACATCTAATGTTAAAGTGGATGCAAGATGGCGCTGCTCGTAAGTGATACCCTAAACTGAGACAGCAGAAGATTCCTGAAAAAGAAGCATTCTTTTACTACAGACTTGTTTGTAGTTGTATTGAGTACAGTGCAAATACATAGGATATTATAGTACATACAGTGTATGTGTTTTTAGGTGAAAGTGTGTCGATAATAATTTCTAAGCTCCATTAAAAATATATCGTGATTTATATGCTTTTTTTTTTTTTTTTTTTTTTGATTTTCCGTCATTCTCTAGATAACCCAGATTTTCGTTAACTCGGATGGACCTTGGATCCAGTTGATCCGGGTAAACGAGGTTTTACTGTAGTAGCGAAATAAGAAATTTACTCACTGGAAGCTCATCTTTTCCATTCCATATTCCACTGACTTGTCTTTGCTGCATGACTTGTTTAATATTTAAGAGAGCAGGAAGTGCTATGCAGCCAGCATTAACACTACAAATAGAGTTAAATTATTTATAGATAAATAGATAGTATACAAAGTAAAATTGGCATGAATATACAAATGAAAAAAAAAAAATATATATATATATATATACATATATATATTACATATATATCAAGAATTATAGTAATTATGAACAAATTTATAATTTGCTTTCTGAGTAAATGCGCAGTCCTAATGGACCGATTTCTCTTATGTTCACAACACACCTTTATCATTAGTTGGACAGAATGTACATCTGGGGATATACATTTTAACAGCAATTATTATTGGTAGGTAGAATCAATAAAGTATCGAAGAAATGTTTCAAAAATTCTTTCTTGAGTGCAATTTCAATAGCTACATTCCTTTGAAAAGAGCAAAAAAAAAAAAAAAAAAAAAAAAAAAATCAGTCCCATTAGAGGCCACAAGGTAGGTAAGGTTCTTGACCATATGGCACACTAGGGAGAGAGCTTGGTCAGTACTATGCTCCCGCTGCCTGATTTTTCCCTTTGCAGGTACCCATTTGTTCGAGACCATGTAGGATAAAGTAGCTATTATTTATTTTCTAATATTTTATTATTAAAATGAAGTATTGTAGCGTCTAGCTACAGGGGAATAGTGATGCAGCTGAGGAACAGATCCTGAGGCGGTTATCAGTCCATCTCTAATCCTCAACGGATCACCGCTATCTTTGCGATAGGACGGCTGATTTACCTTCAAGCCTGCAGAGTCCGCTACCTCCCGCTGCAATCTTTGAGTGAGGGCAGCACCTTACGGGCTCGTCACAAGATAAACGCCGATTTGCGAGCTGCCCGTCCTAAGACAGTACAGCCTTGAGGCCCTTGGGAGCATCTTCATGCTACTCTTGCTGCATTCGTCCTTTGGAGGTGCACCTTTCTCTACGCCCTGTCAAGCTCCATCTTCAACTTGGCGTCAGCGGCTACAGCAGAGACTCAGAATCACCACCAGATAAGCCAGACTACAACCATTTTTAAAAAAACCTCAGCTGCCACTATTTCAACTTATAATTGTTATTTTTATTATTTTCAAAAAGGTGTATATTTCATTTCCTTTCAACTAACAATACTAACCAGCATCTGCTCCACAAGGAGATATTTTTCTTTTGTTTTTCGAAAATAAACAAGTTAATTTTTATCCTTTTTTTACATTCAATATTTTCAATTATTTAGCCTCAATAATAGGCACCCCTTATGTTCGGCACCATTTCCGATAAACATTTTCTTATATATTTCATTAGCAATTTGGTGCTGAACATAACACCATTAATTAATTAATTAAAGGCTGGGTAAGCCTAAAGACAATCTGGGACTCCAAATCCAACCCACGAACAAAGACACTAGAAGATAAAATCTTTAGTGTGCGCTCAGGTTTTGAACTAGGGTCGTCCAGTTCATTAGTCGAGTGGTATACCACTGAGCTAACCTCGCCCCCAAAAAATAACAATAATGTCAATATTATTATTTAAATGTTAACGTCCATTTATAATTGACTACGAATTTTAGGATGGGTTATCTATAGGTTACCACCCTTTTCTAGCCAGGATAGGGCTGATGCATTTTCTTTTTTCTGAAAGAAAAGCCACCTAGTGGGAATCAAACACATGTCCTTAGGCACGGAGTTCAAACGCCTTAGCACTGACAGCCACAGGGCTGCCGTCAATATTATTGACTCAAACTTTATATCACCTATACTTTTCCCATAATTTATTAAGATATACATTGCTCATATAATACTTATTTATTTCAACAATTATTCTACTGATGCTTACCAGACACTAAGAGGACTTTCTACGCTCAAACCAAGAAGGGAACAGGCATCTTTGGTAAACGTATCGTAGATATCAGCCCAAAGACTAGGCTGTAATAGATGACCATATGGAGATCTAGATACTCCATTAGATAAATACAACAGCATACCCATGAGCATCTGGATTTCTGTAGGAAACGTATAGGTAATGATACAATAATATAATATAATAATTAAACTATTTTAGAATTAAAAGTTAATGGCTAACCTTTTTCATGTGTATGTACAAACTGGCTCAAATATGATCTGGCGTATTGGATAGCTTCATTTTGGCAAGATGATCCTTTTTCGATTAAACCTATGAACCTTAACTGGTGTAACTTAAATTCTAGGGATGAGTTCTAAAAATAAAACAGAAAAAATTAAAAAGAATACTTTCATGAGCCGATGAAGTAAATATATTACAATTCATTATTGCTGGTTTATATTACGGATTTCTGTAAATAAACTAGTCAGAATCCTTCACAATAATTGTTTACAAGTACACCTCTACTTATGTCATTTTGATTCCAGTTTTTCTTGGCAACATCATTTGACAAAAAGATTACGCAATATTCTCAACCGAACAACGGTAAAACTGAAGGAGAGCGTCCTCAGCACCGATGTTTTTCAAATTTTGCACTATAATGTATTTTGATGCACTGAACACGAATCTGTTAAAAAAAAAGTTGTTGCTCTCAACTAGGAAAGAACTTATTAAGCACTAAAGTTCACTGTTATTGAGGTTAAAGTTGCCGTAAACAGCGTATTTGTAAACATGCGCATGCACAGACATCTAACATTGGGAAAAAAACTCTCATTTGAAATGTTGATAAACTATTTATAACCTCCATAACATCGGAGTTCTATCCATATCAGCGAGTTGGATTGACTAGAGTTTTGATATCTTCTTGAGCGAGCGTAAACGCATAGCACGTCTGCACAAAAGTCGTCCTAGACATTCTTCTTAATATGCATGTTTATTAGAACGCTGTTTATGTCAACTTTTATAACCTTCATAACAGTGAACTTTAGTGTTTAATAACTTCTTTCCTAGTTGAGATCAACTTTTTTTTTTTTTTTTTTAACGGATTCGTGTTTAGTGCATCAAAATACGTTATAGTGCAAAATCGGTGCTGAGGACGCTCTCCTTCAGTTTTACCTGAACAACTAATGACCCTAGCATGCAAAAATAAACAAATAAAATGAACATTCATGCTTACTTGTTTCTGCAAACTAGGTCTATGCTTTTCAGCCCAATCTAAAGCTGGGTCTAGATCTTTATGCTTCAGACAATCTAGGATATAGTTCAATTCTGTAAAGGGCTCTTTCCCATTTTCAGAATCCAGTCCTGCTTCCTGAAAATATAATAGGACTCAATTATAGTAACGGGATAATAATGAATTACCTATGCCCTTTCTCCATTTATCTAAAATGACAAAAGTGAAGTCCTATGCCCCCTAGCGGCTTTGAAAGACACTTCAGCTTCTATAAACAGCCTACAGATGGCGATAGTGCAAGGACTGATAGAATAGCACAACAAGCCGAACTGATATATCAGTCCGCAGTTCTCGGGGCACTGCAAACACCAGACTGATATATCAGTCCGTAGTTCTCGGGGCACTGCAACCACCAGACTGATATATCAGTCCATAGCAGTGTAAGGGTTAATCTGGCTTTCTCCTGCGATTTACACAATGTGACAAGAGAACAACCTGCAGTAGGATGGTTTACTAACCGTGATTTTGATAACTGGAGGAACAAAATTATTATAATTATATATGGACTACTTACAGATGCTAGTTCATCAGCGATGTCTAACATTCCTTGGCGATAGAAGTGTTGACATATTACTTTATTGAGAAGAAGGACTTTCCCGGGACCAGAGAACACATCATCACGACTAGTCGAAGCAAAGTCAGCAACAAAATTCTAAATTTATACAAAATACAACAATATAACAACATAATATTTTATTAATAAAATTAAATATATAATATATTAGGACAAAAAAATAATAAGAAGTTCAGACTTCATACCACTCTTAAACAGACCTTACCCAATCAGCATCAAACAAAGCAATAGGTGAAAATTATTGTGTTTTTTTTTTATTACATTTTTTAAAAATTAATTTATAAAACAATTCCCTTATATATTTATAATAATTATTACTATGAGAATGAACGAAGTGGTGAGAAATATAGAGGACATCCTGCTAACTGTTGATATAAATGTGTCACTGATAAGAAAATGTTGAATTTTTTAGAAACATAATTAATTAAACCTTTAGAATCAATAACACAATCCTTCAATAAATGTGGACCTGTGCAGAAATCCAGAAAATAACCATATGCAGGTGTAAAATTGTGTTGAATATTCTTTTTAAATGATGAATTCTATTTTAAAAGTTATTAACGGATTCATGTTTAGTGCATCAAAATACGTTATAGTGCAACATTTCAAAAGGATCGGTGTGGAGACCGCGCTCCTTCACATTTACCAAAATTTTAACATCCATTTATACATGGCCAGCACAGCTTTTGACGACGGGTTAAACAGGTTAATACTCTCATCTAGCCAAGATAGAACTGAAGACTTATAGCCATTGAGTCTTCTAAGAGGAAGCCAGGCGAAATATTGTGCTTAAAGAAGGAGCAAGACCGCTGGACAAACACATGTAATTATCAGCGAAGCGATTTAAGACAAAACATATATGTATATAAATGAGGATATTCTTATATATGATTTCTTGTAAAATATACTAATCCAAATACAAATTTGTGTAAGAAATTAAAGGAAATGCATACCCTATCAATTGCTTTTCCAACTTTAGAAACAGTACTATGTAAATCTCTATGATCAGCAGCCAATCTTTGAACTGTTTCACGTGCCTTATTCATTGCTTGTTTCATTATTAAAACTTGAGCAGGGGTTAACTCATGGTCAGGAGGGCCTAGAATTATATAACATTTCAAACAAATCTTTAAACACACGAATATTTATTATCGAATGAAATAAAACGCCTTACATTCACTCAGCTCCTTTCTAAGGTCCTCAATATGACTCGTGACATCTCTGAGAGTTCTTCCAGCGTGTTCATTAATACTTCCAAATTTTGTTAACACCTTGTCAACTTCTCTTTCCACAGCCACACAAGCTTCCATTGCTAAAATGGAAAAATATCCTTCTTTGTTCAGAGCCGCAAAAAGTGGAGGTAGCATTTACCTACAAGATGAACATGTCAACTCAAAAATCAGAAATGCCCATTTATCCTGTAATAACAAGTAAAATAAAAGCTAAAACTTGTTGGTCAACAATTATCTTGCACTGGTGAAACTAAAAATAAATAAAAACTATTTTCATGAGAAATAACGTCAAAAAATAAACTCACCTTAAATTTTAAGAATCAGTAATCCTTCAATTTTGAAATTCTGTGAAATGCACGAATTAATAGTTTTACCTACGCTAATTTCATTGATAAAACACTGATTTTGATAGAAAAATAATCGGTAATATTAATTGCGTACCTTTAAAAACAGTAACAGTTCATCAATCAAGAGAAAGTACGCAGCAAAGGAAAACTCAGAGAAAATCCTGTACCATTTCTACGTATAAATCATAAGACAGTGTATTGCCTACTGCCAAATAACAATAACTAAAAAGTTTTGAGTACATCAAGTGTAGTTTTTAGAGGTAGCCTGCTGAAAGAAAAATAAATTGACGTCATAAGAACCTAGAGTGTATATATTATCTTCATCTTAAATTGCATAACGAAATTTTTTATTAATAACCAATAATTAATAAAAAATACAGGAGAGTGAATTACACTATTTTCTCAGTCATTAACTGGATTTTATGTTTTTGTTTATTTATTTTAATGGCTTCACATTTATGACAATCAGCTCGGATTTTATGCTGAAAATAGATGAAGATATTATGGATGATTGTATGGGCACTTTAGAACAATAGCTTGCCAGACATAGTTACTCCTCTGTACATGCGGGGGCCTAACCAAATAGGTTATCGGGCTTCTTATTACAGCATGGTTAAGTAAAGCAGGCCATTCACCTTCCGATTTGCGATCCAACTTCTGATCGTGAATGGATTTGTTGGACTAGTCGGAACATTTAGAGGGACGATTCGTTTGTCCGACATCCGACTGGAGTTGGAGCGTGAATGGGGGAGTCGGATCAAAGTCGTCCAACTTAGCTAAGTCTGTGCTTGACCTTGGGGCAACTACGGTCTGCACTCGATACATTTTTCGGCTCGTGAGTGGCGTTCTCAGTCGTGAAAACAGATTAGGACTAAAGTTTGGCAAGTCGGAGCGTGAGTGTAGTCGACTATTCAACTAGTAGTACTACTAAATCGTACTGTGAATGGCCTGCTTAAGTCATTTTATTTATATATATGAAGCCAGACGTTAGCAATCAAAAGAAGATTCCCTCATAGAATATAAATTAATCAAACCACTGTAATATTCTCTTGCTAAGACAAAAAAAGTGGCTTCTATCGTCAAGAGATTCTATCCTTACGATCGATTTAGGCCTTGGCTTTCGCATTAAAATAAAACACTAGCAAATATATGAGCATTTAATTTATAAGAAATCTGAACGTTTATACATCATCGAATATGTAAAGTATTTTACTTCCTTACACAGATAATATATTACATAGCTTAAGGACTTCAATTGTCAAGTGTCCATTAAATTCCTGTATCATATCCATAGACAACAATGGGCATAAAAGCAAATATTCCATCGATTTACACCAAGTGCTTTGGGAATATTGAATGATTCTCAGTTCTTAGTTAGAATTTATTTCTTCCTGTTTTCCACGTTGGAGTAACCCTCCATCGTGGGAGTTTATTTAAAGTACTTCAGCCATCCTTTTGGATACTGCACGTATTTTGATTGCGTACAAATAAGTATGGGCCATTTTAATTTAATATTTAACACAATATTGAATAATAATAAAATAAAATAACAATAAAAGAAAATAACAACTAACTTAAAAAAAAAAAAAGAAAGAAAATATATACTGTCTTATAAAGAAAATATATAGAATTTAGCAACGTAGGGATTGTCGGGGTTCGGTCACTGCTTCTTAATAAAACTACACTTCATCGTGAAAATGGTTTTATTGTGCCGACGTTTCGGCTTGAACTTCAAGCCTTCATCAGGTCTGTAAAAACAAGTAGGACATATTTAACACTAATATATACACATATCTATCTAAATATACCTAAAATATATAAACACACACACACATATATATATATATATATATATATAATATATATACATACATACACATATACATACATACATATATGGAAAAAAAAAACATAAAAACGTAATGTACAGCTAGAACAACAATGTGCTATAGAAATTAAACAGATATAAGAATACAACAATATGGGCTTACCGATGGGAAGGTTGAGAACTATACCTCACAGATGTGGGATCATTTCTGACTTGATATACAGGGAAACTTAGGGGAAAGGAGTTGGTGAGGGGGGGGGGGTTCTGGACCACCCAATGAACAAAGTACATCCTCATTGTGAAAGTATATAGAAAGTTTAATTTTCTATAATTGTTTTAACAAATGAAGAACTACGTTCCTAAAAAGAAACTGCCAATAGAATGAAGCTCTGTTCTACTCGTTTATAATTTAGAGCCAAAGAGAAACAAGTTTTAACTTTTAAAGTAGTTAACTCTATGGCGTCTACAGGAGAAAGTATCTATTTTGAAATGTTTACAAAGTTCAGGTTAAGTTTTCCTTGGCTTTCTCGAAGTGTTCATAATATGGATTCACTGGTTGAAGAAATTAGTGAATTATCTCTTAATTTTGCTGATGTAATAAGACAAAGTAGTAATAAGCTACAAATAAAAAAATCGTGTGCCAAGCACTTACAATCAGTATCAGTATTACCATTCAGTGATTCAAAACTACCTGATTTTAAACCAGGTTAATGATTTAATGGTAAAATATAACAACATTATACCAGTTGTATATCATCAATCAATGGCATCCCTTTTGTTGTATGTTCAGGTTTGGAATGGGTAAATGTTTCCGAACCTTTGTCATTATACAAGCACTTGAAAGGAAAGATAATCATTTTAGATTTTTTTACGTATTGCTGTATAAATTGCATGCACATTTTGCCTGATTTGAAACGCTTAGAGCAAGAAATCACTGTCAAAGATGGACTGGTTGTGGTGAGTATTTTTGGATATCACGGTTGAAGAATACTTAAGTCTTTTGTCAAATCGATTAAATTGAAGAGTATTTTAGATTGGAGTGCACAGTGCTAAGTTTACAAATGAAAGGAAAACTGATAACATTGAATCCGCTGTAAGGCGATATGACATTACTCATCCTGTTGTTAATGACAACGTTGAAGCTATGTGGCATGCACTGCAAGTTCATTGCTGGCCAACCCTTTATGTTTTAGGTATATTTAAAAAAACTGACTTTTGCAATGTATCTTATTATGACATTCATCTATATTATATTTTATCAACAGGTCCTAATGGCGAACCTCTTTTAATGCTTCAAGGGGAAGGGCACTATAATACTTTAAAATTATTTGTCTCTGAGGCTTTAGCTTATTACAAAGATAAAGGAGTCCTGTCGGATAAAGAAATCCCTCAAATTGTATCAAAACATACTCCAAAACACAACAGTGTCCTTTCTTATCCAGGAAAAATTGCAGTTAATGAAAATGGAAGTCTGATTGCTATATCTGATTCTGCACACAATAGAATCTTAATAACCAATTCTAATGGAGAAATTGAGGTAAGCAGATATAAATATTGTTTTTTGTTATGTAAATTTAGCATTATAACAGTTGTGATTCTATAAAAATCACATGATTTGGTCGCAATTAGTTTGGATTCGTGGAACACTACTGTAATTTTTTCCTTAGTATCAATAACAAAAAAAGAACTTTTAAAAGGTGGAACATTTAAGAAGTATTTCAATGCCTTAAAAATCAATTTCTTAATCATGGGTTCTTAGGAAAACAGAACAATGGAGTTCTTCTCTTTTGTTTCTTATTGTGACTGTATTCCAAGAATCGAATTTTATAAATTCTTGTAATAAGATTTGTTTGTACTGTTTGCTTGTCTATTATTTGTTTCCAGTATGAAATTGGCGGAGGTTCTCCTGGTCTTACCGATGGGAATTTCGAAAGTGCTAGATTCAATTCTCCTCAAGGGCTGGCATTTAATGGATCCAATTGTCTTTATGTTGCCGATACAGAAAACCATTGCATTCGAGAGGTATCTCTTTTCAATAAATTAAAATTTTATATTGTATATATTAAATATAAACAGTTATGTTTTTTTTACTATTTAATTTGTTTTAGGTGGATCTCAATAATGAAGTTGTACGAACAATAGTGGGAATAGGTGCTCAAGGGCACGACTATGTCGGAGGAAAAGAGGGTCCTAAGCAAGCTATTTCTTCTCCATGGGATGTGATTATAATAAACGATACCCTATTTATAGCTATGGCAGGAACTCACCAAATATGGGGATATTTTTTTAATGATATTGTCCTATGGAAAAAGTAAGTTTTATTTATTTTATTGCCCTTTTTAACATGTATTGACCTTTATTTCTGATTGCTTTTTGTTATAGCATGCCAGCTAGCTATATGTCAAAAAGATTCCAGCCAAAAGTAAAATATTAAAGCTTTTAATCTGTTGTTGGTCACAATATTTTAACACCTTCAGCCGTAATGCACACCAATTCAAAAGAATTGTAACTTCTGTCCTGTTTATCTATGTAGGAAGTCCTTTTTAACGTACCCTTCAAGGTTTAAATAATGGAGGGGGATATTATAAAAAATATAGTTATTAATTAATTTATAATACATGAAGGATGCTCATTTTTAAGCCTGCCACAACATATGGGCCAGTTTTACTTTTTTGTCAATGTCTACATTTGGGTTTGTCATCAGACACTCATGGGTTATGTGTTTAGGGTCTTCTCGGCATTAGTACAAGTTCAATGGCGACCAATCAGTACTAAAGGTGGCCATACAAGTTCTGTTCAAATGTCAAGACCACAACTGTACAGTTTGGCCTCAAGGTTTGGACTGAACAGATCTAGCACACTCAGGATAAGTTAATAAACTTCAAGGCAGGGACTGCACAGTCCAGTTAAAGTAGACTTACTGTATGTGATGCAAATATCCTCTTGTCAACACACGTCAGGTCTAACCTGCACATTCCCGGTCTCATTGGACTGTACAGTTAATCCATTGGGGTTTTAATTCTACTTTGATGGACTGTACAGTTCAACTCTGGCATGAAGATTATTTAATTTTAAATAGCTGTTTCAAACAGTGAGGAAAATCTTAAGATTTGGACTGCGCAGTCCAAATCTTAAGATATTCCTCTCTCTGATTGGGCACCTTTACACTCTTGGCTGGTATTTATATCTATTGAAATATAAATAATATAATATATAAAGTTGATGTTTTAATTACTTTTTTGCTTTTGTCTTGATTGTTCTTTATCTTGCAATGTTTGTTATAGGTCACATAAGGCTGGAACCTGTGCTGCTGTTGTAGGAAGCGGAAGAGAGGAGAATAGAAACAATAACTATCCTTCGTCTGCAGGTTTGGCACAACCGTCAGGATTAACTAGTGATGGGAAGGTTTTATACTTTGCGGACAGCGAAAGCTCTTCAATACGAGCTATTAATCTAGAAACTGGAAGTGTTTCAGGTGTAGTTGGCGGAGCTACTGATCCTAGGGTAAATATTTTAAGGCCCAATAACCTTATAACCACTAACTGTCGTGTGGGAAGAGCATCTCCACAGACGTGAAGGGCGGGCTAGATCTACTCACCTTGTAACTGTGAGTAAGATCGCGACATTCCTGGTCTCGGTGACCCTCATCGTTCCTTCTGTACCATTTTTTCTGTCAGAGAGTTGTTTAAAAATAAAGTTTTCCTCTCTTTGTGTGCCCCTTCGACCATTGTCCGTTTTTAGAGAGAAGAAATATGAAAAACTATGGGTAAAATCGATCGGGGCAAGTGCAGAACCACAACTCCATATATGCTTTCACACCAGCAGGGCACTGCTTTTCACCCCTGCATACATGCACTCAGATTGTTTGAAGGGTTAAAATTATCTGTTATGTATTTTATAATTTCTAAATATTTAAAAGGTAAAACTGAAGGAGAGCGTCCTCAGCTACGATTTTCTTCAAAGTTTGCACTATAACGTATTTTGATGCACTAAACACGAATTCGTTGAAAAAAAACCTGCTCTCAACTAGGAAAGAAGTTATTAAGCACTAAAGTTCACTGTTATGGAGGTTATAAAAGACGGGGTAAAGAGATTATATGTAAACACGCGCATGCGCAATCGTAGCTGAGGACGCTCTCCTTCAGATTTACCCAGCTATTATTACGCCATCAGAAAAATATTAACATTTACAATTATTCTTTTTAAATTTAATGTGTTTTCTCCCTCCCTCCACCTTTAAAGAAGAAACCTTTAAATCCCGACTCTTCCACCACTTTCTATCCCTGCAAGTTTTACCCAATCCCTAGTTTATATTGAAGCTGTAAATTATATACTGGTAGTATTTATAAGTTTACATATTAAATTCTTTATTATTTTGTAATTTCAAAATTATTCTTAAGGGACTTGTGTCCCGGAATAAGAATAAAACTTTTCATTTAATTTCATTTTAGACCCCACAGGTCACGAAAATACTAATAGTTCATATATATATATATATATATATATATATATATATGTATGTGTGTGTGTGCGCGCGCGCGTGTGCGTGTGTATTCGTGTTCTAGCAGCCTCCAAAATGGTCTGACTTTGATCATATTCAGTACAAAAATAATTTCTCTCCAACAATGGCAAGTTTATTAAACAGCAGAATCCGTCTATCGGATCACTGTTTTAGCACTTTCCTCCGAAGGAAAGTAGCTATTGAGGTTGGACTCATGACGGAATTTTTGAAAAATGTCTTCAAATCTTTATCGATCCTACCTAGTAGACACCGAAAATGACCCCCGTTAAAATTTATATATATCTATATATATATATATACATATGCATATATATATATATATATATATATATATATATATATATATATATGTGTGTGTGTCTGTTAACACGATAGCGGGCAGAGTTTTGGGGTTTTCGTCACGAAACTTGGTATATAGCATTCAATTAGCAAACGATTGAACGAGTTCGTTAACCACCAAAGTCGGTCCACCGGAAGGGGGGGTTTACCCCGAACCCAAAACACTAATTTGACTATGTCAGCCGTAATATTTGTTATATTTCAACGAAACTTGGTATTCGTAGTGGTAATATAGAGAGAAAAGTGAGATATAAAAATGAACTAAATCGGTTCATTAGAAGGGGGGGTTTACTCCGGACCCACAATACCAATTCGCCACTACCAGCCGTGATTTTTGGTATATTTCGATGAAACTCGGTATTCGTAGTGGTAATCCACAGGTAAATAACTGTTGTAAAAATAAACTAAATCGGTTCATTAGGAGGGGGGGTTTACTCCGGACCCACAATACCAATTCGCCACTACCAGCCGTGATTTTTGGTATACTTCAACGAAACTCGGTATTCGTAGTGGTAATCTACAGGTAAATATGTGTTGTAAAAATAAACTAAATCGGTTCATTAGAAGGGGGGGTTTACTCTTGACCCAAATTCTTAATATACTCATACCGGTCGTAATTTCTGCTGTATTGTAACGAAACGCGGTATACGTCGTGGGTAACTCATGAGAAAGAAGTGTTGTAAAAATGAGCTGAATCGGTCAATCGGAAAGCGGGGGTTTACTTTGTAATATATTTCAATAGAAAAGCCCGCCAGACGTAGGTTCACAAAGCCGCCGCAAGGAGCGCTTTCTACCACTAGAGTGACTGTATCCTGTTCCTGCGTTAGATCAAAATACGATAATATGAGGTTTTTTGTATTTATTACGTAGTTTAATAGGTACCATGTGTAAACATAACTCTGGAAGCAAATTATTAATTGATCAGTTACTCATTACAAATTTAAAAGAGAACTATTCATGTTTTTATTTTATTTATGTAGGATATTTTAAGCAAATTGTTCTGGAAAGCAATCTACACTACCCAAATTCTGAGGAAAGTGCTTAGTTATGCAGCTCCTGCGTGACGGACTTTATTTTATTTATGTAGGATATTTTAAGCAAATTGTTCTGGAAAGCAATCTACACTACCCAAATTCTGAGGAAAGTGCTTAGTTATGCAGCTCCTGCGTGACGGAATTTATTTTATTTATGTAGGATATTTTAAGCAAATTGTTCTGGAAAGCAATCTACACTACCCAAATTCTGAGGAAAGTGCTTAGTTATGCAGCTCCTGCGTGACGGACTTTTTTTTTTTTTTCAGTGCAATTCATGAGAATGAATTTATGTGCCAGTGGCCATAGCCACGTTGAATGCACCGGTTCCCCTTGATCACCAAAGTTAAGCAATGTCGAGCGTGGCCAGTACCTGAATGGGTGACCAACCACGTGCCTGTGCAAAGGGACTAGGACGGAAATCTCCATTCAATAGGGTAAAACTGCATTTTTATAAACTCTAGGGGATAAAAGAGTAACTAAAGCTTACAAAACTTGCCCCTAGATGTCGCAAAAATCTGTAACAGGATTTCAGTACCGAAGCGAAGAAATGGCCTTGGCTCAAAAGTGGCTATTAATTCCCGAGGCACAATGGTCTGCTCGTACAAAAGTGGCTATCAGTCCACGGGGCATGCCGGGTCGGCCTGTTGGCACATAAGTGGCTCTCAGTCTCGAATTGGTTAAGGACGTATTCAATTATTTAGGAACGTATTCAATTATTTAGGAACGTATTCGATTATTTAGGAAAGTTAAGCTCCTGAATTGGCATGAATGAATTTGGAACTTGTTGATTTGAAGAAGTAAATTTATTAATTTCTCATACAATTTGATATTTCCTCTTCTCAATGTAATAAGTCTATTTAAATAGAACCCAGAGGTAAAATCAAAAGCCTTCCTCCATCACATGTCATAAGACTGACACTTAAGAAACAAAAAGATCTTTGATTTGATTTATACCCTACTCATGGCTCTACTACCTCAAGGATCCCTAAATTGAAATACAAGTTAATCTTATTCTTTATACATTTCAGAATTTGTTTGCATTTGGTGACAAGGATGGAACAGGCCTTGAAGTAAAACTGCAGCATCCTCTTTGTGTAGCATGGTCTTTCTTTGATGAAAGCCTCTTTATAGCAGATACGTATAATCATAAGATTAAAAAAGTTGAAAAGTCTTCCAAAAAATGTTCTACTGTTGGCGATTACAACATTCAAAGGGTATGCATTGGTGGTGCTTCTTTTTACTTGTTTTTATTTCGTACATTTTGCTAATATCCGGGTAGGTACATATAAATAAATTTTGTCATTCTCTACATTTTGGACTGTTGATTTTATATATGTAAAACAGACAGATTGGTTTTGTTGTTTTTTTACCCTGTTAGCTTTTTAATTTCTCCCAATAAAGCTAAAAACGTGATATAAATTGGATATTCAATTATGGTAATTGTGAAGTTCAGGGGCCTCCTCACCAATTTTCTTTTCTTTTTTTTTTACATGTTCTGTAATGTATTTTGATGCACTAAATATGAATCCATTGAAAAAAAAAGTTGCTCTCAACTAAGAAAAAGGTTATTAAGCACTAAAGTTCACTGTTATGGAGGTTAAGAAAGCTAGTGTATACTACGATATTTGTTAACACATGAGCAGGGATGTAAAATTGGGAAATAAAGAACTCTCATTTGAATTGTCGATCAATTATGTATTGAAAAAAAAATTGTAAATTTAAGGGCCTCCTCACCTGTCGTAACCTGTTGCATTATGGGCATACCCATAATGCGACAGGTTGCGAATTGTAAATATAAACAAATATTGTTTATAATTTTACAAATGAATCTAATAAGGTGGGCAATAATCTAATAACGTGGTTTAAAAAATATAAATACTTCATTCTGTCTTCATAAACTCCTGCAACTTCATTATTATTACTAATCAAACTTAACAATTTTACATCAGAGCGCACTAATTATAAATGGATTTCTTTCATAAAATACTCTTCAACAGCCAAACAAAAAATGTGGAGAATGTTTCATCATTTAAAAAAAAATGTTTCTGAAAAAAATAATTGATGGTAAATTTAAATTACACTTCTTTATTACGGACGTTTACAGCCCTACGCATGCACATGGTTACAAATATCTAGGCGCACGGTAGTGCGCCAGGCCAAGTTCCGGCCTCAGCATACTGTGTGTATATTACAGGAGGTCTTACAGCCGAATTTTACCCTCTCATAACTTTCAACCAGGTAAAGATAAAGTTATGAAAATTTACAGAGGTATTATACTACTAGATGTAAGTAAAACTGGACATTTTCATAATTCTACATTGAATAGTTTCTGAGATATAAGCGATCGAAAACGGGATTTGTAGGACTCAGTCACTCACTCATCAAAATTATTAGGCACTTCCCATGATGCTAGAGACTTGAAATTTTGCAGGATGATAGATATTAAGGTGTTGTTAAAGGAAAAAATCGAAAAATTCTGAAAAGTTGTGTTTGATGCTGCTTCCGGGGCGGGGGCGTGCCAGTTTTGTTCTTCCTTCAGAAACCCATCATTTCGTCCGAAACCCATGATGTGGGGTATCAAATGAATCGTCTCGGTATGAAGAACCTATATTTGATGTTTTAAGAAACATTTAGGCGCATATAGGCTTGGTAAAAATCGTACATCAGCTGTCAGTCTGTATGTTTGTTCCTTATATAAATCCGAACCGTTTGATCGATTTTGACCAAACTTGGGACACAGATGGGTCTTGATACGGGGAGAATCATAGGCTAGTTCAATATCGTCTATCAGCTGTTTGCCTAACTGTTTATTCCTTATACAAATCCACACGATTTGACCGATTTTGACCAAACATGGTACACAGGTAGGTCTTTATCCGGGTAGTGTCATAGGCTAGGTCAAAATCGTCTATCAGCTGTCTGTCTGCATGTTTGTTCCTTACACAAATTCACACCGTTTGACTGATTTTGACCAAACTTGGCACACAGGTAGTTCTTGGTCCGGGGAATGCACTAGGATAGGTAAAAAAGGTCTTTCAGCTGTCTGTCTGCATGTTCGTTCCTTACACAAATTCACACCGTTTGGCCTATTTTGACCAAACTTGGGACACAGGTGGGTCTTGATACGGGGAATGCACTAGGACAGGTAAAAAAGGTCTTTCAGCTGTCTGTCTGCATGTTCACTCCTTACACAAATTCACAACGTTTTGACCAAACTTGGCACACAGGTAGGTCTAGATACGGGAGAGTCATATTACCTATGACGTTTTGTACTTTTTGTTCCATCGGAAAGCCATCATTCCTTCTGAAACCCATCATGTGGGGTATCAAATGAATCGTCTTGGTAAGGAGAACCTACATTTGATGTTTTAAGAAACATTTCGATGCATCTTAACAACAACACGTGTGACTTCTTTCTTAAATGTTGTAAATAAAGTCGTAAGGGTTAAATGCATAATATACTTGGAAGCAGATACTAAGTTTTTCAAAGTCATCTAAATTACAAATTTTAGGATCACAAACCCAAAATGTATCGTCTTTGTTCTTTTCTTTTTCTTGAAGGCCTTCTACACTTTCCTTATGGTGATCTTTATCCCCAGGATGAGGTTCCTGTGTTTTACAGTGTAATAGTTTAGTTAGGCGAGCAATCAATTTGACCTCTAGAGTACTGTCATCTGGAAAAGCTTCTAACTTTTCTAGTCTAGTGATTAGATGTATGTAGGCTGATTATTGGTATCAAATATCAAGCAGTAAGGAGAACTTTATGCAGAAACCAAAGACCCTGGTTTTATATGAAGTACAAAAGCCAGTAGGTATGTGGCAACTAAATTTTATTTAATACTTAGAAAAACATAATGAGATCCCAAAAAAAATCATAAATGTGAAATAGAGGCCAAGTTCCTCCCCCACAAAGAAAAACTCCCTTCCCCAAAAAGCGAGAAATATCTCCTCCTAAAACTCCCAAAAAACGCCTTACAATCCTACACTCCAAAAAACGTCTATGAGTTGGTGTATTAAGTGTACCATATTTTCAACCAAAAATATTTGCCAATACAAGAGATGATACAAGAAAGAAATGTCCAAGTTCAGTACTTAGAAGACCTTATAATTACTTACTAAGAACAGTAAAGACACTTCAGCTGACCTTTAAAAACAACAATAAAAATACTTATATCCAGTTACTAAAATATCACTTTCTTCAACCAGGTATAATCTTAAACTTGGCAATGTTTTTTTTTGTGACGAAATTATCTTTAGAGAGAAAACTAAACATTGTCAAGTTTAAGAATATACCTGGTTGAGGAAAGTGATATTTTACTAACTGGATATAAGTATTTTTATTGTTGTTTTTAAAGGTCAGTTGAAGTGTCTTTACTGTACTTAGTAAGTAATTATAAGGTCTTCTAAGTAATGAACTTGGACATTTCTTTCTTGTATCATCTCTTGTATTGGCAAATATTTTTGGTTGAAAATATGGTACACTTAATACACCAACTCATACTACTTTTTTTGGAGTGTAGGATGGTAAGGCGTTTTTTGGGAGTTTTAGGAGGAGATATTTCTCGCTTTTTGGGGAAGGGAGTTTTTCTTTGTGTGGGGAGGAACTTGGCCTCTAATTCACATTTACGTTTTTTTTTTTTGGATAGTTGTTTACACTTGCTTTCTTAACCTCCATAACAGTGAACTTTAGTGCTTAATAACTTTTTTCCTAGTTGAGAGCGACTTTTTACTTAACGTGTTCTTTTTTAGTGCATCAAAATACGTTATAGAACAACATGTAAAGAAAATCAGTGTGGAGGCCCCTAAACAATTACCAAAATTATCTCACACACTATATACTTGAAAAACTATATTGTCACTCAAATTTCACAACCGCGTAAGTCAATTTTCCTAACTTTTCAGGAGAGCAATAAAACTTTAATGATCTGTAACTTGGAAAAATGCAATTCACCAAAGATGTGATGCATTAAACCAATAATAATAATAACTTGTAACTTATGAGGATTTCCGACTTAAGACAAATTTTCGGTAATATTTAAATGAAAAACCTTGTCTGAATGGCCTAAAATAGATCAGAGAGATACGTGGTTATGCTCGATCGTTTGAAATCAGTTTGTTTTACACGGATGTAAAAGGCAATTTCAGTGCGTTCTATTGTTTTTTTTGTTGTTTTTTTTGTTGTTTTTTTTTTGTTTTTTTTTTTTTTTAAATCAATCACCATCATGTCCGGGAGATAATAAGGATTCTAAAGATACCAATAACTCAATTTCGCTAAAAATTTACTTACGCTGTTGTAAGTAATTTGTAAAGAAATTTCAACGACGATTTACTAGATAACACTATATACGAGATCCAAAAGAGCTAAGTGTGTGTATACTTGCTAATTCAGAAGTTCAACTTCAGTCATGGTGTAACTTTTTTTTTTTTTTTTTTTTTACTAAAAGCTGTGCATTAAAGAAATATACCCCAATGTAGACTTGTTTTTTAACTCCTGTGGTCTTTATGCATCCATCCCTGATATTTATGCTACTATTACGTGTTAGGATTATAACAAAAAAAACATGACATCATGTTTGTAATTTGTACAAAAACTAAAGTAATTAAAACTACTAAATTGCTTGACTACAATTCTGACTTTCTTTTCTTATGGATTTTTTTTGTCCTTGTTTCAGCTGAATGAACCTGGTGGTATTTACGCTTTCGAAGATAAAGTATATATAGCTGATACAAACAATCATGCGATAAAGATCCTTAATGTGCCAAATTATACCTGGTCTACTGTAAGTTTGTTTTATTCTCTCTGTAATGTTATTTTGAATATATTGTATATGTTATTATTATCATCTGTTTTAGTTGGATATAGCTCTTATGAAAAAACAAACCACTAAAAATGCTGAAGTCTTCCACAAAAGTTCTGTTGTCATTAATCCATTGGATAGCACATTAGATTTATTAATAGATTTATCGCTCCCGAAGAATTACTCTTTAACCAAAGAAGCTCCTTCCAAGTGGACACTTCATTTGCCAGGTAAAATTCTTACGAGATGTAAGAGACCAATAAGTGACATATCGATGGTCTAGAATAAAAACCTCGTATCTCAAAAAAAATTTAAATAACTTTTAAACGTTATTAGACGGATATTATGGCTACTGAGAAAGATACAAGGTTTGATTCTTTGTCGATAGAGCCCAGCACGGGTAAGATTAAGGTCCCTTGACACTCAAGTATTGTGAAATAGGAGCTTATCCATCTAATAACGTTTAAAAGTTAGTAAGGTTTTTTTTTTGAGATACAAGATTTTCATTCTAGGCCATCGATATCTAACTGCGAGCGTAGAGTAAATCGGGTTAACATAAATCATTTAAAAAAAAAAAAAAAAAAATGATCCGATGGTCCAAATGAAAATACCATAGATTAAATATATATATTTATAAAATAATAAATGTTACAGCTTAGATTTAGTGCGAGAAATTTTTTATTTTAAATAGAAAACAAAGCCTGTGGCCCAAATGTATTGGGATACTATAAACACAGAATACTCAAAAAAGTTTTTTTATTAATTTAGATAAATTTTGATGATGATTAAACACATAAATTATCAAGAACAAATGGTCACAATCATTTAATAAAATCGTTTGAGTAAATCTTAGGATATCTTATACATCAGTTTGGAAAAATTAGCTTCAAGAATACTCATTCAATGTATTCTTAAAAGTATTGCATATTTATCTTGCAAAAGAAAAAAAAAAAAAAAAAAAAAAAATTGATATTTTCCTTTTTTTAATCTCAAGAAGGTGTGATAGTCCAAAAGCCAGCAGGAAAAAGTGGTCATGATCGAACACTCGGCTGTATTCAAAATATTTTAGGAAACTTTATTTGCAAGTGACAAAATCAGCAAGAGCCTTGAAAAAGTAGGTCAGAAAATTCATGCTGGGGTACAAGATTGAACACCCGTCTGAAATTTTACTTATGCATTCTTTATCTATTAAATAATTTAAATTTCAAAAGTATGATGTTTTGATTTGATCTAAGTTATCACAAGATGCTTGCAAAGATCAAGACTCATCTAGATATTTCCGCAGATCCGGCACCATTTACCCAAGCGGCTGCCATTTGCAAAACTATCCAGGCCATGTCTTATCATTACAATAATCTTCCGGGGCCTTAGATCCAATCAAAACACCTTGCTTTTGGATTTTACTCGGTTTATTAAAGTTTTTTATAACTTATTTAATTATTATTTAAAATAATTCAAACTGAAAACTTATTCAACATAAATAAAAATTAATAATCATTGTAAATGAAACAAAAATTGAAATTAGAAAAGACAAGTTTTAATTCGGCGAGGAGATCGCTGAAAGTCAAGAGCTCACACTCCTGTGAGCGTTTGCCAATCTCGCTGTGACCAAGAGTGGCAAAAGTATCCCGTACAGGGGGACCCACTCCGGGTGCGAGTATCCCGTACAGGAGAATATGTCTCCTTGTGCTCTTCTGTACGGAAAGGGTTAATATACAGAGAATTGAACTTTTGATTATTTGATACAGTTTTAATAGAAATCATGCATTGAGTGTAGGATTGAAGTTAGTTCTACTATTAGTCTTAAATCTTTTATTCTTTAATGAAGAAACATTATTTAATATAACTCTTTAAATCACAATATTTATTCCAGGCAACAGAACTCTTACGAATGATGAAAATTTCTCATTGACACCTAAATGGAATTTAAATATTGTCAAGGCCAAAAGTGAGGAGGTTGCAATCAAAGCTGTGTGCCGATTGTTTTTATGTATTGACGACACATGTACTGTTAAAGAACTGTTATTTATTATTTCCTTGTCATTTGATGAAAAGGTGCCAAGAAATGCTAAACACCACATAAAATGTACTCTTTGACTGTGATATTATTATAAGGTATTTAGTAAATATTTATGTTGGGCAGATTATTTTAAAAATCACTTATTTTTTACCTTTTATTAGAGGTAGTATTAACCTGTAATGCAAGTTTTTTTTTTTTTTTTTCGGCGCACTGAAATCTAGGCCATTAGTACCGACATCCATGGTGCAGCAAGGAATTTTCTGAACAAGCCGTTAGATGAGAAAATTCCCATTGCAGGTGGGATTCGAACCCACCATCTCCCGCATGAGAAACTAAAGCGTTTGACACTAGACCACGGGGAAACCCCTGTAATGCAAGTTGTTATTGTTTTATTGCTTACTGACAACTGAGTTTTATGAGGTAGTTTATTGAGTAGGCAATTTTATATTATGAAATTTGTTTGCTCTTAAAGTCTACCACATAAATAGATAACCAATCTCTTAAAAAAAAACTCCAGAATTAATTTAAATATTAACAACTACACTCATCTCCTCCCTATAAATTATTGAGTAATTTCTTTCAACCCCAGTAATTCAATCTCTAAATGTGATAACAATTTTAAAACTTTTAGGGATGCCCCTTTAATTAGAAGCAATGTGGATTTCATTGGACAAAAAAAAAAATGTTTTCTTGATTTCATGTCTGTATATCATCCCTATCATGTCGAACTATCGAAAGAGAAAATCAGAGGAAACTAGCGAACAAACATATCCGATTCGTTGACTAAGTAATATGTTGAAAAATGGTCTTATTCAATACTTTATTTAAGGCATTAAAGGCTATTCTAAAGGGGTTAGAGTTGCAACCATTTGTGACAAGCCGTATCGTCCACAATGAAAGAGGAAAGTATCATATTCAATAGTTTGACAAGGTAGGGGCGATATAGAGGAAATGGTGTGCATTTACTTACACTTGAGAGGAGACCTGCTTAAATAAATGTTGTGGTATTCATTTCAGCACTTCCAAAATGAATGTAGCTATTGTGGTTGCACTCATGAATAATTGTTTGACAAATTTCTTCAAATCTTTATTGATCGTATATACTAGATACCAACAAATGAACCCTTGCTAAAATGTGTATACATACACACACATACATATTACGGGATTCGTGATATTTGTAAAAAGTTAAATATATTATATTCATCTTACCTTTAACCGTACCTGTGGCTGCATTGAAAAAATTGGGGTTGGGACGAAAAGATGAGGATCGAGGCTGGAAATTTCACAGCAACATTTGATATGCCCAAGAAATATTGCAACATGCAGTATACGGTGAAACTTGCTTGAGCTAGGGAGGGGTGAAAGTAAGAGGCGCGAAACAGCAAGAAATTTAATTTAAAATCCAAACAACAGGCACATATTTATAAATATACATGTGCGTTATTATTGTAAGAGTTAGTTAACCAGCAAAATCAATGCATTGAAGTGTGACTTTACTCTAAGCCCAAATTATTAGTTTGCCCTACCAATCATAATTTTATTTCAACAAAACTTGGTGTACACCGAGCCTAATTAGTGAGAAAGATGTGATAGTTCCAGTAGGAGAGCGATTTTACTCAGGAATTAAATTATTTTTTAATTAATTGAATCAGCTGTAATCAACAAATAAATTTTTGTTCTCGGTTAATGAAAGAATCTACGTAGTACTGGAAAAGGTAGTGAGTGCTTCTTAGAAAACACATTTTTTTATACTGAGTCATCTGGTTAATTATCATCGTATTTTTATTATATTTGTTTTTCTTTTTTCGTTTAATTTGTATACAGTTCCTCACCAACTTTCATTTCTTCATTTATTTTTTTAATTCTTTATTTACTTATCTTTTTAAATCCGACATTTTTGTAATTTTTTCTTATTTTTGTTCTATATGTATTCATGTTTATGCATATTTATACATATATCCTCTGCATCCCGGAGGTAAAGGAAACCATGTTCATTTTTTTATTAAATTGACTTAACAGCATGTTCATAATGTGTATTTTTTAATCCATATAATGGTATATGGCACTATGTTCTGTTCCCATAAATAACAAAAGTAAGACAATGAAAAGTAATATCATGTCTGTTTCCATTAGGGGTAAAAGACACCATGTGGAGGACTTGGTTTTGTTTGACTATGATCAATACTATTACCTATCAATTACCTATCAATGCCAATAACAATGAAAAGTAATATCATGACTGTTTCCATTAGAGGTAAAAGACACCATGTGGAGGACTTGGTTTTGTTTGACTATGATCAATACTATTACCTATCAATTACCTATCAATGCCAATAACAATGAAAAGTAATATCATGTCTGTTTCCATTAGAGGTAAACGACACCATGTGGAGGACTTGGTTTTGTTTGACTATGATCAATACTATTACCTATCAATTACCTATCAATGCCAATAACAATGAAAAGTAATATCATGTCTGTTTCCATTAGAGGTAAACGACACCATGTGGAGGACTTGGTTTTGTTTGACTATGATCAATACTATTACCTATCAATTACCTATCAATGCCAATAACAATGAAAAGTAATATCATGTCTGTTTCCATTAGAGGTAAACGACACCATGTGGAGGACTTGGTTTTGTTTGACTATGATCAATACTATTACCTATCAATTACCTATCAATGCCAATAACAATGAAAAGTAATATCATGTCTGTTTCCATTAGAGGTAAACGACACCATGTGGAGGACTTGGTTTTGTTTGACTATGATCAATACTATTACCTATCAATTACCTATCAATGCCAATAACAATGAAAAGTAATATCATGTCTGTTTCCATTAGAGGTAAACGACACCATGTGGAGGACTTGGTTTTGTTTGACTATGATCAATACTATTACCTATCAATTACCTATCAATGCCAATAACAATGAAAAGTAATATCATGTCTGTTTCCATTAGAGGTAAACGACACCATGTGGAGGACTTGGTTTTGTTTGACTATGATCAATACTATTACCTATCAATTACCTATCAATGCTAATAACAATGAAAAGTAATATCATGTCTGTTTCCATTAGAGGTAAACGACACCATGTGGAGGACTTGGTTTTGTTTGACTATGATCAATACTATTACCTATCAATTACCTATCAATGCCAATAACAATGAAAAGTAATATCATGACTGTTTCCATTAGAGGTAAACGACACCATGTGGAGGACTTGGTTTTGTTTGACTATGATCAATACTATTACCTATCAATTACCTATCAATGCCAATAACAATGAAAAGTAATATCATGTCTGTTTCCATTAGAGGTAAACGACACCATGTGGAGGACTTGGTTTTGTTTGACTATGATCAATACTATTACCTATCAATTACCTATCAATCCCAATAACAATGAAAAGTAATATCATGTCTGTTTCCATTAGAGGTAAACGACACCATGTGGAGGACTTGGTTTTGTTTGACTATGATCAATACTATTACCTATCAATTACCTATCAATGCCAATAACAATGAAAAGTAATATCATGTCTGTTTCCATTAGAGGTAAACGACACCATGTGGAGGACTTGGTTTTGTTTGACTATGATCAATACTATTACCTATCAATTACCTATCAATCCCAATAACAATGAAAAGTAATATCATGTCTGTTTCCATTAGAGGTAAACGACACCATGTGGAGGACTTGGTTTTGTTTGACTATGATCAATACTATTACCTATCAATTACCTATCAATGCCAATAACAATGAAAAGTAATATCATGTCTGTTTCCATTAGAGGTAAACAACACCATGTGGAGGACTTGGTTTTGTTTGACTATGATCAATACTATTACCTATCAATTACCTATCAATGCCAATAACAATGAAAAGTAATATCATGTCTGTTTCCATTAGAGGTAAACGACACCATGTGGAGGACTTGGTTTTGTTTGACTATGATCAATACTATTACCTATCAATTACCTATCAATGCCAATAACAATGAAAAGTAATATCATGTCTGTTTCCATTAGAGGTAAACGACACCATGTGGAGGACTTGGTTTTGTTTGACTATGATCAATACTATTACCTATCAATTACCTATCAATGCCAATAACAATGAAAAGTAATATCATGTCTGTTTCCATTAGAGGTAAACGACACCATGTGGAGGACTTGGTTTTGTTTGACTATGATCAATACTATTACCTATCAATTACCTATCAATCCCAATAACAATGAAAAGTAATATCATGTCTGTTTCCATTAGAGGTAAACGACACCATGTGGAGGACTTGGTTTTGTTTGACTATGATCAATACTATTACCTATCAATTACCTATCAATGCTAATAACAATGAAAAGTAATATCATGTCTGTTTCCATTAGAGGTAAACGACACCATGTGGAGGACTTGGTTTTGTTTGACTATGATCAATACTATTACCTATCAATTACCTATCAATCCCAGTAACAATGAAAAGTGATATCATGTCTGTTTCCATTAGAGGTAAACGACACCATGTGGAGGACTTGGTTTTGTTTGACTATGATCAATACTATTACCTATCAATGCCAATAACAATGTGAAAATGTTTCTTTAAACTGTTCCTATAAGTAACAAAGAAACAAATTTCAATAGTTTAAAGTTATGGAAAATTGGCTTTCCTGAACAGTTACAAATACGTGGCATGGTGTCCTTTACCTCTGGGGTACAGATATGTACCTATTAGACATGCGCGCCGAGGCTGAATTTCCCGGCGGCGGCGCGCCGGACTAAAATGGTCGGCGGCGGCGGCGCGCGCGGCGTGGGCTATTTTTTTTAACCCCCAAGGGAGACGTTACAATTTAAATTGTAACGTTTCCGGGACATTGATAAACCCGGGTGGACCAGAGACAAGAGACAAATACCGGGACGTATGGCAAACATATATATATGTTTGTTCGCTACAAAATATCTCTACAAAAATGTTTCTAAAGACATTTTCGATGGGTTGATATCAATCGGAGAAATAAGGGCTTAAAACTTCGAAAGCGTTTGTATTGTTCTTTCGTGGGGGGGGGGGGGTCGGTTTGTTTATCTAACTTTTTAATTGATTGTTTAAAATTTAAATTATCAGTAAAATTAGCCTTTTCGTAAAAGGAAGTAAGAAAATGAGAAACTTAGTGTTTTTGCAGGGTGATCGTTTTTGCGCCGTAAACCTACCAGTAACTGAATGTATCCTTAACTTATGGCACTAGAGATATGAGCGGAACTGCGCTAAGATGACGCAGTTCGCGCTCCTGATGTCTCAAAAATGGTCCGATTTTGATGAAATTTGGTACAAAAATATTTTTCTTAATTTGAAAGGTCGAATTCATAAACCAGCAGAATCTGTTAACCGGAAGATGGTTTTTGGAGCGAAAAAAATCGTAACGTTCACGTTTTCGAGTTCATATGCTTGCAGGTACTCGTTTTATAGATTTCTTAACCTAGAAGAACGAATAAAACCATTTTAAAGCGATATCTGTACCCGTTTTGAGAAAAAATAAAACACCTCGTTTTCCAAAGTAATTTTCAGTTTGGGTACTCATAAACGATTAATTTAGTTGAAACTTGGTCCAGACGGTTGATATTCATCTAAACTAAGGTAGATACAATTTGGTTCCGTTTGGAGTTAAGGAAGTACATCAAATAAAATATTTCATTAACAGACTTGAAAGGTTTGGGGATTTTTGTATATCTTACATATCTCGAAAACGGGGGGGGGGGGGGGAAATCGTGGTAAGTGGAAGGTGGAAATTCGAAAGCTCACTAAATTCCTTACAAAAAAGGTTCATATGTAATTTTTGATGCGGCGATGTCAATCCGAGAAATAGGTGCTTAAAACTTCAAAATTGTTAGTTTTGTTTTTTTAACAGGGTTTTGTCACTTACCAAACGTTTTAATTGGTTATTGTTTTTTCAATCGCATTTAATAGTAAAATTAATGTTTTAATAAAATAAAAAATGAGAAACGTATTGGTAATAGTGTTTCCCTTGGCAAACCTTGAGAAGGTAGGGGGAGTCATTTCCGCTTAGAATACTATCAGTTTCCTGTTTTGGAGCCTCAAATCTTCTTTCTCTTTGAGATTCATTTTAAATTTTTCACGAAAGATCAAAACCTACCAACAACTTCTTCTACTACTTAGCTAATGACACTAGGGATATGAACGGAACCGCGCTAAGATGACGCAGTTCCTGCGAGTCGGAGTTTTGTTTTTCTCTTCTATTGCGAGGTTTTCAAAATATCTCCCAAAAAAGCTGGATTTATTTTTTGAGTTAAATACCATTTTTATATACCTAAAATTATTTTATTTTCCGCTTTTTTTCCAATCAAATAGCACAACACACAAGCGTTTACTCGAAGAGAAGGTAAGCCAAAAATGGCGGCAGGTTACCACGCAGAAAACACGCTGTTTTCCTACCCTAACCCACCCGCTACACCCTTTCCTCCAGTATTGCCAACGAAATCGGCGCGCCGACTGACTAAGCTCGACGGCAGCGCGCCACTCAAAACCCGGCCTGGCGCCGGCGCGGCGCGCATGTCTAGTACCTATATGAAATATGTATTTAAGTGTATAAAGATAACAAAAATTTCTGTCAAATTAGTTTATTTGATTATTTTTCTTCATGTATTTTTTTTCTTGACTGGGCAGAGAGCATTTTCTGCATCATGAGCTAATCTCTAAATTTGCAAGGTTTACAATAAAATAAAAATATTTATTAATCAGTTATTTTAACCCATTAGCGCCATGAAAAATTACCTTTTATTCTAACTTCGTAAAATTGATTTATTTGTATTAAGAATTTTGGAAAAAAAAAGAAACTCCGGCGGTAATGGGTGAGCACATTCCCAGGTGTATTAGCATTTCAAATTTTGTCTCTATTTTTTTTAAACGCATTTATTTTAGTTAGGAATAGCATCTTCATATTTAAAATATGTTACAGCATTGAGAAAAATACATTCTCCTTATTTCTAAATTTGCTCCTGACTATTAGAGGGAAGAAGAATTTTGTTTTTATATAAATATGTGTTACTTTTAAATAAGGTTGTAAATTACTTAATGTATGTCTGTATTTAATTTACAAAATGACTTGGATATTTTAAAATTGCTTGACTTACTTCCTTTGTTATTTACAAATATATTTATTCTTGCTATAAATAGTATATTTTTAATAAAATAAAGTAACTACGAAATGAGGCTTACTCTATAACCTTTCCTAATTCTTTCACAATGTAATTTAAATGTATCAGTAGTATTAGTTAACATTCACAATTGGTTTCTAAGAAGTGTAAGCTGATTGCGTATCTTCTGATAGTTTATAAACAGTCGTCGACTTAATTATTCCACTGTTCTAGTCAGTCCTATCATGAATTTCTTAGTATTTGTTTTAAACTTTCTTGTTTGCTTTTGTAAGTATTCATACATTTTCTTTATGTAGAGCTGCTGTGTTTTTTATGTATTACTAATGGTCATAGAAGAAGATTTTATGCCCCTTTGTGGTGTTATTTCATTAAAATTAAATTAGTAACTAAGAAACTTCAGTTTACATATATGTAAGTGCTTCCGTGGCTGCTGAGTCTTCATTACCAGTGAAGTATTTTCTTGTTTTCTTGAATATATATATATATATATATATATATATATATATATATATATATATATATATATACACAGTAGGACCTCCATTATCCGGGGTATTGACGGGGAGGGTGGTCCACGGATAATCATAACAACCCTGGATAATCAAAACACAAAATTTTATTGACTAAATGTGCTGGATTAAAACGTTATAAAGAATAACCATGTACAAAATGTCATGCAAACTTTCTTATTTGCATTCAGAAATTGGTATGTAAACGTTTTATTAATTAATAATTTGTATAAGTGCAAAAATGAACTCAAGTTCAAATTAAATTTTTTTGTCGAGAAAGTCAGTAATTTTTTACTGACCAACCTTTTTATAATTGGTTTGTCAGTGGTTTCTACCGCCAACATTTGAAAAAGAGCAAATCGCTACTTTCGCAAGCTCTCTATTCAATATAAATAAATAAATATTTTTTATTGAATGGAAGTCAGAAGAAGCTACTGCCTTATTCAGATCTAACAACAAGAAAAATCCTATTTTTTAGTACAGGTAAATCAACAAATTTTTGTGAGAGATTCATATGCTATTCATTTTTTGCATGGTGCAAAAAAAAAACAAAAAATCAAAAATTCTAATAATTGGACATGTAACTGTAATAAAAAAGAAACGATAATATTACGTTGTAAAACATTATTTATTAATGTTTCAAAGTACTTTCAACACAAATTAATTAATATATTACTGAAAAAATGTATACAAACTAAAAAAATACTTATCTTTACCTCTAGATAAGTTATAAAAATGAACTATTGGTGTGGGTTTTATCTTATTCAAACAGCGAAAATGTCATGACATAGACCACAATAAACCAGAATAAAAAAAAAATCAAAGACCTACAAACTTAAACTGAAAAAGTAATACTTTAGTTGAATGTTTCCCGTTCGTGTTTTAGGGAGTTGATTCGGATAATCGGTGTTCGTTCTACTGTATATATATATATATATATATATATATATATATATATATATATATATATATATATATATATATATATATAATGGTTTAAGTATTTCCTCTCTCCATCATTATTTACAGCTCTGATGAAGGCTTGATATTCAAGCTAAAAGGTTGGCAAATTAACTCATTTTTATATAAAAAGTGTAGTTTTATTACTTTCATGCCCAAATCCAGACAATTTCTGCCTTCGCAATCTTAACAGTCAACAATATCTTCTAAATTACTTAAAGGATTAATTAATTAAGTCTGAACTTATTTAGTTTTCATTTTTTCCTTTAATTCTTTGCAACCAGTTTGATTATAAATTCTGATCCTCGATAACCATGACCTCATGTTTCAATGGAAATAACACTATATTCGTGGATGCAAGACTCCCAACTAAATTGGGTTGCTTTACACAGTTATCAACCAGAAGGCCTAACTTAAGTTAAAAAATTAAATATATAAAAAAAGTATCCGAATCGGTCAAATAACGAACTCTATATATACACAAAGATAAAACTAAGAATATAATGATGAAAATATTTGTAAAAATGTTTTAAAAAATAATTAAATAATACAAATAAAATAACTCAGATCATAGAAAAAAATATATAAAAGGTTAAATAATAATAATAAAAAATATATATTTTAATTAAGGCTAGAGAATCAAAGAGAATTGATTCAGCTATAATTCCTCATTTTTCTTCGCTGAATCCCTTTTCTTTGAGTAAAGCCGCCATCTCCTTTAGAATGTTTCCTTGTGAACAGAACCATAACAAATATCTGCATGAAACCTCTGTTAGGAATTCCTTATTCCATTATGTCTCAAATTATCTTGTTTTATTATATTTAAGGTGACATTTTAATTGTATTCTAGACAAAAAATTGATTTATTATTGTGATTAAGAAAATATATCAATTTTTATTCATTTATTTATCTTTCTACAGTAATTGTAAGGAAATGCATTGGAAAGCCAATACCAGAAGAGGTGATTATTACAATTAGTACCCTATACTATTTAAATTTTGTTTTCTGCCTATTTGATATTGCTTCTTTCAATTTCTTCTAGACTTTGGAAAGTCCAACTGAAACTCTGAGCAGCATTCCAGAAACTGAAGCACGCGCTGGGAGCACCAGTCAGAATGGTATCGGAACGGCGCTAAACGGTTTACAATCTGGTTTTTCTACGCTTATGAACAATCAAAACATGATGAAAGATGCGAAATTAGTTATGGGCGGTTTCTCTTTTATAATTATGCCAAGTCCAGATCTAGCCCAACTTTCTCAATTAAATCCTGGACAATTGCCTTCTCTTCCTGGCCAGTTACCATCTTTACCCGGAAGGTGACGAAGTTTCCAATTCTTATGGCATTATATCAAACTTAGTTCCTTCTTTTAAGTCTATTTTGTAACTAGGAATGTGAAGAAAAGGTTTTTGTATCTAATAAATATCATGCTTTCTTTCTATGTACCTCTTTAATAATACTTCTACCTAAGTAACCTATAATTCATATATATATATATATATATATATATATATATATATATATATATATGTGTGTAATAGCGTTTTAGTTGGCTAACTATTCTAGATTGTATTCCATACCCCGCAAATGTACCCAGCCCCCCCCTTCCCCGAAATTATTTCCAATATACGCTTTGATAATAATACAACTACATTAAATGTTTTAAACAATTTTGGGGAGCAACTCCTGCTACTTTCTTCAAAATCATTATAGTTATTATCTTCAATTGTTTTATATTTTTCATTTAAAAAATACTTTAGCTATCTAGATTGTTAGTATTCCATACTACCTAAATGCTCCCAGCCTCCCTCCCGAAATTATTTCCTATATACACCCGTGAAAACTTGTCAGAATTCATGATAAATAAAGACTACCCGAATAGAGGCATACAAATTAAACAATTGATTGGTTTTGTCCAATCAACATTTGAAATACTTCTTCCTGGGACATAGCATCCAGGGAAAAGGAAAATCCTGAAGGCTGCAAGGAATTTTATAATAAATCAGTGTTGCCAAAAGTCCTGAGGTTCCAGTGAATCTTTACTATAAGAGTAATTGCTCAAGAGCCCTATAACTTCAATGTGAAAAACGTTTTATAGCAGAAACAAAGCTCTTAATAGTGGTCAAATCCTCATATATATATATATATATATATATATATATATATATATATATATATATATATATATATATATATATATTTATTTATTTTTATTAATGCATTACAGGATGAAAGTGCGGTAGTGCAAGTAAAAAGCAGCGAAGGTTTGTCAGGAAAAGTTAAAATAACAGAAGGCCTTTTTCAGGGTGAAATTTTAAGTCCTTTTTTATTCTCTATGTACCTATCGGACATCGAAGATTTCTTCAGAAGCAACGGAGGAGTGGGTGTAAATATAGATGGTCTCAATGATGTATTGATGCTGTTATATGCAGATGACCTGGTGATCTTCTCGGACAATGCTGCAGATTTAAAGAAAAAATTATATTGTAACCTCCAGGAATACTGTTCTGAAAATGGACTGACAGTTAATGTAGAGAAATCTAAAATCATGTATTTCCACAAAGGTAGAATGCCTAACAACCCTCCGAAATTCAAATACGATGGTTATGATTTGGAACGAGTCGATCGTTTTGTCGCTGTCGATAGTTTTGAACTTCCGGAAAATACCATATGAGATTCACATTCAGAAATCACTCTTACAATATAAACCCAAAGTTAAACTGCAAACATTGTAAATTGGAAGAAAATATCCTGCATATTTTTTTATACTGTCAGTTATATGAAAAATTTAGAAACACATTTTTGACGATTAGGCCAAATTTTATGGAGCAAGATTTCTTTCAATTGTTCAACTCCAAAAACCCTTCTACATACATGAACATATATAACTTTTTGTCTCACGCACTAAAAACTAGAGAGCTCTTTTTGAATAATGTAGATTAAGCAATAGAAAACATAATAAACGCACACTTTTTAGTAAATTTTTTTTGTAAGTATTTTTGCTATTATAATATTAAACATAAGAAAATGTAATTAGTGTTTTATATTTGTAAATTCTTATTAGATTAAGTATGGATTAAAAATATTAATCTTAATAAAATTAGTCTAATCCATATTATATAAGTCCTTCCTCATGCAATGAGGATATATATATATATATATATATATATATATATATATATATATATATATATATATATATTTATATATATATATATTTGATGTTATTTTTCGTCGCTGGGATAGTATTTTTAGATGGAACGGCATTTTTCTCCAGCGGTGGTACTCCTCCTCACTTCTTCCCGGAATATTTCGATGGACTCATCTCCATCTTCTTCAGCCATGTACTTGTTTCTTCCTCGGTGGTAGCCAAGGGAATGACATTTTTCTCGATCTGGGCTCCTTTTCTCCCCTCTAGCCACAATGTCGGCGGACGAATGGTGTTGAAGCTCCCTGGTGTAGTTGGGATTCTGTCCGTTGGCAGCGCTGATGGTATTGCGTCTTTTTTTTTTTTTTTTTTTTTTTTCTTTTCTCCTCCTGCTTCTATTTTCCTCGCCGTAAGGTTTTATATGTTTGATGTTATTTTTCGTCGCTGGGATAGTATTTTTAGATGGAACGGCATTTTTCTCCAGCGGTGGTACTCCTCCTCACTTCTTCCCGGAGAAAAATGTCATTCCCTTGGCTACCACCGAGGAAGAAACAAGTACCTGGCTGAAGAAGATGGAGATGAATCCATCGAAATATTCCGGGAAGAAGTGAGGAGGAGTACCACCGCTGGAGAAAAATGCCGTTCCATCTAAAATATATATATATATATATATATATATATATATATATATATATATATATATATAATTTCATCAAAATCAGACCATTTTTGAGGCAGTGAGAGCACAAACAGACACACACACACACACACACATATATATATATATATATATATATATATATATATATATATATATATATATATATATGTCTGTTTGCGCTCTTACTGCCTCAAAAATGGTCTGATTTTGATGAAATTTGGTACAAAACTCTTTCGTCTAATTTGAAAGGTCAAGTTCGTTAAACAGCAGAATCCGTCCTCCAGAACGCCTCCAGTGTTTGAGGCGAAATTCGCGCAAAAAAAAAAAAATTGTTACCCTTACATCATATGCTTGCAAGTACTTGTTTTATAGGTTTCTTCACGTAGGAAAACGAATGAAACCATTTTTAAGACGATATCTGTAACCGTTCCCGAGAAAATTGGAAAAATAGTTTTTGGTTTGGGTACTTAAAATCATGGGATTCAGTTGAAAAAAAGTTCTGCTTGATCGAATTTCATCCAAACTAAAATGTTTAAATTTTGGTTACGTTTGGAGTTAAGGAAGGATTCGAATAAAATATTTTATTAACATACATTTAGATTAGAAGATGTCAATCGGAGAAAAAAAGTGCCTAAAACTTTGAAGTAATTTCATTCTTTCATTTGAATGGTTCTTTTTGCCTTTTTTTATTTCTTGTTATTTTGTTGTAATTGCTTATAGTAGGGGAATGTATTTGTCAATAAAACAGTATAAGTAAAATAAGAAAAAAAAAAACTTAGTAGCAATAGGGCTTTCCGGGAGAGATTCGAAGACGCCTTGTGAATATTTTGTAATACTGTACTGCTGTTGGTGTCGTTCTTTTGAATTGGTTTTTCCCCTATTTGCCTCACTTTTTAATTGGCTGTTTTATTGAAATGCATTGAAGAGTTAAATGAATTGTCTAGCTATACGGTAGGGGTCAATCCATGGGCGTATATAAGGGGGGGGGCTGCAGCCCCCCCCCCCGAAATTTTCATTTGATGGTAAAAATGTGTCATAAAAACCTTAAAAATAAATTAAATAAGATCACTTAGTTAATAAAAAATAGTTTATTTTAAGTGTAATAGCGTTTTAGTTGCCTAAAACTAATCCAAGTTCTAAATTTTTCATATTCCATACCCTGGAAATGGTCTCAGCCCCCCCGGCGGCAGTAATTTTCTTATCTCACGGCTCGTTGGGAAAATTCCTCGCTGCACCCTTGATGTCGGCACTAATGGCCTAAATGTCAAGGCGCCGTAAAAAATAAAAAAAATAAATAAAATAATAATAAAATTAACAAAATCGTCCAACACAAAATAATTACTACAAAATTCTAATCATTAGGTGAGTTCTATTCATTTAAATTTAATATTTTATTTTTTTAATCCCCTTATAAAGTAATTGAATATGATTTTTTCTGCAAACGTTCTTAAATCCAAAACTTGGTGGAGCAAAAATGGCTTAGGAAATGTTTATTAAGTTTTAATGAAGCGTAGATCACGTTGATAATACACTTTTCTGAAAAAAAAGTGTATTTTGCTCCATTCCTATTAACATTTTAGGCATTTAAATGTACTTTTTGGGAAGCAAATTTAATCCTTTACAACGTTTATATCGACACATTTTTTCATTACGCGCATACTTTTTACGTTTTTGGCAGAAAAGTGTCGAAAAACAAGGGTTTTCTCGGTTTTTGGCAATTTGTTACTCATTGGTGCGATTTAGCGAAAAAATGACAGATATAAAATCGACATAAAATTCAATTCTCTACAATAATCCGTCATAAAAATAACCCCTTTCCATTGGAGATTCCAGAGTTAGGGTCTCTGGAGAAGAATTGGAGAAAGTTGAGGGGTCGCGCATTAGGTCCAACGAATGTACATTCGACCAGGTTAAGACCCACCAAGTTTCGTTTTTAAATTTCAAAAATTGTGGAAAAAAGGGGGGTGTCAATCGAGTTTTGAACACCCTGTATAAGGAGGGGGCTGCAGACCCCCCCCCCCCCGAAATTTTGATTTGATCGGTAAAAATTTCATAAAACCCTTAAAAATAAATTAAATAAGGTCATTTAGTTCATAAAACCAGGGCCACCACATCTCAGAGCCGGGCCCGGGACCAGATCACGGGCCCCCACTTCTCAGAGCCAGAATGAAAATTCTAGTACTTTGCTATAGGACTCCGTAACAGCAAAATGAGAATAAAAGCCGTCAATCGGTGCTGCAAAGGTCACTTTCGGTACTTTTTTCCAATTAGCGAGGATCGGCCCGGGCCCGAGACAACTGTACCCAGTTGTCCCCCCCATGTGGCGGCCCTGCATAAAACATATTCTTTTTGGGGTGTAACAGCGTTTATGTTGGCTAAAACTCTTCCAAGATCTAAATTGTTACTATTCCATACACCGGAAATGGTCTCAGCCCCCCCCCCCCGAAATTTTCCCAGCCCCCTCCGAAATTATTTTCTATATATGCCCATGCTGAATTGTGTGTTAAAAGGAATCTTGAAAAGAATACTTTCTCCTTTTTCTAATTGACGAAGAACGGGTTTATTATTAAGAACGGTATTACACTGGTTTTATCAGTGTAATGACATTATAAAAAAATAAGAAATACTATTATTTCTATTATCATGTATATCGCGAACGTTTTACATTTTACATTAGATTATTATAATATATTATCAAGATCAGGATGGGAGGGGTAACTAAAAGATATATTTCTTAATTCGGTAAGCGAATTCTTCAGTTTTGGCGCACGAACATTAAATAAATCTTCATTGGTTAAGTTTACTAAAGTCGATTACTGCTAACATAGTACAATTTGAAAATTGCCGCGCATGAGTGCCTGTATAATCAGCAGAAAGGTTTAGATTATTCATTTACAAAAATGTTTACTTTCATTTTCCTCGACGAATTATATATTTAATAAATTTAATCCATTGGAATTTTACAGTATATTGTAAAATGTTCAATGTAAAGCTTACATTTTTAGTTTCTTGTTATAATGAAAAACGTATTTTTAATGATTTCAAATTTAATTATATTTTTACATCCAAGATAAAAATTACTCATATTTAATTCATATTCCTATGATAGTTTAGCATATGAAGAGAATATAAAACTTTCATCATTCGATATTGAAAGCCTTCATTGAAGCAATGGCGTTTGCACTCAGAAATGGTTGTTCGTTTACTGATTTGGCTCCGTTTTCAGAGAAATGAGTTTTCTTTCGCGAAACAGTTTTAAGCTTTAATTTTGATAGTGAGTGTTTTATAAAATATGTTTTTGGTCATCTGTTGGAGATAATTGTACTGGTACAAGTAAAGACAACAATGTTCAACGATCTCGTCTGTGTCTCAAAACATATAATATTCAAGCTTACTTCTGATCATTGCACTCTTTTGGTGTGTTAGTTAGTTTAAATAATCATTTCTCGTGTGCTATTTTTTGAACTGTTGTGATAAATGTGCTATATTAATAGTTAAAGTGAAGGTAAACCTCAAGAATCTAGTGGCACAGTTATTGATGGTTGGTATTGTTTGTATACTTATCAGTCCCCATTGAACTAGAGTTTTAAGTTTTTATTGCATTAGGTAATAGTGTTTAATATGAGTTTTAAGAGCTAAATCTTATGAAATAAATGATTGAAATAAGGTTAACCCACATGTACATTATCTTTTTATTGACAGTCCCATGACTGAAGGAATATTTCAATTAAACAATAACTTTCTGGGTTTTAAGGGATAATCTTGTGAAATTATTATTCTTGGTGACTATTATTCTTTTGTTATCATCTTTCTGTGCAATATTTCCATTTTTATTATAATGACTTCATCAAGGACTTACTGTTTAATTGTTCTTTTTGGTTCAAATTGAATAAAAACATGGCTATACATTTGATAAATATGTAGATTGCTCTTAAATAGCTTTTTTATAATTTACTGACTGGTTTACTTTGTTTCTATCTTCATTTAGCATTTATTGCAAAATAGTTGTAGCATTTTCTTGTAACCTCTATTTACATTTTAATTATATACTACGTTGTGTTGAATTCCATGATATTTTTATTTTAACTTTAATTTAATTATTATTATGCCTGAGATGTTTTGGCGCTTAATTTTGCATTTCTTCTGGGGCTTACTTTGAATAGCTGAGAACACCTCTACAAGATAAATCCCTGAAGAGGTGCAAAATTAAATATGTTATACGTGTCAGGAAGATAAATTGAGGAAGTTATAAGAATAAAGATCATTTCCTTGATTCCACTTCAAAACTTCGTAGTATATATATTGTAAATGTGAATTAGAGGCTTTATATAGAAAAATTTAAGAAAGTAGTTTTCTAACACGCTAGGGTATGTTTCTGTTTTGTTTTTTTTCTTTTTAAGTATTATTATTGAAACCAAGGAACCCATCTTAATTCAAATTAAACTTCATTTTTCTTCGTCTTGAAGCTGAAGCACAATAGGCTAATGATAAGATAGATTGAATTGACTATATCATGAACTCAATTCTTGGCTGGATATGTTTACTTAAATGCTTTAATATTTTTTAGATGTTACATATTCTCAACTGAATATATTACTATGGCGGATACTAGAAGGCGTGTGAAGTTATATGCTTTGAATGCTGATCGCCAGTGGGATGATCGCGGAACAGGACACGTTTCATCAAGCTATGTCGACAGGTTGAAGGGAATATCTCTTCTTGTGAGAGCAGAACTCGATGGTAATTCTTATAATGGGTTCATTTCGTTAATTTATTAATATTTTCTATTCAAACACTAATTATTATAATGCTATTAGGTTCATTGCTGCTCGAGTCAAAAATCCTTCCAGATACTGCTTACCAGAAACAGCAGGTACTTATACAATGCTTACTTTTTTTTTATTGATTTTAATCTGGCATTTATTTTTTCTGTGCGAATTTTTAAGCCTTTTTTTAAAGATGATTCAATTCTGTTCTATACCATTGATATCAACCGCCGTCTATTCAAATGGATGCTGAGTGATATTAAATTTACATAAACTTGAAATAATATAAATATTAAATATTATTAAACTTTAAATATTATTTTAACTCTTAGATTAGATGATTCATTGTTTACAATTTGTAAAAAATATATTTGATTAGCAGAACTGAATAACATACTTCTGTTCTTCCTTTCAATTATTATATCAGGTATATAGTGCATTTGCCGTTTTGGCTCTTTTAATTTATATACAATAAAACTAATCTCATTAACCTGGACCAATTTTGAAAATGAAGTTATGTTGTTCAGTGTAGTAAATGATTACTTGTTTTACCGATGATAAATTGTTATAATCAGTTCGTAAATTATACGAGTTATCCTAGCATTTCGGTTGAGGTACAGTATCGTTTGCTCGTTGACCGCTATTTAGAAGAAACGTAGAAACATTGACAAGAATTGGCAAGGGAGAATCATTATAGAACATTTCTGCTGAGTTTGGAGTACGAACATCAACGGTATCTGATAAGAAGAAGAACAGAAAATGCATTAAAGGCTTTCGGTTATGACCCAGAATTGTTGCTTACTGCAGAAGCAGTAGCAAACATTGACAAATTGAAGGTACATTTTGAGAATCAAACCGTTAATCTTTAATTAATCTTTAATTCGAACTTCTAATGTTAAAGTGGGTGCGAGATTGCGCTGCTCATAAGCAATACACTAAACTGAGACAGCAGAAGCTCACGGCATTTTTTACAAAAGACTAGTTTGTAGCTACATTGAGTACAGTGCAAATATAGAGGCTATTACAATATGTACAGTGAATGTGTTTTAGGTGAAAGTGTATCGAAATACTTTCTAAATTCCATTAAAAATATTTTGGTGGTTTATGTTTTTGTTGTTGTTTTTTTTTCGTTATCCGTCAATCTCTGGATAACACAAATTTTTGTTAACTCGGGTCGGCCCTGGTCTCAGTTGATCTCGCTAAACAAGGTTTTATTGTATTCAGTATAGAATCATAATATTTAATAACTACTCTGTTATATAATATAAATGCAATTTTATTTCCTAAATTTCTTCTTGAATGAACTTGAAGCCTTATTCGGGATTATGATAAAAGGAAGGTTTGAAATATTGATGAATATTAAAAACTCATTTTTATTTTAAAATTTAGTAGTTTTATTAATTATTATGTATGAAATATGACTATCTATACACTCAACAATATCTCCTTGATTTTATACATGGTTTGTTGATGCTCCTTTTTATACTTACAATTTTTCTATCAATCGGGTACTAAAACTCCCATCCGTAGAAGGACTAGCCAATTGCTAACATTTCATTCCAAACTCTCTGCTCGTCTGAATCCCTGATGGTCCGCCGGGCTGCTTCCGCAGGTGTTGTTCTAGAGATAATCTTAAATCTTAACCTGTATATACATTGTTCATTGTATAAAAAATGTAAATAGTACTGAGTTTGTAGTACAGAAATGAAGTGTGAACTTATAAAAAGCCTTTGAAAACTTATTAATTGACTGGAAGGTACAGAAACATATTTTATAAAATAGGGAGTGTAATAATGGTTGTCTTCTATTTACACGTTGTATGCATTGCAGATAGGATATTCCAATAAAGTGATATATATATATATATATATATATATATATATATATATATATATATATATGTGTGTGTGTGTGTGTTATATTATAAAATTGTGACCCATTTATTTCTAAATCATTTCAAAATTAGTGGAAGGTCATAGATATATTTAAACACTTCAACTTCACATAATAAACTTTATTTTATGCTCTCAGAGAGTCTGGACGTTGCCCTAACTGTAGAAGGCCTTCCTTAGTTAAGGCTAAAATTATGTATAAGTATTTTATGTAAAGTTGCTTCTTAAGAGGCTCCTATAGGTGTAGAGCATAAATAGCATAGAGGCTCCTACGTGTAGTTGAAGTGTTTAAATATACATATGACCTGCCAATTTTAAAATGAAAAAAAATATATGTATATGGTTTGTTGAAGAATATTTGTATTATGAATGGAAAAATCGTATCAATACAGAAATCGCTGTTTAGCCAGTACTGAGCAGCATGGGTGTATACTTAAAAATTCTGTTCTTGCCTAATATTGAATTTGAACAGTATTTATTAGCTAAAACAGTAGGTGAAATTATTTTGGTATTTAATATTTAATTTCATTTTACAAAGAGAGAAAAATTGTTCTGTTACATTTTTTTTAAGGTGTTGGAGGATATTTAAGTTTTTAAAATTTTTAATTCCTGTAAGATATAACTGCAATATTTTGTAGGACACATTGATAGTTTGGTCTGAAGGGGATAATTTTGATCTCGCTCTTAGTTTTCAAGAAAAGGCAGGTTGTGATGAAATCTGGGAGAAAATTTGTCAGGTATGTATATTTTGATATTAACTATGCTAATTATATTTTTAAATGAATATTTTGAATTCATAATCGTTTAAATGTGTTTCTTTTTAGTCTTTAATTATTTTTATTTTCTTAATTTTTGTTTTTAACATATTGAGCGCCATGGAAGAAATGGTGAAATTTTGTATGGGGCCAAACATTTTTTTTCTCTTCATATATAATACAGTAGAATAAGGATAATTCGAACTTCCATAATTCGAAATCTTCTTTAATTCGAATATTTCTCTCGGCCCCTAGAATTTAGTGCATAAAAAATATAAAAAAATCGTGGTTAATTAGAATAAAATTTTGGATAATTCAAATTTTTTTACGAGTCTGAATCGCCAATGTGGTAAATCAAACGAATGTGGAATAAGTCGCATAGATTCAGTTGAAGATTTCCAGTGGACGGATGGGAAGACACTTCCAAACTGTCGGATAACCTATGAAAATTTCCTTAATGTCGATGAAGATGTCGCAGTGTGCGGTGACTTAACTGAAGCCGAAATAATCGCCGATGTTCTGGAAGATATTCGCAGCTTCTAAGAAGCATGATGATGAAGACAATGAATCAGGCGATGAAGATGAGTCTACAGTAACCCAGGAAACGCCTGTTCCGCGTCCAGACGAATCACTCTTGTATATAAAGGAATTAAGACAATTTATAGGAAATAAAAATGATGTCTCAACTAAACTTTACAGTGAGAATGTTTTTCAATCATTAAATGTTTTAGAATCTTTTGTGATCTCCTACATACAACAGACTTCTATCAAAAAACCAAACAAAAATTTCAGACTTTTTTTTCAAAAACAATAGACTTATATTTTTACTTTTTTGTAAAGTAATTTATTACTTATGTACTGAATCATCAATTTGTGCAATATTTGTTATTTCTTTAAATAAAATGTATGTAATTTTATTGGTTTTAATTAAAAACTGTGTGAATATATGAAGTTCGATTTTTTAGCCCTTTATTTTCAAAACCTTTTGTAATTCGAATTTTTGTCATCAGTCCCTAGGGGTTCGAATTATCCAAGTTCCACTGTATTAACCCTTAGAATGCTAGCCAATCTGAGAGGGACCGACCGCCGGTTGCTACGAGCTTTGAGAGCCGATCCTACCCCCAGTGCTAGCCTAATTTCCACCCTTCGCGTGTGACTTTGGTTTGGAACAAGACTATACTCAGACAGAGCTCCCGCCTTGGGTCGCTCTTATTACGTAGATATATAACAGGGAACATGCAAAATTGCTTGTTTTGTTGTAATTTAAGATGCTAATTTCATTCATTGTGTGTACTTTAGTGTGACCTTTTCAATTATTATAACATGTTTCTTATTATTCTTATCCTGCGAATTGCGAAGAAAATTAATAAATAAACAGTTTCTAAAATAATATTTCAATAGTTACCGAAGTATTTTAGTTTTAAATTTAGCACCATTAGCCCTGTTAGTATGAATGCACCCTTTTATCAAAATATTCATGAAAACACTTTCTCTTCTCTTCATTTAACCCATTTTATGATTTATTTCATATTTATGATACTTCAATTTATTTAGTAAATTTTTTAAAAATATTGATTGATCTTTATTGATAATTTACAATCTGTAAAGTTATGTACGATAAGTAATTATTTAGTAAATAACTGTTTTTTTTTTTTTTTTTTTTTACTAAAAACTAATCATTTTATTTTTATATGCAACTCATAAAACTGGTTATGTCCAATAATTACTTGCTGGAGAAAAAATCAACACTTTTTTAAAATTTGTGTTATGTATTTATTTTAAAACAAATTCATTTATAATAAGTAGTATAGGCGCTAATGGCCTAGATGTAGATGCGCCGTAAAAAAAAAAAAAAAAAGTAGTATATTAGTAAATAGTAGTATAATAATAAAGTAATGAATTAGAAATAAATAGTAGGTATATAGCAAAAATATTAATAATAAACTCATAAATATAAAAATAAATAATAAACCAAAACTAGTACTGAGAAATATTTGTTAGGGTCATATTTCCCCACCCCTAATTTAGCCTAAAGGTGGGAAAAGGTTTGGCAAATTTTAGTAAAGTGTCTGCAAACAATAGAAATAACAACCCAACCCCTGCAGGTAGCCGCCTTGGTACAGTCTGAATTGATGATAATGGACCGTTTAGGTGGTCTAGGACACTCCGCTCGAGCTAAAGTTAGCTTCCACTCACAATAAAACTGGGAAAAACACACGTAAAGACATTCTTCTGCTATCTAACGGATAGCTAAGTAACTAGACTAGTTGTACAGCGTGATACAAGAGATCTCTGGGCTTTCTGGAAGCAGAGACTATACAAAGAATATGAAAACGAATATATTCGTGCGTCGCACTCTGAGGAATGTCTCGGCTGCACGAATATGGTCATGCTTCGCACTCAGAGCATTTTTTTAGAGAACGAATATATTCGTGCATAGCATGGAAAGGGTTAAACAATTTAGTATGACATATAAAGAATAAAAACTAAAAGAATCCACTTTTGACATTAACCGCTTTTTGTTAGAAAGTGCGTAAAAAAAAAAAAAAAATGGGCCAATTATGTAAGCAAATTGGTCGGGCCCAGGGCAAACCCACACTTTTTTAAATCGACTTCAGTGAGTGGTACTGTCGCCAAGAAAACCGTTTTGGCTGAGGGAGCCGGTGGTAAAACTGTACCACTCGGCGGTCAGCTTGTTAACATAATCCTTGTTTTATTCAATAGCAAAATTAAAGAAGTAAATAAATTATTTTTGTGTTCTGTTGCCTTTTTCATCAAAAAAATATTTAAGCTTTATTTCATGATTTTATTGAACGATTGATGCACCATTGTTTTTATTTATGTATAATGATTTTTTATGTGTAGTATAAATACTATTTAGTGAGATACTGAAGCCTGTAAACGTATGTTTCACCTACAGCATGCTATCTTCATCACCAAGAACTTCTGATCCCCACTCTATCCTACGTTATGATGTATTACATTATTATCATGTTATCATCATACATCATTCTGACTCGTCATATATCCTGTTATGTTTTGTTATTGTATTACTGCCTTTGGATCACCATAGTTGTGAGGAACTTAAATAAATAAACAATAACTTATTTCAGGTACAAGGTAAGGATCCATCCGTAGAAATTACTCAAGATATAGTTGAAGAATCTGAAGATGAAAGGTTTGATGATATGTCAGACACTGCACCCCCTATTGAGCTCCCGCCTTGCGAGCTTAGCCGGCTAGAGGAAATTAATGAGGTATTTTGTTTATTTTTTTTGTTTTGTTTTTTCATTTCAAGATATTGTGTATTGCAAGATAATGCCAATACTGAAGGGGGGGGGGGACTAGACAAAAAATGTAGTTCAACACCACCAACTAAACATTTCTATCTCACTCCGAAGCAGACATATGCCCTTCTAAAGGTTCTTTATAAAAAAAGGTGTTTTTGAACTACAACACCAATTTTCTCTGCTTGTACACATTTTTTTTCAATGTTTCATTACATTTTTTCAATCAGCATTTAATTTTCTTCAAGGCTAATGCACATCCAGTGTTCACAAGTATCTCATTCAAACCGCAATATCAATTCAAAAGAAATTAATAAAAGCTTCTGGTTAGCAACAATTTTTCGACAATCACTACTCCTCCAAAAAAAAATCCTACAGGCTTACGAATCTCACAAAATTTGTAAAATTTAATCAGCTTTCCAACATTATATCCAGAATTAAGATTATCTCTCAATTTCATAATTAATTAGAATTCTAGAGTGAAAAAACGTCAAATAAATAAAAGTAATATTATGTTTAATTAAAACATCTTTTTATGATCAACACTGACTATAAATATGTCATTTATTTAGGTATATCACCACCATTTTCAAGTTCTTAAAACCAGCAGCCTCCTTATTAAACATTGTATTCGAGGCCTTGTCATCCTGGCACAATTGTCGACAAATTTATTTTATAGGTATAAATCAGTCCTATAATCATAGCCATTCCACCATTTTCTTAGCTATCCCCCACATTGACCAGAATATCCTTGAAATATTCTTGTCATACATATTATTATGCCCTCAAATAATAAGTTTTTTCAAATTGATACGACACCGCTTGTAATTGAATTCTCTAATCCAACTGTACCTTGGTCCTGACGACACTGGTTTAGGGAGTCTATAGTATTTATATTTATTTACTTTTTTTTGTTTTGGTGCTTCGACATCTAGGCCATAAGTTCCTTATATTTATTATTCATATAATCTTGTAAAAGTTATATTTAATGAAATAATACTTTGTTTTAGCTAATCGGTAGCTGTGTAACATCACCTGTGCGTAAAGAGAAGCTTGCCACTGCTCTCGAGACGGAAGGCTATATTAAGAAGCTTCTTAACCTTTTTCACATGTGTGAAGATTTAGAGAACATCGAAGGATTGCACTTCTTGTACGAAATATTTAAGAACATATTTCTTTTAAACAAAAATGCACTTTTTGAAGTGATGTTTGCTGGTAAGACCCTCTTCTTATATTATTTGTAAATATTTACTACTGAAATTATATTTAGTAAGGTGTTGTGCATGCAAAACAGTACCTTAATAAGTTGTAAGCTTTTAAAATGTGGGCTTATTGAAGATTTTGAGAATCTCATGGATCGATAAAATAACGGACCAACAAGTACTCAGAACAATTGAGCAAACTGCATTATTCGAAAAATCGTTTGTCACCCGTGCCACCTCGTTATGGAATTCCTTAGCTCTGTTTGTCCCACATTCTACCAACCTAGAAATCTTTAAATCCCGACTCTTCTGCCACTTTCTATCCCTGCAAGTTTCACTTAATTCCTAGTTTATATACAAGCTGTACAAATACTGGAAGTATTTATAATTTCAAGTTATATATTAAATATATATATTCCTTATTACATGATGGTTATTAAAAAAAAAGAGAGAAAAAAAAAACAACACAGCTACGAGTAGACAGCTCAATTTTAATAGCATTCAATGTGCCATTATGGTTGACCTTGGAAGTTATACTGGAATCTTTGGCCTTGAGACATTAATGAGATAGGAAGCAACTTTTAAAATAGAAGAGACATGAATGAGTTACTAAATGTAGTAGGAAGGTGTGGGGGTTATTAAAAATGCTTGAGTACAATAATGGATAAGGGAAGAGAAAAGGTATGGCCGATATAGGAATTGGTAAAGTATATAAGTATTATAAGGATAATGGTTGAAAACCTTTTACAAATTGAAAAAGATTTTTGGGAGATATTAGGACTACGAAATACTCGCTTCTCAGGAGTACGTGTGGAAATTGATTGTGATCAACTAATTCTAGCTAACGAAGTTTCCTTTATTTCTTAAAATTTTTATTCCTTGTCTCTATTTATAACATTTTTACATTTTACTTATTTTGGATATTTTTAACTTGTGTGTTTGTTTTCAGATGATACAATATTTGATGTAGTTGGTTGTTTAGAGTACGATCCTTCCTCGCCAACGCCCAAGAGACATCGACATTATCTTAGAACTTTGTCTAAGTAAGTTGAAACCCCATATTAACTCTTTATTAGTTATTTTGCATATTTGTGTCTACTTTCTGTTCTTGAATATAAGTGAAGGACTACCCCAGGCTTGTGTGTTCCTCCCTCATATTGGCTTTACAGATTAATACTATTAGTCGGAGAGCTGGTAACGCACGTTTCATGTGTTTTATTCACCTTGAAATTTTGCCATAGTGCATCTCTTGTGTAGATAAGAAGGTAATGTTGGCTAGAATTACTGTGAAACACCAGGTACTGGGTGTAGGGGAAAGGTCAACAAAATATTGTCCAAAAATAGTGTTGTATTCAGAAGCCAACTATCTTTAATGTAAAATTAAGGAACTTTTACAATGAATAATAAATAACGCAGAAGGGGTTAAAATTTAAATTAAAAAAAAAAGTACCTAGTTTTTTTATTATTATTAAATGAAGTGCTTTATTCATGCTGTGATTTAAACAGCGTCTTCAATAAACATAATTGAAAATAATTACAAAAGGGCAGACACTTTTTGTGGGGTTTAATTATCAGCAAACATAAAAATAAATGCTGCCCATAATAGACTACAATACACTGCGTGTAACCGTAAGAGTCAGTGAGAGCACTGATCATCTTGGCAGTTGTGGTTGTTCTCTGCACGTTCATTGGTTCTTGCTCTCATGATCTTGTACAGCTGTCCTGGTTTAAATGGCTGCGTGAATAAAACACTCATTTAATATTGGGAAAAAACAATTTTTTTTTACATGTTATCCCCCTTAACCCTTTCTTTGCTGACGAATGAAACGACTTGCAGCGCCCGGTACGCTCCATGCTTATACGTCTAGCTTCCCCCGTACGCTCGCCAATATCTCCTTGTCTCTACCTCGCTACCGTCCAACTCTTTTGTCTCTCTTAACATCCTCTTGTTATATATTTGGAATTATTAACTTATAATTTCATACATCTTTTACATTCATAATATTATAGTAAACTAAAATACATTTTCTATCATGGAAAAGAAAATGACTCAGATAAGAAATGATGATATAATTACTTGAATGATATCGTGTATACTAGAGAGAAATTCTTTATTTATAAAAATAAAGTGTGGTGCCCAAATGTTTTGGGATGCTATAAACACAACGTACTTATCAATCTTACGAAAATTCATTTCAGTTGGTTAAAAAAAGGTTATTATATTAATTTGGAAAAATGAATTTTGAAGATCTGTTTTAAATAAATAATTAATTTTAATATTAAACGAATTTTGATAATAAATTAAATGCAAAGAATAATAAAGACATGTTTGGCAAAATTTGGTGAAATGATTTTCGAAAGATTGACTAGCAGCTGGTTAGCTCTCGTATATGTGATTGTGGAGTATCCCCAGAGAATCTATCAAAATAGATTCCGCGAGGATAGATAGTTCCAGGGAGGATAGTTTCCATAAAGGAGGATATTTGTACCGACCGAACTAAACATGATCCAAATTGTGACTGAAAGATACAAACAGCGACAATATGGTTAGAGGGACGAATTTGAGTACTACCCTGAGAAGGCGGCGAGGCGTGCCAGCTTCAACCTTCAACAATTGTTATAACAATGTCGATTGTAGGACTTCACATTTTTTTTTTTGTATAGATAATAATAGACTTGCACAATGTTTAATTTAAATTAATATACAAAGAAGATCTGATAAGGTCTCACTGATTTTTTACGAGTTAATAGCACTAGGCCGGAGAAGTGACATACAGGGCTAACGGGACCACGAGTTAACTCGTTTGGAGCGTGAGGGGCACTGACAGTGGAACACGAATTATCTCGTCTGGGGACCTGCTAGTCGAACAAGAGTTAACTTGTTCAGAGCAACGAAAGGGTTAAAAATGTCTGCCTTATTTATTATTCATTGTAAAATTGCCATACTTTTGCATTAAAGATAGTTGGCTTCTGAATAAAACTCACCTTTTGCACCTTTCTCCTAAGTACCTGGTTTTCCACTGTAAGTCTAGCCAACATATATTTACCTTCTTATCTAACCCAAGAGATTTCAACACAAGAAAAATTTCAAGGTGCATAAAACACTTCATGAAACGTGCGTTACCAGCTTTTGGACTATATGCAGTTTTCTCTTTCACTATAAAGCAGTTACTGCTACGTGGTAACATTAATTATTTTTTATTTTTTTTAGATATTTTGCATGAAACTATCATCCCTGACTATTTTTTCAAAATTTCATTTATTGAAGAAACTCTTGTTTTATGTTGTCTTAATTTTCAGGTTTAAAGAAGTAATACCAATAACAAATCAGGAACTCCTTTCGAAGATTCACCAGACGTACAGAGTTCAATATATACAAGATGTTGTTCTTCCAACACCATCTGTATTCGAAGATAACATGTTGTCCACTCTGTCAAGTTTTATTTTTTTCAACAAGGTTGAAATTGTCACTCTTATTCAGGTAATTTTCTAAAATTTATAAGTAGTGTTAAGGGGTAACTGAAGAATACATGACTTACCAAGACTTCGCTAAACAACGTTCCGACCTAATACTTATTCAGTAGGAAGACACTAGTAGCAGAGTGAGACATGTGAGAACTAACTTAGACAGATCAAATGTAGAGTCGCTGAAAGACCATCTAACAGGAAATAACAGCCTTTGGTACTTACGTATTAACGTCAAAGCAGGTTAAAGAGTCGGGTCTCGTTCAGAGATCTGGATCATGGATAACGCATTTCTATTGGTCAATCACTATCAGAGCAGCATAGGTTCATTGGCTATTGTGTTTATAGTAACCATCTTGTTCCCTTTGTCTTTATACTGCAATTCATATGTGTTTTATAGGGTTGGCAAATAAGTCCTTTCGGTTTTTTAAGTTGAAAGAAAACTATTGTATATTTTGAACATAATTTTTATTTTAATCTACAATGTAATGTCCATTATTTTCTATTACTTTACCCCATCTCTCCATCAGCTGAATAATCCCATGCTCATAGAATGTCTGTGGTTTATTAGCGAAAAAATGATCAAGGTGCTCCCTGACACCCTGTTCGTTTTCAAACCGTTTTCCACCTAAGGAATTTTGTAGAGACCGGAATAAGTGGTAGTCACTAGGAGCAAGGTCCGGTGAATAGGGAGGGTGGGGCAAAAGATCCCATCCAAGGGCTAACAATTTGTTGCGGGTGACTAACGAAGTGTGGGGCCTGGCATTATCATGATGGAAGACGACACCCTTTAGATTTGCCAGCTCTGGGCGTTTTCGTCGAATTGATTCATTCAATTTTGTTAATTGTGAGCAGTATAGAGTAAAATCGATTGATTTACCTTGTGGCAGCAGGTCATAAAAAATCACACCCTCGAAATCCCACCATACAGAAAGCATTATCTTCTTTGGGTGCAATCCCGCTTTAGATGTGGTTTGTTGCTAGGTCTCCAAGATTTTTTTCGCACCACATTATCGTAGACAATCCACTTTTCATCCCCTGTCACAAGTTTTTAAGAAATGGATCGTTTTCTTGACGTTTTCGCAGGGAATCGCAAATGGAAATGCGTTTTGCCAAGTTGGCTTCGGTCAGAGAGTGGGGGACCCAAACATCCAGCCTAGAAACATAGCCAAGCTTCCGCAAATGATTTTCTACGCTTGCATGTGATATATCTAGGGCCTCAGCAATGTCTCGCACTGATTGGGAAGGATTTTGATCGACTATAGCCTTAACATCAATGCTTTCAATTTCTTGTGGACGACCAGGTCGTGGTGCGTCGTTTATGTCAAAATTCCCTGCCCTAAACTTGGCAAACCAATTTTGGCACGTGCGCTCTGTTAAGGCTTTATCCCCATAGACCCCGCATATTTTTTTATGAGCCTCTGCAGCTCGCTTTCCTTTTTTGAAATAATACAGCAAAATATGCCTATAATGCAATAAATTACCGTCCATCTTCTCAGCTGGATCACAAACGCAATACTGACCTAATCTTAACAAGTGTCGACAGACATAAATGTTTACATATTACAAATAGGATAAACAATCCTCTGTTGGGATTAATTGCATCAGATAAATGTGACATATTGTAAACAAAACATGAATACAAAAACCGAAAGGACTTATTTGCCAACCCTATATTTACCCACAAAATTGTTGTTTATTATTTAGATCATATTTAGCAGAGTTTATCCAGCGAAAAACCATTCTTGATCGATATTATCAACGAGTTGGATTGACTAGAGTTTAGATATAACCTTGAGCAAGCGTAGCGAGCGGAAACGCATAGCAATTATGCTATTAATATAAGTGCTATGCCTTTTCGCTCGATAAAGGTTACATAAAAACTAGTTAACCTAAATCGTAGATAATCCCGTCGCCATATTGGTAAAAAGTGATTCGACTCCTTGATCCAGCTCTCTGAGACCCGACTCTTTAACCTGCTTTGACGCTAATACGTAAGTACCCAGCCTTTTTTCTGAACTGTGAAATGAAACAATCACCAAAACAACATATACTGACAAACTTCAGAAAACAAGAAGATTTACACGTACCTGTGGGTTTGACTGGATTAACAGATTGTGGCTACTAGTAGACGTACCTGTGGGTTTGACTGGATTAACAGATTGTGGCTACTAGTAGACGTACCTGTGGGTTTGACTGGATTAACAGATTGTGGCTACTAGTAGACGTACCTGTGGGTTTGACTGGATTAACAGATTGTGGCTACTAGTAGACGTACCTGTGGGTTTGACTGGATTAACAGATTGTGGCTACTAGTAGACGTACCTGTGGGTTTGACTGGATTAACAGATTGTGGCTACTAGTAGACGTACCTGTGGGTTTGACTGGATTAACAGATTGTGGCTATTAGTAGACGTACCTGTGGGTTTGACTGGATTAACAGATTGTGGCTACTAGTAGACGTACCTGTGGGTTTGACTGGATTAACAGATTGTGGCTACTAGTAGACGTTTTTTAATGTATTTTATGTTTCATATATATACCGATCAATGTATTGAGACGAATTTTATTTGCTTTTAGGAGGATGATAAATTATTAACTGATATCCTTAGTTTAATCACAGACGAATCAACACCCCCTCTGAAAAGGAGAGATTTAGTTCTTTTTTTAAAAGAATATTGTAATTTCTCCCAAAATCTCCAACCACAAGGAAAGGAAACATTTTACAAGGTATGTTACGTTTATTTTATAGTAATTGTACATTTATTCTATCAGAAAACTAGCACTTTTTAAGAATGGTTGTTTATTATACTGAGCTTATATGTTTTTGGGTGCTAATTAAACAAACTACTTTCTAATAGCATTATTCGCCTCTAAAAATCTACATTGCCTTCTAAATTACTAAGTTAGCCACAATTAACAAGCGTCTAAATGATACTATCTTAGCCCATAGTTATATTTTCTGTAAACCTCTCTAAATATAATGAGGTTATTTTTTCAGCACTAGTTTTTTAACATGCAGTCTAGCAGTAAACTTCTAAAATATTAATATATGACATTGGAAAAAATATACTATTAGTTTCTAATTTTTTAACTCAGTACGTTTAAAATGTTACTCATCCCATATTATATTTTTTTGAGGACCTTGTGTTGAAGCTGTAAAATGATGATGAAATATAAAATCTGTGACTGAGTTAGTAAATTAGATGGCAATGCATAATCAGAGGGAACAAGTTAAAATAATTGTTGATTTTTAGTTGACGCTTTCGATAGAATATTTAGTAGGTGAATTAGTTTATTAGAGGTTATCCCATTTTCCCGTTGCTTAGTTATAAAATGAGAAGTTTTATTACGTGGCCAAGAAAAAAAATCTGTGGCTTGACTTTTAATTTCTCTATGTTTTTTTTTTCATTTTTTCAGACATTGTCTTCTCTCGGTATCCTTCCTGCCCTAGAGATCACACTTTCTTGTGATGATGTTCCAACTAAAACTGCATCGATCGATATTCTTACATACTTTGTTGAGTTTTCTCCTTCAGTCGTCCGGGAACACACTCTCCAACAAACCCAGAACTCCGAAGATGTACGTATTACAAATAGCAATAATTCATGTTTCAATTATTATTATTATTTAAGAGTTCTCCTGTTTGAAAATGCTATTACTCACAAATGGTTTTGGTATATTTATTATGAGCTGGTAGAGATTCTAACAGAAACTCCCTTCTTCCCTTAAATGGTTAAGTCCTTGATTGCAATTTTAATTTCAACATTCTTCCTGAAATCCTCCAGACTTCTGTAAAGCTTTGTTGCATAGTCGACAAAGGGGTCTGCTATACCTGAAGGATATACTCATTGTTTTGGTCGTCCCCTATGCTACAGCAACAAAGAGGGCCTTTAGCAATGCTGAATGTCTTATAAAAAGCCTGTTATGACCTATCCTGAGTCTTTATTAGTAGCTATGGTGCAGATGGCCAACCTCCCACCTTCAGCATTACTCACAGCTATTTATAGACACCTCAGAGTAAAAATAACTTGACAGGATGCTCCTCCTTCCTTTGCTAATCTGTCAGCTACATCTTTCTAGAAATAGATTGTTCTAATATTAGAATATTAATGTTAAAGTGGGAACTTCAACTCTCCCACACCCTTGGCCTTTGTATTTGGTTCCTACTATAGCCTGTTCAGAGAGACAGAAAAGTTTAAGCCCGCACGCGTGAAATTTTGAGGGAACTATTCACGACGGTTCTACCATTTGCAAATTCCCCATTTCAAGGAACAAAACGATAGGTGAAACATTATATAAACTGATTATGTCTCGTTTAAGACTAGGGAAGGCTTTTAGAGATCAGTCAAAGGAAATAGTGTCCAATATTTCTCAATACTTAGCCAAAGCTAAGACTAAAAACGTTTTAAACCTCCTAGTGATAAGGTTATAAGAGAGAGAATTTTTACTGCCAATATCTTGCACAGGGAATATAGGCCACACCCTTTTCCTTACAACTAAACCATCATTGTTTTAAGCCTTAGCGTTTGCTAAGTATTGATAAATATTAAACACTATCTCCCTCGCCTGGCCTCTCAAAGCTTTCCCTGGTCCTAAATGAGACTTATGTCTCAGTTTTTATTGAGTTTAAAGTAGCGTGTTGTTCATTGTAATGGAAATGCAAATGGCGGAACCTTCAGGAATATTCCCATCAAAATTTTGCGCGTGTGGGATTAGAACTATTCCATCTAACTGAACGGGCTGTAGGTGTGCTAGATTTTTTTTTGGGGGGGGGCAGAGTGTGAGGCATCACCTCTATCCTGATTAAGGTAGAGTGGTGGTGACCTGTAGTTTCTACCTAAATATAATGGTGACCATTCCCCAAGAAATATGTTTTAATAAATTATCATATAGAACTCCAATTTGTTTATTTATGATTTGTTGTATTTTATCTATCAAGAAACTATATCTTCATTTTAAATTTTTAACATACGGCTTATAAGATTCAAAATTAATGAAATGCTCTTTCAAATTAAAATGTATTCCTACAGCATAAATGTAATGATCACATTTTCTATCTGCTATTTATTAATTTAACATACAGTCCAGTCAACACAATTTTGTGTTAACATACAGTTTGGAACACAATTTTTAACTTCATAACATTGTTTCGGCTAGTTAGGGGGTCAACATATCAAAAGTCCTCACCCGTAGCCTTTGTGCCAGGGGGGAGGGGGGGTTTAGAATGTCCCATTTTTCGGCTCTTCACTAATATCTCGGAAACCCTCCGTCCTAGCGACATGACCATTCTATAATAAATGAAAGCTTATTAAATTTGCTACAAGTTCCATTCAATGAAGTTTTTCGAGATATCTTTAGTTTTCAAAATATCCGCTCTTGAAAGTCTGTCATTTTGGGAAAAAACACACTTTTTTCTATTATCGACCAGATATCTCTTCAACAATGAACCCAAAAAAATAAATGTCGGTTATAGGGTTGTAGAGCATTCCATTCGTTTCAATAATATATATTACAATACTATTTTATGTATTTTCTTTCAAACGTTATATATGCACTCACATGGTCTTAGCAAAACCATTGCCAATATAATGGTCAAGATCTTATATAATTGAGTGTGAATAACTGGTCAGTGGCCCAAAATTATATATTCTGTGCTCTTTATACGTCCAGTGCTCACTATATTTACATAATGGAGTATATTTTGGACAATACATTGACTGGAAATGGTGAGAAGTTGAACGCTTCATTGGTCGACAGTTGTTGCCAGATATCACGATGAACAATAAAACTGTTTTCACATTTGAATCAAATACATAAAATAGTAATGTTATATATATTATTGAAGCGAATGGAATGTCCTACAACCCTATAGCCGACATTTATTTTTTGGGTTCATCGTTGAAGAGATATCCGGTCGAAAATAGTAAAAAGTGTGATTTTTCCCAAAATGACAGACGAGCGGATATTTCGAAAACTAAAGATATCTTGAAACACTTTATAGAATAGAATTTGTAGGAAATATAATAAGCTTTCATTTGTTATATGATGGTCATGTCGCTAGGACGGAGGGTTTCCGAGATATTAGTGAAAACCCGAAAAATGGGACCTTCTAACCCCCCCTCCCCGGCACAAAGGCTACGCACGAGGACTTTTGATATGTTCACCTCCTATCCAGCCCAAACAAAGTTACGAAGTCAAAAATTGTGTTCCGAAAATTTCCACCTATAGCTGTTTTCAAGCATTCGTTGCCTGGACTGATATACCAGCAAAATATCTCATTGACATAATTGTTGTTTAAACCAAATAACAATAAAATATAAGGGGTTTGTGAAGAATTGTAATTTCTCATTCTTCTGTAAGAACTGATTTTATTTAATTAATAATTTTTTATTTTAGATTCTTGGATCAGTTATTGAAGTTATTTTCTTAATATTAAGCATTAGAAAAAATTTAGACAAAAGCTATTACAACCTTTCATTTATACACAAAACCTCCTATCATAAGTAGATATAATATTCTCAAAATTTACCATTTCTGCGTACTAAATTTCATTCTGTTAATATTTATTTTCCAGGAGTTAGTCTTATTAAATGTTATAATGGAACAAATGATGTGCGACACTGACCCGGAACTTGGAAGGGCAGTTCAGTTGATGGGAATCCTTCGAATACTTATTGACCCTGAAAATATGATGGCTACTATCAACAAAACTGAGAAAACTGATTTTCTCACCTACTTTTATAAGCATAGTATCCACATATTAATTGGTAATTTCTATTTTTAATTTTAATTTAGAATTGTATGGCATATACGTATTCTACATTATGCCTTATTTTCATGGAAGTTTATATATATATATATATATATATATATATATATATATATATATAACTTTGTTTTTATTAATTTTATTAAAACAATTTATTAGTAAATAAATTATTACACGCCTTAATCAAATAGATAATCATTACAGAGGTCAATGAATTTTAATTAACAAAGACGATACAATCACAATCAATAACTTGTCACTAGTAAGCTACGTGATAAAATAAATGAGAGTGCATTAATGTCACAACAGTGGCGGTGACATGTGAATTTTCAGATTAGCTACATGCTAAGTGTAAAAGTACATTCCAAAAAACAATATCAATTGCCAGATTTTCGATCTACAATTGTACATTTTAACAACTTAAGTATATAACATTATTAATGGATTAACATTATTAAACTCAATGTTTTGAGGAAAATGGATTCAAAGTTGAACATATGCGGTAATAGGGAAAACTAGATTTTTACAGCTCCGATCATACTAGACGAATCCTCAGGTCCTTAGGTGTTTATTATTGATGATACATAATAGGTACATCATCCTGTTTATGATTAATATGCAAAAGAATTGGAGACTCCTCAAATAGACTCCTTAATTTACTTCTGGCCTTAATATTACAAAAGTAGGTTTTACAAAAGTGACAATACTCTAAATAACACAAGCTAGGTGGGAGCAACTGTCAAGAAAATCACTTGGATCTCTTTACCACCCACAAGATTCCTGTATCTAACTCATTGTTTTCAAAAATTTCACTTAGACCTCTTGACTTCTGAGGCCCTCAATTATATTATTATGAATTGTAGAAAACAGTGTTTCTTTAATAATTTAATGGTTAAAATATTTTTTATTTTTATTTCCACCATTATCGATGATTTTTTGTGCACCACCGACCAATGTTACACTTATCACAGGATGGGAAACACTGCTCTTAACCCATAAGCGCCGGAGTTTCTTTCTTTTTTTTCAAAAATTCTAAATACAAATAAATTAGTTTACATAGTGTATAATATAATTTTTCTATCATCGCTTAGATATTGGTGTTAACATATACGGGTAACATACGGCGCTAATGGGTTAAGAATGGTATTTAGAAAAATAAAATAAATTAATTATAATATTAATTACCATATTTAATTATAAATTCAGGTAAAAGCTTTGCTAGTTATTGATGTATTTTATTAATAAATTAATGTGGAAGCCCAAAGATTCAGGTTCATTTCTTAAATACTATTCAGGCTTGTTCATTTGTTTTAGCGCGGTTCCTCCCTCCCCCATAGGGAAGAACCCCGCTTATAAGGTTGCTACAATGAAACAATCCGGAAGTGCCGACTAGAAAATTTTGCGTTTCAGAACCCCTAGAGACCGAAAATGATGGTGGTTCAAATTTGTATATATATGTATATATATATATATATATATGTATATATATATATATATGTATATATATATATATATATATATGTATATATATATATATATATATATATATATATATATATATATATATATATATATATATTTGTCTGTTTGCTCTCTAGGTCGAAGACGAATGGTCCGATTTTGATGAAATTTGGTACAAAAATCCGTCGTCCAATTTGAAAGGTCAAGTTCGTTAACCAGCGAAATCCGCCTACCGGAAGATGGCGTTTGGGGCGAAATTCGCGCAAAAAAAAATCGTAACGCTTACGTTTTTGAGTTCATAAGCTTCTAAGTACTCATTTTATATGATTCCTGGGCTAGGAAAACGAATGAAACCATTTTCAAGGCGATAGCTTTAACCGTTTTCGAGAAAATTGGAAAAATATTTTTTGAATTCCGTTTTTGGTTTGGGTACTTAGAATCATTGGATTCAGTTGAAACATTTTCTGCATGTTCTACTTTCATCAAAACTAATATGTTGAAATTTTGGTTACGTTTGGAGTTATGGAAGGGTTAGAATAAAATATTTTATTAACAGACATAAAAAGTTTTAGTAACTTTGTTTAGTTTCCTTAATATCTCGAAAAAGGTTGAGAATCTTGGTAATCGGAAGAATACCATTAGAAAGCTTATTAAATGCTCTAAAAAAAAGGTTCTAATGAAAGTTTTGATTAGGCGATGTCAATCGGAGAAATAAGAGCTTAAAACTTTAAAGTAATTGATTTCGCTTATTCGAACTGTTCTTTTTGTCTGTTTTTTATTCCTTGTTATTTTTTAATTGCTTATTGTTGGATAATGTATTTGAAAATAAAACAGGTTAAGAAAAATAAGAAAAACAATTTAATGTTAGAGATATGGATTTCCAAGATATATAGCTTTACAACTGCCTAGCGTCCTTCCTAGGGAGGGTTCTTTGTCTTTGATATTGGTACTTAGAATTATGGGATACAGTTGAAACATTTTCTGCATGTTCGAGTTTCATCAACACTAATATGTTGAAATTTTTGTTACGTTTAGAGTAAAGGAAGGGTTAGAATAAAATATTTTATTAACAGACAAAAAAAGTTTTTATAACTTTGTATAATTTCGTTAGTATCTCGAAAACCGTTGACAATCTTGTGAAGCGGAAGATTACCATTCGGAAGCTTACTAAATGCTCTACAAAAAAGGTTCTGAAGAAAGTTTTAATTAGGCGATGTCAATCGGAGAAAAAAGTGCTTAAAGCTTTAAATTAATTGATTTCGTTTATTCCAATGGTTCTTTTTGACTGTTTTATTTCTTGTTATTTTTTAATTGCTTATAGTTGGATAATGTATTTGGTTAAGTAAAATAACAAAAACAATTTATTGTTAGAAATATAGATTTCCAAGATTCCAAGACCTTGTCACTAGCGGGTCTGTTTCTACTGTAGCCGACCCTTCCAGGTAAGATTGTAAATCATGACCTTTCAAGACTTAACTACTCACAAGAATGGCGTTAGTGACCTTAAGGGTTGACACGCCATTATAATAATTAATTTTAAAAAAAAGACTGGTGGAACCAAAACAATAACTGCTTCTATTTTAATCTTTCCAAATTAGACTAGGGATATGAACGGAACCGCACTAAGATGATGCAGTCCTGCGAGACGGACTTTTTATCTTAAACAACAAAATTAATATGTAGGCGAATATTTATACGTAATTTGTTGTTTCAGAACCTTTATTGCAAAACACTATGAATGGTGTTGTGGGCCGGGACGACTACAGGACTGTTCAGCTTCTTGGTCTCATTTTGGAACTGCTGTCTTTTTGTGTCGAACACCATACCTTCCATATAAAAAATTGTATTCTTAACAAAGATTTATTGCGGTGTATTTTAGTACTTATGAAATCATCTCACACGTTTCTTGTTTTATGTAAGTTACTTTCTTGTGTCGTTTATATTAACAATTGTATCATTCAATTCGTTCTTTTCTTTATAATATTTTGTCTTATTTTAGGCGCCCTGAGGTTTATGAGGAAGATCATTGCTTTAAAAGATGACTTTTATAATAGGTATATAATTAAAGGTAATTTGTTCGCTCCAGTCATCGATGCTTTCATTAGAAATAATGGACGTTACAATCTTCTCGATTCAGCCATTTTGGAAATGTTTGAATTCATCAAATTGGTATGTAATCTTTTGCTTTGTGTTTCATTACAAGTTAGATATTTGTGATTAATTTTGAATAATAAAGAGGCTGATGACATTGAGTGTTAAATCATGAGAACTCCATGCCTAGGGTTGTGGATTAGATTCCAATTAGGTCTGTGGCTTGTCCTTAAAAAAAAGCGAAATACTTCACCCCTATCCTGGGAAGAAAAAGATAATAACCAGTAGAAAGTCCTCCCCAAAAATCTATTAACGAAGGGACGTTAAAACTAAAATAATTAAAAACACATGCAGGGGTGAGGTTAGTTCAGTCAGAGCACTCGACTAATGAACTAGAGGACCTGAGTTCGAAACCCAGGCGCACACTTAAATATGTTTGTTTTCTGGTGTCGTCGTTCAAGGGTTGGATTCAGGGCCCCAGACCGTCCCTAGTTTCATCCAGCCTTTTTTAAATTTATTAATGTTTAATTATACAGATAATAATAATTTGTTACTCCTATTTGAATGTTTACGCTTGTGTCTTATCTGTGAATTTAGTTTAATATTCTAAGGCATGTTTTCTTATTGAAAAAATCTTATATTATCAAAATGAAATGTTAGTTATTTCTGAGCTGACCAATGGTGCAAAGTGTTTGGCTTATATGTATATATATATTACAGTGAAACCTCTCTATAGCGGACACCATTGGGTCCTTAAAAAATGTCCGTTATTGGGAGGTGTCCTTTATTGGGAGGTTGATGAAATCCACCTTTCAGAAAACAGTGCACAACAGTTTCTTATTTCTTTTACAGCTGTCATAATCCACAATACCGCATCCAGTACATTAGTAACATAATCGCTTGAGTCTATTTTCGTAATGGCTTCCCGAACAAATTATTTTCTGTAATGTGTTTTGAAATTTTTAATAATGCCGAGATCGAGGGGCTGGCAGCAAAATGTCATATTCGGTGGAAAAAACTGAATTTTAACATTTATTAGATGCATCTGTGGGTGGCATGTGGCGTTGTCTTTAAACAAAATTACACACAGTTTTTGACGTCCCATTCTCTGATCGAAAGTTTTTAGCCATTACTCATTATAGGCTTTGTCATCCATGTTTTTTTTGTTAGCTTGCCAAGATATTCATGACTTGACATTAATGTTCTTAAAACAACGTGGTTTTAATGATTTACTGATTATTATTGGCTGTTCAAAATCGCCTCCCATGTTTACGCACAACATAACAGTTAAATGATCTTTCCTTTGTTTGTCGTCTGTGTCACTGTCTTGTTTGGCAGGGCCCGAAAAAAATAAAGCCGTTTCATCAATATTAAATATATTTTTAGCCTCATAGTCATGACAAATGTAAACCTATTTGTTTTTCCAATCTAGAACTAAATCAACATTAACCGATGCACTTTCACCACATATCGTTCTAAAAACTACGCGAAGTTTGACGTCTGTGTTTTGTCAAACTTCGCGCCCAGGTCTCTAACACAAAACTATAAACTATCATACACTTTTAAAACTTCCACTTTATTTTTTAGAGTTACACGCGTTATTTTCTAGATACAGTTCATGACTATATACCAACTGAATGAAACCTGCTGAATAGTGGTGTAACAAAACAAGATGTGGTTCCTAGAACAGTAGGGTACGCTTTTCTCTTCACATTTCCTATGAAGTTTACTAGCAATGACCGCCAGGGTGTGCTTTTTCTCGAGATTCTGAGAATCCAATTAAATATTTTACCCTGCTGTCCGCTATTGGGAGTTGTAATCAGCTATATGGGTCCGATTTTAGATGTCCCTTGTCCGTAAGTAGAGGGTCTGCTATTGAGAGGTGCTAATGCATTGATTTAAAGGGGTTTTGTCCGGGACCGTGGATATTCTGTCCGTTCATAGAGGTGTCCGTTACAGGAGGTTTTACTGTAATACTTTTTTGTTCTTTGAGGCTTAGGGTCGGAAAAGTAGCAATTCTTAGTATTACACCACTTTATTTTGCATGCCCTTCATGTTTTGTGCTTTATTTCATTCACACATCAGGGGCACTTCTATAACAAAATAAATTTTTGTACCTCCCAATATTAATATATTTAAAATATAACAATATTTTAGACGTCAAAATCTTGAAACATTTCTTAAGTCCTACCTTGTTAAGAAGTCCTCTCGTCCCATGTACCTTTTATGGAGGCAGGGGTAATACTAGTCATGCCCTAAGCCTACCAATATGGCTGTGTCTTTATCTATATGTGGCCTCTTAGATGTGCTATTTGTGAATTTGGTCCGTCAACACAACAATTACGTCTTAATCTATTATAGAGTGGAAAATATATATATTTGGATGTGGCATTTTGAGGGTTTAACCCTTAGAATGCTAGCCAATCTGAGAGGGACCGACCGCCGGGTGCTACGAGCTGTGAGAGCTGATGCTACCCCCAGTGCTAGCCTATTTTCCACCCTCCGCGTGCGACTTTGGTTTGGAACAAGACTATACTCAGACAGAGCTCCCGCCTTGGGTCGTTCTTATTACGTAGATATATATAACAGGGGACATGCAAAATTGCTTGTTTTGTTGTAATTTAAGATGCTAATTTCATTAATTGTGTGTACTTTAGTGCGACGTTTTCAATTATTATAACAAGTTTCTTATTATTCTTATCCTGCAAGTTGCGAAGAAAATTAATAAATAAACAGTTTCTAAAATAATATTTCAATAGTTACCGAAGTATTTTAGATTTAAATTTAGCACCATTAGCCCTGTTAGTATGAATGCACCCTTTTATCAAAATATTCATGAAAACACTTTCTCTTCTCTTCATTTTACCCATTTTATGATTTATTTCATTGTTATGGTACTTCAATTTATATATTAATTTTTTTTAGTAATATTGATTGATCTTTATTGATAATTTACAAGCTGTAGAGTTATGTACAATAAGTAATTAATTAATAAATAACTGGGTCTTTTTTTTTACTAAAAACTAATCATTTTATTTTTATATGCAACTCATAAAACTGGTTATGTCCAATAATTACTTGCTGGAGAAAAAAACAACAACACTTTTTTTAAATTTGTGTTTTGTATTTATTTTAAAACAAATTTATTTATAATAAGTAGTACAGGCGCTAATGACCTAGATGTAGATGCTCCGTAAAAAAAAAATAAGTAGTATATTAGTAAATAGTAATATAATAATAAAGTAATGAATTAGAAATAAATAGTAGGTATATAGCAAAAATATTAATAATAAACTTATAAATATAAAAATAAATAATAAACCAAAACTAGTTGAGAAATATTTGTTAGGGTCATATTTTCCCACCCCTAATTTAGCCTAAAGGTGGGAAAAGGTTTGGCAAATTTTAGTAAAGTGTCTGCAAACAATAGAAATAACAACCCAACCCCTGCAGGTAGCCACCTTGGTACAGTCTGAATTGGTGATAATGGACCCTTCAGGTGGTCTAGGACACTCCGCTCTAGGTAAAGTTAGCTTCCACTCACAATAAAACCGGGGAAAACACACGTAAAGACATTCTTCTGCTATCTAACGGATAGCTAAGTAACTAGACTAGTTGTACAGTGTGATACAAGAGATCTCTGGGCTTTCTGGAAGCAGAAATTATACAAAGAATATGAAAACGAATATATTCGTGCGTCGCACTCTGAGGAATGTCCCGGCTGCACGAATATATTCGTGCTTCGCACTCAGAGCATTTTTTTAGAGAACGAATATATTCGTGCATAGCACGGAAAGGGTTAATTGCATACTGAAATTGTCATTTTTAAATCGATAAATAATTTAAAATAGTCTGTTTAATTTGTTATGATATATTTAACTGTATTAATGGATAAATAATCCACAATACAATCCTTGACAATCATTTTATTCTGCGTATATTTTATATTTTCCCTGTATATTAATAATGTTACTATTAATCGTAATCTCTCTATTGTAGGAAGATATTAAAACTCTCATGTCTCATGTCGTGGAAAATTATGGGAAGGTTCTGGATGAAGTAGATTATGTACAGACCTTTAAAGCTTTAAGGCAAAGGTACAACCAGCATCAAGACAAACTTAAAGATCGAGAAAAATCCTCTCTTGAAAGGTTTGTACCAAGTAAACAATTTATTTTTTTTGTTATTATTTTAGAGATATTCTTTTATCAATTTGAGCTTAAATTTTTTTGTTCTCAATTAAATTTCCAGTGTACCTTCAATACTTAGGACTAGCAGGTTAAGGAGAGAACCCCGCCAGTTAGAAGAGGAAGAAGAAATGTGGTTTAATGATGAAGATGATTTCGATGAGGGAGAAGCTGTTGTACCTGCCGCTACTTCCAATATTATTAATAAGAAAATGAATCATGAGATTGATTCCATTGGTAAATATTTTTTATATCTTTCTCTATTAACACTTTAACGATTAGAAGCATTTAACTAAAAGTAAATTAGATTAGATTAAACCTGACTTATACTCCACACACCACATTCGACAATTTGAAATGGCGATCCTAGAAAAATCACTTATTAGTAGTACCAAGATACAAACTCATGAATATGATTTTTTGGTAATTAAAAAACAGTAAACAGTTTGTTCAAAATATAACCTTAGAATGATCAACAATATACATAGAAAAAATATGTAAAATTGTCCTTTTGTAAAGCTGCTGATTTTGGAATCACTATTAAATCTGTATCTTCTCTCTTGAAAAGTACCGATTTTCATACTCGATAATTAGACATGGTATTAGACATCGGGGTAAGTTATTTTTAAAATAACTTATTATGATCAATCCATTCTTAACCTTTTCGATGCAACGTGGGCTAGCGAGAGTAATGTTGTTGAAGGCGGAGAGTGCCCACTACCGACTCCCTCCGCAGGCAAGCCAAACTCCCTCTCCTAGAACGGCCGTACGCATCCGAATTTTTCACTTATTATCATTTTCATGTTTATCTTATGTGAACGACGATGTGTATTACTTGAAACAATTTATTTTTTTCAATTTAGGTACGCAGCAAACCTTCAATAACCATTTAAAACAAAATTTACTTACTTTTCTTCCCTATATTTCTCTTTCTATTTCATTCCGAAACCCATGCTTGTTTTTAGACGTGATTTTTAAATGTAGCAATGATTTTTTTTAAATTATTATAATAAGCTACTCCTTTATTATTTACAGTTTCACTAAAAAAAAAGAAGAAAAAAATGCCCCTAAGAACATTTTTACTGTGAACACGTCTCACAGACGCATGTTACTTATAATGTTCAAAATTTGTATGTTACCAGTTAAGGGTTAAACCAGCAATTATCCCCCATTCCTGCTAGAGCACTCTGTACACGCTCAAGGCTAAAGAGGGCTCGCAATCAAGAGATACAGCTGTGGCGAGAATCGCCCCTGGAGCAGGACTTAATCCCACAAGAATACTCGGGCGTTGCCTCTGAGGAACATCTTTCTCCCGCGAGTATTCTTGGGCGTCGCATGGAATGGATTAAGAACTATATTAAAAATTTGTCCTGTACCAGTTCACTATAACAGATAATAGGTCTGCTCTAGTACCTCTGTCAAATGCTTACGTTTTTCCCGAAGCGCAATACAAATTTATTTTCTCACAATAAAATATGGCTGCACAATACGTAGAGCAAAAATTAAATAGTGTGGAACAAGTCGTTTTGTTTTTAATTCTTCACTTTCCTCTGATGATGTTTTTGTTTTTATCTTACAGGTAAAGCAGTTGAGAAGAAAAATGAAGGTAGCAGTGGTAAAGTTTTCAACAACACAGGGAAAGCTATTATCAACAATAACCTGACCCTTGGAACAACACCTCTAAGTCCTGTTTTACCTAGCACCACGCTCTTTAAGAAGGTATTATAATTATAGTTTATGAGATATGTTTCATGAAAAACGATAAATTACGTAATAAATATAAATATTCCTCAGTATTGCCAGGTTTGAACTTTTCCTGAATTCAACAATTTCATTGTAATACAACTGCTTCAAAGTATTTTAGAAAAATTTTCTTTTTTTTTTAGAAAAATTGTATAACTATCGCATTTAGGAGGGGGGGGGGGTAGACTTGTTCCTAACAGTTCGGCTATAAAACAAATTGGCTTGGCACGTGTGCTCTGTTGGTATTGTATATTCTCCAGATAAAATTTGCAACACGGCTGCTAGTGTCTTCACTTCCCGAGCAGATGTACTGCACTTCTGTTTGTGGCACATCTTCACACTGTGGCTTCATCTTCCTCTATTAGAAGATGTCATTGTATGTTTATTTTGCCTCTTTTAATAATTGCTAGTTCAAGATGAGTACTTCTATTAGTATGGAATGGGTACGTTAAAAGATGAAAAACTTTTTCAATGCACCCAGGCTGTCTACTAATTACGGCCACCAGGAGCAAATGAATACTTTCTTCTAGAGTTGGGCTTCAGGTGGAACTCTACTACTCTACTTTTAATGGACTGATTTTTCTTATATTTATAAATTTCTGTCATTAATTTTTTTTTTTTTTTTTTTTTTTTTTTTTTTTAAGTGAGTTTGTTGCAATGTGGAATAATTTCCACATAACTGTTAACTGTTAGGTTGGGGATTTGAGCTCGCTGTAAACCCCCAAGCTTAAAAAAAAAAGTTAATTATTTTCATAAGACACTTTTATCATTACTCTCTGGTGCTTTGTTTTGAGTTTTGGTGCAAAATAACAAATATTACAAACATTAAGAGCACCGGTTGCCATTGATCACCGTAGTTAAGCAACGTTGGGCGTGGCCAGTACCAGAATGAGTGTCCGATCACGTGCTGTTGGCATTGTAAAAGGTCGGCAACCTGTAGATACCCCAGCATTAATAGGTCAATTGCTCATAAGCCGCAAAACACAAAAGAAAAAAAATTAAGAGCATATTAATTTAATTAATTAATTAGTGTCTAGAATAAACCCCCCTCCCTTCTAATGTAACTCATTTAATTGTTTGTTATGGAAATGCTCTATACGAGGTTTTATAGTGAAAAAAAAAAACAAACATTTTGGCTACCATTGTGTAAAAAACACACACCCTCACACTATATGTGTGTCTATTCGTACTCCAGCAGCCTCAAAAATTGTACAATGTTGACGAAATTAGGTCCAAAATACTTTGTACCAAACAAAAAGTAAAATTGGCAAACTATCAGAATCTGCCCACTGGAACATTTTTTTCATCAAAATTTGCACAAAAAAATCATTGTGCTTACAGCTTTGCATTAAAAGACAAGTAAACATTTCATAGGCTATTTATTGGTCTGAATTATATGAAAGCATTTTCAAGTCTTTACCTTTTATTTATGAGAACGGATAAAACTGGAATTTTCTAGAAATGGATGACAGATTAAATTGATATTTGTTCAATGCATTTAACATTCATCCAAACTAAGCTATTCAGATATTATTTACATTTGGGGTTGAGGGAAGTGTAAAAAAAAAAAAAATTGTTATTAACATACATGAGCAGTTTTTGAGTATTTTCTTTAATATCATGAAGCAACCGATCAAAATAAATCATTCGAAAGCTTTCTAAATTTCCTATAAAAATGGTTTTCAAGCGTTTTCCTTAGGGCAATCTTCCAGTGTTGCTTTTGTTCCTTTGAACAACTGCTTTTCTCGGATTTTTATAGTTTGTTGATTTTTTTAATGTGCTGTTTTTAGCAGTAAAATTAATTTGTCAGTAAAACAAGGTAAGTCAGTACGAAATAATTTTGTATTTTTTGTTGTTCCGTATTAGAGCAGATGTCGAAGAGGTGGAGTGAGTAATTTCCGCTGTCTTCAAGGTTTCTGTGGATTCTGGCGCTTAAATTGTCACTTTTCTATAAGAAGTCAGAGAAGATATTTAAATCTTTCCCAAAATATTATCTGTTTCGCTACAATGACGCAGTTCCTGCGAGTCGGGCTTTCTTACATGTTTAAGGCAATTTATTGGAAAATAGTAATCTTTCTCAGTTTTTATGGAATTTACCGGGTTGAATTACCCCTGAAGCCTTTGAAACAACCCTAATCTGTAGTGACCCAAATCAATTTTTTTAGGTGTGATAGTGAATAAAAAATTGTTTTCTTTTGCAGACAATAATTAAAAATTGAAATTAAAACATTCGTCAATTTATTAAAATGGCTCGAGGTGATTAGCATCTTTAGATGCCTTTTCAGGAGCCTAAAAATAAATACAGGAACCTGATCAAGTCTTTCGCTATAAGGGTCATGTCATAACTGAGGATCATCAACATAGTATTAATCAGCCGTTAAAAATATCGAGAAAGGATTGGTCCCTAAATTATAAACAGTTTTATGATTATTATTTGTGGATAAAAAATTTTGTTCGTAGTCCAATAAATTAAAAATATATTATTTAATTTTTTCTTTCGGTTTTGTTATTTACAACTTTTTCCTGTTTTTTATATTGTTATTTTATGTTTCGTGTTTTTTTCTTTCTTAATATATGATTTTTCTATTTGTGAGCATATGTTTATTCTGTATAGTATGTTTATCCAGAGCTATTTTATTATCTTGCTCATCAATATTTTTTGATGTGTTGTTTAAATTTCTTTTTAATCAACTGCAATGATTCTCTAAAATAATCTTTATTATTTGTATTTTTGTGCTAATAAAAAATTAACTATATAGTAACACTAACTTTATTTCGTTCCTAAGTTAGTGTTACTATATAGTGAATTTTTTATTATTTGACCTTCCGCCTAGCACATAAATTTGAAGAAAGGTCAGCTGAATAATTATTAAAATTTATTATAACCATTATAATTTATCTTGTATATATTATATTTAGTCTCCTTTTCAGTTGTTCAGTTCTTTTTTCTTTTGTAATTATTTTCTATTTTATTCTTATAAGTCCTTGTAGCGGAAGGTTTGCCTGTTTTCCATTAACCTTCATTTATTTTTAGGAATCAGAAGATTTTTATTTATTGACGCTCTGTCTAAAGAAGAAAAATAATTAATCCTATGTAATTTAGTTTAAACTAATTGTTACTTTTTTCTCGTTTAGGGTTTAGTGGATTACGAGGGCGACTCGGATGAAGAAGAAGAAGACAACGGAGACCTCTTATCACCGAACAAGCGGGCAAGATTTACGTAATCTATAGCGTGATTTACTCTTCGGTTTTTCTCGGACTAAACTCTCACATTTCCCTCCATAAGAGAGTTTATTTTAATAGCAGAGGAGCGATGGAGAGTGGCTGGAACTGAACATGTTCTCCTCTGCACGAAATGTCACCAAGATGTTTATAGTTATCATATTATCTGTTCCATACATTAAATGTAAGCTATCGATTTAGGCACAAAAGCCATCTGTTTATAAGGTCTGTGCAATACACATTGCACTTATACATACTATATATTATATATATATTTAGATGTACAGATTATAAAGTTCTACATATATATAAATATATTTACACACTTGTTGTACATCGTGTTAGTTAGGAGTTTTTATAATTATTTATTCTCGGCAAGGACTCTAGAAAGACACGATTCTTATTTTTTATGGTGTATAACGGTGTGATTCATTGTGTATATTTTTTTTATAAAAATCTCTTCACATTTTAACACGGTGGTGCTAAGATGTCATACTGCTACAACACTGCATATACGCTACTGTATAAATTAAATCTTTGTCAAGGAGAAATTTTATACTTCTCTCGCCGATAATTGGATGAAATAACATTAATCTCCCTCGATTAGGGAATAAAGTCAACACTTAATATTCACTCTTGTCGAATATTTAAGAAATGTTCACTTTTCTCAGAGCACTGCAAACCAGTGCATTTTTTTCAAACTCTGCTACATCTTCTTTGAAGCTCAAAAAATTTTAAACGACTTTGTTCCACAGTATCTAATGTTGTAGGCAAAGTGATAATTTAAATTATTAACTATTTTTTACCACTAATACTCAAAAAATTGTAAATATATTTTAAACAGAATTGTGTCATTTGACATGTCTGGTGGTAAGAATGTTGTGAACGACTTTATATTCGAATGTTTCTGTGTTGGTGTTTAATTTAATAAGGTAATTTGGGAAATATATGAAAAATATAGAAATTATATATTCAGTTGTGGTATGTGTGCATTAATGTATAGAAATCCTTGGAACAATTTGTTTCTTATAAAAAAACTGTGATATAAAGGCCTATAAATGTTAAATGGTGCTATATACTAGTTCCTTTATGTTTTATTTATTAATTTCATTTTTTAAATGTATAATTTGGAGCTCTTATATTTCATCATTTGCTGATATAAATATTGTATCTGTAAAATTGTATAATATAAATAATTTACTTTACCAATAACCATTCCAAATGGCATTAATTTCTTGTAATATAAAATGAATGTAGTATACGTATTACTAGGATATCATTTTAGGTTGTTTCATAATAAACAAATTGTTCCAAGCTTTATCGTCCAAAACTCAGATAATGGAATATTTAATTTTAAATTAATTGGTGTAAATAGATTTTGTTCAAATGCCACCCCCTGGTTTTTGATTTGTAAAATTAAATAAAAGCTACTTATATGTTTAACATATTTATTTATTTTTACATGTAATGTGTTTTTTTTTATCTCCATCCTGCCTAATTTCTCTCTTGAAAGATGAAAAAGGTTGGAATGTATTTGAGTTTAATATAATAACTACATTTTTATGAGTAATTAAACCTTCCTATTTTTTTTTTTTTATTATGACAATAAAATCAGACCAGGAAGATTTATTTCTCTTAAAAATAAAAATTGATGAAATTATAAATGAAATAATTGGTCTCCTCCACAAAAGATGTTTGTAATAAACTCAGAGCAAGTATTGAGAAGGAAGGCTCCATCATCAGTGTGTCTTAAAAATTAGCTGTTTTTTAAGGGACCGATCAATTTATTTATTCTTCCGTTGCCACCTCCACTATCCAGCAAATCAAAAAAAGAAGATTAAAAAAATTAATCATTAACTACACTATACTCTTTCAAACTATTTATTTAACAGGGTGCCTACTGCACGAAAAAATCTTGAAAATGTCACAAAATTGAAAATAGTGCACAAAAAAGTCATGAATTTTGAAACCATGTCACAAAATTTCACTTTTATCGGTCTAACATAATCCCGGGACTTCCGTAATGTCGCTGTTTTCGTATGGCGGTGCAATTCTATCTGCCTCCCCCACATTCTTCCTCTGTTTGATTCCTTTGTGTAGCATTTTCCACATAATTTATCTATTATTTACGTATATTTTTATTTCTCTTTCTTCATATTCAGAACCAAGAGAAATCAATTTTGAAATTTTGGAGGCCCGGTGGACGTGAGTGTTAAGGCGTGAGCACTTAACACTCCGTGCCAAAGGTCGTGGGTTCGATTCCCATTATGGGGTGGAGGCTTTTCTTTAGAAAAAAAGAAAAGGCATCAGCCCTGTCCTGGCTAGAAAAGGGTGGTAACCTATAGATGACCCGTCCCAAAATTTGTAGTTAATAATAATGGACGTTAAAATTTAAATTTCATATTCAGAATTTTTCATGCGGACTTAAATATTATTAAATATTGTAACCTTTAATTTTCTAAATTATGTATATTGACAATAAATATTTAGTCAGTAATATTTTTAGAAATTTTGAATTCTGCTATCATTGTTCAATATTTTTAAGGCTGCTAATTCCGTATTCATTCTAAAATTTTTATTGCCAGTGTTTCTTCACTCTTAAAATAAATTTAACTATCCTCTTTAACATATGGTGCACATTTTATAAAGTTTTAAATTGTAATTTCATAGATTTCACTGTAATCCATGTCAGGTTACAAATAGTTTTAACTAATTTAAAACTTTTCTTTTTAAGCGAAATTATTTTCTTTTTAATGGCCATGAAATTCGCATTTTCATTGGCTTTCACAAAAGTAATAGACATCCCGTTAAACTTCCCTACATGTTTCTCACTCTGGTGGTGCCTCTTCATGGGAATGTGCTTTATAAACAACAAATTGAGCCTCAACTTGAGGAGTACCTTCCACTAGTAGGGCCATACCTAAACGTGGAATTTGTTAAAAAAACAATGATTCCAGGGTGAAAGGCTGGCACATGCCAAGTTGAAGGGCGGGGAAGGATCAATGGATTCTTGAAGTAACTAGAAGGAGTTGCTCCCCAAAATTGTTTAAAACATTAAATAATAATTGTGATGCTTCGAATCTGGTTATGTTCATATTCAGGCATCTACAATGTAAAATGTAACCAAGAATAAGGTGAAAACTTCTCCCTTGTCACTATATTTTTACAAATACAACATATTAGGTATACAATATATAAGGCTAATCATAATGATGATGAAACCATACTTTTGAAATTTGAGAGTAAAACGTTAAATCCTGGTAAAAATCTCTGAAAGAGTTTTAGAAATATAGTGAGACAAATAAATATGGTGGTACCTACCTACTAGGCGTATTGTCCCTACCAAGTCAAACTATCGAATATGCATATCGGAGCAAGCTAGAGAACGAACATTTTCTATACATTGACGAAGTACTATCCTTAAAAAATGGTCATATTCGATACTTTATTTAAGGCATTAAAGGGGTTAGAGTTGTGATGATTTGCGACAAGTCGTATCATTCCAAGAGCAAAGTCTCAAATCTAAAAACAAGATTTTTCATATTCAATAGTTTTGACATGGTTGGGACAATATGCCCAAGTATTTTTTATTGAGTTAGGAAATATATCGCCTAAGGTACATAATCACTATTGGAGGAAACATTAATTTAAATCAAATATCAATCTGATCAACACACTACATTTTAACCCCTTTTTTATTTTATTGAATTTTTAATTGAGTAACAACTCTGCTTGAATAGCTCAAATTACTTCAGAAAAAGAAATGAAGAAAAACCGTCTACAAAATTTGTCTGCATTTCTATTATATAATTAGTTCTGTTTTCTTGCTTACTACTCACAAACCAGCTTTTTTAGTGCCGAAAGAAATAGCTCTAGAGCATTAAGTCGATCTCGAGTTTAGGATATTAGTGTAGGCTCACAAAGTCCCCTTCTTGTACTCCGAAACAAGGTCACAAAGGATCCATACCTACAATACATGGGCTTATATAAGGGGGGGCTGCAGACCCCTCCCCCCCCGAAATTTTGATTTGATGGTAAAAATTTGTCGTAAAACCCTTAAAAATAAATTAAATAAGCTCACTTAGTTCATAACAAATATTTTATTTTACGTGTAATAGCGTTTTAGATGCCTAAAACCATTCCAAATTCTAAATGTTTAGTATTCAATACCCCGGAAATGGTTGCAGCCCCCTTCCGATATTTTCCCAGCCCCTCCTGAAATTATTTTCTATATACGCCCATGCTACAATAAGCCTTCAATGTAAGAAATATCGTGTAATCCAGGGGAAGACCATCTCTTTTTTCTGAGATGAGGTACCAAGACAGAAAAATTGAAGGCAATGATAAAGCAGATAATTTGGCGATGCTGCAGTGGCAGTTAATCCTGCACCTCAATTGGAATCAAGGGCATAAAGAAGCAGATGAAATTCTTTGTTAAGAACAAACGACAAGAGGATTTTTTAACAAAGGTCGAATACTCTCTAGAAGTCAATAGCCTTATTAGCAACATGAGATGACGTGATGATAACCCCTTAGAGAATTGGACACATAACTCTAACTCATGGCTACTACCTCGTTGGTTGACGCCGCTCCCATTGCGAGCATGTCGTGGTCTCCTCATGGGCTTATATGGGGAGGGGGGGGGCACTCCCCCTGCTTACTTTCGAATTTCAGAGCTTTATAGGTAGTGTGGAACTGTGGGGTTTTCAGTCTATCCAGTAGTTCTGTTTTTCAAAAGAATCAATGCTACTTATTATGCCCTGATCCCTCAGTAGCATCCCAACACCTGCAGGAACATCTTGCCGCTATACAACATTGGAGTGAAATGTGGAGAGTAAAAATCAACCTGGAAAAATGTAAGCAGGTGACATTCACTCTCAACCGGAGATCATGCCCTTCTGTACATCTCAAAAACACTCCACTACCAGTATCCAGCGAGGTTCGATATCTAGGATTATACCTTGACAGCCGACTTACATGGAACCCTCACGAGACTGAAAAGACAAGAACTGAACAAAAGATACGGACTACTTAGACGACCCCTTGGACCCTCATCTAAATTATCAATACAGAACAAACTAACGATATACAAAACAATCATTCGACCAATATGGACATGGTTGCAACTCTGGGGATCTGCAAAACCATCCAACATCAACAGAATACAGGCATTCCAGTCAAAAGTGCTCCGTAAAATTGTAAATGCACCTTTCGACGTCTCAAACAAAACCCTTCACAATGACCTTAACATTCCATTTGTCCTTGTTTCCAAATGTTCCACTCCAAATTCTCCTACCATCCTAATCCTGAAGGTCTATCCTTATCGTCCCAATCCCATCCAGACAATCCTCCCAGGCGGCTCAAGAGACAGTGGCCACGAGACAATTTACTCACCTAACCGTATCATGATCATTGAAATAGTTATTTAGACAGCCAAGGAAGTGCCAACAATGGTTGGCTCCTTCCAAATTTGTATGGTTTTTATTTTACTTTTACCGTTTTGTTCAATTTATACATAATATATATCTGTATCAACAAACTTGATAATTGTACATATAATAATTTGTACAGATTTCAAATAAATAAGCTAATAAAAAAAAAAAAAAAAACTTATTATGCATTTGACTGTTTTTTTTATTTTCTCTGGTGGGGTTGAGAAAAACTTCTTCAGTTGGTAGCCGGCCAAGAGTGCACACATCTTGAATGTCGTTGTACCAAACTACCTTCCTCGCAACCACTTAGCTGCAAGCTGCTTAGTGAGTCTCTATTCAGGAGCATTCATCACTTTTAGAAGCTACATGAGATGAAGCTGCAGAGTGTAGATGTACATGGATGCTCTTCCTGTTTCCAGCTGCAAAGCGTAGTTCGACGTATTCCTAGGGAGGCAGAAAAATATCTTTATAAAACTTCGTTGAACCTGCTCGACCTTGTCATAGCTTCTCCTGCCCCACACCTGTGCACCATAACACAGGACTGCTCTAGTTGCGCCGTCAAATCCTTGAAATTTAGCCGAAATAAGTACTTCCTTCTTCATTATAAATACAATACTCTCCGGGTTGTCCTCCTCAGTGGGAGCGCACCGCGGCCGTGCGACCTATTGTGCTACTACGCCAAGTAGTATGAATTCCGCGCATAGCAACAGGTACTTTCTTTTCAAAGTGTTTGCATAATGACAAGTTTGGTGTTATGACTATGCCAAAGTACTTGTATTGATTGACTATTCTATTGGATTACCATTATAGTGCCATAAGTCGTCTTTAGAAAGTTTTCCAACATTTCTGAAAATCAACACTTTAGATTTATTCCAAATTATTGATTCATTACATTTTGTTAATCTAATGCATTCTTTCAATACTGCATTATATATATATATATATATATATATATATATATATATATATATATATATATATATATATATATATATATATATAATGCAGTATTGAAAGAATGCATTAGATTAACAAAATTTAATGAATTCTTTCCAAATGCCATTCTTGCCAAATAGCTTAAATAAATGTAAAGGATTACTGGGTATTTTTGTATAGGTTGTGAATCTAACAAATTCCAGCGACTGTTCTGATTTCCTATCGACAGGTAGGTAATGCTAGAATGATTTATTTCCGTTTTTTATCCGTGTTGCGAGAGAAGGAAGGGGAGAGAGACCCCCCACAGAGGAACCAGACTTCTCCATTTCAGCCAGCTGTGACCACAGACTATATCCACCAATCACTCGACGTGTACACCCCCTAATCCACGCTCATTGGCCAGCCTTCATCTCTGCTCAATAGGTTACATAAATCATACCTCCAGCTGAAATTGTAACAAATACAACATTTCCACATGGATATGTCTTATGGGCGAACGGCCGCAAAATTTTGGGTTTTGAGCCGATGACGCGCTAGGACGGTAGCGATGAAAAATAAATAAATGCTTTGAAAACAATGAAACTATTACAACTAGCGAGTACTTGCGGAGACGTGTAAGGACGGCTTACGGGAGAAAACGAATAATTTTGTTTTTTTCCCGTCAGTAAATACGTGATTTGAAAACGAGAACCATGGACTTAATTTCTGCAAGAATCGCACAATTAATTTCCCTATTATTCGAATGGATGCTTCTGTAGCAGAGGTGGGTATAAGTTTATTTATAAATAAAAATACGAATTTATTTGTGCTTCATATATTTGTGAATACGAATATAAATAAATTCGTATTCATAAGTGTGAATACGAATTTATTTTTATTCACATATATTAAATATAAAAATACAAATAAAATTTTATTCGCAAATTTTCCTGCGAATACAAATAAATTCACAGAAGGCATGGCTGGTGGTTCCGCGGCGGACTCGTGAAAAAAATCTAGGCGCTAATAACCTAGACGTTAAACACCATAAAAAAAAAAAAAAAAAAAAAAATCTCCTTCAATAACTTTCGTAATATCATCTTAGTACGAATAAATTCATAATTTATTTGCGAATTTTATTGTGAATAAATTTTTATTCACAAATTATAATGTGAATAAATTTGTATTCGTATATTTTAATGTGATTTTTTTTTAATCACTTGATTTTTTGTAAATATTCACATTTTTTGTGATTATTTACAAGTTTTTTCTGTAAATTTATTTGTATTCGCAGGAATCAAATTTTATTTGTATTTTTATATTTAATATATGTGAATACAAATAAATTCGTAGTCACACTTATGAATACGAATTTATTTATATTCGTATTCACAAATATATGAAGCACGAATAAATTAGTATTTTTATTTATAAATAAAATTATGCCCATCTCTGTTCTGTAGGGCGCGACATCTAAGTCATATCATAACAGGGATTATTTCTTATTTCTTGAAGAGTACCCTCGAGACACAGCAGCTGAAGTGCTTCTGCCATGAGTGAGACCGAGGACCCAGAAGTATCATGGAGACAAGACCGAGTGGGAAAAGACCAAGAGGACGACCCCGCCTGTAATATGATGACTACATATCCAGACTTGGACAGGTCCGAGGAAAAACATTACCAATCATGAAGGCCCTCGCTAGGGACCGAGATGGATGGGTCCAATGGCTAGAGGCTCCCCCTCGCTGAAAGGCACATGGGTGAAGGGAAAGAAGAAGATAAAAAACATGTAATTTATAATCCAAATATAATTTGAATTATATTTTACAAATTTACACACCGCTGGTTACAACACGCCAGGCTACGTTCGAAAATAATTAACCCTTTCTGGACGGTGGGCTTCTCTAGCAGCCAGCAGAAAGCCGTGACTGGCTGACGGTGGGCTTCTGTAGAAGCCAGCTCACTCTATATCGTATAAGGACGGCCGCATCTTTTCTTTTTTTTGTATTCAGTTCTATAAGTTTGTATTTTTGTATAAATCGGTACTTGTTGTATTTTAAAAACAGCAAGTCGCCGTCATTGGGATGTTCGAAAATTAAATTAAAAATAAATAAGGACGGCGGGCTTCTCTAGTTCTTTTAGAATATTAGTCAGATTTCTTAGTAGACATGTTTGAGACTTCTCGGAAGATGATAAATCGCAGCCCAGTCCTTCCTCAGCTCCAGGAAGTAATATTGAAGAGCATTCTAGGATTTCGACGAAGACGGTAGGCTTTTTCCGAAGCGTAAACAATGTAATTTGCTGAAGAAGCATCGCAGTTTCCAGGGATATATGTTTTCTGTCAGTAGTACAAAGGTGTTACGTGGAAAGGTTTCTGCACTAATAAAAGAATATATATATATATATATATATATATATATATATATATATATATATATATATATATATATACTAGCTGACCCGGCGAACTTCGTACCGCCTAACAGTCGATTCAATATTTTTTTTTAAATATTTATTCTGCTATTCAGGACTCCGGGTCAGCTATCAAGATGTAGACATCTGGCGGGGATAACTAATTAAATGACGATTGATCAGTTTTCGACCGGAGGGGAAAAATGATTAAATTTACTCATTCACCCAATTACTAAAATGGCTATTAAAAAATAAGGGTTGATCGTAGAAGGGTGAAAATTGAGGATTGTATGTATTTTTGTATGTTGTATCATAAAAAAATAGAAATTAAAAATTTTGTCTAAAAAATAAAAAAAAAAATTAGGGGTGGACTACCCCTAACATTTAGGGGGATGAAAAATAGATGTTGGCCGATTCTCATAGATACCGGATAAGCACAAAAAATTTCATCAAAATCGGTCAAGCCGTTTCGGAGGAGTATGGCAACGAAAACTGTGACACGAGAATTTTATATATTAGATATATATACATATATATATTACTAATACGAGAATACAAATCTAAAAAAACAAACAAAACAATTGTCGAGCGCCCGTGGAAGGGAGCTAGCTAGTAGCCGTCAGGAGGGATCCCCAAAAAAACATAAATGTGAAATAGATGCCAAGTTCCTGCCCCCACAAGGAAACACTCCCTTACTCAAAAATATCCCCTCCTAAAACGCCTTACCATTATATACTCCAAAAAAGTAGTATGAGTTGGTGTATTAATTCAACCAAAAATATTTGCCAATACAAGAGATGATACAAGAAAGAAATGTCCAAGTTCATTACTTGGAAGACCTCATAGTTACTTACTAAGAACAGTCAAGACACTTCAACTGACCTTTAAAAACAACAATAAAAATACTTATATCCAGTTACTAAAATATCACTTTCCTCAACCAGGTATATTCTTAAACTTGGCAATGTTTTTTTTTGTGCCGAAATTATCTTTAGATGTTTAGTTTTTCTCTAAAGATAATTTCGGCACAAAAAAAAACATTGCCAAGTTTAAGAATATACCTGGTTGAGGAAAGTGATATTTTAGTAACTGGATATAAGTATTTTTATTGTTGTTTTTAAAGGTCAGTTGAAGTGTCTTGACTGTTCTTAGTAAGTAACTATGAGGTCTTCCAAGTAATGAACTTGGACATTTCTTTCTTGTATCATCTCTTGTATTGGCAAATATTTTTGGTTGAATTAATACACCAACTCATACTACTTTTTTGGAGTATATAATGGTAAGGCGTTTTAGGAGGGGATATTTTTGAGTAAGGGAGTGTTTCCTTGTGGGGGCAGGAACTTGGCATCTATTTCACATTTATGTTTTTTTGGGGATCTCATTACTTTTTTCTAAGTATTAAATAGAATTTAGTTGCCGCATACCTACTGGCTTTTGTACTTCATATAAAACCAGGGTCTTTGGATTATGCATAAGGTTCTCCTTACTGCTTGATATTTGATGCCAATAATCAACCTAGATACATCTAATCACTAGACTAGAAAAGTGAGAAGCTCTTCCAGATGGCATTACTCTAGAGGACAACTTGATTGCTCTCTTAACTAAACTATTACAGTGTAAAACACAGGAACCTTATCCCGAGGATAAAGATCACAATAGGGAAAGTACAGAAGGCCTTCAAGAAAAATATAAGAAAAAAGACGATACATTTTGGGTTTGCGGTCCTAAACTTTGTAATTTAGATGGCTCGACTTTGAAAAACTTATTATCTGCTTTCAAGTATATTATGCAGTTAACCCCTACGACTTTATTTACTACATTTAAGAAAGAATTCACAACTGTTTTTGTTAAGATGCGTCAAAATGTTATTTAAAACATCAAATATAGGTTCTCCTTACCAAGACGATTCATTTGATACGCCACATGTTGGGTTTCAGAAGGAATGATGGCATTTCGATGCAACAAAAAGTAGAAAACGTCATAGGTAATATGACACTCCCGTATCAAGACCTACCTGCGTGTCAAGTTTGGTCAAAATAGGCCAAACGGTGTGAATTTGTATAAGGAACAAACATACAGACAGACAGCTGAAGGACTTTTTTTACCTAGCCTAGTGCATTCCCCGGACCAAGGCCTACCTGTGTGCCAAGTTTGGTAAAAATCGGTCAAATGGTGTGAATTTGTGTAAGGAACAAACATGCAGACAGACAGCTGATAGACGATTTTGACTAGCCTATGACACTACCCGGATAAAGACCGACATGTGTGTCAAATTTTGTCAAAATCGGTCAAACGGTGTGTATTTGTATAAGGAACAAACAGACAGACAGCTGATAGGTAATTTAACCTAGCCTATGATTCTCCCCGTATCAAGACCCACCTGTGTCCCAAGTTTGGTCAAAATCGGTCAAACGGTACGGATTTGTAAGAGGAACAAACATACAGACAGACAGCTGGTATAAGATTTTTACCGAGCCGCTATATGCGTCTAACTGTTTCTTAATACATTAAATATAGGTTCTTCATACCGAGACAATTCATTTGATACCCCACATCATGGGTTTCGGACGGAATGATGGGTTTCCGAAGGAAGTTCAAAAATGGCACGTCCCCGCCCCGGAAGCGGAGTCAAACACAACTTTTCGCGATTTTTCGATTTTTTCCTTTAATAACGTCTTTATATCTATCTTCATGCAAATTTTCAAGTCTCTAGCATCATGGGAAGTGCCTAATAATTTTGATGAGTCAGTGAGTGAGTGAGTGAGTGAGACCTATAAATCCCGATTTTCGATCGCTTATATCTCAGAAACTATTCGATGTAGAATTATGAAAATTTCCAGTTTTACTCACATCTAGTAGTATAATACCTGTGTAAAATTTCATAACTTTATCTTTACCTGGTTGAATGTTATGAGAGGGTAAAAAGCGGCTCTAAGACCGCCTGTAATATACACACAGTATGCTTAGGCCGGAACTTGGCCTGGCGCACTACCGTGCGCCTAGGTTGGTAGGTATCGGGAGGGTCCCGTCACCGGGTACGCTCGCTCATACGACTGCTGTCGTCTCTATAGGGTTAAAACATATTTTTGGCTGTTGGGGCAATCATGTAAATAATGTTTCGGACTCCCCAGACTCTTACCTCACTTGATATATTTTTTCCACACATTAACGTCGGTAAAAGTGATGTTTCACGTCCTCCAAACCGATTTCTTTAACACTTTTCGCAACAATGTATTTTGATGCACTAACCACGAATACGTTAAAAAAAAAAACCTTCGCATTTAACTAGGAAAGAAGTTATTAAGCACTAATATTCACTGTTAGGAAGGTTATAAAACTAGGCGTCAACAGCGTATTTGTAAACACGCGCATGCGCAGATATGTAACATTGGGAAACAGAGAACTCTCATTTGAAATGTTCATAAGCCATTTATTCAAAAATATTGTTAATTTTAAGGGCATCCTCACCCGTCGTCACCTGTCGCTTAAGGGCATACGTGCTATGCGTTTCCGCTCGCTACGCTCGCTCAAGAAGATAACAAAACCCCAGTCAATCCAACTCGCTAAAATTAATAGAATTCTATTAATTTTAGCGAGTTGGATTGACTGGGGTTTTGTTATCTTCTTGAGCGAGCGGAAACGCATAGCATGTATGTCTTAAAGTCGTCCTAGACATCCCTCTTAGCTTTCTTGACAATTGAATTGTTGACAATTGAAGTTCAGCAGGCGCGAATTAGAACGAACTAATAATTATAAAGGCATTAGCTAATTATTAAGGGATTTCTGATATATAATACTTTTCATGAACGAAACAAGAAATGTGAGGAGTGTTTAATTATTTTAAAAAATGATTGTAAATAAATAACTGCTGATGAATTTAAATAATTTATGGTAAATTTCAATTAAACTTCTTTATTACGAACTTTTCCATATCCGCGCATGCGCATGTTGACAAATTTAGTTGTTTGCATTAGCTCTCATAACCTTCCTAACAGTGAACTTTAGTGCTTAATAACTTCTTTCCTAGTTAAATGCGAAGGTTTTTTTTTAACGTATTCGTGTTTAGTGCATCAAAATACATTGTTCTGAGAAGTGTTAAAGAAATCGGTTTGGAGGACGCGAAACTTCACTTTTACCTTAACGTCTAACATCACTGCTTAGAAACAACATTTTCAACAACGGAGCGGGGCGAGTAGTCGGTCCTAGTCTGACCAACATGCGCCTTGCGACAACATTGTCAGTGCATACAACGCTCGAACACGCATCCAGTGTGACCGAGGACTAACGTGACCAGAAATTATATTTGGCGTGAACTATCAATTAAAATTTTAAGTACAACTCTTTTTGTTGACGTCATAACTTTATTGGGTTATGAAAATATGTTTTATTAAGGCTTTGATCACTCTGGATGCGTGTTTGAGCTGTTTATTGCATGGAGGATATCCTCGTCAGACGCAGGTTGGGAACACTAGGACAAAGAGATTCTCGGCATCCAGGGAACATTTGTAGAGGTATTACGTAATATAAAGGAAAAATAACTATTTCTCTATGATATTAAAGACCTGAATTTTCCAGTTATAATGGTCTGAGACAAAGCGATGTTTGCAAAAAGTGAAAAAATAAGTAAGTAGTTGATCAAAAGAAATGTCCTTTTAATAAATAATGTAACGCAGTTGTTTCCCTCTTTCAATACGAATTAAGGTAAATGTGAAGACGCGGGGTCTCGGCACCGATCGTTTTGAAATTTTGCACTGTAACGTATTTTGATGCACTAAACACGAATCCGTTAAAAAAAAAACCGCTTTCCACTAGGAAAGAAGTTATAAAGCACTAAAGTTCAGTGTTGTGCGGGTTCTGAAAGCTTACGTAAACAACGTATTTGTAAACATGCGCATGCGCGGAGATGTAAAATTGGCAAACAAAGAACTGTTATTTGAAATGTTTATAAACTATTTATTCACAAATCACTATAAATTTGGGCGTCCTCACCTGTCGTAACATGTCGCTTATGGGCATACGTGATGTGCGTTTCCGCTCGCTACGCTCGCTCAAGAAGGTATCAAAACTCTATTCAATCCAACTCGCTAAAATTAATAGAATTCTAGTATGTAAGATCCAGCTTATTTAATTGCAATTGCTCCCCACATTTTCCACAAATTTTTTGATTAATTATAACGTTATTTTCAACTAAAAAATTGATTGGCTCCTCTCTATAATGAACCAAAATAATGAATTCGTGTAAGTTCATTGTTATTAATACTCCTCTAACTATTCTAAATAATTAAATGGCGCAAATTAGAGCGTAGGAATTATAAAGGCATTAGCTAATTATGAAGGGATTTCTGTTATATAATATTTGTCAGGAGCGAAACAAAAAATTTAAAGAATGGTTTATTTTTTAAAAAAAATATTTTTGAATAAATAACTGGAGATAAATTGAAATAAAAAATGGTAAATTTCACCACTTTTTCCACACCCGCTTATGCGCATGTTGACGAACATAGTAGGTTACATTATCTTTCACAACCCTCACAACATTAAAATTTAGTGCTTCATAACTTCTTTCCTAGTGGAGAGCGAGTTTTTTTTTTTTTTTTTTTTTTTTTTTAACGGTTTCGTGTGTAGTGCATCAAAATACGTTATAGTGCAAAATTTCAAAACGATCGCTGCCAAGACCCCGCGTCTTCACATTTGCCCGAATTACCCCTGTAAAGTATTAAATAAATCATAAAAATATTTGTTTTTTGAAATATTTAGGGCGAAAAACCTGATGCGAATGAATAACCATGCTCTTGTGCTAGGGTGTGCTTTTCTTTATTATTACTCATGTCAGGATTCCCCCAACCCCCTGAATTCATTTATTTATAATTTGTATTCTTTTATACGTGGGTGAATCAAATATAAACGAGACTTTTGGTGCTGGAAGCGCAGTGAAGAAGCTTCCAGGACCAAAAGCAATCGTAGGGGCAGGTATCCCCCCTCGATTGCGCAACGTATTGTGATCACATTTCTTGCTGCTGAAGGTGTAAAAGCGGCATAAATTTTCAAAAGATCTACTGTTCAGTTTGAGGATGAGACACTTTCACATGCCAGAGTGTTGTTTGCATGGCATAAAGAGTTTGTGGAGGGTCGTAATCGTGTTCAGAATGAGAGCCAAGTCACGGCTGTCAGCTTGGACGATTTTGGCTACCGTATTTTTTGACCAGCGTGGCTTGCTACATCTTGATTTTTAGCATGAACGCAAGAACACCAATGCCGCATACTACTGCGAAATTTTGAGTGATGTCAGACTTGCATATCGCCGCAAAAGAAGGGATCTACCGATGAGAGGAGTGATTCTTCTCCAGGCCCGCATACTGCAGCCCTGACGAGACAAAAATTGGAGCAATTGGGCTGGGAGACACTAGAACACTCTCCCTACAGCCCAGACTTATCACCACGTGACATTCACCTGTTTGGGACACTCAAGGAAACTTTGGGAGGTCACAGATTGTTGTGGTTGAAGCCTATTTATCAAAGAGAGATAGAAACCCATAGGTTTCATGAAACTCTGGGTACCATAATCATAGGTTGATGTACCCAGACCTATGGTTTTCTATCTATGCGTTGCAAACGACTTGAGTTTCATGAAACCCTGGGTACATCAACCTATGGTCTTCTATATATGCGTTGCTAACGACTTGAGTTTCATGAAACTCTGCGTACATCAACCTATGGGTTTCTATCTATGCGTTGCTAACGACTTGAGTTTCATGAAACTCTGGGTACATCAACCTATGGTCTTCTATATATGCGTTGCAAACGACTATAGTTTCATGAAACTCTGGGTACATCAACCTATGGGTTTCTATCTATGCGTTGCAAACTACTTGAGTTTCATGAAACTCTGGGTACATCAGCTTATGGTTTTCTATTTAAGCGTTGCAAACGACTTGAGTTTCATGAAACTCTGGGTAAATCAACCTATGGTTTTCTATCTATGCGTTCCAAACGACTTGAGTTTCATGAAACGATTTTCTTGAAACCAGTTTTTTCAGTGTGCATCGGGCCTTAGATACGAACTTACGCGGTTTTGCAAGTATGCCCCCTCCTGAACATTTATACAATAGCAATTGAATCTAATTAAAAACTAACAAATTAACAGTTGTTGAATGGCCATCAAGCAAAAGAAACAATAGGAGAGAAGAAGTAGTACTTTGTTGCTTAAGAATCGGCCATTCACGGCTGACACACTTACACCTCATGACGAGACAGGACAGACCAAAATGTGAACATTGTAACTCAACACTGACCATAAAACACCTACTGACAGAATGTATACTTAGACAGAACTATGACTTACCGTACAATATGACAGAACTACTAGGTGATAGGAGCCAATACATAGGACAAATATTTAACTACCTCCAGAAGACTACCGTACTTGACAAATTATAACATGACTTCTACGACTATATTGGCAACAACACGTCAACTTGGGGTCTCCCGTGGTCTAATGGCTAGCGCCTTGGATTCATAAGCGGGAGATGGTGGGTTCGATTCCCAACCTCCGGCAGGAATTTTATCATCCCATGGCTCGCTGGTAAAATTCCTCGCTGCACCCTGGATGTCGGCGCTAATGACCTAGATGTAGACGCGCCGTAAAAAAAAAAAAAAAAAAAAAAAAAAAAAAAAAAAAAAAAAAAAAAAAAAAAAAAAAAAACACGTCAACTTAAAAAAAAAAAAAATAAAAAAAAAAAAAAATAAGAGAGAAAAGAGAAGATAGCGAGATGTTATGTATTCCATTAAAATAAAAATTATACCAACATAACGGCCAAATACTATAACCTTATTGACAGACACACAATTCATTGTAACAAAACCAATACTAATACTATACACTTTAGACAAGTTTACATGAAACTAATTTAACATTTTTGTATTATTTTATACATGTTCATGTAATATTTTTTAAAAGTTGAATCGCCTAGCCGCAACAACTTATTAAATAATAAATAAATAATTAAAAACTAACGTTTAATAACTAAGATTTTTTTACTCATCAAAATGTGTAAGATATCGGTGATTTTTGTAATATTAAGCTTGGATATCTATAAGGAAAGCCCTTGTATTCCTCACGTTTGATTTTATTTTTAGAACAAAGTCTAGAATTAACTTCTGGAGAGTTAATTAAAGTCAGGGAGAATTAGTTATTTCGACGGGCGGAGAAACTCGTCGTCATAAAAACTCGCTTCTTCGTCAGCGCTGGAATGTGACAGGCGAGCAACAACTCGAAAATTGCTTATTTAACTTTCATTATGGAGAAATCTTAATGTAATGAACAATGAGCGAAATTTAGATGCTTCATAACTTGTGTAAGTTGCTTAATGGCTTTATACTGTAAATAGTACAGCATATGTATTAGTTAATGTCTATATACAGTAGAACTTGGATAATTCGAACCTCTAGGGACCGATAAAAAAGTTCGAATTATCCAAAATTCGAATTAAAAAAGTTTGTGAATATAAAAGGTAAAACATCGATTTTCATATTTTCACATTTTTTAAATTAAAAAAATACATACATTTTATTTAAAGAAAAACAAACATTTCATAAATTGATGATTACGTACATAAGTAATAAATAATTTATCAAAAAAGTAAAAATAAAAGTCCATTGTTTTGAAAAAAGACATTTTCATGGCCAAGAATTTTTTCTTTATTTTTGAGGTAAGTTGGTAAAGTATTGGGAGGAATGCCTTGGCAATTTCAGATTTTTTCTTTATTCCTTTTTCAACTTCTTTAATCGCAGCTATTTTCGCTGACAACGTTAAAGTATTATAACTTCTAGGCTTCCACATCCTAAAGCAAGAACTCACAGAACTGCACTGTACACAAGAAATTCAAGGAACTAACAATACAACAGATCTAGGTACTGACTGACTTATACCTGAATAAGAAATGAGATGGGAAGGATGGTGGAAGGGAATTCTAGGATAAAACGACAGGATGGTGTATGTAACTACAACCCCTGGAAGGGAGGAAGCGCGACCCACCACTTTGCATCATCCGTATCATTGCTACATCCGTATCTTACAATCCTGTTTACCCGAGTGGAGAATATTTTCACGAGATTTAAGATCGAACATCTCCCATTGGAGGTAAAGACTCGTAAAAAATTCGAATTATCCAAAATTTTATTCGAATTAACCACGATTTTTTAACATTGTTTATGCCCTAAATTCTAGGGACCGAGAGAAATATTCGAATTAACCACGATTTCGAATTATCGCAGTTCGAATTATCCATGTTCCACTGTATATATATATTTATATATTGTGGTCTATCAGTTCTCCCTGTGGAGACCTGGACGGAGAAAAAGCGCTAAATACATCGCCATGAAGCCGAACACCAACAAATAACAATCTGATAATGCAACGTCTTTGGAAGATCATCCAAAAACCACCGTGCCCTCTCCAAACGGAAGCCCTGTACGCGACTGAGGAAGTTTTCGGCTGTCGGTTTCCGGTACACAGCATGGATTGGCAATCTTCTACAACTTGCAATTTCGGCAGTCGGTTTCCGGTACACAGCATGGATTGGCAATCTTCTACAACTTGCAATTTCGGCTGTCGGTTTCCGGTACACAGCATGGATTGGCAATCTTCTACAACTTGCAATTTCGGCAGTCGGTTTCCGGTACACAGCATGGATTGGCAATCTTCTACAACTTGCAATTTCGGCAGTCGGTTTCCGGTACACAGCATGGATTGGCAATCTTCTACAACTTGCAATTTCGGCTATCGGTTTCCGGTACACAGCATGGATTGGCAATCTTCTACAACTTGCAATTTCGGCAGTCGGTTTCCGGTACACAGCATGGATTGGCAATCTTCTACAACTTGCAATTTCGGCTATCGGTTTCCGGTACACAGCATGGATTGGCAATCTTCTACAACTTGCAATTTCGGCAGTCGGTTTCCGGTACACAGCATGGATTGGCAATCTTCTACAACTTGCAATTTCGGCAGTCGGTTTCCGGTACACAGCATGGATTGGCAATCTTCTACAACTTGCAATTTCGGCAGTCGGTTTCCGGTACACAGCATGGATTGGCAATCTTCTACAACTTGCAATTTCGGCTATCGGTTTCCGGTACACAGCATGGATTGGCAATCTTCTACAACTTGCAATTTCGGCAGTCGGTTTCCGGTACACAGCATGGATTGGCAATCTTCTACAACTTGCAATTTCGGCAGGCGGTTTCCGGTACACAGCATGGATTGGCAATCTTCTACAACTTGCAATTTCGGCAGTCGGTTTCCGGTACACAGCATGGATTGGCAATCTTCTACAACTTGCAATTTCGGCAGTCGGTTTCCGGTACACAGCATGGATTGGCAATCTTCTACAACTTGCAATTTCGGCAGGCGGTTTCCGGTACACAGCATGGATTGGCAATCTTCTACAACTTGCAATTTCGGCAGGCGGTTTCCGGTACACAGCATGGATTGGCAATCTTCTACAACTTGCAATTTCGGCAGGCGGTTTCCGGTACACAGCATGGATTGGCAATCTTCTACAACTTGCAATTTCGGCAGTCGGTTTCCGGTACACAGCATGGATTGGCAATCTTCTACAACTTGCAATTTCGGCAGTCGGTTTCCGGTACACAGCATGGATTGGCAATCTTCTACAACTTGCAATTTCGGCAGGCGGTTTCCGGTACACAGCATGGATTGGCAATCTTCTACAACTTGCAATTTCGGCAGGCGGTTTCCGGTACACAGCATGGATTGGCAATCTTCTACAACTTGCAATTTCGGCAGGCGGTTTCCGGTACACAGCATGGATTGGCAATCTTCTACAACTTGCAATTTCGGCAGTCGGTTTCCGGTACACAGCATGGATTGGCAATCTTCTACAACTTGCAATTTCGGCAGTCGGTTTCCGGTACACAGCATGGATTGGCAATCTTCTACAACTTGCAATTTCGGCAGGCGGTTTCCGGTACACAGCATGGATTGGCAATCTTCTACAACTTGCAATTTCGGCAGTCGGTTTCCGGTACACAGCATGGATTGGCAATCTTCTACAACTTGCAATTTCGGCAGGCGGTTTCCGGTACACAGCATGGATTGGCAATCTTCTACAACTTGCAATTTCGGCAGTCGGTTTCCGGTACACAGCATGGATTGGCAATCTTCTACAACTTGCAATTTCGGCAGTCGGTTTCCGGTACACAGCATGGATTGGCAATCTTCTACAACTTGCAATTTCGGCAGTCGGTTTCCGGTACACAGCATGGATTGGCAATCTTCTACAACTTGCAATTTCTTACAACTTGTTCAGATATTTTGAGACATCGGCGTGGACTTGAACTCCTGCTAAAGAAAGAGTACTTAGTTTTGTTCTAACTACAACATGGGTGGGCAGGATTAGAGTTTGATTCCTTCTTAGAAAGCAATATAAAGTTACAGAAGTACTTAATGAACGGGCTCGGCTCCCTTAAACACAGCCTTCTTTAGCTAAAATACTTGAAGAACATTCTAAATTACTTGTAATTAATTATCACAAAATGATTGTACTTTCTAACGCAGCGCCTATATACAGGGTGGCCCAGATAAGCGGGCCTCAAGAGAAATAACTACTAAACAGTTTGAGATATCAACATTTTTCAAAGGAGCAAAGTTGTAGTAGGAAATGAGAAAATAACACTTCTAAGGGCTCAAATAGGCCTTTGAAGGAAAGAGCTTCCTCTTTACCCATATTTTGCATTATATTTTTAATATGTACTAACATGTGCACACGGGGTTTCGATGCGTCCAATAGTTCTCTGTAAAAAAAAGTTTTCATTTGCATGTATTCTTCATCTGAAATTGCCAAAAAGGTCCTTGAATTTATTTAAATAGTATTTTTGTTAAGGAAGGGCATTAAAAATTGTATATATTGCAACAAAAAAAAATCAATAAAAAAATCATTCATTATTTGTGATCTGTAATTTTGGCAACTCTTATGCCTAAAGCTCCATATTTATGTATTTTCTTTTTTACTTTAAACTAATGGGAATCTTTTGTTGAGTGCTGAACACATTCTCCTGTGCTGAATTGTGCCTCCCTTAACAAAAATACTATTTAAATAAATTCAAGTGCCTTTTTTTTGAATTTCAGATGAGGAATACATGCAAATGAAAATATATCTTTACAGAGAACTACTTGACGCATCGAAACCCCGTTTCCACAGTACTTCCTTGTTTTGTTAGTACATTTTAAAAATATAATGCATAATATGGGTAAAGAGGAAACCCTTCCCTTTATAGGCCTATTTCAGCCCTTAGAATTTATTTTCTCATTTCCTATGACACCATTTTATAGATCTCAATGAGAACTAAAACTTTGCTCCCAAAATTTTGATATCTCAAACCGTTTAGTAGTTATCTTTCTTGTGGCCCGCTTATCTGGGCCACCCTGTGTGTATATATATATATATATATATATATATATATATATATATATATATATATATACGTATATATATATACGATGTATTATGTTATGTTGAAAGTGTAACATTGAAACATGTAGAGCTATTTTAATAAATTCACTATTGTGTTGTGTGGGGGTCTCCCGAGGTCTAGTGGCTAGCGCGCTGGATTCTTAAGCGGGATATGGTGGGTTCGATCCCCGCTGGCGACAGGAGTTTTCTCATCTCAGGGCTCGCTGAGAAAGTTCCTGGTTGCACCCTGGAGGCCCGGCGCTAATGGCCAAGATTTGTCGATGCGCTGTAAAAAAAAAACAACAAAAAAAAAACTATTGTGTTAATTTAGAATTTTATTCTATGTCCTTCTTCCTACATACGACCTTCATTCCTACAGTGTATTTTTTTCTTCTTTCCCCGTGAGAATGAATAACTCCAAAGAGAGGCTTGTGAAGTTCTGCATATAGACCCCTAACTAACTCGGTGAAGAGTAAGAATGAATGGTCTTAGAAGCACTCAACATACCGAAACTTCAGTCCTTACAAAGCTCTTTATGAACTTAGAACATTATTTTCAGGGTTCTTTGTTACTTCTGGGGTCTATGCCCTAGTACTGCCATGCCCTTGTGAAGGAACCCTGCATATGACGTCCAGGGCTCCACCTAAATTGGACCCGTATTCCTCCCGATCCGATCCGATATCGGTTGACCGACAGCGGCTGCCGTGAGTGCCTACATTGATCCTGACCTGATCCGCTCCGATCTAGTCACAGCTCGACAGTAATGAACCCGTAGTAAAGTGAAAATGAGTGATTTATTTAAGACCGGAAGTATATCAGTCCCGAAAAAATATCCTAGTGTTACAGTTAATTTTTAACTGTTACACTAAGATAAGAGAAGCATTAGTATTCATATTTTAAAATAATTTATAAGGAAGGCAGCTAGAATCTTATAAACATCTTTCCACGTGAATTCCACAATGGAAACAATAAACAAAAATCTGACTAAACGAAATTGTTTTAAATTTTATTAGCTTTCATTTTTTTTTTTTTTTTTAAATGCATTGAAATCGGTTATGATTTAGAGGCTTTCGACTTTTTCGAAACACAATATGTCGTTTGCCCCACTGTGCGTCGGTCGCCTGATTTCGGTCTAGAAACAAATAAGTTTGAACGGCCGGGAATCGGTAGTCATCGGATCGGATCGGGTCGGGACCAATGTTGGCACCTCCATTGAGATGCTTTTGTTTCTTTTCCCTCTGAAGGTCGGTGGCTGTCGGATCGGGTCGGATCAGATTGGGACCAATGTAGACAACTCCATTGAGATGCTTGTGTTTCTTTTCCTTCCGACAGTCGGTGACTATAGGTTCGGGTCGGATCGGATCGGTACCAATGTAGGCACCTCCATTGAGATGCTTGTGTTTCTTTTCCTTCTGACAGTCGGTGGCTATATATATTATAGAATAAAAACTGCTATGGCAACACTGGTTCTTGGAGTGTGATAACTAACAATAAGCCATGAGGGGGGTGCCGCTAAATATCTATAAGTGTTTTGTGTCATAATATAGAGAAGATCTTATTCCTATTAATGTTTTGTATCTCCGGATTCTTCTAAAAATAAATATAGCCAGTGATGACGTAGTTATAAAAATATTACGCCATTCACATAGTCCCAACATGGAAGGAATGACGTATCTGAGTGACAAAACGGCAGAAAGGAATCTATCGTGTCAGGAGAAACTTTTTCATTGCCAAGTCACGCTAGAATTTCCTAGGCGAATGTCGTATCGAAAACTTTGCTTGTTAGATATTGGCGAATGTCCTGCGGAAAGGCGATAGATTCAGAACAAATACTAGACTCATCAAGAATGTATTTCGTCATTAGCAGCTTGTAGAATCTAACGAAACTTTATCCTCTTCGCTAAGGTCAATCGTGAATAATTCGTTCAATCTTCAACAGATAGGACGATCGATTTGTTAGGAAGGGTCATTCATCTCAAAGGAGTCCTGAAGAGAATGTCAAGGCGTGAACATTCCTTGGCTAGTGTTGCGTGTTCGATTCCCAGCTAGGGATGATGGCTTTTCTTCCTTAAAAAGCAAATGCATCAGCTCAATCTTGGCTAGATGAGAGTGGAGCAGGGTTGGGCAAAAATTAGCGAGCGCTAAAAGCTGATACCTCACCGCTAATTTAGCGATACCGCAGAAACCCAGCGCTAATAATTAGCGCATAACGACGGCAGGGCGCTAATCGCTAATTTATTTATGAAATGTTTAAATATCGTGATAGCTAATAGCTTTAGCTACAGTTACAACATTTTGTCATCTCAAAGTTCACTTCCGGTCTGCTCTGAGCAACTTCCAGGGGCATTCTACCTCACTCGTATTCCACTTCCTCTTCAATCTAGATGATTTCCGATCACATCAATGTCAATTTCGATTACTTCCGGTCGACTCATGACTCTCGCTGGGTAACTCCTCTTCGATCCGGCTCACTTCCGGTCATTCACGGACAATGGCCCACACTAACCCTTCTTAATCTAGGTTACTTCCGGTCTCTCGAAATTTCTCACTCAGACGTAACCGGGTGGATCCGAGCCAAATTTGGGTAATTCAAAATTCTCTTCTGGATTACTTCCGGTCTCTCCCATTTAGTTCTGGTCACTATATTCATCCCTAGGTCGTTTCCGGAAGTACCCATGGGCCTTCCGGGCTCTCATTATAGACCGGAAGTGAACCGGCAGTGACCCGGAAGCCATTTTGAGAACCGGAAGTGGTCACAATTTGTATGATACAAATGGATCATATTCCTTTATTAAACCGTTTAAACCTAAATATTTGATTGGTCTAAATTAAAATGGTAATTTATTATCTTTAAAGCAAAGGACTCATTATTTTTCAATGAAAAATATTACGAGAGCCTTTATTTTAAGCTCGCCTTAATTTGAAGAAGTAACGCTTAGAAGGAAGCTGAATGGGTGATCAACGAATCACTACAACAGATGAATGATGAATGGGTGATTAAGAAACCTGGAATAGTTTATGGTTTTGGAATAATGAATACATGATGGGGCTTTGTTGCAAAATATTGTTTTCTTTGGCAGCAAAAAGCTTTATGTAGATCTTGTCAGACGAATTGGTTACATCTGCAACGTTTAAACTTGAAGAAACTATTGCAAGAAGTGCAATATGCTGACCAAAAATGCCAAAATAAAATACAAGGTAGGGATTGTCGGGGTTCGGTCACTGCTATTTAATAAAACTACATTTTATCATAAAAATGGTTTTATTGTGCCGACGTTTCGGCTTGATCTTCAAGCCTGCATCAGGGCTGTAAAAAACAAGTAGGACGGATGTAATACTGAAATATACATATATATATATATATATATATATATATATATATATATATATGCCTACATACACAAATACACATATATATATATATATATGGAAAAAGACAAAACATAAAATGCTAGAACATAATATATAGAAGAACAATGTGCTCTAGGATACCAATGTGTTTGGATTATTAGGAAAACAGATATAAGAATAACAGATTACATATTAGATTAGATATAAGAATAACAATATGGGCTTACCGATGGGAAGATAGAGAACTATTCCTCACAAATGCGGGATCATTTCTGACAGTTAATACAGGGAAACATAGGAAGAAAGGAGTTGGACAATCCCTACCTTGCATCATCTACGGTCAACGATCTCCTCTCAACAAAATAAAATACTTTTTATGATTAAAAAAATCATCAATTTGGGTTGAATATCATTAATTTGGCATAACGTATTTACGACCAAAATATACTGTACCGAAATATTGAACTCGATGTCTTAAATTACCGGACTACATGAATACCTCATGATAAAGATTGGCAAACCCCAAATGAAAAAGAAACTTACTGTAAAACTTTGAATTTGCAATCTGCTAGTTAGCTACTGATTGCACTGTTCAATAGCACGATGTTTCATATTGTTAATATGCTTACTTCAATTGACTTGTAGTATCAATAAATCTTTGAATCATCAGTTTATGCCTAGACTATCCATTGCAAATGAGCTGGAATAAGATCTGCAGACAAGGGACACAGGAGGCCGTGTAAGCCCACGCGATATCCTCCAGTAGTAACGGGAGAGAATCGAGAAGGCATCTGTAATTATTGCCATGCAGTTGGTAACACTAGGTTGGAGATCAGCTGATGGAATGTGACTGCAATATCAGTGCCTCTTTGATCCTAGATCAAGGATTCTCCCACATTAAGGTCTTCTCGGTTGATTTATTCAGTATATGTCGCTTCCTAAATCGGCCTTACTGTTCTTTCTTAAAAAAAAAAAAATTAATAATTTAGAGCTCCCATAATTAAGTAAAACTTGAATGGCCTGGACTGAAAGGCAATCATGAACAGAGTAACCATTACCACCTACAACTAGTATTATAGCCCGTTCAATTAGATGGAATAGTTCTAATACCGCATGCGCGAAATAAGAAAAAATGTCGGGGGGTTCGGAGCATTTAGAGGGTATGGAATACTACCAATCTAGATCTTGGAATAGTTAGCCAATTAAAACTCTATTACACCCCCAAAAAAATATTTTTTCTGAACTATGTGATCTTATTTAATTTATTTTTAGGTGTTTATGCACATCTTTACTGATTCGGGGGGCTGCAGCCCCCCCCCCTTATGTACGCCCATGCATCCTTCGAACTCTACGACTCAATAAGTCGAGTAAAGGTCGATTCACACTATACGTACCGTCACCGGCAGGCCACCATCCAGCCGCCGACCGGCAAAATATTCTTCAATGTATTTCCAATGAGGTAGTTCACACTAGAGCGTACCGTCACCGGCAGGCCCCCAGCAGGCCACCGGCTGACCAATCTTGCTACCGGCAGGCCACCGGCATTTTTTTTTTTTTCTTGCATGTTATTATAAGTGTATATTTTCATTTATTCATCAATAATTTAATTTTATAATCAGTTTTTGATAAAATTATAAAAGAGACAATGTGTTTTTGTACCAAAGTTCATAAAAAGCGGACCATTTTCGTGCGTTTGAGAGAGTGAACAGAAATATTTAAAAAAAAAAAATTAAAAACATTTCTGAAATTTTGAAATATTGAATTATTTATTTTTTTTAAGATCACAATTTTGTTGTAAAAAAAATTAATATTTCAAGATTTCAGAAATGGTTTTAAAAAAATTATTTCAGAAAAGTTTGTCTTGAATTGTTGAAGAATAAATTTAATATATATATATATTTATTCTTCAACAACAAGAATAAATATATATATATATTAACATTTCAAAAGGTCAGAAATGTTTTTAATTTTTTTTTTATTTTATTGTTGGAAAAAAAAGAAAAAAAAAATGATTTCAGAAATGTTTGCCTCTCGTACGCTCAAAAATGCTCCAGTATTGATGAAATTTGGTACAAAAATACATTGTCTATTGTATTATTTTATGAAAAACTCATGATCAAATAATTTTATTGATAAATAAATGTAAGAATACACATAAAATGATATACAGTAAGAAAAAAAAACTTTTATAAGAAAGGTAAGAAAGAAATTCAAGGCGCCGACCGAGACCGGCAGGTCAGACTATTCTCCCCGAGACGGCCTGCATAGGTGGCATTCACACTATACGTACCGTCACCTACAGGCCAGCGCCAGCTGCCGACCGGCAAAATATTCTTCAATATATTTCCAATGAGGTAGTTCACACAGGAGCGGACCGTCACCGACAGGATACCGGCAGCCCACCAGCAGGCAACTAGTAGGATTCTCGGAAAGAATGTTCTGACATGTCGGGACAGGTCGGTGCATGTCGGTGCCTGCACGGTGTGTGTGAACACTCTACCGGCGCATTCAGTTCGGTTCTTACCTTTCTTAGAGAAGGTTCTTTTGTTACTGCGTATTATTTTAAGTGAATATTTGTATTTATTTATGAATATGGATGACGAAAACTCATCGAACATGAAGAACTGTATAATATTGCTGATTATAAATACAGTGAAAATTTACAGAAAGATAAAATATGGTATCACGTTGGAAAGGATTTCATCACAGCAGGCATGAGACATACTTTATTAATAAATCATTAATTAGAAAAGAAATGTATTGATGTTGCCAGGGGAATACTCCATTAGCAGAATTAAAAAAGGTGTTATAAGTTTCAATGTGTAGGTTCTACACAGAGTTATTATTATGAGAATTTCAAACCTCAAGTCTAAATAAGATATATGTACATATATTCTATAAATTGTATTTTTTTATTATAAATTGTACCTTGTATCTTTTTTTATGTCTAAAATTATATTTTTACATTATAAATAAAAATAAATATGAAAATGTTAATGTTTTATTTATTTATTTATCCTTCGCTTAGACACCCTGTTCTTCAGGACTAATTGCTTCTCGAAAGGTTTTTTTCTGATATTTTTGATAAAAGTATAAAATACTGTTCTTGAGACATTCTGAAATATGTGTAATATGAAATTTCATCACCTTGCAGCTCTTTGAATATTTTCCTAAGAAGTTTCTTTTTGATAATAATTCTTCATTCGCGGCCTCTTATTTACATTAGAGGTTTCCTCTTCTTCATTCAAATTTAAAGCTATCATTGCTAATTTTGTATTATTTAATTTAGACATTGTTAGAAATTAGTTTCTAGTTGTCTGTGCGGGTTGACTTAGGTCAACCCGCACAGACAACAGACTATATTCAAAATTATAACTATTACTTTTAATACTAATATTCATTATTCATGCATGCATTTTTTATTATTTACGTATGGGTTCGGTTGGACCACAAGACGTACAATTATCGATGTTACAATTATAATTATAAGTTAATAATTGTTTATTATTTAAATTTATTTTTGCATAATTTCTTTAATTTGAATTGTCCTTTGATTATCATGTATGTTTCTCTTGTGAATTCAGTCATACTTGAAGTTATTTTTCAATTAATATGTAATGGATGAGGGCCAATTCGTAAAAACGTAGTTATAGTTCGACGTTGAAAGGGGGCAAGCTAATTTTTGCAGGAATATCATTGGAAGTCATTATACTACCATTATAGAGATATACGTGATTTGAAAATTTACCGGAACATTTTTTTAAATTATTATATTTAAAAAAAAAAACGAAGGCGTTAAATGTTTCAAAAACATTTTACAGATTGAAAATCGGTCAATTTGGTCGGCCTCATTTTTTTAAAATATTTGAAATATGTAATGTGACATGGATTTTGGCACAATTGGAAAAATATTAATTTTTTCGTTACAAACTCAATTGTGAAATTATTTATGCAAAATCTAGCAAACTAATTAAAACAAAATTTAGTGGATTGTTTTATTAGATTATTCTCCTAGAATATGAAAGACCTAAATGCACTTTAAGTTGCCGAATAAAATTATATACAAAATTTATAGTTTTTGCCCTATTTTTCATAATGATTGCTATTTTGCTCAGCCCCGAATACATTTTAACGTAACGTTATAGAAATTAATAGTTCATATATACATTTTTTTTTATTTGGATTTTTATTGAAAATTGCCAATGATTCTGAAGAATAGAGGCAATAGAAAAATATAAAAATAATACATATTCAAATTATTTATTAATTAAACAATTTATTTTCTCACTATAACTTACAATACTTAAATTTTATATTTATTTTTTAACTTACAATAAATCTCTCATAGCCTCAAATAAAGCTATTAGTGCTAATTTTGTATTATTTAATTTAGAGATTGTTAGAAACTAAGTCAACCCGCACAGACAATAGACTGAGAGATGTTTTCTCGACGTTGATGGACGGTGGCCTGTCGGTGGAGATCCGTATGGTATGAATTGGCTTCCATCTTGCCGGTTGGCGGCTGGACGGTGGCCTGCCGGTGACGGTACGTATAGTGTGAATCGACCTTAAGCTTGCAACCTATTCATTTATTTCCTCAGCTTCTCATCAAATTCACAAGATCTAATCATTCTTTCGGAGATCCCTGCGGTTTACTAAACATCTGGCTAATTTCAACTCAAAATCCAACCCCTTCTCTCGAAAATCCTTCCCCAAATTCACATAAGAAGATAGCGGTACGAAATTAATTTCCTTCATAACCTGGAAAAAAACAAATATTTCCAACATTAATCAAACGAATGATTCGCAGGTTGTGAGAATAACAACCCACTTCATTTCGGCTGCGTCATTTATTTATTTATCTATATACAGGGTGATTCAGGTCTAATTAGCTAACCTCTGAGGGGTGATTCTGGACATAATTTCCAACAAAAAAGTTCATTTGAAGTATGGTCCGATTCCGAAGGGAAAAGAAGTTATATCCAAATTTCTGTTTTTTTTTTAAAGGTAGACAATTTTTTTATTGAATAAGAAAGGATTTCTCAAAAACTTTTCAAGATAATTAAATTCTAATTATGCAATCATAAAACAGACTAAATTTATTTTAAGAAGACCGTGATTTCATTCACTAAACCCCAGAAAATACTTTCTGGACATTGAATAATCCACCCCGTTTGACTGATTTCGATCAAACTTGGGACATAGGTAGGTTTGATCCGTGGAGTGTAAAAGGCTAGGTCAAAATTGTCTAGGACTCATCGTCATGGGTTCGAAACCGTAAACCCGAATAGTTACATATTTGCATTATTAGGCTATAATATTACTTATTTTGTTTCTAATTTATTTTTGCTTTTCCTGATGCAGAAAGTAGGTGTAGCATGGCACGCCGGGAACCAGTTAGACATAAATGAAGCTTTTATGTTTCTTTTTCTGCAATAATTGCTAAGAAACATTCTAACAATCTAAAATGGTTATGTATGAAAAATATGTTCATATGACGCAATCCGTCGTCTGAAACTATACTTATTATCCGCCATCCCCGCTAGATCATGTGCTTCTCACTAAATTAACGTGCCTGTGATATGAGCCGGTTATTGACAGATCTGAGATTAAATGCCAAGAATAAGTTCCCTGCAAGAGTTCACACTTCAACTTCAATTCGTTCATAAGCCTTGTCTTTATAAGATTAATTAAAACGTCAAGCTGGCAAGTAAAACCCCTACGACCTACCCTCCTTTCCAGAAAGCATATGTCAATCATTTTAAGGAGGGATTAATTTTGCACCCTAATAGAATTTCGAGTAATAATGATAATGTGAGATTTGATGACGAATCTATATATATAAAAATCACGTGTCCGTATGTTTTTCTGTGTGTTTGTTCCTTATACAAATCCACACCGTTTGACCGATTTTAACCAAACTTGGAATAGTGGTAAGTCTTGATACGTGAAATCTCCTAGGCTAGGTCAAAAAAATCTTCCAGCTGTCTTTCTGTATGTTTGTCCCTTATACAAATCCACACCGTTCGTCCGATTTTGACTAAACTCGGTACACAGGTAGATCCTAATCTGGAGAGTGCCGTAGGCTAGGTCAAAAACCTCCACCAGCTGTCTGTCTGTATGTTCGTTTCCTATAAAAATCCAGACCGTTCGACCGATTTTGACTAAACTCGGTACACAGGTAGATCCTAATCTGGAGAGTGCCATAGGCTAGGTCAAAATCTCTACTAGCTGTCTGTCTGTATGTTTGTTTCCTATAAAAATCCACACCGTTCGTCCGATTTTGACCTAAGTTGGAACACAGGTAGATCTTGATACGGCGATTGCCATAGGCTAGGTCAAAACGGCTACCATCTGTCTGTCTGTATGATTGTTCTTTATACAAACCCACACCGTTTGACAGATTTTGATCAAACTGGGCACACAGGTTGGTCTTGATCAGGGGGTTGTCTTAGGCCAGGTCAAAAACGTCTACTAGCTGCTGTCTGTATGTTTTTTTTTTAAATAAAAATCCTCACCGTTTGACCGATTTTTACCAAACTTGGCATACATGTATGTCTTGATACGGGGGGTGTTATAGGTTAGGTCAAAGTCGTCTAGGACTCACAGTTGGGAGGTCACGGGTTCGAAACAGTCACAGATTCGTGTTATTAGATTTATTAGATTTTAAGAATACTTAATAATACTAGGTTTCTAATTTATTTAGGCTTTTCTATATGCAGAAAGTAGGTGTAGCATGGCACGCCGGGTAACAGCTAGTGAAATATAAAAATAATTTATATTCGTACAAGGATGAATGGGTGTATATAGTATATAATTCCGGGGGGGGGGGGGGACTGGGAGCATTTGGGGGGTATGGAATACTAACAATCTAGAACATGGAATAGTTAGCCAACTAAAACGCTATTACACCCCAAAAAACAATTTTTTCTGACCTAAGTGATCTTATTTAATTTATTTTTACGGTTTTTATGATACATTTTTACCGATGAAATCAGAATTTCGGGGGCTGCAGCCCCCCCCCTTATATACGCCCATGCCAGAATGAATAGATAGTGTGCCTTTCACTGAACTATTTCTGAAGGTAAGGGTAGCAATTGAGCCGTCCTCTGAACTATTACTGAGTAATCCTGAGAATATCTCTGAACTATTTTTGATGAATATAGGGATGAGTAGAGCCGTTCTCTGAACTATTACTGAAGGACCCGGAAAATATCAGCTAGTGAGCCGTTCTCTGAACTATTTTTGAAGGATCTAGGGATGAGTAGAGCCGATGTTTCAACTATTTCTGAAGGATCTAGGGATGAGTAGAGCCGTTCTCTATAATATATTTATGCCGTACATTTATTCTAAGCTTTCTAAATAACACCAGAAATAAGAAGTCATGGAAACGCGCTAAGATGACGCATTTCACGAGAGCCAGATTTTTTTTCTAATAAGATACACTTTCCAAAAAGAGCGCTATTAAAAATGTCGGACGTACTCGCTGAAAGCGCGCGGGAGATGATCGCACTATTTGCCCGGGTCTCATCCAATTTCTGGAAGGTCCCCCCCCCCTCGTGCTGATAACAAGCAGCAAACCAGCGCCTTCCTAACCGTGGGCGACCCTCAAGTAATCTAACTTAAAAGGTAAATACGATCCGTGTAATTTGGAAGGCGATGCTCATGATACACTCTTTTACCTGTTCCCTACCAAACCACATCACATGTAGCCGTTTGAATATTTCGGTCTATATCTCATCAAAATGATGTAGAGCTGAAAATAGTTTACAGGTAAAATTGATTTGGGCTGATTTTGACAAGAATTTTTAGAAATTTAGAATTTCTTTACCAGTATACTAGGGTAACTTACATACTTACAAACATAGGAATAAGTGTATCCTTAACGGGTCTCCCTGTGGTCTAGTGGCTAACGCCTTAAATTCATAAGCGGGAGATGGTGGTTTCGATTCCCACCGGAGCGCGCGGCGGCAGGAATTTTCTCATCTCACAAAATGTGCATCCTTAATTACTAGCTTTTCAGATAACAATCTTATGGGACGGCTTAATTTGGACTTGAGCAGCCCAAGTTTAAATATATTTCAAAGGTTACACTGACACCATTTTTGAGAAATTCCTTAAAATCTGTCAAATCAATCCAATCTAGCTGGGTTGGGCAAATATAATTATAACGGTTTTTATTTATTTTAGTTTTAACTCATTTTGGTTGTTGCTAATGACCAAAAAAAACTGAACTTGTGTACAAGTTCCTCGAATTTAAAGCTGTAACACGTAATACAGGCCAGCGGAGAAGACTGGGGCCCAATTCTTCCTCGGTAGGAGAGGTGACCCCCAGGATCCGAGGCCGACTCGGAGACGTTCGGGGTAACACTGCGGGGACTGTCCCACGTGCTGGCTGGGAGTGCTCGTGAACTCGGTATCCGTATTTTGTCGGGGCCCTTGTTCACCTGCACAGCTAACGGTGAGTTGTTAGTAAGTCCCCGACTGTCTCTTCCTTGGAAGGAAACGGAAGGGTGTTTTTCACCTCCGGGCCGGTGACCCTCGGTTGGGCGTGGTGTTGGTTGCAAGGGCGACGCTGTGGTTCGCCTGTCGCAGCGTAGTGGCCATATGCTTGGAATCACTGAAGTCGAGTGTCTAGGATATAGTGGGGTTCTGAACTCATAGCAGTCGACTCCAGGGCAGAAGCTGTGTGTGGTAAGTCTCTCTCTCCGAAGGCCGTCTCGTGAGCCCCACGGAACTGCGCAACTCCAGGGGCTCGCAAGGATGCACTCGTCTTGCCAAGGTCAATGGATTGTTGGTTAAAGGCGGGGGGTCTGTTGAGTTCTTAACACGTTATGTACGAACCCCTTCCGTTACCATTTGTTGCCACTCCTGTTACTCGTAATACAGCTAGAACTGCTGTAATCAACAGCACCATTAGCACGGCTCTCTCCGACTTGATGAGAAGTCATGTGCATCGAGAGCACGGCCTCCCTCGACTTTTACAGCTGTAACCGCACTATTGGGGTCAAGGATGAAATGTTATATTAGGAGGACGTAGATGGTTGTATGATTATTCAATTCGTTCGTTTTTTTTTGTTTTTTTTTTCATTCATACTATTCTAAGTAATAAACTACTGCCAAAAACGGATTTCAAAACTACAAAATCTAACTATAATGAGATTTAGGCCTACTCTAAACGAAATTATGATAATTAAAATAACCACAAATCTCCGAGTACGAATCCAACCTGTTATTAATTGGAACTCCATGACCCATCGATTCACTGGAATTCCAAACCCACAGGGCACAGTAAATTCACATTCAACCCTTCATGACAGGACGAGAAAGTTCAACGAGGGGGGGGGAGGGAGGACTGGCTTCCGTATATTATCTGCCGAATATCTATTAATGCTCTGTTCGGAACTCCGAAACTTTAGTAATTTCTCATTTTTTCACAATTAAAATTATTATACATAGACCATAGAGACATGGAGAAAAAATAAAAAATTTCACACTACTTATTTTGGCTAGATAAAGTTTTTTTATTTGAAAGGTTTAGCCTACCGCAAAATGTTCGCTCCAAAAACGATCTTCCGGTGGACGGATTCTGCTGGTTAACGAACTTGACTTTTCAAATTAGACGGAAGATTTTTGTACCAAATTTCATCAAAGTCGGACCATTTTTTAACCAGCAGGACCACGAACAGACAAATATATATATATATTCTTTTTTATCCTAGTAGGCATGGGGTCATTAAAGCAGTCTTCCCTTTTTTTTTTTTTTTAAATATATATATATATATATATATATATATATATATATATATATATATATATATATATATATATATCAAAAAAAAAAAAAATCAGTCCCGTAACAGGCCACGAGGGCCCTGAGGGGCAGATACTATAGAGGTATCTGATTCATGACCATACGGCACACTAGGGAGATAGTGTGGTCAGTACTATGCTCCGGCCGCCTGATTTTCCCCTTGGCTGCTTCGACTGCTAGAGTCATTAGCACCAACCAAGGTACCCATTATTAAATTAATTAAAGGCTGGGTCGGCCTAGGGACGGTCAGGGAGGCCGAGTTCAACCGGTGAACGAAGACACTAGAAGAAAAAATCTTTAGTGCTTGCTCGGGATTTGAACTCAGGCCTCCAGCTTATTAGTCCAGTGCTCTACCACTGAGCTAACCTCGCATATATATATATATATATATACAAATTATATACGGCGCTTCGACACCTAGGCCATTACTAATGATATTTTCTAGTCGGCACTTCCATATTGCGTCTTGAGGTCAACCTTATATGCTGGTTTCCTCCCTACGGAGGGAGGGAGGAACCGCTCTAAAGCATTCTTGTCTTCAGACCGTAGTCCTTTACATTATAAAAATGATAATATATTTTATAATGTTCTTGGAAGTTATGAAGATGGATTGCTGGTAACAAAAAGCTTTCGTGAAGGCTTCCTTCAAATTATTTAATTTCCCTCAAAAGATAACTCGAATCTCCCATCTTATTATATTATTCTGATCATGTACAATACATGAATGTCAATCAGTATAAACTCTTCATTTATGCTCTATCCTGATCCCTTGGGGAGGAACTCCAAAGAGATAAACTAATTCATATGATTCATACTTCAGTGGAACGTGATTTCCATACTTCATACAAACCTTCATACATATCTCTCTTGTTCGTTGTCATATCTCTTTAGGGATGGACGATTCTCGAATATTATTCGATATTTTGAATCGATACTAATCGAAATGAAAAGATCGATCCACAAAAAAGACCGGCGAGCCCAGGTCGATTCAAAAGATCGATCGTCTAGGCTCAGAAGATCGATCTTCGATATAGATCGAGTTCACGATTACTTACAATTCTAATCTCGAATCTATTCTTATCTCGATTAGAATCTATTCACATTGGAGAATCGCCCATTACCACTGTGAATCGATCTAAGTAAGTCCATTTGAATACTTGATATTTTAATAAAAATATATCTGTAAACTAAAAGTAGAAAAATGTAAGACCATGTCGTTTAGGATTATTTCAACCTGTCTATATAACTTGTTAAAAATAAATTATTACAATTAAAAATCTCTTAAAATAAATTTGGTCTTATCAGGAAGTTGAAACACAATTATATTAAATAAAAATATGTTAAATAACTTTACTAATAAATTAATGATACTTCCATAAATATATCATTCAATGTGTTATGTTCAAAACTAGAACTCTTGACGAAATTATCATTCTAAACAAAATTTACTGGATATAACTTTTCGTTAATAAAAATGACTTGTTACTGGCGTTAATGACCACAAAGGTTGACACGCCTTAAATCCAACCAAAAATCTGGCGTTAATGACCACAAAGGTTGACACGCCTTAAATCCAACCAAAAATCTGGCGTTAATGACCACAAAGGTTGACACGCCTTAAATCCAACCAAAAATCTGGCGTTAATGACCACAAAGGTTGACACGCCTTAAATCCAACCAAAAAAAAAATGACTTGTTTGATATTGATAATATTAAAATGCTGTTGATAATGAATTATTATACCTAGCGCAATTATTCAAGGTTTTAGCACTTTCCTCCGAAGGAAAGTAGCTATTGAGGTTGGACTCATGACGGAATTTTTGAAAAATTTCTTCAAATCTTTATCGATCCTACCTAGTAGACACCGAAAATGACCCCCGTTAAAATTTATATATATCTATATATACATATATATATATATATATATATATATATATATATATATATATATGCATATATATATATATATATATATATATATGTGTGTCTGTTAACACGATAGCGGCCAGAGTTTTTGTTTTTGCGTCACGAAACTTGGTATATAGCATTCAATTAGCAAACGATTGAACGAGTTCGTTAACCGCCAAAGTCGGTCCACCGGAAGGGGGGGTTTACCCCGAACCCAAAGCACTAATTTGACTATGTCAGCCGTAATATTTGTTATATTCCAACGAAACTTGGTATTCGTAGTATTAATATAGAGAAAAAAGTGAGATATAAAAATGAACTAAATCGGTTCATTAGAAGGGGGGGGGGGTTTACTCCGGACCCACAATACTAATTCGCCACTACCAGCCGTGATTTAGGTTCACCCCCAGATGTAGGTTCAAGCCCGCCAGCTGAGGTTCACAAAGCCGCCGCAAGGAGCGCTTTCTACCATTAGAGTGACTGTATCCTGTTCGTGCGTTAGATTAAAATACGATAATATGAGGTTTTTAGTATTTATTACGTAGTGTAATAGGTACCATGTGTAAACATAACTCTGGAAGCAAATTAATAATTGATCAGTTACTCATTACAAATTTAAAAGAGAACTATTCATGTTTTTATTTTATTTATATAGGATATTTTAAGCAAATTGTTGTGGAAAGCAGTCTACACTACCCAAATTCTGAGGAAAGTGCTTAGTTATGCAGCTCCTGCGTGACGGACTTTTATTTAAGTTGTTGCAATACTTTGTATTGGTTTTTTAGTTGTTTTAGGTAAAGTGGTAATGTTCTCTCCACTATTTATTTATTTAAATTTTAACGTCCATTATTATTAACTAAGAATTTTAGGAAGGGTTATCTATAGGTTACCACCCTTTTCTACCCAGGATAGGGCTGATGCCTTTCCTTTTTTCTAAAGAAAAGCCACCACCCCTAGTGGGAATCGATCCCACGACCTTTGGCACGGAGTGTTAAGTGCCCACGCCTTAACACTCTCGGCCACCGGGCCTTTTTTTCCTACTATTCAGGTGGTTTTGTTTCCCACACGTATTTATTTACATTTTACTGAATATGTATTATATTATTTCTTTTTGTGAATTCTTTGGAAAATACATCCGGTTATTTAATCCACTTTGAATACTTCATTCAAAGAAACAGTTTGATCGGAAGGATGAGTAGAGATTTACAATTCAATAATAAGCAAATCCTTCAAAGCTGGAGATTATAGGAAGCAAAGGAATGTTCTGTGGGGGTAGGGTCCACAGTTTGCTGTGAACTTTTAAGAATTTTCTAAAAACGTGTTATAAATAACTATTGTAAGAGTTTAAATATATTTGACAAGCTTTGATATATCTATACGGTTACATGGTTTCTTTGTTTGGAAAATAAACCACTGGTTCTTTTAAAAGCTAATTGACTTAAGTCTGTTTACCAATGAAGATATCAGAAGAGATCTCTCCCACTGTCCCTCTCCCATCTCTCCATCCCCTCTCCATCTCTCTATCTCTGCTTGTGCGTCGGCCCCATTGTGCGTCAGGCGTCTGATGTCGGTCTGGAAACAAACATGATTGAATCGGGAGTCATCGGATTGAGTAGGGACCAAAGTAAGCACCTGCATTGAGATGTTTCTATTTGTTTTCCTGCCGATTATCGATGGATATCGGATCGGGTCGGATCGGATCCAATGTAGGTGAACCCTTAGATATGATATAATTTTGTTGCAAGATCAGCTTCAACAGAAAAAAGTCTCGCAATATGCTGAAAGAATGTAATAATTTCTAGACTACCTGATTTGAAAACTTACTATGTTTTAAATAAGCGTAGGTTGTGGCTAATTAGAAAATATGGTCGTTGCCCTACCGTAGCGGGACTGTACCAGGCAGTCAGCTGTTAGAGGACAATGTAATGGATGGGAGTGTGCTTTATCAGGTTATTATCATCAACCTAAGCTGGATAGTTTCTTTTTCCATCCAGGCTAATGTGATAATAATTAGGTTTTATTTTAAGTAGGAAAACCTACGCAATCTTTACATGAAAACTGAACCAATTAATTTCATAGCAAAGAAAATTCAACTAACTGATGCTGTATTTGAACAACTTCTAAATTGCAAAGTATTTTTGCGCGCATCTTGAGATTCCTCGCTGTTTAGAGACAGGAGATCTCCAACCTGAAAGTATTAAATATCTTGACATAAACTTTCAGGAGGATATAAAGCTTAACTCACAAGACGTAATTGTCACTAATGTATAACTGTCAAACTCTACGCACCCGGAAATAACAAGATTTAGGCCTAATAATAGCAAAGAGAGGGCGAGGTTAGCTCAGTGCTAGATCACTGGACTAATAAGTTGGAGGTCCTGAGTTCCAATCCCGAGCAAGCACTAAAGATTTTTTCTTCTAGTGTCTTCGTTCATGGGTTGAATTCGGCCTCCCTGGCCACCCCTAGGCCAAACCAGCCTTTATTTAATTTAATAATGGGTACCTTGGGTGCTAATGACTCTAGCAGTCGAAGCAGCCAAGGGGAAAATCAGGCGGCCGGAGCATAGTACTGGCCACACTATCTCCCTTGTGAGCCGTATGGTCATAAATCAGATACCTCCATAGTATCTGCCCCTCTGGGCCCTCGTGACCTGTTACGGGACTGATTTTTTTTTTTTTTTTTTTTTTTTTTTTTTTTTTTTTTTTTTTTTTTTTTAGAGCAAAGTGAGAAGTATTTGTCCAAAACACCAACATATTCCATACCTGAGAATACCTGGGGACAACAACGAAATCATGTTAATAGCTAGAAAATTCGAAGCAGAGATCAGGGATTCCGGTGAAAAGCTAGATGTAAATTATCTCAGAAATGTTCAGAACATCAGGCGTATGTTGGGGGAAAATAGTTTCGACAAGTGGTCTTCACTTCCTTCAAAAGGCAAATGCGTAATCCTGTTCTCACAATTCAACAAAGGAAACTCCTGGATGTCGTCCAAATAAGGATTTTCAAGTAGTGAGTGGTCCACGGCTATCAAACTGAATTGTAATTCGATCCCCGTACGAACTCATTCAGGTAGGAGCTCAGGATTCCATTTCAGAGCCTGAAATCCTTCCTCACATCTTGGGTACCTGCCAGAAGACCCAAGTTAATGGGGATTATTGGGCACCATAAAGTATGTACTTTCATACGATCGAAAGCGGCCTTAGAAGTATTGGAAGAGGTCCACTTTCTCACCAATCAAGATTCAAATGGAAGGGCCGACATTATTAACCGCGAAGCTTCTTCAAGCAATATAATGGACCCAACAATTCGGTTTGAAATAGACTTTGACCAACTTAAGGCAGACGATAAAGAAAAGAAATAAATTTCTAAAGACCGCATCCCATATTTTCAGGTTGAAAAAGTCCGCGCATAGTTCATATTCAGTTTCAATTAATCCACGCGAAACCAGATAACACTTCTTTGTCATATATGAACTTCCAATGCCCTGCCACTTCGAGTTGGCCCAATCATTGATTAATCAAGTTGTGTCTTAACTTCTTTTTTTTTTGGTTGGATTCAAGGCGTGTCAACTTTTGTGGTCATTAAATTCTTTATAGAAAAAGTCCGACCCAGTATATCTTAAAAATAAAATTCCAGTTGCTTTTTCTTTTCACTTTTCGGTTAAAGATATTTCCTTGAAAATATCCTCGCTCAAGTGTAATCACAAAGATATTACCAAAGCTCGAGTGTAATCACAAAGATATTACCAAAGCTCGAGTGTAATCACAAAGATATTACCAAAGCTCGAGTGGAATCACAAAGATATTATCAAAGCTCGAGTGTAATCACAAAGATATTACCAAAGCTCGAGTGTAATCACAAAGATATTACCAAAGCTCGAGTGTAATCACAAAGATATTACCAAAGCTCGAGTGTAATCACAAAGATATTATCAAAGCTTGCCCCGAATATTTATTGAGTTAATCTTTCCTGATGACGTAATCATTACCCCTTAAGCGGCCCCTACACGGTCAGTACTAATGACATTATCAGTAATGTCATTATTATTCAACTCTCGTCATTCCATATCATCATTACAATGTACACCTTACACCGTCATTCCACGGATCATTTTTAATGTCATTACTTTACTTCAGTATGCATTGTGATCTCCGTGACAGAAGCGTTTTGTTAATAATGGATCCTCGCACCTGTGTAGCTATAATTCCGACACTAGCCACAAAAAAACATGTGAAACGTTCGTAAAGGCCTTAATATGACACATATCCTTCCAATCGGGGCGTTTCCAAGTGTTCTGGGACCGAGGTTATGTGCAAAATGTTTACATTTTATTTTTATTTGGATAACCATTTTTCGCAAGTACCTTTTGAGATAATACAATAGTCATTTATATGGTTAGAAAAAGGAGTCTTTCTTCTTTTGAAAGATTTCAATGACGTAAAAATTGGATTATATCAAGGGGAGATATTGAATTTCAAAACGTCTCATTACTTTTTCGCTTACAAATTTTTATTCTCTTCCAGACTGGGAAAAATCATTATTTTTTGTTTCAATATTATTCACCACGTTAGGGTTTCTTGGGATGCTGATTTTAATTCTGCTATTATTTTTGGTGTAAAAAAATGTATAATACTAGTTTCCTTGAAAACGTAACCATATTTTTGAATATATTTGACGAAATATAAATTATAGTTTAACGATTATATTTTTCTTCTAATCTACTCTATAAGATAAATGAATTGGTAAAAGAATCACGTCAATATTATTTTCTACAAAAATATAGCACTTTCAACCTATTTTATATCGTCGATACAAATGCAAAGTAACGAATGTGAAAAGTTGTTGGTACCTTATAGATGACTTTATATATATTTTATTCTATGATATATTTTAATTAGACTTAATGCGGATTCGTTACTTTGATATATATATATATATATATATATATATATTACTTTTATAACTATAATGTTACCAAGGTAGTGTCATACATTTCAATTCATCTTATTTTTTGCCCTTTCTACTCAATCTAGTTTAACCTTTACGTCTCTTTCACCTAGTTACAGCTCGAGATAGACTGAGTAATGACGTATTAATGATGTAGCGCTCCCTACACCATCATTACTAATGAAAGTATCCCCTCCACTTTCAGTAATGATGAAGCCGAGATCAGAAAATCCGGATTCACATCATTACTGTTCGTCATTCCAACTTGTTCCACCTTAAACTATCATTATTACTGTCATTTTGATAAGGTAATGTCATTATTACTGACCGTGTAGGGGCCGCTCAGATGTTATAAGTGTATCCTATACCAGTGTTGTTCTATGTTGACAAACACGGATCTGTTCCTCGTTGACTGGAGAAATAACAACATTTACGAGTAGTTTTAACTGGAATGATAATAAGAGTTGTTGGACGTGATATCTGCCTAGTGCTAGAGACAGGTTGTCGAGTGGCTTCATTAGCTGGATAAGTACTCCTGACGACCTGTCATCCCCCGATAACTCTCATGTTGTAAGCCGCTTTAAGCCACTTCTTCAACATTCTCAAAAAGCAGTTTTAATTTCATCCTGACACTTCTTTCATTTTACATCTGACGACTTCGACCTCATTCACGATTAACTTGTCCTATATACGGACGAACAAGTTTGATCTGATTGGACAAATGCCCCCCATCTTTGCGTAGTGGTTGTGCTCCTTTTGGGAGTGGATTTATCTCATTAGATTCGATTGTAATAAGTAGAGCCCGGAAGATAGGCATTTATTTTTGGTTAAAAAAGGCACTTAAAATACTGAAAATAGACAGTACTGTAATTATAATAGGCATTTATTAGGAGCGAAGGCAAAGAGGAATCTCACTCATTATTAATGAAAGTATGTATTTTAAATACTCATTCATTTCTTTATTATCAATTTATCACAGAATTAGTGTATTTACTCTTACTTTCCCTTCTTACAAGCAACAACAAGATGCTTTTTCAAAGTATCAACTCTCATAGACTTTCTCAGAAAAAAAACCTTTTTCATTGTGGAAAAACTTCCTCTGCATTATCTCATCATTTCTAAATCCGGAATACCAGGTAACTACACCATTGTCACGGCAAAAGGGGTGTGAGGAAGGAGACGTACTTCTCTCATCCTCTCTCTTTCCTGCTATTCATTATGCCTGTGCATTCCTTCTACTAAGGAAGGTTCTGTTATTTACAGAGGGTCAATCCACGGGGAGGACCATGGACCGTCTTTTGTGAAAATAAGCTTTCGAATAGATATTTGTGACGGCAATATGTAATTTAATTTGTGAAACCTTTTTTGTTTTCGACGAACTGAAATTCGAAATTCGTTGTGCTTTTTAAAATGTTTAAATCGCAGAAAAAAATTGCATAACGAGCAAAAAAGGCAAAAAAAAAGCTTTAAATCTTAAAATAGGCAAAATAAAAATTTGCTCTACACTTCCTAAATGCACGGAAATATATTTATTTCTATCTGATTCTTCAATATATCCATTCAGGTAAAAAAGGCATTTTGCCTAACTTCCGGGCTCTAGTAATAAGCTATTGAGAACGGCAAAATTAGGGCTGCCAAAGAGACACAGAAACCAAAAATGGAAAAAAAAAATTCACGGTTTAATGGAGGATTCAAACCGAGTGCGTATAGTCTGGACTTCCGGATTGCGTCAGGAGGTCAACTTTATAAGAGCGGTTCCTCCCTGTGGAGGGAGGTAGGAACCGCGCTAAAAGATGAATAAAATATAAACCCCAGAGGGTGAAACAAAATTCAGTCTTCCCACAAATTTTCTTTATTTTGCACTAGGCCTTTCAACACAAATGTGCCATCATCAGGTGCTCCGTGCAGTGATAGTTGTTACCAGGACTGTGTTCGGGCTATGACTCTAGCCACAGAACACAGTCCTGGTAACAACTATCACTGCACGGAGCACCTGATGATGGCACATTTGTGTTGAAAGGCCTAGTGCAAAATAAAGAAAATTTGTGGGAAGACGGAATTTTGTTTCACCCTCTGGAATTAAGCAACCCCACTACCGGAGAACATCAATAAAAAAAATATATAAACCATTTCCAGCTGACAAGTGAAACCTATATCATGGTTGACATGGTTTGTATTTACAATAAGCTTAAAACAGTGATATGATATAGGCTATATCATATCACTGTTTTAAGCTTATTGTAAATACAAACCTATATCATATCACTGTTTTAAGCTTATTGTAAATACAAACCTATATCATATCACTGTTTTAAGCTTATTGTAAATACAAACCTATATCATATCACTGTTTTAAGCTTATTGTAAATACAAACCTATATCATATCACTGTTTTAAGCTTATTGTAAATACAAACCTATATCATATCACTGTTTTAAGCTTATTGTAAATACAAACCATGTCAATTATGCAACGTAGTGTTTCATTAATATCTACTCATCATGGGCGTATATTGTAATAATTTCTGGAGGGGCTTGGAAAATTTCGGGGGGGAGGGAGGCTGAGACCATTTCCGGGGTATGGAATACTAACAATTTAGAGCTTGGAAGAGTTTTAGGCAACTAAAATATTACACGTAAAATAAAATATTTTTTATGAACTAAGTGATCTTATTTAATTTATTTTTAAGGGTTTACGACAAGTTTTTACCATCAAATCAAAATTTCGGGGGGGGGGGGGCTGCAGCCCCCTCAGCCCCCCCTTATATACGCCCATGCTACTCATATTGTTTCATTAATATTCATCCAATTGTATATTCGCCTTAGTTGCGAGAAACTAAAATAAATAAGTATTTTTTTTTTTCTTTTCATGTTTATTTAAAATCTGTACAATTATAAGTACAATAATTAATTGTGCTGGTCTAAGTATACATGTCAATGAATAGTATATGGAAGGAGCCAAACATTATCGGCACTTCCTAATATATTAAAACAATCTGTGCTGTTTTTGACTGCTGTCATGGTAGCTGGTCACGGGGCCAAAGTCTCTTAAGCCTCCTGGGAAGGTCTTTTGGGTGGGTCTGAGTGGAAAGGGATTGACCTCTAGGATTTGGGTGGGATGAAAATTTGGAATGAAACGTCAGGAAGCGGGATTTGGCGAGGTCGTTTACGAAAGGAATATTAAGGTCGTTGTGTAGGGTTTTGTTGGAGACATAAAAGGGAGCATTGAATATTCTACGAAGGACTTTGTATTGGAATGCTTGTATTCGTTGTATGTTTGAGTGTTTTGCTGTTCCCCATAATTCGAGTCCGTAAGTCCAGATAGGTCTGATTATAGTTTTGTAAATAGTAAGTTTGTTTTATGTCGTAAGCTTTGAAGTAGGTCCAAGTAGTCGTCATAGGAGTCCATATCTCCTGTTCAGCTCTAGTCTTTTCAGTCGTGTGTGTGGGTTCCATGTAAGTCTGCTGTCTAGTAGGAGTCCCAGATAACGTACTTCATTCGATGCAGGGAGTTGACGTCTGCTAATGAATACAGGAGGGCATTAAGAGTGAATGTAACTTGAAAGCATTTTTCGGGGTTCGCTTTAATTTTCCACAAGATGCACCAAAATAAATAAGTAATATCAACTATTTAAATTGCTCCTAAACTATGGGGGATAAAAAACAACTAAGGCCAAATTTGGATTCAGCTCATAAGAAACTATAAAGATCAACTATTAAAGTAAAAAATCGTTTTCCAAAATAGTTTTTTTCTTGGCCCGTGGAATTTACGAGTTGCCTACTGCCAGTTTTCTGTTCCTGCGGTGCCTAAAATCTCTCATCCTTTACATGGGAGTAAGTACTTGCAATTTTCAATGAACATCTAACCAGATTATAACCAAGCATTCCAAATGTCACGAGAGAAAAGAACATTTTGGAAACACAATAAAATGTAGAATCGGAATGTTTAAATTATTTATTTAATTTTATGTGTTCTGCTTCATTGGCTATCAACACAAAGAACAGCATCCTCTGAACCATTCATTCTAGGAAATCAGCACAGCTAATGTAATTGTATAAAATTTGAGCTATAAAAGACTTTGTGTTCTCCGTTAAATTGTACCTAGTATCCATGGAAGTATAATGTTATTTTTAAGTCAACAGTGCTTACTGCCATCAAATAAGATTATATAGTCCGGTGTTTTTAAGGAAGGGGATTATAGTGTTAATATACTGGCTATCATTGCCAAGGGAGTTCTTGCATGTCATTCGGGATGTTAAAATTGCATAGTCTTTGGCAGTTAATCGTAAGTTCTTTGTTACTGTTATAGAAGAGAAAAGAATAACCTGAAACTAGGCTTTATTGAACTTACAATAATACTACATATTAGACTAAATGAATAGAATAAACAAAAGTAAACAATGAAATATAAAACAGCTGTAAACAATGAAATATAAAACAGCTGTTACAAATATTATAACATTCATCCCTCCTAGGTAGTGAAGCCTTTCAAGTATGCGGGGGGATGCCGTTCACGGTTACTTCTTCTTAATAATTGTTGAACTGCTGGATTTGGTTGATGTTGAGGATTGAATTCAGTTGTGTTTGGCAAGTCTGGTACTCTCTCAGAGACACTTTTATTTTCTTTAAGAGCGTCTTTTTGTGGGGAAGGTTTTGGCTGAGCTGTAACATCCGTGTCACGAATTGATGTTTCAAATTGTTCATGGTTGCTCTGATTTTCGGGAATAGTTTCTGCCTCGCCTATTGGTGCAAGGTGTCTAGTAGACACAGTAGACCCTTCCGTCAGGCAATCTAACATATGAATATTCTGGGTTCCCTTCCAATAAATATACTTCATCGACATGAGGGTCATATTTCGAGCGAATATGTCTTCTCATAAGGACTGGACCAGGGGTCATGAGCCACGTTGGCATCCCGACTCCCACACTGGACCGGCGAGAGAAATTAAACATACGTTCATGGGGTGTTGTATTTGTTGATGTGCAGAGGAGTGAACGAATTGAATGTAATGCCTGATTACAAACCTCCTCCCATCTAGAAATATCAATATTTTGATTTCTTGCTGCCAGCTCAATAGTTTTCCAAACTATCCCAACATAGCGTTCACATTGTCCATTTCCTTGAGGATTGTATGCAGTCGTTCGACTTGTAGCAACACCAATGTCAGTTAAAAATGATTTGAGTTCTTGAGAAAGAAAACTTGAACCTCTGTCAGTGTGCAAGTAAGCAGGTGTGCCAAAAATTGAGAAAAGTTCTTTAAGCTTCGAGATTACTGTATTGGATGACATATCATGACATGGAAAAGCAAAAGGAAAACGTGAATACTCATCGACAATTATTAGGAGGTAACGATTTCTTGTAGATGACGGCAAAATCCATCACGATCCTTTCGAACGGTTGTGTAGCTTTGATAAGAGTTCCTTCGAATTTGCGGAATCTTGATTTTACTTCAGAACAAATACAACATCCTGAGATGACTTTTCGTATTTCTTCCAATGAGTAAGGGAGATTTTTACAACGAACCCAATGATATAGTCTTGTTTCTCCTGGATGGCAAAAACTTCATGCAGATTTCTCAACTTTGGGAAAGAAGTTTCTATGGAAGAACAAATTCGTGATAATGTATCCGCAGTTTTGTACTCATTGCCTGGTCTGTATATTATTTCATATTTATAATTTGAAAGTTCCAGTCTCCACCTCATTATTTTTTCATTCTTTATTTTTCCTTGTTTATTACTGTCAAACATGAATGACACTGAACGTTGATCGGTAATAAGACGAAAATTCCTACCGAGAAGATATTGTCTCCACTTCCGTAATGCTTCTACTATCGCATAAGCTTCTTTCTCAATAGACGAATGAAGCTGTTCGGCCTTGGTGAAAGATCTTGAGAAAAAGGCAACCGGTTTCTTGTCTTGAGATAGTGTGGCTCCAATGGCATAATCAGATGCGTCCGTTTCAACAGTTAGTGGAGTGTTGTTGTCGATTGAAGATACCACAGCATTTTGAATGTCTAGCTTAATCGACTCAAATGTTTTCACAGCTTCTAAACTGAGAGGTATAGGACTTCTGACTAATACTTGGATTTTCTCAGCAAACTTTGGTATGAATGGGGCAAAATGGGAGAAAATACCTATAGCTCGACGGAGAGAAGATGAGGTACCTGGGATTGGCAATTCACGGAGAGGTTGCAACCGTTCAGGATCTGGACTAATTGTTTTGTGGCGAATGATAAATCCCAAAAGCTTTATTGTGCTTAATGAGAATGCACTTTCCTGTAGATTTATTGTTAAATTGTACTTAGCAACAGCCTTTAGAAATTTTTCTAAATTTTGATCATGTTCTTGTTGATCACGACCACAGATTGTCACATCGTCCAAATATACCTCAATTCCTAGAAGATTTTCTGCGGCAACTATGTTCATTATAGCTCTTTGAAAAGCCGGAACTCCATTCCTAACACCAAACGGAATACGAGCCAATTGATATAGTCGTCCACAGGCTTCAAAGGCGGTATAAGGTCTGTCCTCGGGTGTGATAGGAATTTGGTGATACGCACTGCGGAGGTCAATCGAACTGAAAACTCTATATGAAGCAACTCTATTAATAATTTCATCCATCCTTGGGAGTGGGAATGCATCTAATTCAGTGAACCTGTTGATTGTCTGGGAGTAGTCGACAACCATCCTACGCCGGTGATTAGGGGATTCCACAACCAATACTTGAGCTCGCCATGGTGAAATGCTCTCTTCAATGTTGCCATCTTCTAACAATTTCTTTATTTCATTTTCAATGAATTTCGTATCCGGGGCAGAATGTCTACGCGATCTTATTGATATTGGCTTGCAGTTAGGAGATACATTAGTAAACAGTTGAGCAGGTTCTACATTAGCAACTGCAACACTACAAATATTCAAGGGAGCTTCAGTTCCTCCAAATGTTACCTGAATTGAAGAATGTCTATTTAGGATGTCATGACCTATTATAATGTCCGTACAAAGATCTCTAAGGATGCTAACTGTTACACCATTGTATTCATGATCCTTTAACTGAAGGTTTATCCTACATTGACCCTTAATTTGGGATTTCAAGGAGGTTGATGCCATAGCAACATCTTCTACTTTACAGGGAATCACCGGAATTTTATGTTTTGAGACAGTGGAATGACTAATGAAAGTACCAGTGCTACCTGTGTCTATCAAACCATGAGCATTTGAGCCATTAATCTTGACAGTAACAACAGCTTTTCTTAGATTTGAAGGTAGAGATGCTAAACAATTAGTGGAATTTGTTGGACGCCGGGGTGATACTGAATATTTATCCTTATTTCTACATACCTTCTGGTAGTGACCCTTGATCCCACAGCTTCTACAGATAGCCTCCCTGGCTGGGCAGAAGGATCTACTGTGTTTCTGGAAACCGCAAAAGTAGCACTTTGGACTGACTGATGAGACTGATTGAGGAGCTGGCGAGAGTCTTCTTCGCTGTGGCTTGGAACCGATTCCTTCTTCATTGAGACAGTATTGATGGTCGATGGAGTCAAATATTCCTGGGATTGATGTTCCGCGAGCTCCAACGATCTTGCTTGAGTAACTGTTTCTTCTAGGGTTAAAGTGTGATTTTCCAATAATCTCTGACGAATATGGGATGACCGCAACCCATCTATAAATGCATCTCTAACAGATTCACCTCTGTTAATTTCAGCACTAACAGCTTTAAAATTGCAATCTTTAGCCAAACGTTTAAGAGATTCGACGTACCTGTCAATAGTTTCCCCAGGTTCCTGGCGTCGAGTCTTGAGCTCATGTCGAACAAATATTTCATTGATTGGTTTAATATACAGACTTTTTGAAATTGCAACAGCATCATTATATGTTCCACATTCACTCACATATTCATAGACTGAAGGAGAAATAAAATTAGTTAACACTTTGAGTCTATCACATTCACGAACATCAGCACTATTAATAAAGTTCTGGAATGTACGAAACCAATGTTTCCATTCTTGTAGAGCTCCATCATCATTAGGATTGATACCGAATCTTTTAGGGCGTAGAAAACGATCCATTCCAAAACAAAAACTAAGTTCAATAAATTGTTATTGAAGAGAAAAGAATAACCTGAAACTAGGCTTCATTGAACTTAGAATAATACTACATATTAGACTGAATGAATAGAATAAACAAAAGTAAACAATGAAATAGTAAACAGCTGTAAACAATGAAATATAAAACAGCTGTTACAAATATTATAACAGTTACATAAAATGCATATAGGTTTATCTCGTCTTGTCATTAAGTATTCGTCAGTCGAGTATATCCAATCCTCTCGATGACTAGAAGGCCATTCGTCAATTGTGTTTTTATTGTCCGGAGTTTATTGTCAGCTAGTTGTGTCCATATCTAGTTCCAATGTTGTTTTATTGTACGTGTTGTAGTTTTTGTCAGATCTTTGTCAGTTATTTACTGTAAGTCAAAAGTGAGATGTTTGACTGCATTTTTTGCCTCATAATCAGCAATTGAGCTTTTCCCGAGATCTTCATGGCCAGGTAGCCAGTACATGGTTATGTTTCTGTTTGTGTCTCGTTAAGAATTTCTGTCAGTAATGGATGGGTTGTGTATCTGTCTGTAAGTGCATTAAGTGCGCTTAAAGAGTCAGTAAATAGTACTATGTCCCTATTGTCAGATATTATTGAGATCATCTATTACAGCTGCAGCTCCCACGCCTTCATCTGATTTAGAACCGTTTAAATTAGAATTAAATTTAGAACCAAAACCACAGGTAGAAAATAGAACCTTGAAAAAAAGCGTGGAAGAAAAGGCCAGACTCCTAACGAGTACATGTGGTGGACAGGAGGAAGGAGATGGGTTTATGCGGGTCTCGGGATGCTTTCAGATCTCAAAGTGAGAGAATTTGCATCTGACGACCGTTTCGCTTAAAAAAGAGGTTCTGAAACAGAACCCGTAGGCGGAAATCTAAGTTAACACCATTTCTCTTTTACAGTATTCTAAACATTAGGGATATTTTAGGCTGTTTCCACTCCTGGGGAAAATCCACTTGTGCCGTCGACCTGATGACGCCACCCGCAATGGGTGACGTGAAACGTCAAAGTTTCATAATCAATTGGTCAACATAAGACAACAACAGTGCGTATGTATGTATATATATATATATATATATATATATATATATATATATATATATATATACATGGCTGAATACCCGTCCTTCTTCACGACAGATAAGTAGTTATTTTATAGCGTTAAATAATGTATCATGAAAATTAACGCTACTACATAATTTTGTGCACCATCAATTCATAAGTAATCAAAGTATAATGTTTCTTGATATTGGGGGGGCTCAAAACCAGTTTCAACGAACAGATAACCTAGAGATAACCCGTTATTTATAAGTTAGCAGTAACAGCATTTTAAGCAGAACAGGTTAAAATTTATAGTGAATAATAAATGAACGTTAAAATTTCGATAGTGATATTAGTGTCTTAATAATATTCAACCGTTGGTGATCGATAACTGATGAATTATCACTCTATCAGTTATTCCCGCTAGGCGTCTACCCGTGTCACTTCTCACCCAGTAAACAGCACGGAGTAAGGATGAGAACGAAGCCGGTCTCCTGTCTTTCTCACACAACATGCTTTCTCTCACTCCCTGCAGAATTGTCGGCCATTATTATTCCCACAGGTGTGCCAATTGGATTCAAAAGTTCCATTTCCAATTAGATTGGCATTCACTATGACCATCAATATGTCGCAAGACCAAACGATGTCTGTTTGTGGCTTAGATTTGGACACAGCGTGTTTTTCACACGGATATTATACATGGCATGTTCTCGTGTAGGTAAACCATCCCCTTCTTGTTTGTGTTGGCTAAAGATGGACTAAACAAACATATTTCACACTCCATTCCAATAAGACATTGATATTTTATTTTATTGTCATAATTACTGATAGAGATATAATTTTAAACATATTCTTTTAAATAATAAAGTACAAAGAATTTTAAAAAATGGAAGTTTGGTGTTATGCTATTTTAGCGCGGTTCCTCCCTCCCTCCATAAGGAGGAACCCCGCTTATAAGGTTGATCTCTTGACGCAATCCGGAAGTGCCGACTAGAAAATTTTGCGTTTCAGAACCCCTAGAGACCGAAAATGATGGTGGTTCAAATTTGTATATATATATATATATATATATATATATATATATATATATGTATTTGTTTGTTCGCGGCATACGTCAGCGATTAACGGTCCGATTTTGATGAAATTTGGTACAAACATTTTTCGTCTAATTTGAAAGGGCAAGTTCGTTAACCAGCAGAATCCACCCACCGTAACATGGTTTTTGGAGTGAAATTCGCGCGAAAAAATCGTTGCGCTTACTTCATATACTTGCAAGTACACGTTTTATAGGCTTCTTGGCATAAGAAAACGAATGAAACCATTTTTAAGGCGATAGCTTTAAATGTTTTCGAGAAAATTGGAAAAATAGTTGTTGATTAAAGTTTTTGGTTTGGCTACTTAGAATTATGGGATTCTGTTGAAACATATTCTGCATGTTCGAATTTCATCAAAACTAATATGGTGAAATTTTGGTTACGTTTGGAGTTAAGTTAGGGTTAGAATGAAATATTTTATTAAAAGTTTGGTAACTTTGTATACTATTTTTATTGGCCATCTTCGTTCACAGTGCTCTATTCGTCCTTCAGTCAAAGACCATATCCCCACAAACTTACACTAAGTCAGTTACTTTTTATTCGACTACCAAAATATATATGTATATATATATATATATATATATATATATATATATATATATATATATATGCTGTGGATAAACTGCAAGTTTATCCTTTTGATATGAATGCGTGGGCAGCATCTAATAAGCCATCTCTGAATCCGGATAAATCCAAAGATATTCTAATAGGTCCCTAATCCCTCATGAGATCCGGCTTCCCTTTTCCTCAACAACATCCTTATAATATATTGTATGTCATTTAAAGACCTCGGAATTATATTTTACCAAACCCTTTCCTGGAAGTAATATTAACCAAACCCGTCGATCCATGTCCATCCTCAAACAATTCAAACTTGCGCACCATCTCCTGCCAACAAAGATCTGCCTATTATTCCCCCAGTTTGACTATGGTTGTTTGGTGTACGGCGGACTTTCAGGCAAAAACTCTGCTTTATTCGTTATATTTTCGGATCCCTAAATACTCCCTTATATCACACTTCGGCGACTAGTAGAATTGTCCATTCCCTGTTTCATTTCTGAAACCTCATTCTTGAGAATGGAGTTTGGAGCTGCGAACGATGTGGAAAACCAAAATTCTTCACCCATGAAATCTTACTGGGAACTGACTAAAATGCTGGTGGTCAGTGCTATCTGTAGCAGTGTTGGGCAAAAGTCATTCAGAATAATGAATAGTGAATAAATCTGTTATTTCATTCAGAATAATGAATAGTGATAAATCTGTTATTTCATTCAGAATAATGAATAGAGAAAATAAATCTGTTATTTTATTCAGAATAGTGAATAAATCTGTTATTTTATTCAGAATAGTGAATAAATCTGTTATTTCATTCAGAATAATGAATCGTGAAAAAATCTGTTATTTCATTCTGATTAATGAATAATTTTTCATTCAATTAGTAACGTCACTTTTAATCTTTATTCATTATTGAAAAACAATGGTTTATTAAATGAAAATTTTGATCGAATAAAAATTATTTATTGAATGAAAGTTGTTTTGGTTAAAAACAACAACAACAATCGGGGGTCTCCCGTGGCCTAGGGGCTAGCGCCTTAGATTCATAAGCGGGAGATGGTGGGTTGGATCCCTACCGGCGGCAGGAGTTTTCTCATCCCACGGCAAGTTGGGAAAATTTCTCACTGCATCCTGGATGTCGGCGCTAATGGCCTAGTTGTCGAAGCGCCGTAAAAAAAACACACATTTTATCAGCAGATATGATCAGTTTTGGACTTAATTGTCTTGAAAATTTCGAAAACAATTCAGAAATCGTAGTAACTTGAATTCTCATTCACTCAATGGTCACCCATTGAGTGATAGCCTAATAAACCCTGACTGAGAAGATCCTATACAAAGTTTGGCTTCGTTTTCCTGAAAATAAATCTGTCCCATAAAAGGTGACGAGGGCCAAGAGGACCAGACACTGTAGAGGTATCTAATTCTGAGTAGGGAGGTGTTTGATTATTATGCTCTGGCCATTTGCAGTTACCCATTAAATAATTTAAAGTCTGGTTGGGACTAGGGACGATCTGGGATCCAAAATCCGACCCCCGAACGGTGGGTGTCCGAGTTTTGAGCTGAGGTCCTACAGTACTTGAGTCGCTGAGCTCTACAACTAAGGTTGAAGTAGAAACATATATACTTTCTGGGTCTCCCTGTGGTCTAGTGGCTAACGCCTTAGATTTTCATGCGGGAGATGGTGGGTTCGAGTCCCACCATCTCCCGCATGACCAGTGTCACGAATATATGGGGTAAGAAATCAAAAATCGTATTTTTGTCTAGATAAGGGTTATTATTTTTTTCTGTTATTAAAAAAATCGAACATGGGAGAAAAAAGAAGTTTTGGCTTAAGAAAATAATTTCTTATAGAATAAACTTACATAAAATGCATATGGAAACTTACGTATGATATTTACGAACTTATAAAAATTATGTACAGAATTTTACTAAAAGAAAAAATTATTCCTTCTCAGAATCGCTTGATTGTAAACAAATACTATAATTTTTATTTAAAATTAAGTATGATAAAACTTTTGCTTCAATTTTTTATTTCGATTTTGGAGCTAACTTTAGTTAAATTTTATTTATTTAAATTGTAATTGTTACATATTTTACTTAAAGTCGACAAAAATGGATCTGATGGGAGGAGAAGTCTTTTCATTAAATCCATATTTGTATCATTACAAGAAGCGATTAATGAAAGACATTGGCATATACCATGAATGATGCTTCAGATATAATTCTTAAGTCTCACCAATTTATTCAGTTAATTTCGGCATATTAATTGATTTACCACTAGAAACCATTTTCAAAATGGTGCCCAAATTGATTATTAATGATATCTCCATTCCAGTAATTTTGGTACTTAATTTTGGATTGCCAAAAAATGTGCAGACGGTTTACGTCGTTAATAGAACCAGTAGAAAGCTTTTGAGTATCAATTATTTTTTTTATTTTTATTTTTTTTTTTTTTTTTATTTTTTTTTTTACGGCGCATCTACATCTAGGTCATTAGCGCCGACATCCAGGGTGCAGCGAGGAATTTTACCAGCGAGCCGTGGGTTGATAAAATTCCTGCCGAAGGTTGGGAATCGAACCCACCATCTCCCGCTTATGAATCCAAGGCGCTAGCCATTAGACCACGGGAGACCCCTAGTATCAATTATTAATCCTATTTTCTCCTTGGAGATTTCTTCGTTACTATGTCCGCAACTAGTTTCTTTGTAGAGTATGATCCTTCCACCAAACGAACTTACGGTCTTCATCAGGACCTGGTTGATTATTATTTCGTCTAAATATTTCAAAAACCTCGTCGGGAAGTTTAACGTTTTTACTCAACCAATTTTCGTATTTTGTTTCAAATTTCCCTAAAATCCAATAACAGCGGTCCCAATTTTTTTGAATGTCCAGGCAAAACTATCTAATAAATTTTCTTATATTCTCCTTAACGTTATCCGAACATTCAGATAAATTATATTCTTGCAGGATTCTATCAAATAAAGCATCGTATGTGGTGTGTGGTTCATTACTGCGCAAGACGTCGTACAGTTGTGCTTTGGTTATAAAATCTAAAACCAGAAAATCTCTGTGCGAAGCAGCCGAAAGCAGGTAAATTACGTATCAAAATAATCGTGAAGCAATGTACTATTTATGGTTGGAGTATGAAAAACCCGTTATTTTACGTTTCTTCTTAAATCAATTATAAAGTTGAAAAAATGCTAAGAATTTCTTACATAATTAAAACACTAGAACTTCCCCATTTTTTGCACTGTTGGCCAAGATTAGTCAATCAACGTGTCACTTAGGACTGACACTTGAACAAGTTAAAAGTAGAATGAAAATGTTCAAGTAATAAGATTGGAACAGCCACGGTAAATATTTACCCACAGAACCAGTTTTAATAATTGTATTTGTACCAACAATTTAAATTAATCCTTAGCTTTTAGCCAGGTTCCAAGGTTCTAATTTTAATATTGACCATCAAACATTTTTTTTTCAAACTTCATTTTTATTATTTTTGAACACTGCACGTGACACTGTGCGTTGGCAGGAATTTTCCCATCATCAGAAAATTCCACGCTGCACCATGGGCGTATATACGAAATAATTTCGGAGGGGGCAGGGAAAATTTCGGGGGGGGGGGCTGAGACCATTTCCGGTGTATGGAATACTAACAATTTAGATCTTGGAAGAGTTTTAGCCAACTTAAACGCTATTACACCCAAAATAGAATATGTTTTATGAACTAAATGATCTTATTTAATTTATTTTTAAGGGTTTTATGAACTTTTTACCGATCAAATCACAATTTCGGGAGGGGCTGGATCCCCCTCAGCCCCCCCCCTTATATACGCCCATGCGCTGGACTAGCTATATCGGCGGTAATGTCCCAGAAGTCGGTGCGTCATAAAAAAAAATTATAAAGAAAAATTAATTATGGTTTCTATTGTACTAGGAATATGAATAATTTTGAAGTCCCGTCACAGGCCACGAGGACCCAGGGAACAGATACTGTAGAGACATGTGATTCTGGACTATACGGTACACAAGGATGGTCAGTGCTATGTTCCGGCCGATTGATCTTACCATTTGCAGGTATGCAGATACCCATTAAATTAAGTAATGACTAGGTGGGCCTAGTTATCGCCAGGGACCCCAAATCCAACCCTGAAAAGATGACACTAGAATGCCACTGATCATGCAGTATTTACAAACCGCATGGTTTTCCTTTTGACGATTTTTTTTTAATTAAAATTAAATCAAGATTGAAGGAATATCTTTAACTTTTATCAAATAGGCTGCCGATCTGATAAGCTTACTTGGTCAAGTTACAACGCCTGGGGCTTGGAGACAAAGTTAAATTAATTACTACAAGGGAAAAGTAAGCGATGATAACTCGTTAAGTAGATTGCTTCTGGGGGGGGGGGGCAAGAGGAGAAGCGTTCCAAACTTTTAACTTAACCGTTAAATTTTGTACTTTTCTTGTAACAAAGCGCTTCATTCATTGGTCTTTGAATTATCATTTTGCATATTGTATGTTTTGAAGAAAGTTGTTATTAAATGATAACAGAAAGCCCGGAGATTCGAAGAGCGCGAGAGTGAGGGAGAGAATGAGAGAGGGAGATGGTTCGAGTGGGCGAGAGGGAGAGGGAGAGGGAGAGAATGATAGTGAGAGTGAGGAGTGAGAGAGCATGCGCGAGAGTATGGCTATATATCCCTAGACGAAACAGTGCCTGACTCTCAAACCACTCCGATCCCTGACAGAGGTAAGTTCGTACTTAACTTCTTCGTCCAAAGCACACACACACACACACACACACACACACACACACACACACATATATATATATATATATATATGTATGTATGTATGTGTGTTAAATAATGAAAATTTTGAAAATCTATGAAATATATTTTAAGATTATTCAGCTTGGCACAAAAAAATAATCAGCTGTATGGGTTGTTGATTTTTAGGAGGCTGAATCAAAAAGTGACTTCATTTTGCAAAAAAAATCATTTTTTTATTTATTTAATTTTAAACATTTCGCAATTACAGCTAAAAATTGTATTACTACAGACTCCAATGTAAAAATCAGCTTCAAAAAGGGGCGTATATAGGAAATAATTTCGTGTGAGGTTGGTAGAGCTGGGGGATTTGGGGGGCATGCAATACTACCAATCTAGAACATGGAATGGTTAGGCAACTAAAAAGCTGTTACACCCCCCCCCCCAAAAAAAAATTATATTTTCTGAACCAAACGATATGATTTAATTTATTTTTGAGGTTTTTAAGCCACATTTTTACCACCAAATCAAAATTTCGGGGGTGGGGGCTGCGGACCCCTCAGGTCCTCCTTATATACGCCCATAGCTTCAAAGGACACGACATTGCCTATATCATACCGTAAATTTACATCACAGACTATAAAGACATAAATAAGAAACGAATCAAAGCAAAAATGGGACAAATACACCGAAAGGAAGCCACATACACAGCTGGCCGCCGAAAATACTTAACAGACAAAAATTAAAACTTAACAATTTTAAAATAACGGAATTAATAACAGGACATTGACCGACGGAAAATTATTTAAATAAATTCAAACTAATCTCTAATAACACGCGTAAAAGCGACATTTCAAGTCATGGGCTTATATAGGAAATACATTTCTGGGGGTTGGGAAAATTTCGGGGGCCTGGGAACATTTAGGGGTTATGGAATACTTAAAATCTAGACTTTGGAAACTTAACCAACTGAAATGCTATTAAAACAAAAAAAAAAAAACTTTTTTTTTTTAACTAAGTGATCTTCTTTAATTTATTATTAAGGTTTTTATGACACATTAACCAAACCGATTCAATCAAAATTTCCGGGAGGGGGCTGCAACCTCTGAACGTACATACTGGGCAAACCTTTGCCTACAGACAAACACGACTCACTTCTTAACTATTTTAAGGAATTCCATACACTTATTGAATCATTGAAGCTTCAAACATTTAATCTATCCAGCTGAATGAACACAAATGTACTGTTTTATTAAATAGCTAAATACCCGTGCTTCGTCACGGCAGATAATTGTTATTTTATTCCGTTATATAATGTATCATCAAAATTAAAGCGACTATATAATTTTGTGCAACTTATTATAGCACGGTTCCCTTCATACTATTAGTTACTCATGAATTGATAAGTAATCAAAGTATAATGTTTCTTGGCATTGGGACGCTCCGGACCAGTGTCAAGAAACAGATAATGTAGAGATAACCCCTTACCTATAGGTTAGCAGTAACAGCAGTTTAACCAGTACAGATTAAAATTCGTTCACAATAATAAATGTACGTTAAAATTTATGTTTCCAAGATGTCATTTAGAAACACTCATTATATTTGCGAGCATTACCAAGAAGTGCTCTGACTGGGGATGTTGGTGGGTGAGGAGGCTGTGCAAGGGTTCGGGATATTATTACCTCGGATGGATCATCACCAGGTCTAGCGTAAACTCTATGAGGGACAAAATCACAGTTTATTTCTAGTAATTCAAGGTCTGCAATTATAGCCGCAAATAAATAGATAATACTATGAAATAGATACAGTACAATAACAGCTGTTCTGTTATCGTCCTCGCAACGCATGCTGCCTAGGTTTGCCTGCTCTAACCAACTAAAAATTCAAACCCCTTTAAAGATACTTAAAAATTCGAATATCAAAAAATCCTTTCTTAGCAAGTGTTTACGCTCTAAAGGGAGTGTCCATGGAAAATTTCAAATTTTTCTGTCGTGATTTGGGCTGGGCGATGATAGGTCAGTGAGTGAGTGGAATTTCACAAATATATAGTAGATTTATATTACTTGTTTAATTCCTATTTATATTAATTTCGTTTATTTACGTAAACTAAATAAATAAAGTAGGCAGACAAAGATGGCATATAAGTAATTCAAAATAAACTTCTGCGACTGAGGGTTGATTTCGAAATGGCTATATTTTTTTTTTTTTTTTTTTTTTTTTTCAATTCAATATCTCCTTTATTGATATTTACAATCTGTATAAATACGTACAATAAGTAAATTTGAACTAACAATGGCAACACACTGGATGAGATGAGGGGAGAAGGCAGACATTACTGCTACTCCCAATAAGAAATGGCTATATAAATGTCCTTTGAAAATTAAATTAACGCTAAAAAAATAAAACAATAAAATTAATTTCAACACATTCGAATTAAAGGATTAAATTATTCAAAACTTATTAAATTATTTTTTGAAAACAACTAAGTTGTTGCTTATACGAAGGGCGAACTCAAAATCCTGTCAAATTTCTCCCCTCGCCATCCAAAACTAGACGTTTCAAAGAATCTACAAGTATATTTTCTTGTTGAGTTCGCCCTTCTTTCCCTGTCTAAATAAACAGAGAATGAAAACAAGCTGGCTACAAGCTGCCACAGGAAGGCGGATACGAAAGGCCAACTCAACACTCCACCACCGGTACGATGGATGATGATATAAATGAAATACTCTTTTTTACGGCGCATCTACATCTTGGTCATTAGCGCCGGGCTATCTACAGGTTGCCACCCTTTTCTAATGCCAACAGCACGTGGTCGGCCACCCATTCAGGTACTGACCAAACCTATACCATTCAGGTACCCTCTCTAAATAAACAGAGAATGAAAACAAGCTGGCTACAAACTGCCATAGGAAGGTGGATACGAAAGGCGAACTCAACACTCCACCACCGGTACGATGGATGATGATATAAGTAAAATACTCTTTTCGTTGAAAGTGAATTTCACACTATTTTCTGGTCAATTATAATAAAATTTGAACAATGATATATCCCGCATGGGAAAAATGTTTTATTTGGAAATATTTGGAAAAAAAATATTCAAAAACATTTTCCTCAAAACTAATTTTTGCTGCCTTCCCCCTTCGTATCCGCAAGGTCTCAACTGTTATTCAACTATATTTAGCTAAAAAAGAAGGGCAAAAGACACAAACCAACTTCATCTACTTTTATCGTGATTCCTCGATCCCCGCATTGGGAGGAACACACCCTTATGGGATGGACCTTAAGACGCAATCCTCAAGTGCTGTCTAGAAACTTATATCTTTCAGAAAGTATACATCTCGAAAATAATGGTGGTTTAAATTTATATAAATATACATATATATATATATATATATATATATATATATATATATATATATATATATATATAATGTAATACTTCTTTACTCTTGGGAATTGACGCCAATGTAAACAAATGTGTTGCTCTGTAAACAAAGTTAGTTTTATTAGACTAATATTAATTACATATGTATGAAAACTAATGCCATGAATGCAATAGAATACTACCTGTAAACAAAGAAACAACATTTAAAGTTTCTATTTACAGTGTCAACCCCCTAATTATATTATTTACATTAAAATAATTGTTAATAATTAATTTTCATAACTCTACTTGGAAAAAACAAAACACTTATGTACCAGCTGTTCTAAATACCAGCTCATAAGGTCCAATTTTTATTTTATCTAGTTTCTTCCTATTTAGCTTGTTTCCGTTTTCCACATACACCATATCTTCCACTTGGAAGTTCCAATATTTTAATTTCTTGTCATATAGTTTTTTGTTATAATTATGAGATTATAACAAAAAAACTATATATATATATATATATATATATATATATATATATATATATATATATATATATATGTTTGATGCTATTTTTCGTCGCTGGGATTGTATTTTTGGATGGAACGGCATTTTTCTCCAGCGGTGGTACTCCTCCTCACTTCTTCCTGGAATATTTCGATGGATTCATCTCCATCTTCTTCAGCCGGGTACTTGTTTCTTCCTGGGTGGTAGCCAAGGGAATGACATTTTTCTCGATCTGGGCTCCTTTTCTCCCCTCTAGCCACAGTATCGGCGGACGAATGGTGTTGAAGCTCCCTGGTGTAGTTGGGATTCTGTCCGTAGGCAGCGCTGATGGTATTGCGTCTTTTTTTTTTTTTTTTTTTTTTTTTTTTTCCTCCTCCTGCTTCTATTTTCCTCGCCGTAAGGTTTTATATGTTTGATGTTATTTTTCGTCGCTGGGATAGTATTTTTAGATGGAACGGCATTTTTCTCCAGCGGTGGTACTCCTCCTCACTTCTTCCCGGAATATTTCGATGGATTCATCTCCATCTTCTTCGGCCAGGTACTTGTTTCTTCCTCGTTGGTAGCCAAGGGAATGAGATCAACACCATTCGTCCGCCGATACTGTGGCTAGAGGGGAGAAAAGGAGCCCAGATCGAGAAAAATGTCATTCCCTTGGCTACCACCGAGGAAGAAACAAGTACCTGGCTGAAGAAGATGGAGATGAATCCATCGAAATATTCCGGGAAGAAGTGAGGAGGAGTACCACCGCTGGAGAAAAATGCCGTTCCATCTAAATATATATTTATATATATATATATATATATATATATATAGAGGGTGTCGCGAATTTAAATGGCAAAACGTCGGGTGCGTATAGGGGACCGAAGAACTAAGACAAAATGTCATTTAGAGATTTCCTCGTTTCGGAGAAAATTGCAAAATAAGAAACAAAACAAGTTTTCATTTTTCTACTTATATTTTTGCATTTCTAAAGGAAATAAATTGTAATCGCGAATTGTTTTAAGAAACCAATTACTAAAATGCAATCTCTTGACACTGATATAGTTTTCGTGTACGGTTTCTGCAACGATAATGCTTTAGGAGCGGTGCGAGAGTTTGCGACCCGATTCCAAAAAAGAAAAGAGTGCTTAATCAACGAGTCAACTTTATTAAAAGTTGACTATGTAGATATTGCTCAAAATGTTGCCCTCTTGCAGAAACCTAATCATTACATCATTGATAAATTGGAGCTAAACACTGTTCTGATGATATTGCTCAAAATGTTGCCCTCTTGCAGAAACCTAATCATTACATCATTGATAAATTGGAGCTAAACACTGTTCTGATGATATTGCTCAAAATGTTGCCCTCTTGCAGAAACCTAATCATTACATCATTGATAAATTGGAGCTAAACACTGTTCTGATGATATTGCTCAAAATGTTGCCCTCTTGCAGAAACCTAATCATTACATCATTGATAAATTGGAGCTAAACACTGTTCTGATGATATTGCTCAAAATGTTGCCCTCTTGCAGAAACCTAATCATTACATCATTGATAAATTGGAGCTAAACACTGTTCTGATGATATTGCTCAAAATGTTGCCCTCTTGCAGAAACCTAATCATTACATCATTGATAAATTGGAGCTAAACACTGTTCTGATGATATTGCTCAAAATGTTGCCCTCTTGCAGAAACCTGATCATTACATCATTGATAAATTGGAGCTAAACACTTTTCTGATGATATTGCTCAAAATGTTGCCCTCTTGCAGAAACCTAATCATTACATCATTGATAAATTGGAGCTAAACACTGTTCTGATGATATTGCTCAAAATGTTGCCCTCTTGCAGAAACCTAATCATTACATCATTGATAAATTGGAGCTAAACACTGTTCTGATGATATTGCTCAAAATGTTGCCCTCTTGCAGAAACCTAATCATTACATCATTGATAAGTTGGAGCTAAACACTGTTCTGATGATATTGCTCAAAATGTTGCCCTCTTGCAGAAACCTAATCATTACATCATTGATAAATTGGAGCTAAACACTGTTCTGATGATATTGCTCAAAATGTTGCCCTCTTGCAGAAACCTAATCATTACATCATTGATAAATTGGAGCTAAACACTGTTCTGATGATATTGCTCAAAATGTTGCCCTCTTGCAGAAACCTAATCATTACATCATTGATAAATTGGAGCTAAACACTGTTCTGATGATATTGCTCAAAATGTTGCCCTCTTGCAGAAACCTAATCATTACATCATTGATAAATTGGAGCTAAACACTGTTCTGATGACATTGCTCAAAATGTTGCCCTCTTGCAGAAACCTAATCATTACATCATTGATAAATTGGAGCTAAACACTGTTCTGATGATATTGCTCAAAATGTTGCCCTCTTGCAGAAACCTAATCATTACATCATTGATAAATTGGAGCTAAACACTGTTCTGATGATATTGCTCAAAATGTTGCCCTCTTGCAGAAACCTAATCATTACATCATTGATAAATTGGAGCTAAACACTGTTCTGATGATATTGCTCAAAATGTTGCCCTCTTGCAGAAACCTAATCATTACATCATTGATAAATTGGAGCTAAACACTGTTCTGATGATATTGCTCAAAATGTTGCCCTCTTGCAGAAACCTAATCATTACATCATTGATAAATTGGAGCTAAACACTGTTCTGATGATATTGCTCAAAATGTTGCCCTCTTGCAGAAACCTGATCATTACATCATTGATAAATTGGAGCTAAACACTGTTCTGATGATATTGCTCAAAATGTTGCCCTCTTGCAGAAACCTAATCATTACATCATTGATAAATTGGAGCTAAACACTGTTCTGATGATATTGCTCAAAATGTTGCCCTCTTGCAGAAACCTAATCATTACATCATTGATAAATTGGAGCTAAACACTGTTCTGATGATATTGCTCAAAATGTTGCCCTCTTGCAGAAACCTAATCATTACATCATTGATAAGTTGGAGCTAAACACTGTTCTGATGATATTGCTCAAAATGTTGCCCTCTTGCAGAAACCTAATCATTACATCATTGATAAATTGGAGCTAAACACTGTTCTGATGATATTGCTCAAAATGTTGCCCTCTTGCAGAAACCTAATCATTACATCATTGATAAATTGGAGCTAAACACTGTTCTGATGATATTGCTCAAAATGTTGCCCTCTTGCAGAAACCTAATCATTACATCATTGATAAATTGGAGCTAAACACTGTTCTGATGATATTGCTCAAAATGTTGCCCTCTTGCAGAAACCTAATCATTACATCATTGATAAATTGGAGCTAAACACTGTTCTGATGATATTGCTCAAAATGTTGCCCTCTTGCAGAAACCTAATCATTACATCATTGATAAATTGGAGCTAAACACTGTTCTGATGATATTGCTCAAAATGTTGCCCTCTTGCAGAAACCTAATCATTACATCATTGATAAATTGGAGCTAAACACTGTTCTGATGATATTGCTCAAAATGTTGCCCTCTTGCAGAAACCTAATCATTACATCATTGATAAATTGGAGCTAAACACTGTTCTGATGATATTGCTCAAAATGTTGCCCTCTTGCAGAAACCTGATCATTACATCATTGATAAATTGGAGCTAAACACTTTTCTGATGATATTGCTCAAAATGTTGCCCTCTTGCAGAAACCTAATCATTACATCATTGATAAATTGGAGCTAAACACTGTTCTGATGATATTGCTCAAAATGTTGCCCTCTTGCAGAAACCTAATCATTACATCATTGATAAATTGGAGCTAAACACTGTTCTGATGATATTGCTCAAAATGTTGCCCTCTTGCAGAAACCTAATCATTACATCATTGATAAGTTGGAGCTAAACACTGTTCTGATGATATTGCTCAAAATGTTGCCCTCTTGCAGAAACCTAATCATTACATCATTGATAAATTGGAGCTAAACACTGTTCTGATGATATTGCTCAAAATGTTGCCCTCTTGCAGAAACCTAATCATTACATCATTGATAAATTGGAGCTAAACACTGTTCTGATGATATTGCTCAAAATGTTGCCCTCTTGCAGAAACCTAATCATTACATCATTGATAAATTGGAGCTAAACACTGTTCTGATGATATTGCTCAAAATGTTGCCCTCTTGCAGAAACCTAATCATTACATCATTGATAAATTGGAGCTAAACACTGTTCTGATGATATTGCTCAAAATGTTGCCCTCTTGCAGAAACCTAATCATTACATCATTGATAAATTGGAGCTAAACACTGTTCTGATGACATTGCTCAAAATGTTGCCCTCTTGCAGAAACCTAATCATTACATCATTGATAAATTGGAGCTAAACACTGTTCTGATGATATTGCTCAAAATGTTGCCCTCTTGCAGAAACCTAATCATTACATCATTGATAAATTGGAGCTAAACACTGTTCTGATGATATTGCTCAAAATGTTGCCCTCTTGCAGAAACCTAATCATTACATCATTGATAAATTGGAGCTAAACACTGTTCTGATGATATTGCTCAAAATGTTGCCCTCTTGCAGAAACCTAATCATTACATCATTGATAAATTGGAGCTAAACACTGTTCTGATGATATTGCTCAAAATGTTGCCCTCTTGCAGAAACCTAATCATTACATCATTGATAAATTGGAGCTAAACACTGTTCTGATGATATTGCTCAAAATGTTGCCCTCTTGCAGAAACCTGATCATTACATCATTGATAAATTGGAGCTAAACACTGTTCTGATGATATTGCTCAAAATGTTGCCCTCTTGCAGAAACCTAATCATTACATCATTGATAAATTGGAGCTAAACACTGTTCTGATGATATTGCTCAAAATGTTGCCCTCTTGCAGAAACCTAATCATTACATCATTGATAAATTGGAGCTAAACACTGTTCTGATGATATTGCTCAAAATGTTGCCCTCTTGCAGAAACCTAATCATTACATCATTGATAAATTGGAGCTAAACACTGTTCTGATGATATTGCTCAAAATGTTGCCCTCTTGCAGAAACCTAATCATTACATCATTGATAAATTGGAGCTAAACACTGTTCTGATGATATTGCTCAAAATGTTGCCCTCTTGCAGAAACCTAATCATTACATCATTGATAAATTGGAGCTAAACACTGTTCTGATGATATTGCTCAAAATGTTGCCCTCTTGCAGAAACCTGATCATTACATCATTGATAAATTGGAGCTAAACACTGTTCTGATGATATTGCTCAAAATGTTGCCCTCTTGCAGAAACCTAATCATTACATCATTGATAAATTGGAGCTAAACACTGTTCTGATGATATTGCTCAAAATGTTGCCCTCTTGCAGAAACCTAATCATTACATCATTGATAAATTGGAGCTAAACACTGTTCTGATGATATTGCTCAAAATGTTGCCCTCTTGCAGAAACCTAATCATTACATCATTGATAAGTTGGAGCTAAACACTGTTCTGATGATATTGCTCAAAATGTTGCCCTCTTGCAGAAACCTAATCATTACATCATTGATAAATTGGAGCTAAACACTGTTCTGATGATATTGCTCAAAATGTTGCCCTCTTGCAGAAACCTAATCATTACATCATTGATAAATTGGAGCTAAACACTGTTCTGATGATATTGCTCAAAATGTTGCCCTCTTGCAGAAACCTAATCATTACATCATTGATAAATTGGAGCTAAACACTGTTCTGATGATCTTGCTTAAAATGTTGCCCTCTTGCAGAAACCTAATCATTACATTATTGATAAATTGGAGCTAAACACTGTTCTGATGATATTTGGTGCACTTCATCTATGATTCGGTCTCTTAATTGCTCTCTTGAGTCGATTGACTCCGAATAAACTTCCTGCTTCAAGGTTCCCCGTAGGAAGAAATCCACGGGTGCCATATCAGGTGACCAAGGTACTATTCCTTCACGTAAAATCCATTGTTCTAGATAATGTTCAGCCATTTATGTTTTTTAATCTTTCGAATAAAAAATTCAGTTTTAAATTCATGCTGAACATGGGATTTTCATGAGCCCATACATGATAATTTCTTTGGTTAACGATTCATCCTCTTGTAAAGGTCATCGGTCTATATTATTTTCAATGGAAATTGTGATCGCTAATTATTTCAAGCAATCAACTACTAAAATTCACTCTCTTTGTATAATCTTGATGCAATGAATTTTGAACGTTTTGAAGATGGTACGGGTCACCTTTCCAAGTTCGCCGTATTGCCTGCCGCCATATTCCTAATGCAGCTTATGCTCTTCGGATGCTAGTCTAAGGACGCGAGGTGAATTGTAGTCTATCATAGGCAACATTTATTTTCATGTTTCCTGATAATTAAACCCCACAAAAGTGTCTGCCCTTTTGTAATTATTTTCAAATATGTTTATTGAAGACGCTGTTTAAATCGCAGCGTGAATAAACCACTTCATTTAATATTAAAAATAAAGACTAGGTACTTAGTTTTTTTAAAAAAAATTACATTTTAACCCCCTTAAAAGTGCCTGCTTTATTTATTATTAATTTTAAAATTGCCATAATTTGCAATTTTTTCATTAATAATATTTGGCTTCTGAATAAAACTCTACTTTTGGGAAATATTGTTTTGCACCTTTTCCCTATGCGCAGTACCTGGTGTTCCAAGGTATGTCCAGGAAACACATATTTAGCTTCTTATCTACCCAAGAGGTATATTATAGCAAAATGTCAGGGTGCATAAAACACTTCATGAAGAGTGCGTTACCAGCTGTCCGACTATCACTCCAAAATATCTGTCTGACTGGTTTACAAATGAAAGAAGAAAGCAGAAATGTAAACAGACGTAAGAATGTAAAGGATAACATCAAGTGTTTACATATTTGACTGTCTAGCATCCGAAGAGCACAACCTGCATTAAGAATATCACCACAGGCAATATGGCGAACTTTGTAAGGTGATAATCGCTACCAGGTCGAAACCCGCTAAAAATCAACTACTGGAGGGCGAAGATCAAATAATGATTTAATTTCGTTTAAGAAATAACTTATGTCCTTTATATTGTGCCTTATAAACACTAAACACAATGTTGATGAATCGAGCTTCAATCTTTTATGTGAAATTTATGTTGAAAATATTTTTCACCTTAATACCGCAAGTATGAAGACTCAAGGAGTTAGTTATGGGTTAATGTTATGATTCCCATAAAAGCCACCTTCCAACTTAATGTATGGCTTAGAGAATCGATTAATACGAAAATCTATCTTCAGACAATTCATTTATTTAGTCTAGAGGAAATTATCAGAATTTAATAAACAAATATTGAAATAACTATTCTACAACTGACCCTTTTCTCAATCTTCTTATTTTCGTGGTAGGCGGAAGGTTAATTAATAAAAACTTCACCATAGGGACGGAGTAAAGTTGGTGATACTGAACTTTATTCCGTCCCTACATGTTTCACACCTTTTCGATGCCTCTTCAGGGGAAAAGTTACATATATAAAACTTACAGCCTCAACCTGAGGAGGATAACCTTCCACCAGTACGGCCACGTCTAGGCTGATCATGGTCTGAAAGAATCCAACATGGCGAAATATAATCAGCTGATCCATAATCGATTTATCAAACATTTAAAATTAATTTCCAGAAGAAATATAGTCTTAAAAATTAAAACCATCTTCCCACCCTCTAATTAAAACAAATTTTTACTTTTTGTCAAATAAATTAATAAAAATCGTATTCAAATGTAATATTTCAGTTTTAAAGTAGTAAATAAAAAAACTGAAATATTACATTTGAATACGATTTTTATTAATTTATTTGACAAAAAGTAAAAATTTGTTTTAATTAGAGGGTGGGAAGATGGTTTTAATTTTTAAGACTATATTTCTTCTGGAAATTAATTTTAAATGTTTGATAAATCGATTATGGATCAGCTGATTATTATATTTCGCCATGTTGGATTCTTTCAGACCATGATCAGTCTAGACGTCGCCGTACTGGTGGAAGGTTATCCTCCGCAGATTGAGGCTGTGGGTTTTATATATGTAACTTTTCCCCTGAAGAGGCACCAATAAAGGTGTGAAACATGTAGGGACTGAATAAAGTTTGTGATACTGTATGGTGAAGTTTTTATTATTTCACCTTCCGCCTACCACGAAAATAAGAAGATTGAAATAGTCTTTCATAATAAATCATAGAGAATTTTTTTTTTCCTTTAGGTATAAATATAATATACACAGGGTGTTCAGAATTCGATGCTCGCCCCCTTTTTCCCCACAGTTTTTGGAATTTCGAAACGAAACTCTCAGCGTCTTAATAAAGTTTCTTTTAAGATTATTGTCGGCTCCCTAACCTTCACCATCTACCATGACTTTCCAATAGAATGCCATACTATATATGAAGGATTCTTGTAGAAAATAAAATTCTAAAAGGAGTTTATATCGGTGAATTTTTCGAATTGACGCATCCTTCAGCCGTAAAATGCCAAAACCCCGTCTCGATGTTCCAGACTAATATTCCTGTAACCGTTTGAGATAAATTAGTGAATCATTTTTTCTGTTAAAAAAAAAAAAAAAAATCAGTCCTGTAACAGGCCACGAGGGCCCTGAGGGGCAGATACTATAGAGGTATCTGATTCATGACCATACGGCACATTAGGGAGATAGTGTGGTCAGTACTATGCTCCGGCCGCCTGATTTTCCCCTTGGCTGCTTCGACTGCTAGAGTCATTAGCGCCTAAGGTACCCATTATTAATTAAATTAATTAAAGGCTGGGTTGGCCTAGGGACGGTCAGGGAGGCCGAATTAAACCCATGAACGAAGCCACTAGAAGAAAAAATCTCTAGTGCTTGCTCGGGATTTGAACTCAGGCCTCCAGCTTATTAGTCCAGTGCTCTACCACTGAGCTAACCTCGCCCCTCTTTTTTTCTGTAGTTCGGCCTTTGCAATCCTACAAAAAGATGCATAGCTCGTACTTTTATGAACAATGCCTATGACCATACACAAAAAATTCTAAAAAAAGAGCCTGAGGCTTCATAATGAAGTATGCCAAGATGTCTAGCATATTATAGCATTTTTCTGCAGGATATAATAGCGAAATCCGTCAGGCAGAAGATTTATTTTTCCAGGTAAGGTCATAAATGTATTTCGCGACAGGTCAAACCAAGTTAATAACTGTTTATATTTTAAGATTTCCAAATGAGACTAGGGATAAGAACGAAACCGCACTAAGATGACGCAGTTCCTGCGAGTCGGAATTTTTCTTCCTTTGGGTGAGAGGCATAAATATTATTAATAATTCTGCTACTGCTGAAGTTAAACAATCTGCATATTTCATCCATCGGTATCGACAGCCATATCCCAAGATTAACATGTCCTACACTTAAATTCTATTGTATTTTACATTCTCTCAAGTTTAACGTACCTTTATCTTTATGCCTTACTAGTTTTTGTTATTTTTTTTTCTAATGGGTTTAAATGCTTCTTTAAATAATCAAAAGTGATATCCAAGAGCGTTTATGTGCCGGGACAGTTTTTCAGTGTGCCGAAAATTCGATGTTTCAACTAAAGTCCCGATACATTTCAAAATTAAAAACCATTTTTTTAATCTTTATTACATGAAATTGTGAAATAAACTAAGTTTAATGAGGTTCATTAAAGTTTAAACTCCATTTTCCAAAAACTGTGTTATTCAAATCGGGCGAATAGCCTAGCGCTTTAAATTTTTATCCGATCACACTTCACATTTTAACTGCAGATTCCTAGTGATATTTGCCGATAAAGTACGTTAGGAATTGTTACGATTTCATGACTGATTTTCGACGGATGTTTTTAAAACTAAAAGACGAATTGTCCACCGTTATCGAAAAAATTAATATTTTTTAAAAATCGTACGTACTTAACTTGATTTAACGTTTTTCTTTCAAAATAACCTCAGATTTTTGTTCTACATTGAAAATTGCCCATTACAGACTATTGTACGTGAAAAAATAGGGTTTCCGTTCGTCAGGATTTGTCTAAGTCCTAGTCCACGCTTGGACATATAGTAGCGCGACAATGTTGTATGCTGTCCCGACACAATGTTGTATGCTCTCCCGACACAATGTTTCGATTCAGTCCCTTAACATTTCCTGTGTATCAGGAGTGTATTGTGGGTCTGCGTGATACAGTCCCTTAACATTTCCTGTGTATCGTAAGTGTGTTGCGGGTCTACGTGATACATTCCAGCACCATATCCTGTGTATCAGGAGTGTATTGTGGGTCTGCGTGATACAGTCCCTTAACATTTCCTGTGTATCGTGAGTGTGTTGCGGGTCTACGTGATACATTCCAGCACCATATCCTGTGTATCAGGAGTGTATTGTGGGTCTGCGTGATACAGTCCCTTAACATTTCCTGTGTATCATGAGTGTATTGTGGGTCTGCGTGATACATTCCAGCAACATATCCTGTGTATCAGGATTGTATTACGGGTCTGCTTGATAAAGTCCCGCAGCATTTCCTGTGAATTATGAGTGTATTGCGGGGCTACGTGATACATTCCAGCAACATATCCTGTGTATCAGGATTGTATTACGGGTCTGCTTGATAAAGTCCCGCAGCATTTCCTGTGAATTATGAGTGTATTGCGGGGCTACGTGATACATTCCAGCACCATATCCTGTGTATCAGGAGTGTATTGTGGGTCTGCGTGATACAGTCCCTTAACATTTCCTGTGTATCGTGAGTGTGTTGCGGGTCTACGTGATACATTCCAGCACCATATCCTGTGTATCAGGATTGTATTGTGGGTCTGCGTGATACAGTCCCTTAACATTTCCTGTGTATCATGAGTGTATTGTGGGTCTGCGTGATACATTCCAGCAACATATCCTGTGTATCAGGATTGTATTACGGGTCTGCTTGATAAAGTCCCGCAGCATTTCCTGTGAATTATGAGTGTATTGCGGGGCTACGTGATACATTCCAGCAACATATCCTGTGTATCAGGATTGTATTACGGGTCTGCTTGATAAAGTCCCGCAGCATTTCCTGTGAATTATGAGTGTATTGCGGGGCTACGTGATACATTCCAGCAACATATCCTGTGTATCAGGAGTGTATTGCGGGTCTGCGTGATATAGCCCCGCAACGTATCCTGTGTATCAGGAGTGTATTGGGGGTCTGCGTGATACAGTCCCGCAACATTTCCTGTGAATCATGAGTGTATTGCGGGTCTACATGATACATTCCAGCAACATATCCCGTGTATCAGGAGTGCATTGCGGGTCTACGTGATACAGCCCCGCAACGTATCCTGAGTATCAGGAGTGTATTGGGGGTCTGCGTGATACAGTCCCGCAACATATCCCGTGTATCAGGAGTGCATTGCGGGTCTACGTGATACAGCCCCGCAACGTATCCTGTGCGCGGAACTAAATCGCAACTAAAGGCAGACGGAAAAGTTTATATCCGCAAAAATATTAAGGGAAATATTCCCTACTGTTTCACCATTTGCAAACTCCCATTTCAAGGAACGACACAAAACGTGAAACATTATAAAAACTGATTATTTCGTGTTTAAGACTCGGGAAGGCTTGAGAGATCAGACAAAGTAAATAGTGTATGATGTTTATCAAGATTTAGCTAAAAATTTTTTAAACCTCATAGTGATAAGATTATAACAGAGATCATTTTTATCACCAATTACCTGCACGGGGAATATAAGCCACGCCCTTTTCCCTCCAACTAAACCAAAGTTCATTACTCCGTCTTTGATTGAATACTCCAGTTAAAGAATTGCTTTGTCAGTACTACAAATTTATTTCAAGTTGCAGAAAGGTATGTATGACCTTCTTTCATTATTTATCATAATAAATTACCATTAATGTTTGCTTTACGCGATGCGATTTGTAATACCCTTATTGGTACGTTATTATGGTACAGACCTTTTGCTGTCCGGCCTCGTCCGGTCTAGTTATAATTTTTTGTTATTTGTCAATTAAGAATTGACTTGGAAAAGAAAGAATTAGCTAACAGAATCTGCCTATTTAATAATTATAACTGATTTTTTTTGAAAAAATGCTCATATCGAAAAGGGAACTTCTTGAACTTTGGATCTTACAAACTCCAAACACAAAAAAAACCAGGAAGGTATAAAATATGTACACCAACAATTTGGTTTACCAGAAGAGAGGGAAAAATTAAAAAAAAAATTGGAGACATTCTTTAGACCGGGACTAGAGAAAAGCTAGAGAGATTTGGAGGGAAGAGGGGGCGTTAAATTGTCATCAAGAGATGTTTTATAATTCATAACGAAGACCTTAATAATCCCTTAATTCCAAAATCTCTAGAATAGAAATGTCCATGCCATAAAGGGCACATCCAAATGTAATTTATATGAAATACATCTTAACAACGTGAATGGACGTAGGTGTACTTAGGATTGTACGAGTTTCGTAGTTTTTAATAGAGTTTTTCGAGCAGATCGAGGTAATTTCCGCTACCGTACGTTTTCTGGGCATCGTGGCGCCTAAAATCTTACTTTTCTTAAATATGACGTCCTTTAGGGATTTAATTTTTTCAAAAATTCAAATATATTTTAAAAATATTAACAATAAACAGGGTCCCGCATTGAGATGTCATACCTTTAAGGGTTTATTTTGAACTTCATTTGTAGTTCAGGGACGCAGCAATGAGCGCCCTATCTTAACATGTAGGAGAGCTATTCAAACTTTTGTCTATTTTCAAAACTGTTGGTATTTTTTTACAAAAAACTGTGCTTTCCGGATTTCTGGTCAATGTATCGTAAAATTTTTAGAATGTACATTGAATTTTCAATAAGAAACACCCGTTATTGAAATGTTATCATTGAAATTAAAAGCTATACTAAAAGCCTTATAGATGTGAACTATTGATATTAATGTTTTCTTAAGTAATTCAATATTTTCCTTAAACAACGAGGTACCATTTTAAAGCTTATTAAATGATGCAACTTTTGAAATGGAGGCAAACCTTTAAGTCTACAAATAGCTGATTAAGAAAATATTGAACGACTTAAGAAAACCCTAATATCAATAGTTCACATCTATATGGCTTTTAGTATAGCTCTTAATTTACATGGTAATATTTCAATACCGGGTGTTTCTTATTGGAAATTTAATGTAGATTCTAAAAATGTGGTCGTTATTTACAATACATTAACCAGAAATCTGGAAAACACAGTTTTTCATTAACAAAACCAATAGTTTTGAAAATAGACAAAAGTTTGAATAGCTCTGCTAAATGTTGAGATAGAACGCTCATTTCTGCGTCCCCGAACTACAAATGAGGTGTAGAATAAACCCCTAAAGTTATGACATCTCAATGCGGGACACCCTGGGTATGTTCCAAATGACACTAGGGATGAGAATTTTATGGAAACGAGCTAAGATGGACCTTTTTCTTTCTTTTTCCCCCTGAAAAGGAATATCACATTGTTACAAGATATTGTTTACACAAGTTAATTATAACTGGTTGAAATAAGGCAAGCTGTAATTTCCGTCCAATATTAACAGGAATAGGGCAACAACCCAGAACAATAAAAATAAAACCCGGACAAAACTACCCTGTTCCTTATATTGGATTTTACCTGGACGTCCTGGGCATGGCAATGAACCTACGTCATCAAGCTAGTTCCAGGTTTAACCACTCAACGTTTTGCAGAAACATAATTTAAAATGATTCTGTGCGCCAATTCTGTAAATATGATTATTAAAACAAATTATCTCAAAAATAATTTGGTTCACTTTTCATGCCAGACCTGGTTCCAACAAAGAAATCAATCACAGTATTCGCTGTGTGACAAGTTAATAAAAAGTCCGTCACGCAGGAGCTGCATAACTAAGCACACACCACAGAATTTGGGTAGTGTAGACTGAATTCCTGAATAATTTGCTTATAATAACCTGCGTAAATAAAATAAAAACATGAATAGTTCTTCTCTTTTACATTTGTAATGAGCAAATGTTTCAATTATTAATTTTATAATTACAGAGTTTTGTGTATGCCTGGAACTGCACTCCTTAATAAATATACAAAAACATCATATTTTCCGTCTATTGATCTTCTTGAATAATAAAAGCTTCCTTATGTAAAAAGAGAACTTCTTACAACAATAAAGCAGGAAAGAGATATATCACGCCAAGTATTAGAAATCAGAAGAATACAACCCACATAAAGTCATAACAAAACAGAGGCGCTCCTAGTGGTAGCTTTGCCAACCTACTTTTCGGCGGGAGAATTATATTCAAACATAGTACAAAGTAAACCCCCGCCCTCTTCCGATGGACTAATTTAGTTCATTTTTACAACACTTCTTTCTTATTAGATACCCACGACGTATACTGCGTTTCGTTACAGTGCAGCAGAAACTACGACCGGTATGAAATTAGTAATTTGGGTCCGGAGTGACCCTCCCTCCTAATAAACCGATAAAGTTTTTTTTTTTTTTTTTAGTTAGAAAGTATTCTAACCGTAATCTGTGAGCAAACGCACGAATTACTTGCACAGGACAGCAAGACGTAAATTAAGTAGCAAAAATTCCTTTTTTATTTTTAAAATGTGGGTAGACTAACAATTTAGAGTTCTAGATTCCCCACTCCATACGCTTAAAACTGACCATTTTGATTCTAATTTGTACAATTTTTATTCCATCCCCCCTCATCCCCCGAGAATACCCATCCCATATTAATGTGTCCCAGTTTCAGGACACCCCCTAAGGGCTTTATCAATCTCATTGAAGAAATTGTTTATACATATATGAATTTTGCATTATGTATGTATTCATATCGCACTAGTATTTCTAAAGTCACACAAATAAAAAATGGGTGTTTTTTAGTCATGACTATGAAAGAAATTGGTAAATATCTCTTTATCAACCACCAAAACGGTATGAACTTAGCTTCAGAGCTTCTACACCAAAGGGCACTCGTATCACTCTTCCTGTCTTTTTTTTTATGGGTTAAAGTTCTTCCATAACTAATAAAAAATTATATCCAAGAGTGTTTATGTGAAGAAAACTTTTTATATTGACAAAAAATACGATTTTCCGAGTGAAATCCCGATGCCGAGTGAACGCGGTGCTGATATGAAGATAATTTTTTGAGCGAGCTTCGATTGGTCCATTTTTAATTGATAAATTTTGTTTTGTCCTCCTTTAATATATTTCAAAATTAAAACCCATTTTTAAATCTTTCTTACAAAAAAGTAGGGAAAAAAAACTATGTTTTTCAAATCGGGCGTTATTATAACGATTTTATAACCGATTTTTGAATAGAAAATGAATAATTGTTCACCATTTTCAAGAAAATTAATATTTCATAAAAATCCCACGTACTTTACTAAATTCAACCTTCTTTTTTCGAAATAATTTTATTTTTTCGTTCCAGATTAAAAATTGCCGCCTGCAGACTATCGCCCGTGAAAAAAGAGAGGTTTCGTTTGTCAGATACAGCGCGCGGCCATTATTTTTTTCGAAGAATTGAAACTTATTTTTTTGAAAACTTGAACATTCCACATAAAACGTTTGATATAAAAAATTGAAAATATTGATTTATTTGTAATTTCTAATTTCAAGAAAATTACTTTGATTTTGATCGCAAGGTATCAGGCTGTACCGTATGAAATGTCAGTTTTGCTTACTTTCCGATTTAATCCTTTCCCTTTTTTATTTCATTATTTACAAACATAATTGTTATTCATATAGAATTAAAGCTCTTTTATTCCTATTATTTAATCAGTAACTTGCGTACTGTGTTGTGAGAACGATCCTTTAAAAAAAATAAAACTCAAATTATGAACTCAACGGAAATTACCTATTATTTTTCGTTATGAATTTAAGCTCGGTCATAGCGCTGCTGAGGCGTGTATGAACATTAACACGGCGTTCGGGGAGGGAACGGCGAATGAACGAACTGTTTACCGGTGGTTTTCCAGGGTTCGAAGTGGAAATTTTGACCTTGACAACGAGGAGCGAGGAAGGCCAGAAACCAAGCTTGACAATGACCACCTGAAAGAAAGGGTTGAAGCTTGTCCCCCAAAAAGCACTAGGGAATATGCCAAAGAACTCGGAGTAGGAGCCACGACATTTGTAGGGAATCGGCAAGTCCAAAACTGACATTTCATACGGTACAGCCTGATAGTATTACCCCTTAATGCTCTTGCAAGAGTGACACATTTTCAGTTAAATTTTTTTGAGTTGTGTCACTTTAGAAAAACTAGTGCGGCGAATAAGAATATATTTAATTTTTCGTACAGCCATTCATGTCAATATAATTAAATGTTCCATTCTTCAGTACTAAAGGAACCTTGCTAAGATAAGGTTGATAAAAGGCAGAGTAGGTGAGTAGCTAAGGGATTGTCCAAGATATCGCTTGATGTGCTATAAATGTTAAGCATGGGTTAAATCGGGGGTAGATGGAGATTTAATCTTAAGCATCTGCATTCAGATTAAGATCACCCCTTTCCATATAGGAAGGAGAATAGATAAAATAAAATCGTTTCTGAATAAAGGAAAATTAAGTGCTTTTCAAGTCCGAACAGTTCAAGTGTTAGTTCCAGTGGAACTAAACTCCCATTTCTTCATGGGCGTTTATAGCTCTTGTCCCGGGCCCGCCCGGTTTTATCAATGTCCCGGAAACGGCTGTACGATGTAAAAAGTAATAAATTTATGTTAAAAGAATCTTTTATGAATCGGTTACTTTTCTACAATCAACATTTTAGACTTCTTTGGCCGTGCACTGCGACAAAGAAGTGAAAAGTATTCTGAGCAAACGCTAGAACTACTTGCACAGCGGCTCTACTATTTGGCTGGGTGATTTTTTAAAGTAAATTAAGCAGCAAAACTTTTTTATTTATTATAAGTGGGTAGACTAACAATTTAGAGTACCAGATTCCCCACTCCTGTTACTTGCGAAGCGTAAAAAAAGGCTTGAAACTCGCCAATTTGCTTCTATTTGTTGCATTTTAGCGCGAATTCTCCCTCCCTCCGTAGGAAGGAACGGCGCATCTTAAGCTGACCTTAGAAAACAATCTGCCGATTACAAAATTTCTTGGTTCAGAACCTATAGATAACGGAAATATCAGTGATTCCCCCCCCCCCGTATGCCCATCCCATATTTGTCCCGGTTTCAATAACCAAAAATATGGCAAGCCTGTTTATAGGAAATAATTTCGGGGGGGGAGGCTGAGAACATTTGGGGGGTATGGAATACTAACAATCTAGAACATGGAATAGTTAACCAACTAAAACGCTATTACACCCCAAAAATATAATTTTTTCTGAACTAAGTGATGTTATTTAATTTATTTTTAAGGTTTTCTTGACTCATTTTTACCAATTAAATCAAAATTTCTGGGGCTGCAGCCCCCACCTTATATAAACCCGTGCATTACTTATTTCTTCAAGGGCTTACTTATTAATCATGGCGAATTACCTTCTTCATTTCTACTTATTCTGTTTGTGACAATTATTTGTTTTTTAGCGTATCAAATTCTAGGCTATTAGCGCCCTGCTATCAATGGGTTTTAACATTAACATTGGGTGGTTTTGCCTGGCGGTCACCCATCCATCTACGGCATATTCTCGCCTAAGCTCCTTCAGGGTGTTTGGCACCCCTGCCTGTTCTAATGGACGGATGTGCAATATGTCTCATATGTGGGGTATACATACATGAACATTTGTAGAACATTTATACCACCAGGCATTTTGAGAAGCAATACTCCTAGAAATGGACCTACCCATGGTCGAATCTTGGCTCCCCAATACATAAACACGTTCTGGGGTTAGCTAACCAAATCCCATTTCCTCCCTGCTAATTGGTTACAAGCCCCAACTTTCTCCGATATCTGGCGAGTATAAAACATCAGCTTAATGCATGTTACATACATTCGCATATCATCTTCCAAAATCTTCCTTAAGAACCTTTTTAGGGACAGAAATAAATTGAGTAATTAAGACCCCCCCCCCCCCCATTATATACGCCATAGTCCAAACCGACTTTTCAATTAACCAGGCAACCCAAAGAAAGAAACACCACCAGCCTTTAAATTAACAAATAGTGTCTGTTTTTCTGAATATATATATATATATGTATATATGATAGTTAGTTTTCTTGGTTTCTCTCGATCTCGTCATTGAGCTAGCCTCTAGTCCTGTATAAATAAAAATAAGTATTTTATCTGTTAACTCGTTTCATAATGTCTTTCAGTTCCATACATTTACGGTACCCAAATCCAATCTTAACAATTTGTTTTTATCAGACTGGCTGTAGGTTCAAAGTGGTTTTATCACTAAAACGGCAACAAATATCCCATTGAAACGTTTATGTATTTAACAAATTATTGAATTATATTAAACAAAGTTTTGAGGACTTGAGAAGTTTGAAACGACAATATGATTTATGCCTAGAAAACCCGATTAGACACGTAGCTACTTGGAATCCTATCCCAGCTTGCTCTACCAATCCCTCCAACATTTTAACACATATGATTCAATAGAGAGTTTGAGGAATAAAAGCATTACTTATAAACGTCTTACATAAGAGTCTAAAAAATAAATAAATCGAAATTTGATGTTTAAAAAAGTCCGACTCTCCGGAACTGCGTCATCTTAGCGCGATTCCGTTCATATCTTTAGTGCTATAATAGCAGTTATTGGTGGGGTTTGATCTTTCGCGAAAAATCTATATATATAAAAATCACGTGTCTGTCTGTTTTTCTGTTTATTTGTTTGTTCCTTATACAAATCTACACCGTTTGACCGATTTTGACCAAACTTGGCACACAAGTAGGTCTTGATGCAGGAAGTCTCGTAGGCTAAGTCAAAAATTTCTACGAGCTGTCTGTCTGTATGTTTCTTCCTTATACAAATCCACACCATTCTTCCGATTTTGACCAAACTTGGCACACAGGTAGGTCGTGATACGGGGAGTGTCATAGGCTAGGTCAAAAATTTATACGAGCTGTCTGTCTGTATGTTTGTTCCTTATATAAATCCACACCCTTCTTCTGATTTTGATCAAACTTGGCACACAGGTAGGTCGTGATACGGGGAGTGTCTTAGGCTAGGTCAAAAACGTCTACCAGCTGTCTGTCAGTATGTTTGTTCCTTATGCAAATCCACACCGTTTGACCGATTTTGACGAAACGTGGCACGCAGGTAGGTCTTGACACGGGGAGAGCCATAGGCTAGGTTAAAATCTTCTCTGACTCACAGTTCGGAGATCACGAGTTCGAAACAATGAACTCAAATTGTTACAGATTTGCGTTATTAGATTTTAATATTAATTATTTGGTTTCAAATTTATGTTTGCTTTTCTAGATGCAGAAAGTAGGTGTAGCGTAGCCCGCCGGGTAACAGCTAGTACAATATAAAATCTCCAAGAGAAAAAAGATTTAAGGCGCCACAACAGCGCCACTGACAGTACCATAAGTGACTCCCCCCTTCTCAATGTTCGCTCTTGGAAACACTGTTTCACATTTTCTTACCTTATTTTACAAGAAAAATACTCATTTTACTGTTAAATAAGATTAAAGTGAGAAACGACCAGTTAAAACGTTTGGTAAACATAGACAAAATCGCGTTCAAAAGAACAAAACTAACAATTTACAGGTTTTAAGCACTTACTTCTTGGCTAGACATCGCCCCATCGAAAATTACATCTGAAACTTTTTTGTAGCTAATTTAGTAAGCATTCGAATGGTCACCTTCCAGTTACCACGATTTCCCAACCGTTTTCGAGATATTTTAGGAAATCCCAAAAGTTTTCATGCCCGATATTAATGAAATATTTTATTTCTACTACTTCCTTAACTCCAAACGAAACCAAAATTTAACTATTAGATTAGATTGAACAAGTTTCAACGGAATCAATCGTTTCCGAATACGCAAATTGAAAATTAGTTTGGAAAAGTAGGTGTTGTAATGTTTCTCGAAAACTGTTAGATATCGCTTTAATAATGGTTTCATTCGTTTTGCCACGTTAAGAAACCTAAAAAACGTCCGTCACGCAGGAGCTGCATAACTAAGCACTTTCCCCAGAATTTGGGTAGTGTAGACTGCTTTCCAGAACAATTTGCTTAAAATATCCTGCATAAATAAAATAAAAACATGAATAGTTCTCTTTTCAATTTGTAAAAGAGTAACTGATCAATTATTAATTTGCTTCCAGAGTTATGTTTACACATGGTACCTATTACACTACGTAATAAATACAAAAAACCTCATATTATCGTATTTTGATCTAACGCAGGAACAGGATACAGTCACTCTAGTGGTAGAGAGCGCTCCTTGCGGCGGCTTTGTGAACCTACGTCTGGCGGGCTTTTCTATTGAAATATATTACAAATTAAACCCCCGCTTTCCGATTGACCGATTCAGCTCATTTTTACAACACTTCTTTCCCATGAGTTGCCCACGACGTATACCGCGTTTCGTTACAACACAGCAGAAATTACGACCGGTATGAGTATATAAGGAATTTGGGTCCAGAGTAAACCCCCCCTTCTAATGAACCGATTAAGTTTATTTTTACAACACATATTTACCTGTCGATTACCACTACGAATACCGAGTTTCGTCGAAATATACCAAAAATCACGGCTGGTAGTGGCGAATTGGTATTGTGGGTCCGGAGTAAACCCCCCCCCCTTCTAATTAACCGATTTAGTTCATTTTTATATCTCACTTTTCTCTCTATATTACCACTACGAATACCAAGTTTCGTTGAAATATAACAAATATTACGGCTGACATAGTCAAATTAGTGTCTTGGGTTCGGGGTAAACCCCCCCTTCCGGTGGACTGACTTTAGTGGTTAACGAACTCGTTCAATCGTTTGCTAATTGAATGCTATATACCAAGTTTCAATATATATATATATATATATATATATATATATATATATATATATAAATTTTAACGGGGGTCATTTTCGGTGTCTGCTAGGTAGGATCGATAAAGATTTGAAGAAATTTTTCAAAAATTCCGTCATGAGTCCAACCTCAATAGCTACTTTCCTTCGGAGGAAAGTGCTAAAACGAGTTACTGTATGCATATGACTTCGAAAACGTAAGCGCTACGATTTATTTCGCTCCAAAAACCTTGTTCTGGTGTACGGATTCTGCTGGTTAATGAACTTGGCCTTTAAAATTAGACGAAAGATTTATTTGCCAAATTTCATAAAAATTTGATCATTTTTGAGGCAATGGGAGAGCGAAAAGCGAAATTGTGTGTGTGTGTATATATATATATATATATATATATATATATATATATATATATATATATAATAACCACCGTTATATTATTGACCCATGGGATCTGAAACATGAAGGTTTCTGCTCGGCACTTCCGGATTGCGTCATGAGGTCAACCTCATAAGCGGGTTTTCTCCCTATGGTGGGAGGGAGGAACCGCGCTAAAAGTCAAGTTTCGCAAAAAAAAAAAAACGAATAAAAACAATACATTATTATATTTGCACTTTTAAGTTTTGTTTGTTGTTTTAATTTTGTTCTGAAGTTAACACCAAGTTCTAATAATCCGATTTTTCTTATTTTCTTACAACTAATTTTCCGATTCTTACAACGATATATGCCGAGCTTTGTTGCAAGGGAGACTAAAATTTAAAAAAAATAAATTGGTCCGGGCAAATGAATAATTTGTTTCTTCTGTAAACTCTCAATTCTAATGGACCGATTTAGTTATTTTTGCATGACGCCTCACTCTTTGGTTTAGCACGATTGTGAGAATCCTTGGAATATGAACAAATCGCGCTAAAAAGTGCTAAAATTCATAACAAAAAAACGAATAATGCTAAACCTGCATAAAGCAGACGCATGGGCCTATTTATTAGACCCCCCCCCCCGAATTCGAAGGAGATCTACCAATCTAGGAAGCAATTCCTTCTATATTAGTTTCCTGCGACAGGATAATGCTTGGAAGTGTCCTTCCTCTATCTGATGCAGGAAACTATCAGGAGGATTAGACAGGAAGATCCGTGGAACTCAGGATTACATCCTGCGGATGGATGGGTCCTCAAGACCCCTCATTCTCCTGTCTTCAAGCTCTACAACACTGCTGTATTTCCATGCTATGAACAGTTTACTCCTTCCTCCTTTTAGTGAGGTTCCTTCCTCACTCCATAGGAAAGAAAACCTCTGATAAGGTTATCCTCATGGCGCAATCCAGAAGTGCCGACTAGAAAACGTCTTCAGATCCCAAAGAACACGTAAATAAAAGTGGTTCAAATTTGTATATATATGTCTGTTCACTCTCTCACGGCCTCAAAAATGGTCCGATCTTCATGGCATTTGGTACAAAAATCTTACGTAAAATTCGTTAACCCACAGAATCCGTCCACCGGAACATGGTTTCTGGAGTGAAATTCCCGCGAAAAAATCGTTACTCTTACTTTATGTACTAGCAAGTACTCGTTTTATAGGTTCCTTCACATAGGAAAACGAATAAAACCATTTTTAAGGCGATATCTGTAGCCGTTTTCGAGAAAATTAGAAAAATAGTTGTTGACTGCAGTTTTTGGTTTGGGTAAAATATTTTATAAACTGACATGAAAAGTTTTGCGAACTTCGTATATTTTCCTTAATATCTCAAAAACGGTTGGGAAATCATGGTAAGTGGAAGGTAACCATTCGGAAGCTTACTAAAATTTTTACAAAAAAGATTCTGAAGCAATTTTCGATTAGGAGATGTCAATTGGAGAAATAAGTGCTTAACATTTCAAATGTGTTTGTTTTGTTATTTTCATCAGGTTTTTGTAGTTGTTTGTTAGCTCTCTTTTTAATTGGTTACTTTTCGTTTTAAATTGCATTTATTTGTAGAATTAGTATTATAGTAGAAGAAGGGCCCGGGACAAGAGCTATAAACGCCCATGAAGAAATGGGAGTTTAGTTCCACTGGAACTAACACTTGAACTGTTCGGACTTGAAAAGCACTTAATTTTCCTTTATTCAGAAACGATTTTATTTTATCTATTCTCCTTCCTATATGGAAAGGGGTGATCTTAATCTGAATGCAGATGCTTAAGACTAAAATCTCCATCTACCCCCGATTTAACCCATACTTAACATTTATAGCACATCAAGCGATATCTTGGACAATCCCTTAGCTACTCACCTACTCTGCCTTTTACCAACCTTATCTTAGCAACGTTCCTTTAGTACTGAAGAATGGAACATTTAATTATATTGACATGAATGGCTGTACGAAAAATTAAATATATTCTTATTCGCCGCACTAGTTTTTCTAAAGTGACACAACTCAAAAAAATTTAACTGAAAATGTGTCACTCTTGCAAGAGCATTAAGGGGTAATACTATCAGGCTGTACCGTATGAAATGTCAGTTTTGGACTAGCCGATTCCCTACAAATGTCGTGGCTCCTACTCCGAGTTCTTTGGCATATTCCCTAGTGCTTTTTGAGGGTCAAGCTTCAACCCTTTCTTTCTGCTGGTCATTGTCAAGCTTGGTTTCTGGACTTCCTCGCTCCTCGTTGTCAAGGTCAAAATTTCCACTTCGAAACCTGGAAAACCACCGGTAAACAGTTCGTTCATTCGCCGTTCCCTCCCCGAACGCCGTGTTAATGTTCATACACGCCTCAGCAGCGCTATGACCGAGCTTAAATTCATAACGAAAAATAATAGGTAATTTCCGTTGAGTTCATAATTTGAGTTTTATTTTTTTCTCAGAGGATCGTCCTCACAACACAGTACGCAAGTTACTGATTATATAATAGGAATAAAAGAGCTTTAATTCTATATGAATAACAATGATGTTTGTTAATAGTGAAATAAAAAAGGGAAAGGAATAAATCGCAAAGTAAACAAAACTGACATTTCATACGGTACAGCCTGATAGTTGCCTAAATATTCCAAGTTCTAGATTGTTAGTATTTCATACCCCCCAAAACACTCAGTGATCCCCCTCTCGAAATTATTTCATATATACCCCCCTTAAGTAACTTATTCGGACTACATAATATTAACCAGGCATAAAAAAAAAATCCTATTTTGAGTGCTCATAGAATACCGTAAAATAGTGCCACATTAGTACAGCGCGATGAAATTGCTACAAACCTATAGGTACTTGTTAATTGCTACAAACCTATAGGTACTTGTTAATTGCTACAAACCTATAGGTACTTGTTAATTGCTACAAACCTATAGGTACTTGTTAATTGCTACAAACCTATAGGTACTTGTTAATTGCTACAAACCTATAGGTACTTGTTAATTGCTACAAACCTATAGGTACTTGTTAATTGCTACAAACCTATAGGTACTTGTTAATTGCTACAAACCTATAGGTACTTGTTAATTGCTACAAACCTATAGGTACTTGTTAATTGCTACAAACCTATAGGTACTTGTTAATTGCTACAAACCTATAGGTACTTGTTAATTGCTACAAACCTATAGGTACTTGTTAATTGCTACAAACCTATAGGTACTTGTTAATTGCTACAAACCTATAGGTACTTGTTAATTGCTACAAACCTATAGGTACTGCTTAATTGCTACAAACCTATAGGTACTGCTTAATTGCTACAAACCTATAGGTACTTGTTAATTGCTACAAACCTATAGGTACTGCTTAATTGCTACAAACCTATAGGTACTGCTTAATTGCTACAAACCTATAGGTACTGCTTAATTGCTACAAACCTATAGGTACTGCTTAATTGCTACAAACCTATAGGTACTTGTTAATTGCTACAAACCTATAGGTACTTGTTAATTGTCTGAGTGTGAACAGACAAATATATAGGTATGACTGTTCACACTCTTTGAGCAGAGTTCGATCCTTTGGTATCAGTTAAATGAAAATATCCTAGCAGTATATATATATATATAGGTTTGTACCAGTTACTAATGCGACCCCATTTTACGGTATTTCTACAACATATCGATTTCAATAATTTGTTAAATTTAGATAAGTAATTACAATTTATCTGTAATATATTATTATCATCAGTACAACTTAAATAACAATATAATCTGATATATTCATTTTTTCCAGGTGAAAATATGCATCTCTACGCAACGATTTTACTTGCAATGGTCTACATTGCAATGGGAGACGATGTACTTCTGCAAAAGCGCGTGAGTGTACTAAAAAATAATAATTGTTAAGAAGTTATAATCAAGATATAAAATAAAATAAAACTATAGCCCGTTATGCTAGATGGAATAGTTCTAATCCCGCTTACAACTCGCTACTTTAAACTATAGCCCGTTATGCTAGATGGAATAGTTCTAATCCCGCTTACAACTCGCTACTTTAAACTATAGCCCGTTATGCTAGATGGAATAGTTCTAATCCCGCTTACAACTCGCTACTTTAAACTATAGCCCGTTATGCTAGATGGAATAGTTCTAATCCCGCTTACAACTCGCTCCTTTAAACTCAATAAAAACTGATTATGTCTCGTTTAGGACTAGGGAAGGCTATGAGAGGTCAGGCAAGGGAGATAGTGTTTAATATTTAGCAATACATAGCCAAAGCTAAGGCTGAAAACAATTTAAGCTATAGCCTGTTCAAATAGATGGTTTAGTAGGAGGGAAAAGGGTGTGGCCTATATTCCCCGTGCAAGAAATTGGCGTTAAAAACTTCCTCTGTTATAAACTTATCACTAGGAGGTTTAAAACGTTTTTAGTTTTAACTTTGGCTAAGTATTGATAAATATTAGACACTATTTCCTTTGTCTGACCTCTCAAAGCCTTCCCTAGTCTTAAACGAGACGTAATCAGTTTTTATCATTTTTACGTATCGTGTTGTTTCTTGAAATGAAGTTTGCAAATGGTGGATCCGTCGGGAGTATGTCCATCAAAATTTCGCGCATGCGGAATTGAACTTTCTATCTGAAGAGGCTATAAAATATTTTTTTATTTTTATTTTTATTTGTCAGAAAAATTTACTCTCTCCTGGGAATTGAACCCAGAAATTCGGTTTTACAGTCGTATGCCTCGCCAATTAGGAAAACGGTTTTCATATTACAGAACAGCAAGTTAATTAAGGCTTTCCGAGTTAATTTTTGTACAAAAACAACAGATTTAAACCTCTTCAGAAGCGTTGCATATCGTCTTCTGTATTATACAGTTGCAATTATAAATTATTTTTGGTTTAGACAAATGTTATAAGTAATATATCAAGAGAATAAGAAGAAGATCAACAAAAAAAAAAGTTTGCCCAAATATATTGGGTTACTAAACAAAAAGCATACTTATCAATCTTTAGAAAATTCATTTAGGTTGGGTAAAAGGATGTTTTCAATAATTGAAATATCAGATAAATTAAACGTTGATGAAATGTTAAATTTATACAATTATGTTTGCAGATTGAACGTAAATTTGGTGAAATGAATTGTGAACGATTGCTAAGCAGCTGTTTAGCTTCCGTATATGTGGTAGTTCAGTATCCTCCAGTGACTAAATGAAAATAAATTTCGAGAGGATAGATAATTTGTTAGAGTTCAGGCCTTGGGCGTATATAAGGGCAGCCCCCTCAGCCCCCCCCCCCCCGAAATTTTGATTTGATTAAATTAAATAAGATCATTTAGTTCATAAAAAATATTCTATTTTGAGTGTAATAGCGTTTTTGTTGGCTAAAACTCTTCCAAGATCTCACCGGAAATGGTCTTAGCCCCCCTCCCCGAAATTTTTCGAGCCCCCTCCGAAATTATTTCCATATATACGCCCATGGTTCAGACCTAGGTTTTGTAGGAAGTCACAAGTCAATCTTGGGATTGCGCCTCTTGCTCCATAATAGAAGTTTTGAACTTTGTACTCTTCCGAATGTTTCCTGCTAGAATTGGAAACACTTACGGGTATACGGCTAATTTTTCTTTGTCCTGTCAATTTTTCTAATGTCTTCCGCCTGCAGGGGATCATTCGTCTCGTATCTCACTGTTCGATGAATGGCGAAGCCGCCTTGGAGGTTTCATTAAAGGCAATGATATCGACCCACCTTGGTGAGCTGTTGTCATCGACGCCATAAACCTCTTAATAAGGCATCTAAAATGTTTTCCATGTTTGAGATATATGATCGTGATTTTACGTTATGATGTTCCTTTGTGACCAGGAGTATATTATTTGGGTCCATTTGAGGCATTTGGGTTTTTAATTAATTTCAAGAAGAACCAACCCAAGAATATTGTATCTTCCTACTGTTGAAAAATATCCCTTTGAAGGAATCCGAAATAGAATTTTAAGTATTTCATTTGTATAAAGAAAATAAGAGGAAACTAAAGATGAAGGAAAGTGTAGTCTTTAAAGCTATATAAAAGGGATGAAAGAAAGATTTGATGGATTTAGAAACAATAGTCAAAGAAAAGAAGAACAATGATCGTGTGTGGAAAAGGACTGAAAGATTAAACCTCTCCTCCCCCCCCCCCCGTAAAGAAAAAGAGTTACAAAAAAGAACCTTTTTTCCCACCTTGTCGGTATTGTAAATGTCTCGCCTCTGATGAGTATTTAGCTCCGTTCTCCTTTAGATATTTGCTCAATCTCCCTAATTACTGTGAGTGTCCTTTCACTGGGTGTTTCACTCCAATCCTATTTTACACTCTCTTTCTTCGATACCAACTCGAAGGGGGGAAACCTAAGCGCATTTCACAGCAATCCAATCGCCTCTATAAAAAAACAAAAACAAACTCATTTACATTTTTTTCGCCCAGCAGATACAAGTCTAAAAGTCCGTAAAGCAGGAGCTGCATAACTAAGCACTTTCCTCAGAATTTAGGTAGTGTGGGCTGCATTACTGAATAATTTGCTTAAAATAACCTATATAAATGAAACAAAAACATGAATGGTTCATGTACATGTTTGCTTCATTACCTTCCAGAGGTTTGTGTAAGCCTGGTACTACTCTGCTTTATAAATACAAAGAAACTTCACATTTTCGTATACTGATCTTGATGAATAATAAAATAAAGGGGATACAGTAATTACGCAGGAACAGGATACAGAGCTCCTACTGGTAGAAATCAGAACTCTACGACCCACATAGTAATATAAAAACAGGGCCGCTCCTAGTAGGAGCTTTTCCAGCCTACGTTTGGCGGGAGAATTAAATTCAGGCATAGTATAAAGTAATCCCCCCCCCCTTCCTATGGATCGATTTAGTTAATTTTCATAACACTTCTTTTTTATTAGATACCCAGGATGTATACAGAGTTTCGTTACAATAAAACAGAAATTACGATCGGTATGAGGAAATTAGTAATGTTTGTCTGGAGTAACACACCCCCCCCCCCCTCCTTATAGTTAACCGATTTAGTTTATTTTTACATTTTTTTCACTTTAGATGACCACAACAGTTACAGAGTTTCGCTGAAATATAAAGAAAATTACGACTGGTATTGGCAAATAACTACTTTGGCTCCGGAGTACCCCCCCCCCAGATAAACAGACTTTGCAGGTTAACGAACTCGTTCAATCGTTTGCTGGGGTAATACTACATACCAAGGTTCGAGGCGAAAAAACAAAACCTCTGCATGTATAGTGTTAATGAGCATATATATATATATATATATATATATATATTATAACTGGGCTCATTTTCGGTGTCTGCTAGGTAGGATCGATAAAGAGTTGAAGAATTTATTCAAAAATTCTGTCAACCTCAATAGCTACTTTCCTTCGGAGGAACTTGGTAAAAGTCCGACTTGCAGGAACTGCGCCATCTTAGTGCTTTTCCATAACTTTGTTATATCTAGAATCATTTGGGAAGCTTGGGGAAAAAACTGTTAATATTTTTATATTTTATAGTGACCCGATCTTTTTTAAACAAATCAATAGAAGAGAATTAACATAGTCAATTCAATTTATTTTATTGAAGCTCTAAATGTTTCACACCTTAAGTGCCTCTTCAAGGGACTAAACAACTAGAAATACAGCCTAATTGTATTAAGGCAAACCTTCCCGTGCAATGGCCACGTCAAAAATGAGGTTACTACTGCTTATAGCGTCAATCAGCTGTGTAAAATCGATAGACTCCAAAAAAATAAAATCGATCATATTTTGGACTAATCTTTTTCTGCATGATCGATCTTTGTTTTTTCTGAATCTATCGATATTACACAGCTGACTACAGCAGTCGTTGCCTTGCTAAGGAACACAGGATGTGTTGAACTACGCTACTCCTAACCGAAGAAATTTAAATTGCATGCTTTCAAAACTGAATATGCGGATGTTGAGCAACAAATTAAAATTTAACATTAAGAAAACATTTTACATTAATTTCTCAAGGGGCGACGGGAGTAATCGCCATCTAAAAGTAGGGATAGGAGATGAGAAACTACAAAAAGTAGAAAGTTGTAAGTTCTTGGGAGTTATTTTGGACGAGCACCTTAGTTGGTTACCTCAAATTAAAGCCGTAAAATCAAAAACCAACAAAGCCGTCTATATGCTCAAACAAGTAAAAACTGTTTTGAAAACTTCCGACCTACTAAACGCATATCATGGCCTTTTTGAATCCCAATTATACGGAATTAGCTTATGGGGAAATTCCAAAAAGGCGAAAGAAGTCCTAAAAATACACAAAAAAAAAAAAACGATTGGGACCATTGAGTTAGTAGATAGTGGAGGGAGTGTTATCTATCTTCCAATGCTAAAAAAGTGTAGGTCTGAAATCGGCCATGCCAGTGTGACCAAAGTACCAGTAGTGACGCGCGAAAATTTGAATCTGAATATGATCGTAAACAAACAATGAATTTGAACGAACATATATCGCATATTCTTATTGATTTATATTTATACATGTATATATATGTCAATTTATACGAATACGACACATAAATTCGTTTAATTTCATTGTTTGTTTACAATAATATTCAAAAATTCACCTTTTCGCGCGCTTTTTGTCACACTGGCATGGCCGATTTTAGGCTTCAACTTTTTCCGTTTAGACTCCCTCCCCTCCCTTCTAACTCAATGATTGGGACAATATTGAGCCTTAGGAGGAAAACGTCCTGTAAAAATCATTTTACAAGATTAAAAATTTTAACAGTGCCAGCCCTATACATTTTATTTATTCATTTATTTATTCATTCATTTCGAGAGCTTCGCAACAAGGGTGATCTGCTCTATTGAATAATAAAGAATAAAAACAATAAAAATGAAAAAAAAGGGGGATAAATGATAATAATAAATACAATGAAGTAATTGGTTTTGAATTAATTGGTCATGATCTCAAATTAAATAGAATCCGATGATAGGTGATAACATAGGGCTTTGATTATAATAATAATTGGTCTAATAATATGGTGACCAGCCGAAAAAATAAAATAAAATAAAATAAATAATAAAAAGAAAAGCAAGAATAAATAAATAAAATAAATAAAAATAAATAAATAAAGGAATAAGGAACATAAATTAAAATAATAATGACAATAAATAAAATATATAAAGGAATGAATAGGTTGACAATTATTGTAAGATCAGAAATTTTGTAGGGAATTAAGATCGTGGGTCATTTGTAATATTACTATATTTTATTGTATGTATTCGTGGTCATTAAGTATGTCAGTATGGTATCAATATATGGGCTCTTTTCTGCTAACAGCTCGCTAAGGTCATGAGGTGCCTGTAGGTTGTCTCTTTTCATGCAGTCTGTTAGTAGGTGTTTCACTGTTAAAGGAACGTTGCACGTATCGCATCTAGGCTTGTATTCTTTCGTAAATAGGTGTGAGTGAGTGAGGCGTGTATGTCCGATTCTCAGTCTTGTTAGTACAACTTCGTCACGTCTTGTTCTCAGTTTGTTTGACGTATAAGGTCGTATATTAATACATTTTAAGAGTATTAAATATTATTAAAAAACACCTCCCATTGTATAGGAATCATGGGGATATTCACTCATGTGCCACAAGGCAACGTAACCTAATAGCACTGGGCAAGCACAGTACATTTCTTAAAAACGGGCTTGCGTACATGGGAGCAACTTTATACAACTAATTACCTCAGGAATTGAAGGAGGAGGAGGATAAGAAGTTATTTTCAAAAAAATGTAAGAATTACTTGTCAAAACATGCTTTTTATTCAGTTAAAGAATTTTTTTCCACCAAATAACTCCTTGCACATTCATTGCTCTAGATACCGCCATCATTTTGTTATTTGTTTTAGGTAATATATTGTTTTGCAATGGTTTATTGTACAATAGTTTTACGTAATATATTGTTTTGCAATGGTTTATTGTACAATTGTTTTACGTAATATATTGTTTTGCAATGGTTTATTGTACAATTGTTTTACGTAATATATTGTTTTGCAATGGTTTATTGTACAATTGTTTTACGTAATATATTGTTTTGCAATGGTTTATTGTACAATTGTTTTATTGAGACATTTTATTTTATTTTTTGTTAAATGTGTTGACGTTCCTATTTCCACTTTCTGTGGGTTAACGGAAATGAAGATTTATTTATTTAACGGCCAAAGCAGAAATATAAACTGAAGCACAGAGGTTGGAGAGCGCAAGATGCCATATTGTTAGGGGATCGGATCTAACTCAACAGGTTGGGTGAGTTCGTGCTACCGTCCCTACTTGCGTGATAATATAATAATTTATACATAAATAAAGAATGTAATAATTATAACGTACGTAAATAACTTAAATGAAAACTGAATGACGGTCGTGAGAAACGGCTATTGAAGATACAGAATTTATTTTTCTAATTACAGCTGGTAGAAATGACGAAAATATACATAAAACCCTGAAGATCCACAAATAGATTGGTACAGTAAAAAAAAGTCCGTCACGACGGAGCTGCATACCTAAGCACTTTCCTCAGAATTTGGGTAGTGTAGACTGCTTTCCAGAACAATTTGCTTAAAATATCCTATATAAATAAAATAAAAACGTGAATAGATCTCTTTTAAATTTGTAATGAGTGACTGATCAATTAATAATTTGCTTCCAGAGTTATGTTTACACATGGTACCTACTACACTACGTAATAAATACAAAAAACCTCATATTATCGTATTTTGATCTAACGCAGGAACAGGATACAGTCACTCTAGTGGTAGAAAGCGCTCCTTGCGGCGGCTTTGTGAACCTACGTCTGACGGGCTTTTCTATTGAAATAATATTACAAATTAAACCCCCGCTTTCCGATTGACCGATTCAGCTCATTTTTGCAACACTTCTTTCCCATGAGGTACCCACGACGTAGACCGAGTTTCGTTACAATACAGCAGAAATTACGACCGGTATGAGTATATTAGGAATTTGGGTCCGGAGTAAACCCCCCCCCCTTCGAATGAAACGATTTAGTTTATTTTTACAACACATATTTACCTGTAGATTACCACTACGAATACCGAGTTTCGTCGAAATATACCAGAAATCACGGCTGGTAGTGGCGAATTGGTATTGTGGGTCCGGAGTAAACCCCCCCTCCTAATGAACCGATTTAGTTCATTTTTATATCTCACTTTTCTCTCTATATCACCAATACGAATACCAAGTTTCGTTGAAATATAACGGCTGACATAGTCAAATTAGTGTTTTGGGTTCGGGGTAAACCCCCCCTTCCGGTAGACTGACTTTGGTTGTTAACGAACTCGTTCAATCGTTTGCTAATTGAATGCTATATACCAAGTTTCGTGACGAAAAAACAAAAACTCTGGCCGCTATCGTGTTAACAGACACATATATATATGTGTTGTTCATTCGGCATCTGTCTCCAGCGGTCTTGCTCCTCCTAACACCGCTGGAGACAGATGCCGAATAAACAACACATTTAATTCCCAGCGAAGTAACTTGAAAAACAACATATATATATATATATATATATATATATATATATATATATATATATGCATATATATATATATATATATAAATTTTAACGGGGGTCATTTTCGGTGTCTACTAGGTAGGATCGATAAAGATTTGAAGAAATTTTTCAAAACTTTCGTCGTGAGTCCAACCTCAATAGCTACTTTCCTTCGGATGAAAGTGCTAAAATAAATCCAACTCGTAGGAACTGCCTCGTCTTAGCACATTTTCGGTCTTATCTCTAATGCAATTAGAGACACACACACAATTCATGCATTCATAATGATCAAATCTTATAGTGGATTCGAAATGTGTGTTTCTATGTCATGTGTCAAAGGCACCTGTCAATGACAGGCAGTCATTTGGGGTGTAGGGAAAATTTTAAATATTTTAGTGTAAACAGGGTGTCTACTGCACGAAAATGTCACGAAATTGAAAATAGGGCTCGAAAATCACGAAAAAGTCATGAATTTTGAAACCAAGTCACGAAATTTCAGCTCTTACCGGAGTATAACGTAATCCCGGTACTTCGGTGCATTCGTAATTGTCGTCGTTTTTGTATGCATTTACAAATCAATTATTCATTTTTTAAATACATGCAGACTTAAATAATGAAATTTTATACACCGGGCCAATTTTAACCCAATAGTTAAAGCTTTTTCATTTTGATTGAAATTATTTTCTTTTTAATGAGCATGAAATTTGCTTTTCAGATCATTAAAATGTCACGAAAAAGTCCCGAAATTGGCTTTCACAAAAGTAGTAGACACCCTGGTAAAATGATGGGTTTTAAGGCCCTCTGTACACCTAGTAGACCAGGGTAAATGTAGAAGATATTTTTCGTTGTTATAGGTTTTTTTTTTTTTTTACATGAAATGTTCTCAACAAAAAAAAATTTCAGGGTGGGGATGGAGCCCCCTCAGTCCCCCTTAAATTCGCCTTGCTGCAACATGCTTGTCTTCACTTGGGCATTCTATCAACACACATGCTCTCTATGGGTGCCTAGAATTTTACACAGTATAGTGATGGGCGATTCTGGAATATGAATCGATCTTTTGAATCGATTCGAATAGAAATAAAAAGATCGGATTCAAAAGATATGGATCGATTTCAAGATTACTTAGAATTACTTTCGAAATTCTTATTTCATTTTGATTCGAATCAATTCTCATTCGAAAATCGCCCATCGCTACTACGAATCTACCTAAATAAGTCGATTTGAATACTTGATAATATGAAAATATATCTGTAACCTAAAAGTAGAAATGTTTAATTATGTTATATTTTTCATCAAACATAATACATAATAAAACTACTACTGTTTCATCATATTGAAATATATGGGTATTATATGCGTATATGTTTATCAAAGAAGAAAAAAATAGAATAAAATAATAACAATAGACCAAAGTGGTTTTACAAATTACAGTTTGAAACCTTATTTTTATTATATTACCTTCTAGTTGGAGGAAGGGGAAGATATTGAGTGGTTGTATAATGTTATTGTTGTATTAAAAGTCTGTTATTGGACATAGGACACTGTTATGTAAATTTATTCTTCAGTTAAATAAATGAGAATTCATCAGACATCATATTGAGTAACAAAAGGTGAAATTAAGTATTTGAAATAAAAAAAAAAAAAAAAAAACATTTTATTTTATGTTATTCTAGATAGATCGATTCTTTAAAAGATCGGCCCTTATAGATCGATTCTTTAAAAAGATAGGCCTTTGAAGATCGATTAAAAAAATCGATATATCGTGTTAAAAAGATAGATTCAGATCGCCCATCTGTAAGACACCATCTCTGACCAACATTCTTTGTAGATTATCTTATTTGGCTTGGTAAAAATGCATTTGTCCAGAAGGTTCTTCTGGCCTTGCTGTACTGCGATATGAAACGGAGAAACCTACTTGCACAGAGGAACTTTGTTCGAATCCCTGCTTGGGGATATAATTTTGCTAAAGTTAATGAATTGATAATATCTTCATTCTTCATAAAAGTCTAACAACTAATGCTAATTTATTTTATGTTCTAGATGTTCTATCCTGGCGAAGCCGTGGAAACTTATGACCAAAAAGTGAAAAAGCCATTCTGTAATGCGTTCACAGGTAAACATTTGCTAGATGTGTTTAAGTGTCATTGTTTTTAGTTCCAGTATAATAAACAGGAAAAATAGACTCTGGATTAATTTGATTTTTATGATTGAGGGAATTCACTTGTCATATTTATGATTTTAAATCTCATTTCGACATGGATGGTTCATGAATTCATGGCCAAAATTGATTCTCTCAAGACTCCTCATTGAACACTTAAATGATAAAACAATACTTATCGAATGACTTCAGACAGCTATCCTGACTATTAAACAAATATTTCCTTACTGAAAAGACGGTGAAACATATTTCACATCTACTACTAAGGCGATTAGCTCCATGGGCGTATATAAGGGGGGGGGCTGAGGGGTTCCAGGCCCCCTCCCCGAAATTTTGATTTGATCGGTAAAAATTTCATAAAACCCTTAAAAATAAATTAAATAAGATCATTTAGTTCATAAAAAATATTCTATTTTGGGCGTAATAGCGTTTTAGTTGACTAAAACTCTTCCAAGATCTAAATTGTTAGTATTCTATACACCGGAAATGGTCTCAGCCCCCCTACCCCCAAAATTTTCCCAGCCCCCTCCGAAATTATTTTCTATTATCGCCCAGTTACAATTAATCAACTAACGTAGAACTCACAATTTTTTTTAAAAAATTTTATGAATGACACTTTTAAAACAATGGAAGAATTGCAAAATAATAAACACTAAACAAAACAATGGTGATTAACAAAATAGAAAGGAATATGAGAAATAACATTAAATTAAAACAAGTAAATTATCAATTTTTGTTTGACTTGTATTGGTTATTTGCTTCTTTGGAAAAAAAGAAAATAAAAAATGAATAATTAAAAGATTTTTACTTATATCTAAAAAGCCATGAAAACTGAATCAAGAAATTTGAATCGACTCTATCATGGGAATAAAAAATAAAAAAAACATGGATAAATCTGAAAACTTGTGTGACGATCTTGACGTTCCTTGGGGATTATTGAAAAATTCCATGATAGTTATGGGTTTCCTGGGAAATTATGACAATCCATCAGGGTTTTGAAACTTGCATCTTTTCGTTTCTTTGTCAAAATCAAGGAAAATTTGGTTGTTGGGATATCCAATAAAAATTCAGGAAACTAGAGTTTCAAATAAGGGACAAACTCATAAAATAAGGAACACAACGTTTTTTGATTGATTTCCAACAAATTAATTCTCATACAACTTATGAAGCTCGACAATTAATGAGCAAGTTGAGAATTTTTGTGTCAAAGGACAATGTAAGTTACAAGTTGTAACTTACATTGTCCTTTGACACAAAAATTTTCAATTTGCTCATTAATTGTTGTAAGTTACAAGAAATGTCATCTTTACATTTACAGGCTGTGGTAAGAAGAGGTCAGCAGGAGACTCTATGGCGACGCTAGTGGATCTCAACTCAGAACCAGCAGTAGAAGAACTTAGCCGTCAAATCTTGTCAGAAGCAAAACTCTGGGAAGCCATTCAAGAAGCAAGGCTGGAACTCAACAATAGGAAACAACAGCAGGTAATGAAGCAGTATTACATGAGCTGTCACAATCAATTTCCAACAGTACTGTAAGCATGTTATCAAAATCTTTCGCTGCTATTCAATGCTCAATATTTAATAGAGAAGAAGTCCGACGTGCAGTAACTGCCTCATCTTAGCATGGTTTCGCACATATTACTAGTTTTAGTAAAGGAAAGAAGCAGTTATTGGTGGATTTTCATCTTTTGTGAAAAATACAAAATGAAATCTCGAAGAGAATGCAATTTAAGGCACCATAACAGGAAACTGGTAGTACCATAAGTGGAAATGATTCCCTCGCCTTCTCAAAGCTCGCTCCAGGAAAGCACTATTAAAAATACATTTCTCATTTTCTTACCTTGTGAACATTGGATGTATTTTATCCTTAAAGAAAATTTAATGCTTATTTCAAAAATGTAATGAAATTCTGAAAAACATTTGCACAATCAGAGAAAATTTGAGTTGTACTACAAAAACCATGTTTTTTTTTTCTAAAGAACCTTTAGAACGGCATATGTCTGGAATGGAGTGAGATAGAAATGTGTGGTTGATGGTGTTGAATTACATTTTTTGTGCAGTTTCTCCCCATAGAGTATTGTTATTAACTTGTGATGCACCCTGTATATTTTGTTATATACAGCGTTTCAATAAGCCCATTTCTACAGGATAATTGAAATGGTGGTACTTACGTATTAGCGTCAAAGCAGGTTAAAGAGGCGGGTCTCGTTCAGAGATCTGGATCATGGATAACGCATTTCTATTGGTCAATCACTATCAGAGATATCATCATTTATTGTGTTTATAGTAACCATCTTGTTCCCTTTGTCTTTTTAACGCAATTCATTTGTGCTTTATTTACCCACGCAATTGTTGTTGTTGTTTTTTTTTTTTTGTTACGCGATTTCAGTTTCTGTGCGAGATAGCGACATCAGAATAGCTAGGATGAAAGCTACTGTTTCGAAGCGATACTAAATTGTTTATCCAGCGAAAAACCATCCTTGATCTATATTATCAACGAGTTGGATTGACTAGAGTTTTGATATAACCTTGAGCGAGCGTAGCGAGCGGAAACGCATAGCAATTATATATATTAATATAAGTGCTACGCGTTTTCGCTAGCTAAAGGTAATATCATAACTCTAGTTAACTCAAATCCTTGATAATCCCGTCGCCATATTGGCAAAAACTGATTTGACTCCTTGATCCAGCTCTCTGATCCGGTGTAGATCCAGTTCTCTGAGACCCGACTCTTTAACCTGCTTTGACGCTAATAAGTAAGTACCGAAATGGTATTCCTGGAGAGGTTAACTTCATTAAGTGCTACCAAACCTAAAGAATAGAATATTGCTTAAATTAGGTTAACACCTGGACTGGCACTGTTTTGAGGGTTTTCTGATGTTGAATAATTAGCAATATGAGTCGAGTAGGAGATCTGGTGTCCGAGGTAATAACACACATAGGCTATGGGCATCCCAAAGAATAGTACAAACTATGAGTTTGGTAGTTGCAGAGATGGGCATAATTTTATTTATAAATAAAAATACGAATTTATTCGTACTTCATATATTTGTGATTACGAATATAAATAAATTCGTACTTCATATATTTGTGAATACAAATATAAATAAATTCGTATTCATAAGTGTGAATACGAATTTATTTTTATTCACATATATTAAATATAAAAATACAAATAAAATTTTATTCGCAAATTTTTCGAATACAAATAAATTCACAGAAAAAATTGTAAATAATCACAAAAAATGTGAATATTTACAAAAAATCAAGTGATTAAAAAAAAAATCACATTAAAATATACGAATACAAATTTATTCACATTATAATTTGTAAATAAAAATTTATTCACAATAAAATTCGCAAATAAATCATGAATTTATTCGTATTAAGATGATATTACGAGAGTTATTGAAGGTGATTTTTTAAGGCGTTTAACGTCTAGGTTATTAGCACCTAGAGTTTTTGTTTACCCCGAGTCCGCCGCAGGACCACCAGCCATGCTGCAGGGACACAGTTTGTCATCTGTAACTCCATCAAAAAAAAAGAAAAAAAAAATCACCTTGAATAACTTTCGTAATATCATCTTAATACGAATAAATTCATAATTTATTTGCGAGTTTTATTGTGAATAAATTTTTATTCATAAATTATAGTGTGAAGAAATTTGTATTCACAAATTATAATGTGAATAAATTTTTATTCGTATATTTTAATGTGATTTTTTTTTGTAATCACTTGATTTTTGTAAATATTCACATTTTTTGTGATTATTTAAAAATTTTTCTGTGAATTTATTTTTATTCACAGAATAATTTGCGAATAAAATTTTATTTGTATTTTTTTATTTAATATATGTGAATAAAAATAAATTTGTATTCACACTTATGAATACGAATTTATTTATATTCGTATTCACAAAAATATGAAGTACAAATAAATTCGTATTTTTATTTATAAATAAACTTATACCCACCTCTGCTACAGAAGCATCCAGTCGAATAATAGGGAAATGTGTTAAAATTGCTATCCGGCCCATTAAAGCATTTAAATATTATCTGTTATCCTTAGTCTTATAAATACTAAATATTTAAATCTTCTGTTTCAGGAGGAGCAACAATACCAAATGCACCCAATGCCCTTACCACTCCATAAGAGGTCACAATACTATTACACATAAACCATGTAATTAAATAAAAAGTGTAATTAATCTTAATATAGTAAATATATTATTTTAATAAATGAAGTTTTTTTTTAACCACTTTCATTAAGTTTACCCTCTAAATTTGTTGCTTTATTTTAATGTAGCAAACCATAATTTCAAGATATAAAAATATAAAGAGAAGTTTCCAATTAAGGAAATTTTTATTTTGTTCACATTGTGACATTATGTTAAACAATTTGACTTAATATATCAAATAAAGAATATTACAGGATATTGTCATTGTTTATGTCCCCTCACAATACACTTCAGTGCTCTACACAAATGTGAAGGTTAAGAAACTATATTAATCCTGATTAATTCAAATCCTTAACTGTCATGGTTTGTCTAGACTGGCAACGATGTCTAGACTAGAAACTATGTTAATCCTGATTAATTCAAATCCTTAACTGTCATGGTTTGTCTAGACTGGCTTTATGAATGCTAAAAAAGAAAAGGCGTCAGCCCTATCCTGGCTAAAAAAGAGTAGTACACAGTAGGAAGCCCGTCCCGAAAATCATTGTCTTGCATAAGTGGATGTTAAAACTAATACCTCACTTTCACTTAATGCCTCTACTATGTTGCACTAGTATTTCTAAAGTGACACAACTCAAAATAAAACCCAACTGAAAATGTGTCACTCTTGCCTATGTAGGGGCAGTGATGTAAAATACTCGGGTATTTATTCTTCAGGGTAAATACCCGGGTATTTGACTTCAAGGCTTCAACATGTCTGCAGCAAGATGTACTTTTCCAACACCAAGCTGATTGCATTTCTCCCATTTAGTTAGCACAAGTGTTCCGTCAGTTTTTCGTAGAGAAGATTCTGGGATTTCTTGTTCAAGAGTTTTCTGTAGATTCTGAAATTTTTTATGAACTTTGTGGACCAAAGGGCCATTTAACTGAATGTCAGTGATAAGTTCAACAATTGGATCAAGGATGTTAACTAGTTTGTCAAATCGGACCCAAAACACTCTGTTATCAAGAAGCTACCTTTTCATTTCTGGTGAGATTTCCTCTTACTGTAATGTTGTTATTACTGTAATGTTTTCATTTCTGGTGAGGTTTCCTCTTACTGTAATGTTGTTATTACTGTGTGAGCATAATTTCAAAAAATATTAACAAGGATCACAAACCACTTTTGAACGATTATAATAAACATTAAAAGCCTGTTAAGTGTTTCTTTTTTTCTAGCAGGTATAATTTTTTTAAATTTAAGTAAGTCCTTTCTAATTGAATAGGCTTTATAAAAACTTGTTTTAAATTAATTAACCTTCTCCAATGTAAAAGTAATCATGAAAAATCATAGATATACATTAAGATGTAAATACCCATAAATACCCGGGCCGACTTTTAACTTTCTTTAAAATAACACTGGGTAAATATTAATGTTTATTTAGTTTTTATGGTCAAATGGGTGAGGTTCAGTCCTTGTTTCTACCAAATAATATTCAAAGAAGTTGTATCAAGCTCAAAAACTGAAAATACCCACTTTTTGGGTATTTACCTTCCCTGTGGGTAAATGCCCATTTTATATTTACCTACCAACTGGGTATTTACCCGCCCCACATCACTGTGTAGGGGGCATGGCATTAAGACAGGAAGAGGGACAAAAGTGCCCACTGGTGTACAAGCTCTGAAGCTAGGTACGTACAGTTTTGATGGCTGATAAAGAAGTATTTACCAATGTCTTTCATAGCCATAACTGAAAAGCACCGATTTTTGGGAGTGATATATTCTAAAGTGATATCACACTTTAGAAATACCAGTGTGATATCATACATTTATAATTAATGTGCTTTTTAAGAGCAGATGAGATTTACACTTTGTTATCACAAGCTGTGTCCATGTGTTAAACAAATCTCTATTTAAACAAAAATGTATATAATTTCATTATTCCCTTAACTTATGACATCAACCATTTACAATCTTGAAGATTGGCCTATTACCTGCCCATTGGCAACACTGTAAGAGGAAAATCACTAATAAATGACCAGGAACGTTCATCTCAGCACCTCCAAAAGATGAGGGGCTAAGATTGTATCAGTACATCTGCTCCATACTGGCAAAACTATACCTTTAGAGAAGAACTTTTTTTAAAAAGTATAAAAATCCTTACATTTTTTTTTTTTTTTTTTAATATTTTAGGGGCATTCAATAAAGTAGGTTTTCAACGTACTTGGTTAACATTTAGAAGCTCTTCAAAGTATATTAACGAGAATTTCAATCAAAAGATCTTAACTAAAACGAGTTTTTGAACATTTAAGATATATTTCTCTTGGAATAAAAAGGACCCATTGTCTCGTTCCTCCCTTTTAGCCTATATGTTTTTGCTGAATTGTCTTTATTTCATACCCGTAATTTCGGGGAGTATTCTTGGTAATACACTTATTAAATCACACTTTTACTGTTCGCAATAATGAAAGTAGTACTATCAGGTACCATAAGTAATGTCGGTTTTTAATATTCTCTCTGTTTATGTTCCCTCCTTTTCAATTTATTTTTGTTTCTTATAGCATTAAATAAACTTCTATTTATCATGTTTTGGTTGGTGAAACTTATTTATTGTGCTGAAATTTCATTTGAAATGGATCTCCCAAGACACCACTAACTCCGTGTTCTGCTTCGGGAATTCGATAAAAAAGAAAATGCTGCTTCAACTCGTGGAAAATTGCAGTCCAAAACTTAATGTTTTCTTCACCGTTTATGTGGAACCTACAAAAAAACCTAAATCAGTAGAATAGGAAGTGGGTTTACACCGGAATCAAATTATTAATTTGGCCGTACCTACCTTAAACAAGAATTGGTAGATATAATGCCCAACTAATTAAGAATGTTTTGAAAAAAAAAAATGGTCCATTAGACGTTGGGATGTACTCCAGAACAAAATTAAATAAAAAAAAGAAGAGATAATTGACTCAGCTGTTCTTAACTAATGTCATCCCATAAGTAATGTCAGTTTTTAATATTCAGTCTGTTGATCTGCCCTCCTTATCAATTTATTTTTGGTTATTATGGGACCAAATACACTTCTATTTATCATGTTTTGGTTTGTGAAACTTATTTATTCTGTGCTGAAATTTCATTTGAAATGGATCCCCCAGCCACCATGTTATGTTGGGAATTCAATAAAGGAGAAAATGCAGCGTCAATGTATTGAAAAATTGTAGAAATATATGGTGAAAATGCCATTACTGAGCGACAAGTGCAGCGGTGGTTTGAACGATTTTAAGCGGTAATCCGCAAGCTTGAAGATGAGCCAGCATTGTAACAGTCTTTACAACCCTTTATATATACAGGGGTATACTACAGGGAGGTAGCAATCATAGTACCTCTCAAAAAATGGACTAATATTTTTTTTAAATCAAGTATTTCACAAATATATAAGTAACTAGGAAAAAAGATCTTCAGAGAAAAAAAAAGAACATATATTTCTTTTAATGATAAGAATAAGCAGAAAATAACAGTAGATGAATTCTTTTTTTCAATTTATTTATTTAAGTTCACCAATATATTTTACTTGTAAAAAAAAAAAATGATATTGTACATCTCTCAGATAAATAATAAAATAAAATTGTAATTTCTTTAACCTCTAAGATTTTTCACAAACACACAACCCCAATAAAATAGATTTTTAACAAAAACAAATATTTTAAATAAATAAAAACTCTGAACTGCATGGATTGATCATTTTGTGACGTGATCAACTCGTGTAAAAACTAATGAAAAAGCGATGGACTACATTTCGACTCGAATTAAAGCTTGGTGCATAGAGTTCGATGAACCTTTGCTTCTCACCAAACAAGACACTAGAAATATTTCATAATTCTTAATATACTACAATCAAAATTAAAATATTAAAGTAATCATCTGTAAACAATTGTACAAACTCTTGGTTTTATTTATTTTTTTCTTTGGATTTTTGTAATGGAATTGTTAATTTGAAAATCACATCCTTTGTGCTAAGTTTAATAACAATGAATGCTCATCCTCACTTTCTTTAGTCTCTCTTTTTTTTCTTTTTTTTTTTCTATTTCAGACAAAAATTTTTATAAAAGGCACAATGCTTCAGATGTTACAAATAAAATATAAACTACTTTATAAAACTCAGAAGAGGAGTTCAATGAAAGGCTGATAGAAATCAATTGATGGAAGATCAAAAGGAACATTTCTTTAAAATCCCAATAGGCTCATTACACTAATTACTAACAAATGATTTTTTCAATCATAAAATTAAATTCCTAAACATAGGAAAAATGCATATAAGTTTACAAAAATTAGAAAGATAACTTAAATTATGTGGAACAGTAATTGAAATGATTTTATTCTAATAAATCGTGTGATTAAACAAAATATATATAAAGTTTAGTTTTAAAAACTAATTTAATGGAATATTTATCATGTAAATGAAATTTACAACACTGATTTGAGCTTCATATCAGGTATCATTTCGAGTAATAATTTTATTCAACAAAATGACATTTTTTAAAACAGAGGAAATTCAATTGAATTTTTTGAAAATAACTATTACAATATTTATAAACGAAGAATTCTAACGATCGGGAACTTGATGACAGCACTTCACCAGCCGTAACGGATCTTCATTCTTTTTCTTCTCTAGTTCCATCTCTATAGTTTTTCTTCTCTTTTGTTTTTTGTTGTTTAAATTAATAAAGTAACAAATAAACTGGACTATTTCTACTACGATCTGAGGGACTTCTTCCCTCGAATAACAACCGGTCTATTCTTGATGAAGCCTTTCTTCCGCCTCGTAGTCTGCAACACAAAGGAATTATTCGAATAAATAAAGCAATCAATGCAATAAAATACTGTAAAATTATGCGAAAAATCCAAACCTTTTTTGATATGAAAGTATCCGTTCTCTTTATCTTCCTTAAAGACACAGGTATTCTAGGTCGGTTGAATTCATTCTCCTTTTTAACTCTGCACAAATGTATATCAAATAATTAATTAAGACTGTAAATTACTTTTTAAAACAATAATCAAAATAAAAAACAAAACAAATGCAATTAATTATGTCTTTAATAAATTAAAATAATTTGGAGATTGTCGGGGTTCACACATGAGAGTTATTAACTCTACATTTAAAAAAAAATATAAAAAATGAGGTATATTTCGACTTTCTCAATCTCATCGGACCGCAAGCAAGTCTCAACAAAATAATTTTTATTCAATTGAAGAACACTAATATACCTGTATATTCGAACAAGCCAATGTTCGGTGGTATAAGCTTCTTCTAGATAAGTGAGGTCAAAATTCTTATTTCCAATAACCACATTTCGCGTTCGGTCAAAACCAGGTGGGCTCCTGAAGTCCAGCTGCAAATTAAAAAAAATAATTCATGTAATAACCACTTGTGAATGATAGACTAGACGTTTAATACAAATTATTGTAAATCACTGACAACTTGAATAACAATTTAATCGAATAATCCACTGACTGAAATAATAAAATATTCCTATAAATGTGTTATATCTTTAGCCTTCCAGAGAGAGGATAGATAACCCTTTCCGGACTGGACTACACTCGGACTTGTCACTCCCTCAGACAGCCCAGCCTTCACCCCGTCTCTCTCCTCCGACGGGGCTGTATTGGCCCCTAAACACCCCGATTCTCTGCTCTACATTCCGTACTATTAAGCTATTCCTAACTCATTTGCCTTACCTCTCAAAGCCTTCCCTGGGCCTAAACGAGACATAATCAGTTTTTATTGAGTCCGTGTATTTGTCATATACGCCTTGCATTTGTCATATTGTGAAATTGCCTGTTGCTTAAAAATGTGGTCATTATTGTGTTCTTTATTGTTGTTATCAATTTATCATGAAAGAAATTGTCAATTTTAAATTGAAATTATTTTTGCTTCTTTGGTCTGTTGTTCTCTATTTCCAATTGGCCTAATTTTCGTTTAGAATACCTTTTTCCAGAATTCCAGAACTTTTGGTAATTCTTGTTATTTCATATTTACTATGTTTGATAAAATCATTTATGCCATCCGTGTCATCCACTCCCTTAATTTTAAAAGAGCTATTTTAATAAATTGACTATTATGTTAATTTTAAATTTTATTCAATGACCTTCTGCCTACAAATGAAATAATTGTTGAGATTTGCAACACAATTTATCTTAATAATTATTAAATATCAAATATTAAATAAACTCACTTGAAGATCTCCAAAACGATAATAGCTCAATTTATACATCAAGCAATTTAGAAGTGTCGGAGAGCCCTCAGCATCAACTCGGAATTCTCCTCGGTCAGTAAAAAAGTCACTTTCCTAGAAAAATAAAAACTTTTAATTGGAAACATACAAAAACATAAAATGGTTTTATTATGAAATTGTAAAAATCATACGAACCCGAATATCCTTTGGATGCTCGCCTTCAGCAATCCTAACCATCCACAAGAATTTATTTATATCATCTCCGGAATATCCTATCACACCTCCAAATATAACAAGGACATAGTCTACATCAAGGCTTTTCATGATCTTGTAAGCTTTGTCCTCAGTCGAAGACATCGCCTTTCCAACCTGTCAAATACAACTCACATCAATAAAAACACAGTTGAAATATAAAAATGAGGGAAATGAGAGATTTCCACTTATGTGTTTGGATAACCGATTATTGGCTTTTTTAGAAACCTAATTTTCAAGAATTCTATGCCCATGGTAAGAAGACTAGCTTCGACTGTCCTTGGACTGAAAATTATATGTAAAAAGCTGAAAGCTGATTATGGACAATCCTTCAAACAAAGTATCATAAAAAATATTTTATGAAGAAAAAAAAATTAAGTAAAAATAGATAAGGTGTAAATAAAGATTTAATTCTTTATGATTTTTTCATTGTTCATTAATTCTGTGTTATAATATAACTAATAACTAGAGCTTCCATGGTTTTGAGGGCCACTGAATTAGAATCCAATTTTATTTATTTTTTTTTTTTTTCGTTTTCTCGAAAACAGCATAAGATTTCGCCTTGAAAATACTTCCAATCAGTTCCTCCCAATTAATATATTAAAAATATACTTGGAAGCCTATTGAGAAAAAATCAAAAAGGCTATGATTTTTTCACAAGAATTTTGCCCCCCTAAAACAAGTTTCCCAGCCAGCTGATTTGGCTAGTTAACAAATTTCTCCTTTCAAGAAGAAGAAGTATGTTTGTAAATTTAATCAAAATTATACCATTTTTGCAGTAGAGTCCAAACAATATATTCATATATGCACAAATGTCAATATCGTTTTTTTTGTCACTTATAGTTTATGAAATATAAGCATTTATCATCATCATTCATTATCATAGGATCGGGAGGGAGGGAAGAAGCTGAAATTAAATGTAATATTGCAAAAGAAACATTATTTGTTGGTGTATTTTAACTATTAAACTGCTGTTATTAATGCTGATACTTTCTTTAGGAATAAGAAGTTTGTCTTATCTCTCAATAATGAAGCTGAGAAGTTAAACTATAAAATTCTGATCTAGTTAATATCTTACGAGAGCAATGTGGCTGTTGTTCCATGTATTATTATCTACTAATGTAGTCCTGTTTGCCATCCCTGCTATTTGATAACCGTAATCCCACCAACTCATTACACGAGCATCGCTATCAGTATTCTGAGACAACCAGTAGTAAGCTTCTCGGAAATCGTCCAGAATTTGTCTTGATCTGTTTAAAGAGAATGAAAAAGCAATTAATTTAAATCAATAAAAATTAGCGTATAAATTATAAATATGAGCATATGAATTAAAGATAAAACTATCCACATTAACCTATTTTTAATAAGACTCACTACAAATTAAGGATATTTATTTTTCCTCACTAAATATATGGATAAATTGTGCTGAATTAGCTTATTTGGTGGAAAGATCAGAAGTTAAACAGCAGACATTTTTTTTATTCAAAAAGGAGAATAAAGCGCTGTGAAAAAATACCTATACAACCTATAAAAATACCAAAACACGGAACATCATTTTTTTTTAAATTCATTGTACTTTATTATCTTAACTAATATATTTAAAATTATATCTCGATCACTAATTATGAGAATAAAAAAAAAAATAAAAAAAAAAAAAAAAAAAACAATATCAATCCCCTAGTGCAATGGAATGTACAATATTTTTGGTTAGTCCATCTTTAACCAACACAAACAAACTGGATGGTTTACCCATGCGAGAACGTTCTACAAATGATTTTTGTGAAAAACACGCTGTGCCCAAATCTAAGGCACAAAAAGACATCGTTTGGCCCGCTACTTATTGATTGTCATTGCGAATGTTAATCTACTTGGAAATTGAATACGTTTGAATTCAATTGGGAAATTTGTGGTAATAATAATGGCCGAAAACTGTGTAGGGAGTCAGAGAAAGCTTATTGTGTGAGAAAGACAGGAGACGGGATTCGTTCTCATCCTTAGAACGTGCTATTAACTGGGAGAGAAGTGACACTGGTAGACACCAGGCGGGAATAACTCATCGAGTGATAATTGATTAGTTATCGACCACCAAGTGTTGAAAATTATTAAAGTACTAATATCGCTATTCAAAAATGGGGATTGGTGGTAGAAGGGTGAAAGTTGAGGGTTGTATGTATTTCTTAATGCCAAATCATAAAAACATTTTGTCCAAAAAATAAAAAAATAATTTTTGGGGTGGACCACCCTATCACTTAGGGGTATGAAAAATATTTTACACCCTACTCACAGTCCTACCTAATATACGCACAAAATTTCTTAAGCATCGCTCAGGCCGTTTCAGAGGAGTTTGGTCACAAACACTGTGACACGAGAATTTTATATATTAGATTAGACTGGAAATAGGATATATTATATTAGATTGGACTTAGGAAGCCAATTCTTGCACTAGATTTAGACCACTAACTCACTCAACATAAGAATCCTGAACAATACTGCGGCAGACAATGTTTTAAACATGAATAATACATATTTATAAAACTGGGAAAAGGGAGAGCGAAGAAGACGGAAACATAGTACTATACTTCCTTATTAAAAATATGAATATTTAGTGATCTTTTTCAATTTTCATGAGAATCAACACATCTGAGACTGGGGTAAATGTAAAAATCTAAACTATATTTTTTATAGAGTATTGTGGTCAACAAGGAAATGCTTTTAGGCATTTTTTTTCCCTTGCAATCCAAAATGAATTCATTACATTTTCTTGGATACAAAATGTGTATAAAACACAAATTACATACCCATCCTGAGAATAAGAGGCAAGCACAATACTTGGGCTGGAATATGCATTGCTAGTAACCCAAGAACAATGTATAGCGAACATGACTAGCATTGAGAGAGATCCAAACACTACAAAACTCCGGACGTGTGAACTAAGGCCTTCAGACTCCTTTATTTGTTCATGCTTCATTTTACGCAGTTTTCCAGCCTGAAAATTAGTGCATAATGTGAAATTTATTTAAATATACAGAGGTAGTGAAATATATTAACACTCGGGCATAAATCTTTGGATCTGGGTTCAAATCCAAGTTTTGTAAGTTAATTTTTCTAAACAATAAAGATTTGAATAACAAAAGATATAAAATAAAATTCATTTCCAATTTTCCTATAGCTAGTTCAAATAATACCAGGAGTTCAATAGCGCATGAGCGAAGATCAGCGGGAATATCTCCCTGCACTTTCCCTTGTGTTCTGCCATTTCCAAAGCCTTTTAATGATCAAACACTTCACGTGAATCACTATAAAAACTTATTATGTCTCGTTTAAGACTAGGGAACGCTTTGAGGTTAGATAAGGAAGATAGTGTTTAATATTTAACAATACTTAGCCAAAGCTAATTCTGAAAATGTTTTCAATTTCATAGTGTTAAGATTATGACTGAGAGAATTATTACCGCCAATTTTCTACCGGGAATATAAGCCACACCCTTTCCCTCCATCTAACCATCTATTTGAACAGGCAACATTATAGTCTAAATTGCTTTCAGCCTTAGCTTTGGCTAAGTATTGGTAAACATTAAACACTATCTCCCTTGCCTAACCTCTTAAAGCCTTCCGTAGTCCTAAACAAGACATATCAGTTTTTAAGGAGTTTCCCGTAGAGTGTTGTTCACTGAAATAGTAATGCAAATGGCGGACCCATCGGGAATAAATCCTGCAGAATTTTGCGCATGCTGTATTCCATTTAATTGAACGGGCTATAAATTCTCCCATCACTACACTAAAAGTAATTTTGAAATTGTAAATTAAAAAAGTAAATCCACCTTGTCATAGAGACTCCGAGAAGGAGAAGCTTCCTGCTCACTGTCGCTTTCATTTCCAGAGGGATTGTCCTCGTCTTTTAGGAAGATTTCGAGGACTCTAGAAAATGCTATGCCGCTGAGAATGCACACCACAGGAGTGAGGGTAAGCATCAAACGAACCATTACTCCGGCAAAATAAACTGCACTTATTGCATACAATACAACTGAGAACAAAAAAAGATTCAATTTAAATATTAGTTTTATACATTAAAAAAATAATACATGTAAATAAAATCAGTAAAATAAACTAAAATCTTACCAAAGACCCTCTCATCATTTATGTTTTTAATACAGTACCAAAGGCCAACAGGAAATGTGGAGACTAGGATGTGGAGATCGAAGAAAAATGAGAACCAGGTGGTAGGTTGATGCTCGGAAACAGATGCAATGATTGGAATGTGGATTTTCGCATAGCCAGTATCCCAAAGAGAGTAAAACCTGAAGGAAAATTATTCAAGGAGAAAATGCCATCTAGTAAATTTCACACTTAAAATATTAAAGAAAATTGAAAAATATCTATAATGAGCTAACACAAAATAAGTTATACTCAATAAATGATTTGGTCGACTCACCTTAGCTTATATAACGCAATATTTAAAAATATCACACTAGTATTTCTACAATGAAACAACTAAAAAAAAAACCTCAACTGAAAATGTGTCACTCTTGCCTATGTAGGGGGAATAGCATTAAGAAGGGTGATTAAGAAGCATTAAGGAGACATGAAGGGTGACACAAGTTCCCTCTGGTGTAGAAGCTCTGAAGCTGGGTACATATAGTTTTGGTGGTTGATAAAGAGGTATCTACCGTGTATTTCATAGTCATAACTGAAAAACACCGATTTTTGGGTTGTGTCACTTTAGAAATACTAATGCGATATAAGCATCAAATTAGATATTTTCTTCAAACTAAGTTCATCATGATATCGAGTACTAGCATACCTAAGGTTACATCATTTCAAGGTGACATTTGATCAAAAAAATGTATTGACAAATTAAAATCCAGTCTCATGTAATTTGACGTAACGTCTCCCGCCCAAAAAAAATCAAGCCAGGATTATAAAAGCTTTAGTAGTGCATAAAATCATGTTATTCTTTTTTTTAGAGTCCAAAATTTGGGCAAATTTGCTCTTAAAACTAGTAGAATGCGAGCAAAATTAAAGTCCATTAAAAGTAAAGAACTTAAAATGTAAAGTTATAATTAAAAAATATTTAAAATATATACTATAAACTCTATAAAATGAAAAAAAATGAAAAAAGAACAACTGTAATTTTCAAAATAAAAACTGGATACAGAAAGAAAAAACACATTATTAAAATAAATTAATTAAAGTGAGGCAGCCCAAATTAATGGGGTTGCTAAATCAGTCGTGGAATGCAAGATTTTGCTAAACTGGACATAATGCACACAAAACGGAAATGCACTCTCTCTGTTTCTCAACTTAAAAAATGTGTTATTACCTAAATAATGTGCAATAAAAAAAAAAATCAACCTCTTATTCATTTTATTGAACTTGTTTCATGAATAATTATGAAGACAGGCAGGAAGAATGATCGAACAAAACCAAGACGTACAAAAAATTGTAGAACAGTTATATCGTCGATACATATTCAAAGTGCTGTTGGAGTGATGAACGGCAAACTCTCAAAACTAAGTTCATTCAGTGAAAGGGGAGAGTAACCACTGTCAAAAAGTCGAATCTACCGCCTATTTGACTGTCCAAAAGCAATGTAATGAATAAAAGTTTTTTCACTCTGGTAAGTGGTGATTTTCACATTCGATACTTATCATTTGTATCGACAATACGTGGAAGGTTAAATAAGTCAGTATATAATTTTCTATTAATGACTTACAAAACTTTTTAAGAAATTATAACTTCACAGAAATGTATTTACTGAACTGTATTTGGGCTCAAATTATGGATACTTATGGAAGTTAAATGTAAGAAATGGAAAGAAATATCACTTTTAGAATAAAATAAAGAAGATTTAATATTTATAATAACTACTGAACAATCTTACCTTCCGCTCCATGGTGCAATAATCCCTGCATAAGTAAGGACTACTACACTGAGAAATACAACACCAGCAGCTCCAGTACTGGCAACGATAAAGAAATATTTGAATTCTGATTTTGATAGAATTGATTGAATGTGCTTCAGCGCCCCAACAGCCACAATTAGAGCAAAAACCCCTGGAACAATAATAAAGAATGATGGATTAGACAAATTCATGGGAATTTCGGGAATCGATGCAGGATGAAAAAAGTCCTTTGGCATATACCTCGTTTTTGCTTTGTTGCGGAAAAAATGCAAAAACTAAATGTAATTATGAAAAGGCATTCTTTCATAATTCCTATATAAAAATCATTAAAAGTAATCATTAAAAGTAATCATTAAAAGTCTTCCGCCCTCTCTACCCACCCATCCCCCCCCCCAAAAGCAGCAAAACATCTTGGTCGAAAAAATTAAATGACGCAATGTAAAGCTGCAAGTGCAACATAATTAAAAATAGCTACTTTCCTTCGGAGGGAAGTCCTAAAACGCAAAACAAAAAAAACTTTCAACTCTTAATAAAAATAAATTTTCAATTCTTAAAACATTTTAAATTTAATTTTAAACACTGGACACATACATAATTATGAAATAACAATTTCTTCTTCTAATTATAATTCTCAATAATCAATTAAAAATCTGTACAAAGATTTGGCCCCTTGCAGCAATAAAGGCATCACATCGCACATTGACAGATAGGATGGCATTCGAGCATTGCTCTGCTGTAATCTGTTCCCAGGCCCATCTGATGCGACAGATGAAGTGCTCCCTTGAGCCAATTGGCTCCCTGTAGACCAAATCTTTATGGTGTCCCCGGCAAAGACATCCAAGGGCATGCGGTCTGAAGATTGAGCCTGCCAAGATACCGGTCCAACTCGTCCTATCCAATGCCATGGATAGTTATTGTCCAATTAATTTAATAGTGGACTGGCCATCGTCAACTTGGAACCAGCTTCTTAATCTCTGTGACAAAAGGACTTCCTCCAAGAACGACAGTTTATAATCGAGGAATGTGTGGAAAGACTTGGGGTCCCAAAATGAGGACCTATTATTTCACACAACATCAGAGGCAAACTCACTCCTATATTTTTGGGGTTGGGGGAGGATTAACGAAGGTAGGGTGGAGTGGGTGGGGGATAAAACATATACTTTTAACAATTTTTATATATGCCTTATGAAAGATATCCTTTTCAATTTAATTTTAAAAAAGGTTCTGATGTAATTTTCAACAGGGCAATGTCAATCAGAGAAATAAGTGCTTAAATCTTCATAAGTGTTAGCTTTGTTCTTTTGAACGGGTTTTTGTCCCTGTTTACTTTGCTTATTAATGTTTTTGTTTTAAGAGCATTTAACAGGAACATGAGTATTTTAGTAAAACAACGTAAGAAAATGAGGAACAGTGTTGTAGTGTCTACAAGAGCGAATGTTATGGCAGAGGATGGAGTAATTTCCACTTAGGATACTGCACAGGCTCATTGATCTTCTTGAAAGGATTGGCTACAACTGCCACGAAGAGGTGTACGCCATCGACGATCATGGATCTTCTAGGTATGCAGATATAGTCGCCTTTTCACGGAACAGTAATTTGGCCTACGTTCTCGATCCGACAGTCCGATATGAAACGAACGATCCCGAGCAAGCGGAGTCAATTGACATGGAAAAGAAAGGGATCTACTCAAAGTGCATTGAATATCTCCAAGATAAATTCTTAGAGAAATATGGATCCAGAAAATTCCTTGTCAAGGGTCTGTGGTTCGGTGCAAGAGGTACAATTCCGAAAATGACCTGCACTATCTTACAAGAACTAGGAATCTTGCCGGAACACCTACCTGTTATAGCTGAGTCAATAATTATTGACTCGCTAGGCATAATGAGCCAACATATTTATGGTCACTAACGGACATCACTCCTTTTTTTTTTTTTTTTTTTATATATGCAACAAACTTCGTTCCTTAGACTACGCTGTCTCTTGTGTTTTTGTTGTGTTTTTTGTTGTTTTTTTTTGTTTTTTATTAGAAGAACAATTTGTATTTTTTGGCGCGTCTAATGCCCACAAACTTTTGGAAATAAACAGAACAAATAACAAGATCATGAAATAAATGAATGCCTCCAGGAATGATGAGCATGCTGTGTATCCAGCAACCCAATAAAGTTGGGCAGCCCACTTTATTATTTCATTAAATAAAGTTTTCTTCTTCTCTCCTTTACAGTAGAGATCTGAATGGAACCGTGCTAAGGTGAAGCAGATCCTGCGATTCGGGCTTTTTTCTATTAAGAATTAATTTTTCATTTGCATAAAGGCATTCTAGTTTGGTTACCATACCATGATGTAGTGTCTAGGGTTTTGTCTGATTAGAGATTGGTTTCTTATTATAAATCCTGACATTATCTTTTGTCAACACACTTAATTTTTGAATTTTTCTGTACCAGATTCATGGATAAACAAAGATTCTTATATTGATGAATCTTTTTAGTTTTTCTGTATTTAGCGTTTAAATAATTTAGATTAGTTTTAGAATTGGTCATTTATTTGGTTTTCTGATACAAAATCTTTAGACGTATCTTACATCTGCAATATTATGTAGGATCACAATTTGTTTGTTGTGAAAGGGCATTGGAAGTGCTTTCATCTAAAATCAGCAAAAGCTAAGCAGTCAACTTCAATATTTCTTCTACCTAACTTGATAGGTTGATCCACATTATTTTAAATTTTTTGTTTATGCCATTCTTGAAATAGCAACGGTGAAAGCCGGTCTCCCTGTCTAACTCCAGTTAGTATTTCAAAAGCTTCTGAAAGTTTCCCCATAAATTTTACTTTTAATCTTGAATTTGTTATTGCTTCCTTAATCAACACTTAAATTTTAACTTTCCATTTCCAAGATATCTTATTTTTGTAAGCTCTACTATAAAATTCAATAATTAAAAAAACAAAAGAAACAATCAATATGTTATGAATGTCAGGTTGTAAAGAAATACTCATAAACTCTTGTAACTGATAGAAAGACAATAGAACTATTGTTCCAATTAATTGGTTAATGAGTTACTTTATTATAAATTTATGACTTCGTTGATTGCTTCCTTTAACCATTTGACCTTCAAATCACGCGCATGAGCTTGGGTGTTCAAGTTCATACTTGAGTTAGACGCTAATGGGCATTATTTCGCTTCTCCTTTACATTATTGGATAATACATGGCTTATTTGTATTTGTATTTGAGGCATATTACAGAGAGTGTGTACATATTATAGAGAGAAATTTGTAGATTTGAATATATGAAATATAAATAAATCAATTTTAATGATTATACTGAATTTTACCTAATGCTGCCATATGTTCACTAGTCCTTATAGGCTGGAATCCGACAAACGGTATCTGCATACTTAGTAATAGGCCAAGAATGCAGAAGACCGTGTAACTAGTGAAGAGGCGACTCGAGTAACGGCCCATCAGGAGTAGAATAAAAACGTGTAAAGGAATTAAATTTATTATAAACACATATCCTCCCCATGCTGAGACCTGCAAACATTTATCATCACATTAATTTCGGAAGAAAACGATTATAAAGCAATTAATGTCATCTTTTTAAAGATCTTTACCATATAAAAATAAGATAATGCAGTCAAAGAAGCCCAAAAAACTGAGCCAGTTTTCACAGATTTCACCTAAAACAACAAATAAGTAAATAAAATAATCATTGTGGTAAAAAATTAATAATAATAATATTTATTTTAACAATTCTTTCTTGTGTAAGCAGAAGGTCAATGAATAAAAGTACAAATTAAAATAATAGTCAATTTATTAAAGTAGCTCCATATGTTTCAAATCCTAGGATGTCTCTTTAGAAGGATTAAAATTGAAAACTACATACAGCTTAATGGCGAACCTTCCACTACAATGAAGGACAGAATAGCCGGAGAAGAGACTAAATATAAAATGTATAAGATTAATTATAAGGACAGCAATGAATTAATATAGGAGAATCATCGCAGTTGTTTAAATAAAGAAAGAAATACATTTCTTTCCCAGCAATCCCAAAGGAAGCCATTGAACAAACTTTGAAGAGGCCAGGAATTGAAATAGTTCGCGTACAGTGTTTAAGAGCTGGCCTTCATGATCCCCAGTTATCACATGTACTCCATCATAGGAGACAGTTGTTTATTAATCCTCAAGGTGTTGAAAAGATATCTTCTTCATTAGTTACCAAATTAGCAGATAAGCCTTGGAAAATATTCTTTGACTCAGAAAAATCAGCTGTTTTATTTGCAAAGGTCATCATCATTTGGCTGCAGTATGTCCTGACGCTTATGAAAATCAGACAGAAAAGAACAAGGAACTCGTTAATACTGCTTTATTTCAGGCCTTTAAAAATGAAACTACTAATAACAAAAAAGCTTCCATTGGACATAAAAAACCACATGAAATTAAATCTACTTCTTGCAATAAAGAAGAGAACTCAACATGTTTTACTCCATTTTCTGTTCCAATCAACGAAAGACTCAAAATAAATGTCAAGATTTTCCTTCTTCTACAAGAAAGGAAAAGTCAGAGGAATATGAAATTGCAACTAAAGATGTACAGAAAGAACGCGGAAACATCGACAAATTCAAAAATCTTCAAGAGCTCGCAATCAAGAGGTAAAGCTGTAGCGAGAATACTCGGGCGTCGCCTCTGGCGTCAGACATTCTCCTGCGAGAATACTCAGGCGTCGCCTCTGAGGCACGGCATTCCCCAGTGAGTATATTCGGGCATCGCATCGAAAGGGTTATATATTATATTTATTAATTTATTGGACAAATAAGAAAACTTTTTATCTACGGATAATAAAAATTGTTTTTTTTTTTTTTTTAATTGAGTGACTAATTTTTCTCTGGATAATCAATTTTTATGCTTGGACTAAATATTTAAAACAGATGATAGTGGCTATGTAATTGATCTCCAGTAATGACATGGCCCTCGTAGCAGAAGGTTTGATATGCCTACGTTCCATTAGGCTTTATTAGTTTTTAAACCTCCTGAAGAGGAATCTGATGACCTGGAACATGTAGAGCCATTTTAATAAATTGTCAATTATGTTAATTTGGACTTTTATTCACAGAATTCTTGAGATTTTTGGTCGCTATTAATTACTAGCAATAATACACAAAGAAACAAAATTTAAGAAAACATAATACTTTGTCAATTTATTAATATTTGGAGAATGTAAAAACCTAACCTCATACAATATAAAATTAAAAAAAAAAATAGATAGGTCTTATCAAAAAAATAGATAGGTCTTATCAAGTAGAAATGCATGAATAAATTAGTATACCAACCCATAGATAATACGTTATCTGCAGGGCAAAAATAGCTATTCCTTCGTTATCATAACTTCCTGCTACCGATCTACTAATATAACCAGGTGCTATAGCAATGAAACAAGCAGCAAGAAGCCCAGCTCCAACATTCCATAATTCTTTTGTCAATAAATATGTTGCTATTGCAGTTAAACCACTAAAATAAAAATAATATTAATAGTTAACAATATAAGAATAAAATATGATTTTATAATGTAATAAAATATATATAGTAATTTATTAATAGTAATATTTGTGTTATAAGTCCTATTGAGTTTTTTTTTTTTTTAATTTATATTCAGACAGTTATGATATTAACAAATTGTAAATATTTTCAAGTCAGAATAGACGTGGCAACTTTCCTTTCTGTAAAACATCAGGAAAATAGATTATTACTTCATTCACTAACTAAAATGTATAGAGCTTCAGGATTCTCAACTCTATAGTAGACGTCATTAATAAATGTTAAGACTCGTAGGAACTGTGTCATCTTAAAGCTATTTCATCACGTTCCGATTGGAAAGCTCGGAATGAAAATGCCGATTTAATTTTATTTAAATTTTAATTCCCATTTATTATTGATGGTTAGTACCGTGTAGTTAGTGCGTCATTGATGGTTAGTACCGTGTAGTTAGTACGTCATTGATGGTTAGTACCGTGTAGTTAGTACGTCATTGATGGTTAGTACTGTGTAGTTAGTACGTCATTGATGGTTAGTACCGTATAGTTAGTACGTCATTGATGGAGGGTTGAAGTAAGGAAGAGATATGTGTTTAAATTTTACATTATTTTTTTTTTTTTTAACTAAAGGCTCAGGCACACAGGACGCGATCTGTACCTCGGCGGTCATCAATATCTGACTGAGGGAGGTGGGCGATCTAGTTGTATTACACAGTATTGCACCAGCCCCGTCACACAGAGGACAATCTGTCACTGCGAGCTAGTCTTTATGGCTTTTCCAGGAGATACAGATGTAAAAAATTGCAGATTTATTGCTCGATCAGTTTGGGTGAAGAAACTGAATTATTCATTGAAAATCGTATGTTTTGAGGTTATGTTGTTTTAATAAAAAAATACACAATTTCTTTCTAGTTCATATTATTCTAGCTAGTTGAATGTAAATTCTTTATTCAAATTAACAACAGTGTTGCTCACAAAGATATATGCACACATCCTATGTGATACCCCCTTATCTATCTGTTCTGCCCGCCACCATACAGATTGCTTCCTGTGTGCCAATAAGGTTATAAGGTTAAGGTATTTACATATTAACAGGGCATGTCAGTAATTTGTATATTTTTCCAGTGTTTCGGTTCAGATCGATAGGTCCAGTGCAGGATTTCAAAACCCGTTTTCTTTTTTTTTTTTCAATTATAATTTTTCAAGAAATAAATAAATGTGAGTAATTTGTACATTTCTCCGGTGTAGCAGTTAAGAAAAGCTTTAAAAAGATGCCACATTAATGAAGTATTAAGGAAGTTATTGCGTACAGACAAAAAAAAGTCCTTGCGAAATAATATATATGATATAATTAATAAGAATTTAAACAAAATATTTTGGTTCAGCGAGCAATCAATTTGTCAAGAGGCCAAGGTATTGATAAACTTACCATTTACATATCTGTACCCTGGAGGTAAACCATGTCCATTTTTTATTAAATTGACTTAACAACATGTTCTTAATGTGGATTTTTTGATCCATATAATGGTATAGGGAACTATGTGCTGTCCCCATAAATATCGAAGATAAGCCAGTGAAAATAAAATCATTTACATTTATTTTCCGTCCATGTCATGGACTTCGTGTTGTTTGCCTATGATCAATACTTCCGATGACCTACCAATGCCAATAACAATGTGAAAAAGTTTCTTGGAACTGTTTCTATAAGTAACAAAGAAACAAATTTTGGTAGTTTAAAGTTATGGAAAATTGGCTCTCCTGAACAATTAGAAATATGTGGCATGGTCTCCTTTACCTCCGGGGTACAGATAATAGTCATAACAGAAGCAACTTATATCCAATGGACCATTTGAGCAAAATATAGCTTTCTTTAAATAATAATAATAATCAACTCCCTTCTATACTTCAGTGCAAACAACACAAAATGAAAACAAACAATAAATAATCTTAAAAATAACACTAAAGCTGATTCTTCTTTTGTAATTTCACCCTCTTTGGGATCCAATGGACCAATCATTTCTTTGAGCGTTATTTTCTTTGATCTGAGTATTCCATCATTCTTTTTCATCTCAGTTTCCTCCCTTCTTCTGAGATGATAGAATTGGATTTTTGTGTACGTTATCTTATCATCTTCAATAATTAATTTAGATCTTCAATCGATTAGCGAATTTACTGAAATCTTTAATTATACTAAGCCTTTTTCATTTTCTTCCAGGTATGTTTTGTGAAGAAAGTCAATGATTTGTATGGATAACATTTCATTCTGAAAAGATAGGCAAAAAAGTGATACAACCTTCTTGCGTAGTATCTATATCGTGACAGTATACATATCATAGATTTGATTTTCTTCTAACTTATCATTTAATTCAGAAAATAGAACATTAGCAAAAATTATTATTACAAAATTATATGGGTGGTCAAATTTTTTCTTTTGTATTTTTCATATTAAACGATGAATACATATCACAAACCTATAATTCTTTAAAAATCGGGATATGATTTTTTAAAATTTCATTATGATCTTCCGAAAATGAGTCATTTAATAGTAAACAATACCGAGTATTTCTCCTAGGGTGATAAATCAACTGATTAGTTTTACTAATATTCCTGAACAATGTAAAAACCAAACCATGAAGAATATTCTAAAATAAAAAAATAACACTAAAATTGGTGAAGCACAGATATAACAATAAGATAAGTAGATTTCATTTTTTTCTGCACATGAAATTTAGCTAACAGACGTGTAATTTTTCTCTTTCATGTTTCTTTAGAAATAAACAATGTATTACAAAACACAAATCAAAATTAATTATTTATCAAGAAATTATTCTTCCTACCAAGAACCATTTAATAATAAACAGTAGTAGGTATTTCTCCCAGGGCGATATATCAACTGATGAGTTTTTTAAAGCAAACTTAACAACAAAAATACTGAGACTATAATAAATTTAATGAGGAAATAAAGATTTCTTCAACTACATACCTGAAAATTGGAGCTAGAAATACACAAACATCACGTATGTGTACAGGAATGTTTAGTAAATGGAGTACATAATGAATACTCCCTGAAGTTATCATTAAACCCGGGTAAACTGTACCACCAACAATTCTACCCAAGGGATACCAGGCTCTTTCATCGAACCAGTTAAGAAAATTGTAGAACCCATGTTCCACCATGTAAGCAGTGGCCCTATAGTTGAACCTAAATAGACAAAATTAAAAGTTAACTAGTGAAAATAGAAGCCGGATATAAACAATGTATAAGGGACTAAAACTTATAGTTTACATACCAAGGGTCGAATTCATGGATAATGCTTTCAAATCTGATTACAGCAAACAATCTAGAAGCAAAACCACAAACCCAGGCAAGAAGTAGTACAGTAAATATTATTAGGCTTTTCCATCCTGAGTAAGTTGATGAGTACTTCTTCATTTCACTTTGTAAACAAAACTGAAAAACAAATAATAAATAAAGCCGACCTATCAACTAAAACCAACATTTATGAAAACATGGACGTAGCACCGGTTCACCGATGACAAGTTCCAACCCTCCCCTGTATCTAACAAATGAAACCTCACAGCGAACGTGGCTGTTTTGAATTGACTGCTTTAACAAAATATAAACCATTCTATTTTATCTGGCGCGAATAAACTAAATTAATTAATTTAAAACAGTAAATTACCTTTCATTTATATTTCTAAAATAAAATATTATAAATACAATCATAATTGCAACACGCATGGGGGGGGGGAGTTATAAACGATTTCTATAAAAACATAGAGTAAAATATTTACAATGGTAAGTTAATGTTTAGTTCCTCAGTTCTGTAAAGACCATTTGTCAATATTCATTTAAATTTTAATGTCCATTTTCATGTTTTCCACGTTGGAGTAACCCTCCAGCGTGGGAGTTTATTTATCTACGTATGCCATCCTTTCTGGATACTACACGTATTTTGATTAGGTATGTACATAAAATAATGAATTCTTTTACAATGAATATGAATACTGGAATTAAATGACAATAATAAAAATAAAAATAAATCGAAAACTAATAAAAAAAAAATGAAATGTAAATAAGCAAAATTATATACATATGTAAATAACATAATACATATGTGGGCATTCAGATGAGTTCATTGATATTTTTTAGGTCCAGTTGTTTAATAAATGCGTCAAATTCCTTAAAATATGTAAGTAGTAAGTCAGGTTTGTCAGTGGGCCAAGTTCCGTCCTGTAAGGTAATGTCCTTAATCAGTTTTGTCCTGGGTCCCTCCAGTAATGTACAGTCATACAGGAGGTGGTCGTAAGTCTGTTCAGTTGTATTGTTGCATTTACATGTGTTAGTAGTCATAAGTTTAAATTTATGTAGATAACTTTTCGTCGGTCCATGTCCTGATATGAATTGAGTCATTTTGAAGTTGTTAAGTGTTAATTTTTGTCTGTTGAGTGTTGTAGGTATGAATTTGTGTAAATGTCTTCCTTTAGTTGTGTTTGTCCATCGTTCGTCCCATTTTTGCATTGATTTGTCTCGCAGTAGTGTTTTTATAGTCTGTGATGTAAGTTTAGAGTAAGATATAGGTAATGTCGTGTCCTTTGAAGCTGATTTTGCAAGTAAGTCAACTGTCTCGTTCCCTAATAGTCCAGAATGTCCTTTAATCCATGTTATTGTAACTGTCACATTTTTCTGTTTACACAGAATTAGTAGTGTTCTAATGTGCTCAGTCTGTTCGTTATGATTTTGGCTGTTGTATATCCGTGCCATGTTTGTCTTGCTGTCAGTGTATATTATGCATGTGTCTCCGTCGTGACTTCTGGAATATAGTGTTTCTACTGCTTTTATGATTGCAAGGTTTTCTGCCTGGTTGTTCGTACATAGTGGTGATAGTCTGTATTGTCCGCTGTGAATAGTTATGTCGTTTTTTAGTATTATGTATGCAGATCCAACACAGTCATCGCTTTTACTACCGTCCGTGTAAATGTGATAAGTCCATGTTGTTTCTACATCGTCAGTCGGTACAATGTTGTCTTTAGGGTGTAACCAGTTCGTGAACCGTATGTCTTGTTCTATGTCATGTGCTGTGATGTTCTGATAAGTAAAGTCTTCTGGAATTTCTTTCAATTTCAATAACCTATGCAGCCTTATCATTTCCTCAGCTTTGATGTGAATTGGCAATGTGTTAGCTAAAACACATGATGCTTCATGTGATAATGTACGATATCCCCTAGATATTTTAATCGCAGCTAATCGCTGTACTCTTTCTAGTTTTTTCACATTTCTTTTCACACTTAAAGCATGACCCCATATTTCAATCCCGTACGTCTACATGGGGACAATCGCCCCTTTGTAGATTGTGGCTAATGCGTCAGAATTAAGACCCCAAGTAACTCTGGCAGCCATCGATAGTCCATTTATTATTGAAAATAGTCGTGTTTGTAAGTTAGTAATGTGATAGTTCCATTTCAACTTGTTGTCAATATAAAGTCCTAGATATTTAAGAACAGTTTTTTCTTTAATAGTTTGTCCATTTAGAGTAATGTCTAATTTAGGTATATTTCTACTTCTTGTAAATAGTGTGTATGTCGATTTCTCCAAGTTAAACGTAAGTTTGTTTCTGTCCGTCCATTCATTAATTGTGTCTAAAGTTAAGTTTGCACGTTCTTCTATTTCAGTTAAGTTTGCCCCAACTACTGTAAGTAGAATGTCGTCAGCAAATGCTATAATCTCTGTCCCTTCAGGGGTTTCTGTTGTGAGTAAACTGTCCATAATTAGGTTCCATAGTAGTGGTGAACAAGCTGATCCTTGTGGAGTACCTCTGTTCTGTGATGTATGTACCGTCGTGTTTTGTAGTGTCATGTATACATGTCTATTATGGAGATAGTCTGTTAGTAATCTGTAAATATTTTGGGGGCATTGGTGTTTGTGTAATGATTCGAATATCGATGGCCACCAAGCATGGTCAAATGCTCCTTTGATGTCCAACGAAATTATCACAATATATTTCTTTTCTTGCAACTGCGATCTTAAGAAATTCACAATTTTATGAAGAGCATCTACAGTACTTGTTTGAGGCGTGAACCCATATTGATTAGGGTGCAATGGTGCATGCTTAATAAGGTGAAAAGAAAGTCTGGAGTTGATAAGTTTTTCTAGAACTTTCCCTCCGACTGGAATGATACTTATAGGTCTGTAGTTCTGTCCATTATGTTTAGGTACAGGGATTACCTTAGAAATTTTCCATACATCAGGGAAGATTCCACTATTGAAACACTTTTTATACAAGTTTATTATAAAACATGGAAAAATATTAAAAACTTTTTGAAATATTTCTACTGTAATTAAATCAAATCCAGCAGCTTTGCGTGGATTTAAGTTATCAATCAAGCTTTTTATCTCTATATCTGATAAAGTACTGTCGTCCTGAGTATTTGGTAGTAGATTACTGTTTCTTCTCATGGTGATGTGTATGTCAGTGTCGTTAGTAGGGTCGTCACGTATGAAGAAGCTGTTCATTAAATGTTGTAGTGTTTCCTCAGTGTCTGTCGTGAAAGTTCCGTCATTTTTCTGTATTGTACGTAGTTGTAAATCAGTCCTTAATTTTCCAGTTGAGTGTTTATATATCCATGTCCAAGGATTAGTTTTGTCTATGTTATTGCAGTACGTTTTCCATGAATTTAGTTTTTCCCTCTTTATTGTTTTTGTGTAAGTAGATTTTATTTGTAAGTAAGCATTTTTCCGAGTTTGTCTTAAATCTGGATTGTTTTTTGTACGTTGGAATTGTCGTCTTAATGTAATGGTTTTGTGTCTTAGTTCGGTCAGTTCTTCAGTCCACCAAGGAGCCGATTTCATAGTCCTATGCTTTTTTTGTCTTAAAAATAGACTGTTGCATGTCTTAATTAGGCACTTATGAAATAAGCTTATGGTTATATTAATTCCTCTTGAATCCAGAGAGTCAATCAAGTATGACTCTAGATTTGTTAATGAATTATTGGTATTTTTGTTAATGAATTATTGGTAGATTTGTTAATGAATTATTGGTATTTTAATGTCCATTGTTATTAACTAAGAATTTTGGGATATGGTATTTTTCATAAATTGTTTAAATTATATTAAAACAAAATCATATTGAGGTTTATTTAGCCGAGTCCCAACCATTCCCTCTTTACTTATCACCTCGACGGCTAACTATCTAATCATCATGTTAAATTATATTATTGTCCAACTTCTTTAGAGCGAATATTTTGTAACTATAAAAGATAACAATATAGCTCTTTAAAAATAAATTTTCTATTACAATTGAAGGATAAAGCTAGGATTCACGCTAGACCGTGTCGGGTCCGAGCCGGGCCACGGTGCAGCAATCACACAAGCGAAAAAGGCCGTCACGCAGGAGCTGCATAACTAAGTAACTTAAGTAAGTAGGTATAACTTTCCTCAGAATTGGGTAGTGTCGAGTAATTAATTGTTTCCAGAGTTTTGTGTATGCGGGGTACTACAGTACGTACTAAATACACAAAGCTTCACATTTCATCTATTGATCTTGATGAGTTTCGCAAACCTACATTTGGCGGAAGAATTCAATTCAAACATAGTACAAAGTAACACCCCCCTCCCCTTCCATCAGATCGATTTAGTTCATTTTCACAACACTTCTTTCTTATTAGATAGCCAGGACTTATAAAGAGTTTCATAACAATACAACAGAAATTACGACCGGTATAAGGAAATTAGTAATTTATGTCCGGAGTAAACCCTCCCTTCTAGTCAACCGATTTAGTTTATTTTTACAACACATTTTTCTCTTCAGTTGAACACAACGAATACCGAGTTTCGCTGAAATATAACCAAAATTACGACAGGTATTGGCAAATAACTATTTTGGCTCCGGAGTAAACCCCCCCCCCCCTCCGGATGGACCGATTTTGTTGGTTAACGAACTCGATCAATCGTTTGATAGGGGAATACTATATACCAAGTTTCGTGGCGAAAAAACAAAAACTCTGGCCTGTATCGTGTCAACGGACAAATATATAACTATATATATATATATATATATATATATATATATATATATATATATATATATATATATATATAGTTATATATATATATATATATAGTTATATATATATATAGTTATATATATATATATATATATATATATATATATATATATATATATATAGTTATATATATATATAGTTATATATATATATATATATATATATATATATATATATATATATAAAATCAGTCCCGTAACAGGCCACAAGGGCCCAGAGGGGCAGATACTGTAGAGGTATCTGATTCTTGACCATACGGCACACTAGGGAGATAGTGTGGTCAACACTATGCTCCGGCCGCCTGATTTTCCCCTTGGCTGCTTCGACTGCTAGAGTCATTAGCACCCAAGGTACCCATTATTAATTAAATTAATTAAAGGCCGGGTGAGCCTAGGGACGATCTGGGACCCCAAATCCAACCCTCGAACGGCAGCACTAGAAGAAAAAATCTTTAGTGCGCGCTCGGGTTTTGAACCTGGTCCTCCAGTTCATTAGTCGAGTGCTCTACCACTGAGCTAACCTCGCCCCCAATATATATATTATATATTATATATATATATATATATATATATATATATATATATATATACATTTTAACTGGGGTCATTTTTGGTGTCTATCATCGGAGGAAAGTGCTAAAACACAGACCCGGCCCGGTGTAGCGAGAACGAGTCCATTGAAAATGCTGGTATGATTGTTTCACTGTGTCCAGGCCCGGACTCGACACGGTCTAGCGTGAATCGACCTTAAAGGTGGATATTTAATTTGATGTCGGTTCAGTACTATCTCTAGTCAAATACAGTGGATCAAAAAAGTATTGGCACACTTACTTTTTTTTCTGTTTCTTTTTGAAAAATTAAAAATTTTATTTTTGAACATTTTTTTATAATAGAATATTCCTGAATACAAATAATTTGAAAAGAAAAATGAATGAATTATAAAGTATACGAAAATGAGAAAGAATAAATCCTTTTTAGAGAGTCAAAAAAGTATTGGCAGCCTTAAATGTTTAGCATTAGCTCCAGTCAAAACAAGGTAATCCTTTTTCTTTCAGTAGATATGGGTTGAGGATTACAAAGGTCAATGTAATAACATTTAAACTCAGTCTTTGTTCTGTCTTTGTAATATAATCATGGCTAAAACCAGTGAACATAGCACTTTTCTTAAAAATATGATACTAAAACTACATTCTAAAGGAAAAAGTTACCGACAAATAGCGAATAAGTTAGAAATTAGTTTCAGTACTGTTCGAAATATTGTCAAGAAGTTTAGACAGACTGGTTCTGTGTTGAACAAACCTCGTTCAGGGCGGCCACCGAAGTTCAGTGAAAGGGAAAAACGGGACATACACCGAATTGTTGTGCGTGATCCCACATCAGCTTCCAGGATAGCGGAAGAGATCGCGTCAACTTCAAACACAACCTTCTGCTTACAAACAGTAAGAAGTGTTATCCACAAATTTAATTATTATGGCAGAGTTCAAAGGAAAAAACCTTTAATTAGCGAGACTAACCGTAAAAAGCGACTTGAGTTTGCTAAATCTTTTTTAAATAAAGACTTAGACTTCTGGAAAGAGGTAATATTTTCCGATGAAAGTAAATATAATATTTTCGGGTCTGATGGTCGCAAGTACGTTTGGCGGAAACCTAACACCGAGTTTCAAGCTCGTCATGTGAGGCCCACTGTGAGGCCGGGCGCAAATTGAGCCCAGCGCAGACGCAGCACAGGTGCTCCAGAAATAGCGAAAAAACAGACAGAGGAGGTCCGTAGGACCCAGTTCAGAAACGGTACCGCAAACTGAACCCAGCTCGGTAACTTGCCTAGTTCCGATAGAAGCCACGCGCTGCGCTGCTGAGCCTTGAGTCCAAATCTGACGATACGAAAACAGTACGCTTTTTTTCCGAAAAACGATTTCGGATATATTACTCGAAATATTAAGTAGATTTAAAAATATAGTGAAACATAAAAATATTATCTTATAATATCCTTCTCCAAAAGAAAATTCTGAGGTCAAGCTAAATTAAAAACGCCCTAGTATGATCATCACCTATTCCATAAATATTTCATTTATTTATTTCCTCTCCTTACACACACGTTTTGGCCTTAAGGCCATTTTCAAATCACTAGAAAAAAAAAAAAATGAAGTGTTAACATCTCATTCAACCCTCTAAAGCCATTTATAATAATATAACTTTAGAATTTTCTTTTTTAAACCTAATTGTAATTTTTAAATCCTCCCAAGTTTTAATTAATTTACCCAGTTAAAAACATTTTTTTCTTTCTTCTCTACAAAATTTCCAATTTTCCTACTTATATCATTTCTAAGGCTATTAAAATGGTTCTTACAAGTATCTAATGATTTTAAAATACACTCTACATCTACTATTACATTTATTATATCGATCTGGGCATTCCTAAGAAACAAATCTACATTTTCATTTAATTAATTACTTCCTAAGGGATTTTTATATCAGTTAAATTCACAACCAGTTCTTTCTTATAAATACTCATTATACTTCTTTATTAGTTCACTATCCGCATCATTATTTCTAAATAATAAATTTCCTCTTATATTCTTACAATCTACAAAGGTTTTATGTTTACCATTTTTATTATTATGGTGCATCGATTGCTCGGATAATTAGCGCCATTTTATATCTATTATCACATTTTAGTTTTATTATTTTTATTCTCTGGTATGTTTGTAATTTATTCCTTAATTTACCTAGATTTAAGTTATTTCCTTATTATTACATAATCTATGAAAACATTGAACTCTTCTTAACATTTAGTTTATTAATAATAGAATTTAAATCTTTCTTAGTACTCCCAACAAGCCAGTATCCTTGATTAATATCAAAATCAATTAGTTCTTCAGTAGATTTATTAAAAATATCAGTATTTTTTAGTTTCTTTAAAACGTTAGGCTGACAACAATTTTCGAACCATACAGAAAATGTGGAGGAATTTCAGAATTATTTTTACATTCTTTTAAATAATAAATTTCCCCCAGTGCCTTAAGGTGCTTTTTTCTTCCTAAAAACAAATCCTTTACACAACTTTAATCCACTAAAAATTGTTTACACTCCTCCTTTTTTCTTCTTAAATACTCATTCGTCGAAGCTCCTTTTTGATCTGCTTCCATTCTAATTATATTATAACCGATGGACCCTCCAAGGGGAGACTTGCATAAAAAAAAAATGTACTCCACCTTCAAACACTAACAAATGCACGTGGAGTAGAACATGAACTGGCACAAGCCAGTAATTTTGATTTGTAAATTTTCTTTAGGGGTAGGAATAAACAAAAAAATTATCTCATATCCTTATTTACTCCAGAAGAATATTCCGAGGTCCAAGCTTAATTAGAAATGTGATATTAACACTTACTTTATTTTTCTTCTAGTGATTTGAAAATGCCCTAAAGGTCGAAATGTTAAGTGTAAGGAGAGGAAATAAATAAATAAAATATTTATGGTTTGAGGTGGTGATCATAATAAATTTGAGGTGTTTTTAATTAAAAATACCATTAACATAACAATTGAATTCATACATTTTGAAGGGAGACTAGACTTCAAATTTATTCTCAATGAAATTTGAAATTAAAACAATTGAATTAACCCTAAAAAATGAAATGAAGTGAATGAAACTTAGGACATATTAAAAACCTACCAAATGTGTGCCCATTAATGTGTTTACTATATTTTAAAATGAGTATTTACTTTGAATTTCTAATATACAACTCGACAACAATTTTATAAAATACATGAGATTATTAAAGTGAAATTAAAGGAAAGGAATGCAGTGCTCAGAGGCCAATTGGAAATGAAGTGAAGGTAGCAGTATGTCTTAGGCAAGCATAGTTTTATTTTATGTACATATCATATTTAACAATTTTATTTAAAATAACAGGAAAAATGAGACAAGAAAAATAATTAACGAACTGGAGAATGAACTAATACAATAAGTAAAATGAGTAAATAGACAAAATAATTCAATCTCAATGAAGGTTTTTGTTGTTTCTTCCTCATCATGTTAATTGATAATCGTGGGAGTTAGTAAATATGATGGATTATCAGCTAATTCTCAACCATCATTCCGAGATTGAGGATAAATTTTGTCTTCAGCTTCCGTAACTGCAACAAATAGTTTTCTTCTTCTTCTTAACTGTTGAGATTGCAAGGGCATAACTTTTGTTAGATTGTATATCGAATTCCCTTGGTAGTTTATCAATTTTGTCCTTTGGTCTTCAGCCTTCTTTCCTATAACAACATTTATTAGATATTAGAACACAAATAACATAATGCAATAGTATTTCCTTTCAAATACTTGGCTTCTGGGGATATGTTTAAAATAATAGCTAAAGGTTGGGAGAAAGGACTGTTCCCACCATTATGTCTGAAGTATGCTGGGCAATATGGACACACTCGCAACCTATTTAAATGCCTGAACCTAATCTCAAAATGTGGGAAACAATTACAATAGAGTATGAGATAAAGTAGCAATTTTATACAATTTTTTTGAGCTATACACAGTAAACATGTAACCATAAGAAAACCAGCTTTCAGTGGTTCTTCATTCTTTAACTATAAACAATTTTCTCACTTATTTTTGTTCACTTAATACAATTTGCTTTAATTCAATTGTAATCACAATAATGTTTTTAAGAGTTACTTTATTTTTAAATCTACTTAATTAAATAAATATATTAAAAATAGGTAAAATAACCTGAACTTACATAATTCATTCTTATAATAATCACTATATTTGTTCACTTAATTTATTCTTTTCAATTCAATTGATATATTAATAATATTTTTGAGTGTTACTACATCTTTAAATGTAAATCTACTTTGTATTTCTATTAAAATAACGAAAACAGGCAAAATAACCTGTACTTATATTATTCATTTTGATAACAATACTATTTTTCTTCACTTGATTTATTTGTTTCAGTTCAATTGTTATATTAATAAGATTTTTGAGTGTTACTACATCTCTAAATGTAAATCTACTTTGTATTTCTATTAAAATAATGAAAACAGGTAAAATAACCTGTACTTACATAATTCATTTTTATAATAATACTCACTATTTTTGTTCACTTGATTTATTTGTTTTAACTCAATTGTAATCTCAATAATATTTTAAAGAGTTGCAACGCTTTTAAATATAAATCTACTTTGCATTTCAATTAATATATTAAAAACAGACAAAATAACCTGTACTTACCGTTGTGTTTAATTCTTTGGCGATTTAATCCCATGTTTGGTCTTTACTTTTCGTCCTCATATAATTCAGAAGACTTGTATCGCACAACACAGTAAACATTTTCACTTCACATATTAAACTTTCCATGATTAAATGGAATGGCGAGCGAGCCAGTACCGACAGAGGACGTAGGAATCTGTGTGAAAACACAAAAACGCCGAGGGACGACAGAGGCCCTTACCGCGCCTGCGCCTGCGCTGGCTTCAATATGCGGCACTCCATTGAAACTAATGTGTTGCAGAAACGCCGAGGCCTGTGCTTCGTCTCTGCTGCGTCTGCGCTGGGCTCAATTTGCGCCCGGCCTGAAACATGGAGGCGGAAGCGTTCTAGTTTGGGGATGCATGTTGTGGAATGGCATAGGAAACTTGACCTTTATTGACGGTATTATGAATGCTGAAAAATATGTTGACATTTTGCGGGCCAACTTAGCCAGTAGTGCTGAAAAGCTGGAGGTAAAGGATACTTTTATTTTCCAACATGATAATGACCCCAAGCACACAGCTAACAAAACGAAAGAGTGGATGCTGTACAATGTTCCGAGACAACTTAAAACGCCACCACAGTCTCCTGATTTAAATCCTATTGAACACCTATGGTATCTTTTGGACCTTAAAATAAGAAAAAATAAAATTTCTTCAAAAAATGACCTGAAGGTAACTTTATCTGAGGAATGGAATAAAATTGGCCAAGAAGTAACTCAAAACCTTGTTTCTTCAATGCCAAGAAGATTACAGGCTGTTATAGATGCATGATAACAAAGTATTAGGGGCACACAGATTAAATTTATTAAATATAATGTACATTATTAATAAGAGTGCCAATACTTTTTTGACTCTCTAAAAAGGATATTTTGTTTATTATTTTTATATACTTTATAATTCATTTATTTTTATTTTTCAATTATTTGTATTTATGAATATTATATTGTACAAAAATGTTTAAAAATAAAATTTTTAATTTTTCAAAAAGAAACAGAAAAAAAAGTAAGTGTGCCAATACTTTTTTGATCCACTGTATGTATAATAATGCTGGCAAAGAACTCCAGCAACACGCATAAAAAACAGTTAAAGAAATTATAATTTATCTACTTTCTTTAAAATTGTTACTTATAAAGCAGTGAGTAGTCAATATTTCTGCCAAAAATATGCCACTATAATTTCAAACATCTCTGCTTAAGATTATGATAGATTTGGACCTTAGATCAGTGGTCTTCAAGTGAACTGTGACAAACCAAGATATATTTTTAATATATATTACTGTTATTACTTTATATTATTAAGTCAAATAAATGTAAATATCCATATGCACATCATACTCAGGGCCGCCACATTTGTAGTAACAAATTTATATACTTTCCTAGGGTAGGAGGATACCTCGCTAGGGCCCCCAGTTGGGTGGTATAGCTGGACTCAAGCAGTAGAAGATTTTCTGCATGCAAAAGACATTGAACAATTACTAAAAGTTTGGATAAATACTACGCTTGGAGAAACCTGGGTAGACAAAGGAGAAGTACCAGACTGGAAACAATTATTTAACAGGAGAGAATTTTTTCCCGTAGGCGCAGTACCTAGGAGAGAAGTGGTACTTACTGCAGGAGTAGATGTCCAAAAAGATCGGTTAGAAGTAGAAGTTGTAGCTTGGGGAAAAAGCTGTGAAAGTTGGTCAATAGACTACAGAGTATTTGAAGGATATACAGGAGGTGGAGAAGTATGGGGAAAGCTACTCAATCATCATTTTATCGGTGAAAATGGGCTTGAATATATGATAAGTATGATGGGAGTAGATGCTGGACATCCACGCAAGAAGTATACAACCGGGTAAGAGGTCATCAAGGATCTGGAAGAGTAATAGCAGAAAAAGGTGTAAAAAAAGCCCGAGCGCCCCTTAGCAGCCCAAGTAGAGTAGATGTAACAGTTGGAGGGCTAAAGCTGAAAAGAGGAATAAAGCTCTGGCCAGTAGGAGTATCGATATTAAAATTACAAAAAAAAGGTTTTAAAGCTTTGCTCTTTTGGAAAGGTTTTGTCTTCGTTTAACTAATTTTTTAATTGGCTGTTTTGTTTTCAATTTTGTTTATCAGTAAAATTAATATTTTAGTAAAAGAAGGTAATAAAATTAGAAAATTATTGGTAATCGTGTTTTCCTAGAGCAAACATTGAGAATGCGGAGGAGTCACACTGTCAGTTTCCTGTTGTAGGGCTTGAAACTTCCTTGTCTTTGAGATTTGATTTTATATTTTTGATGAAAGTTTAAACCTGACCAATAACTGCTACTATTCCTTTACTAATGGCACTAGAGATATGAACTATACTGCGCTAAGATGATGCAGTTCCTGAGAGTCGGACTTTTTTAACGTTTTAGCCATAGGGCCATTTTCATAAAACTTCAACTTATCTGTTCAGTTTCATACACCCTGTTCTTAGAAGGGTTTAAGCTATTAGCCTTAACATTATTTACATAATGAATTAACTTCATTAATAGCCATTTTACATATTCTACAATTAAAAAAGTCTGTCACGTAGGAGCTGCATAACTAAGCACTTTCCTCAGAATTGGGTAGTGTCGAGTGCATTCCTGAATAATTTACTTAAAATAACCTATATAGATAAATAAAATAAAAACAAAAAATAAATAAATAAATAACACCTGTTTCAATTCAATTCAAACATAGTACATCCCCCCTTCCGATAGACCGATTTAGTTCATTTTTACAACATTTCTTCCTTATTAAATACCCAGGACGTTTACCGCGTTTCATTACAATACAGCAGAAATTACCACCGGTATGAGCAATTTAGTAATTTGGGTCCAGAGTAAGCCCCCCCTCCTAATGAACCGATTTAGTTTATTTTTACAATAAATTTTTCTCTTTAGTTGGCCAGAACGAATACCGAGTTTTGTTGAAATACAACACAAATTATGGCTGGTAAACCCCCTCTCCAGATGGACTGATTTTGTTGGTTAACAAACTCGTTCAATCGTTTGATTGGGGAATACTACATACCAAGTTTCGTGGGGAAGAAACAAAAGTCTGGCCGGTATCGTGTTAACGGACACATATATGTGTATATATATATATATATATATATGTATATATATATATATATATATATATAAATTTTAACTGGGGTCATTTTCGGTGTCTACTAGGTAGGATCGATAAAGATTCGAAGCAATTTTTCAAAAATTCAGTCATGAGTGCAACCTCAATAGCTACTTTCCTTCGGAGGAAAGTGCTAAAACCTTAACATTTTTTCACTCAGAGTGAATTTATATTTCTTTTGAAAGAAAATAAAATGGGAAAAATCCTTCAAAAACACTCCATCGTTATGCATAAATCACAAGAATCAAACCATCTTCTGGGTAACAGATTAAAAAAAATATTAAAAATTGTTTTATTAATAAAAAAAAAAACCTTTACATAAAAATAAAATATAAAAATTCATAACTTATATAAAAAGAAAATGCTTTCCAAATTCACTAATACTAAATTAAAGAATATTTTTCCTCTGAAGTACTGAGCATTAGATGGGGAGGGGGGAATTGTTTCAAGATACAATTTCAGAGCATATCTGCCAAATTAACAAGGCTATTTATTCTTTTTCCAAAAGAAGCAAATTCCTTATCCAACTCTTTAATTTCTCCACCGATTTTCTCCAGTAATGATGTGCACTGAAAAGAAGAATATTTCATTAAAACTCAAAAAAAAATTGAAGCATTTCAAGTCAAGTTCTTATCATACAAAGTTCTTCGTACTGTATTCAAAAATAAACTACAACTATTGGAAAAGGCTCGGGCGGGACTCATGAAAATTCTGGATCATACTCTTGAAAAAATAAAAAACCAACATAAAATTTTATTTAATCTCTGAAAAAATTGTTTGATTTTTGTTACTCAATAAAAACAATGAAACATACAATTTAACTCCTTCAGAAGTAATACTAGATTGTATCATTTTTTGTTTACTATTTTTTCATGTGAAAAAATAAAAAATCAGTCCCATAACAGGCCACGAGGGCCCTGAGGGGCAGATACTATAGAGATTTCTGATTTATGACAAGACTAGGAAGATAGTGTGATCACTACTACGCTCTGGCCGCCTGATTTTACCCTTTCCAGGGTAAATCCTTTAATTAATAAATTAATTAAAGGATGGGTTGGCCTAGGAAAGGTAAGGGAGGACGAATTCAAACCATGAATGAAGAAACAAGAAGATAAAAATCTTTAGTGCAAAGTTCACTGATAATATGGAGTTAATTTTTTCTAAATTCCAACTTTAATAGTAAAGAAATCAGGTTTTCCAATACCTTTTACACACAGAATATTGCATTTTATTGTTAAAATGTAAATTAATAACACAAATACCATTGTTTGTTGTTGGTTTTCAGGGATTGTTTAAAATATAGATTATCCAAAATATAGATTATCCATTATCCATGTTATTGAAGCCTTCTGTTTACCTAAAGCACCACTATTTTAGTCACGAATGTTGAAAGAGTAAAACATTCATGGGTTTTCCAATACTTTTTACTGTAAGTTTGTACAATGAAATATGCAATTAGAGAAAAACTATGCTTCATAGCTGAGATCCAATGAAATTTAATAAACATACTTTTCTTTTACGACTAGAACTGGCTTTGCATTCTTTCTTAATGGCCTGGATTTCTGCGGCTTTCTTTTCTTTGTTGAAATCTCTTTCCAGCCTTTCTCTATCACGTTTGGGGCAACTACATATTCTCACTCCTAGTACCTTTCTACCAAGCACATCTCCACTAAAAAAAAAGAAAGAATGTTAGACAATTCTATTAAAAAACAAGAGTTTATTTCAATTAAGGAACAATCTTTCAAGTTAGTAACACAAACGAGAAGTAGACAATAATCTTTAACGAGTAAAAAAAAGAAAAATCAGTCCCGTAACAGACCACGAGGATCCTGAGGGGCAGATACTATAGAGGTATCTGATTCATGACCTTACGGCACACTAGAGAGATAAAGTGGTTAGTACTGTGCTCCGGCCACCTGATTTTCCCCTTTGCTGCTTCGACTGCTAGGGTCATTAGCACCTAGGTACCCATTAAAAAGTTAATTAAATGTTAGTCATTAACAGATAAACTAAAGAATTGTAACTTAAACCTCAACTAATAATACAATTTTAATAATAGAACACTGGGATCTGATTTGCTCGGATATCTGGGAGGACTCAGGTAAGTCATGGCACCCCTACACCCCAGCTATTGGGTATGGGAGATTGCAGGATCTCACCCAATATAAACTGTGATTTTTAAGAACCTGACCTTGAAAATAGTACCGATGCCATCCAGAGCTGCAATGAAATCACAAGTCCAAGAATATCCCCTCACGTGTAGTTCTAAAAGCACCAACTTGGACAAGGAAACCGTTATTTTGTAGAGCCCCCACCCATTGTTAAAACACAAATCAATTTTATATTTGTTAAAATGGTATACTCACAATGGACTTTCCAAGGTAAATACAACATTAATCGGTCTCCGTTGCATTCCCCTTGGGCATGATGTTTTACAAGCAAAGTAATAAGGAATGGCAAACGATTGACTACCAGGCTGCAATCTTTTGGCAGGAACTAGAACACTGTGTCGCCCACTTACTTCATCAAAACAGTATTGTGCATCTTTTGAATGCGTTCGAATAACATGACCAACGTGGTCATACTCTGAACATCTGCAAATTCCATCGGCATGGGCTGAAATATTAATATTAAATTATTAGACCGACATTGCTTAAGATAGATTTCAAAACCTTGAGAGTACTTAGTAACGAAGGAAAAAATATGAACCTATAAAATCATGGCGAATCTCAAATTATTAAATCAGAATATTTACCTCTATTTCTTCACTAATATCAAATTCATTATTACAACACTCATGATATTGACAGCCAACTAAAAGATAATTCCTAAATGATATAACAAGTTTTGCGGTGAAAAGACAAAACCTGTGAATACTATCATGTTAACAGAGACACAAACACAGATATACATATATGCATACACTTAAATTTCAATGTTTGAATGGTCATTTTTGATACCCGATGAAGATTTGAAGAGATTTTTCAAAAATTATTTTTTGATTGCAACCTTAATAGCTACATTTCTTCAGAAAGTGCCCAAAAATCAAACAATTATATGCCTACTAATATACATTTATATAAATAAAGTAGAGGTTCCACCTGTACATTGCATAGAATCAACCCGTTTTATACTATGTATCCTTATAATTAGGGAACAGATGTTATTAAATTTACATATTTTTTTCTAATTCTTAAATTGTAAATCCGCACGTTTTAAGCGATTTTAAAGCATTTAAACAGGTTTTTATTTTACATATTTTGTTGAAAATTCATATTTTTACATATTCTGCCATAAATTCATATTTTTGCTACATATTCTTATTATTTTGGAATTGAAAAAATAAAGAGGAAACCAAGAAAGAAAATAATGCTTTACTCATTGAGTCTAGATCACAGTGTCTGTTGTAATTGCAAGAAGCAAAGGTGAATGGCAGCCATGCTTCAAGTCGCATGTCGACTAATGGTGCTTAATCAGGATAGATCAAGATTTAAAGAATTTTTCAAAAATTCTGCCATCAGTGCAAACACAAAAGCTGTGCAATCTCTTCGAAATATGCTAGCTTATGCTGAAATCAAAACTTCTTATTACATATAATACTTACCACTGGAAAAACTTTACAAGAAAAGATATCATATTAAATAACATTAAAAACTCAACACTAAAAAAAAAAAAACAGGTGGTCGTGAGAGCTAAGACTTGAGCACTCCCTGCGAAGGGTCGGTGGTTTGATTCCCACTAGGGGTGGTGGCTTTTCTTTTGAAAAAATACAAGGCATCAGCCCAATCCTAGTTAGAAAAGGATGGTCAGATAACCCAAAACTCTGAGTTAATTATAAATAGATGTTAAAATTTAAATAAGTAAATAAAGAACAGTCAACAAAAGATGATAATATTGTATAACTAAAGATGATTTACCATTTCCATTTGGATCACTTTCACTAGCATGAACCGTGCAACGGTTGACAGGAGTCGCAGAAAACTCGGGTGCAATGTAAACAGGTAATGCTCTCACAAATAGGCCTGCCACATCCGTGTTCAGCTCAAAGTTCACCAATAGAAACTTGTTCATATCTATGAAGACTTGGCTGAGGATTTTTGAATACTAAATAAAAAAAGTGGTATCACTATAAAAACTTTAAAATATTTCATATAAAATAGAGAAATATGCGAGGCGACTTACAAAACTTGAAGATTTTTCATGTGGAGATTTTCCTTTACTCAGCTTTATGTTGAAGTCATAAGGGCCAGAATAATCTTCTAATGATGGAAGGTAATCATAGGGGAATATTTTCCTCTCAGAAGAGTCACACTCATATTCCTAAATGAAAAGAAAAGTTTTGAAAAGTAAATTAAGACAAGAATAGACTACATAGTATTAATTTCCTACACATACATCTTTTATGAAATCCATGATGCTATCTGAACAGTCAGGAATGAAATGACTTATCTGTGAAAACATGTCTCAGTCAATTCCTGTCACACTAAAAGAATAAGTCCTGAAAGAACAGGTCACAATTATAACAAATGTGGAGTAATTTAACATCAAAATTTTATTTAATGTTATTAGAGAGTACTGGAAGGACATTTTACAAGATATTACAAACCAGAAATATATTTGTACTTAAAGAGTGAAGATGAACTTACCTGGCTCCTTCATTGGTAAATTTCTGGAAGTAATCCCCAAATTGACTTTTGAACCCTGGCATTTTGAATTCAGATAGTATCAGTTTGGCTGAGCTGGAGGAGTAGAACACATCGAAAATAATATATTTACCCGGGAAGAAAAACCCAGGAGTGATATACATTTGTGAAGATAAAGAATAACCAATTATTATGCTGAATAACATTAAACTGTTCAAAAATATTTTTCAAATCTTGTCGATCTCGCACGCCTTTGAAAAGGTTAACTTTCCTGAACTTAGAGGATCGAAAATCTAAGTAGGTAGGACATGTAGAAAAGACAAATGATTTCTGAGTATTACGTCAGAATTTTAATTTTCTCAATTAGGATTCTTCTTCCTACGTTAGCAAGGGATATGGAGACGAATAATGTATATAAGTTGAAAATAAAATCAGAATTGAGAACTATTAAGCTGAAATTTATGAGAGTGTATAAAAATAGAGAGCTTCATTAGATTTTTCTTCTAGGTGAAGCGGAGGCCTTTTTAGGGAACTTCAATATTGATAGAAATAAATTTAGTAAACTTTCGAATGGACAACTTCCACTCTTCTACTATTACCAAAATATTCTAAAAAATAAAAACTGCTCGTAAAATACTATGTCAGCTATTATCTCAATGCAGGGCCGCCACATGGGGGGGGGGAGGGGACTGCTGGGTACTGTTGGCCCGGGCCCGGGCCGGGCCTCGCTAATTGGGAAAAAATGTATAGGTTATGAGCTTGTAAAAAGAATGGGGTTTAGAAATGTAGGCGGGCGTAGACAATTTTTATTTGAATTGGATCTATATTTTTTTAATGTACATAAACGACAAAACAAGTGCAGTCCCAGAATATTATATTTCATTAGGAGTCATAATAAAACGAATACTACCGAAAGTGACCTTTACTGCACCGATTGTCAGCTTTTATTCTCATTTCGCTCAAAACTCAAGATGAAATTAATTTTAAAATGGCCAGTGTCCTAAAGCAAAGTACTAGAATTTTCAGTCTGGCTCTGAGAAGTGGGGGTCCGTGATTTGGTCCTGGACCCGGCTCTGAGATGTGGCGGCCCTGTCTCCATGTCACGGTCATATCCAAACGACTTTAAACCATTAAATAATTTCAATATTGCTAAGACAGCGGTTTTGGCGAAATAAAATTGTTGAAATATCATATCCAAGTTAAACATTTATGCCATTATTACGTTTTACATTCTACATGTATATAGTTGTAGAACAGACCATCTTTTTCCCTTTCTTTTAATTATTTTTTTACCAGTAAATCTGAAAACACACATTAAATTCTAGGTGGTTGTCCTCACCGTGCTTCTGGATATTTTAAATTCCCCCTGAAAAGAAAAGCTCGTGACTTTGTTAATTTGTTCATACTCGCACTTGATCATCTGCAGAAAGTGTTTAGAAAATGTTATTTCGTTTTTCATTTAATTTTATTGTACTGTATCGTTATTTTGAAATTTAAAAACTGCTCATGTCAAAATATATACATGTTTAAATTTTTTTTTTTATTCTTCAACAGCAAACGTAACCAACATTTTTATATTTTAGTTTAGATGAATGTCAAACGTCTTGACAATTTTCAACTCAATCCGCCATTTTGAAGTTACCAAAACGAATATTCTAGTTTTTCCTAATTTCTCGAAAACGGATATAGATATGGACTTGAACATGGTTTCATTTGACGTCAAATTACCTATTAAAAGTGCACCTGGTAGAAAATAAATGCAAAGCCTCAAGCTAAGCGCTACGATTTTGTTTCGCGCGAATTTCACCGGAAACAGTGTTCCCGTAGGTGGATTCTGCTGGTTACTGAACTTGAACATTAATTTGAGACAAAGTAATATTGTTCCAGATTTCGTCAAAATGTTTGATGCAGCTAGAGTCATACACATACTCACACAAAAATATATATAGCTAGATAGATAGATATTCAGATAAAAATATGTATATATTTTGCTATTTTTAATCGGCACCTCCGGATTTTTACATCAAATCGATGTCATAAGCGGATATTCCCCTATACAGGGAAGGCGGAAACGCACAAAATGTCATCATTAAAACATGATGATTAGATAGTTAGCCGTCGAGGTGATAAGTAATATAGATTCCGTCCGAAATATAGATTTTTTAAAACAAAATCATATTGAGGTTCATTTAGCCGAATCCCAACCATTCCATCTTTACTTGTCATCATTAAAATTCTCTTCATTATGAAATGCCTACATTGAAAAGCAGTATCTCTTTGCACTAGTATGAAGTTATCACTTTAGCATATTTCAATCTCTATGGATTTGAAGTTTATATAAGATAGCACCGTCTGATAGGTTCTGTATTTATCAGTGCTGGTTGACATTTCTGTATTAGGATTGTAATGTTGCCCCAAATTTTATGTAAATAGATGAAAAGCTTTGCCTGAATTACGGACTCATTTTAGGAGTTACCTCCTTTGTTGTAAAGTGAATTTTATATTTTATATAATGTCTTAATTTAAATATAGGTAGAATTAATTTTAATTTTTTATAGAGTCACAATATTAGATTTATTTTTAGTATTTTTACACCAATGGCTTCAACGGAGGCTCTTCATTCTCCTTCAACTCGAGCCAAATTCGAACAAACTTTTGCTGGTGACAACAAACTGACTGACAGCAGCTTTTCCTTGGAAGATGACAGTGATCGGAAACCTGGACCTGTCCATCCTTACCAACTTGTGTCCCCTAGAACAATCACAGGTCCAGCTAATATGTTGAATAAAGGAGCAATTGATTGGTTTGTATACCTCTTTCTGTGTCCTTATGTGTCTTTTGTTTCTTTGAAATTAATTATTAGAAAGTTATAATGTTAAAAATCTATGAGCAAAATGAATTAGATATATCTGTTAAAAGTTATAATATAACCATAAAAATAACATATTATTTCTTCATGGTTACAATTATTTTGCAAAATTATTAATTATTAGCGTGGTTTTTCTATATAACTAAGACAATTTTTTAAAATTTATCATATCTACTTTTCCTAATAATCAGTATCATCAAGGAAAGCAAATTATTTAATTAATAGCCCTATTTATGATTTCATATATCAAAGTATGTATTCAAAAAGTAAGTAAATTTATTTTACTTTTTCAGGGGACATCATGGTTTAATGGCATATGGCGCAAATTCTACAGTATTTGTAATAGACACATTTAACGTTCAACTCGTTCAAACCTTGGACAGGCATAAAGCTCTTATCAAGAAGGTACTGAATGTTTTTAAATGAAAAAAAAGCTAATAATAAGTATTTTTTTTTTAATTGGAATAAAAACCTTTTAACAGTAATAAGACATTTTATCAGCATTTCCTCCAGTAATGCTTAACACTTTGATGACTGTTGACACCACAGTGTTGCCATAGTTATTTTTTTTTTCTTCATTTTAGCGTGGTTCTTCCCACGCTTAAATAAGGTTGACCTCATAACGCAATCTGGAAGTGCTGACCAGAAAAAGTTATGTTTCAGAGCCCATAGAAAAGGTTATGTTTCAGAACCCATAGATCTCGAAAATAATGGTGGTTTAAATTTATACATACAATAGACTCTCCCTAATCTGGCGTCTTCCGGAACGGGGTACAGTCGGATTAGTCAAAACACCCGATTAGAGAATTCAGTTAGAAGCAGCAACATATGTATTTGAAAAACTTTATTAGTGGAGCATATAATAATATATACCATTTTTAATGTTGCTCACATAAGTAAAATTTAGTTGAAAATTCTCTCATATAAAGGTTAAAAATAATTAAATTTACTACAACTTTCATCTGACTAACTTTTTTGTAGCATGAGTAGCTAACTGTTTTTCAAACAGGTTGTTGAAAATAGACAATTTCCAACCGAAGTGAGTAGGAGAGGGAGAAGTGAGGGGGGATATATTGTAATGATTATTTGTATAAAAGGAATTTAATTATTTGAATAAATTTTATTATATTATATGATTAACCTCAGGGAGTTCCGAGTGAATGAATATTAAACAAATACTTATTTCTAAACAATCCTGAAAAACAATCACCAATACCAATGCACTATCAAACAATAATAATAAAAAAATCACTATAATTACAAAAACATAAATATTACCTTTGAATTAATAGTCTTCAAATAAAACACCAATATGCTGCACTTCAATAGTTTCTTCTTCCGCGTGACACGCTTTCCCTGTCAGTTCTCATGCAGAGGATATATATATAGCTTGAGATTCTGTACTCGGCTGGCCGTAGACATAGACTCTGACTCCGCACTCCGTGGTAGCTATACTTAGACTGACACCTTGAGATTCCGTACTCCGTGATGACTGTAGATAGGTTGACTGAGTACACAATTGTGGCTGGAGATAGACTGAGACTGAGTGTACTTGAGACTCCGTACTCCGTGGTGGCAAGGCTTAGACTGGACTGACTCTGTACTCCATGGTGGCTAGCGATAGACTGACTCTTGTTAGCGGGAAAGTTGGCGTCTTCTCCCACCAACTTCCGCATTTTGTTGGTTTATAATTTAGATAAAATAATAATTTTGTAATTTAAAATGATTAACTTATCATTGCCTGAATGTACATTTAATTTATATATATTGTACATCAGCATTGTCCAGAAATATTATTAACTGAGATTGTATATAATACGATGTTATTAGTATATTAGGATTTGTAGTTTGCGCGGGCTTTTCAAGCTTTCAGCGGCTATTTGAATTCAAAAATGTTTTTTTTTTTTTAATGTAATATATCATTACAATATATATATATATATATATATATATATATATATATATATATATATATATAGAGAGAGAGAGAGAGAGAGAGAGAGAGAGAGAGAGAGAGAGAGAGGGAGGGAGAGAGAGAGGGGGGAGGGAGAGAGGGACAAAGGAAGAGGTTATTTTTTTAAATACCTCGAACATGGTTGATTTTAGCGAGAATGCTCTTTCATAAAATTTAAAAAAAACTTTCATCCTTATAACCGATACGTAGCATGAATAGCAAGTATGTTAAAGCTTATGGAGGTCTCTCTCTTCAGCTTGTCAGACTCTTATCTTGTCAGAACAATGTATCTTGCACCTGCTCGAAATGGTATAGCCAGCCTGTTCTTGTCGCCAGGTTTGAAATGCTCCAACTTGGAGCATTTCAAACCTGGCAACAAGAACAGGCTGGCTATGTTGGAGCCTCCAACATGGGTAGACATAGTTTTTAATGAGCTTAATAATAAGTACTTTTGTGGGAATGTCTCTATTTTTAAAATCTTATTTTATTACAGATTCTATGGGTTTCTAGAGTCGAAACAAAGCGTGATGGTAATCCAGGCATACAACTTATTTCAGGAGACGCGGCTGGTCAAATAATTCACTGGGATGTGACAACAGCTGGAGTACTTGCTGTATTACAAGACGGAAATAAACCTGTATTGGGTAGAGCTAAATTCGTCTTAATATTTAGTTTACTATAGTTTTAAATAATCCAATGTAGTTTGATAAGCAACTGATTTTCTCAATTAGTAATTTTGTTAGAATTGTTTCTCTGTTAACATTACATCTTATGGAAGATAATTCATTAGGCAGTCTCTTTGAGCCATGATGACTTAATAGGAAGTCAACATTTTTCTGAAAAATACAAATGCAGATGCAGAGACAAAGGAATATATATTTTTTACATTTATTTATTTGTTAGCACTCGCAATGAAGGCAATTCGCCCTACAAATGAATATTTAATGATAGCCTGTTAGGTTTTCTTACTCGGATTTATAATAAGATAGTGCTTTTAAGAGGAAGGAAATTACTAAAGACTTGATTTTATAAGAGTAAAAATACCTGAACTTTTAACTTTCGAAAGGTACCGCTGTTTTTTTTTTTTGTTTTTTTTTTTTTTACGGCACATCAACGTCTAGGCTATTAGCGCCGACATCCAAGGGACAGCGAGGAATTTTCCCGAGCAGTAAGATGAGAAAATTCCTGCCGCCGGTGGGAATTGAGCACCAACTCCCGCATGGAAAACTAAGGCATTAGCCACTAGACCACGGGGAGACCCCTGCAGCTTCCTAATGATATTTGATAGTAAAGTACTTAGGATTTTTTCGATTCATTGAATTATAACGATTTATGACAGATTTTTGATTGATTTTTAAATATAACATGAAAAATTGTTCAAGAATAAATAAACCAGTGATGCAGCAGGAGTACAATAGTCCTTTTAGGTCGAGCTATAGCCTGTTCAGTTAGATGGAATAGTTCAAATCCTGCATGCACAAAATTTTGAGGGAGATATTCCCGACGGTTTCGCCATTTTCATTACTACTACAATGAACAACTCGCTTCGTGGAAATCAATAAAACTTATTATGTCTTATATTGATCAATACTTAGCCAATGCTAAGGCTGAAAACAATTTAAACTATAGCCTGTTCAAATCGATGGAGGCAATGGGTGGGGCCTATATTCCCGAGAAATAGCAGGAAGAACTCCCTTTTATAACCTCATCAGTTTTCAACCGTTACCCCAGTCGCCTCGCTTGTAGAATCGAAAACGTTATCGATTCTATTGTTTTCAGCCTTAGCTTTGGCTAATTATTGATAAACATTAAACACTATCTCCCTTGTCTGGCCTCTCAAAGCCTTTCCTGCTCCTAAACGAGACATAATCAGTTTTTATAGTGATTCATATTAAGTGTTTGATCATTAAAAGGCTTTGAAAATGGTGAAACAGAAGGTACAGAGCAAGGAGAAATACCCACCCTGACATTCACGCATGCACAATTGAACTCATGGGTTTATCTGGACTGGGTTTATACTTTGCCTTGATTGGACTCTGGACATCTATCGATCTATCTACTTCGAAATTATATTTCTCTTGTTTAAGAAAGACATTTTAACTTATTAGATTCAAACTTTTTAATTTTATTTGTTTCAGGAATGGAATGGGTCCCAGGATTGGAAAATGAGCTAATGCTTGCTGCGCTCCATTCGCCTTATTTCTTAATAATTTGGGACATAAAGAAACAGTCTAAGCTATGGAAGAAGAGTTTTACTGATACTTTGCTTAGCTTTAATTTTGATCCATTTGACGGCTCAAAAATAGCTTGTACTGTAACGAAGTATTTACTTCATATATGCAATATTATTTTTTTTAAATATTTATTGTTTTGTGTATGTTTTTGCAGTTCTTTGTCATGATTGCATACTTTTTGTTGATGATTTTCAAATTGGAAAAATCCCTTCTACAAATGGGAGAAAGTTTTATATCTCGAGTCCTAGGCTTGACCCTTCTTCTGAAGAAAACCTCAGAGGCCGAGATCGTTTGAAAAAACTTATGAAAGGCCTGGTTGTTGCTGAGACAAAACCTAAGTAAAACCATTTTGTTGTTTCAAATATATGTTCCTTTCAATTCTGTAATTAAATGTTATTACTTCTTTGGAACAGGCCCGATGAGGTGATGACTATAACCGAGTGCTTGGAGTTAGCCTATCACAGGTCGTTGAGGCACCACTTGATTTTGTTATATCCGAGAGATATTATTTTAATTGACTTGCACATTTACCAAACAATAGGAATTGTGCCTATTGAAAGGACTATGTCGCCACTTCTGCAGGTACGGCTATTTACAAACAATTTTATTTTGCACATTTTAGAGTGTTAGAGCTTTAGTAACACTATGAAATAATATTTATTAGCTCATTTTTTATTTCGCTTGATTTTATGCTGTTGTATGATTTCAGGTGTTAACTACTAGGCACAGAGACGTACTGTATTGCCTCCATGAATCAGGAAGCGTTAGTGTGAAAGTGCGACGGAAGGCATCTCAAACTATAACACCTTCACCTCTTGATGGAAATGATAATTCCACTGTTGGTTTGTTTCTTTCTATACTGACCTTTGAGAAAGTATAGAATTTTCTATTTTCTCCAACATCTTTTTAATATAACCTTCTGTATTAAACACTTTACATTAAAAATTATAATTTGCCAAGCTGGGATTCGAACTCAGTTATTCCAATTAACACTTGGAAGCCTGGGTAAAATATGCTACTAGCCGTCCTGGAAAGCAGATCAAAACTGGGCAAATTAATGATGCATTGCCATCTGCTTGCATCTTATTTATTTGGCACATGCCAATATATCGCCGCCTGCGTTTGTAACCGCCTCTTGTTTGGTGATAATGAGAGTGAGACTTCTGGGAAGATGATATATCACAGTCTGGTCCTTCCTCAGCTCCAGGAAGTGTTGTTTCAGAATTCCAAGGAAGAAATTCGGCCTTTTCCTAGGGAATACAATTAAATTTGCAGTGGGTGCTTTGCAAGTTCGGAGGAAATAAGTTTTCATTCAATAGCACATTACCGAAAATAAAAATGAGCCAGCCAACACATGTTTGTTTTATGCTTCTCTTGGGAATAGATATACAAACAAAAATAGCCACTTTTACTAACTTGCACCTGGAAAACAATTTTGGAGGCTTATCATGGTCTTAAAAATGGAAATATACCACACCACAAAAAGGGATCTTGTACATAGAATCTGTCAATCTTGTACATACAATAGGTTAATTAATATTTGAATTGCATTATATACATAATTTAAGGGGAAAAAATAAAATATATTGAGGGGGAAAAAAGATAAAAGAATACATACAAAATCCATAAACAACACCAACACATTAAGTGGATCATACATGTTAACATTATACCCTAAAAACCTAAATCAACCAACTAATCATCAAAACCTTGGTTTAGAGAACTTACTCTACATAGCATACTAGTACTTCTAAAGTGACATAACTAAAAAAACTCAACTGAAAATGTGTCACTCTTGCCTATGTAGAGGGAATAGCATTAAGACAGGAAGAGTGACACAAGTGCCCTCTGGTATACAAGCTCTGAAGCTAGGTACGTACAGTTTTGATTATTGATAAAGAGATATTTACCATTTCTTTCACAGTCATAACTGAAAAACACAGATTTTTGAGTTGCGTCACTTTAGAAATACTAGTGTGATAAGCTTTAAACAATGTTTGTATTTAAGGCTCCTGAAGACGAATCTTAACTTTTCAATACTAGTTGAGCAGATGAATATTAATTTTTCAATTAAATATTGTAGAGAATACTTGAGGCGCTAACTTTCAAAAAAGGATATGTCCAAATAGTAAAACTATTCAGGGGACACAAAAAACGTCTAAGCTGGTATAATTCCTTTATGAAATTAATATTCATTTTCTTACAAGTATTTTTGATGAGATTTAATGAATTAAAAAAAAAAAAGTTTTTGCGGTGAGGAAAAAAAAAATGTTTTTAGAAAAGAAATCAATTTGATGACAAAATGGACTTAACCCATTTTGAAAGTTATCGCCTCACTTCTTGTATCCAATTCATGTGCTTAATTTGCTAATCAAAATGTGTATTAATAAGTACATACCATTACAATCTCTATAATGTAAATAAGATACATTTCTTTATTTATTTTTTCAGATTTTGGGTCATATTCCTCAGACATGTTCATTTGCTATGAACATAAATGTCAGAGTGAAGTGATAAGGCAAATGAAAGGTTCTCGAGTTTTAGGAATATCTGTTGACCCTATTACTGAGAGGAATGTTGGTAAGATAATGCAAGTTTTATATATTTATAGAACTATTTTACAGTATTGTGCTTCAATCTTCGTAACTTTGTCTTTATTCTTCCTGATCCATAGTGTTTTACTTACTATTGGGTTAATATTCCCAGTGGGAGATTTCTTGTTGGGATTTCGCCTCAGCTCCTTCAAAGGTCCACCCTTCCTGTATACTGGGTTCCCACCGAGTTTTGGAATTCCCTGACATTTCCCTGATAGTGATAATTGAGGGATTCAGTGTTAGGGTGTAAAGTACAACAAACCAAATATTTATTTATTGACTACAGCAGAATACCATTTGCGATAAAAATACAGGTACGTCAGATAATGCTGGGAATTTTAAGAGTCAGATCTCTAGTTAAGCGGGAATACTACCTTGTGCAATCAAAATCAAAGTCATTTTCTTGAATTTATAAATAAAAAATAAATCAATATTTGTCAATTCATTATATCTAACGTTTTACACGGGATGTTAAAGTATCCAAAAAAAAATAAGTTTCAATTCTTCGAAAAAGAAAATGGCGGTGCTGTGGCTGACAAACGGAAACCCTCTTTTTTCACGGGCGATAGTCTGCAGGCAGTAATTTTTAATCCAGAATGAAAAACTACAATTATTCTGAAAGGAAAAAGTTAAATCTAGTAAAGTACGTAGAATTTTTAAGAAATATTAACTTTTTCAAATTCATTGAAAATGGGTCAAAATATCATTATAATGCAATGAATCAAAAAAATCCTAGGTACTTTACTAACATGTATCATTAGGAAGCTGCAGTTGAAATTTGAAGTTGATCGGGGCAAAAACTGAAGATTCCAGAGTATCGCCCGATTTGAAAAATATAGTTTTGAGAAAACGACTTTTAATGTTCATTTTTTCCTATTTAATTTTTTTTTTTTTCATACTTTCTTGTAATAAAGATAAAAATTTTAATTTTGAAATGTATTGAAGGAGGACCAAAAAAAGCTTAACAATTAAAAAGTGACCAATAGAAGCTCGCTCAAAAAATTATCTTCGGGACTCCAATTGTATTTTTTGCCCATTGAAAAAATTTTTCTTCAATAAACTCATTGATAAACTCTCTTGGATATAATTTTTGATTACTTAAGGAAGAATTTTAGCCCATAAAAACAGTTACAAGGTAGTATTACCCCTTAAGAGCCTTAAAAATATGGCAAAGACCATGTTTTTAAGATTATTCACGCAACCCTTCCATCTTCCCACATGTTGCCTAGATATTTTTCCTAGGCTTTTTTTATTTGATTTCAAGATATTCAGATTATCTGACTACTTAGAATTTGGTACTGAATGATCTTTTTTTTTTTAATTTGTATTTAGGCCTTTTTTTGAGTTCTGGTAAAGTAATATTCCTGGAACTTGAGCACAATTCTGGGAGCGAGACTTTGCAGCACACTACAATTTCAGACCTTGTTTCGCCTTCTTCTCCGGTGAGAATTTATTATTTATTTCTGTTTTTTTTTTTTTTTTTTTTTTCATTGAGCTACATTATTTATTGATCTGTTATCCCCCCCCCCCAGGACAAATTTTCTTTGAGACTCCTCCCTACATCAGTATTATCAACTATTAACGGAAGTATAACAGTGATGAGGATGTGCCCACCGATGACGAAGAGGAACAGAGACTTCTACCTACCACTCCTTGCCGTCGGCACTTCGACTGGATATTTATATCTATATCATTTGTCGTATGGGACTATCTTTAAGGAGCTTATAATTCACAGCAATCCGGTCAGGTGAGTTTTGCATTCTAAATTAATCTGTTTTTTGTGAGAAGTCATGGGCATATATAATGGGGGGCTGCATCCCCAACCAAAATTTTGATTTAATTTGCCATAAAAACTAGTGCTTAGTGTGTGTGTGTATAATAATGTATAAAATTATTCAGTGTAATACAAATTGTAGCTTAAAGATTTTACAAATCATGGAAATGGAACAAAAATGACAATTTATTCAGTTAAAAATAAAATGCTGGAGCAAAGGGGAGGCAGTCCCAGCGAAAGCCAAAACTCGACTGTCAGAAAGCAAGGGTCTTGCAACATTTTCTCTTGTTGCAGGGATTTTCTAAAGCAGAAAACTTGATAGAAAAATAATTTATAATTGCCTTTTTGTTTTTCAATAAATTATTTTACTAATAAATTAAGTCCTGTTTATATTTGATTCATCCGCTTATCGTAATCTGAATGTGCCTGTATTTACTCACCAAATTTTTGTACTTATTAAATTTGATTCTTCTAAATCAATTTTATTCTCTTTGAAATTTAATCAATTGTATTTCCACTGTGAAGAATAACAACCCCATTATATAAATATAATTTTAGTTTTCTGTATTAATTGAATAAATACAAGGTTTATGAATAAAACTGCCATCTGTGAAGTAATTAGGACATTTAGTTTCAAACAAGCTTATTTCAAAAAAAGCTATTTTGAATTGTTCTCTTTGTTTTAGGGGACTTGAATGGGCAGGCCTGAGAAGTATAATAACTTATGGCTATGGAGATGGGAGTAAAGTTAAAAATGAAGTGTATATAACCGATATCAGGACAGGGCAGACGATGGCTATTAGAACTGAAAAGAATGCGGAGAACCCTATTTCTATACTCAGAGTCTCTCCTTTAAGGTAGAGAATAAAGCAGCATACCACCTGTATTAGTTTTATTAATAATAGCACCAGCACTAATTTTGCATTTTCTTCCATCCTTAACCCATTAGCGCCGGAGTTTCTTTTTTTTTCAAAAATTCTTTATACAAGTAAATCAATTTTACGAATTTATTATATAATATATTTTTTCTATCATTGCGTACCATATGGTAACACAAGACGCTAATGGGTTAAGTATTAGGTCATCTCATAATCTCGGGTTTTAATATTCTGTCTGTCTATGTTCCCTCCTTTTCAATTTATTTTTGTTTCCATTTTTTTTTTTATTATAACATTACATAAACTTCTATTTATCATGTTTTGCTTGGTGAAATTTCATTTGAAATGGACCTCCAAAGACACCACCACTTATGCCAAGTTATGCTTCGGGAATTCGATAAAGGAGAAAATGACACTTCAACTGATTGTAAACTTATAGAAGCATATGGCGAAAATGTCATTAGTGAGTGACATGTGCAGCGGTGGTTTGAACGATTTTGAGCGAGAAACCGCAAGGTTTAAGACGAGCCTTGTACAGGTTGATCAACAGAGCTTGACGACCAACTCCTGCATGCTACTGTAGAAGAAAATCCTGTTTTAAGAGTCGAAGAGCTAGCAGAAAAACTTGGATCGACACATTTTGCAGTCCACCAACATTACTTACGGGATGACCTAATATCAAATAAATTTACCATATTAGTATTAGTTAATTGAATAAACTAACCACATTGATAACAAATTGTCACAATAACAAAAGGGAAAGAAGTATTTAGATTGGGAAAAAATTGTTTTATCATTTTTAATATATTCAAAACTATAATTTTTATTAAATGCGGGGATTTATAAATACAATTAATAATAGCAAATAGTAATTTTTTTATATCTATTAGTAAAATGTACTTAGAGAAAATCGTTTATTGCAAAAAATATGTACGCTGGTTTTAGAAAAGTTGTATCTATTTCTTACTCATTATATATATATATATTTTCTTCTTTTCTATTTTTTCTGTTTTGATTTCTTTAATATCTATAAGAGTGATATTTATGAAGTTGTATTTCTCTTTTTCAGGCAGTATTTTGTTATATATATTAAAGAAGGTCCTCTTGAATTATGGGATTTAGCGAGCCTCACGCTTCTGAGAGCCATTACAAAAAAATTTCCATCGCTAACAGCTATAGTAAGACTTTTTTAATTAATATTCTTAGGAACTATTTTTAGGCATCCTTGTTATTAGACTTGAACTGAGAAATTTTGCACCCAGAAATTATTTCTGAAATGGCACAATTAAGAAAATGACACATTTGTTCTTGTGGATCCCAGCACCAAAAATACCTATTATTTATTACCAAAAATTATGAATGCAGCAGACATATTTTTGGTATAAATTTGATTAAAAACAATTATGTATATACAAAAATGCAATTAATATAATAAAAAATATGCCCATTATTATGACATTATTTTCTAATAGAAACACTAAGCCTATCAGCTAAAAAAAACAAAAAAAAAACACGCTTTTCATGTGTATTCTGATTCAAGTATCAGGTGGAAGTAATTGGCATTACAAATTTGTGATAATTACATGTTTAACATGTTCAATAAAGTGGTTTAAAGTAACGTACAACACGTATCAGTTAGAATTTAAGGCCTCTAATAAAGCTGCGGATACAGATAAAACTACTAGATTTCATCGTCAGCCTGACAACACATGTCACTTTTTAACCTTGAAGAATTATCATTACGTTACCGTAAATTATACTATTCATTCATTCATAAACTATTATAGAAATACTAAATTAGGATATTTATTATTTATGCAATAATTCAGGTACACCATACCTAGTTAGTTGATGTTACTGATATATCTACATAAGTTTCGATCGCTCAAACTTTTACTGGCTTACAGGAATGGTCTCCTATTTATAGCGTCAAGTCTCTCCAGTCTAAAAGAAAATCAAAATCTGGTTTGTAGCAAGATTTCATTATTATTTTTCTTTCCAAAGCATTATAAACATTCACTTATATAAAATGTACCTTTTGAAACATTGGATAGTTATGTATCAAAATTTTTACAGATATTTTTGAAGGATGTCGAGCTCTTGTAAGAGAGCATTTAGTGTTATCTGATAATAGCAGTCAGCTTTATCATTTCTCCGTTGAAGGAGATAGCATCAAAGATGGAATGAAAATACCTCCTGAGGTATTCAAGGCATATTTAAAAAAGTAATCATAATTCATAATATTGTCATGCTTGAAAATAAAGTTCATATTTCCTTTTTGATTGTTTCAGTCTGGTGTCAACACTGTAACGTCGCTTGCATTCAAAGCAAACCAAATAGTCCTAAGTGACATGGATGGCTGTGTGAATTTGTGGGATTTGAAAGCCAGATCGTCACGAAATGTGAATACAAATAGGGGAGCTATTCGCTACTTAAGATTTGCTCCTGGAAAAACAAATTTGAAATTTCTAATTCTATTTAATGATGGGATTGATATTATTGATTTAAGCCAAGTGAGCCTATATTTTTTAATTTTTTTTTTTTTTTTATCATTTCAATGTGTTTTGAAAGATTGAGTAAACATTTGAAAATTGTATTAGGTTGATACAAAAATAATCTAGGTTTTCATAGTGAATGTAGTCTATGATATTTTAAACCACATTTTTCACTCTATCTAATCGTGTTACAAAATATTTTCTATTAATTTTACGTGATTCAAATATGGCATAAACAAAGAGCAAATTCACAAGATTTTCTTTTTCCAATTCAAACTAAACCAAAAAGCTGCTCACGATATCAACTATGCATATGGCCCAGAAAGCACTAACCAACGTATGGGCCAATGGTGGATCAAGAAATTCAGGAGCGCTGACGAGAGCCTCGAAGATGAAGAAGGCCGCGGCCGCCTGTCTGTGGTTGACAATGATTAATTGAAAATGTTAATGGAAACCGATCCTTATAAAACACATGGCAAGTTGCCGAAGAACTCAACGTTGACCAATCAACAGTCGTTCACAATCTGAAGCAAATAGGTAAGTCAAAAAAAGTTCAATTAATGGATGCAGCAAAAACCAAAAAAATTGTTAAGGTAGGGATTGTCGGGGTTCGGTCACTGCTACTTAATAAAACTACATTTTATCATAAAAATGGTTTTATTGTGCCGACGTTTCGGCTTGAACTTCAAGCCTTCATCAGGGCTGTAAGTTCAAGCCGAGGCTTGAAGTTCAAGCCGAAACGTCGGCACAATAAAACCATTTTTATGATAAAATGTAGTTTTATTAAGTAGCAGTGACCGAACCCCGACAATCCCTACCTTGCATCATCAACGGTCAACGATCTCCTCTCAACAAAAAAATTGTTGTTTTGAAGTGTCATCGACTCTTCTTCTGTGCAACAAAAACGATTCTTTTCTACAGCTTATTGTGACAAGTGATGAGATGTGGATCCTGGAACAACAGACAATGTTCAGCTCAATGTTTGGGCCATGATGAAGCCCCTCAAGCCAAAATTGCACCAAAAGAAGGTTATGGTGACTGTTGGGCGATCTGCTAGACACATCCATCACAACTTTCTGAATCCAGGCAAAACGATTACGGCTCAGAAGTACTGAAAATATATTGATGAAATTCCCCGGAAATTTCAGCATATGTTCCCAGCTTATATTAAGAAAAAGGCTCATTTTTCTCCATGACAACGCTTGGCTGCACATTTCAATGGTAACGGGACAGAAGCTGCATGAGTTGGGCTATGAAACTCCTGAGCATTTGCCATACTCGCCTACGGTTAACCAATTTTTCAAGCATTTTGAAAGAATCCTCCATAAGAAATACTTTAGAAACCAAGAACAAGCTAAAAATGAGAAACACGTTTATACTTTTTTCTCATTGGCAGAAATGTGTTGATTCTAATTGTTCTTATTTTGAATAATAAAGTTTATTATAAAAAAGTCTATGGTATTTTAAAGTTAACGGATAACCGAGTTTTTATCAAATAAAACCGAGATTATTTTTGCATCAACTGAATATTTCATTGGTTAAGTTGTTTTTAATTCCAACAAATTATTAAATGAATTTGAAATTCAATCCTTTTGAATAACTAATGTTTTTCCAGAACCAGTATGAGAAAGTAGCTCAGCTGAAATGGGGGAGAGACAGCAGTAAAATTATAGATGCAGATTGGGCAAATTCAGAACTCCCTGTCATTGCTACTGAGGATGGCTGGATACGAATTCTTGATGTTCATTTAACTCGAACTTCATCACCAATATCCCAGTATAATTTTAAATGTAAAAAGTATTTATTTCAATATTTACTTTAATAGTTATAGAATTAAATATTCAAATATGCACCTTGTCAAATTCAATAATAACTTGCACCATGACTGGATACAGGGTAGAAATACGGTTTCACTCAGTGAAAGAAAAATACTCCAAACCCCTGGCATGAGAGCACCAATAAAACGTGAAACCCAGGAAATGAACATATAAAAATAGACAAGAAGAAGTTATTTTTACAAGACTGGGAATAGGCCACACGGGACTCACTCACGACTACCTAATGTCTAAAGTCCCCCCACTTCAATACTCGCATTGTGATGTACTTTGAATCATTTAAAATTTTAATTGGGTCCCAATCTATAATGAGAAAACAAACAAGTTTAAACTAAATCTTCCATTAAGCCAGATTTTAGAAGGCAAGAATGTTAATAATATGGTGGAGTTTCTAAAAGATATACATCTCCTGGACAACATTTGAAGCACATTATTTAACGTTATCATAATAATATTTCTATTTTCTAATTACCATAATTATCATCATATCATACTCAAATAAAGATCTCATTATAGGCTGAAGGTCATAAGGTTGTCGCCGGCAAATATTAATATTTAAATAAATTACATTTTTTCTCATTAATTTTTTTTTTTATTATTTCAGATGTTATAAATTGTCCTTCTTTATTGTCTCCAAAGCTTTTAACTAAAATGCAATTCATTCTTTGCACTCAATTTTGGAAAACTACTCCAAATTATAAATCTTTTACTGTACAGGATGGAATACCAGAACACAACTTGGCACGTAAGTTATGAGCTTTTATATTATTAGTAAGAAATGTGTTAAGACACCATAAATCTCTTTCCCGTGTTACTTTTTTTTCTGAAGCATTATGTCCTGTTTGTTTCATGGCTTATTCCTTCCTCTTCATCAGGAGTTCTTCTTTTTAGCATTTTGCTAAAATTCGCTTATGAGATTGACCAGATGATACAATCTGGAAGTGCCGACCAGAAAAGTCCATGTTTTAGAACCTATAGGTTACAAAAATAATGGAGGTTCCAATTTGTGTTCTGGGTGTCCTGATTTTAAATAGCAAAACTTGTGTAATGGGGACCAAATAACTAAGACAAAAAGTCCTTTAGAGATTTGCTCGCTTTTGCGAGCAAATAATTGATAATCGCCACACGTACCATCTTTAAATATTTCAGAATTTATTACTTCAAATTATGCAAAGATATTGAATTTTAGTAATTGATTTCTTCTTATGGGGAACCTTGAAGTAGGAAGTTTATTCGGTGTCAATGAACTCAAGAGAGCAATTAAGAGATCAAATGATGGGTTGAGAAGCCAAGGGGTACAAGTGACGTTATAATCATTTTGAGATATTACTGTTTAAAGTTGAATCGTTTTTGTCAATTCCCTGATAAGTGTAAGTCTGTATAATGTTTAAATTATGTGTTCTACTATGCATCAATTGAAATTTCAGTAATATAGTTTAAAAAATAACTAATTGTTAATGTCTATTATCTATTTATAACACAGCCACACACAAAAAAAAAAAATAATAAAAAATAAAAGTGCGGACCCAGAGACCAGACCATGTTTACTATTTGTCTCTGGGGTCGCTGAATCCGAATCTGGGGTCAGAAAAATTCCTGCACTTTTTGTTTAAGCCCCACCCCTCAAAACTCATAATTTAGGATATTGTACACTATAAAATTGTTATTCAAGTTGTTAACCAAAATAAACGACTATTTACTGAGTATTTCCTTTTAGTGCTTATAAATACTAATTTTTTGAGACCGCAACGAACTTGATTGGTCCATTTGGAGCGAAGTTACAGCCCTTTAAATATAAGACTTTTCTAAAAAATTCGTGTTTTTGCTTATATTTTTGTATATAATATATTTTCTAAGGCATACAATCTTTTTTACACAATAATTGACATAAGGCCTTCCCAAGTAATTCTTGAACTGATGCAATCCTTAAAATTCCAAAATACAATCCTTAAAAAATGTCTCCATATTTTATTGGAGCAATGTATCAATCGAAGTAAGAAGTTGAAGATATCGTGAATAATAAACATTTGAGCAAGTCAAAACAGGTCATTATTGTTGGAAATTATAAAGATCAAATGTTAAAACTGTTTTCAAACACTTCTTTAAATATACGGTCACTTACCTAACATAACAATTAATAAAGTGTTGCCCTAACCAGATTTAACTGGAAGTAACAGTAAATGATGCAACAACATTCACAACTTGGAAGCCATAAAGTTTGGTCTATAAGAGATACAAGTGTCACTTGTTCCCCTTGGCTTCCAAACAAATCTGCTCATTTTTGAAGTAGTTGATTTCGTTTCCGCTATTTCTCAGCAAATACCTGACATTTACTTATATCCCTTTGCCACAAACATTTCGTATGTATTAACTATCCAGAACTGCACTTAACTCGATTTTTTTAAAAATGTCACTTTTACCCCTTGGCTTCTCACCCCGTCAAATCATAGATGAAGTGCACCAAATATCATCAGAGCAGTGTTTAGCTGCCATTTATCAAGTCAGTGCTAGATGTAATGCTTACGTTTCTGCAAGAGGACAACATTTAATAACTAAACTAAATAGATGATTACATAAAAAATGTAAATAAATAAAATGACCCAGTCTCTTCAATTAAGCACTCATCTATTTGTCAATCGGTGCGCTAACACTCGCACCGCTTCTAAAGCATTACTGTTACAGAATTCACGAAAACTATGTCAGCATTAAGAGATTGAATTTTAGTCATTTTTTTCCATTGAAAATTTAAATAAGTAAGTACAAAAATGAAAACTTGTCTAGTTTCTTGTTTTGCGATTTTCTCCAAAAAGAAGCAAAAATTAGCAAAACTCTAAAGGACTTTTTCTCTTAGTTTTTCGGTCCCCTAAACACGCTCCTGAAGTTTTGCTATTTAAAATCAGGACACTTTGAATATACATATGTCTCTTCACTCTCTATGTGCCCCAAATATTATCCGATTTTGATAACATTTTGTACAAAAATACTTTAAATTTAAAAATTCAAGTTTGTTAACCAGCAGAATCTGCTCACTATTTTTTCCAGGCACACTTTTTATTGGTAATTTGATGATAGGAATCAAATAAAATAATTTCCAATGTGAAATCTATACCTGTTTAAAAAAAGAAAAAGGATAAAATTAGAATTTTTGTTTTGGTTTTAACAAAGCACCAGATTGATTTGAAGATTTTTCCAGATGTTTGGTATCCTTTGAAACTAAAGTACATTTTGGTTACTAATGGAGCTAGAAAAAAAAAATTATTAAAATACGTGAGCAGTTTTGAGATATATGTATATTTTCTAAAATGTCCCGAAACAGGTTAGAAAGTCATGGTAGGAGGAAAGTACTCATTCAAAAGCTTGCTTACTGGATTTTCTTAATAAATGGTTATAATGTGCTAATGGCCTTGGTAGCCAATGCACAAACATTTAAAAAAAAACAAAAAAAAAAAAAAAAAAAAACCCTGTTCTATTGCCATTTTTGGTAGGATGGCCTCAGAAGAATAAATCAGTGCTTACAATTTCGTCGGTTTCCTTCCTTTGATCCATTTTTGGCCTCTGCTTTATCAGTTTTTTATTGATTGTAGGTTTTCCTCAAGATGTCATTGCGTTTTCCATCAAAATAGGAAATAGCTTTAAAACAAATTCTTAACTGTTGGGTTTTCCCGTAGTATAGTGGCTAACTCCTTGGAATCTGATGTGGGAGATGGGGGTTCGAGTCCCTCCTGCAGCAGGAATTTTTCTCATTTCAAGGCCCGTTGAAAAAATTCCATGCTGCTCCATGGATGTTGGTGCTAATGGCGTAGATGTCGGTGTGCATTAAAAAAAAAAATAACGGTTTGTATTCCAAGTTTTTCTATTAACTCTAGGGATAAAAGTGTTACATGTTATGGACGTCGTTTTCTGGCTTGCTTGAAGAGTACAATGAATATAGGACGTGAATGTAATAAAAATTATTGTCCCTGGAGCAGGTAGTAAATGACTATGAATCATAGAAATGCATAATGTTTTAGAAAATAAATTAACTTGTGACGGATATTTTTACTTTTGATTACCATTGCAATTAACCTATGAGCTATAAATGAATTGCTGAGTGAGCATCCAATAATTACTAGGCATAAATATTTTTTGTGTTGCTGATTTTGTATTAATATTTTTATTGTAGAAGTAAATGCCCAATTAGAATTATTAGAGATTGGACCTGAATTTGGTTCGTTAAATGTTGCCGAAAAATGCCTACGGGTCAGCGAAATGTTCGGTGACAACTATGGAGTTGATTTGTGGACGGTCGCATTGTATTACCTCAAAGTTGCTGCTGCTGATAATGAAATGTAAAGTATAGTTTTTATTTTCTTTTGTTACAAGTATTTCTTTTGTTGTACATTCAGCTATTATAATATATCTAAATATTTTAGGGAAAACAAAAATATTCTTTCCAAAGATGATTCTGTTTGCTTGGATTTGAAAAGAATTAATAACTACCCAAACATAGAACCACTTGATACCTGTTATGATTATTTAATGGATCCCTACTCTTATCAGGTTGGTTCAAAATTAAACATTTTTAAGATATTAGGGGAAGATTCAGAGTGAATGTAGCTATTAACCTTTAGGCTGCGTAATACACGTAGGGCTAGATGGTACGGTGGTGCGGGATAGCCTAGCGCCTGGAGTGCCCCGTGTGCTGAATACTTTCCTCACAGGATGTTTCCTCGGAAGATTCCCTCTTCCTTTGCATTCCACTTGTTCCAGGTGTTTTTCCAACAGAAATATTTTGGGATAAATAATCACACCCGTCAAAACTTCTAACAATTCTTGTCCAGAATAAATTTTCTTAAAAATATTTACACAAACAATTGTTCACTTGAAAAGCTCAAAATATACTTGAGAAATATGCAGGGTAAATTCCAGGTAAAGAAAAACAGCTCAGCAGTAAAAAAGGGAGGGAGCAGGTATACCTGTACAAGTAGGCTAAGTAGTTGGAAGCTAAAGTGACAAAAGTGAAATCCTATGCCCTCTATCGGCTTTGAAAGACACTGCAGCTTCTATAAACAGCATACAGATGGCAATAGTAGAAGGACTGATATAATAGCTCATAGCAGCCAAGCGCAAAAGAAGCCGGACTGATATAATAGTCCGCAGCACCCAAGACACTGCTCCCTCTGTACTAATTTATTAGCCCGTTGCTCCCGGGGCACTGCAACAACCAGACTGATATATCAGTCCATAGCAGCCTAAGGGTTAAAGTTGCATTCAAGATAAAAATGTCTTCAAATCTTTATTGATCCTATGAGCTTCACAACGAAAATGGCACCTTTTCTCACTCCTGCTGTAATTGGTTTTTTTTTTTTTTTTTTTTTTTTTTTTTTTTTTTTTTTTTTTTTTTTTTTTTCTTAGCACTTTACAATGCTATATCTTGTGGGCTAATTCAAATAAAATACATAATTAATCTTGTGGGTATACATAATTAAAATGGCATTAAAAAATTGTGCATTTTTGGAATTCTTTTAAATATAAATTTGGTCCGTAAGTACTTAAAATGATTTGAAATTCATGTTTGGCTTTTTAGAAATTGCAGCTAGAGCGTGTGAGCTTACACGAATGGAAAAGAGGAGATTACAAACACACACAACGAGTTGTTGAACGATTGGTTTTACTCGGAGAAATGGATCGTGCAGTCCAATTACTCCTTGAAACTGACATCGATAATCCAAACTACTATACTGATGCTATTAAGTAAGATTTTTATTTATATATATTATCTTTATAATTAATAAATTTATTTTAAAATTGAATGTCTCTTTTTGGAGCTGCAAGTGTTGTGATTTTAATTAAAACCACTTGACAGAAAAATCTGAATATTTGCGTGGACACCCCCTTTAGGATGTAAACACTCGCTAAGAAAGGATTTTTTGATATTCAAATTTTTAAGTATTTTTAGAGGGGGGAATTTTTAGTTGGTTATAAAGAAAGCATGCACACCTAGGCAGCAAGCGTTTTTGGGATGATAACAGGTCAGCTGTTACCGTATCTACTGTATCTATTTCATGATAATATTTTTATTTGCAGTTTGTTTCAATTCTGATGGCAGATCTTGAATTACTAGAAATAAACTGTGATTTTGACCTTCATAGAGTTTACGCTATACCTGGTGATGGTCCATCTGAGGTAATAATATCCCGAACCCTTGCACAGCCTCCTCACCCATCAGCATCCCCAGTCAGAGCACTTCTTGGTAGTGCTCGCAAATATAATGGGTGTTTCCAAATTACATCTTGGAATCATAAATTTTAACCTGTACTGTTTAAACTCCTGTTACTGGTAACCTATAGATAACTGGTAATCTCTAGGCTATCTATTTCTTGTCACTGGTACGGAGCACCCCAATTCCAAGAAACATTATACCTTTATTATCAATTGATGAATAACATATAGTATGATGGAAACCGTGCTATGATCAACTGCACAAAATGATATAGTAGCATTAATTTTGATGATGCATTATTTAATGCAATAAAATAACTACTTATATGCTGTGACGAACTACGGGTATTCAGCTAGTAGTTTAATAAATGGCCAAACAGAAGTGAGAGTGAAAGGAAATTATCCCTCAGAAGTTTGCACAAGCGCAATTGAACTTTTCTATCTATCTGAATGTGCTACAGTTGCCTCTATCCCCTTCCTCAAAATAGCCAACATTTAAGGCTTTTACATATATACCAATTTTTACGAATTTTTCCTTTCTCATTTTTTTTTTTTTTTTTTGTTTTTATTTATTTTATTTTTTTACGGCGCATCGACAAATCTTGGCCATTAGCGCCGGTTTCTCATTATTATGACTAATTGTTTTAATAATTTTTCAGAGCCTGCTTGGTTGCCACAATTCAACAAACTGGTGCAGCCCAAAGTACTATTAAGTTGGTGGCGACAAATTTGATAGCCAATGGTAAAATTTGGGAAGGTAAGTGTAAAAATATACGTATTTTTAAGGTGGTATATTTACTTATAAATAATGATATTCATTTTTTTTTTTTTTGGAATAAAAAGTTGTTACAAAGAAATAACGTCTGACTCACAGAAACTGCACCATAATGCCATTCCTTTTATTGCTTATCGCACGTGTGATTTGGAAAATTTTGAATAGAAATCCATAATATTTTATCTTCATTGGGAAGAAATCTGCACTATCAAATCGCTTTCTAGGGTTGAAGTGGCCCTGTGAAAATTTATATCTGAAGCTTTTTTGTAAATATATCGGTGTTGAGCGGCTTTGGCCCAGAGGACAAAGCACAAATATATTGGTGTTACCACTTAAGGCCCAGCATATTAGTGAGTGATGTGTGTGAGACTTCTCGGAAGAAGATATATCGCAGCCTGGTCCTTCCTCAGCTCCAGGAAGTGTTATTGAAGAGCATTCTAGGATGTCGAGGAAGAGAGTGGGCCTTTTCCATAGTGCAAACAATGTAATTTGCTGTGGAAGCATCGTAGTTTCAAGGGAAATGAGCTTTCCTTCATTAGTAAAAAAGGTGTTACAAGTAAAGGTTTTTGCACTAATTAAAGAATATATATATTACTAATAAGTGAACACAAAAATTAAAAAAAAAAAAACTTATTTTATGTAATTAATAATTTTAGTTTAAATATTTGGAATTAATCTTTTCTTATAGCTAATGTAATAATTATAATTTGTAATTAAAAAAATATAACTGGGCAATTTAAAAATATAAAGACAATAGGGAGAAACTAAATAAATGAGTTATGAATAGCGTAATAGCATGGAATGTAGAGTGAGAATCGGAGCGTTTAGCATTGGACACATCCCCATCTGAGGAGAGAGGTGGGGAGAAGGCTGAGCTGTGAGAGAGTCAAGTCTGTACTCAGTCCAGTTCAGAAAGGGTTAAGGAGTATTCGTTAAAAGATTCTCAACCTGGTCCCACAATGTTAGGAATTACTAAAATAAACTTTCTTACCATTTGCAGGTGTCCAGCTATTGTGCCTCATTGGGAAAGGTCTAGATGGCTGTAGGTATTTAGTATCGTACGGAATGTGGGAGCCTGCAGTCTGGTTAGCTAAGTCTATATTACCTATAAAAGATGGTGCTCAAGTACTGAAAAAATTTGCTGATCATTTAACATTAAATGGAGACAGGGTATAATATATTTTATAACACAACTTAACTTTTATTTCTGAATTATTATATTTCAAATGGCCCGATTGATTTACTTTCAGTTTGCTGCAATATTGGTGCTCATATCACAGCTTCAGTTTGAGAAAGCGCTGGAAATGCTTTATAGTCAACACCAAGTACTGACTGGAGCTCTCCTTCTCATGGCGTGTCAGCATTATAATATTGAAATCAGTCATATCCTTTTCTGCATATTTTACTTTATTTCTTTATTTAAAGGTTATTAGAAACAGGCTGTCCACTGGTTGCTGTGCAAGCCTCTAATTTTTTTATGTTCTGAATCCAGGCTGAGATGAGTTGGCTGTTTTCAGACATGTGCTCACTGATAAAAGTTCACCCATCACCATGGATGTTTTGAAAGGTTCGATACCAGTAATAACCAAGGAAATTAATGTCTCACATAAAATCAGTTCCGCACAATTGCTGTGGAGATGTATAAAAAAAAAGTCCGACTCGCAGGAACTGCGTCATCTTAGTGCGTTTCCGTATATCTCGAAGAAGTGGAATAAATTAGGCATCACAAATAACAGGAAACTGACAGTAGCCAACTTACACAGAAGCGGATAATTCTTAATCCTCATTCTTGAGGAAGGCTGAATAAGTCAATACAATTATGTACTAAAAACGTACTCACTCTACGAATACTGCTCAGCAGGCTCTATTCCAAACAACCGAAAATTCGTTGTCATTTTAAGTTCCTTGTTTTACTAGCAAATTTGTTTCGCTGTAATAATCAACAGTAAATATGTGCTTCATGGCAAATAAAAGTTCATTCTCTCGTGGGTTAAATCTTTCTATAAAATAAGAAATAATGATAACTTCAGTTGTAGCAGGAGGAAGGTTATATAGACAGGAGAATTCAAAACAATCCTATGTATACGCCATTATGGTTAGCCATAGCCATCTTGAATTCCACAGCTATTCTAAATGTATTACCTATACCTTTTACCGTTTCTTAGCTTATTTTACTACAATACTAATTTTACTGATAAATGCAATTTAAAACAAAAAACAACCAATTAAAAAGTGAGATAAACAAATAGAAAAACCCTTTCAAAACAACAAAACAAACACTTTTTAAGTTTTAAGCGTTATATCTGTGATTGACGTTGTCCCATCGAATAATGCTTCAGAACCTTTTTTGTAGAGAATTTAGTAAGCAGTCAAATGGATGCCTTCCACTTACCACGATTTCCCAACCGTTATCGAGATATTTACGAAAAATGTATGGAGATCCGAAAACTTTTCATGTCTATTAATAAAATATTTTTTTTCTCAAACTTCCTTAACTCCAAATATAACCAAAATTTAAACATCTCAGTTGGGATTAATTTCCAAGGTGTAGAAAAAATTTCAATTGAATCCCATGATTTTAAGTACCCACAATAAAATAATGACATGCGAAAACATTGATTCCACTTTTCTCAAAAACGGTTACAGATATCGCCTTAAAAATGGTTTCATTCGTTTTACTATGTTAAGAAACCTATAAAAGAAGTACCTGCAAGCATATGAACTCAAAAACGTAAGCGTAACGATTTTTTTTGCGCGAATTTCGCCCCAAACGCCATCTTCCATTAGGCGGATTCTGCTGGTTAACGAACTTGACCTTTCTAATTAGAAGACAGATTTTTGTACCAAAGTTCATCAAAAGCGGACCATTTTTGAGCCGTCAGGAGCGCGAACAGACAAGCATATATATAAATATATACGTATACAAATTTGAACCACCTATATATTCGTGATCTATGGGGTCTGAAACTAGAAAGTTTCTAGTCGGCGCGTCCGGATTGCGTCGTGAGGTCAACCTCATAAGCGGGTTCTCCCTAGGGAGATAGGGAGGAACCGCGCTAAAAGCCTAGCTATTTTCTTTTAAAAAAAATCTTGAATTTTTTTTTTGTTGGTAAATATGAACTTGCTTGTTCTTATTATTTCAAATGCTATAGAGCAAATTTTGTTGAGCAAGAAAAAAAAATTAGACTGTGCAGGCACAAATTTATACAGGGTGGCCCAGATAAGCGGGCAACAAGAGAAATAACTCCTAAACGGGTTGATATATCAACATTTTTCAAAGGGGCTAAGTTGTAGTTCTTGTTGAGATCTATAAAATGGTGCCTACCTAAGGTTGTTTACCGTATGGCCTTGCCTCTATTAGCAATTTTGCTTTCCTGTTATCCCCGTCCAACTTACATGGCCAAACCATTTTAGTTTGCGTTCCTGGAGAGTATCTTTTACTGGCCCTGCACTTAGGTTGTCTTGGATACTTTTGTTTCTCATGCAGTCCCACCTAGTTTTGTAGGCTACTCTCCTAAGATATCTCATCTCAGAGGCCTTTTATCTGTTTATAATGGTTCTCCAACATTGCCCAGCTTTCCTAGCCATAAAATGTTTTGAATATTCACAATTTTGCTCATCTGAATGTTTTTGAGAGTTGTTAGAACACACTATTGGCCTTCTTTTCACTTTTTAAGACCTCATGGTCGATTCTGCTGTCCTTGGCTACAATCGTCCCCAAGTTATAGCAAGTTTCAGTGCAAGAAATCAAAAATTTTGTCTGCTTTTGGCACATTAATAAGTTAGTATGTGATAGTGGGTTTCATGTAAACACCTAAAAACCTGTCCTAATGGACCATTTTGGCTAGTTAAGGAACTCATCCAATCTTTTGTATTAGAATATTTTACACTGAGTTTTGGTCCATAAGAACAAATATTATGACTACTCCCGTGTTAACAGACATATGTAAACTGACTATAATGAAATGGAAATGACTTGGCACTGAAAGCTACTTAGGCTACTTTTTATTAAAGATGATGAAGTTCTGTACATGGCACTGATTAAGGCAAAGTCTCTACTTCTTCACCATCTGTGGTATACGTGACCATCATGGAGAGATTTTTTTTTTTTTGGCTAAAGGGACTGCATTTGGCAGCATGTTCAGTTCCGATGGACTATCTCTTGCATGGACACGTTTTTCTTTAGTATATAGCTTTTCCCCAGTCGAGAATCTGAGTAAAACTCTTCTTGTTTAGGACATACCCAGGGCAGTTTTTGTCAAGCTTCAGCCATGAAACATGTGACATTTTTAAGTCTTGATAACTTTTTTCAAAAAGCCTCTTCAAAAAAAAAAAAAAAAAAGAAAAAAAAAAATGCCGTGCTAAAGGCCAATGGCCACGTTGACTACACCAGTTCCCGTAGATTACCGAAGTTAAGCAACGTCGGGCGTGGCCAGTACCTGAATGGGTGACCGGCCACGTGCTGTTGGCATTATAAAAGGGTGGCAACCTTTAGATTGCCCAGCGCTAATGGCCAAGTTGTAGATACGCCGTAAAAAAAAAAAAAAGAAAAAGAAAAAAAAAAGTTACCATGCTTAAAACCTTGTAAGGTTTTGCTGTTCTAGCAGAGCGTATAATGTTTTCAATGTCTGTCATGGTCTGCATTTTGGATAATTTAGCTTTTTTCTCAATTATTGCGAAGTCTCTATCTATTGCCAAATTTTGTTCTTCTTATATTGTGTTGTGTAGCACTTAATTCTGAGCTTTTTCTGTTTTTTCCTAAACTCCTTAATTGGATTAGGGTCATCATCAAAAGCTCTTAAATTGTTTAAATTATCATTATTTTAAGCCAAGTGTCAGTGTTTGTCATTCAACAGCATAAGAACGTCTATGCAACCGCGACGTAACTCGTGGCACATAGATCAACTACCACCACAGACACTGCAGGAGATACACACAGCTAATTCTGTTGGATTTTTTAAAACTACTTTCAGCTGAATTGGCACTTAGATCTTTCAGCAGTGTATTGGCGCAGAGACTTAGATCTCATAGAAGTGAAAAAATCAAAAACCTAATTTTGGCATTTAGATCACTTAGCATTTCAGGTCTTTAACTGATCTAATATTGTATTTTCCTTAATTATTATGTACAGCAATTAATTGTAGCAATATACTCATCACTCCATGATTACTTGCTATCTATTGGGAACCTTGATGGCGCAAGGGGCTTGGCAGAACACTTGAAAATTAAAGTGAATTAAAATGCATGTCGTGTTACCAATCTCAGGAGAAATGCATTTCCTACACTTAGAATACATTCCTTTTACTTTATTTCATTTTTTTATTTCTTTGTATAAATTTTATTTTTTTATCAAAACGTTGTGTAATATATTGGATTTTCTATTATGTAATTTATTAAAAAATAAAGAATTGTGAAGTTTTTTCTACAATGTATTTTTAAAACCTTCTAGTATAATTTTTCAATATAACAGAGTATCAGCTACTATTCTTTAGACATTTTTCCTGATTTTCTCTTATGAAATAAAACTTTCTTATTTGAATGAAAATGAAAACAACATCTTTATGTGCCACCTGCTCATTACTTTGAGGGATTGTTTTCACTTTCAGGGGGGTGTATGCCTTGATTAATTAATATATTTTTCCAATGCCTGATTTTTGTATTGATGAAAATATCAATACAAAAATCCTTGACCATACTGTGCCGTGTGGTCAAGAATCAGATACCTCTACAGTATCTACCCCTCTGGGTCCTTGTGGATTGATACGGAACTGATTTTTTTTATTTATTTATTATGATTAAACTTTCATTAGATTTATGTAAAAAAAAAAAGAGTTATATTCTCCATTTATGTTCTAATGCCTGTTTCATAATTTGGCCTACAATAATGATTAAATTCTGATGGTTTGATTGGACAAACAACATAGTAATATTTTTTTGAAGAAAATTACCAAGTGTGATGGACACACAGGTTTTTTGTCCAGCCAGTTATTTACAGCAATAATAGATTCCCGTAACTTGCACCTTGGTTTATGTATAAAGGTTATTTGTAGAGAAATACAACCTTGGTTTATGTATAAAGGTTATTTGTAGAGAAATACTACCTTGGTTTATGTATAAAGGTTATTTGTAGAGAAATACAACCTTGGTTTATGTATAAAGGTTATTTGTTGAGAAATACAACCTTGGTTTTTGTATAAAGGTTATTTGTAGAGAAATACAACCTTGGTTTATGTATAAAGGTTATTTGTTGAGAAATACAACCTTGGTTTATGTATAAAGGTTATTTGTAGAGAAATACAACCTTGGTTTTTGTATAAAGGTTATTTGTAGAGAAATACAACCTTGGTTTATGTATAAAGGTTATTTGTAGAGAAATACAACCTTGGTTTATGTATAAAGGTTATTTGTAGAGAAATACAACCTTGGTTTATGTATAAAGTTTATTTGTAGAGAAATACAACCTTGGTTTATGTATAAAGGTTATTTGTAGAGAAATACAACCTTGGTTTATGTATAGTTATTTGTAGAGAAATACAACCTTTGTGCATTGCGAATTTGTAATCTATTTTAACTGAGCAAAATTTTTATTTAAGGACGCAACTTTTATACAATTTACTTTTCAATAAATTACTCTTTAACACGTTCATCATCAAATCACCCGTACCTGGGTGGTAGGTGTACAAGGGGCCTTGTCACGCACCCTTCTTTTTTAAATTAATAGGCTTATTAAAAACAATTTAATGGAATAAATTTATCGCTTGTTCACAAAAAGGATACAGACTGTCGGATTTTCCACACATGTACAACAGAACAAGGATTATCCAAAAATGTGATAATTTTTCTCTCCGTCTTTTAAAATTATACATCACTCATTTAGAGTAGTGTGTAATTTGGACAAACTTCCATTATTCTGAAACTGGGCCTAAATTAATGAAAATTCTCTTGAAAAAGGGGGAAAAAATCATGATATTCCTTGGTAATATACTGTGAGAATCACAAACTAGATCGAAATCACCGCTTGCGAAAATTTTTCCACTCTGGCATCGCTGTGCAGCACAACACAAAGACTTTAGACTGTCAGTGAGGTGGCCCCTTTACTGTTATGTAAACTTACTGCGACTAAACAACTTACCTTGGACAGTATGTTTAAATAACTTGTGTACTGTTTTGACAATATTGGTTTTTATAGTTCAACCATTCAACTAGAGTATTGCTTTTTCAGTTTAAGTTTGTAGGTCTTTGATTTTGTTTTATTCTGGTTTATTGTGGTCTATGTCATAATTACATTTTCACTGTTGAACGTAGATAAAACACATACCAATAGTTCGTTTTTATAACTGATCTCGAGGTAAAGATAAGTAATTTTTTAGTGTTTATAATTTTTTTTTCAGTAATGTATTAATTAATTAATTTGTGTTGAAAGTACTTAGGAACATTAATAAATAATATTTTACAATATAATATTATTGTTTTTTGAATATTACATGTCCAATTATCCAAGTTTTCGATTATATGAAGCACCCCCGGTCCCAATTAATTCGGATAATTGGCGCTCTACTCTAATAGGATTTTTAAAAACAATTTAATGGCAAGCTTATCGCATGTGCACAAAATGGATACCGACTCAGATTTTGTGCATGTGTATTCAAATTAAGACTTAAGGACAGGGTTAAAAGAAGAAACAATAAACAATATTATAAATTCAAATAATTTTTTCTTGAGAATACTTACTTATCTCTAATATCAATATATCAGACTTATTAGAAAGACTTAAAATATTAACATGTATTTCGATCAGCACATTGAATATAAAAACAAACAATTTTTTTTTTTACAGGATCAAAAACAAATTATTATTCAAATTTTTTAAGGGAAAAAATGGATTATGAAAATTCATTAAATTAATGGCAGTTTTTACAAAAATAAATAATACTTTTGAAATAAATCATAACAAATTAACAATATAGAAAGGAATTTAATGAATATAAATGCAGACATTAAAAAATATACAGTTAGGAGAAAATTAAAATGTTTTAATAACTAGACCTGTACAATTAATAAATTATTTACAACTTTTTAAAGAGCAGTACATCAAATATAATTTATACTATTAGACCATAGCTAAATAACAAGTCATGGAATGTAATTCGTTCATTCCTTCAAACAATACACTCTTTATAATACTTAGGAAATCTTGTATATAGGCAAATCATGTTATATGTTCTTTTAATAATTAGAGAAGACATAATAAATCCATAACATTAATTGAATTTCACAGATAAAGCTTTCAAAGTAGTCTAAAACATTATAAAATTGACTGTTTAATAATATATTCAATTCACAACCTTATATCACATCCATTCCCTAATCAACGATAACATTGAAGATAAAAAACATTAAAACCTGTTGAACAGGTACAGTTGAAACAGAGATTAACAATTTGTTTGCAGGAATGTTTTCTCTACCTGACGTCCGTCGTTTCTTCAGGTTTGACTATTTGATACGTGATAAGGTATTCCGGATATGCCTGCAACATTAATGTAAGAAGTAAGAGATCAATTCATTAGGTATGAATCAGCTCAATCTAATAATAAATAAATTATTATTATTTAAATTTTAATGTCCATTTATAATTAACTCAGAATTATAGGACGTTTTATCTATAGGTAACCATTCTTTTCTAGCCAGGATAGGGCTAATGCCTTTTTCCCCAAAGAAAAGCCACCACCACTAGTGGGCATTGAACCCACGATCCTTGGCACAGACTGCATACGCCTTAACACACGGTCACCAGGCCTCCAATAATAGACGGAAAAGTCCGTCATGCAGGAGCTGCATAACTAAGCACTTTCCTAAGAATTTGGGTAGTGTAGACTGCATTCCTGAATAATTTGCTTAAAATAACCTGTATAAATAAAATAAAAACATGAATAGTTCTCTTTTACTTTTGTAATGAGCAACTGTTCAATTATTAATTTTGTAATTAATTTGCTTCCAGAGTTATGTTTATAGATGGTACGACACTACTTAATAAATACAAAAAAACTTCATATTTTCGTCTTCTGATCTGACACAGGAACAAAATACAGTCCCCCTAGCAGTAGAAAGCGCTACTTGTGGCAGCTTTGCGACCTTACTTCTGTCAGGCTAATTCTATTGAAACATAGTACACAGTAAACCCCCCACCCCTCCTAATGAACTGATTTAGTTTTTTTTTACAACCCATTTTTCTCGCTAGATTACCACTACGAATAGCAAGTTTCGTCGAAATATAACACAAATTACGGCTGGTAGTGGCAAATTAGCAATGTGCCGGAGTAAACACCCTTCTAATGAACCAATTTAATTTATTTTTACGACCCATTTTTCTCTGTAGATGAACACTACGAATAACAAAAACTACGGCTGGCCTGGTCAAATTAGTGTTTTGGGACCGGGGTAAACCCCCCCCCCCCTTCCGGCGGACCGATTTTGGTGGTTAACGAACTCGTTCAAGCATTGTCTAATTGAACGCTATATACCAAGTATCGTGCCGAAAAAACAAAAACTCTGGCCTCTTCATAATTAGTTTTAAGAAAATTAGATGTCAAGGAATAGTAGAGATTTATCATAAGAAAAACAGTCATGCTCTTTGGGAGCCATTTTCAGCAATGAATGCCTCGGATCACCTAACTGCTATATTTGCTCTTCTCCATCGTCTAGGCATTCAACATTGAAGAAGGCTGCCAAAGCCTTTGACGGCTAACTATCTAAGAAAATGACATTTATGACCATAGAAGTATAAAAATATATAGATTTATGTTAGACACTATAACACAGTAAGAAAACCTAAAATATTATAAGCAAGTGTAACTTTAATTCTTAACGGAAAACATTATTACAGAGGATCATCAGAAATATTCATTGTTGAGAAAAAAAAAAAAAAAAAAAAGGATTGGTACAGACTAAAATCCCGTTAAGTGAAAGAAAAACTGTCTAACCTTGCAGCAGACATTCAGAAAAGAAGGCAAAATATTGTAATTTTAGTAAAGATAATGAATAAATAAATAATACCTGTTCTCCTCGGTAAATAACATATTCAGGAAAATTGAGGCCTCCAGTGGATGGTTTTCCCATGACGGAATGATGACCAGGAGGAGCATGAGCCATCTTCATTGCATTAAATTGTAAAAATGATTTTCCTAATGTCACTCTGCACATTAATAAATGCCTAGAAACAAAATGAGGAAATTGATATGAATAAAAATCTATATTATTTCTTTAATATTATTTGTTTTTAAATAAATCTTAGTTAACCCTTTCGATGTGACGCCCGAATATACTCGCAGGAGAATGCTGTGCCTCAGAGGCAACGCTTGAGTATTCTCCCAGGAAAATATTGCACACCCGAGTATTCCCACAGCAGTATTTCTTCATTACGAGTCCTCTTTAGCCTTGAGCGTGTACAGAGCGCTCGGCCAACTTAGGGCCGTATTTTACCTTCACCCTTCAAATTATGGTGTATATGTCCGCTCTAGGAGAGTGAGTTTGGTCCGTCTTTGGAGGGGGAGAGGGGTAGTGGGTGCACCTCGCCCTCAAAAACCTTACTCTCCCTAGCCCACATCGCAACGATAAGTTTAAAGGATCATTATTGCCATAGAATAAAGTGCTGACCACTGGATAGGTCGATGACTCAAATATAGAGAACGAACCCCAAAAATTTGCACCTTTGGAATCACGTAATGAGGTCCCAAACCAAATATGAAGGGTATAGGACAAGGAAGTGGGGATAGAAAGAAAACCAAGCTAACTGCTGACGCAAGGGCCCACAGAACACATCTCTCTGACATATATACCACGACGCTGGGCCCGAATGTGTTAACCAACAAGTTGGTCACTGTGTACACATTTTCATTATACAACTGGACATTAAAAAAAAAAACACGGGTAAATTATAACCTATTCTTTTCACTATCAGAATTGTAAATATTAAGATTTTTTTAAATTATTTGATATAATATAATATATATATATATAAATGTATGTACACTTACCGATGACAATTATAGCACGATCGGTCTTTATGAGCTGTGCATCCTGTCCCACCTCCAATTCCATAAACGTACTGGTTACTTTTGGATGAATGTTCAGCAAAATAAATACCTAAAAATAAATTCATTATTAATTTAACCAAGTAATCAATTGAGCTGAGTTAAAGAACTATTTAACAAGAACCTCCCTTTTTACAATAAGTAAGAAAATAAAATCTACTCGCTTATAATCTATTTCAAAATTATTTTCTATAAGGCTTTTTAAATAAGTATATTTGTTTTTGGCTTTCTCTCTTTTACTATTGGCTGAGGGTCAAGAAGACAATGCACTGTAAAAAATGGCTTAAGATGCTTTAAGAAATAAAGCACAACTAGACCAAGTCTATTTTTGGCATTTTATGTTGTAATTGGATTGAAGAGTCTTACTATAATGGCTCTTTTCAGTGCTACAGGAGACTAAGTCATAACTTCATTATTTTGCCACTTGTAGCTGTTCTTTCTACACATCTGGAATTCGTTATAATTTGTTTTCAGAGCATAAGTAAGCCAAGTCCAAGTTGTAACTATTTTATGAACAAGGCTATACATAAATAATGTCAGTATTTAAGTTCAAATCTTTTTAAGACTTATACTAGTCAATAGGATTTATACAACGTCTCTGCAATTAAAACGCATAATACTAATTTTCTGAAAACTTTATAACATGGACTTGGTCTAGTTGTGCTCTGAACCCTCCATATATAAATAATGTTTCTAATGAGTAACATTTAAGTTTTTCTTTAATCAAACTTTATTCTATTATAGAGTAAAAAGAGTTAATTCTAATAAATAAAACATTTTAAATTGATGAACTCTGAGATTATTATAACATTTGTCATTAAAACTCTTATTGACTATATTCTAATTTTATTTAAAAAGAAGAACAAAAATGAAAAACTTATATAAACTAAGAAGCAACTTTGAATGTTGCGATTTCAAAGGTGAAGATCATCGAAATTCTGCACCTTTGAAAATCTTTTATATTAATATCTACATTTTTTATAATCTTTCGTATATGAATATTGGCACATTTAAGGTAGAAACATATAAACTATAAAAACACAAAAATGCAGGAATTTTACAACTTAAAAAATACAAATACGTACAGATAAATGAAAACAATACATACCAGCACCAAACATGCCACCAATATAGGCATGCCTTTCGTCGAACCCCTTCTGGACGATTGCGTTTATAAAAGGTGAGCCATGGAAGAGCATCCTTTCGTTGGCTGAACTCCCATTTTCTTCAGCCACTTCGTTTCTCCTATGAGTATACTTATCCCATAACCTTTTATTTTGAACTTTTTGCACCTACAAAGTAAATTTACAAGTTTTGAGCAATTGTAACAAATAAAAAAGGAAAAGCAATGACAAAAAATTACAAACTTACCCTAATAACATGGTAACGAGAGAAAACGCCTCCAGACAGACCATTGTCTTTGTGTTCTCGAACAGTGTTTTGCATTTCATCTTCAACAGCTATAAACTCCTTGTCTTCTCTTAATAAATCAACAAGTAAAGTACCTTGTTGCCATCCCAATGTGTTCAAATCTAAAAGTCAAAATAATATAATAATTTTATTTTAATAAAATATTTTTTTTTAAATCTTTAACTTGAGAAAAATTAACTAGAGCGGCTGGGATTCAAACCCATTTCCTCTACTCTCTGTACAGGAGCCTTAACCAAATAGGCTACAAGGTTTCATATCACAGCATGGCAAGTTAAGTTATATACCCCAAAAAAAACTAACGTTGAAAAAAAGAGGCCAAGTTCCAGGCCCCTCCCAAAAACGGTTTGCCTATGAAAGTTATGATATCATAGTATTGGGCCAAGTTTTAGGCTCTTAATACCTTGTCAAGAACCTAATAATATCCTCTCACTAATTTGTGAAATTCCAACTTCCTATTGGCCTATTAGCCTACAACTACTAGTGAGATATTCACGTTGATGTTTTAAAATGAATATTCAGGTTTTAAAGCATAAAATTTCCCTTGTAAGTCAAATAATATACACACAGTATGCTTAGGCCGGAACTTGGCCTGGCGCACAACCGTGCACCTTGATTCAGAATATTTTGATTGAATGCAGGAATTTATTCTAATTTTGAAAAAAGAAGAGGCCTAAACTAAATTACCTGGAGTAAGCTGCATTTTCTCGATGCCCTTAATGATCTTGTGCCTATATCCATAAGCAGTGACGCCAACCTGCTTTAGATCTTCATGACCCATTTCAGCAAGAATGTCGAGAGTTATCTGTTCTCTTTCAAGAGGCTCGATCAATTGTTCCAATCCAATCCTGTCGACAATAAAGATCAAAATTGGTTAATACTATTTGCAATAAAGCCAGCATTAAAATAAGAATAATTTTGTTGTGCGCTTTCAGCTTCTTGATGTACACTTGTTCTATTAAAAAACAAATACTCAGTTTAATATAAGCATCAGATTTTATTGAAGGTTTATAATATATATATATATATATATATATATATATATATATATATATATATATATACACATATACATTAAGTGCAGCCTCACTTATATGAAACTCGCTTATACAAAACATTCATCAAAAGAATTTTTCGTTCCCCAGCAAAACTCAATGTATTATTCACTTGTGCGATATTCAGTTATACGTAATATTAACTTATAGGAGTACTAATTTGTTCCCTTGGTGTAAATACTATTCAGTTATACAAAGAGACAACAGTTTTTCCAGGAAATGTTTACAGACTTAGCAGTGACTTATCCCCACCAGTCTCTCTCTCAGTTCTTCCTTGTCATTCTAGTAATCCAGCCGTGTACTATCCACTCTATCTTGTATGATTTCCTTTGTTTCCGCACTAATAATATGGCACTGCCATTGATTCATCCCTCCTCCACTCATCGTTTTTCAGTTCTCAATACAGTAGTCATTCTAGTAACCGTGTTCTATTGTCCTTTCATTTTTTAAAAAGAATAAAAAAAACAAGAAAAAAATGTTTGCTTGAAGACAATATAAAAATACTAAAAGAAGTTGATGACAACCCCAACGAAACAAAAATAGACATAGCTAAACGGTTGGAATTACCTTTGTCAACTCTTGCGACTATTTTCAGTAAGAGAAAAGGAATCGAGGAGAATTTTCTAACAACAAAATATGTACAGACAATAAAATTGTTACTTTTTTATGAAGAATTTATTTTATTTTAAAGCAGTCATGAAACAGTACTATTCAGTTATTCAAAATATTCACTTAAACGAAACATTTTCCGTTCCCCCTCACATTCGTAAAAGTGAGACTCCACTGTAAACCCACTTACACAATGACAATTCATTTTTCCTAAAAATCTGGTGATTGACATGCCATGAGTAGCCACAGCTTATGATCAGTCCACATTTGTTCATTTTAAATTTGAACCAGTGGTTTGTATAGAAAATAGATAGCACATAAGAATAGATGCTTATTGTTGTAGGATGTACCAGTATGTGGGCAAAAAGCCAAAAATAAAGATATGTTGAGGCATTATTATACACACATTACGATACAAAATAAAATCATCATCCATCAAAAGAATATACACATCCAAGAACAGTAATTTATATCGGTACTTACGATGTAAGGAAGGAAGAGAGATTGTTAATGTTGTCGTCTGTCTTGGCAGGTGAAACAGCGCCATCTCCCTTATGATAACAAGGCGGAGGAAGAGCAAGACAAGCACCGCTGGGTAGTAAGAGATTGTCTTCTGGCGATGGAGGTGGTAGAGGTTGAGGTATAACCTGCTCGGATTGAGGCTGTCCAGCCATAGCGTCCTCTAATAGGCATCGGACGTCTTCTCCGCTAGCAACTTCTAGAGGACATTGGCCTTCTTGATTCTTCAGCATTGGGTCGGCTCCATGTGCCAACTGAAATGGATATAAGGTTCTCTTCAACATTCAAATAAATGATAGTTTTCCCGCAGAAAAGAAAGTATTGTTTGAATTTTGCTACTGGTTTTCTCAGTTCTTTATATGTGTGAGCCTGGCTGCAAGGGAAGGCCACCGTCAGCCAGCCATGGCTTGGGCCTGACTGCTGGAGCAGCCCACCGTTTCGAAAGGGTTAAGTTTTTTACCCAAGAAATCTCAAAAAACCACAATGTTTTCTTTCTTGTTTAAAAATGAGTAGTTCTTATTTTTTTTCACTATGTTTTTGATGAGAGGATAAAAACACAGAAAAAATGTTCTCTCAATCTCAACAATTTTTCTTTATGGGTAATTTATTCTTGAAAAACGGATTTTCATGTTTTTGTGGGGTTTAATCAGGAATACGGAGGAAAACCCCCATTACCTATTAGAGATTCGTGTTTAGAAGCAAAAAATTCTCAAGAATAATGTGGTTTCGTCTCCAGCTATAGTGTGAAAGATATAACTTGTCACTTGGGGAAAGCGTAGAAGGGGGTAGACGTTGCCAGTTCTACAACCAGTTCCCACTCTGCCTAAGTGCGGGACTAGGAGAGGGAGGAGTGACAACCCAGCAAGGCTGTCATTGGCTAGAGGTGCCAACACCTCCTCCTTCCCGTCCACAGCCAATTGGCAAGTTAAATCTCTCACATTATAGTATATATGTTTGTGTGTGTGTATATATAAACCTTGTGGGTGTAATTATTACATTAATATCAAATACTTTCGGTCAATGATGTTCTAAAGCAATAAAAGTAACAACTACTTATTTCGGCGCTAATGGCAAAGAATTTATCGATGCGCCGTAAAAACAAAACAAAAAAAAACTACTTATTTCCACAAGTAAGTTAATCTCCTCAACATTTGGAGAACTATAGGAATAATATTTTTTAATGAGGGTGATCAAAATTAAATAAAGAGATTCCCTTACATTTTTTTTTTAATTATAATTTGTATGATATGTCAACTTTTAAGCAATTAGTAACATATAGTCAAGGTTGCCTCTTATGTATAATGCCTTAAGCACCCGTCTAAGTATTTAATCTCGCACAATGTTGCTTAATTCAGTGATCAGGCAAGAACTAGCATATTCAATAAGATATCGCCATTAGCTCAAAAACAATAATTAAAAGTTTATTTGCTCCTTACAATGTGTAAAATATTTATATGTAATTGTTAGAGAAACAAATTTCTTATTTTGGAAATTATCTATTTCCTATAAAGCAAATAGGAGAAAAGATAGTTAAATTTTTAAACTATAGCCTGTTCAGATAAGCCCAGGAGTTCAATTGTGCATACACGAACGTCAGCGGGATTTTCTCCCTGTACTCTCCCTTCTGTTCCCCCATTTGCAAAGCATTTTAATGATCACTATAAAAACCGATTATGTCTTGTTTAAGACTAGGGAAAGCTTTGAGAGGTTAGATAAGGGAGATAGTGTTTAATATTTATCAATACTTAACCAAAGCTAAGACTGAAAACGTTTTTAATTTCATAGTGATAAGGTTATGACTGAGAGAATGTTTGCCACAATTTTCTACCGGGAATATAGGCCTCACCCTTTTCCCTCCATCTAACCATCTATTTGAACACCCAATGTTGTAATCTAAATTGTTTTCAGCTTTAGCTTTGGCTAAGTATTGGTAAACATTAAACACTATCTCTTTTGCCTAACCTCTAAAAGCCTTCCGTAGTCCTAAACGAGGCTTAATCAGTAGTATATCGTTTATTGAAATAGTAAATAAAATGGCGGACTCGTCGGGAATAAGTCTCGCAGAATTTCGAGCTTGCGGGATTTGAACTATTCCATCTAACTAAACAGGCTATAGCCACATATTTACTAAGAAATTGAAATTTCACTAAATTGAATTCTTGATGAGCACTACGTTAACAATATATTTTTTAAAGATAGCATTAATTAATTTAAAGATAAGAGATGAAAACCCACAAGAAGCGCAGAGAGCTGTGTCCTTCCTTTCTGCGCTGCCTCGTGTAAAGGTGTAAATCCCCACTTGTCAGTTGCATTCACCACCGTGTTGTACTTGATGAGAAGTGCAGCAATATCGAGATGCCCATAAGAAGATGCATTATGCAACGGAATAAGGCCTCCTTTGTCCTGAGCGTTTACATCCGCACCATTCTCCAAAAGGAATTCAGCAACTTCGACATTGTTGTAACCAGCTGAAATATAAGGAAACATGATTAGTCTGACAGTTATTATTTTCGACGAAAGAAATTAATTATTATTTTCATTAAAAAAAAATCGACTTTATAATTGAAGGGCTCATGCCAAAAGAGACTAACCCACAACTAAAAGAAACTGAGAAAATTTAAGTTTATTTGAAAATATAAATGAAGAGGTCAGGCAAGGGAGATAGTGTTTTATGTTTATCAATACTTAACCAAAGCTAAGGCTGAAAACGTTTTAAATTTCATAGTGATGAAGTTATGGCTGGGAGAATTTTTACCCCCAATTTTCTACCGGGAATATAGGCCACGCCCCCCTTTCCTTTGGCTAAGTATTGGTAAACATTAAACACTATCTCCCTTGCCTGGCCTCTCATAGCCTTCCCTAGTCCTAAACGAGACATAATCAGTTTTTTATTGAGTTTCACGTAGCGTGTTCTTCATTGAAATAGTAATACAAATGGAAGACCCTTTGGGAATAATTCCCGCAGAATTTTGCGCATGCATGATTTGAACTTTCCCATCTAACTAAAGTTAACTCAGTTGAATGAAAACAAATTTAAGATGTGGACTCAAATTCAAATATTTATAACATGGAAAATGTATGAGTTGATACTGTGAAATGAATTGTAGTATTTATTTTTGAGTTACCTGCAAGATGAAGAGGAGTACTATTCCTTCCGTGGGTATCTCTACAATTAATGTTTTCTGGAGTGACCAGTCGTTGTACTCGTGCGAGATTTCCACGTTTGGCAGCATCAAGAAGTGCAGCATTACCTCGTAACAAATCAGCAACCTCTTGATCACCTTCTTTTACTAATTCAACGGCAGTAGCTCCATCTCGGTTCTTTTTCGTTGGATCTGCTCCGTGCTGCTCTCAACAAAAATAAAGAAGTTAATTTTGGAGAGAACTTGAAGTTCATAATCAAGGAGTATACACATAGGATAGAGTAAGGCACTTCAATAAATAAATCATAAGGCGAATCACCAATTCCGGATGTTGGGAAATCGACATCAAAGTTCTAGCAAAGTTCTAGAAGTGCTTCAGGATAGCATAGGCGAATGTTTACTCTATGGAAAGCTGATTCATAAACCTGATTGAAAAAGTATGCAATTGAAATGTTTTAATTATAATTTATACCAGTGATTTATGGGCATCAAAATACCAGGAAGGGAGTTTCAGACTAGAGATTTGCCCTTGAAGTCGGACATTGAATTTTTAATAGTTGATAGTGCTATTCACTTTAACTTGAAACTGTGAGAGAACTAAAGGCAAACCAGAGAAACAAGGCAAAGCACTGTTTATCTACATCTTTCTAACTCAGAAAATAAAATTTAAAAAAGTTGTTTTTTCAGATTCGCCCTTTCTCTTCCAAGGTCCTGAATTTAATATTCAAGATGGTAATTATTTTTTTTTTATTTTTTTTTTTTTTTTGCAATGCATTAACTACAATAGCCATACTGTAATTGCCTTTAAAAGGTTAACCAGAACTATCTGGGACCAGGACTGAAGCTTGTCTTCACAAAAGTATGCCACATATCTTAAAAAGCTAAGGAACCAATGAGGTTTGCGTATGAGCCCAACTTATTCACATAAAGGCATAACCCCTTCCCCCATTTATATGAGAGGAATAAATTCACATTTATACAACAAAATTGTGAAAAGTGATGTTACCTGTAAGAGTAGTCTGACAATATCATATTTTCCCTTAGCTGCGGCTTCGTGTAAAGGCGTAAACTTCCATAAATCAGCGACGTTTACATTGGCTCCGTGCTTCACTAACATTTCAGTTACTTCATAATGTCCATAAGAGCAAGCATTGTGTAAAGGCACCAGCCCCCTGGTAAATAAAAGGAAAAAATAATTACAACAGAACAAAATGTCCAGCTATTCTAATTACTTTAACATTATAATCGCTGACGGTCATATGGCATCTCCACAGGTGTGAAGGATGGGCCAGGTGTACGCATCCCATAACTATGAGATAAGATCACGACAGTCGGTCTTTCCTGTCTTAGTTGCTTCAAAAAAAAAAAAATAAAAAAAAAAAAAAATAAAACACGATCCCACTTTATTGATAAGAAGTTTGGACATGCCACAGGAGGGTTCTCTTTTATGTATAATTTTATATAGTGTTGTTAAAAGCGAGCCCTAACTAGAGGCTTCAGGCCTGAGCCTTGAACCTAACCTCTACAGCCGGAGCTCTGAGGGCTGGATGAAGGCTCCGGAGTGAGGCTCCATCCTAACCTTATCAAGCCCTGAAGGTTCTCCATCAAGCCTTGAAGGCTCGGCCTTGGAGCCCTGGGAAGGTAGAACTTTGGCAAGCACGGTTATAGTAGTATTGTAGTAGTACGACAGTGTTGCCATCACCGTCTCACAGAAGAGTTTATTTTTTAGGAAAAGTTACTATTTTTACCCAATTAGTGATCCATATAATTAGTTTATCAATGAAATGGTAAATTTAATTGCCAGCGAATAATTTCAATGTGGCGGAAAGAATTTAGGACGAATCTACTAAAGTATATTTCATGAAACAGCTGTTTGCCCGCCATCCGCCATTTTGGAAATGAAAAGTAAAAGGCTTCAAAGCATACGCCTTCTCCCGAGCCGAGCCTTCAGCGCCTTCTACCAAGCCAGCCTTCAAGACTGGCGCCTTCTATCGAGCCCTGTCCAACCTCTGAGAGCTCGAGCTTTTAGGAGCTGCACATATCACAACACTAATTTTATATATATAACTTTTTTATATTTTGTTTTCATTATTTTCTTCCAAATTGCACCTAATTTCATCATCACGGTCCCTTTAGATGATTTTGAAGATTATGGCCTAACCTTGATAAATACTATGTTAAAATTAGAAAAAAACAACAAATAGAACCATACTGGTCGAGAAATAAATTGTGAAATAATATTAGTTGTTTTGTTTTTTTTTAGATTTGAGTTTCTATATACATAATTTTTAGAGTAAAAACATCCAAACTATTATGTTATTATATAATAAGATTGTGTACCTTTGTTATCAATAATTTATTTTATAATGAAGAGTGCTTATTTAATACCTTGACTGCAGTATCACGAACCACCCCACTGTGGTGGCAACCTGGCAAGCTCGGAGAAAAAGTTAAAAAGTTTTGGGGATCGGCTACCAACCTCCAGGCTGGTTTATTCGTTCCTCCGTCATCTCACGGAGTGTTTCGAGTGCATTATTCTGGAATCGTTCCGGGCTCAGGCCTTTCTGTGACTTTTTTAAGGAGTTTTTTTACCACAAGTGCGTCATGGTAAAAAAAAAAAAATGTTTCCGAAGGAAACTATCCAGAATTTCCAATGGGTAAGTTATTTTTTCACATTAACAGAACAAATAAAATCATAAAATGAAAAAAAATGTACAATTTTTTGGGCGATTTGGGGTTTACTGCTCCTATAGTCAAGTGTTAAAACACTTCAACTTCTCACTAATATCCTATATTAGGCGACCTACATCCTTCACGTCAGATGCATCTTCAGAAGCAACTGCCCTATATAAATATCATTATATTTAAATATCATTATTTATAAATATCATTATATCTTCTGGATTATGGGAGTGTAGCGTACACATCTGCCAAGCCCAGTACTCTTAAAATCCTAGACTCAATACAAAACACTGGTTTACGAATCGCAACAGGAGCCTTTAGATCCAGCCCATCTAATAGCCTCCATGCAGAATGTGGAGAATTACCATTGGAATACAGACGTATGCAGAATTGTTTGAAATACTGCCTTAAAACTAAATATTTAAATAGTAAGTGCATCCCAAAATCTACTGACGAGGAATTGTTAAGAAAATACGAAATGCAACCATTCAGGCAACGCCCACTGCTGGTAAGATGTATGATTTATGCACAAGACACTGACCTACTACGAACACAACTCTTACCCAGACCTCCCGTAACATTCATACCATGGACTCTAAACAATTTGAAACTAGACCTAGGACTGACTAAATACAAAAAATCCAACCCGACATCTACACATTCATACAAACACATATTCAAGTCATACATTGACAAAAATAAAGACACAATGTTTATTTACACGGACGGATCCAAGACTGGTGAGGGCACAGGCGCAGCAGTTGTAATAGGTATAAACACTTTTCAGCTGAAACTAACAAAAAGTACAAGTATTTATTCTGCTGAGCTGCACGCCATTCACCTTGCACTGGAAAATGCACACCACATTCAACAACCAAAAATAACAATTATTACGGACTCACTCAGCTCAATACATGGACTACAAAACATGTACAACGACAATCCCATCATTATGAACATACTAGAACAGATACACCGGACGAATAAAGAAATAACAATATATTGGCTCCCAGGACATGAGGACATAGGACAAAGCAGTCAAGTTGACGTACTGGCTCGGACGACGGCAAGACAAAACCAACTAGCAAGCCTGGCAAATGACGACGGATAACAAACTTCGAGAAATCAAACGAACAGTAAGTGAATGGCCTTCAAGCAAAAGGGATAATAGAAGAGACGAAGCGATATTATGCAGCTTAAGAATTGGCCATTCCCGACTGACACACTCTTATCTCATGACAAGACAGGACAGACCGACATGTACACAGTGTAACACACCGCTGACTATAAAGCACATACTGACTGAATGTTTACAGCGACAAAACTATGACTTACCTTACAATATGACTGAATTACTCGGCGATGGAAGCAAATATATCGATGAGATATTGAACTACCTAAACAAGACAAACTTACTAACCAGATTATAGCATACATTTAGAAAGGAAGAAGAGTGAAAACAACCCATAGAGATTTGTTTATATATACCATTATTATTTATATAAAAAATATACCATTGTTAATTTATATGTTATATGTGTGTGTGTATGCAGGTGTGTACATGTGTGCATGCATTTTTTTTTTTTTTTTTTTTTTTTTTTTATTAATGTATTTATTCTATTATATCTTTATTAACGCTCTATTATATTATATCTTTATTTATCTTTCTCTATTATATATTTATTAATGTTCTATGATAGTATATCTTTGTTAAGGTATTTATTCTATTATATCTTAATCTGAATAGTATTATCCTATGTCTAGAAGCAGAATAAACTATATAAACATAGTGTAATGTATATTTGCATAATTTGATGTATATATATAATAATGATGATGTATATATTGTTGATGTTGATGTATATATATAATAATGTGTTTGTATGCACATATGTAATAACCAAATTGTATCTCAGTATATATGCATGTAGATGTGTATGTATGTACGTATGTGTAATGTTTGTTCTGAGCAAGTCGCTATAGTTGCGAAAAGCTCATAAAATAAATATAAAAAAAAAAAAAAAAAATATCATTAACCTACGATAGCCATCCACAGGTAGGGCCACGTCCAGACTAATAAAATAGTCGATTCTCTGCAAATGTATTTTTAACCATGAATGATTCTAAACATCTGATTTTATTTTAGTCTGTTCATGCTCTTTCATGGAAGGTCGCCCTAGGTTAAGGCTCAAATAATATTTATTTCGAGAAGTTTCTCCTGAAGAGGTATCTGGTGATGTGAAGCATATATATCGGCTAACATAGGATATTAGTGACAAGTTAAAGTGTTTTAAATATAAGATCTTCTACCACTATAAAATATTAGGAATTATTTATAAATTGAAAAATATAATTGTGGAACGCCCTAGTCATTCTAGAAGAGTAAACAGCTCCCTGCTCCAGAAGGGTAGGTGAGTCACCCTCAAGGATAGTTTTATTTTAGTCATAAAGCAAAGACAGCATCAGTCTTATGAAACACTCAAGCTCAGATTGTCCTTGGCAGATTTCTCAAGTCATATCAAGAAGACTCTCATGGAATTTTAGACTAACATCAAAAGTAAGAACCTTTTTTACTTGATTCATTATAATTAAAAAATGTTTAAAAATATTAGTTTAAATAATTTACAACAGATTCAATTTCGACAAAAATGTTTATAATAATTCAGCAGAAGTGTTTATCTTCATAGAACTAATAAGTCAATTTGGCGAAATATCCAAAAAGACTTGCTTTTAAAAAAAATCTGAAAAACTGAGAACATTACTTTATAACAATCTGAGTGTAATCGAATACGGGCAAGGTTCAATGAAGCTGGTGAACAGGCATTTTTGTATTTTGTAATAAAAATAAATCTCATCTATACATGTATGCACACATTATTGAATATTATCATAAAAATCGGTCCGGAAAAATGGTTTACGACAGAACCAAATCATATTACAAGCTGATATCAGGCGTTATTTTTACTTCCTTGCGAAAAAACTTGGTAGATTTCATGCCCAACTAATGAGAAAAATAAAAATAATGAAGCAAAATGTGTTGGAAATTTACACCAACAAGCTTTAGTCATACATTGACATTAAATACAAAAGAGAAAAATTAATTTCGTTCATTTCACATTTTTGTATATTATTTTAGCACATTCTTGAGTATCCAGCATAAACGCACCTCCATACTAAAGAATGTGCATAGTTATTGTAGCTCCTGAGTGATAGACATTTTTTCTAACATTCTATTCTATTGTTTCTTGTTTTTTTAAGTCCACATTTTATTATTTGAGGAAGGAAATACAAAAGATTCTTGACTGAGTAGACGATGGTTAGGAACTAGTAAGGTTAAGTGTAACAAAGGGATGAATATTAAATATGTTAGAATTAGAAATTGTTGTCATACCCTTTGTCTTTGGAATGAACATCAGCACCATGAGAAAGAAGGTATTCTACAACTGCCACTCGATTATACCCTGCGGCAAAATGTAATGGCGTCGAGTGCCTAGAAACAAATAAAGAACAATAACATAATAGAGTCATAGGGAGTCTTGAACTTTCATTAAATATAGCCACTTATTTAGCTGTACTTACCTCCCGTCCAAATCCCGACAGTTGACGATGTGTGGATAAGAAGTCAGCAGTCGCTGCACCTGATCCAAATCCCCCGCCTTGGAAGCTTCCAGCAATTTGTTCTCTAAATCCAAAATAGCTGGTGGTTCTAATAAGATAATAATTGAAAAAACATTTAAAACAAAACAAAATGGATCAAATAAACAAAAATAAAATGAAAAACAGTACAAAACAAAATCAATTAACTATAAACAATTAAATCAAAATAATATTTAAAAAAAAATATAAATAAACAAAGAAACAAAAAAATTAAAAGAAAAAAAAGAGAGAGAAAGAAAATGTGACTAAAACTCACCTTGTAAAATTTTATGAACGTTTTCGCCAGCAACTTGAAGTGCTGTATAACCTTGTAAAGAAACAATCGTTGTATCGACAGAATATGACAAGAGTATCCTACATCCTTGAATATTATCTTCCCTCGCACATCTGTGTAAGGCTGGGGGAAAGAAAATCAAATGTAATTATCTGAAACATTCATTTAAGAGCTAATACTACCTAGTATTTTTCTTTTATTGGCTTAAATTTCAAAAATGATATCTAACAATTTTTTTATGGACATTTATTCTTTAAATGATCCAAAAAGTAGATTCTATACGAAAAAGTGGCCATCAAATCAAGTCGCATCACTTCAGTAATAATAAATAATAATATCAATTTCAAGTCTATTCCAACAGCCCCCTCCCATTCAGAACTGTTAGAAAGAATGGGGGTTTTTCTGAAGACCAGAAAAACTCAGGGTTTCAGAAATATCCTAAAATGAAGTGGGGAAAATATGGACAGTTGATTTTTTTTATATTTTTTAAAAATTGTATTATAATGCTTTGGCTCTGGAGTCTATTTGCATAGTTAACTTGAATATTTTTTAAACAAAATCAGCTTTCATTTGTTATAAAATGGTCACGTCGCTAGGACGGAGGGTTTCCGAGATATAAGCGAAGACCCGAAAAATGGGACCTTCTAAGCCCCTTTCTCCCCGGCTCAAAGGCAACGGGCGGGGACTTTTGATATGTTGACCTCCTAACTAGCCAAAAAAAGTTATGAAGTCAAAAATTCTGTTTCAAGTATTTCCATCTATAACTGTTTTTGAGCATTCATTGCCTGGACTGTAAGTAAACATAAACCAAATAAACATCAGGGTGTCTAGCATATTGAGTAAGGGGTAAGCAATAAGCGGTGGTTAGTGTTTGGTCAATCATAAATTCTCAGAGTGTCAAATAAGACACCATCTATGATACTGTGGTTAAAAAAAGTTAATATGCAACTGAGAAACACCATAATGTCACTAGAATGTATAGTTACAATTATTTTTCTAAAAAATTTAAGTTAACTTTTATGTATTTTTTTTTTTTTTTTAACTTTCATTCTAATAAAATACTGAAAAAGTCTCCCAAAAATATAAAGCCTAAAGCAAAAAAAGGAAAGGAAATAATGTATACAATTTTTATCAGAATAAAAAAAAGAAGAAAAATTACAAACCTGTTTGACCGAGAGCATCTAGACTATTGACCTTAGCACCTAGTCGGAGAAGGGTGTCAAGCACATCGTGGTGAGCAAGGTCAGTAGCAACATGAACTGGTGTCAGCATCTCTTTATTTTTTTCATTTAAATGAGCTCCTTTGCGGACTAAAGTTTCGATGATTTGCTTCCTTTTGGGGTAAGGCGAAGCACAGGCGCAGTGCTGTAGGGAACGGAATTCAGATTTTTAAAATATAAAACCGGATATAGAGTATCTATATCTTGAATAGAAAATAAATTTCCTGAGAATACTAACCAGAGGTGTGTCCCCAGTGTAAGGATGTTTGAAATTAACTATTTCTGATGAAAGTAACTTTTTAAGCCTAGATGGGTCTGCCTGCCTGCAAGCATCCAGTAGGCAATGTCCTTTGTATTCAACTAAAATTTATTAAAACAAATTAAAATTTATTATTTATTTAAAGTATTCATTTAAAAATAAGCATTGTTTTTAACTGTATATATTTCTTATTTGTTAGAGCCCCAAAATTTCAGTGACAGACACATATATAAGAGTAATAATGTTAAGATTCTGTCCCAGTCGCAAGTTTTATTAAAACATTTTTTTCATTTGGGAGATTTGCTTTGATCTTTATTGATAATTTACAATCTGTACAGTTATGTACAATAAGTAAATTTGGCCAAACTATACAAACAACACAGTGGATAAGAGAGGGGAGAAGGCAGAAATTACTGCAACTCCCAATGAAAGTTCTGGTCTTTTCTTTTTTTCATGAAAACTTGGTCACTTGGTTGAACTATATGCAATATTTACACAATTTTAGAAGGCAGTCTAATTATTATTAGTACAGTAGACTCTCCCTAACCCGGCACGTCGGGACCACGGTGCAGTCAGATTAGAGAAAATGCCGGATTAGAGAATTACGTTAGAAGCGGTCACTTATTATTTGAAAAACCTTATTATTTGAGGATATAATAATATGTACCATTTTGACCAGAGAGCTGCTGTCTCACCTTTATCGAGCTATTCAAGAGCTTTTAACTTCTGCTGGATAGACAGAGTTACCTTTTTTCTTTTCATGGCCATAACACAGCAAATTAAATAAAATTACTTTTAATAATTGCACTTCACTCGCGATGAATGTTCAAACTAGATTGGCTAAAATCAGGCGATCCAGCAGCAGGTGTCTTAGTAGAAACACAAGTTTCTGCCTCTAAAACGAAACATATATGTCTTCTTTAAATTCAATTCATTGAAATACCACGAAACAAATGTTTGGCTAGCTAGGAAGGGAAGGTTTTCTAGGAATCCTTGAGCCGGTCTAGCTCCAGCCAGTTCTGAGATCCGTCACTCATTCCTCTCAGAGACCGCCAGATTAGAGAGAGTCTACTGTATAGTTTAATTAAATTTGTTGTTTAAAGTCTATGCAAAAAAAAAATTGTTATTCAAGGAGGTGAAAACATTTTTCTTCCCACAAAGCTTCTTTATTTTTCACAAGGCCTCTCAATGCATATTTTCCATAATCATGTGCTCCGTGCAGTAATATATGTTACCAGTGTGACGTTCTGGCAAGGACTGGTCAAATGTCAAAATTGCTAATTATTGAAAAGTGACCCTATTATATTTTTTCACATATAAGGCAGAAGATTAGAATTAAACTAATTTCAAAATAAAAAAAAAATCAAAACTTGAACATTAAAAATACTTTCATAAACAATGAATTGCTCACTAGCAAGCCTATCTTGAAGTTCCCTTGTAGGAGCTACGTCAATAGCACTTTTCGAGTGGCAATTGAGGAGAGTCGGATCGGCACCATGACTCAGAAGAAGGGAAGATACTTCCACTCGAGATTTCGATGCTGCTTCGTGGAGAGGAGTGAATTGCCACAGATCCATAGCGTTAACATTAGCTCCAGCCTTGATGAGCATTTCAGTCACTTCAAAATGCCCATATGAACAGGCATTATGCAAAGGAACTAGGCCTCTGAAAAAAAGAAGTTAATAATGGTAGATTAATATTAGTACATTTTAAGTAACATTCCAATATAGAAATCATCATCCGAGTTATATCAAACGGATCTATAGTGTGCGAGGAATAACTTGTCACTTGGCTGTGGACGGGAAAGGGAAGGCAGCGCAAAGTGGTGCCGAGAGGGAAAAAACCTCCAAAACCGAAGGTGTTCATTCGCGTTTGAACTAAGATTTTTCTATACCTAATTAGTTGTAGAATACTGCTCTAATATTGCTTTTCCATTTTATTAATAGGTATGGCCACAAAACACCTTTTTGGTGACCGTTTTCTCACTTAGTAAAAATTTCAGTTTTTAGTAAAAAATAAAACAATATTTTATACCACTTATTTTATTCCTAAAAAATTGATATTACCCAGGAAGTCTCATGAGTATATGTAGCTTTTAAACAATTTTTTTTTTGTTGCCAAAATGTACCGTGAACTTGGTGCATTTAGGTTGGGAAGATATCTGTAATGAAACTCAATTATCCGCAGTTTATTTGGTGTAGAAAAAAAAAGCGGTACTAAGCTATCCTCTCCACATAGTTTTATCTAAAAGTAAATGTTTTGAAGTTGCTTTCCTATAAATTTATAATAAAAGGATTATGAACTTGTACATTTTTGTATTGCAGAATTTACAAGTCTTTAATAAAGTTGAAATTACCCTTTGTCCTTTGCATGAACATCAGCACCATGCTGAAGAAGAAGCTGAACAACTCTGCTACGATTATATCCGGCAGCTAAGTGTAATGGAGTAGATCTTCTACCATCACTCGCATGACAATTAACATTTAGAGGAGTGAGCAAAGACAATAACCTGAAATAAGAAATTATTAATTAAATAATATCTCCTTTTATTTTTTGGGTCAATTAAAGCAATTAATATTATAACATTTTTCCTCCCACTTGAAATATAATGACTTGAAGTGTAGACGTGGAACTTCAATGTTTCATGTTATATATATATATATATATATATATATATATATATATATATATATATATATATATATACAGGGTGTCCCGTAAATGTCTAGTCATATTGTGAGGGGTGATAGGAGGACCCTTAGGGGAACAAAAAATGTTCTATGATGATTTCCCGAATTCTCGCCCATAAGGGAGAAAACGTTGTTTTATTGTTTTTTCGAGACAAACGTACTTTTTAGAAGAATAATCGTTGTAGCTCCGTCCCAGGTGGTACTACTAAAAAGGGTGCGAAACCAATCGAAAGCTGAGTAAATTTACTATAAGACTAGTTGAGAGTAAACGTAAAAATGAATGAATGTAAGTATGTATATCTTACCAAAAGAAGGCAATTCTAAATTTCCTGACATTTTATTGATATTTATTTCCAGCGTTACTCCTCAATAAGCAGGATCTGAGATTTCCGGGTTTCAGAAAAACTTCCTCATTTAACCAGCTTTCCATTCATGTATCACAACCCTGTGTTATTGAAGTATTTGAACGATTTAAGAACAAAAGTTTTAAAAAAAACATGGATCTGTGAAAAGAAAATTATATTTTTTTCTTCAATTTATTCAAAAAGCTGAAGGGAAATATTTTTTTTATAAATGTTTACATAAATATTAAGTAAATATTTACTTAAAAGAATAAAAAAAATTACTTCCACGGATATAAAAAAAAATCTTAAAACAGTAAATAAATAAAATACACATTTATTTTGAATTTATTAATTCGGGTAACTAATACTGGGTCCAGGAGGCGGCCATTAAGGAACCCCAACCATACATTAACCTCAAAAATTACTATTTTTACCTATATCACGCATTTGAACACATTTTTACAGGACTATGTACATATTATTTATGAAGGATAGAATTTTTAATTACCACAACAAAAACGCATAGGCTCAGAATCCCAGTGAGTTTCACAAGCGTAGCCATCAGTATTAATTTAAGGTAAAGCATTTGTTTTCTAAATATAAGTACCTGTAAAAATGTGTTCAAATGCGTGATCTAGGTAAAAATAATAATTTTTGAGGTTAATGTATGGTTGGGGTTCCTTAATGGCCGCCTCCTGGACCCAGTAATAGTTACCTGAATTAACAAATTCAAAATAAATTTGTATTTTATTTATTTACTGTTTTAGGAATTTTTTTATATTCGTGGAAGTAATTTTTTTTTTATTGTTTTAAGTAAATATTTACTTAATATTTATGTAAACATTTATAAAAATAAATATTTCCCTTCAGCTTTTTGAATAAACTGAAGAAAAAAATATAATTTTCTTTTCACAGATCCATGTTTTTTTTTAAACTTTTGTACTTAAACCGTTCAAATACTTATATCCATTTACCTTTGATGAAATTTGTAACAAAAAGAAATACTTTGGCTAAAAACGAAGGTCAAGTTTGGCAAATTGCTTTTGTTGCGGGTGCTCACAAATAAATAAATTTAAAAAAAGTCAAGTTCGTTAACCAGCAGAATCAGAACCCTTTTTTACAGCTAAATTTACATGAAAAAAAAACCCACTGCTCTGAGCCCAGCGGCTAAAGTTGAAAAACGTGGAACACATTTTTAATGTGTATTATTTTAATTAAAACAACAAATCGGGCGGATTCAGTATAATACGATACCAGACCCGCAAAACTAACATAATGAGGTCCCAAATCAAATACGAAGGGTATAGGACAAGGCCCGGAGTAGTGGGGATAGAAAGAAAGCCAAGCCATCTGCTGATGCATATGCCACGTCGCCGGGCCCGCAGAACACATCTCTCTTCGGAATTTGAAGAAATCTTCCAGATGATTGAGAAGCAAAGCATAATGCAAATGGTAACAAGTAATTTCAGTATGTGCCATTTGGTGACTATACCCATAAGTAACATATCGTTTACTATGTTCCGGCAGCCTGATTTTTCCATTTTACACCCATTAAGAGCTGTGTGTCCCTAGGGACGGTCCAGGATCACAACTACAACACAATGAGACTAGAAGATAAAATCTTCAATGTGTGTCTGAGTTTTGAACTTGGGTCTCCCAGAACAGGAATCGAGTGCCCTACCACTGAGCCAAACACGTCCTCTAGTATTTATTAAAATTTTAACGTCCATTATTATTAACTACGAATTTCGGTACGGGTTATCTACAGGTTACCACCCTTTTGTAGCCAGGATATGGGTGATGCCTTTTCTTTGTCCCCTATTATTATCGATGAATTTGTGAATAAAATAAAGAACTGAGGATGGTTATTTGTGGTTGAGCCTAGTGACAAATAAATTTGGATATAAGAAAATTTGACTTAATCCGTTTTTTGACTTATTTCGCCTCTCCTGGCATAAATTAATGATATAAAGTATGGTAAAAGAAAAAAAAAAAATCAGTCCTGTAACAGGCCACAAGGGGCAGATACTGTAGAGGTATCTGATTCTTGACCATACGGCACACTAGGAAGATATTGTGGTCAGTACTATGCATGATTTTTCCCTTTGCAGGTACCCATTAATTAATTATTCAAATAATTAAAGGCTGGGTGAGCCTAGGGACGATCTGTCCCCTAGGCGAGGGGTGACACTAGAAGAAAAAAATTCTTCAGTGCGTGCTCGAGTTTTGAAACTGGGTCCTCCAGTTCATTAGTTGAGTGCTCTATCACTGAGCTAACCTCGCCCGATATAAAGTATAGTATACCTGTAGAAAATGTTCTTTTCCACGTATTTCTGACCAATTAATTATGTATATTGCTTTTTTGTATATATATGGCGTACGTTAAAAAATAGTACTCCTTTAAAATAGTTACTTATTTATTCTTAATATTGGTGGCGAGCGGACCACACATAGAGATTTAATGGCCCTTGAGGAGGTGGCACGAAGACCAAGAAACATGTAGGGCAATACAAGAATAAATTAGTACAAAAGAAAAAGGAGTACTATTTTTGACATACACCATATATATACAAAAAAGCAATATATGGTAGTAAATGGTATGAAGATATAAGAAAATACATACCTTTCTTCATTTCCTGTTCTAGCTGCTTCTAGGACTTCCTCCTTCCTGTATTCTCCAGTAAGCACTGACCTTGTTGCTGAGTCTGCGACTTCAATTGGTGTTTTGCCTTCAGTATTTCTAATTGTAGCATCAGCACCGTGCTGGAGTAGCGCTGAAAACGAAATATAACACTGAAAAATATTCAAGACTAACGTTAGTTATGCAAACTTAAAATATATCTTATCAAGCGAACGTATATTTTTCTAATCTTATTGTTTAGAAAGATTAGCTTGCCAGGTTGGAATCTGAACCTACATTCTCCCATTTTACGCTCTGCTGCATTGCCAATCACGTTACCAGGTTTCACATCACAGTAAGAAAAAATAACCCTTAGCTTATGGCGGGTAGTGCGAGCTGGCCGACCCTACAGTACGGCGATCTGTCTACCTGGCCGGACCCCATTTTCGAAGCTATTCTCGCACCCCTCTCTATGTGCGTAAACACTTTCATATAATTTCCTCCCTTAATATTTCAAATTGTAGGAAAACTTTATTTTATTATTTATTTACTTTTTCTTTAAGCTCTAAATATTTAGTTTAACTTGTGTAATTATATGCTTTAATTAATTTTTTTATTGACTATATTTTTAATACTAAAAATAAAAGGTTTTGATATAGGTACTAATCAATGAAGGTAAATAAATAAATAACCCCTATTTATTAAAACATCCTCCTTTTTGATTTAGGGCTTTGGATCTAACACTGGCGGAGTTAATTTTTTGAGTTCGAGCCAGGTATCCCTAATCTCTAGCTCCCTCGTCATAAGGAGTTAATTCTATCGCCAACAAGTGGTGAAAGATATGGGTAAAGCTGTCCTCAGTCCTTGCTTAATAGCTCAAAGGTCGAACTTGTGGAAAAGTCTGACGTAGGGAGCCAGTAAACGAGAGAGGAGGGTTGGACTGCTGCAGAAGTCCTTTGTTCCAGGAGCACGGAGCGTATAGACTCCTACAGCAGTCGGAACCCTGGGATTGGGGAACCGTAGGAGAGAACATTCTCCAGGCTTGTGACCATTCTGGGTCTTAATGGGTGCCAGTCCAACAATTAATATATTGAAATGATTTTGACCACACAAGGAAGTATGTTCCTTAAGAGGAAACTGCCTCCCAGTGCCACTGTAGTTTTTCTTGGGAATTAAGGAAAACATTTATACCAAATTCATATGCAATTTAACTACTATAATGAAAACGTATTCATTAGCTCTATATATGGAGGTAATGGCCTTGAAGTCAATGCGCCGTAACAAAAAATTAAAATAAAAATTAGCCCTATATACATTACGAGCGCAGGCCAGTGAAGAGGGAAAATATCCATTTAGGGGCTTGAGAAATATTGAAGTATTTTCTGTAAAAATAGCGAATTGGTTATTCAATGAAAATATAATTGTTTCAGTGATACCTTCATAATTTACAAAATAATTGAAAGCAATTTTAAGCAACTACTCATGTTAAACAGTAGAGAAATCCATTAAACATTTTAAATGCTTGTCAAAGGCATGTAATAGAATAAAAACAACAAATAAAATTCCCTAAATTCTGCAATATCAAAAAGATTATAAATATTGACCTACCCATATTCAAATAATGTACAAATAGAATCTTCAAATATGTTTAGCGTTAATTCCGTTAGGTGTCTAAAGTCAGTTCCCAATTATGACTAAGGAATGTATTTTTGAGAAAACAATCTGGTGAAGGTCGCAGGAATAAAAAATTACAAAAACTCCTCAGATTTTTACTATTCGTAATTCACAAAAGTGCTTTCAGATAGCAAATCTCACACTCCGAAAAATATGAAAGGCAATGGTCCTATAGCCTATTCAGATCAACCCAGGAATTCAATTTCGCATGTATGAACGTCTGGGCGGGAATTTCCCCTTCACTCTCCCTTCAGTTCCGCCATTTGCAAAGCCTTTTAATGATCAAATGTGAATCATTATAAAAACCGATTATGTCTCGTTTAAGACTAGGGAACGCCTTGAGAGGTTAGATAAGGGAGATTGTGTTAAATATTTATCAATACTTAGCTAAAGCTAAGGCTGAAAACATTTTAAATTTCAACGTGATAAGATTATGACAGAGAATTTTTACCGCCAATTTTCTACCAGGAATATAGCCCCCTTTTAATATATATACCCTTTTCGCTCCACCTATTTGAACGGGCAATGTTATAGTCTAAATTGTTGTCAGACTTTGCTTTGGCTAATTATTGATAAATATTAAACACTATCTCTCTTGCCTGACCTCTCAAGCCCTTCACTGGTCCTAAACAAGATACAATCAGGTTTTATTGAGTTTAAAATAGCATGTTGTTCATTGAAATTTTAATGCAAATGGATGAATTTTCCTTTTTAAGAGCATTAGAAAATAATGAAAAGTTAACTCATGAGGTTAATGGCAAATGTATACATTTTAAGAAAGATTGTACAGAGTCCCGCTAATCTGAACTAATTGGGATCAAAACCTGTTCACATTAGCAAAAATTTGGATTAGGCGGAGTTCTGCCTTATAATGCAATTTATTGACTTTATAAGACTTATTAAGCATCTGATGTTTCAAGAATTAAAAGTGTGACAGTGGTCGGAACTAAAATCTATATGACTGCATGTATGTGCGAACGGTGAAACATAGCTTCTTCAAGCCATTATAGTTTGTTGTCAGACAAAGATCACTGACTTTTTTTTTTTTTTTTTTATTGCAAAATGATTTAATTTTTACATTTTGTGTAAATGCTGTACAGAACATGGATTCTACAAAAGTGAGTAAATTCGAACTTGTTTTGATTTTATGTCGGATTGTATTCTTAATTTTTAGTTAAGAAAACAAAATTGAAAAAGAACCAGTTTCTTAAATTAAGACATAACTTGAAAAGACTTTTATTTTTTTCCCTAGCCCTGTTTGGATTAACGGGACTCTACTGTAGGGAAAATCTATAATGACAATTCTTCTCTATAGAATCAGATTAAATTTACTTAAATAGATTTGTAGAATAGTTAGGGATAGTCGGAGAGCTGGTAACGCAGGTTTCATGAAGTGTTTTATGCGCCTTGAAATTTTGCTATAGTGCATCTGTTGGTTAGACAAGAAAGTAAGTATGTGTTGGCCAGACTTACTGTTGAACACGAGGTACTGCGCATAGGGGAAAGGTGTACAACAATGTTGTCCAAAAATAGTGTTTTATTCAGAAGCCAACTATTTTAATGTAAAATTAAGGAACTTTTACAATAAATAATGGTATTGAATAATAAATTGGGCAGACACTTTTAAGGGGGCCCAAATGTAAGTAATAAAAAAAGTCCGATTCGCAGGAACTGTGTCATCTTAGCGCGGTTCCGTTCTTATCTCTAGTGTTTATGAAGGCATAGAATAGAAACAGTTATTACTTTGTTTAGATCAATAGCGAAACAGCTATCCAAATGAAATCTCAAACAAACCAGTCTTGATTTACAATCTTACCTGTATGGGTCAGCTATACCATAAGTCGGGCAGAAAGGCCTCCGCTTAGAGGCATTTGGAAAGCCTTGGGATCTCTCTCTTTGAACGCTACATTTCTAACAATAAATTGATCTTCTTATTTTACTTAATCTGTTTTATTGTCAAATACATTATCTGACTATAAGCAATTTAAAAATAGCAAGGAATGAAACAGACAAAAAGAACAGTTCGAATAAGCGAAATCAATTACTTTAAAGTTTTAAGCACTTATTTCTCCGATTGACATCGCCTAATCAAAACTTTCATCAGAACCATTTTTGTAGAGAATTTAGTGAGCTTTCTAATGGTCATCTTCCGTTTCCCATGATTCTCAACCTTTTTCGAGATATTAAGGAAAGTATACAAAGTTACCAAAACTTTTTATGTCTGTTAATATAATATTTTATTCTAACCCTTCCTAAACTCCAAATGTAACAAAAATTTCAACATATTAGTTTTAATGAATGTAGAACATGCAGAAAATGTTTCAACTGAATCCCATAATTCTAAGTACCAAAATGAAAGAGAAAAAGAACAGTTCGAATAAGCGAAATCAATTACTTTAAAGTTTTATGCACTTATTTCTCTGATTGACATCGCGTAATCAAAACTTTCTTTAGAACCATTTTTGTAGAGCATTTAGTGACCTTTCTAATGGTCATCTTCCGTTTCCCAAGATTCTCAACCTTTTTCGAGATATTAAGGAAAGTATACAAAGTTACCAAAACTTTTCATGTCTGTTCATAAAATATTTTATTCTAACCCTTCCTTAACTCCAAACGTAACATAACTTTCAACATATTAGTTTTAATGAAATTAGAACATGCAGATAATGTTTCAACTGATCCCGTGATTCTAAGTACCCAAACCAAAAACGGAATTCAAAAACTATTTTTCCAATTTTCTCGACAACGGTTAAAGCTATCGCCTTGAAAATGGTTTCATTCGTTTTTCTAGCCCAAGAAGCCTATAAAAAGAGTACTTACAAGCTTATGAACTCAAAAACGTAAGCGTTACGATTCCAGTGGGCAGATTTTGCTGGTTAACGAACTTGACCTTTCAAATTGGACGACAGATTTTTGTACCAAATTTCATCAAAATCGGACCATCAGGGAAGCCAGAAATGAGCGAACAGACAAATATATATATATATATATATATATATATATATATATATATATATATATATATATATATAAATATATACATATATATATATGTTGTTTTTCAAGTTACTTCGCTGGGAATTAAATGTGTTGTTCATTCGGCATCTGTCTCCAGCGGTCTTGCTCCTCCTAACATCGCAATATTTCGCCGGATTCCTCTCCGGCTTCTTCGGGCCTTCACTCATCCTTGCTGGTCGGTAAGGGAATGAGTCCGTCCTTGGTCTGGGCTCCCTTTATACGCTTTGGTCGGAGATTGTGCGAGCCAATAAGCTTGGGGGGCTGTGGGCCAATGGGGAGTCGGCTGTCTCCGTCCGTTTCTTCAGTTGTCCGTTCGGGGCGCTGATGGTCTTGCGTGGGTGGCTTGACTTCTATCCTCTTCATGATGGGCCGCCATGTGTTAGAAAGGATGAGTCCATCTTCTCTATTGAAATTGGCCGGATACTTCTGGATTTCAATCGCCTCCCTGATTTGTCTTCTGGTCAGAGCGTTTTCTTTGGCTAGGGTCTTGGCTTGGTCAAAGAGGATTTGTTTGGGGCACTCTTCTCCGTGTGTTGCCACTGCAGAGTATTTCGTGCGTCCCAGCCTGTAGTCAGCAGCGTGCTGTCCAATCCGGGTGGCTACCTTCTTCCCTGTCTGTCCTATATACACCTTCCCACAGTCGCACGGTAGAAGGTATACACCCTGGTCTTGTAGCCGCTGCTTATCCTTGCTTTTGCTTAGCCAATCCCCAATTTTGTTCAGCGGTTTGTAGGCGACCTCTATCTCATGATTCCTAAAGACTCTGCCTAACTTCTCGCTGACACCACTGACGTATGGCAGAGTAATTCTGCGTCGTTGTTCTGTATCTCTCGTGTTGTTAGCATCTCGGTGTCGATCCTTCGCTATCCTTATAGTCCGGGCCAATTTCTTCCTGTCATAACCATTGCTGGCTAAGTCCTCCGTTAACTGTTCCAGCTCTGCTCTTAGGAGTGTATCGTTGCTGCACAGGGATATAGCTCTGTGTGTTAGTGTTTTCGTTACTCCTGTTTTTTGCGCCATGTGATGGTAAGATTCGGCGTGGAGATATCTTCCTGTGGCCGTGGGTTTCCGGTAGACCGTGTGTTCTAATCTCCCGTTGGGCCCCTTAATGATCAGGAGGTCTAGGAAAGGCAATCTGCCGTTCTTCTCTTCTTCAACGGTAAATCTGATGGCTGGGTGCGAGTTGTTCATCAGATGAAGGAATTTTTTGAGTTCCTCTGCACCGTGCTGCCAGATTGCGAAGACATCGTCCACATATCGTAGCCAAAGCTTCGGTTTGTGTTCGGTGCCCTCGATCAGTCGCCTTTCGAAGTCCTCCATGAAAATATCAGCCACAACTGGTGATAGGGGACTGCCCATGGCCACTCCATCCTTTTGCTTATAGATGATTCCCTTGTACTGGAAGTAGCAGGAAGTTAGAACTAGTTCAGCTAGTTCCATCATCCCTCCCTCCAGGAATTCATTGTTCTTGATGATCTGGGTAGCATCTTTAGCTGGAAGGTTGGTGAAAAGGGACTCCACGTCAAAGCTCACCATCAGGTCTCCTTCTTCAAGCCTTGTGTTTTTTAGGATTTCCACCAAATGAATTGAATTTCGTACTGCTGAAAAGGACTGGCCTGTGTAAGGTTTCAGAGCTTTTGCCAGCACCTTGCTGGCTCTGTACGTGGGCGCTCCAATCATGGAGACTATAGGCCTGAGGGGTGCTCCTTCTTTGTGGATTTTTGGTAAACCATAGATCCGGGGTATTCTGGAGTCACCGGGGGCCATCTCTGCGATTCGTGCCTTATCTTTTATCTTCTCTTTTAAGATTTTATTAATTTGATTTTCAATTCGTTTGGTGGGGTCCTTTATGTTCTTCTCATATGTGTCTATGGACAGTAAGCCTTCCATTTTGTCTTCATAAGATGTCTTGTCGAGTATAACCGTTACATTTCCTTTGTCAGCCTTTGTGATTAAGACATCTTCCCTCTTCCTCAGATCACATAAGGATTTTCTTTGGGCTGGTGTTAAGTTGTCCTTCGGGGGCCTGGCTCTTCCGACGAGGTGGGCAGCTTCTAACCTGATCGTTTCAGCCTTGTCCTTATCCATATGGAAAAGAGCGGCCTCGATGCTGGTTACCAGTTCCTCCGTCGGGTTGCGTTTCGGTGCCACAGCGAAATTCATGCCTTTTTCAAGGACTTCAGTGGCTTCCTGAGACAACTCAATACCAGCCAGGTTTACAATGACTTTTCTGTCCACTGGTGGGCGTGGTTGTTGTTGCAAAAAATCATTTTCAACGACCCTTTTGAGGGCCACCAAATTTGATTTTCGCGTCAATTTGTCCCATTTCTTCGTTTTCTTTTCGGCGTTTCTTGTCCCTTCCTTTTTTGCCTTGTCATCTGTTATGCGGTCAACAGTATCCCAAATGTCTGGGTCAACTATTGACCGTATTTTGTCCTTTAGGGAAGTTTCCTCTGTTACTTGGCTCCACAACCTGTGGCGGTAAGCTCCAATTCTTTCCCTAAGCAGCGCCTTCTCCATGTTATCATAGATCCGGGCTGCTTTGGGAGTCTTAAGGGGCCTCTTCATCCTCAGGAAGGGGGGGTGTCACCTTCTCGTCCCTGCATCTCCGTAGGAAGTCCAGGTCATTACGCGTTGTCGCTATGCGGCACCTCGTTTTGCTCAGTCTCCTGGTCAGGGTGTACGTTTCCTCGCCGTAGAGGTTTGATATGTTGTTTTTCAAGTTACTTCGCTGGGAATTAAATGTGCTGTTCATTCGGCATCTGTCTCCAGCGGTCTTGCTCCTCCTAACATCGCAATATTTCGCCGGATTCCTCTCCGGCTTCTTCGGGCCTTCACTCATCCTTGCTGGTCGGTAAGGGAATGAGTCCGTCCTTGGTCTGGGCTCCCTTTATACGCCTTGGTCGGAGATTGTGCGAGCCAATAAGCTTGGGGGGCTGTGGGCCAATGGAGAGTCGGCTGTCTCCGTCCGTTTCTTCAGTTGTCCGTTCGGGGCGCTGATGGTCTTGCGTGGGTGGCTTGACTTCTATCCTCTTCATGATGGGCCGCCATGTGTTAGAAAGGATGAGTCCATCTTCTCTATTGAAATTGGCCGGATACTTCTGGATTTCAATCGCCTCCCTGATTTGTCTTCTGGTCAGAGCGTTTTCTTTGGCTAGGGTCTTGGCTTGGTCAAAGAGGATTTGTTTGGGGCACTCTTCTCCGTGTGTTGCCACTGCAGAGTATTTCGTGCGTCCCAGCCTGTAGTCAGCAGCGTGCTGTCCAATCCGGGTGGCTACCTTCTTCCCTGTCTGTCCTATATACACCTTCCCACAGTCGCACGGTAGAAGGTATACACCCTGGTCTTGTAGCCGCTGCTTATCCTTCCAGCTCTGCTCTTAGGAGTGTATCGTAGCTGCACAGGGATATAGCTCTGTGTGTTAGTGTTTTCGTTACTCCTGTTTTTTGCGCCATGTGATGGTGAGATTCGGCAGCAACGATACACTCCTAAGAGCAGAGCTGGAACAGTTAACGGAGGACTTAGCCAGCAATGGTTATGACAGGAAGAAATTGGCCCGGACTATAAGGATAGCGAAGGATCGACACCGAGATGCTAACAACACGAGAGATACAGAACAACGACGCAGAATTACTCTGCCATACGTCAGTGGTGTCAGCGAGAAGTTAGGCAGAGTCTTTAGGAATCATGAGATAGAGGTCGCCTACAAACCGCTGAACAAAATTGGGGATTGGCTAAGCAAAAGCAAGGATAAGCAGCGGCTACAAGACCAGGGTGTATACCTTCTACCGTGCGACTGTGGGAAGGTGTATATAGGACAGACAGGGAACAAGGTAGCCACCCGGATTGGACAGCACGCTGCTGACTACAGGCTGGGACGCACGAAATACTCTGCAGTGGCAACACACGGAGAAGAGTGCCCCAAACAAATCCTCTTTGACCAAGCCAAGACCCTAGCCAAAGAAAACGCACTGACCAGAAGACAAATCAGGGAGGCGATTGAAATCCAGAAGTATCCGGCCAATTTCAATAGAGAAGATGGACTCATCCTTTCTAACACATGGCGGCCCATCATGAAGAGGATAGAAGTCAAGCCACCCACGCAAGACCATCAGCGCCCCGAACGGACAACTGAAGAAACGGACGGAGACAGCCGACTCCCCATTGGCCCACAGCCCCCCAAGCTTATTGGCTCGCACAATCTCCGACCAAGGCGTATAAAGGGAGCCCAGACCAAGGACGGACTCATTCCCTTACCGACCAGCAAGGATGAGTGAAGGCCCGAAGAAGCCGGAGAGGAATCCGGCGAAATATTGCGATGTTAGGAGGAGCAAGACCGCTGGAGACAGATGCCGAATGAACAACACATTTAATTCCCAGCGAAGTAACTTGAAAAACAACATTTCAAACCTCTACGGCGAGGAAACGTACAGCGACAACGCGTAATGACCTGGACTTCCTACGGAGATGCAGGGACGAGAAGGTGACACCCCCCCCTTCCTGAGGATGAAGAGGCCCCTTAAGACTCCCAAAGCAGCCCGGATCTATGATAACATGGAGAAGGCGCTGCTTAGGGAAAGAATTGGAGCTTACCGCCACAGGTTGTGGAGCCAAGTAACAGAGGAAACTTCCCTAAAGGACAAAATACAGTCAATAGTTGACCCAGACATTTGGGATACTGTTGATCGCATAACAGATGACAAGGCAAAAAAGGAAGGGACAAGAAACGCCGAAAAGAAAACGAAGAAATGGGACAAATTGACGCGAAAATCAAATTTGGTGGCCCTCAAAAGGGTCGTTGAAAATGATTTTTTGCAACAACAACCACGCCCACCAGTGGACAGAAAAGTCATTGTAAACCTGGCTGGTATTGAGTTGTCTCAGGAAGCCACTGAAGTCCTTGAAAAAGGCATGAATTTCGCTGTGGCACCGAAACGCAACCCGACAGAGGAACTGGTAACCAGCATCGAGGCCGCTCTTTTCCATATGGATAAGGACAAGGCTGAAACGATCAGGTTAGAAGCTGCCCACCTCGTCGGAAGAGCCAGGCCCCCGAAGGACAACTTAACACCAGCCCAAAGAAAAGCCTTATGTGATCTGAGGAAGAGGGAAGATGTCTTAATCACAAAGGCTGACAAAGGAAATGTAACGGTTATACTCGACAAGACATCTTATGAAGACAAAATGGAAGGCTTACTGTCCATAGACACATATGAGAAGAACATAAAGGACCCCACCAAACGAATTGAAAATCAAATTAATAAAATCTTAAAAGAGAAGATAAAAGATAAGGCACGAATCGCAGAGATGGCCCCCGGTGACTCCAGAATACCCCGGATCTATGGTTTACCAAAAATCCACAAAGAAGGAGCACCCCTCAGGCCTATAGTCTCCATGATTGGAGCGCCCACGTACAGAGCCAGCAAGGTGCTGGCAAAAGCTCTGAAACCTTACACAGGCCAGTCCTTTTCAGCAGTACGAAATTCAATTCATTTGGTGGAAATCCTAAAAAACACAAGGCTTGAAGAAGGAGACCTGATGGTGAGCTTTGACGTGGAGTCCCTTTTCACCAACCTTCCAGCTAAAGATGCTACCCAGATCATCAAGAACAATGAATTCCTGGAGGGAGGGATGATGGAACTAGCTGAACTAGTTCTAACTTCCTGCTACTTCCAGTACAAGGGAATCATCTATAAGCAAAAGGATGGAGTGGCCATGGGCAGTCCCCTATCACCAGTTGTGGCTGATATTTTCATGGAGGACTTCGAAAGGCGACTGATCGAGGGCACCGAACACAAACCGAAGCTTTGGCTACGATATGTGGACGATGTCTTCGCAATCTGGCAGCACGGTGCAGAGGAACTCAAAAAATTCCTTCATCTGATGAACAACTCGCACCCAGCCATCAGATTTACCGTTGAAGAAGAGAAGAACGGCAGATTGCCTTTCCTAGACCTCCTGATCATTAAGGGGCCCAACGGGAGATTAGAACACACGGTCTACCGGAAACCCACGGCCACAGGAAGATATCTCCACGCCGAATCTCACCATCACATGGCGCAAAAAACAGGAGTAACGAAAACACTAACACACAGAGCTATATCCCTGTGCAGCAACGATACACTCCTAAGAGCAGAGCTGGAACAGTTAACGGAGGACTTAGCCAGCAATGGTTATGACAGGAAGAAATTGGCCCGGACTATAAGGATAGCGAAGGATCGACACCGAGATGCTAACAACACGAGAGATACAGAACAACGACGCAGAATTACTCTGCCATACGTCAGTGGTGTCAGCGAGAAGTTAGGCAGAGTCTTTAGGAATCATGAGATAGAGGTCGCCTACAAACCGCTGAACAAAATTGGGGATTGGCTAAGCAAAAGCAAGGATAAGCAGCGGCTACAAGACCAGGGTGTATACCTTCTACCGTGCGACTGTGGGAAGGTGTATATAGGACAGACAGGGAACAAGGTAGCCACCCGGATTGGACAGCACGCTGCTGACTACAGGCTGGGACGCACGAAATACTCTGCAGTGGCAACACACGGAGAAGAGTGCCCCAAACAAATCCTCTTTGACCAAGCCAAGACCCTAGCCAAAGAAAACGCACTGACCAGAAGACAAATCAGGGAGGCGATTGAAATCCAGAAGTATCCGGCCAATTTCAATAGAGAAGATGGACTCATCCTTTCTAACACATGGCGGCCCATCATGAAGAGGATAGAAGTCAAGCCACCCACGCAAGACCATCAGCGCCCCGAACGGACAACTGAAGAAACGGACGGAGACAGCCGACTCCCCATTGGCCCACAGCCCCCCAAGCTTATTGGCTCGCACAATCTCCGACCAAGGCGTATAAAGGGAGCCCAGACCAAGGACGGACTCATTCCCTTACCGACCAGCAAGGATGAGTGAAGGCCCGAAGAAGCCGGAGAGGAATCCGGCGAAATATTGCGATGTTAGGAGGAGCAAGACCGCTGGAGACAGATGCCGAATGAACAACACATATATATATATATGTATATACAAATTTGAACCACCGTTATTTTCGGTCTCTAGGGGTTCTGAAACGCGAAATTTTCTAGTCGGCACTTCCGGATTGTTTCATTGTATCAACCCTATAAGCGGGGTTCCTCCCTATGGGGGAGGGAGGAACCGCGCTAAAAAAGAACAATGTAGTTTTTTGTTTAATATTAAATGAAGTGCTTTATTCATGCTGCAATTTAAACAGCGTCTTCAATAAATATAATTGAAAATAATTAGAAAAGGGCAGACAATTTTTGTGGGGTTTAATTATCAGGAAACATGAAAATAAATGTTGCCTATGATAGACTGCTATACACTGCATAAGAGTGACTGCGAGCACCGATCATCTGGACAGTTGTGGTTGTTCTGTGCAGTCTCATTGGTTCTTCCTCACATGATCATGTACAGCTGTACCAGTTTAAATCGCAGCATGAATAAAATATTTCATTTAATATTAGAAAAAAAAACAACTTTGTTTTTTTTTTAACATGTTATCCTCCTTAAAAGTGTCTGCCTTATTTATTATTCACTGTAAAATTGCCTTAATTTTACATTAAAGATAGTTGGATTCTGAATAAAACACTATTTTTGGGCAATATTTTTTTCACTTTTCCCCAATGGGCAGTAGCTGGTGTTCCACGGTAAGTTTAGTCAAAACATATTTACCTCCTTATCTATCCAAGAGATACACTATAGCAAAATTTCAAGGTGCATAAAACACTTCATGAAAAGTGCGTTACCAGCTCTTAGGCTAGGAAGGTTTATTTTACGTATAAAGATATTAATCAATAAAAACCTGCTTTTAACTAAATACAATCTTCACTAAAACACAAGTAAAAACACTGAAACAAATATGAGTAATTTAAGCATACGTTAGAGATGATTTCTAGCCAGTCTACAACAGACATTCAAACTTAATCATAGTGTCCCTTACATGGTAGAAAAGGCCAGACTGAGTACATGGCAGCAAATCCAAGAGATTTGTTAGAGCGAGCAGGCTGCTTTATTAATTTTGACAAGCTTCCCTTGATGGTCGTTGGCCAAAGGCTAGTACTAACTGGCCATGTGTCTCTCCTACAAAGCAGTCGGAATAGACGTCAGAGCCAAACAAAAATTAATGCTAGCCACAATATAGAGGTGGATATAGACAATATAAGTGCAACCATAGAGCCTTTGTAGTTTTTGCAAAAATAAACTAACAATTATGAATATTTTAATCTTTTTATTGCTGATTATTACTTTAATGGAGCAGTCAGTAAAAACTGAACTACATTCGTTCTATAAAGTTGATTACATCTCTAAATGTTTCACAATCAATCTGGTGTTGCAACATGAGATATAAATAGAATTAAAAACAGCCTTTTTACAGCTTGTTCAGATAAGCCCAGGAGTATAATTGCGCATGCGCGAATGTCGGCGGGAATTTCTCCCAGCGTTCTCTCTCCTCTGTTCTGCCATTTGCAAAGCCTTTTAGTGATCAAACACATAACGTGAATCACTATAAAAACTTATTATGTCTCGTTTAAGACTAGGGAACACTTTAAGAGGTTAGATAAGGGAGGTAGTGTTTAATATTTATCAATACTTAGCCAAAGCTAAGGCTCAAAACGTTTTAAATTTTGTAGTGATGAAGTTATGACTGAGAGAATTTCTACCAGGAATATAGGCCATTCCCTTAACCATTTAACCATCTATTTGAACAGGCAGCGATATAGTCTAAATTGTTTTAGCCTTAGCTTTGGCTAAGTATTGATAAACATTCAACACTATCTCCCTTGCCTGACCTCTCATAACCTTCCTTAGTCCTAAACGAGACAAAATCAGTTTTTCTTGAGATTCACGTAGCGTGTTTTTCACTGAAATAGTAATGCAAATGGCGAACCAGTCAGGAATGATTCCCGCAGAATTTTGCACATGTGAGATTTGAACTATTCCATTAAACTGAACGGGCTATAGTAAGGAATAAGAAATCCAACAGGGTGGTTAGGTTATCAGAAGATGTATTCCTATTGTCAGCTGATATACCTGTCTACCACTTAAGATTTCTCAGCCATGTTTGCTGTAAGATTATATAATTTTAGTTATAAACTCCCAATGAAGTTACACACTACTGAGGTTTTGAGAAAGATTAAGTAAGGACAAAATCCTCGTCTCGGAACAGTAAAGCTTGTCAATAAACTCAAGACCATGCTCATGTTATAAATGATAAAAGCAAAGATGGGGATTGAAGGGGCAATACAGAGTCTCCTTCACACAAAATTGTTTATTTGGTTGTCCATTTTAGCAATTTTGCACCATCCTGGAATGAAATCTTGCCCCAGCCTGGAAAGCAGAGTTTTGTTGAAATGATCCTAATGCGCATAAAACAACATGGGAAGAAATGTCAGTTTCTGTATTAGGCTCATTTATGTTTTTATTTGGGATTTCATTTCAGTAGCTATTGAGCTCTGAGCATTGGGTGTAACTGCCAAAAGCGCCCAGCCATATAGACAACCACATGCGAAGAAGACTCAGTAATTTTCTCTTCAAGATTAAAGCTTGGTACTAAATCACAAAGGTTAACGAAATTTGCAAGCTATTAATGCATAATCTGACACACCTGTGTCTAGTAGACAATCATAGACCAATAATAAGTATACAAATTTTAAAATGATTTAATTATTATTATTTAAATACTTATTGAAAAGTAATGCCTGTATGAAAATAATTATAGAAACTAGAATATCAATACACAGTAACTTAATGACTAGCAGAACAAAACATGAAATACTGGACAAATAATGGTTCAATATTGGGTGAAGACAAAGATCCTTCAAGTCTTTATAAGGAGGCTGAATGCTTTGATCATTACTGGCAAATAATTGTTAATAACTTATCAATTACCTAGTTATTTTAATAAATTAATTTTTCACAGTACGTGAGAATACTTGGGCCATTACATTGTCAAACATGCAAGAAACAATTTTCTTGTAAATACGTATATACTGTTTTCTTACAGTTAATTTACTTTGATAAAACACAAATTACATTCATAAAATATCTAAACATATAAAATTGGATTGATCAAGTATATTAAGCTTTCAATATTTCAGTAGAAATAAAATTCTTTGTGAATCGTGAAAACGTCTTTCTTATATACATTTGTTATTTATATATATTAGGTCCTGCGACTGCTAAGGTCATTAGCACTGTCCTTCTGATTATATAAAAAGGAAAGTGTGTGACAACTGAAAAATTGTTTATCAACAATGGCCATACAAGTATGTTTTGATATAGTTCAAGGGAAACTCTATAGGAGTGGGAAGGAAAAAAAAGGATAGTTTTTAATTGTAACAAATAAATATAATAAGTGATTACCAACCAATGCAAACATCGATTTTCCCTTTTATAGCTGCTTCATGTAACGGGGTATAGTTCCAGTTGTCTCGAGTATTGGGATTAGCACCAGCTTCTAAAAGCAATCGCACTACATCTGCATGGCCAAAGGAACAAGCATTATGTAAAGGATGAAGCCCACCATCATCTCGAGCTTGAATTGATGCACCAGTAGCTAGAAGGAATTCAACAATGTCTTTTCGACCGTAACCTACAAACACATTTATTCTTTAAGCATGAACTTATTTCAATGTTTTCAACACAAAACAATTGATGACAGATGAAGAGCTTATTACCAGCAGCAAAATGTAATGGAGTTGATTTCCTTCCAGCAGTGTCTCTAGCATTGACTGTTTGGGAATTAATTAATTTTTTAACTTTCGTAATATCACCAATTTTACAAGCTTCGAATAATTCTCGCAAAGGGTCTGTTGTCAAACTAGGCGACAAAGCTTCCGAAGACACAGAGTAAGTTGGTCTACGATTCGCCATCTTCACATATTCGGGTTATTTCACATCTCCAACACTCATGTGAAACCCTACCAGTTTAAAAGTACTTTGTATGGAAAAAGTCATGGCTTAATCCGAAGACCTGTCAACTCCAATGAGTAGAATTGATCCATATTTTAACTGATTCCACCACAGTCACCTTCTTGACACCTGTGCTATGTGGAAAGTAAGTTGCAAAATTTTGTTATGAAGGATGAAATTATTTTTTCTAATACGCTAAAGAAATTTTATTATTTTTAAACTTAATAAATAAGAAGAAAAATAATTGATTAAAATAATGAAATAAATTTTCTTAAAAGATACTGTAACAATACAAAAAGTTACATTCGAACCATCATTATGAATAAATCAAAATTTTTAAATAAGAAATAAATCATTAATGATTTTTAATAATAATAAAAGTAAAACATTCTGCTAGACATTATTTTTTTAAATATTAGGGATTTGTTTTTCAAAAAGGTGTAGATATCAGAACGGCCTTGAAATCACATGTTTACTACAGTCAGGGTGATCTGAAGTCTTTTCGAGATAGGTATTTATCTCGGCTTTGGGTTTTTCAGGGGACGAACTAAATTCATTTTGCAGTTTACCGGTAGAGAGCTTCAGTTTTATAATTCATCTCTTGAAGTCCAAGACTTTTAATTAGATAAGCGTATAAGTATTCAAATCCATAATGGCAGCGACAGGACGATTTTTCACCAGACTTCTTGGTGAGTAACTGAGACATAACACTTAATAAACGTCATTAAATCAACTAAAATAATACACTCGTAAGAGTTTCGAGCAAATTGGTTAAAAGCCAAACTAATAATTCTTTTGCAGTTAAAGTGTATAAAAATAATTTAGATCTTGGATACAATTTTTTGTTGTAGATTTATCATAAAAATCTAAAATGACAGTTAATTTAAGAGAGTTAACATCTTGTAAAGTATATCTTTAGGGAGTGCTCATAACATTTTCCTTTCCAATTAGATATCTTTGATTCCATTGATGTCTATATTTTCCAAATTTGTATTTAAAATTAAAATAGAATTTTTATTGTTTCAGTTCTTTTTGGCAAAATTGATACTAGAATTGGAGTTTTCAGAGATTAACTTGAATTCCACATGGCATTAATCGTGAACATATTTGATGAATTTGAATTCTTTATGAGAAAATGTGAAAGAACAAAAGCATTTTTTTTTAGGATTTCTGATAAGGCTTCAGATAACTGGCTTAGCCTTGGAAGTTACTTACTGCTTTCTCTTCTTCTACCTTCCGTATGTTTTGCTATCATTAATTTTTTTTTCCAGCTCAACAGTTCACAAACGTGCGTTCAACTTCTTCTTATACAGCTTCAAGGCCCAATCTTGTTTTGACCAGTAATACCAAAGTTATTTGCCAGGGTTTTACCGGGAAGCAAGGGACTTTTCATTGTCAGCAAGCAATCGAATATGGAACTAAAATAGTCGGAGGGGTTTCTCCTGGTAAAGGAGGAAAATCTCATCTCAATCTTCCAGTATTTAATACAGTGAAAGAGGTAATCTACTTAATTAAGTTATAGTCGTTGTTGCTGAAACTAAAGTAATTAAAGAAAAAAAAAGAAAATTTTAATTCAGGGTGTCTACTGCACAAAAAAGTCACCAAAATCATGAAATTGAAAATAGGCCACAAAAATCACGAAAAAGTCATGAATCTTGAAACCATGTCACGAAATTTCAGTAATCCCGGGACTTCAGCGCATTCGTAATTGTGACCATTTTTGTATGTTGAATTCTATCTGCCTCCCAAACACCCTTCCTCTGTTAGATTCCTTTGTTGTTTCATTTATACATAAATTATCCATTATTTACTTATATGCAGACTTAAATATTGAAATTCTGTACACATTAATTTACCAAATTATATACAATGACAATAAATATTTAGTTAGTCATATTTTTAGAAATTTTGTATTCTGCTACCATTGTTCAATATTTTGAGGCTGCTAACTCCATAGTCATTCTAAAATTTTTAGTATCATCGTTTCTTTACTTCTAAAATTAATGTGACTATCCTCTTCAACATATGATATACATCAAAAACGTTGAGGTTGCTGGCAGAGAAGGAAGATCTTCAGGTAAGTGAAAAAACGTCCAATTCCTTCACAACAGTTTATTTTTCACGCTTAGCGCTTTCGGTAGCTCTTGCTACCATCCTCAGAACTTTAATGCTTGGAAATCACATGAGCCTCAAAGATTTATAAACAGCCTTCTCTATCACCTGCTGACCCTCTTGACTAAGCTAGAAGTCCTCCAACTGTGCCATCCTGAAAAGTACTGTTTCATTTTAAAAATGAAACAGCACGATGATTTCCAAGCATTAAAGTTCTGAGGATGGTAGCAAGAGCTACCGAAAGCGCTAAGCGTGAAAAATAAACTGTTGTGAAGGAATTGGACGTTTTTTCACTTACCTATGATATACATTTTATACAGTTTTATTAATTGCTAAATTAATTATTAAATGTATGTAAAATGGTTAGTTTATAGATATAATGGTAATCCGTGTAAGGTTACAAATAATATTAAGCTAATAGTTAAGGCTTTCTCTTTTTAATGGGCATGAAGTTCGCTTTTCAAATCATGAAAAAGTCCTGAAATTGGCTTTCACAAAAGTAGTAGACACCATGTAATTGCAGTCTATAGTGGTTCACATTTAGATGTATATTTCATTTTGAACATTAATTTTCTATAATCCCCTAATTAATATTAAAAATTGTAAAGTTGTAATTTGTCTGGACATATAAATATGGTCTACAGCCAGCTACTACTAATTTAGCCCATTGTTATCAGTCAGTTGCTTGAGTAAGTTTATATTTAGACCATTTAATTTATAAATATGAAAATCCAATGTTTAATTTTTCTTTCCAACCTTTTAAGAAGAAGAATTTAATTGGGGCTAAAATCCTTCTTGAAAATATTTTTTTTTATAATCGCCCATTAATTATACTAATTCAATATTAATGATTCTTTTTAAGGCAAAGGATGCAACTGGTGCGACTGCGACAGTTATTTATGTACCACCTCCTGGTGCATCAAAAGCTATAATGGAAGCCATAGATGCTGAAATGCCTTTAATTGTTTGTATTACTGAAGGCATCCCACAACACGATATGGTCAGGGTCAAACATAAATTAGTTAGACAAAGCAAATCTCGTTTAATTGGACCCAACTGCCCCGGCATCATTGCTCCAGAACAGGTTTGGAATGTTTTATTATCTCCATTAGATAAACCTTTTCATTCTTTTTTTTTTATTTTAAGCTTTATTGTTTATAGTGCAAAATTGGAATTATGCCTGGGCATATTCATAGAAGGGGAGTCGTTGGTATTGTTTCCAGATCTGGAACTCTTACATATGAAGCTGTACACCAAACAACTCAGGTAACCTCATAATAATAATATTCTTTATTTGTAAATTTGTCTTTTTGCATTGTTTGCATAAAAAAACGTAGTATCGAGGAAAGCATAACGTTCAGTAGTGGTAAGCCTAGTGCAGTATGTTGTCAAAATATCAAAATAATCTGTCCTTTGACCAAAAATGTTGTACCCTGAAATTATAATTATATTTTTTTATAACCATGAAAACGTATATCCACCTGAAATGTTTTGATTCGTAGTAGCAGACCAATCTGATATGGTAGTTGACCAAATATTGATATTCAGCTCCAGGATTCTTCTTAACCAATTGGCAAGCTTTAATCATTTTATTCAGCATTTATCTCTCTATAATTATTATTTTTACTATTATTATTGTTCAATCAAGGTAAATATGAACAATCCACCCCTTAGGTGTCTTTTAAATCTATTAAATGCATTATCTTTATTTTATTTTTTCTGTGTTATTTTGTCAGCTCGTCTTATGCTGCACTTAAGAAGAGGGGACCTCAGTTTTAAGCTTGAACCTCTTGGGAGAAATTCCGATATAGTTTCTGTTATGTTCAGTTTCAGTTATGTTTCTTTCTGTTGTTCAGCGAGTTCCAAACATAAGCACTATTATCTCCCAATTTTCGACTTGATATTTTTCTTGAAAATATGGGATGCATTCATCTTCATATAATTTTTAACAACTGATATATACAATATTTTTATAGTAGTATAAAACATCATTTATATTTAGTGTAAACAAATTTTAATAAAAACAGACAAGTAATTTTTGTGGATTCCCAAATAAAAATGAAGATAATTAGTTACTTAGTGTCAATGACCATAACAGTCGATGCACCCCCAAAAATAATTTTAAGTATGAGTGTATGTTTATATAAATCTTTCCGAAATGGCTTCCAATTGAGATCCAGTAAACTGAAATTGTTGATATTAGAAGAAGGGTAGATAAGAGACCTTAAATTACAGCTGGCTCATATGGACTCGCATTCTCTTGTGAGCTATAGTAATCCACAAATCATTAGCATACCTATCGAACACTTCAGTTGTAAGTAAAGGATTTTATCATCCGTCTTAAATTTCAGTATGTGTTTGTATGTGAGTAATTTTTGTCTTCTCAATAAATGCCCTCCATTGAAGTTATTTTTTGGCTACTTCCTGTATGAGGTGAAACAGGATTCGTCCTTCTTTCCCTAATGTTATATAAATTTGTCAGTGGAAAATATAGAAATAATTTCAATTTTATTCAAATGATGCATTAACTGTGATTGTTTACTCCATGTTCATTGAACTTTGATATCAAAAGGGTCATTTCAGTTTGAAGAGCTCTTGAAATTGATAAGAAGTTGATTATCTTTTTGTTGATTTTTTTTTTTATTTCATTCTGACTAATAATGCTTTCTATTGATACCGTTGTTTTGAACAGGTTGGCCTTGGACAGACGTTGTGCATTGGGATTGGAGGTGATCCGTTCAATGGGACTGACTTCATTGATTGCCTAGAAGTATTTTTAAACGACCCTGGTACAAAAGGGATCATTATGATTGGTGAAATTGGAGGTGTTGCTGAAGAACAGGCTTCCGAGTATCTTCTCCAACATAACACAGTTTGTAGAGATTTATTTGTTAAATAATCATTAGTTTTTCAAAATACTTTACTGTATAGAAATCAGTTTTAGTTTTATTTTTAGTCTGTATAATGCAGAGGATGGTATACCCAGTTCGGAAGTTAATCCTAGCAGCATTACCTATGAAAATATCATTGTCTGGTTTCTGCTATTTATGTGGTCTATCGTAATTTACAGGGTGCCTACTGCACGAAAAAGTCATCAAAATCACAAAACTGTCACATAATTGAAAACAGGGCTCAAAAATTGCGAAAAAGTCATGAATTTTGATACTGTTACGAAATTTCATTTTTACTGGAATCGTAACATAATGAGGGTGGGGAAGGATCAATGGATTCTTGAAATAACTAACAGGATTTCCTCCCCAAAATTGTTTAAAACACTAACTTATAATTGCCACATTCATCTTCAGGCATCTTAAATTAAGTCATGTTAAGGTCTATTATAATTTTGATAATTTCATGTTAAGGTCCATTAATTTTAAGGTCTTATTCATTTTATATCTATTTCTATTCGTGAAATAAGGAGTTGTTTGAAACATTAAGTTGTACTTGATATATTTCTATCATCTATTATAATTTCATGTTAAGGTCCATAATTTTGAAGTTTAAGAGTAAAACCTTAAATCCGGATGAGAATCTCATAATTGGCCAGATTGTCACTGCCTGATTCTCAAACTTCAAAATTATGGACCTTAACATAAAATTATAATAGACGATTCAACACATAGCCGTTTAACTTAAAAATTTAAACAATTTTGGGGAGCAACTCCTGGTAGTTATTTCTAGAATAGAAATATATATAAAATGAATAATACTAAATGAAAATTGGCTTACCGATGAGAAGAGAGGGAACTCATGGATGTGCCATCATTTTTGATTCTGGGGAGGGGAAGTTTAAATTAAAATGTATATTATTTATCCACTTACATTACACAGGGTGGTATACATCAGTGAATTAATTTTCTTCTTAGAGAAACAAATGAAAATATTTTTTTACCAAATTCTATAAGACTTAAAACTTGTTACGAACTGTGATTTTTCACTCCCACCAAGAGAGTGCTTTCCTGAGAATCTGAAAAAAAGCTGAATCTCTTGCTAAAGTATAATTGTTGTTAGGGTTCTGGAGCCAAGCCAGTGGTATCTTTCATCGCTGGTCTAACAGCACCTCCAGGACGGAGAATGGGACATGCTGGAGCTATTATTTCTGGTGGAAAGGGAGGGGCTCAAGACAAAATTAACGCTTTACAGAAGGTATACTTACATTTCTATTTTAATTTTATTATTAGCATACCTCTTAGCTCTTAGGCCCGGTGGCCATGAGTGCTAAGGTGTATGCACTCTGTGCCTAAGGTCGTGGGTTTGATTCCCACTAGTGGTGGTGGCTTTTATGTCATAAAAAGAAAATGCAATACCCCTATCCTGGCTAGAAAAGGGTGGTAACCTATAGATAACCCGTCCTAAAATTCTGAGTTAATAATAAATGGACGTTAAAATTTAAATAATAATTTTATTATTATTGTTGCTATTGTATTTATTAGGGGATTAGTCAGATTTAACACTTTGATGGACAGCGGCACCAACTTGTTGCCATGGTTGTTTCTTTTTGTGTGTTTTCAACCCACAAGGCGGACATTAAACTATTTTAACACTCCCATCGTTTTTGGTACCAGCAGTCATCAAAGTGTTAATCCATGAAAATTTGAAGGGCATGATAAAATTAGAGTAGAGATTGGGTTTTAATAAAAATGAAATGTTGTTCCTGAATGATTTTTCCTGAAATATTTCTTCTTGTAAATAACATACCATAAAGTTGTTTTATGACTTTCCTATCAAGATCAATCAAAATTGTTGTAAATTGTAGTTTTGCATGAATAAATAACACAGGCACACAAAATAAAAAAAGTGGTCTGTTCCAAATACACCATACATGTATTCTTAAGTATTTCGAAATACTGAGTCTGTTTGACCTGAGCTCATCCGGTTTTAGGGCATTTGAAGGTAAAATTTCGAATGAAGTCGTTTAAGAAGAAATAACTAGAGCTTCCATGAATTTGAGGGTCACTGAATTCGAATCTGGGGTCTATTCCCATCGGGTCAAGGTCAAATTTGTTTTTTTGTGAGAAGTGAATTTCTGAGTGCAGATCCTGAATGAACGGAAAATATGTATTTTATGTTCTTTTTATCTAAGCCACAAATGTAAAGTTAAGATCACTTTATGTACCCTCCAGATCTTAAGTTATAACTGTAAGTTGTTGAAGGTGTAATCGGTCTGATGTGCACGAGTATTTCAGTGCTTCACATCATTTGTTCTTGATGCTATATATCATCATGACTTACAGTACAAAATCTAGCAACGTCAGTAATAAACGAATTTTAGTATGGCTAAATTTTTACTATATTGTCTCTCTCACTCCCCCAGACATTATACAGGCGGTTTGGCTGGTGATAGATGTTGCGTTCATTAGTGTGCATCGTATTTGTACCCACCTAAATTACATGTGCGACAGTCTGCATTCTTTCAATTTTAAATCGATCTGGCTGGTGGTTTAACGGCCGAATTATTATTTGGCAAATTAATTAAAGATATTTTAATACTTAAATAACATCATTTATAAATTTTATCCAAATTAAAATATTTTAAAAGAAAAATTTTTCTTTTTATTAAAATTTAAAAATATAATTTTATGGTACTTTGTGGGAAATTGTAAATCGTCTGATACTTTGTAAACAACAATAATAATGTCTGGCAAAAATAAATTTAAACTTTGAAAAATTCAATCAATTGAATTAATAAAAAAAATGAGCTTCTTGAAGTGATTTGAAAAATTACTATCTTTCTGTAAAAATATTTATTTATTGAGATGTCACAACGAGGCGATATGCTTGTAAAAATATGATTCACACTAATAAACGCAACTTCTAACGCTGTTCAGACTGCCTGTATAATGTCTGGTGGAGAGAAAGGGACAATATAGTACAAATTTAGCCATACTAAAAACTTTTCTCAAAAACATTCTTAGACTATTATGACAAATCTCTCAAATAATACATTTCCAATATCTATTCAGATATTTGTAAATTACTAACAGCACCCTGGAACTTTTGATTCATCCACTGTTGTCAGCCTTCAATATAACTACGGTAAATCTTCTCAATATTTACATTAGTTTCGAGCATTTTCCATGTCCTGGAATGAAAAATATTAACAAATACATAATTTCCTCTTCCATACATTTCTACCTCTTTCCCCACTGCCTTCATAAAAAATCAATTGAAAATTAATATTGAAACAATTTATTTTAAAAATTAAGATTTTGTATTATATAATGGAAGGAAAACCATCGGCTATCCAGCCAGCTTCTAAATATTAGCCTTTTTATGATTTAAATAAACATTTATTTTAGTTATATTTAGAAAGATTATTTTAAACAAGTTTTTCTTAACATTAGACTGATCCCATTTAATTGTTTCTAGGCTGGTGTAATCGTTACCAAGAGCCCTGCGCAAATGGGAATGGAACTTTCAAAAGAAATGAAGAGGAGAGGAATCGCCTGAAATGCTTATTGAGGATTGTATAGTACTTATAGAAAAGAAATATATTATTGAATACTTCAAATTGTAAGTTGAAGTTGGGGATGTCTTCGTGTAATGGAATTCTAAGTTTCTAAGTCATTGCCTCTTCAGTGTTAACTTCTCGAGTGAATAATCTGTGAAATATTCTGAGAAGCTTAAGGAACAGAAATTTTGCTCTCTTTATAAAAGCTAACACTGCACTTGCTGTAAAAATTGCCTTCATCACAAAATCTCTAATGTATTATATTTAATTTTAACTTAATTTATTAATATTATTTTTTATCATTTTTAAAAAAGAAATTAAAAGACTATCTTTATGTTATTTAAACATTTATTTAGAGTTTATGCTAAGGCAAAAATGTTCAAGTTAAAAAGGTCCTCTTTTTATTTGTCAAAATATCCAAATAAATTGTTGAATTTATTTCTTAATTGTCCTGCCATTTGTTTTCTCCTGAGCTTTTTTAGCGCGGTTCCTCCCTCCCCCATAGGGAGGAACCCCGCTTATAAGGTTGATACAATAAAACAATCCGGAAGTGCCAACAAGAAAATTTTGCGTTTCAGAACCGAACCCCTAGAGACCGAAAATAACGGTGGTTCAAATTTGTATATATATATATATATATATATATATATATATATATATATATATATATATATATATATGTATAAATTTATATTTGTCTGTTCGCTCATTTCTGGCTTCCCTGATGGTCCGATTTTGATGAAATTTGGTACAAAAATCTGCCGTCCAATTTGAAAGGTCAAGTTCGTTAACCAGAAAAATCCGCCCACTGGAAGATGGCGTTTGGGGCGAAATTCGCGCAAAAAAAATCGTAACGCTTACGTTTTTGAGTTCATAAGCTTGTAAGTACTCTTTTTATAGGCTTCTTGGGCTAGGAAAACGAAGGGAACCATTTTCAAGGCGATAGCTTTAACCGTTTTCGAGAAAACTGAAAAAATCATTTTTGAATGCCGTTTTTGGTTTGGGTACATAGAATCATGGGATTCAGTTGAAACATTTACTGCATGTTCTACTTTCATTAAAACTAATATGTTGAAATTTTGGTTGCGTTTGGAGTTAAGGAAGGGTTAGAATAAAATATTTTATTAACAGACATAAAAAAGTTTTGGTAACTTTGTATACTTTCCTTAATATCTCGAAAAAGGTTGAGAATTTGGGAAACGGAAGAATACCATTAGAAAGCTTACTAAATGCTCTACAAAAAAGGTTCTAATGAAAGTTTTGATTAGGCGATGTCAATCGGAGAAATAAGTGCTTAAAACTTTAAAGTAATTGATTTCGCTTATTCGAACTGTTCTTTTTGTCTTTGATTTTGATACTTAAAATATGGGATTCAGTTGAAACATTTTCTGCATGTTTGAATTTCATCAACACTAATATGTTAAAATTTTGGTTACGTTTGGAGCTAAGGGAGGATTAGAATAAAATATTTTATTAACAGACATGAAATGTTTTGGGAACTTCGTATACATTCCCTAATATCTCGAAGATGGTTAGGAATATTGGTAAACGGAGGGTTACCATGCGAAAGCTTACTAAATGTTCTACAAAAAAGATTCTGAAACAATTTTTGATTAGGCTATGTCAATCGGAGAAATAAGTGCTTAAACTTTGAAGTAATTGATTTCGTTTATTCGAACGGTTCTTTTTGTTTGTTTTTATTCCTTGTTATTTTTTAATTGCTTAAAGTTGGATAATGTATTTGACAATAAAACAGATTAATTAAAATAAGAAAAACAATTCATTGTTAAAAATATATCAGGCTGTACCGTATGAAATGTCAGTTTTGGATTTGTCGATTTCCTTCAAATGTCTTGAAACTGTCGAGGCTCCTACTCCGAGTTCTTTGGCATATTCCCTAGTGTTTTTAATTGCTTATAGTAGTCAAATGTATTTGTCAATAAAACAGGATACGTATAATTAGAATCAATATTTTGTTTTTTAGAATTCGAAGATGCCGTATGAATATCTAGATTACAGTACTGGTGTTGATTTCGTTCTTTAAAATTATTCTTGGTGTTCCCTATTTTCATCTGTTACCCATAGTTTTTTATTGTTAGTAGGTTTTTCTTATTGATTATAGAATATAAATCTATTTGGCTATAAAACAGGATACGTAAAATTAGTAACAATATTTCGGAGATTTCTGAGCGAAATACTTTTAAGATTTTCTACCACCACGAACGGCTTTTTTCCTCTATTTTTATCCACTAGATAGGCTTTATTTTGCATATTATTCTATATAAATTTTATTCAGCAGGGGATTCTGATGAAATGTCGTGTTTTTGCTGTGGATTTTAAATACGATGTATCTAAGATTGGATAACATTAGCGAGTCTACATAGTTAAGAACCGACGACGGAGTATTACTTCTTGCTATGATTTAGTCTGCATATGTATATTAAGTCCTAAATCCAAAAAATAAACTTCACAACGGTTAGATACTATGAGCGAATATGGCGGTCCAATGCCCGTAGAAACAAGGGGGCCTGTTGTATTTGGGAACAATTATACATTTAAACATTCACTGTAACGAACACTTTATTACAATAGGTTTCATCATAGACAAACATATGTTTTTTTATTCCATCTGGGAGATTATAAATCTTACATATATAACATCTTTCCCCCACCAAAAAATGATAATACAACAAAGAATATTATTAATAGTATAAATGAAAAATAATACAACAAGAATATTATAAGTAACATAAATGGAAAATAATACATCAAAGAATATTATTGATAACATAAATAGAGAAACACACACAAAAAGTTGTTTACATATAAAAGGAAACAAAAAACTAACCTTATAAATCAAAAATCATTTAAAGTGTGAAGGAGAGTATCTGTCTGGAGGTTTTCTATGCCTAACTGGTTTTGGGGTAATATCAACTGGGGTAGGTTCATTTGCTAGGGTTATTTCTTCAATTGGGGCTGGTTCATTTTCAGGATCACCCTCCTTGACTCCCTCCTCTTCATAAATCCTATTTTTGGAATTTTCCCTTGGTAAAATTTGATTTATATGGCGCCTCCAAATGGAATTATCACTAGTTTTGACGGCGTATCCTTGGGGACCTAGATTCTCAACAATTTCCCCTTTCTCCCATTTTTTCCTGCCTCTATAATCCCGAGCTGCAACCCTATCTCCTACTTTCAATGAAATTTCCCTATTACCCTTCCAATTAGCGATCTGTCGTTGCTGATTGCTTACAACTATTTCTTCCTGTGATGGAATCATTTGGTCGAAAACTGTACGCAATTCCCTTCCAAGCATCAGTTTTGCCGGAGTCTGTTGTGTTGTAGAATGGATTGATGACCTATAAAACAACAAAAATTCACTAAGGCACTCATCAATGCTCCTAGCCCCTTCCCAAAAACATTTCCTTACAAAATTTTTCACAATTTTCACCGGACTCGCCTGCACCGTTAGTCTGGGGGTGGAATGGGGCACCTCTCAAATGTTTAATACCTAAACTGGTCAAAAAAGATACAAATTCTAAACTGGTGAAGCAAGTAGCATTGTCTGAAGTCAAAGATCGGGGAATTCCAAATCGGGAAAAACATTCCATTAATTTATGGATAACTGTGTTGGATGTTGTATTGTTGGTAAGAAAACATTCGATCCACTTAGAATGTGAATCTTGGACCACCAAAACATATTTATTATTGATAGGCCCCAAAAAATCTATGTGAATTCGTGACCATGGTTTGATTGGCCAAGGCCAAGGATGAAGGGGAGCTTTGGGTGGGTTACTACGGAACTCAAGACATATATCACATGAGGATGATAAATTTTCAATAGCTTCATCGAGATTAGGCCACCAAAAATATGATCTGGCCATCCCTTTCATTTTAGAAATACCTAGGTGAGTAAAATGGAGTAAATCTAAAACATTTTTGTATAAACTTCGGGGAATTATGATTCTGTACCCCCACATTAAACATTCAAATTCTATCGTGAGTTCATAGCGTCTTGAGTAAAATGGGTATAAATCATTATCTCGGGAGATGTTATTGGGCCATAGGCCGGTTCTGACATATTTCAATACTAGTTTAAGAATAGGATCCTGATGGGATTCCTTTCTAATTAATTTCCAATCTAATCGATAGGGGAATGACTCATGGATATAGTGCAAATAATTTGTTTTAGAATGTAAATCTGTGGATTTATCGCCTGTTGATATTCGGGATAAGAAATCTGCAATATTTTCTTCTGATTTTTTATGAATTATGTTAAAATTATAGCCAGATAATATGTATGACCAACGTTGCATTCTATTTGCTGCATAAATAGGCAATCCTTTTTTATTTCCAAAAATATACATTAAGGGTTTTGAATCAGTGACAATGGTAAATTTTTTTGCAAATAAGAAATCCTTAAAATGTGTGACCCCATTTAATATAGCTAAGGCTTCACGTTCGATTTGTGGATATCGAGCCTCTGAAACAGGTAACACTCGAGAGTGGTAAGCTAGTGGTTTTTCTGAACCATCTGGGTAAACATGAGTTAATATAGCTGAAGCCGCTAAGGGAGAGGCGTCTACCCATAACTTTAAAGGTAGGGAGGGATCATAATGTGCTAAGACGGGTTTATTAATTAATATGTACTTAATTTTTAAAAACGACTGTTCGCATTCTGGTGTCCAATCCCAAAGGGAATCTTTCTTAAGAAGGGAATATAAGGGTTTCAACAAATTTCCAGATTGGGGAATGTATTTTATATAGAAAGTCACCATACCCAAGAAAGATTTGAGCATCGAGGCATTCTTGGGTGGAGGGGCATTGAATATATCTTTAACATGTTTTTCTGTTGGCTGTAATCCTTTACTACTAATTATATGACCTAGATACTCTACTTCGGGAACACCAAATTTACATTTAGAAAGCTTTACCTTTAGACCATTTTCATTTAAAATTTTTAAAACCATTGCTAATCTCTCATTATGTACTTTTTTTGTATTTCCAGAAATAATAATATCATCTAATAAACATTTAACACCTTTGATTTTATCAAGTTTTTTATCCATATATTTCTGGAACTCTGCTGGTGCAGATGTTATACCAAAACATAAACGAGTATACATGAATAAACCTTTAGTGGTATTTATAGTAACTAATTTCCTGGAGTTTTCATCTAATAGGAACTGTTGGAATGCATCCTTCAAATCAATTTTAGAATAAAATGAAGCATTTCCTATCTCTGCATAGATATGATCGATTCGTGGGAGCGGATATTCGGTGCCAATTAGAACAGGATTCAAGGTAATTTTAAAATCTCCACAAATGCGGACAGAACCATCTGGTTTTAGTATAGGTACTATTGGAGTGGCCCATTCACTACTTTCCACCGGCACCAGAATACCCTCTGTCACAAGCCGATCTATCTCCAATTCCACCTTATCTTTAAGTGCCAGGGGCAATGTTCGGCATTTGTAAAACTTTGGCATACAATTTGATTTAACATTTAAAGAAACCTTTTCATTCCTGATAGTACCAATGCCTGGACTAAATATATCTCTATATTGCAACAAAATGTCATTAGATGTGCTAATCGACTCTATAACTGTAGAGTGTAGACTACCAGTATTATAATGAATACTATCCAACCGAATGTTTAATGTGCTAATACCTTTACGACCCAATAGGGGTGGCCCACCTTTTTTAACAACTAAAAAGGTAACACTATTACATGAATTCAAATGCTTAACAGGTAAGTCAATTTCTCCAACAGGGCGAATAAGCTGTCCAACATAGTCTGCAAGAACTACATTGTTCTTATTTAAAGGAACATCTTGAAAATACTTACAGTACAGACTAAAACTTAATACATTATGTAAAGAACCAGTATCCACTTCAAAAATAAGATTAATGTCCTTAACACTAAGAGTAACCTTATAAGGATCCACATTAGGACTTTCAGCAGCAGGTTGATAAAAAAATGTGTTTAATGAAACATTATTATCCTGTTGGTTACAATTATCCAAATCAGAGATTGTTTGTCTACCAGCAAGATATTTATTCCTACTGGCTTTCTTTTGAAGGCATACTGCTGCCAAATGGCCCTTTTGTTTGCAAAAATTGCAAATATACCTCTTATAATGACAATCTATACTTTTATGATTACACCAGCCACAGTGGATGCAGGGATCATACTTATTTTGTCGAATATTATTAGTAAACTGACCTGGATTTTTCTTGCCAGATGTAAACGGCATATTTTTCTGAAAAAATATCTCATCCTGCTCTTGCTTGATGGGGAGGCGTGTTTGTTTCTCAATCGAAGCAGCTTCTTTTCCACTTGCAATTTCAAGTAATTTCTCTAGATTTAATAAAACATTAGTAGGATCTTCCTCAAAAAGTCTGTCCTGAATTGGCCCTGGACCATAACCGGAAACGAAAATGTCCTTAAGTAAAGTATTAATTTCTTCACCAAACTTACAATCAACAGCAAGACTTCTTAACCTTACAGACCATTCCCTGGCAGACTCCTCCTTCAATCGTTGAGCATTGTAAAATTTATGCCGGTTCGCATAGCAAGACTTAGCAGATGAGTAATGATTCTTTAGCAGGTTAGTTAAGGTTATGAACTTTACATCTTTAATTTTATTCGGAAAACACAAACTTTCCAAAAGTTTGTATGCATTGTCTGAAATAAGCGTCAGTAACGTGGCTTTCTGTTTCTTCTCTTCACTTATTTCTTCACGTATGAAATAATTTTCCAGTTTCGCTAAGAACACATTACAGTCCCCGGATTCCACAAAAAACATACCTTGGAGTTTGTCCTGGCCTGACATTGTTCACGCACCTTTTACTCGTCGCCAATGTTGTATTTGGGAACAATTATACATTTAAACATTCACTGTAACGAACACTTTATTACAAGAGGTTTCATCATAGACAAACATATGTTTTTTTATTCCATCTGGGAGATTATAAATCTTACATATATAACAGGGCCGCAGGAAATTTACCTGCTAAGAGTTAATCCTCAAGAGCTGTAAATATACCCCAGGTATCTGCCGACACAAATACAAAGCCTAGGCGGAGAGCACCCCAAAAACTCAGATCCAAACATAAGGTTATATACTAAATATTCATAAAGACTACTTAGTTGTAAACCGATTCATCAATTAGCAATCAATAGTTTTCAACAAAGGTTATATACTAAATATTGATAAAAAGTATTTAATTAGAAAAAAAACAATATTCCACAAGACTTGTTTTTGGTCCATTTGTGTCTACTCCATAGACTTAATTAGGTATATTATTCTATTGTAGTTGGGCAACTAAACTTTGTTTTATTTTGTTAAATAAAGTTTTTTTTTTCTTGACTTGTTATTCGTAAAGACTTTTATTTGTCCTTGTGTATTTACTAGATAGGTTTTATTCGGCATATTATTCTATATTAGGCAGGGTATTCTACTCAATCTTGCTTGTGTACTTCTTCTTGATCCTTCTGTACATGGGCGTATATAAAAACAATTTTGGGGTGGGGGGGCTGAGACCATTTCCAGGGTATGGAATACTAAATATTTAGAGCTTGGAATAGTTTTAGGCAACTTAAACACTATTACACGTAAAATAAAATATGTTTTTTATTGAGAGGAGATCGTTGACCGTAGATGATGCAAGGTAGGGATTGTCGGGGTTCGGTCACTGCTATTTAATAAAACTACATTTTATCATAAAAATGGTTTTATTGTGCCGACGTTTCGGCTTGAACTTCAAGCCTTCATCAGGGCTGTAAAAAACAAGTAGGACGGATGTAATACTGAAATATACATATATATATATATATATATATATATATATATATATATATATATATATGCCTACATACACAAATACACATACATATATACATACATATATATATGGAAAAAGACAAAACATAAAATGCTAGAACATAATATATAGAAGAACAATGTGCTCTAGGATACCAATGTGTTTCGATTATTAGGTAAACAGATATAAGAATCTCAGACGGACATGACTTTGGTTTTGACCTATACTCCATCCTTTCCACTGAATCCAACGAAGACAAACGCCTCCTTTCCGAATCAAATTTTATCCACCTAGAAAATAACCCAGTTAATGACAAAATTGACAAAGAAGTCATCTCCTCTACCTACTCCAACATCTTCCATTTATTAAAAAAAAAAACTCCATCCTAATCCCCTATACCGCCTGCAATATAGCCCTTTATACCTGCCTCCCTTTCCATTAACACAACATTTTATGACTTTATGACCCCTTACTGTACTTCACCGCTTTCGCCGCTCTTTCTTTCATCTTCTATATTCTCTGTCCATTGGGTGGTCCAGAACCCCCCCCCCCCCTCACCAACTCCTTTCTTCCTATGTTTCCCTGTATTAACTGTCAGAAATGATCCCGCATTTGTGAGGAATAGTTCTCTATCTTCCCATCGGTAAGCCCATATTGTTATTCTTATATCTAATCTAATATGTAATCTGTTATTCTTATATCTGTTTACCTAATAATCGAAACACATTGGTATCCTAGAGCACATTGTTCTTCTATATATTATGTTCTAGCATTTTATGTTTTGTCTTTTTCCATATATATATGTATGTATATATGTATGTGTATTTGTGTATGTAGGCATATATATATATATATATATATATATATATATATATATATATATATATATATTTCAGTATTACATCCGTCCTACTTGTTTTTTACAGCCCTGATGAAGGCTTGAAGTTCAAGCCGAAACGTCGGCACAATAAAACCATTTTTATGATAAAATGTAGTTTTATTAAATAGCAGTGACCGAACCCCGACAATCCCTACCTTGTAAAATATGTTTTATGAACTAAGTGATCTTATTTAATTTATTTTTAAGGGTTTTACGAGAAGTTTTTATCATCAATTCAAAATTTCGGGAGGGGCTGCAGCCCCCCCCCCTCATGTACGCCCATGCTTCTGTATCCTCTAGAAAGGCTTTATTAGGCATATTTTGTATTGATTTATAGAGCTTTGCTTTAGAATGAGAGCCAGATTCTGTAATTTCCCCTTCTGTGTAAAAGTTAGCTACTGTCGGTGTCCCTGACACCGACACCCTGTTTGTGAACACTTTCATATAATTTCCTCCGTTAAAATTTCCAGTCTTAGGAAAACTTTATTTTATTATTTATTTACTTTTTCTTTTAGCTTTAAATATTTAGGTTGAATTATGTAATTATATCCTCCAATAAATTTTTTTATTGACTATACTTTGTAATACAAAAAATAATTTTTTTTTTTACAATATAGGTACTAATCAATAAAGCTAAATAAATAAATTACATCTTTTTTATGAAAACAAAAAAAAATCCTCCATTTCGATTTAGGGATTTGGATCTAACACTGGTGCAGTTAATTTTTCGAGCCTGACGCAGGTATCCCTAGTCCCTAGTCACAAAGATTTAATTTCCCTGACAACTAGTGGTGAAAGAAATAGCTAAAGCTTCCCTCAGTCCTTGCTTAATAGCCCCAAGGTCGAACGCCTGGAAAAGTCAGCTGTAGGGAGCCGGTAAACAAGTCCTTCGTGCTCGGTGGCTCTCGACTGCTAGTCAAGTCCTTTGTTCCAGGAGCACAGTGCATCTCGACTCCTACAGCAGTCTACAGTATGAGAAGGAATATCTGGCTCCCCCTCTCTGGTTATTACTGTAAGTCCCCTTCCCCTTGGAACCCAGGGATAGGGAACCGTAGGCCTGAGAACATTCTTCAGGCCTGTGGCCATTCTGGGTCTTAATGCCAGTCCAACAATTAATATATTGTAATGATTTATTTTAAAACTCCAGCCATTCCGATAATAATACTAAGGGATGGTGGCCAAGGCCCTTGTGGTTCACCGGTTGTAGACGTAGTGGCTTCTGTTGGAAACTCCAGGACTCTGGTAGACTAACTGCTTCGTGGTGGAAGCTAAACACGTAGGTACTTCTTGTCAGGGATGTGTTCACAAGCTTGTGACTTAAGAGGTAGGACTGTATGTGTGTGAGCTTGCAGAGTGCATTGACCTCTTCGTGTTGGCGGAAGGATGGATAGGCAGGAGATTTTGGAGGCTTAATAGCTGTATATATTCACATTTTTTGTGATTATTTACAATTTTTACTGTGAATTTTTTTTTATTCGCAGAAAAATTTGCGAATAAAATTGTATTTGTATTTTTATATTTAATATATGTGAATAAAAATAAATTTGTATTCACACTTATGAATACGAATTTATTTATATTCGTATTCACAAATATATGAAGTACGAATTTATTTATATTCGCATTCACAAATGTATAAAGTACGAATAAATTCGTATTTTTATTTATAAATAAAATTATGCCCATCTCTGCTTGGTTCCTCCAATTTTCTACAAACAGTTTAGCAGCATCTCTTGCTGCCTCGTCTTTCCAATCGCCTCGTATTTCCAAGTTCTTTGCTGTGTTCCTCCTATTTCCCATAAGAGCCATGGTCAGTATCTTCGGCAATCTCTTTTCTTTTATCCTTACAATATGACCTGCCTATCTTAGCCTACCTGTTTTTATGAAATTAACGGTATCTTGATTTTTCAGTCTGGCTGCGATTTCTCTATTACTCTTAATTTTTACTCAACCCTGTATCCTCCTTATAATTCTTCTTTCAAGAAATCCCAGTGTTTGGGAGTCTGTCGACGGCAAGCACCAGGTTTCTGACCCGTAACTAACAACTGGTTTGACGAGAATATTGATAAATTGCAGTTTGGTCTTCCTAGAGAGAATATTTGATTATGTTCAAGAAATCCCCGTGTTTGGCAGTGTGTCGATGGCAGGCATCAGGTTTCTGAACCGCAAGTAACAACCAGTTTGATAAGAGTATTGATAAATTGCAGTTTGGTCTTCCTTGAGATAATATTTGATTATGTTCAAGAAATCCCCGTGTTTGGCAGTGTGTCGATGGCAGGCATCAGGTTTCTGAACCGCAAGTAACAACCAGTTTGATAAGAGTATTGATAAATTGCAGTTTGGTCTTCCTTGAGATAATATTTGATTTGAAGAGCTTGAGGTTAGCGTAAATACACTTGAAGCTGCCACACCCAAACTAAACATTACAATATTTTTTAATTTCAATTCAATTCAAACGTCCTGTGCTGTGATGAGTATTATTAATAACCATGCCACTTAAAGTACATAAATACATATAAGTGTTTGTGTGTATCTGTAATTATGCAATTACTTTTTATCTATAAAAGGTGCACAATCAAACAATTTAAATTGTGATTACGCTTATATTTTCAGAAAAAATGAACGGGCACTTCTGTGGGGGAAAGAACAGTGATGTAATAATGATTACATTTAATCACTAAATCTGTTAAAATTCCTTGACAAGTCATTCACTAATTCAGTAATTTTTTTTTAGGCATATCAACTTCTAAGCAGTTATTACTAAGCTATTTAGATGTTTCTCAGACTGTCATCCATTCAAATAATGCTGATGTTGCTTTGGTGATTAACAAAAATTATTTCCTCAAAAAAAGTTAAAACATCAAAATATTGTAGATTGGATGATATATTTATATTATTTTCAACATAAGCGAGAGTTACACAAAATAAAAAGTCCTGCGGTTATTCATTTTGGATTATTAACTCTTACGAGATGGCAACATGATCTCTGTCAAAACACAAATAAGGAACTCAAACTATGAAGGGAATCCTCCATTCAATACGCTCAAACTGCATTTTATGAACTCCAGCGTATACAAAAGTGATTAGAGCTTACAAAACTTACCACTAGATATCGTAAAAAGCTGTCACAGCTGTGGCTTTCAGACCCGAAGCAAAGGATCGTACATAAGTGGCTATCAGTCTGTGGGGCATGAAGGCCTACTGTCAAGAAAGTGGCTATCAGTCCATGGGACATGAAGGCCTGCTGTCACGAAAGTGGCTATCAGTCCATGGGGCATGAAGGCCTGCCGTTACGAAAGTTGCTATCAGTCTGTGGGGCATGAAGGCCTGCTGTCACGAAAGTGGCTATCAGTCCATGGGGCATGAAGGCCTGCTGTCACGAAAGTGGCTATCAGTCCATGGGGCATGAAGGCCTGCTGTCACGAAAGTGACTATCAGTCTCAAGGTTAAGTTAATCCAAGGTATTTTTTAAAATTTATATGCTCATGTGATTAATGACACGGGAGCAGATAGGAAAAATGCCCAAAATCTAAGTGACTAAAAATTATACCAAATACTTTATTATGATATAGATATTTAGATTATTTACTTAATTTGGAAATAATACGTCTGGAATTATTAATTGTTTAAAACAAATAAGAGTTATGAAGATGATGGAAGAGTATGTTTAGATAAGATGGGTTGGTACATCCTTCCAAATTTTATATTAATTTCTACTGCATTAATTTTGGACTACGTTATCCTTCCTTCTTAAGGCACGATTCTGTAATTTCACATATTTTAATTGATATTAGTTATGAATTTAGGTTTCATAAAATTTAAGAAAAGGCCCATCAGGTCTGCCAGTTACAAAATTTATATTTTATTCGTTAAAATCAATAATTTGGCTTAATGCTATCATCAGGATTCTCAGGAGAAAACATATTTAAAAATCGCCGAACATCAACATAAAATTTTCAATACCTGCATCACAATATCTCACTCACTGAATAATTTCACAGTTTAACAAACGAACATATTTTAAATGATTTATGACATTTTCATGTTCATTCCATATGAAACATGAAAATGTGATAAATCATTTAAAATGAACACATGAAAATGTGATAAATCATTCAAAATGAACACATGAAAATGTGATAAATCATTTAAAATGTGATATTTTTTTAAACTATGAAATTATTCAGTGAGTGAGATATTGTGATGCAGGTATTGAAAATTTGGTAAAAATGAAGTTTCATGCCCTCAAAACCGGTTTCTTTCAAATTTTGTAGAATAACGTATTTTGATGCACTAAACACGAATACGTTAAAAAAAACCTTCGCATTTAACTACGAAAGAAGTTATTAAGCACTAAAGTTAATGGAATTCTATTAATTTTAGCGAGTTGGATTGACTGGGGTTTTGTTATCTTCTTGAGCGAGCGGAAATGCATAGCATGTATGCCTTAAAGTCATCACAAATTTAGTTGTTAACATTAGCTCTCATAACCCGCATAACAGTGAACTTTAGTGCTTAATAACTTCATTGGTAGTTAAATGCGAAGGTTTTTTTTAAGGTATTCGTGTTTAGTGCATCAAAATACGTTATTCTACAAAATTTGAAAGAAATCGGTTTTGAGGGCGTGAAACTTCATTTTTACCGAAAATTTAATTTTATGTTGACTTGTGTCCTTGTGACTTTTGTCTCTTCCAAAAGTTGAAAAATCAACTCAAGAGAACTCATATTGGGATAGTGGAAAACATTCAAAAGGCTGTAACCTACCAGACAAAGGCTTCTCCAGTATTGGAGTTCCAGTACTGCTACGAGGAGTGGAAGAACTATCTCCAGCACTGTGTGGCTTCAGAAGGAAGTTATTTTAAGAATAACAATATACAATTGTTACTCTATTTGATTAAAAAAAACAAAAAAACAGGCTCATTAATTAATTTTCAGACCATGTGTATCCAGTTTATTTTCCTATATTTTTTATTAAGACTTGCCTATATATTAATGGCACTTTTGACAAAATTACTAGGAATTCATAAATATACATATTTATATTTTGATTTTTTTTTAGCTGTCAACCTGCTCTTAGAGGTGAAGTATGAAGGAAACAGCTCTTAACAGTTTGGTTTTATTTCATTCTTGATAATTCCTTATCATTAAAAGGCTTAGGACAGATTAATATAAAGCTTTCTGTGTAATATCTCATATATTTCTCATGCAATGTTTAACAAATTCAAATAGAAAATGTATCATTTGTCTCATTTTATGTAAACGAAACGTCTAATGTACAAATAAAGTAACATGTCTATCACCATGTAATACGATTAAAAGGGCCTTATTACAAAGCTAAAAAAATAATAATCATACGCACAATGAAGCTAATTATTCAACTTTACTGTACACTTCAGTGTTAATAGAAAATCATAAGCCATAATAAAAAGAAAGAAAAATAAAGAAGTTAGTCCCTAATTTATAACAAACAAAGCATTAATAATGTCTTTTTTTTATTAATAGTAAAACAAAAAAAAATATAATATATATATACTAATAATATGCAACACATGCACATATAAAAGCATGTACATGTTGGTATTTTTCCCGAATTGTAAATAACACTCTTAAACTACGATGTTATTCGACAAAACCTCTCTGCTAACTGAAAAAAAAAGTAATTAAAAACTCCATTGTGGCATAGGCCTTGATTATATTTATGTGGCACAAAATAAAAGGAACACAAGAAATACTGATATATGAACTATATACACAACTATAGAAACAAAGCATTATTTCACAGTATACCAAGTATGGTATATATGAGGTATTTATCATCAGGTAAAACTGTCTAATAAACGACATGGTAATCCTTAATACGCCCTCCGTCACCTTCGGACACAAACCTCTTACGTCCTCTGAAAAATAAAAAAAATTGTTACACATGGAATAATAATATACCACAAATAGTAAAGTAGAATACATTTTTTAGATGTATACCTGCAAGGCATTTTCTTCACGACCTCATCCGGCAAGAAGCCTGCTTTATTACACTGTTCAACAAATCTCTCGAGAACTGTAGCAGCAAGAGGGACATCAAGTATTATATCAGGCATGTCATCAAACACTCGAGTGAAGCCCTGCAATCCAAAGAATTTATAAATTAGAAGTATGGAGCATTAATCCTCCACCTTTTTATTTTTTAATATTTTCATATTTCTAGAACCAATGCTTTCAATATAACTTTTTTATTGTAAAACATATTTGTTTGTATATTTTGTTTTAAGAAAAAATTATAGGGACATTTCATGTTTAAATCTAGTTTAGGTAAATCATAAGATTTGTGGGTTAGAAAACAAGATTTGATTCTATGTAAGTTGAAGTGAGGGTGGGGAAGGATCAATGGATTCTTGAAGAAAGTGGCAGGAGTTGCTTCCAAAATTGTTTAAAACATTAGCTTATATTGGCGACGTTTCAACCATCAGGCATCTCATGATGTAAGTTGTAAGTTATGTTATATTGAGTGGATGAGCTATATTTTTTTTTTTTTTTTTTTACTTAGGCACTCGTTACTAATCATCATTTTTATGTTTATCTTACATGAACGACGACGTGTATTACTTGAATCGATTTATTTACTACAATTTAGGTACGCAGCAAACCTACAATAACCATTTAAAACAAAGTTTACTTACTTTTCCTCCCTATAATTCTCTTTCTACTTCATTCCAAAACCACTGCTTGTTTTTAGACGTGATTTTTAATAAAAATGTTTTTTATTTATTATTATAATACACTACTTGGCGCATCTACATCTAGGTCATTAGCGCCGACATCCAGGGTGCAGCGAGGAATTTTCCCAGTGAGCCCTGAGATGAGAAAATTCCTGCCGGAGGTGGGAATCGAACCCACCATCTCCCGCTTATGAATCCAAGACCCTAGCCACTAGACCACGGGAGACCCCACTACTCGTTTATTATTTATTAGTTATTATTTGCAGTTTCACTAAAAAAATGGCCTAGGAACATTTTTACCGAGCACACGCCTCGTAGACGCATGTTACTTATACCGTTCAAAATTTGTATGTTACCAGTTAAGGGTTAAACCTGCAATTATTCCCCATTCCTGCTAGAGCACTCTGAACACGCTCAAGACTAAAGAGGACTCACAATCAAGAGATACAGCTGTGGCGAGAATACTCGGGGGTCGCATCTGAGGAATATCTTTCTCCGGTGAGTATTCTCGGGCGACGCATCGAATGGGTTAACATTTTTACCCGGATTTAATGTTCACTTTCAAAATTTAATATTTATGGACCTAAGATGAAATTTAAAATCTCAGTAGGCCGTAACACGACTTAATATAAGACGCCTGACGATGAACCTGAATAGGTTTGAAACGTCACCAATATAAGCTAATGTTTTAAACACTTTTGGAGCAAGGTTAGCTCAGTGGTAGAGCAATCGACTAATGAACTGAAGGTTCAAAACCCGAGCGCGCACTAAAGATTTTTATCTTCTAATGTTGTCGATCGGGGGTTGGATTTGGGTGTTCAAATTGTCTCCCTAGTCTTACCCAGCCTTTAATTAAGTAATCAATTAATTAATGGGTACCTGCAAAGGGGAAAAATCAGGTGGCCAGAGCATGGTACTGACTACACTATCACCCTGGTGTGGCATATGGTCAAGAATCAGATACCTCTACAGTATCTGCCCCTCTGGACTTTTGTGGCCTGTTACAGGACTTTCTTCAGATTTGATTCCTTCTAGGAATTGACGGATGGTCGAAATTCAAGTTCAGTATAGTAAATAAGCAACCACAAATTTGTGGAAAATGAGGCTAAGTTCCTGAAAATGTTTGCCAATAAAAAGAAGAGAGGAAATTTCTGACTTATTATTTAGCTTAAAGCAAAATTTGATTATTTTACTACGCATTGGCAAAGTAATTTAAGAAAAAAAGATTAATATTTGATTATAAAAGAATTTTACTTTGTTAACACACTAAGGACTTTGATAAATAATGCCACAAATTCACAATAACAAGTTGGTAGTTTTCTTCAGTTTTGTTATCTGACAAGTTCCAGCGACATGTTCTGGTTTGTTGTATGTTCAAACATTCGATACAATTGTATCACGAAAACTTTAAAACAGTGAATAACATGAACTGTGGAAGAATTATGAATATTTGAAATGAATTTAAATCTTACCCGTTCCATCATATCTGGAGATATGATAACAGCTGCTGCAAGTGATTTTAGAAGTTTGCACATCTGCTCTTCGACGTGCGAATTGATTGCCTCCAAAGTCATCACAATAGCCTGAAAGCGTGAGTAACTTTTACATGGTGTCTACTACTTTCGTGAAAGCCAATTTCGTGGTATATATGTATATACCACGAAATATGTATATAAAAATTACATGACAATGAGCCTGGTTAAATGAACACCTTATCAAGCATGAAGAAGTGATTTTGACTAGGCTTCTTATCACAAAGAGTTAAGTCCCCCAACAACTAGTGGTGAAAGAAATAGCTAAAGCAGGGTGCCTACTATTTTTGCGAAAGCCCATTTCAGGACTTTTTCATGATTTGAAAAGCAAATTTCATGCTTATTAAAAAGAAAATAATTTCACCTAAAAATAAAAAGCCTTAACTATTAGCTTCAAATTACACAGGTCTACAACCAAAAATTTGATTTGATGATTTTGGCTAATCTCTGTGTTTCTCGGTGTGCTGAGGCCGAGAATGAAGTCCGTTTTTCTCTATCACGTACAGATTTTTTTCAAATCCATAGAACATAATATACCTGCTATACACATAAATTTGGTAAGAAGTAGGTTTTTTTTTTTTTTTTTTCCAAACGATTTCTCTTTTTATAAACAGACATCTTTCACTAGGTGGTGTAGGCTATGACTCCCTCAGTAGATGTTGTAGGCCTGAGGGTGTCTAGGCACGACCTGTTCAGACAGGAACGTACTTGTTTGGTCTCAGATGTCAACGTCTGAAGCTAAACGAGATTGAACCTGTTGTATCAGGAATTTGGAGCTAAATTTCTGTTCATTCTCTCAGTTCAGTAGTATCAACTGAAGTGAACACATTCACTGAGATCTCTTAGTTGTGTCAAAGTGATTAAGAACGTATTTTAAGGTTTGGAAGTGCATTTAGACAAAATGTCTCATCGTCGTTGTGTTACCAGTCCAGACTACTTCTGTTTTATCTGTGGTGAGTACACAGTTAAGAAATACCAACGAAATATAACAGGTTTTGTCAAAAATGTATATTATGCATATTTTGGCTTGAGAATAGGAGATCAAGATAAAGTGTGGGCTCCTCACAAAGTATGCCATAGCTGCATAGAAAAACTTCACTTATGGTACAAAGGAGAGTTAAAATCTTTCGGATTTGCTATCCCAATGATGTGGAGGGAGCAAAAAAACCACGTTAATGACTGTTACTTTTGTGATTGTCATGTTCAAGGCTATAATTCCAAAAATCATAAGTTCATTAACTACCCTAATGTGGAATCTGCTAGTCGTCCGGTACCACACGGTCCTGGATTGACAGTTCCTCAGCCCCCTCGTGACTTGGGCAGTATAGATAGGGAAGCTAATAGAGAAGGCTGTATGTCGGAGAGCGATGAAGTACACAGTGAGTTCGAAGCAAGCAGTTCAGAAGATGAACCTCAGCTTATTTCTCAACAGGAGTTGAACGACTTAGTGAGAGATCTTGGACTTCCAAAAGATGCAGCTCAGTTACTTGGCTCCCGTCTTAAAAACAAAAATTTATTACAGCCAGGCACTTCTTTTTCATGGAAATAACTAAAAGATCATGGAAATAAATGAAAACTCTTATTCGCCAATTCTGTTTTCTTTTAATGGTAGTACCTCTGCCCTTACTTGAGATTGAACAATTTCCTTACGTGATAGAGAGGGACTGACCTCATGTTCGGCTTCAGCACGCCAAGGAGCATAGAGATTGACCAAAATCATCAAATCAAATTTCAGAAAGATTATTTTTGTAGACCTGTGTTATTTGTAACCTTACATGGATTACTGTGATATCTATAAACTAAAAATTTTACATAGATCTAAAACAATTAATGAAACTGTATAAAATGTACATAATATGTTAAAGAGGATAGTCGCATTAATTCTTAAAGTGAAGAAAGGATAATACTAAAAATTTTAAAATGACTATGGAATTAGCAGCCTAAAAAATATTGAACAATGATAGCAGAATTCAAAATTTCTAAAAATATTACTAGCTAAATATTTATTGCCAATGTATATAATTCAGTAAATTAAAGTATACAGAATTTCATTATTTAAGTTTGCATACTTGTAAATAAAGGATAATTGATGTGTAAATGGTACAACAAAGGAATCTAGCAGAGGAAGGGGGTGGGAGGGGCAAATAAAATTACGTTGCCATACAAAAACGGCAACAATTACGAATGCACGGAAGCCCCAGGATTACGTTAGCCTCCGCTAAAACTAAAATTTCATGACATGGTTTCAAAATTCATGACTTTTTCAATTTCGTGATATTTTTGTGCAATAGACTCACTGTAGAGGTTCCCTCAGTCCTTGCTTAATAGGCCCGAGGTCGAACTCCTGGAAAAGTCCTCGTGGTAGGGAGCCAGTAAACGAGAGATGAGGGTCAGACTGCTGTACAAGTGCTTTGTGCTGGGGGCCCGGCAGCTCTCGACTGCTAGTCAAGTCCTTCATTCCGCGCGTGTTCGGTGCGCTTCAATTTCTACAGTAGTTTACAGTTAAATATCCCGGAAGCTCTGGATTTATCTATCTGGTTTTAGTTGAAAAATAAATGGTCTTTCACTCGTAGACATGCTTAAGTTAAGGATATCACAATTTAGTGTTGAAAATGAACCGTACTTAAAATGAAGCTTGGCTTATTGATGAAAAGAATTAAGATCTCTTGATTTTATACTATTAGGCACCTAGATATTCTTATAACTGACTGAAGAATATATGTCTGAAGAAGGACAATTAAGTCCAAAATGTCGCAGTAAAAATTAAATACAAAAATTAGGAAGGCTCTACCAATCTTTAGAATTCTATCCTCTAATCTACAGAACAAAAATATTTTTTTATGATTATTGACATATATATGAGCTGAACACATTTTTTGTCCTTTTGTTTTCATTCCTTTCATCAATTTTTTATTTTTTTTTTTTTCATATTGATGGCAATGAGTTCATTCAAATCATCAATATTTTTGTTTTATACATTACTTTCAACAAGAAAAAGAAAAAAATGTATGTAAAAATTCATAAAATCTAAAATTCATTATAGTCCAACATATCTGGCTGAAAATAAATGTTGTAATTACCTCATAAACCAATTCATGATGAAAGTGAGGAACTTCTAATTCGAGAAGACATCGAGCAGCTTCCTTCAAATCGTCGGAAGATAAATATTCTTGAAGGAGTAGATTCATCTGCCTGATGATGGATTTTACAGGCCTCAATCCACCACCAACTCCCCAGACATTATCCAATCTTACGAGCCCATTTTTCATTGTTAACAAAGTATCAGCTCGTGCCAAGGCCTGCCTAACGACACAAATGCAGTCAACATGAACATTTAATAAAAAAAATGAAAGGATTATTTATTAATATTAAGAAATCCAATATAATATTAATATTGGATAGAAATTTAAAAAATATCAATTTTAAAATCAAAAATATTTTAAATCTCAAATAATTGTGGATGCGCCGGGCTATCTATTATATAACACCCTAAACATCCACGGTGCAGCAAGGAATTCTTTCTATGGGTCCTGAAATGAAAAAACAACAACTTGCTGCAGATGGGACTCAACCCGACAATGAGTATTCAAGGCGTTAGCCATGGAGAGACCCCTGGTGAGAACGATAACTTAGAAACACTCCTAGAGAGCAGATAATATTTTGAAAGACAAATGAAAGGCAGGAAAATCAGAAAATGATTCATCCAACACTCGGGTGTACCCTCAGAAGGAGGGATTCTCAGCTTGAGAATAATCAAGCTTAGTTAAGAAGGGCATAAAGCCGTCCCGAGTATACTTGGGCCTAGCATATTCAAGTGGTTAACACGTTCGGGCCAGGTGTTATGGCATATGTGTCAGAGAAATGTCTTCTGTGGGCCCGGCAATGTGGTGTGCGCGTCTGCAGATAGCCTGGCTTTCTTTCTATCTCCGCTACTCCGGGCTTTGTCTTATACCCTTCGTATTTGGTTTGGGACCTCATTACTTATTCCCGGTTAGGTTTGCGGGTCTGGTATCGTATGATATTGAATCCGCCAGAACAATTCCTTCAGCGAGCCTGATGTCATGGCGTATTTGACACTTAACTAAATTGTAATTAATCCACTAAAAGTACATCATTTCAAAAGTTTCTTCACTTATTTATATTTTTTATATGTTTGTCAAAATAACTATACAAAAGGAAAACTTGGGCCCGATGGAATTTTTTTTCGAAGCCATTGGTGCTGACAGTATTAAAGGCACAATATAGCAAGTTTCTTTGCAGGAAACCATAAATTTAAACTGTTAAGAATACATTAACAATTTCATTCCAGAGTAAACAAAATTTGATTCCTAATGAATCAATTTTGCTGGTTAACAAACTTGTCCTTAATTTTGTTATAGGAATACTATGTAACAAGTTTCATGACAAAAGAAAACAAATTGTCTTTGGGATATATCTAAAACATATAAATAGATAAAAATGTTAACAAGGTCAAAATTTATGCCAAAAGACATAACATGTAAAATGGACACAAGTCTTGCCTTTGCAAACACCTACATAACGCTGCAGTCAAACTTCACACCAAGCAAGCACATGAGGAAGATAGCAGTGGAAAGAAATGGGCCTAATTTTACAACATCGACCCCTTCCGGTCAACCACTGACAGGCCAACTGCCGTGGCAAGTTTTCAACTGACTGGACACGACTAACTCCAGGCGCACCTACAGTGCTTTGCTTTGGCTTGAAAGAAGACACTTGCCCACTCTGTCATGATGGTATCATGAATGGGAACCACATCACCATCTGTCCCGAACTGGACCCCAGCATTCTACAACTGATTGGTATTGGGAGGCTCATAGCTGAATAGCTTATCAGCCAAGAGCGGGCATTGGCTAATAAAATAAAATAAATGCCAAAGATAGGATCGATGACGAATTGAAAAATGTTTCCAAAAATTCTATTATGACTGCTCTCTTAACAGCTACGTCCCTTCAGAATGCGCTAAAAATAATAAAATGTACAAAGAACTAATTGTTCTATCAAACTTTAAACACTGCCGGAAGTACTACATTTATGAAATAAATAGTTAGGAGGAATAATCTAGAGAGGATTGTCAGCCCTGATTAAATGGTCTGACCATAAAAAAAAAACTAATGAAGTTAGAAATGACCGAAACACAAAACTCAATTTATACGCTTACTTGGCTAAATCAGTCTCTGCATTCTCTCTGAGGATTTGTGTTATCTTTGGAGGAATGCAATCATCTGCTATAGCCCTAGCCAGGAAATTCCCAAGGACTGTTGGCGCATCGGGAGTATCCAGGATCAGGTCAGGAAGGTCCTTAAGGAGCAGATCAAAAGCTGTTGGCAAAGAGAAATCATATTAAAAATTATAAAAATAATAATCTCAGTAAGCAGGTTATATAGAAATAAAGTTAAAGCTAATATGATTCTTGAAGTAACTGGCAGGAGTTGCTCCCCAAAAAACATTAACAATTTGACTGCGGGAGTGGTAAAACTCAAACCATCCAAAAAATGGTAATTTTTTTTCTCTTCATTTTATGATTTTATTTGTTTTTTAATGTAAAAAATAACTTACCCATTGAAAATTCTGCATTATTTCCTTCAGAAACATGTATTTTACCATGACGAACATGTGGTCAAGAAAATCCTGCAAAAATTCACAGAAAGGTCTGAACCCGGATTCCAGAATGAGACGCTCGAAACACTCAGAGGAACGAATAAACCAGCCTTTTTAACTTTCTCTCCCAGCTTGCTCACATGATGCACATGCGGCGTCATCCGCAGCCAAGGTGTTAACTTATATTTGCGACGTTTCGAACCTGTTTAGGTTCATCATCAGGCATCTTAAAATAAGTCGTGTTATGGTCTACTATTATTTTTATAATTTTATATTCATTTCCATAAATTTAGAATTTTGAGATTATACTAAGTGTGAATATGACTTTTCCACTCAACATATTTTAAAGATTCTTACGTTTAATCTCAAAATTCTAAATTTATAGACCTGAATATGAAATTATAAAAATAATAGTAGACCTCAATTTGACTTATTTTAAAATGCCTGATGATGAAACTAAACGGGCTCGAAACATCGCAAATATATGTTAATGTTTTAAACAATTTTAGGGAGCAACTCCTAAGTTATTTCAAGAATTTATTGATCCTTCCCCACCCTCACCTTCAACTTACATTGCTAATAGTGTGTGAGTGTTTTCTTCCCGTTATAACTTATAAACAAGTGAATAAAAAAGAAGATAAATCAATCAAAACATAAACTAATTAAATAACTTGGTTTATTAAATTGAACACCGTATTTCTCAATGGATGCTTCATTTTGTTTAAATGGCATGTCAACTAACCATTCCTCCATAGATGCATCATTTAGTTTTCATTTCATGCCAACTCCTACTACTTTATCAACTACAACAATTGTCTGGTCTTGTCTATTATAAAAAAAATGAATCGCTAAATGTGTTGGTAAGCGCAAATCTCGAGAACAACTGAACCGATTTTGCTAATTCTTTTTTTATAATATTCCTTGAACTACGAGGATGGTTGTTACGGAGAGAAAAATTAAAAAAATTGCCTGAAAAAGTCTAAAAACAACACTTTTCGGGTCTTTTTCACTTCCTTAACGCAAATTCTTTCTTAAATAAAAACATATATTCTCAATTATAATATTTTTAACAGTTAACGTATTTGTGTATCTATTATATAAAAATGAATCGCTAAATGTGTTGGTAAGCGCAAATCTGGAGAACAACTGAACCGATTTCACTAATTCTATTTTCATATTCCTTGAAGTACGAGGATGGTTCTTACAGAGAGAAAAATTACCTGAAAAAGTCTAAAAACGACATTTTTCGGTTATTATTTACTCCGGTCACGGAAATTCATTTTTCAATAAAAACATATGTTCTCAATTATAATATTTTTAACAGTTAATGTATATGATTATTTGTGTATAAGCAAAAAAATTTAAATAAATAAGAACATGTAATCACTAGGTGACATTAGAATCACATGTTAATAATGCAATTTAAATTAATTTATATTTGCATTAACGAAGTAAAAAGTCCGACTCGCAGGAACTGCATAATCTTAGCACGGTTCCGTTCTTATCTCTAGACTCATTTAAAATGAATAAAATAGAAGCTGTTATTATTTTGGGTCCACATTTCTAGAAAGCATGAAGATTAGATAGTTAGCCGTCGAGGTGATAAGTAAAGATGGAATGGTTGGGATTCGGCTAAAGAAACCTCAATACGATTTTTGTTAAAAAATCTATATTTAGGACGTTTCAGCTACTCATTGGTAGCCTTCGTCAGCATTGAAAGTGCCGGGAGGCAGAGGAGGACCAAAGTTGACAGTTCCATCTTTACTTTCAAAAAAGGTCTTATTTACGATCTTACCTGGATAGGCCAACCCGCCCTAGGAAGAACCCTGCTAGGCAGTCGAAAAGCTATATCATGGAAATCCATATCTCTAAGATTAAATTGTTTTTCTTATTTTTCTTAACCTGATTTATTATCAAATACATTATCCAACTATAAGCAGTTAAAAAATAACAAGGAATAAAAACAGACAAAAATAACAGTTCGAATAAGCGAAATCAATTACGTTAAAGTTTTATGCACTTATTTTTCCGATTGACATCGTCTAATCAAAACTTTCATCAGAACCTTTTTTGTAGAGCATTTAGTAAGCTTTCTAATGGTATTCTTCCGTTTACCAAGATTCTCAACATTTTTCGAGATATTAAGGAAAGTATACAAAGTTACCAAAACTTTTTATGTCTGTTAATAAAATATTATATTCTAACCCTTCCTTAACTCCAAACGTAACACAAATTTCAACATATTAGTTTTAATGAAAGTAGAACATGCAGAAAATGTTTCAACTAAATCCCATGATTCTAAGTACCCAAACCAAAAACGGTATTCAAAAACTATTTTTCCAATTTTCTCAAAAAAGGTTAAAGCTATCGCCTTGAAAATGGTTTCATTTGTTTTCCTAGCCCAAGAAGCCTATAAAACGAGTGCTTACAAGCTTATGAACTCAAAAACGTAAGCGTTACGATTTTTTTTGCGCGAATTTCGCCCCAAACGACATCTTCCAGTGGACGGATTTTGCTGGTTAACGAACTTGACCTTTCAAATTGGACGACGGATTTTTGTACCAAATTTCATCAAAATCGGACCATTCGTCTTCTACCTAGAGAGCGAACAGACAAATATATATATATATACAAATTTGAACCACCATCATTTTCGGTCTCTAGGGGTTCTGAAACGCAAAAGTTTCTAGTCGGCACTTGTGGATTGCGTCATGAGATCAACCTTATAAGCAGGGTTCCTCCCTATGGGGGAGGGAGGAACCGCGCTAAAAATACTCCACTTTTCTATATTCCCATACAAAAGATTCGTAATAATACTTAAAGGTCAATTTGAACTTTACTACCATACCATAAAGTGTTAGTGGAGGGGTTCTGGGAAGGCAAAATAATTGAGTGACATTAGTATCGTATAAATATTAATGTCATTACTCAAAAACAAATTGACTATGGTAAAATGTAAATTGTCTGTGGTAAAATGTCACTTGAAATGTAAACATCTCTTTGCTGAGCATCTATAGTATTACTAAATCTAAAAGCCACAAATTTCTATAAAATTACTAAAGTGTTGTGTGTTTGTGACTTACTAAATATGCCAGCTATAAGGCGGCAGACAAATTTAGGCAGAACCCGAAATGCAACGGATAAAATTAATTATCAATCTAATCGTACTGCTTAGGAACGTGAAGATCGCAATGAACGTGAAAGAATTTGGTTAAGACAGACCCACGAAGCGCGACATTCGACTAATAATGGTGCAAGTTTGAATCGAGCTGCTGTCAATTCATTACAGTGCCTGCAGCTGTGTTGCTATTGGACCTATGAGCTCAGTTTGACTATAAACAAATCCCAGGGCACTCATTAAGTGTTTGTGGTATTAATATAGAAAACCCATGTTTCTCACATGGTCAATTGTATGTTGCCTGTTCCCGTGTTGGAAAACCATCTGCTCTGTTTATTTATGCGTCAGGTAATGAAATGAAAAATATCGTGTACCAATAAGTACTACAATAAAAAGAAATATAATAAGTAGGTATCATAATAAGAAATCTGATATTGTAATTTTGATTGTGATTTTTTAGTGACTATTAAAAGAATTTTAAGTATTTTATAATTTTTATTTTTTGACATAATGTAATTGTCGACTTATTAAGTTTTTTTTTTTTCTTTTTTTTTTTATCTTACTAGCTGTCAGGGTGTCCCAAATAGCAGAATAAGTATTAAAAAAAAATTAAAGAATTGACTGTTAGGCGGTACGAAGTTCGCCAGGTCAGCTAGTTATCTTAAAAACTACATTTTTTATAAGAAAATGTGTTATATTTTTGCCGACGTTTCCACATGAAATTCACGCCTTTGTCAGGGGGAGATGAGAAGTAGGAGAGCTTAACTTTAAGTTAAATTAACTTTTATTTGTTGGTTTGTTATATTTTGTTGTTTTTAATACAACTGTTAAATCACCACAGCTGCAAGGCATTTAAATAAATACATCAAATATTTTTCTAAAATAACATTTTATATTCTTAGTTAAAAACAAAAGCAAAAGCGAAAGTACTATCAAAAAATAAGAACCTACAATGCAAAGTAAAAAAAAGGTTTGAAATATAAAAATGAGTAAAATTACTGGAATGAATGTTATTTAGTTTGTATTAGTTTTTAGTATTTTATTTGATACTTCTACTAATAATGTGGTAGGTTGAGTTATTGCCTCACACTAGCCAAGGCTAGAAATAGGCTGACCTGCTTGGCCTCCTTATACCTTTGAGAGGTGAACGGACTCACAAATATCTCATAGAATCATTATACAAATAATAAAGCAATTATAAGGAATCTTTATATCATACTCATCATGGTTTGTAATGGGTTTTTAAATTTAAAATATATGAACAGAAATATATGTATTATATATAAGTGGACAATCCCAGTTAGCCAATTATGTATCAGAAAAATTGTATTTTATAATGAAAAACATACGAAAAAAAAAAATAAAAATTTAGTTTATTTTTACATCTTTCTCTTTAGAAACTCATGACATAAGCAGAGTTTAGTAGCAGTATAACAAAAATTTCAACCATTAGGAACATATTATTAATTTGAGTCCAGAGTAAGCCCCCTTCATATCGACCGATTTTGATGGTTAACACACTCATCCAATACATTAAGAGGAGATGTTGGTGATGCGAAGCTAGAAATTGTCAGGATGTAGTTTTATTAACATACCACAACTAAACCCGGACAATTTACACCTTCAATCATCCAATAGTTTGTTTTGGGAATGCTCTATACCAACTTTCATTACAATAAAAATAAAACTTGTGGTCACAATCTGTACAGCAAAGCAGATTATCCAAAGGAGACAAAGTTTCAGACGGTTTGGTATAATATTTACCAGAAGCAAGACAATGTTATTATCATATAAAGGCTCTGAGTAGCTCCTGTACTACAATTTAAACTTATTAAACCACTGTACAAAACACAGGATAGTCAAGAGACTAAGGGTGCGTTTACACTAGGATAGTTATTGCAGGAAATTTATATCAGAGAGAAATTCTGACTAGTGTAAACCATGAGCAATTTATGTCAGACATACATTTTACATGGTTTTCATTAGTCGCAATTTCTCTCTTACATAAATATCCTGCAATAACTATCAAGTGTAAACCCGCCCTAAGGGTGCGTTTAAATCTGATAGTTATTGCCGGATATTTATGTCAGACAGAAATTGTAACTAATGTAAACTGAAACAATTTGTGTCTGAGATATATATTACCTATCACAAGCAATAAGGGTGGATCTGACACTTCTCGCAGGAAATATATCTCGGGTGTCGGATTTAATAATTAAAGATGGAATGGTTGGGATTCGGCTAAAAAACCCTCAATATGATTTTTGTTTAAAAAAATGTTCCTTTGGTATGTAGTATCTTATTCCTTTGTAAAATTAATTAATGTTACTATTAGCTACTATAGTTTTCATTGGTATGTAGTTTCTTATTTCTTTGTAAAATCAATTAATGTTACTAATTACTATTAAAATCAATTATTGTACCTATTTACTTATAGAAACTTCAGTAAAAAACCCCTTTTTTTTCTTCTTTTTCTGTTATGTTTCTATTGATTTTCATTCTACTCATTCTAAGAATTTAAGACGAAATTGTTCTTTTATAATAAGTTAATTGTATTTATAGTTCTGTTACTTATCACAATTATAAACTTTTTTTTGTTTCTGTATTAATTTCTGTTTTTTTTTTGTCATTTTAGCTGACGAAGGCTACCAATGAGTGATTTTTTTTAACAAAAATCATATTGAGGTTTTTTTAGCCGAATCCCAACCATTCCATCTTTACTTATCACCTCGACGGCTAACTATCTAATCATCAGGATTTAATAATTATGATAATTATCTATCCGACACCTGAGATATATTTCCTGCGAGAAGTGTCAGATGTAAACGCACCCTTACTTATCAAATTTTCTTTGAGGAAAATCAACTCATAACGCTGGGATTTAAATAATCTTCTCGTTTCACGATTGTGTCGTTGCTCTACAAATCAGGCTATATAATTTTTTTAAATTTATGTTGGTCCAATAAATTGAAGGATATATAATTAACAGTTTTATTTTATTTTTTACCATAACTTTCCTTCTAGATTTTATAGTATACATATTTCTTTATATTAAGCATTTTGAGGTATTTTTTTTTTTCCTATTCTCAAGCCCTAACATTTGAGAAATCGAGCACATCGGAAACATATTTATTATTTGAATGGCTTAGATTACAAGTTCATCAACAATTATACTATATGATTTATTTCATTGTTAATTACTGCAATAAAATACATTAGTATACACTGCTTGTGCACGTAGAAAATAAACAGCCACATCTCAGGGTTACTCAAGTTTGGAAAAGAAAAACTATTTTCAAGACTGTTCTATTCTCCTTAACAATATTGTTGTATCGACTATTTTCAAAAACTTTTTTTTTTGAAGAATCGTGAAACTCCAAAAACGGTTTGATATTGCTGTGAGTGTTTAGCAACCCTTTGTAAATCGACAAATAACTATAATACATTGTGTTTTCGCCCTCTTGCATTGCATGGATTTTCCAACTTGATCATAATTTCACGAGATATTTACTTTGAATAATATTCTTCTTCCAGATATCAATTTACATAATCTACAAAATTCTATATATACATTTTTTTTTTTTAATCTTGCTGTTGTTTGCCGTATAGCAGAAGGTCCAGCAGTAGTTTTTGTAATTGAAAAGTCATCAATTGACGAGAAATCGGTCAGTCAGTTTCAATCAAGCAACTAACCAGTTGAAAAGCTTTAATTATTTGCCTTCTCCTTATATATTAAATTATAAATCAATATTAAAGGCGATAGAAGCATAAATTAATATCTCACCTGTGGCAATGTCTCGATATTTTATAACTCTGCCATAAAGATCTGAAATTAATCGGGACGTCATTTCCCTGTGAGACGGCTTATGATCCATTGCAATCTCAATTGCTAATTGTGGTATCTAAAAATAATAAAAAGTAATTTATAACATACTGCATTAAAAGTATAAAAAAAAAATATAGGTAAGAATAATAAATACAAAAACTTAAACACCTTTCAGAAAAATATTGATACTAATAATCTCAATAAATATTTTCTACTGATGAAAAAACTTAATAAATTTTAGCAGGTCAGATTAAAATTTTACACTTTCTACAAGTTCTTTTGTAAATTCATATATACACTCTATCAATTTTTAGCACTTTCCTCCGAAGGAAAGTAGCTATTGAGGTTGGACTCATGACGGAATTTTTGAAAAATTTCTTCAAATCTTTATCGATCCTACCTAGTAGACACCGAAAATGACCCCCGTTAAAATTTATATATATCTATATATATATATATATATATATATATATATATATATATATATATGCATATATATATATATATATATATATATATATGTGTGTTAACACGATAGCGGCCAGAGTTTTTGTTTTTTCGTCACGAAACTTGGTATATAGTATTCAATTAGCAAACGATTGAACGAGTTCGTTAACCACCAAAGTCGGTCCACCGGAAGGGGGGGTTTACCCCGAACCCAAAACACTAATTTGACTATGTCAGCCGTAATATTTGTTATATTTCAACGACACTTGGTATTCGTAGTGGTAATATAGAGAGAAAAGTGAGATATAAAAATGAACTAAATCGGTTCATTAGAAGGGGGGGTTTACTCCGGACCCACAATACCAATTCGCCACTACCAGTCGTGATTTTTGGTATATTTCGATGAAACTCGGTATTCGTAGTGGTAATCCACAGGTAAATAACTGTTGTAAAAATAAACTAAATCGGTTCATTAGGAGGGGGGGTTTACTCCGGACCCACAATACCAATTCGCCACTACCAGCCGTGATTTTTGGTATATTTCGACGAAACTCGGTATTCGTAGTGGTAATCTACAGGTAAATATGTGTTGTAAAAATAAACTAAATCGGTTCATTAGAAGGGGGGGTTTACTCTTGACCCAAATTCTTAATATACTCATACCGGTCGTAATTTCTGCTGTTTTGTAACAAAACGCGGTATACGTCGTGGGTAACTCATGAGAAAGAAGTGTTGTAAAAATGAGCTGAATCGGTCAATCGGAAAGCGGGGGTTTAATTTGTAATATATTTCAATAGAAAAGCCCGTCGTCATACGTAGGTTCACAAAGCCGCCGCAAGGAGCGCTTTCTACCACTAGAGTGACTGTATCCTGTTCCTGCGTTAGATCAAAATACGATAATATGAGGTTTTTTGTATTTATTACGTAGTGTAATAGGTACCATGTGTAAACATAACTCTGGAAGCAAATTATAAATTGATCAGTTACTCATTACAAATTTAAAAGAGAACTATTCATGTTTTTATTTTATTTATGTAGGATATTTTAAGCAAATTGTTCTGGAAAGCAATCTACACTACCCAAATTCTGAGGAAAGTGCTTAGTTATGCAGCTCCTGCGTGACGGACTTTTCTATTTATATTGTTAAATTACCAACATTTTAACAATGCAAAGATATAATAATTTCATGTAAAACTTAATTTTACATAAGACAAAATATACAATTACTGAGTTAATGTTATATTTCATGTTGTTGGTTTTATCCAACCAAGAAATCTGACATAGAAAACTAGGTTATTTCATTCTTAGGAAGTACTTTGGCTTTTATAGTTTCAACCATAAGTCTTACAAATATGATTGTTTGATCATTAAGGTGTTTAATTTTAGCATGATGTTTTGCACCTCTTTGATTTAGACCCAATCTTATATTCAAATTTTAAATAAAGGTTTACTTATAATACATCTATTGTGACCACAATAGCATGAGTCAGAAATACCTAGCTTTTCTCAGCAAGATGCTTTGTGGCATTCTATATTTCAAAGCAGGCTCTCTATTTATGATACCAACAATGGTCATTCATAATGGTCGATTTTGTAATTAAAATAACAATAATTAGGTTGGCATTATTTAGCACAGAACTTTGTAATATATTGAAATTTAGGAGCAAGCGTGCAGTATAAATCCTATATTCGAGGGGGGAATGAAATGTTTGCAAGGAGCTACACCATACAGGACTCCCTTGTTCCGAGCACTTCTTTACACAGACAATCTCATGTGCTCGACCTCAACAATTAATGCAAAACTATTAAATTCTGTAAAATAATTTGGCTAACAAAAATAATTCTAACTACAAAACTAAATAAATAAAAAATACATGAGTTGAATCGAAAAGGAAGAAAAGATAGAAAAAAGAAATGACAGCAGACAAAAAGTGAAACAAGAACATGTTCTTATTGTTTACCATTGTCTTAGTAATTGGATTATGTCCTACATTTACATTTTTATTTTCCAGAGTTTTTTCAAACATGAGATATTCATTCCCTACCATGGTGGGAGGCCTTATGCAATGTTACTTGGGATTAAAAATGTTTTACAATGCAAAAACAAAAGCAAGAAAACTAAGCAGGACACAAAAGCACTGTAGAAAATAAAACTTAAAAATACAAATGGAAAGCTCAATTCCATTTCTTGGTAGTCCGGGGGGGGGGGGGCTTAGAATAAACACTAAATCTCTTTAAGACAACAGGAAAAATTCATTCATGACAGTAAATCAACATACCATATGCTTTTTATTGTTAAAATTAAGTTCTTCGAAGGCAATTGCAGCTTCACTTGACTCTCCATGCTCAAAATACTCCAGAATTATCATTTCTCCACCTTTCTGTAAAAACAAAATTAAGAACAAATATTGTACTGAAGGTGTTTTCATAATTAGGATTTGTATGTTCAAATCAATATTTAAATAATTTTGAACACAGAAAGCCGGACAACAGCTGAAAGGATTGAACTGGCCAGAAGAGTTAAACGTCCAGGGAAAACCTCATACTGAGAGTTTGTTTTTGCTTATACGTTTGAATGCGATATCTCCACTTCTCGATAAAATATTAAATCGAGAAGGAAATTAAGGGGTCTATGTGCGGATTCTCCAATTCTTTTGCATATTTATCATAAGCCGGATGACGTACATATTATGTATCATCGATAATAAACAGCTAAGGACCTGAGGATTCGTATTGTATGATCGGAACTGTAAAAAGTCTAAACTAAAACTAGTTTTTTCTATTACCACATATGTTTAACTTTGACTCCATTTTCCTCAAAACATTGATTTTGTTTCTTAGACCCCTCGACCTCTAGGGTCCTCATTTATTTGATGGCATTAAAAATATGTGACATATCAGTGTATATATCGTCCCTACTATGTCAAACTATCGAATATGCAAAAACTCGTTTTTCAGATTCGAGACTTTGCTCTTGGATTGTGGATGATATGGCTTGTCGTAAATTTTCGCAACTCTAACCCCTTTAGAGCCTTAAATAAGGTATCGAATAAGACCATTTTTCAATATATTTCTTCATCAATGGATAGAATATGTTCGTTCTCTAGTTTGCTCCAATTCGCACAATCGATAGTTTGACATAGTAGGGATGATAAGGTAGGCTACCTTCAGTCGGTATCTCTAGCATGTTGTGTGGCATGCCTAATTAGTTCTGTTCTTTGCAATCCCTGTATATTCATAGTAATACCTATCTGGTTTATTGTGTTTTTATAGACCTCATGAACAGTGAAAATCAAGAACTGGTGTGTAAATAATCTGCTGGAATTTAACTAAATCAGTTACTCAAGAAGATATGAATTTATATTGATCTATAACTTTATAAATAATTTACACAAATAAATTTCCCTTGTTCTAAGCAGATATGATAGATGATAATAAATACAGAAAGGATTTTAAAAATAGATATCAATCCGATGCAAGTATTACAGCTTGGAGCTGAAGCAATGTTTGTTTTCAAAGAAATCTTGTTATTGTTCCTCATCCCTAATAGCACTTGAACAAATAATAACAACTTGGACAAATTTTCCATAGAGGTTTCAAACTATTCAAGGCTAAAGAGAATATTTTTTTCAAAATATAATTAATATTCAGTAGAAACTACGGATAATGGAGTATTAAAAAACTTCAAAAACTATGAACTCTTTATTGAAAATTTAAAGCAATATAATAGTTAATAATATTTTTATGTATGTAAATGTAATAATCTATGTTCACATTTAAGTATAGAAACTAATTTAAAACAGTTAGGAAGGTTTAAAAAAATCAATTATTTTTGTTTGCTTCTTTGCCTTCCATTTTTTGGATGCCGCCATATCTCGTAAGTCGCTGGAGTTGTAGAAGCTGCCTCCTCACGACCACCCCTCGCTAGTAAAATCTCCTCCCGCCCCTCCTCTAATGCTTCGTCCTGTCGTCCGGATAATGGAGGTTCGGATAATTGAGTTTCTACTGTATTTAAATTTTAACGTCCATTATAAATAACTATAGGGCTGATGCCTTTTTTTGTCCAAAGAAAAGCCACCACCTCAAGTGGGAATTGAACCCACGACCCTTGGCACGGAGTGTTAAGTGCTCACGGTTACCGGGCCTCCAAAATATAATCAATACTTTGTATATGGATAATTAATGCCTTTTTCCAAAATAAAATTAAAAATAATATACAATTAAGAAGATACAGCCGAGTGGTTGAGATATAGAAGGTGTAGAAAATCGGGGTTCGGTCCTGTGATTAAATAAAAAATACATTTTATAGCTAAAATAAGTTTATTTTAGCCAACATTTCGCCATGACATGCAAGCCTTCTACACTTCAGGGCTGTAAACAGATATGGCAATATCAAGATATGATAATGTCATTATTATTTACCATTGCCATATCTGCTTACAGCCCTAAAGAAGGCTTGCACGTCAAGCTGAAACGTTGGCTAAAATAAACTGATTTTAGCTATAGCAAGTAGTTTTTATTCAATCACATGAACGAACCATCCTAATGATCAACACCATCTTTAATATACAATTTAAATAAATAGTATGCACTCTGTGCCTAAGGTGGTGGGTTCAATTTCTACTAGGGGTGACGGCTTTAATTTCAAAAAAGAAAAAAGAAAAGGCATCAGCTCTATCCTGGCTAGAAAAGGGTGGTAACCTATAGATATACCCGTCCTAAAATTTGTTGTCAATAATAAATGGATGTTAAAATTTAATTTAAATAAATATTTTGGGGAAGTTCATACTTAAAACATTTGCTGGACAAATTTTTTAGAATGCTGAGGAGTGGTTATCAGCATTTTGATAACAGTGCACTAACTTATCTCTTTTATAACTCTACAGAAGACTGATAAAATACTAAATTATCTGCTCATTAAATCCAAAATATAAAAAAAAGAAGTGCTGACTACAGTTTTAGGATAAATAAGATTGAAAGAAAAGCAGTATTACTGCAACCTTTGGATTGAGAATTAAGCTTTTTCTGTTAACAATCTGTTCATTGATTGTTGAATAATGAATATTTTGTTTGGCCTTCTTTACCCATGTTGTACTTTAGAGCTGTATTATACCAGTGGATGTTCCAACTTGTAGTTATTTAAATTTTGAGGCCCGCCAATAGGAAATCCGGTGCCTCTTTCAACACGCAAGCGAGCTCTTACAGTCAATATTAACTCCCAGCCCAATTGCTGGATAGTTTCCACTCGCCAAATAGCTCAATGGGTCAATGAGTGACAAAAATACTTCATTCTACATCTTTTTCTCTGAACCCGTTCAATGCTGCCATCATCTTGGCTTACTTCGGGCTACCGCTGCAATTGATTTTAATTTACTTCCCGCCAGACTGATTTTTTTTAAAATCAATCATTTGTTTTAATGTTAATAACATTGTAGGAATAATAATAATAAAAAAATTGCTGCTTAATTGGCATAAAAACTATTGAACAGCCACTGGAATGGGATGAACGGCTGTGCTGAAATCCAAAAAGTCTTCTCAATCCTTTTCAGAACACAAAGGGCATGAGAAAACTCCAAGTAGGTAGTTACTAGTCAGGAGGGAAACGAGATTTGAATGGGCCCAAGCTCCATACAGTGCTCGCCGTGTCTGGGAAGAGGTGGGGAGAGCACTGGCCGGTGCTCTCAGTCCAGCCGTAAGGAATTGATAAGCACCATATGATGCTCACCGTATTGAACGTGTTAAGAATGATAATTCAATTTATATAATAGAATAAACAAATTAAAAAGTAAAAGTTTAACTCTCTTAAGTCTCTTGCTATTAACAAAATCTTAAATAATAAAATATTTGTACATATTAAAAGAAAAAAGGGAGTGAATATGGAGGGATTTTGTAATACGGAAGCCAGAAGGAGAGGGGAGAGAAGAGCAAAAATGAAACTATATAAAGGGGGGATAAGAACATAAAAATTCTAGTAATATAAAACATAAATAAAAAAAAAGGGGAGAGCGTAAAACGAAAAGAATAAAAGTAAATACATAGACAAGAAAAATAAGAATTTAAATAAAATATAACATCATAAAACAAACAACAAAACCATGTGAACTTAATCAAACGAGGGGAAAACAATAGACCTTTTGAATATTTATTGCGATACTTCTGGCCTTAGGAATATTAAATTATAAAAAGCTCGTTCCTGGGAGGATAGGAGATAAAGCAAGGAAGGGGCTAATAATGGCGGGTTCTCAGAATAAAGTATTTTTTCACTCATTCAAAATTATTATTTTGCAAGTTGTGGTTGTTACTTTTATTTCCTTGCATCGAAACTCAGTAGACATAGGTGTTCAACTAACTAGAAGCACGTCAGTAAAAAGAGCAACACATTTTTCTATTTAGATGACCACACTGAATACAAAGTTTTGTTTCAATACAACAAAACAGAATACAGTCGGTATGGACAAATTAGTACCCCAGGATAAACCCCCTTCTTCCCCAGATGACCGATTTTGGTGGTTAACAAACTCATTCAATCATAAAAATAATATATTTTTATTAAAATGAAAACTAATTATTCCTGGGAGTTGTTTATTAGAGTCAAAATAAGAAATCTGATTACAGAACAATTGTTTAATTCTTAAATATAATTTTTTTTTCAAGGGTAAAAATGGATTTAAATCCAAAAGCCTGGGTTTACCAATGCAAACATGTTAAGATTTCATTGTGGTGTTTTCACCTTAAAAATAAATATTATATTTTACTCCAGTGCTTAAAAAATTAATATTTTCTGTTGATTATTTTATGAAATTGTTCAGTAAATAATCATACTGGGCCACATACTTAATTTAAATCAAAGGTAATAGAGTAACAGAATATTCAAGTAGAGCCATAATAAATAATGAATGACCTTCAGGTTGACCTTGAACATATATATTATCTCAAATTTGGGCCATTGTTGTCAATAACAATTATAATGAGCTAAACAATGATTAGACTTCCCAAGAAATTTGATAAAATCCACTAAAAACTATTTGAGAAAAATATATGGCAGACCCAAGAGTGATGAGTAGTAATCTATACCAAGATTTTATTAAAATATTATGTTTACCCAGAAAAAAAATTAAGTCAAATGGAATTCTATTTCATATTGCTTAAAATCAAAATTTCACTAAATGTTTAAAGCTGCGCTTAATCAAAAATACTGACTAGAAACCCTGATAAAACATGTGGTTAGTTTTTTTTTTGTTATCAAAGAAAACCAGATTCAATAATGGAGTCTTTTGTGACCCTTGGCCTTGTTTATTTACTTCAATCTGCTTGTTTAAATTAGATCTCTGATATTTTAACCAATCTTTATAAATGGAAATAAAATATAAAAGTAAATTTTGAGTTAATACCCTTATAAATGAAGTTTAGCAAACAATTAATACTGAATAAAGACTAAATAAGCATGAATATTTTCAGGAGATAAAACATCGTAAAATAACACCATGTTATATATTAGAAATGAAATTTAAATAAAAAATTAAATTCTGACAAAACACCCACATAAAATAAGGTCAACACACAGTAAATACTGTGATATAATATTAACAAACATTAGAATTTCCAGGAGCCAAATGCCTTTAAATAAAGCAATATTAATAAGAAAAAAACAAAATATTTCTATAGTAACTTACCCGTAATTCTTCATCTGGAGCTTCAGGGATTACTGTCGATAATTCAATATCACCATTTTCCAACGAATCACTGTCATAGTTAGGATCATTTCTATCAATATTGTCCTCTTCTTCTAATTCAGAACCCAATTTACCCCAGACCCCTTTACCACCAGCCCCACCTAAAATAATAACTCGTATCACGAATAATGTTTGAATTCTTGGATAATAATTTAATGCTATTTGAATTCTTTTGGGAATTTAATAAACACAAATCTTAAATGATGATGCTGTTTTAAGGGTAAAGTAAACATATTGTCACTATTAGCAGCCATACTAATAAAATCAATATTTATAAATATTTTAAAATTGGTTGAGTAACAGGTATTAGAGATAACAAATGATAACAGATTCAATTATCTGCAACAGAGTTAGTATGAAGAATAAAACTTGAAGCACTGATAAGAAATTATACAATGAACTCAATAATTGTTTACTTGAAAGAAAGCAAAGATAAATCTCTATATATAGTAAAAGTGAGATAATGGGTGACCTTTCTTGGGAAGACCCCTTCCATAACCATTTCTAGGCCTTCTTGTATTTTTCCAGTTTCTAGGTGTTTGAATAACATGAACACCATTAGGTACTCCTTCCTTCGATAAATGCCTTACCAAACGCTTAGCTTTCTTCTTAATTCGTTGGTCAACAGTAAGGTTTTCGGCACTTTTCGACAATTCGCTTCTCGCCCCAACAGTTGCTGGAGTTTCCAAAATATCATTGTCCATAATTTCTCCATCCATTTCGAAATAATCACAAAAGACCTTTCTTGTTCAGAGAGAAAAAACGCAAATCATAAAATTACAACCCACCCCCTTTAACAAGTAAAAGCACAACACAGTCGGCAATACGAACACCAGGTGCGCAATAACAACAGTGTACATAAACAAGTCGGTCCAGGTTGTTGGTCAACTCATACGCAGGATGCACTGATACCGATATCAGTAAAATTAAAAAAAATCCACAATACTTAGTTCAGATTTACACAATAACAATGTATACAGTTAGTTTTAAAAAAATCGGAGTAAAAGAATCACTTTACGGAAAGAGAATAGAAGACTAAAGCACACTCGAGGAGTAATAGAATATTATTGAGTGGGGAAGGTAAGGCGTGCCCCCTTTACATCGATACCTGCTACTATCGCTTCTTTATCTGAGAATTGTTTTGATTGGAAGTTTCGAGATGCAGCACGTACTGCGCTAGTAGTCATACAGATATACCAATAACAACAAGCCTCTTCTAGCGCTATTTTCAAATTAGCTAACAATTTGCTCTTATTCCTATCTTATAATTGTAACAACCATAAGCAAAACTAATGTTTAAATTTTTATAACTTTTAGTTCATTGCAGTAGGTTAGTAACATTGCAGTTTTCTTCTAATAGGAATACAGTTTCCTCATTTAGAAATACTTCATTTTCTTAAGCAATTCAATTTTCCTCAATCCAATACACTTCACCTTATAATTGCGTAAGTCTGCACTTGATTCTAAACTTTAATTCTATCACTTCCAATCTTTCCTCCTGTTGTTTATAGTTCCATAATTTAAATTAATTTTCTTTCTTTTTATCCAATTGTATAGATACATTTTGTAAATTTAATGTATTTTGCCCATCGTAACCATTTGTACAAAAAAAAAGTTTATTTATTGATTCAAATAGGTATTGATTGATTGAGGTTTAAACTTTGTAAAACGGGTCGAAAAACACCTTTTTCCCTTATAATTGAGGCGATGACTCACAAAATGGCTCAAAAACCACTTTTTCATCAAAATAATTTTTTTCCTAAAACCTTTTACTCAGCGAAAACTTTTTTTTTTTTTTTAAATTCATTAAATCTTGTCAAAAACAACAAAATGAATGTTAGCGTGACCTCATTAATGTTAATTTCCTAAAAAAAAAAATTAAGCGAGCTTAGTCGTTTTCCGTGCCCACTGAAAGGTTTGTATTTGCATATATCCTGTTTTGAAAGTCGACTCTTCAATTCTAAGGTTCATCACTTTCTAGAAATTATTTCTCCAAAGTATTTATTTATTTACAGATCTCGCATATGTAGCGATTCCCTCTTAGCGGGAAAAAATATGGAAATGGGAAGGGTATCTTGCCTCCACTTCCTTAACTCTAAACGCATCCAATATCTTAGTTTCAATAGAAAAAGATTCAACGGAATCAATCATTTCTAAGTACCTGAACCGAAATTTAGTTAGGAAAACTTATTTTATCCAATTTACTCGAAAAACGGTTACACATATCGCCTAAATAAATTATTTCATCCATTTCTCTACGTTAGAAAACCTATACGAAATGTACCTGAGAGCATATAAACGCAAAGCTGTAAGCGCTACGAACTTCGCTGAGAAAACAGTAAATCCGATGGGTGGATTCTGCTGGTTCACGAACTTAGCCTTTTAAATCAAAGTATTTTTGTACCAAATTTCATCAAAATCGAATCTCTTTTTGTTTAGGAGAGCTATAAAAATGGGTGTATGTATATGTATGTGTGTGTATGTGTATGTATATATATACATATATATACACATATTCATATACATATACATATACATATACATATACATACACACACACACACACGTACACACACACACACACATACACACACACACATACCCACACACACACACACACACACACACACACACACACACACACACATACATACACACACACACACACACACACACACATACGCACATACATACATACACACATACATACACACATACATACACACATACATACACACACACACACACACACATACATACACACACACATACATACATACATACATACATGCATGCACCCACGCACGCACGCACGCACGCACCCACACAAGCACACACACACAGGGTGGTCCCGAAAGAAATCGCCATATTTGAGGGGTGTGTACGTCGACTAAAGTATAGTTGAGTGCCACAAATGAGAAAATTTTACTGCGTTATTCCTTAGATATCTGCGTTTCCGCGGGATTTTTTTTGTTTGTTTGTCTAAGCGCTAGTTTTTGACCATTTTTGCGTTATTTGTCGTTCACGCCAAAGGGCAAATTTAATAATGACGACATTTTTGAAATCTGCATCAAATTTCCTACAAGACCTCCCGTACTTTGTGAGAAAATTTTCAAACCAAATTTACAGCAGCCACTCAAACAAATAACTTATTACGAAATAAAGGTTTTTCATTTTTAATGTTCCTCGGACCGCACATACATTTTTTTTTTTTTTTTGTCAGATAGATGAGAAGCTCAAAAAAGTTGCGTTATTTCATTACTTTTCAAAAGGTAAAACCACATCTTAGATAATTACATAAATCATTTGGTACTTTTTTTTTTTTTTTTTTTTTTTTTTAAATTGACCATAATTTACCATGCAAAGCATCTTTTTTTGGTCTTCGACACTTGCTAACAAATTGGCCATAGTAATGAAATAATGCAACTTTTCCGAAAGTCCCATCTAACTAACCAAAAAAGTCCGTCACGCAGGAGCTGCATAACTAAGCACTTTCCTCAGAATTTGGGTAGTGTAGACTGCTTTCCAGAACAATTTGCTTAAAATATCCTACATAAATAAAATAAAAACGTGAATAGTTCTCATTTTGTAATGAGCAACTGATCAACTACGTAATAAATACAAAAATCCTCATATTATCGTATTTTGATCTAACGCAGGAACAGGATACATTCACTCTAGTGGTAGAAAGCGCTCCTTGCGGCGGCTTTGTGAACCTGTCTGCCGGCTTTTCTATTCAGATATATTACAAATTAAACCCCCGCTTTCCGATTGACTGATTCAGCTCATTTTTACAACACTTCTTTCTCATGAGTTACCCACGACGTATACCGCGTTTCGTTACAATACAGCAGAAATTACGACCGGTATGAGTATATTAGGAATTTGGGTCCGGAGTAAACCCCCCTTCTAATGAACCGATTTAGTTTATTTTTACAACACATATTTACCTGTGGATTAGCACTACGAATACCGAGTTTCGTCGAAATATACCAAAAATCACGGCTGGTAGTGGCGAATTGGTATTGTGGGTCCGGAGTAAACCCCCCCTTCTAATGAACCGATTTAGTTCATTTTTATATCTCACTTTTCTCTCTATATTACCACTACGAATACCAAGTTTCGTTGAAATATAACAAATATTACGGCTGACATAGTCAAATAAGTGTTTTGGGTTCGGGGTAAACCCCCCCTTCCGGTGGACCGACTTTAGTGGTTAACGAACTCGTTCAATCGTTTGCTAATTGAATGCTATATACCAAGTTTCGTGACGAAAAAACAAAAACTCTGGCCGCTATCGTGTTAACAGACACATATATGCATATATGCATATATATTTATATATATATATATATATATATATATATATATATATATAAATATATATATATATATATATATATATATATATATATATATATATAAATTTTAACGGGGGTCATTTTCGGTTTCTACTAGGTAGGATCGATAAAGATTTGAAGAAATTTTTCAAAAATTCCGTCATGAGTCCAACCTCAATAGCTACTTTCCTTCGGAGGAAAGTGCTAAAAAATGTTCGTGCTGTGCATGAACATTAAAATTGAAAAGCCTTTATTTCGTGATAAGTTATTTGTTCCGGTGGCTGCTGTGAATTTGGTTTGAGACATTTTTGTATGAGGTATATGAGATCTTATAGGAAATTTAATGCAGATTTTGAAAATGTCATCAGAATTAATTTTTCCCTGTGGCGTCAAAAATGGTCAAAAATGGTCAAAAACTAGCGTTTAGACAACAAAACTCGGAAACGCCTTTATCTAGGGAAATGATTCAAGTAAAAATTTCTCCTTTGTGGCATTTAACTACACTTTAGACGGCGTACACACCCCTCAGATGGCGTAGCCTGTACCTGAATTGGTGACCGACCACGTGCTGTTGGTATTATAAAAGTTTGGCAACCTGTTGACAGCCCGGCATTAATAGCCGAATTGTTGCTAAACACACACACACAAAGTTTGGCAACCTGTTGACAGCCCGGCATTAATAGCCGAATTGTTGCTAAACACACACACACACACACAAAAATTACAATAAATTACTTAGAGCTCATAACATTTCCAATGAAAGCTTCAGTGAATACAACTTGTCCACTACATGTTGATGATTTAAGATTTCCAATGAAAGCTTCAGTGAATACAACTTGTCCACTACATGTTGATGATTTAAGATGAAAGCTTCAGTGAATACAACTTGTCCACTACATGTTGATGATTTAAGATTTTTCATTTAATCCGATCGACTTTTGCCATTCCTTCTTTCCGCTCCATGATAGTTCTAGAGTGAAATATATTTCGAAAGAGCCTGTATAAGGAAAGAAGGAGGCCAAGGCAGGAAGAGTGGGTTCCGAAGTGCAATGGCCCCTCGTATCCCTGGCCGAGTCCTCGTGTCTGGATTCAGAAGCTACTCCACGTGGTGAAAGTTTTACTTTGGCGGCCTACTCGAAACGTTAGGGTTATTGGTTTCGTGATATGAATCAACATGAGGGAAGAATAATGGATGGTGATTTTTGTTCTGATAACAGCTTGGAAATCAACTATAATTATGTTGTTAAAAGGACAATTAATAAAGTCGAGATACTAAGTTTTGTATAATTTACAAACAGCTGTATAATGGAGAAATCAAGAGGAAAATTACAATATACCAAAATGTTCAACATTTGCTGACGAACGATTGATTGTAGCTGAATCAGGGGAATGATAAAGTGCAGCATTCTGTTAATTCGGATTTTTACTAAATATTCATAGATATAACATAAGAAAACGATACTGATAAAAGTCCAACTCGCAGGAACTGCGTCATCTTAGTGCATTTTCGTTAATATATCCTAGAGCCATTAGTAAAGGAATAGAAGCAGCTATTGGTAGGTTTTGATCTTTAGTAAAAAATATAAAATAAAATCTCAAAGAGAAGGAAGATTTAAGGCGCCACAACAGGAATCTGATAGTATCCCAAGTAGAAATGAGTGCTCCCGCCTTCACGCCGGAAGCACGAAAAAAATCCGACTCGCAGGAACTGCGTCATCTTACCGCGGTTCCGTTCTTATCTCTAGTGCTATTAGTAGAGGAATAGTAGCAGTAATTGGTGGGGTTTGATCGTTCGTGACAAATATAAAATAAAATCTCAAAGAGAAGGAAGATTTAAGGCGCCACAACAGGAATCTGATAGTATCCCAAGTAGAAATGAGTGCTCCCGCCTTCACGCCGGAAGCACGAAAAAAATCCGACTCGCAGGAACTGCGTCATCTTACCGCGGTTCCGTTCTTATCTCTAGTGCTATTAGTAGAGGAATAGTAGCAGTAATTGGTGGGGTTTGATCGTTCGTGACAAATATAAAATAAAATCTCAAAGAGAAGGAAGATTTAAGGCGCCACAACAGGAATCTGATAGTATCCCAAGTAGAAATGAGTGCTCCCGCCTTCACGCCGGAAGCACGAAAAAAATCCGACTCGCAGGAACTGCGTCATCTTACCGTGGTTCCGTTCTTATCTTTAGTGCTATTAGTAGAGGAATAGTAGCAGTTATTGGTGGGGTTTGATCGTTCGTGACAAATATAAAATAAAATCTCAAAGAGAAGGAAGATTTAAGGCGCCACAACAGGAATCTGATAGTATCCCAAGTAGAAATGAGTGCTCCCGCCTTCACGCCGGAAGCACGAAAAAAATCCGACTCGCAGGAACTGCGTCATCTTACCGCGGTTCCGTTCTTATCTCTAGTGCTATTAGTAGAGGAATAGTAGCAGTTATTGGTGGGGTTTGATCGTTCCTGACAAATATAAAATAAAATCTCAAAGAGAAGGAAGATTTAAGGCGCCCCAACAGGAATCTGATAGTATCCCAAGTAGAAATGAGTGCTCCCGCCTTCACGCCGGAAGCACGAAAAAAATCCGACTCGCAGGAACTGCGTCATCTTACCGCGGTTCCGTTCTTATCTCTAGTGCTATTAGTAGAGGAATAGTAGCAGTTATTGGTGGGGTTTGATCGTTCGTGACAAATATAAAATAAAATCTCAAAGAGAAGGAAGATTTAAGGCGCCACAACAGGAATCTGATAGTATCCCAAGTAGAAATGAGTGCTCCCGCCTTCACGCCGGAAGCACGAAAAAAATCCGACTCGCAGGAACTGCGTCATCTTACCGCGGTTCCGTTCTTATCTCTAGTGCTATTAGTAGAGGAATAGTAGCAGTTATTGGTGGGGTTTGATCGTTCGTGACAAATATAAAATAAAATCTCAAAGAGAAGGAAGATTTAAGGCGCCACAACAGGAATCTGATAGTATCCCAAGTAGAAATGAGTGCTCCCGCCTTCACGCCGGAAGCACGGAAAAAATCCGACTCGCAGGAACTGCGTCATCTTACCGCGGTTCCGTTCTTATCTTTAGTGCTATTAGTAGAGGAATAGTAGCAGTTATTGGTGGGGTTTGATCGTTCGTGACAAATATAAAATAAAATCTCAAAGAGAAGGAAGATTTAAGGCGCCACAACAGGAATCTGATAGTATCCCAAGTAGAAATGAGTGCTCCCGCCTTCACGCCGGAAGCACGAAAAAAATCCGACTCGCAGGAACTGCGTCATCATACCGCGGTTCCGTTCTTATCTCTAGTGCTATTAGTAGAGGAATAGTAGCAGTTATTGGTGGGGTTTGATCGTTCGTGACAAATATAAAATAAAATCTCAAAGAGAAGGAAGATTTAAGGCGCCACAAGAGGAATCTGATAGTATCCCAAGTAGAAATGAGTGCTCCCGCCTTCACGCCGGAAGCACGAAAAAAATCCGACTCGCAGGAACTGCGTCATCTTACCGCGGTTCCGTTCTTATCTCTAGTGCTATTAGTAGAGGAATAGTAGCAGTTATTGGTGGGGTTTGATCGTTCGTGACAAATATAAAATAAAATCTCAAAGAGAAGGAAGATTTAAGGCGCTACAACAGGAATCTGATAGTATCCCAAGTAGAAATGAGTGCTCCCGCCTTCACGCCGGAAGCACGGAAAAAATCCGACTCGCAGGAACTGCGTCATCTTACCGCGGTTCCGTTCTTATCTTTAGTGCTATTAGTAGAGGAATAGTAGCAGTTATTGGTGGGGTTTGATCGTTCGTGACAAATATAAAATAAAATCTCAAAGAGAAGGAAGATTTAAGGCGCCACAACAGGAATCTGATAGTATCCCAAGTAGAAATGAGTGCTCCCGCCTTCACGCCCGAAGCACGAAAAAAATCCGACTCGCAGGAACTGCGTCATCTTACCGCGGTTCCGTTCTTATCTCTAGTGCTATTAGTAGAGGAATAGTAGCAGTTATTGGTGGGGTTTGATCGTTCGTGACAAATATAAAATAAAATCTCAAAGAGAAGGAAGATTTAAGGCGCCACAACAGGAATCTGATAGTATCCCAAGTAGAAATGAGTGCTCCCGCCTTCACGCCGGAAGCACGAAAAAAATCCGACTCGCAGGAACTGCGTCATCTTACCGCGGTTCCGTTCTTATCTCTAGTGCTATTAGTAGAGGAATAGTAGCAGTTATTGGTGGGGTTTGATCGTTCGTGACAAATATAAAATAAAATCTCAAAGAGAAGGAAGATTTAAGGCGCCACAAGAGGAATCTGATAGTATCCCAAGTAGAAATGAGTGCTCCCGCCTTCACGCCGGAAGCACGAAAAAAATCCGACTCGCAGGAACTGCGTCATCTTACCGCGGTTCCGTTCTTATCTTTAGTGCTATTAGTAGAGGAATAGTAGCAGTTATTGGTGGGGTTTGATCGTTCGTGACAAATATAAAATAAAATCTCAAAGAGAAGGAAGATTTAAGGCGCCACAACAGGAATCTGATAGTATCCCAAGTAGAAATGAGTGCTCCCGCCTTCACGCCGGAAGCACGAAAAAAATCCGACTCGCAGGAACTGCGTCATCTTACCGCGGTTCCGTTCTTATCTCTAGTGCTATTAGTAGAGGAATAGTAGCAGTTATTGGTGGGGTTTGATCGTTCCTGACAAATATAAAATAAAATCTCAAAGAGAAGGAAGATTTAAGGCGCCACAACAGGAATCTGATAGTATCCCAAGTAGAAATGAGTGCTCCCGCCTTCACGCCGGAAGCACGAAAAAAATCCGACTCGCAGGAACTGCGTCATCTTACCGCGGTTCCGTTCTTATCTCTAGTGCTATTAGTAGAGGAATAGTAGCAGTTATTGGTGGGGTTTGATCGTTCGTGACAAATATAAAATAAAATCTCAAAGAGAAGGAAGATTTAAGGCGCCACAACAGGAATCTGATAGTATCCCAAGTAGAAATGAGTGCTCCCGCCTTCACGCCGGAAGCACGAAAAAAATCCGACTCGCAGGAACTGCGTCATCTTACCGCGGTTCCGTTCTTATCTCTAGTGCTATTAGTAGAGGAATAGTAGCAGTTATTGGTGGGGTTTGATCGTTCGTGACAAATATAAAATAAAATCTCAAAGAGAAGGAAGATTTAAGGCGCCACAACAGGAATCTGATAGTATCCCAAGTAGAAATGAGTGCTCCCGCCTTCACGCCGGAAGCACGGAAAAAATCCGACTCGCAGGAACTGCGTCATCTTACCGCGGTTCCGTTCTTATCTTTAGTGCTATTAGTAGAGGAATAGTAGCAGTTATTGGTGGGGTTTGATCGTTCGTGACAAATATAAAATAAAATCTCAAAGAGAAGGAAGATTTAAGGCGCCACAACAGGAATCTGATAGTATCCCAAGTAGAAATGAGTGCTCCCGCCTTCACGCCGGAAGCACGAAAAAAATCCGACTCGCAGGAACTGCGTCATCTTACCGCGGTTCCGTTCTTATCTTTAGTGCTATTAGTAGAGGAATAGTAGCAGTTATTGGTGGGGTTTGATCGTTCGTGACAAATATAAAATAAAATCTCAAAGAGAAGGAAGATTTAAGGCACCACAACAGGAATCTGATAGTATCCCAAGTAGAAATGAGTGCTCCCGCCTTCACGCCGGAAGCACGAAAAAAATCCGACTCGCAGGAACTGCGTCATCATACCGCGGTTCCGTTCTTATCTCTAGTGCTATTAGTAGAGGAATAGTAGCAGTTATTGGTGGGGTTCCGTTCATATCTCTAGTGCTATTAGTAGAGGAATAGTAGCAGTTATTGGTGGGGTTTGATCGTTCGTGACAAATATAAAATAAAATCTCAAAGAGAAGGAAGATTTAAGGCGCCACAAGAGGAATCTGATAGTATCCCAAGTAGAAATGAGTGCTCCCGCCTTCACGCCGGAAGCACGAAAAAAATCCGACTCGCAGGAACTGCGTCATCTTACCGCGGTTCCGTTCTTATCTCTAGTGCTATTAGTAGAGGAATAGTAGCAGTTATTGGTGGGGTTCCGTTCATATCTCTAGTGCTATTAGTAGAGGAATAGTAGCAGTTATTGGTGGGGTTTGATCGTTCGTGACACATATAAAATAAAATCTCGATGAAAAGGTGCCAAAACGGGAATATGACTGTTCCTAAGCGGAAATGACTGCTCTCGGCTTCTCGACGTTAAACAAATCCAAAAACCCGTTTAAAAGAACAAAACTAACACTTTTGAAGTTTTAAGTACTTATTTATTCGGTTGACGTCACCCCATCGAAAATTTCTTCGGAACCTTATTTTTTAGAGATTTCAGTAAACTTTCGAATATTCTCCTTCCACTCACCACGATTTCCCAACCGTTTTCGAGATATTTACGAAGATCCAAAAACGACAGTATTCTAAGCGGAAATGACGCGCCCGCCTTCTCAAAGGTCTTTCTAGGAAAACAATATTACCTAAAAGTTCCTCATTTCCTAGCCTTTCCTTACTAAAATACTAATTTTACTGATAAACGGAATTTAAACCGAAAACAACCATTTTTTTAAAAAATATCTTTATTTGCTAATTATACAATACAATAAGTATTTTTTATAATTCTTATGTTAATGATTTGATGACATGAAGGACCGATAGGAAAAAAGCCCATTGGCCAAAACCTATTAACTTGGTCTTTTATCTTAGGATACATTTTCTTTTAGGGTGACTATTTACAGTATTTACATTTTTTATATTTACATTATTTTACAAGATTTATTTACAATAGGTATCTAGGCCATTTGTGCTTGAGGTGACGGTGAGGGTTACCGGGAATGGAGGATGAGGATAGGCAAGCGGGAGTGGAAGTTAAGGTATCGGGTTTTGCACAGGGTTTGGACAAAGGGGATTTCTAAATCGTTATGGATAGTGAAGTTTGAAACATAGAATGGAGCATTGACTATTTTACGGAGTATTTTGGATTGGAGAGATTGGATTCTGAAGATATTGGATCGCTTGGCACACCCCCAGACTTCCAAGCCATACGTCCAGGTGGGTTGAAGTATAGTAGTGCATATCCGTCTCTTGTTCTGTAAAGATAATTTTGAGCGAGAGTCTTGTAGTCTGTTTAGTAGTCTAAAGCGTCTGTTTGTAAACCAATTAAAAAGTGAGTTAATCAAAGACAAAAACCTCTTTATTGGAGACTTTAGTAAGTTTTCGAATGTTCACCTTCCACTCACCACGATGTTCTAACCGTTTTCGAGATAAGAAAGTATACGAAGATCCCAAAAATTGTCATGTCTTTTAATAAAATATTTTATAATTCTTCCTTATCTCCTAATGAAACCAAAATTTAAACATCTTACATTAGATGTTTTACAAACATGTAGAAAATACTTCAATTGAATCCAAAGATTCTAAGTACCCAACGGAAAAACTATTTTTATCCACTTTTCTCGAATACGGTTACAGATACCCGTTTGAAAATGGCGTTATTCGTTATAGTACGTTAGCAAACCTATAAAACGAGTATCTGCAAGCATATTAATTCGAAAGTGTATTTTTTTGAGCGAATTTCGCCCCCAAAACCATGTTCCTGCGGAAGAATTCTGCTGGCTAACGAACTTGACCTTTGATATTAGACGAACGATATTTTGTACCCAATTTTATCAAAATCGGACTATTTTTGAGCCTGTGGGAGAGCGAACAGACATATATTTATATGAGTGTGTGTATATATACCTACACACACATGTATATACACAAATACATATGCGTGTACACACACACACAAATTTGAACCACCGCTATTTTCGTGATCTTTTGGTTCTGAAACATGACGTTTTCTAATGGGCACTTCCGGATTGCGTCATCAGGTCAACCTCATAAGCGGGTTTCTTCCCTATGGCGGGAGGGAGGAACCACGCTAAAACCCACGTCACACAGAAGCTGCATAACTAAGCACATTCCTCAGCAAGGATGGTTAACTTACACCTACGAAGAATGTTATAAACTAACCAAACGAAATAAACATAAATATTTTTAATAAAAGTTATGAAGAAACTTCCAAATTTTATATTTAATTTTTATTGCGACGTTAGTACCTTATTGTCCTTCTTCAGGTATCTATTTTGATATTATAAATATTTCATATAATATTGATAATGAATTATCTTATAATTTATTATGTTATCTTGAAGTAACTAGCAGGAGTTGCTGCCCAAAATTGTTTAAAACATTAAGTTATAATTATGACTTTTCGAACCTGTTTAGGTCCATCTTCAGGTATCTTAAATTAAGTCATATTACTACTTTGATATTATATTATTATAATATTATTACTTTGAGGTTAATCATAATGTTATCGAATCCATAAGAAAGTAAATCCGGGTTACGTGGTAGAATACCATATATAACAATAAATTATTATTCAAGAAAAAAATAATAGTTGAGCCAGTTTTCATATGCAAATATTTATGTTTATTCGTTGTAGTTGGGTTGCTGTAACAGAGGGCGAAAAAAAAATCGTCTTCCCACAAAACCCCCTTTTGAGAGTGCGGAAATAACCATATTTCTGCACTCTTCTCTATTAATTACCAAAACCAAAGCGATTCAGTCTCATTTTTGGCCATAAATCACAATCTTTCGCTACAGAATATTAGAGTTTTCCAATTCAAACATATATACTCTCATTTCTGTACTGCAATGGAACATAAACGGATTTTTCAGGCATTTAGGTGATCTGAGGTCTCTTTTACACTGTTACCAAATAGAAATCCTGGCTTTACAGGAAACACACTTACAACCCGGTAAGACTGCCAGCTTACATGGCTACAAACTCTATAGAAGAGATTACTCCCTGGGTGGTAGGGCATGTGGTGGAGTAGCAATATTCGTAGCTGATAGCATTCACAGTGAAGCTATTTCATTGAGAACTACTATTCAGGCGGTAGCTGTCTCAGTTCATCTCCCTTCTCGTCTCACGGTCTGTTCTGTTTATCTTCCACCTAACGAACCATTAGATACTCAGGAAATACGGAATCTACTCAGTCAGTTACCAAGTCCTTTGCTATTTTTAGGAGATATGAACGCCTTAAGCCTTATGTGGCATTCATCCAGAAATAATAGCAAAGGGACACAACTTCAACACATATTTGAACAATTTGACTTGCTATCCCTTAACACTGACAGACCAACACACTTATGCACAAGAACAGGTACACTATCACACATAGACGTGTCATTATGCACCCCGTCATTATACACTCGCTTCACATGGGATGTGGATCGAGATCCTCACGGTAGCGATCACTTCCCAATCCACATTAAACAATCAACACCTCCTCCCAGCTTTAATTCTGCTAAAAGGTATAACACGAAAAAAGCAGATTGGGACTCATACAAGGACATTATAACAGACAAACTTAAAACACACAAGTAAACACCATACAAGAACTAAACAATTTAATTATTTCAGCTGCTGACCTCACCATTCCACAAACAACAGAAAACTATAAAAAAACCACCCGTTCCTTGGTGGAATGATGAATGTAGGCAGGCCGTGAAGGATAGAAGGAAAGCACTCAATTTATTCAATAGAAATCCATCCGATATAAACCTCCAAAATTATAAACATAAAAACATGTCTAGAATTTTTTAAGAGTTCTCAGTTGCACAAAATGGGGAGCTGACAAATTTACGATGCTTACTCTGTACCGGTCTTTTACCAGATCGCTTCTAGATTACGGATGTATAGCTTATTCTTCTGCCAGCCCAACCACCTTGAAACTACTTGACACAATACAGAAAACAGGACTAAGAATTGTCAGCGGTGCATTTAGATCTAGCCCAGCAGAAAGCTTATGTGCCGAAACTGGTGAACCTCCACTGCAGTACAGACGTCGAATGATATGTAATAAATACGCATTGAAATGTAAAGCTATTGGAACGCCATGCGTCACTGAGTTTTTATATAACCAATACTCCGAAAAATACACCGAAAGAAACGTTAAGCAAAAGCCACTCTCATTACGAACTGAAGAAAATCACAGCGACCTAACTCTCTTCCAAACACCTGTTCACACAAATAACATTACTGAGATACCTCCATGGCGACTGAAAAACCTTAAACTAGACTTAACACTGACAAAATACAAAAAATCAGACCCAACTTCTTCGACACACTACAAAAACGTATTCAACTCCCTGTTCAGGCAAAATAACAACACTCAGTACATATTTACGGACGGATCAAAAACTAACTACGGGACTGGTGCTGCCGCCATCACAAGAAACGAATCCTATCACATAAGATTACCCGATCACACTACTGTTTACACAGCAGAACTACACGCAATCCTTTTAGCACTCAAAAACATTGAAGATACAGACACGGACGACATAACAATATGCACTGACTCATTAAGCTCCTTACACTCAATGACAAACATTTACAGCACACACCCTATTGTCATAGAGATTTTTACACAATTATTCCAACTACAAACAAAGAACAGACATATCACTATGTTTTGGTTACCTGGACATGAAGGGATTTCACAGAGCACTACAGTAGACTTACTAGCGAAAACTGCAACTCAAAGACCTACACCTGACCTGAACAAAATGACAGCAACTGACCTATGCAAACTAGCTGAAAATAAGACAGTAAACGACTGGCAGACAGAATGGACTAACTCTCAAAGCAAACTGCGGGAAATAAAAAATACAATAATACCCTGGTCAAGAGAAAACCTAACAAGACGAGACCAAGTTATTATTACAAGACTTCGCTTAGGACACAGTTTACTAACGCACTCCTATCTAATGGAACGACAAGACAGACCTGTATGCGCATGTTGTAACGAGACATTAACAGTTAAACACATACTTACTGACTGCAGATTACGAGACTACCTAACAATTCCTCACGACTTACTTGCCGAAAATAGTCCACATATTAACACCATACTAACTCACTTAAAGACAATTAACCTATATTCAAAAATCTAGCCTTATCTCCAATTTACCTCCTAAAGTTAATTTAAAATAATGAACGAAATAGCCTTTATAAAATCATTTACATTTTTAAGAAATTAAGTTAATTAACCTACATTTAAAAATAAAGCCCTATCTCCAATATAATCTTACCTCTTCTACCCTCCCCCCCCAATTTTTTTCCCCCCTCTTCACACTCTATTTAATATCTATCATATTACCGTATTGTTATTGTGAAATATATTATATAAATCATGTTATTGTTATTATTAATTAGCTCAGTAATGTACTAGCTATACTCATAAAATGTACTGACTTGTTATATATACAATGTGTAAAAAGTATTTTGTAATATCTTGATGTATGTTAAAGAGCAAGTCGCCAAAAGTTGCGAAACTCTTAATAAATAAATATCAATATCAAATATCAAATAAAGTATCGAATAAGACCATTAATCAATATATTTCTTCGTCAATGGATAGAATATGTTCGTTCTCTAGTTTGCTCCGATTAGCATATTCGATAGTTTGGCATGGTAGGGACGATATGAGCTATCATCAGGTATTAGGTTCTAACAACAAAAGAACATGCAATAATAACAAGAAACTTAAACCGTTTGGACCTTTTGAGATGACAGTATGTAATTAAATAATAAAAAAAAAAAAAAGTATAAACTTAATAATAAGGTCTTGATAATGGAGCATATGAGTTGAAAGCATGAGCGTATAAAGGAAATAATTTCGGAGGGGCTGGGACCATTTCCGGAGTATGGAATACTAACAATTTAGAACTTGGAATGGTTTTAGCTAAGTGAAACGCTATTACACCTAAAATAAAATATTTTTTATTAACTAAGTAATCTTATTTAATTTATTTTTAAAGGTTTTATGACACATTTTTCCGATCAAATGAAAAATTCGGGAGGGGGGGGGGCTGCAGCCCTCCCTTATATACGCCCATGGTTGAAAGGCCTTGTGTAAAATAAAGAAGTTTTGTGGGAAGACGATTTTTTTTCCACCGTCTGGATTTATGAAATAATTGGCAGGAGTTGCTCCCCAAATGTTTTTAAAACATTAACTTATATTTGGGACGTTTCGAACCTGTTTAGGTTCATCATCAGCCATCTTATAATAAGTTGTGTTTAGGTCTATTACAATTTTTAAATTTCATTTTGAGGTCCATAAATTTTGAGAGTGAACATTTGTCGGTGTGAACAATGGGTGTGAATATAATTCGTCCACTCTACAAATTATGATTCTTACCCGTATATTTACTTTTAAAATTCAAAATGTATGGACGTTAAAATGAAATTTAAAAATTATAACAGACATTAACATAACTTATTATAAGATGCCTGATGATGAACCTACGCTGTTTCGAAACGTCGCAAATATAAGTTACATAATGTTTTAAACAATTTTTGGGGAGCAACTCCTACCAATTACTTCAAGAATCCATTGATCCTTCCCACCCCCTTGGATTTACGTTTATTTTGTATTTCTATATTTCAGTTTTAGTACATTCTTCATAAATGCTAGATAAATAAACCCTCAGCTGAAGAATGTTTTTTAGCGGATTTATTTTCAGGAAATCGTTTATTTTTATTTAAACGTTTTTTGTTTTTTTTTTATTTTTATTAGAAGTACTTCTGTATTTGTTTGAAAGTCGCGCGGTTTGTACTTGACCCGCCATATTCCTGTTGCTGGCGACTGGTTCACTGATAGCCTGTCAGTTCCTCACCGCTAGAGCCGGTATTGCGTTATGTAATTATATCCAGACACCTTTCACTGTTAACACAAGGTTTCTAGGACCAAGGTCTTTAATTTCGCTCTTACTGTCTTTATCGTTTTGCCATTATTAACAATGAGCTTGCGAAGAGTTTTAGTCTATGGTGGGCGTGGTGCTTTGGGCTCTACCGTTGTTAAGACTTTCAAAAATAAAAATTGGGTGAGTAGACTTTTAAATTTTATAAAAATCGATTGATATTTTGATAATTTTAAAGCATGTTTGACTTGTATAGTGGGTTGCATCTGTGGACTTGAAGGAAAATGAAGAAGCAGATGGTTGTGTTGTTGTCAAGCCAGAACTTTCATGGATTGAACAGGTATTCATTACTTACTTGCTTGGGAATTGTAAAATTAGAGAAGAAATTTATAAAACATTTTCTTAAAGGAAAAAGAGATCGCCGAAGGAGTGAAGAAGCTGCTAGGCGAAGATCTGTTGGATGCTATTCTGTGCGTTGCAGGTGGTTGGGCTGGAGGCAATGCTGACTCTCAAGGTAAGCTGAATTTGCTACTTCAGCGCATTTAGTTCTCATTACAAAGCATTTAAGTAATGGGTTATACTAGAGTTATAGGAACTCATAAATTCTGCCGCACATTGGGGTATCACCCTAGATTAAGTAAAAAACTAATTTAACCAATACCAGATCATTTTACTTGTATTCATTTATAGACTAATTTTGGCTATATAAAATATTATAGATGCAATGATTGTTCTTTCTTTTAGTCTCCTAGGTCAATGAAGTTATTAGTTTTTATCTCTTTCTGAAAGATTAAAGCTATTGAAGTTACATTCATTAAAGAATTTTTGAAAAATTTCTTAGAATCGTAATCAATCCTACGTAACAGGTACCGAAAAACATTCCTCTAAATATATATATATATGTATATATATATATATATATATATATATATATATATATATATATATATATAAATAAAATTAAAAACCTTTCTTTGATTGCTTTTCATTTGTGTAATATTTATTTATTTGATTTTAGAGCCCTCAACTTGGCGATTTTCTCTATGAACACGTAGGGTGCAAACAAAATAAAAGTAATATTTATTTCTTAAAAAAAAAAATGTTATAAAATACATATATCACCAGCTATGACTGGTCATCTCTAACAATTAGGCTATGCACATGATTGTATTATTCATTTTTATTTTATGATAAAAAGAAAAAAAAAGGTCAGGATTGTCGCCGTGGTCCTGTGTACTCATTACCATGATGCACGAGACGAAACCCGATACTTTAACTTCCACTCCTATTTGCCTGGTCACGACAATCCCCTAATCAATAAGTTATCCTCATCCTCCATTCTCGGGAACCCTCACTGCCGCCTTAAACGCAAATGGCCTAGAGACCTATTGTGAGCAAACCTTGTAAAATAATGTAAATATAAAAAATGTAAATACTGTAAATAATCACCATAAATGAAAATGTAACCCAAGATAAAATTCCATGCTAATAGGTTGGTCAAAGGACTTTTTTTCCTATCGATCCTTCTTGTCATCTAATCATGAATATAAGAATTTTAAAAAAATACTTAGTGTATTGTGTAATTGGCAAATAAAGATATTTAAGAAAAATTCAGAAGGCGAAGAGTGGCTAGTGAAATAAAAAAAAAAATGTAAACAAAGGAAAACAAACAACTTATTGAATCTAGAATGATAACAGAGAAAAATATATATGTATATATAATAGAAAGATACAGTGAGAGAGATTGCATTCTTATTTATTAACTTGTCTTCTTTATAATTAAGTATGGTTATTTTTGTTGACAAAAAAATGTTGAGCGTTTTCTTTATGGACATGTTATTGTTTAATCATTATCTGTTATGGTCCATTTTTGTTAACGCTTTCCTGCTTGCTATGATAGTTCCTTATAAAACAATAATATTTTGATGTTCCTATTTATTCTTTGAAGTGTTATATAAGGAATATGTTAATGTGGTTGAGGTATTTTCCCATTGGAATAGTGCCAATTCACTGACTGAACCAGTTAACCTTTTCAATCATAAACCACTTAGTTCTATGTATATCATTTCCCTTAAATGCTTTGGTAACTTGGTACTCAAATGTAATGATATCTAGAACAATGACTATAATCACATTATTATATTAATACTCGAGTTATGAGACTTTAAACCGTGACCGGTATGTTCCTGAGTTTGTTCCATAACCGGTATGGTATGGTCACCTCTCCCCAATATTTGTTCATTTAAGATCCTCATGATTAATGTTCAATTATAATAAAAACAATTTTTTTTTACAATAATGCATTGTATCTAATGACATCTAAATGTCTTTCAACACAATAGATGTAAATTTTAATTTTACTAAAAATATTTTTAAAAAACTCACAAAATTGTACGAATGAAAATAAAGAAATATTTAACATTTAAATTAAGGCAAGATTACACTTTTTTTTTTTTAACTAGTGATTGATTTCAGTTATTGCATAGATCGAAAAAATTGGGGAACTCTTGTAATTTTTTAAGTAGTATAAAGCATAGTATCGACAGTGCATAGCTGCTCATATCGAGCATGCCTCGGCATATTTGCCTCAGACTGAGGCATATGCTGTTCTATGTTAACTACCTAAATTTCATGCAATTTGGTGTACATTTTCATTTTACTTGATGTGAAAACTTGCAGCTATACAATACGAGGCAACAAATACCCATCTCCATGCAACGAACAGCTCGAACTGTTGAACCTTTGAGCACGGATGTTTTACCGACAAGCCCTTGGCTCACACAGTCCGATGCGAGCAACCCGGGTATCGGCATCCTTAGCATACGTCCAGAGGCATTTGAAGCGAACTGCCTCATATGGTCGATACTTGGCTTAAATATGTGAAGATTGCAAATTTGTAAATAATATAAATACTTTAAACGCCGGTCCACAGCCTGGATCAAAAAAGTAGAATGGGAAAACAAATGTACGACACTCAGGAACTTATGCCGCACAGGGGGCAGGTATTGTATTGCGGGCTTGTCGTACGCAGGGATTGGTAGGTCAGATCGATTCAGAAAACTCTAAGGGTTAACTATAAAACAACATTCTAAGATACAAGCCTTAGCAGTCTGCTTGGTTGAATAAGGACCATTGCATGAACATTAAAAATGGGGGTAAGTCTCCAAAAATGTTATGCTGAAAATAAAACGACAGTAAACATTTTGTATAATTATTTCTCATAAATTTCTCAAGATATTGAGGTGGCATATCTCTTCATGGGATGGGGTGGGTATTGACTACCTCTCATAGCACTCATGTGGTCGCTGCTCTAAAAATGGCGTTTGCATATAAAAAACTGTGGAGGGATTGGTATTTCTGTTTTTTCACCCTGTTGATTAATAATTGTTTTCAGATTTTATTAAGAACTCTGAGTTAATGTGGCAGCAAAGTGTCTGGAGTTCGACCATTGCTGCTTCCTTAGGTGCTAAGTTCTTGAAGAAAGGTGGTCTACTTACCCTCCCTGGAGCTCATGCTGCTCTTGAAGGAACACCAGGTAAATACAGCTTTCTATTTCCTGTTAGTATGTCTTTCTAATAGTAATTGTTTCTAGGTTTCGTACTTTCCCAAACTCAATAACCCATTTGCTACTACTAACACAGATGGGGTCTCCCATGGTCTAGTGGCTAGCGCCTTAGATTCATAAGCGGGAGATGGTGGGTTCGATTCCCATCGGTGGCAGGAATTTTCTCATCTCACAGCTCGTTGAAAAAATTCCTTGCTGCACCCTGGATGTTGGCGCTATTGGCCTAGACGTCAAAGCGCCGTAAAAAAAAAAATAATAAAAACTAAACTAACACAGTTAGGCTGGGACGGCAAGACTTCAGTGCTACTAACACAGACCTGTGATTCTGAACAACTGCAGTGCTCACATATTTGTGTGCCTCGGAACCGGTGTCTAGCGGTATCCAAATGAAATAGTAGACACTTCGAATTGCTAGTAAATAGTGTAGGCACATCCTTTTCAAACCATGCCAGCTTTATGACCTTTAGCCCTCAGACTTTTTTTACGTGCTTTCAAGGGTTGCTGAAGTCTTAGCACTTAGTGTTCGTTGAGGCCCCCGCCCCGTAGCACCCAGTCAAGGTCAAACCTTGTACTGCTCAGCTGCAAGTGGGTTAATTTGTTCCTACAGTCAATACTTAGATTAAAAAGTCTCAAAGGGCTTTCAAAAGTTTGTTGATTTCTTTCCAACCATTTATTATATAAGAGATTTACCTGCTAGCACAAATACAGATGATTATTATTTATTTTATTTATTTATTTATTCAGAATTTACAACAATGTAAAAATACTTATTATTAAAAAACATAAGATGATTATGAATTGTTATTTTGAGGGACTACAATTGTTATTCTGAAGGTACGATTCCACCAAATTAGTGTGCGGCACAACTTGTTTTGCACAATTTGTACTGAACTTGGCCAGTGCACGTATTAAACTGTCTTCTCTGTCTCCATCGGCAAAGCTGAGTGTAACTTTTGTTAGCACTCATTGCAGCACACTTGTTCACGAACATGTTCACTCCCACACAGGACCAAGTGTTGGGCTTTCAGTCGTTAATATGGACATGCAGGAAGAGTTAATTAACTGTTAAGTCAAGTGTTAAAATTAATATTTTAAACAAGCAGTTCGTCGTTGACAAGAAAATTCAAGACTTGAAAAAGGAGATATTCATAATAAAAGAGTATAAAACTTACCTGTTCCACTTTCTCAAAACTTCTGTAGAATTTCAATTAAATATTTTAGCCAATTCCTCAGTTGAGTCATGCTTTTTATTCGTATTCCTAAACTAAATATGACTAAAGTCAAATTACGCGAAAAGATTCAATTGCTTGAATAAATTCAACAATTTTATCATTCGTCCAATTTTCTAACATAGGAAAACAAATGAAACCATTTTTAAGGAAATATTTAAAACTGTTTCCGAGAAAAGTTGATACTAGTTTTCTAATTAATTTACAGTTTGGATATTTAGGAACAATTACTGTTGGTGAAAATTATATATACATTTTGGTTAAGTTCGGAGTTATGGAAGTTTTAGACAAAAAATATTAAGAGACGAGCAGTTTTGAAATTTTCTTAAATATCTCGAAAACTTTTGGGAAGTCACGGTGAGTGGAAGGTGACTATTTGGAAGCTTACTGAATTTTGTATAAAAACGGTGCTCAAGTAATTTTTGATGGGACGATGTCAATCGGAGAAATTAGTGCGTAAAACTTGGTTGGTGTTGGTTTTGTTGCTTTGAGCAGTTCTTTGTCTTTGGTTTACTCAATTTTATTGCTTCTTGTTTTTGCTTTCACCAGTAAAATGAATTTGCCAATAAAAGAAGATGGGTACGAACGGTGAGAAACAATTTTTGTAATAGAGGCCTAAGTTGAAGGGGTAAAAAGTTACAAATCTACGCTAATATGGGGCAGATCCTAAGTTAAAATTGGTTCTGGGCATATCCAAAACACTTTCAAGTCTGGTTGTAAAACATAATGTCAAAAAGTGTTATTTATTTATTAATATGAGTTTTCTTTTAAACATTGTGATAGACTGGGATTTTATACACCCCCAGAATGATTTTTTTTTTATCCTGTTATTTCTTGAACGTAATGCATGTTTCATGTCTAGGAATGATTGGTTATGGAATGGCTAAGGCAGCAGTACACCAGCTGACAAAATCCCTAGCAAAGGAAGGAAGTGGGCTTCCGGCGGACTGCACAACCGTTGCAATCCTTCCTGTAACCCTAGACACTCCAAACAACCGTAAATGGATGCCTAAGGCCAACACTTCTACATGGACTCCTCTTGATTTCATTTCAGAGTAAGTAGTAAATTAGGAGATAAATGTTGTTATCATCATTACTCGTCATCATTCTAGACTGTTCTTATAGTCTGTGAAATTATTATATTTTAGCTTATTTCCTTCTCTACTGGGAGGAAACCTTCTTATGACGTCGATCTGATAACACAATCCAGAAGTGGTGATGATATATTTTGACATTTCATTATTACTATTCAAGCATGGGCTCAGGACCACACTATGTACAGTTAACACTGTTTTGCCTAGTTTTATTACTCTTGTAGCCAGACTCGTTTCATTCTTTCTGAATGAGCTCATTTTCTGTCATCGGACCAAGCTGTTTCAATCCTTTTTAAGTCTCCCTCCAACCAGCTTTTCAGTCTAGAATTTTTGTCTATCTAAAATTTCTGTTTTTAAATAAAGTATTTAATATGCCTTAAAGTTTGGGCTTCCCAAAGGTTTTGTTGCTTCCTATGCAGCCATTGATAAATTGTCCGTTTGAACAATGATGGTGGTGCCCCACAAAAAGGAGGATGGCCTATTGGTGTTGAAGCGGCACCTCTTCCTGCAAGGAGGTCTGCCTTTTCATTGCCAGGGATTCCACTGTGTCCAGGTATCCAATGGAACTCGACACTGTTCCTATTCTTGGCCAATTTCATTTAGTTCCATTTTACAACTTTCAGGCTGAGGTATATGGTATCCTTGCTGCTGCACTTCAGTTGAAAGGAACACAATGCAGCAAGGAAACTATTAATTTTCTTACAGACAGCCAAAGAATACGTCAAAACTGGTGAGGGAGAAAAATTGATACAAATAATTTTCCAAATTACTTCTCAGTTTGGGTATTTAGAAACGATCGATTCAGTTGAAACTTGTTCCAGATGTCTGACATTCATCTAAACTAAGATGCTTAAATTTTAGTTGCGTTTGGAGTTGAGGAAGTATTTGAACATTTTTTTTTTTTTTTAATGTACATGAAGAGTTTTTGGATCTTGGTATATTTTCTGCAATGTTTTGAAAACGGTTAGGAAATTGTAAGTGGAAGGGGAGCATTCAAAAGCTTACTAAATTCTCTACAAAGAAGGTTCTGATGTAATTTTCAATGGAGTGATATCAATCAGAGAAATAGGTGCTTGAAACATCAAAATTGTTAGTTTTGTTCTTTTGAACGGGTTTTGTGTCTGTTTACCAAATGTTTTAATTCGTTTTTACTGCTTCTATTGCTTTACTAATGGCACTAGGGATATGAATGGAACCTTGCTAAGATGACGAAGTTCCACTTAGCGGACTTTTTTGCGTTAGTCTTTGCTGGAATTTAGGAGAGAGAATCTGCTACATTAGGGTGGTTTTACATCGTTAGAACCATTTTATTGCCCAAAATTGCACCTTTTTTTTCAATATTTCAGACCTGTCTGTTTCTGTTGACTCCATAATCACTTTTGCATCAGCATATGGAGTGATTCTTAAATTATTTTAATTGTAAAATAGGTCTATCCAGGGTTCCCACCGACAGGAAAATGTCAGGGAGTAAGGTAAATTGAAAATTTAATTTTTTTTTTTTTTAGAGAGAAATAAGGGGAAAATTTTTTGCTTTGTATGTATTTATTTTGGTCTCTGTAACACAACATGTGGGAGGCTGGGAGAGTAGCGTGAAGAATCTTTAAAACATGGTCTTTGCCATATTTTTAAGGCTCTTAACTACAGAGCTATTGGGTTAAATTCATAGCACATCTGACGTACCTGTATTTTTACCAAGTATGTTAATAGTCTAAACATGTCAAAATCAATAACAAAATATCTTATAAGGTAAGGATGGATTTGGCAATTAGGGGATGAAAGAGGCGAAACAAAGAACAACGTGTTTTATTCTTCTACTATTGTTCTCTTTTCTTCTTAATCACACGAAAAAAACAAAACACATTATCTCTCTAGTAAAATCTAACCTGCAAGTTTTCCACAACTGTTTGTAATTTTAAACAAACTGAAAAATACTTTGTTTGTTGTACTGTACTCCCTAACACCGAATCCCTCGATTATTATCAATTATCACTATCTGGGAGATTAGGGGAAAATCTGGGAAAAGTCAAGGAATTTTGTTTCCAAAACTCAGTACATTGTTGTAAAAATACTAAGAAGTTGTCACCATTTTAAGCTAAAATATTTCTTGGAGTCTATTCTGAGCTTTTCAAATCACATTACAAAGTACATTTTAGGAAAATACTAAATGATAAATTGATTTGCTAACAAAATCCCTGGTTTATACTCAATGGAAAAAACTCAAATATTTCTATGCCAGCTTGAATTATTGCAAAATCCTAGAGATTTAACGAATGTGTACTTTGGTTTGTTACAGGCTCTTCCTTCAGTGGGCAGAAACCGACGACAGGCCTCCTTCTGGCGCACTCGTTTCTCTCAAAACTAATAACAATGAGACTTCAGCGATATTTAGCTAAACAAATCAAGGAATCATATCAAAAATAATAAAATGATTACTCATGAAGCTTCTCATTATAAAATGTTTTATTAATTTAAAATATATAAGTAATTGTGATAAGTTTATATACAAGACAATATACAATATTTACATAATATTTGTTTTTGAAATATTATTTTTCTGTGAGTTTTGTTTTCTTATTTTTTTATTTAAAATAAATGTTTTATCATTTAACAATTTCAATATATGACCTCTTTTATCAATAATTGATTTTGCAAATGACAGATAGTCAAATATTTAAAATACCTTTTCTCTCCACTGTTCTCCACTATTAGGTGCTCGATATTTTCCACGTAATGTGAAGCCTCTTCAGGAACAATTTTAGACCATTTGAGGGAGTGGACGTGGCAGTACATACCTCAGGTACAGGAGGACCTGTGTTTCAAACTAAAGATTTTATATTCTAATGATGTTCAGGGGTAGGACAGGGTCTTCCTTTAATGAGTACCTATAAAGGGAGAAATCAGGCATCCGGAGCATAGCTCTGACCACACTATCTCCCAAATCTGCTGTACAGTCAAGATACAGATACTTCTACGGCCTGTTTCAGGACTGATATCATTTGAGCCTTATATACTAGGGGGAACTTCCACAGGTAGGGCCATATATACTCTGTAGATGTGCCCTACTTGTGAAAGAATCTCCGATTATATGTGTGATATGTATTTGAAAGTCTCAAATGAAATCTATAAATATAGTGCTCCTAAATGTGTACGAATATATCACCGTCCCCGAAGAACAATGACGTAACTGCAATAATGTGTCAAATAAAATAAGTCCATAGACAATAACAGGGGAACATGGACGTAACTGCTGTTCCACTCAGGATCGCCAGAGAAAATTTGATAGTACAACAGACAGAAAATTTGTCTTCTAGAACTACGAACAATTTTTATAGAAACAATGACATAACTGCACTTAAGGGCTGAAATTAGGGTAATCCTAATCCCTGGTAAATGAAAGTAAAAAATATATATATATATTCTACATACTCTCAATATACCATTTTTTTCTGTCACATAAACCCTTTGCAACTATACATTTTTTTTTTTGCAACAGGGTTTTTTTTTTCTCCTGTAAAATTGAAGTTTTTGCATTTACGACACAGTTCTTCCAGAACGGTAATATGTACACAAGCACACACACAAACAAACGTGTGAAATGAAACATGTCAAATCCCTAATAAATTAAAATACCGATGAGTAAAAGTATTTTAAATAGTGAACCTATCATTTTCAAAAGAAATTGATCAAAAACACCTTATTTTATTCTTCACCTTAAACCAAAAATTATTTATGTATTCATTCCTCTTATACATGATGTTTCAGCCATTTAGCCATTTTCACACTTGAAGAAAAATAAAAAATTAAAGTATATACCCTTTCATTGCTCTGAACGAGTAACTTTTGCTCGAATGGCAAGGCCCCAGATAAGATAACTCGTGCTCCACTAGTGCTATTAACTCGTATGAACTCCGTTTTGACCTAGCAGGAATAAGGAGCGTTCTCAGCTTCATTAACACCTTGCTGGCGGCTGTCGAGTGTTCAAAACGCCCCCTTCTAAATGTGAAGTGTCTTCAACACCTGATAATCCTCCCTCAATTCAGTCTGTGTTTGCCTCGCTACACTGAAAAAACTTCTTACTTGTTCGTAGCCATTATAAAGGGGTTTTATCAACCAACTTTTTCTTACAAATTTCTATTATTGTGTTACGACGAAAAAACACTTCAGCCAGGGGAAACGACCTTACGTCATAAGGTTTAGCTAAATCCACGCCAGAAGTCACTGTCTCATCCCTAGGACATCTAAAGGAGTCATAATGAAATAATGCATAATATAGCATTTCTAGGATCTGCAATAACTATTAACTTTTTGTAAAGGGTATAGTAACACAGGCTTTTATATCTCAATTTTCTAGTAGCGTTTGCTAGTACTGTCGATTTTGTTATTTACGGATAGAGTTTTAGCCGATTTTATCTTAATAAAACTACATTTTTAATATGAAAATGAGTTTTATTTTTAGCCGACATTATCTCCAAAAACATCGTCTCATCACTCCTCTAAATTAAAATATATAATTTTTGATTTAATGTCTTCAGACATTAATTTAAATTATGCATTGTACAAGTATTTTATTATCTATAAGTTAAAAGAAAAAAAATGTAAATTCATACTATCAACATTGTTAAGGGTAATTGATGAAGCCTCACAGCCTATCGGGTCCTACACATACTTGTCTCTCTAATCCTAATGTTGTTGTTTATATCTTTCAGTCACAAGCCGAATCTTGTTTTGTATGGTCGGTATAAATAACCTAATTACAAATTTCTTTTTTTTAGTATACAATTACCAATAAAAAGAACATTTGACATTATATACTGACAATTCCAAATATATAACAATTTGTTGCTGAGAGGAACGAAAGAGTTGTATGGTAGTGAGTTCGAGATGAGGAGAGATTGGCGAGTGTACGGACGGGGTAAGCTAGACGGATGTACATCCAGTCTACTCCTTCACCAGTAATGAAAGGGTTAACATATATATATATATATATATAATATAAAGTAATAACATATGTTAATGCTACACTATATTTTTCTTCTAATGCAGTAATGGCTAAATGGCCAAAAACGTCACGTAAAAGAGGAATAAATAAATAAGTTTTTGGTTTGAGGTTAAGATCAAAATAACCAATTAAGTTTCACCTCAGAGTTTTCCTTGTGAAAAAAATATAAAAGATTTATCAAGTTATTTTGCTAAGCGAATCAAGCATAAGCATTCCAGTTGCTTCCATCTTCTGGCAATAGGCCATTTGTGACTAAAAGTATTATATCTACTATCCACCAGATGCCAAGACCACCAAGCGTAAGGAGTTTCCCGACTGCAGTTCCAGTTTGGCCTAAGCAAAATCTGTCCATGCCCAGGAATCCTAGGAGAATGCTGTACATTAATGTGGTCACAAAGTAATAGTTTCCATATCTGCAAAAGAAAATTATAATAAATTAATTAATATGCAAATAGATGCTATTTAATAAATAGAGCTTAAAACCTAATATGGCCCGCTCAGTTAGATTAATAGTTCAAATCCCCCATGCGCGAAATTCTGCGGGAATTATTCCCGACGGGTCCGCCATTTGCATTACTATTTCAATGAACAACACACTAGGTGAAACTCAATAAAAACTGATTATGTCTTGTTTAGGACTAGGGAAGGCTATGAGAGGTCAGGCAAGGGAGATAGTGTTTAATATTTACTCAATAACTTAGCCAAAGTTAAGGCTGAAAACAATTTAGACTAAAACGTTGCCTGTTCAAATAGATGGTTAGATGCTTGGCCTATATTCCAGAAAATTGGCGGTAAAAGTTCTCTGTCATAGCCTTATCACTATGAAATTTAAAACGTTTTCACCCTTAGCTTTGGCTAAGTATTGATAAATATTAAACACTATATCTAGTCTTAAACGAGACATAATCAGTTTTTATAGTGATTCATGTTATGTGTTTGATCATTAAAAGGCTTTGCAAATGGCGGAACAGAAGGGAGAAATTCCCGCCGACGTTCACGCATGCGCAATTGAGCTCCGAGGCTTATATGAACAGGCTATAAAAGGAATAGAATAATTTTGAGTGATTCAAATCATTTCATTTGTCTTGTATAGTTGTAATCAAGTCAAAGTAACACCAAAGAGCAAATTTTCTTCCCAAAAGAGGTTTTGATAGATTTTTTTTTTTTTTTTTTTTTTTTTTTTTTTTTTTTTTTTTTTTTTTTTTTTTTTTAAGGCGTGCCAACCTTATGGTCATTAATGCCAAGATTAAATTTTTTATATGAGAAGGCTAGATTTTTAGACTTTTGTTGTATGAAAAGACCTAATTTTCTAAGGAAGAAATCAGATTTTTAAACAAAAGAAATCTGTTTTCTTTTGTGTGTTCTTTATGAAAAGAGCAAATTTCACCCAAAGATAATATTTTAATATGAGATTACTTTTCTTTTTTTTTACATGGTATGGTATGATCAGATTTTTATACAAGGAAATCTTTTCTAGGTGAAAATGAGTTTTTTAAATGAAATTATCAGGTATTATGTGAAAAAAACAATTTTTTTATAAGATTATCAGGTTGGAGCTAAAGACCCTGGCAGTCGGAGCACAAATAATTAAAAAAAAAAAAAATTATCAGGTTTTTATGTGAAATGATTGGGATGAGGTTAGCTCAGTGGTAGCGCACTGGACTAATAAGCTGGAGGACCTGAGTTCAAATCCGAGCTAGCACTAAAGACTTTTATTTTCTAGCTAGTGTCTTCATTCATGGGTTGAATTCGGCCTCCCTGACCGTCCGTAGGCCAACCCAGCCTTTAATTAATTTAATAATGGGTACCTGCAATGGGGCAAATCAGACGGCTGGAGCATAATACTGACCACACTATCTCCCTAGTGTGCCTTATGGTCATGAATCAGATACCTCTATAGTATCCTGACCTTTAGGGCCGTTGTGGCCTGTTACGTGATTGTTTTTTTACTAATGTGAAATGATCAGATTTAAGTAACACTTAATGCCTTCAAATGAACATGTATTTCTGACCATACCGTTATATGAAGCCCAGCAGCCTATGTGGTTATGGCAGCTGCACAGAGATTAGAGTAATCATGCAAAACCCAGAATGGAAAGTTTATTTTTCTCAAGTTATAGATTATAAAATCCCTGACAATGTATACCTTTGTAATATTCAGTGTTTTAATACACAAATAAATATAAATCATTAAAAATACTATAATATTTATAATAATTACTTGATGCATGGAAATCCATCCCTGTAGAACGTTCTTGGTCCGTAACACTCGATGTTAGGAAGAACAACACATTGCACTTTAGCTCTTTCCACCTCTTCGTAGCGATAATTTCCAAACTGAAAACATTATAAATGTTATCAAAGTATTATCTACTAACTATATACTAGTATTGGAACTGAAAATATTTCAAAGAGTCATCATGGCTTATATAATACATAAAATACTTATGAGAAAGCTCACACGTGTTTTCATTACTCCTTAACCCTTTTGTTTTTCTGAATGAGTTAACTTACAAGAGGGCCCCAGACGTTCAACATGAGATAACTCAAAGGCTTTGATTAACTCATATAAAATCAGTTTGACCAAGGTTAAAGGGTAAAGTAATGGAGGCTTTATATCTCAATTTTCTTGAAATTGCTAGTCCTGTTGATTTTATTAGTGGCGTATAGAGTTTTACCAGATTCTTTAAAGATATAATTTTTGATTTAATGAAATTGTCTTCTTATATTAATTGAAATTATGCATTGTGAAATTATTTTATCATCTATAAGTTAGAAAAAAAAATCATACTATCAACATTGTTAAGAGTCCTACAGAGATTTGTCTCTCTAAACCTGGTATTGTTGATATCTTTCAGTCACTAGCCGAATCTTGTTTTGTGTGGTTGATCTAAAGAACCTAATTATGTCGTAATTTCTTATCAGAGTGATCTTTTTTATGATAGAAAATTTATTTTATTTTAGCTCAAAATTACCAATATAAAGAACATTTGACATTACATATTGATAATTACAAATATATAACAATGGGATACTGGGGGAGACGAAAGAGTTGAACGGTGGTGAGATGAGGAGAGATTGGTGAGCGTACGGGGGAAGCTAGAGGGACGTTCAGCTAGACGAGTGTTGCGAGTCACTTCACTTGCCAGCAATGAAAGGGTTAAGGATGTAAAATGACCAATAATTTAATATCCTTGTAGTTTTTATGATTGTTTATTTATTTTTTGTACTTTATCTAAGTAAAAAATCTTTTATTTTGAATGATGTAAAACATATTCTTTTACAATAGATAGCGGATGTAAGTCGAGTGCGCTGATTGGTGAGGGAAGAGACGCGAGCAGTGGCTCAACATTCTCGAGCCAATCACCTCCCACTCTTTACTTTTATCTCTTTCTCTTTATTCAGATAAAAAAAGTTATTATGAAAGCATTAAAATTCACGAAAACAGGTGGTGAGAGTGGTCCAGTCCACGTTTCTTCCGTTATGAAAAATGTTTCCCAGGCTACTGATGTCTCTGTACAAAATTTGAGAAAAATCTCAAAAGAAAGTGATGCTCACTTGAGAAGGAAAGGGCAAGACAACTTGGCTGGATTTTACAAAAATATATTGGATTAAAAATATCTGGAAAGGTAAAAGTACTTTACCAAATATCAGTAGAATTGTAGACAGAATTTACAAAGTACATGAATAATAATTTCAAAAATAAAACATTTAAATACCTTAACACATCCATATCCTGCTTCATCCCTCGCGGTTTTATTACCTTTATGGTCTACTGGTGGTTCGCAGTCCAGGAAATCTATTGGTCTGGAAAAATAATAGAGAGTACAGACTAAAATAACATGTTTTATTACTTTAAATTAATATATGTTTGCAAGGTCAAAGATTAAGTTCAACATTCGAAGGGTATAGATGAATGACTGTCTATGTAATTTTTTTTCTCAATTTATTGGAGATTAAACAAAGCCATTCAAGAATCAGGAAAACCCCTTTTGTGAGTAAAAGTAACATAGACCTTGGTTCTGTAAAATTATAATGTATTACTTTGTGGTATAATGTATTACTTACTTTTTCCATGTGATATAATTGAGGCAATGACTTTCAAAATGGGTTGAATCCATTTTGTCATCAAATTAATTTCTTTTCTAAAAATATTTTTTTCTCCTCACATCAAAAACTTCCTTTTGGAAATTTATTAAATCTCATCCAAGCTAATCGCCCAGTTGCTAGCTCTAAATCCATATAAATCTCATCCAAAATAAGGAAATGAATGTTAGTGTGACATCGTAAATATTAATTTTCTAAAGAAATTATACTAGGTTAAACAAGTCCCCTGAATACTTGTACGATTTGGATATATCCTTTTTTGAAAGCCGACGCCTCAATTCTTTATTCTGGCATAATCAGCCAGCTTCACGTTCCCTTGAATTTAATAAAACAGGAAAATATCAGGTCATCCCATAAATAATGTCAGTTTTTTATATTCAGTCTGTTTACATTCCCTCCTTTTCAATTTATTTTTGATTAAATTTTTAGGTTATTATAGCATCAAGTACACTTCTATTTATCATAATTTGGTTGGTGAAACTTATTTATACTGTGCTGAAATTTCATTTGAAATGGATCTTCCAAGACACCGCTTAAACCATGTTATGCTTTGGGAATTCATAAAGGAGAAAATGCTGCTTCAACTCGAATCACAATTTTTGCAGAAATATATGGCGGAAACGTCATTAGTGAACGACAAGTGGAGCGGTAGTTTGAACAATTTCGAGCGGGAAACCGCAAGCTTGAAGACGAGCCTCGTACAGGTCTAGCAACAGAGCTTGCCGACCAACTCCTGCAGGCTACTGTGGAAGAAGATCCTGTTGTAACAGTCAAAGAGCGAGCAGAAAAACTTAGATCAACAAATTCAACAGTCTACTGACATTATTATGGGATGACCTGATAATTTAAAACGGTTGACTAAACTGTGCTTCACCTGTTAACTAAAAGGGCTTCATCCAATATATGGTGTTTTTATTTTTAGCTGATGTTTTCTGGTTAAAAAAGTGAAAAGCTGAAAAAAAAAAAAAATTGCCAACCTAGGAAAGCAGTTCCTAAAGAAAAGAAGGCTCTTCAGAAATTTTACAGGGATATCAGAGAACAACTTTTATAACATGCTGTGAATGATAAAGCTTAATAATTTGAGAATAAAAAACACTAGCTAAAAAGGTATGTTTTATAAAGAATATTGAATGTTCCGTAACACGGCAGAGCAGAAAACAAGACCAAGTGGTATTAACACATCCGAGGATTGGCGAGATTCGATTGTTGCGTGGATACCACCTGGTCGGGCAGTAAATGTTGTGGCAGCCTCCTGGGTGTTAAATATATCCTGTTAGACATCACTGCTCTCCAAGAAGCTAGGAGGAGACACCTCTTAACAGATAACGTAAGAGAACTGTTAAGTGCAAATGAAGCTACCATGAATATATTGATGGAGTATTTAGTAGATAAGAGTATAAGAATTTATAATTAAATGTTTTCAGAGTGAATGGGTTCATGTAAATAGGCATTAGAACTAAATTTAAAGTTAGATTAAGAGGATTAAGTGTTTGCAAGGTCAGAGTTCTAATATATTTATAAAAAAAAGTTCAACAATATCAAGTTGGTTGTAGATTTAGCTAAAGTATAAATCAAGTTCACGATAGAATAGTTTGTGGTCAGTAATAATTCAGGCTTGAATTTTAAGTCCAGGAAAGTATGTACTAACTATTTTGCAGAAGACACTTTCTATTCTGTAATATAATATTTGTGAAAGAATGTTTATATTGATAGAGAGCGCATATTCCAAAAAGAGTAGGCACAACCAGGTAAGGAAAAAAAATGAAGTTTTGGAGAACATTTAGATCTTACTGGGACTCTGAAGGCTTGAGAAAGTATTTCCAACTAAAAGTGAAAGTGCTTAATCACTGTGGTCTAAATTACAAGATTCTTACAAAGTAAGAGATCTGATTTTTTTTTTTAAGCTAGTGTTACCTTCAAAATAAAAATCAGAAAGTTAACGTAATAGAGATGGTTGATTTCAAGCGAGAATTGATCGTTACAAGATACAACTTGAGTGCAGATTTTCTACACTATAATTAACTTCACATGAACAACTTTTGGATCAGCACTAAGATGTTAAAATAATAACAGAATCAACAAAGAATAATCACTCACAAGTTTTCAGTAGTTAAATTAAAAGTGAAATTGACACAAAGCAATTACGACAGACATTTCTTTGGCTATTGATAGTAGATAAACCCATCTAAGAGTAATACTGTCTTGCCTGAATTAAGGATTGGAGTTCCTTTAAAACAAAGTGAGAGAAATCCAACTAAGAGGACGATTCTACATTAATAATACATCTTTTTTTTTATGACAGTAATTATTGATTTTATTATATTTAAATATAAATCCATCCATTAATATTATTCTAAAATTAACAAAAAAATAAAGACAGTATACTAACAGAAAAGAACACAAGACTCTAGGACCCCAAGGAACATATTTGAACTCTTCTTTTTCTCGGGGAGTTGAGCTTTTGTTAAAATCAGTCTGTCCTGTAGAAGCACTAGAAAATATGCATAGAAAGGAAACTACAAAAACATAAACATTCAAACTCATTTATGAAGAAAACAAAGCACTTTGACAACCATAACTTCACAGAAGGTTAGTTTACTAACATAATCGATAGTTTTGTTCAAATTTCAACAGTTAACCAAAGAGGTCCTATTAGGTTTATATGATGGGTTGAGAAGCAAAGGGATACAAGTGACGTTATAATCATTTTGAGTTATTACTGTTTAAAGTTAAATGGTTTTTATAAATTCCCTGATAAGTGTAAGTCTGTTTAATGTTTAAATTATGTTTCTACTATGCATCAATTGAAATTTCAGTAATATAGTTTAAAAAAAAACAAAAAACTAATTGTTAATGTCTATTATCAATTTATAATTATAACATGCATCATTTTTACCCCTTGCCCTCCAAAGCCAAACAATATTGATATTTATTGTCAGGATACTTTTTAAGTATAGCTCAATAAAAGAGTATGGGATGGCAGACAATAAGTATATCTCGTCTTCCCGTGGTCTAGTGGCTAACGCCTTAGATTCTCATGCGGATGATGAGGGTTCGAGTCCCTCTGGCGGCAGGAATTTATCTCATCTCAAGGCCCATTGAGAAGGTTCCTTGCCTTATCCTAATGGATGTCGGCGCTAATGGCCCAGTTGTCGGTGCGACAAAAAAAAAAAAAAAAAAAAAAAAAAAAAAAAAAAAGTATGTTGTACAATTAAAGCGGTTTTGCTCAAATTATTCAGTCACTGTCCAAAATGAGGCCTCTTTCTTCTTCCAAGCTTCATGGTGATAATCAAATTGCTCAGCCTCAGCAACTCTTCTGCGTGGTGTTGTCCTTCTTGATTAACACGCAATGAATTGTAGAAACTATGGTTGTATGGAGGAATAAATAGAAGCAACTCTCGCAAGTCCTTGTGTTTTTAACAATGTAAAACCAGAACAGTGTGCCGGCTCTGATTTTGGCAACCTGCATTGTCACTAAACATAGTCAATTTATTAACTATTACTGGAAGAGTGTTGATAAACTTCAGCAAACCAGACAGGATCTCTTCACAACCTCTATGACCCTCATGCCGCCTGACCCTCATGCCACATGTACATAGAACCATTGTCAGTCCCTAGGTTGTGTGCACCCTAGGTTGTAAATCTGCAGGTATCGTGAATAAGAAACATTAGAGCAAGTCAAAACAGGTAATTATTGTTGGAAATTATAAAGATGAATTGTTAAAACTGTATGCAAATACTTCTTTATATACACGGTCACTCACCTAACAAAAAAGTCCGATTCGCAGGAACTGCGTCATCTTAGCGCGGTTACGTACATCTCGAAGAAATGAAATAGATTAGCATTACAAATCACAGGAAACTGACAGCAGCCAACGTACACAGAAACGGATAATTCTTAATCTGTATAAGTCAATACAATTATGTACTGAAAACGTACTTACTCTTTGACTACTGCTAAGAAGGCTCTATTCTAAAAACCCAAATATTCGTTGTCATTTTAAGTATCTTGTTTTACTAGCAAATTCGTTTTACTGTTATAATCAACTGTAAATATGTCCTTCATGGCGAATAAAATTTCATTCTGTCGTGGGTTAAATCTTTCTATAAAATAAGAAATATCGATAACTTCAGTTAGAGGCTATGAGGAAGGTTATATAGACAGGAAAATTCAAAACAAACTACGTCATCATGACTAGCCACAGCCATCTTGATTACCACAGCCACTACAAACTTATTATTACCAATACCTTTCACCGTTTCTTAGCTTATTTTACTACTATACTAATTTTACTGATAAATTCAACTTAAAATAAGAAACAACCAATTAAAAAGTCCGTCTCGCAGGACTGCATCATCTTAGCGCGGTTCCGTTCATATCCCTAGTCTAATTTGGAAAGATTAAAATAGAAGCAGTTATTATTTTGGTTCCACCAGTCTTTTTTTTTTAATTAATTATTATAATGGCGTGTCAACCCTTAAGGTCACTAACGCCATTCCTGTGAGTAGTAAAGTCTTGAAAGGTCATGATTTACAATCTTACCTGGAAGGGTCCGCTACCCTTCCAGGTAAGATTGTTATGAATAATAATATTCATAACTTGGAAGCCATAAAGTTTGGTGTATAAGAGATACTTGTTCCCCTTGGCTTCCAAACAAATCTGCTCATTTTTGAAGTAGTTGATTTTGTTTCCGCTATTTCTCAGCAAATACCAGACATTTACTTATATCCCTTTGCCACCAACATTTCGTATGTACCTATTAACTATCCAGAACTGGACTTAACTCGATTTTTTTAAAAATTTCACTTGTACCGTCGTTTGGGGTGAGTTCGGACAGGTAGTACGAGTTCGGACAGTAGTGCATGGCGCAGGAAATCACGTGACCTGGAGCAAACGTTTTCATTAGAGTCATAATTGGCTTGACAAATACGATCGATATTCCATTTTTCCCATTTAGTAAAGCCTAAATCGCCGTGAGAACACTTTGAAGTGAATAAAGAATATTTTAATGTGAGCTGTAATTTCCATGATTTTCGAAATGCTAGAAACAAACGTCTTTGTAGAGGCTCTGTAAATAATTAAATCCTAATTTTTCATATTGTATAGTAGGTTTATATGTTTGCTAATGATACATAAATAAAAATATTATTTTTTTGGGGTTCAAAAGCTTTTTTTTCTTCGTTAAGTAAAAAACTCGCATACCGTGGGGTGAGTTCGCCCATGCATCAATTATACCCGCGTCCTCTTGGCTTAAAGGAAAATAGTATTTATTCCATAGAGGCTTTGAAAAATATGATTGACGATGTCAAAACCAAGAAGAAGACTTTGAGAGAGGCAGCGGATCGATTTAGGTATCTGAATCGATACGCTGCCTCTAAATCGACTTTAAATGATAAATTTAGAGGAATGCTCAACAAAATAAATTTGTGGCCAAACAAAATTAAGTCAAGAAGAAAAAAAAAAAAATATCAAAGGGAATTTAAGCTGCAGCTGAATGGGACTTTCCATTAACTCGATTAATATATTAGCTAAATCGTTGAAACATATTGGGATGGTCAGGGAAAAATTCGCGGGATTTTAAAGCAAGCTCAGACTGGAATAGTTTTAAGGCTTTATGTAAAGGAATCATCCATTAATGGAACGTCTTACACAATGCATCAAAAGGTGTACAGCAGAAGTTGATAAGGAAAAAGTGAAAGAATATTTTGTTAATCTAAAAAAAATTATAGAAAATATTCCTCTTTAGAATATCGTCAATTATGACCGAGCTCACTCCAACTATAGGTTAGGTTAAGATTTTTACAGAAATTAAAGGCTGTCCGAACACACCCCACACGTAGGGGTGAGTTCGGACACATTTTAGCTATAAAGAAATTGAAAATTTTTGAGATATAAAAAAAAACAAAATACACTATTCGATAGAGGAAGATTAAGGGTTCATAAATTAATTTTTCCAGATTTTTACAAAAATTCTGTACTTTTTAATTACGAGAAATCCTCGAAAATGTGTCCGAACTCACCTCAAATGACGGTACACCTTGGCTTCTCAACCCGTCATATAGAAAAAACTATATATGATATAATATGTAAAGTACTTCATTAAATTTCATTTGTGCGAATTACCTTTAATATTATTTGATCTTTATATCATTTTCCATGGAAGTAATGATATAGTAATGGATTATTTTTTTATATAGATCTAATAAAGGAATTGAATTTTTTGTTAAAATCTAATAAACCCTAAGGATATTATTTTGTAACTAGACTCAGAATTGGCCATACACGAATAACACACGAGTACTTAATGACTAAAAAAGAAAAGCCTACATGTAAAATCTGTAACACCGAACTAACCGTAAAACACATACTAACAGAATGCCGACAACGTCAAAATCTAGACTTACCGTATGACATGACCGAATTACTTACTGACAGCATTCCACACATACCAACAATCCTTACACACCTCAAAACTATTAATATGTATGGTAAAATTTACCCCCCCCCCCCCTTTTTTTTTTTTTTTTTTTTTTTTTTTTTTTTTTTTTTTTTTTTTTTTTTTAACCCCATCTCAATATTATATTCAAACAATTGCAATAAAAAACATAAGGAAGGTATTACGCCACTTGGTAAACTGTAAAGAACGATAACATTGAATTACATGAATTAGTAACTATGTCTAATTGTGTAATCCGATTGATCAACCAGGTAATAATACCATTTGTTTATATATATATATATATATATATATATATATATATATATATATATATATATTTATATATATTTAGATGTATACCATTTGTTTTTAGATGTATATATGCAATAACTGTTTGGAGCGAAACGCCTTAGATGCGCATGGAAGCTCATAAATAAATATTAAAAAAAAAAAAAAAAAATTAAACTTATATACTTGAAAGTACTTTCTTCAAAATAGATTTTATAATTTTCCATATTCTGTATAATGTTATAAAATATATGTGTAGTAAATTTTATCGAAATTGGTTTACTCGATTTTGAGGTGCGTAGTACACTAGGTGAAAAATGTGAGGGAAGATCAGAAGAAACATGGGCGATGGTACAAAATCGATTCTTCCGAAATTTTGGTTACGATTTTCTCCGGCTCAGTCTTCCAAAATGTGCCAGTCGAGTGGCAAAGTTATTTGTAATGACATTATACCTGATATGGAATACTGTAATTATAATCCATCGTATATAAATACATTTATATAGGTAATCAGCTGATTTCAATTAATTCATATCAACTGATCGGAGGCCCGATGGCCGTGAATGTTAAGGCGTGAGCACTTCCGCCGTCAAAGGGTCGTGGGTTCGATTCCCACTAGGGATGGTGGCTTTTCTTTAGAAAAAAAGAAAAGGCATAAGCCCTATCCTGGCTAAAAAAGGGTGGTAACCTATAGATAACCCGTCCTAAAATTCTTAGTTAATAATAAATGGACACATGGTACAACAAAAGAGCACTGGGAACAACTATGCAATAAATAAGGATAGTTTGTAGTTTTCCCATCCGAACATTCAATTTAAAAAAAAAAGAAAGTAGTTTAGTATTTCTGTTTTTTTTTTTTTTTTTAAAGCAAATTTTAGGAAGTTGTGTAAACTGAAAATCTTCCAACGTTGATTACACCTTGAATTTTGAGAGTACTCGTTTTTACATATTTTGAGGTTGCAATCATGACAGAATTTTTGAAAAATTTCTTCGAATCTTTATCGATCCTACCTTGTAGACACCGAAAATGACCCCCGTTCAAATATATATATATAGTTATATTTAACTTAGGTTTGTTATCCTGCAGGATACGTCAACCGGACCATGGCGTTTTTTGGCGAAATTCGCGCGAAAAAATCGTAATGCTTACGTTTTAGCGCCACTAGGCTTCCAGGTTCACATCTTAGAAGTAATTAGACTTGAGGAATCTGATGAAATCACTTCCAATGTCATATAGTCCTGTTTCTGAGAGTTTTTTTTTTTTTTTTTTTTTTTTTTTTTTAATTATTATAATGGCGTGTCAACCCTTAAGGTCACTAACGCCATTCCTGTGTGTATTGATTTTCATTATAATTCGCTAACAAGTATCAACTTATATACATTATGATTAAATTGCTATCAATAATATTTCTTTTTGCAGATTTTATTAATTCGAACGAGAAACGAGAAATGCTCAATTACTTGTAAATAAAATAAAATATAATAATAAAAAAATATATATATATATATAAATGAAAAAAAAAATAAATGAATAAAAAATGGAAAATAATAAAACATAATAATAAATGACTAAAAAATGGAAAATAATAAAACATAATAATAAATGTAATGAAAAAAAAATAATGTTAATAAAATAATGTATAGAAATTATATATAAATGAGATAAACAAACGAGCATTTCGGTCTTTATGTTCTGTCTAGATTTTGTCCATTAATTGAGCGGGCCTTAAAAAGTCAAAAAGCTGCTCGACTTGGTTAGTATGATCACCTAGAATTTCATCTAAGGAGTCAGACAGTTGGTGTTGCTCTTTCAGTTGCTCATAGGCCCGGCAACTGAGAGGTTTGGCTCAAGGATATGACTGAACGGCATGGTGTTTTGAGCAGTCACTAAATCTGTTGAATTATATGTAACTTTTTTTATATTTGTACGTTTATTTAATAACAAAATTGTTAATTAACGTTTTAGAAAATTAAAGAACTGATAGACCGTATTTGAATCAGTAATAATTTCGTGCATCTGAATGGTGTTTTTTTTCTAATGAATGAAAATACTCATTCTTGAATTATTGATAAATATACGAACAATTTTTAGTTGCAAATATGTACACGAAGAAGGTTATTCTGTATTGAACTTCTTTATACCTCGATGGAATTATTTCGTCAGAGAGGTAGGCGTTGTTGGTCACGACTCTCTGCCAGACAAATAGCCTGAGTGTCTGATTTTAAATGGGGTTTTGAATATTAGCTTTTCGTTCTTAGGATTTCATTACCTGGAGAGTTTGTAACCTCAAATCTCCTTTCAATCATAGGCGTAAAGTTAAAAAAAAAAAAAAAAAAAAGAAAAAGAAACTGTAGAGGGGTGAAAGAGAAATAAGAATATGACGATTTATATATATATATATATATATATATATATATATATATATATATATATATATATATATATATATATATATATATAATTTAAATTTTATTTGCTTTTATGTGACAACTTATATAATTTCTTATATTATACCATTAGTTGCTATGTTTGGAATATTAAATAATTTTTTGGTGAAGGCACAAAACGTAAATATAAAATAGTAATTATATAGTAAATATGGAAGCGTTGATCGTCAATTTCGGTCAATGTTCTTATTTAATAAAAAACATTTTATGGTTAAAATGTATATTTATTACTGCCAACGTTTCGGCTTGCTATACAAGCCACCTTCAGGGCTGTAAAAACATATATGGTATAACAATGACAAAAAAGGATAGATAAATTAACAAAAATATGAGTACATATATGAGTGAATATATATATATATATATATATATATATATATATATATATATATATATTTATTTTCATAAATATGGCAAAGGTCCAAATAATAGTACTCCAGATTCTTGCACTATTTTATTTTTGACCCGCCCTACATGTTTCGTGGCCTTATGCCACCTCCTCAGGGGCCACTAAATCCTAAAAACATTTTTTACAAATTTTTAATACCTAATACTAAAATAAGGAATCTGGAGTACTATTATTTGGACCTTTGCCATATTTATGAAAATAAATAAATGTACATAAATAAAGGTCACAAATCATGGAATTGAATATATATAAATATATATATATATATATATATATATATATATATATATAGTATAATAATAGAAATCTAAATAAATATACATGTGTATGGTATACAAGAGAATACAGAACAAGTGGCGTAGTAACATACCTATCTAGAAGATTGAGAACTGTCCCGTTTCAAGTAGAGAACATTTCTGAAGACAGGAAGGATAGGGCCAGGGTTGGACAGGAGATGATGGAGGGGGACGGGGTGGGGAGAAATGGAGATGGAAGTATGGACGGAAGGAAACGACCGCGGTAAAGATAAAGGATGTGCCAGGGGTTTTCCAGGTCCAGGGAAGGATAAGACAGGTGTGAAGGAACAGGACAACGAACGGGGTGGGATTACCTAACGGGAAGTTTTGAGGATATGGAAAATGTTGGAATAGGTTGAGGAGATGACTTCTTTGTCAATTTTGTCATTGACGGGATTATTTTCTAGATGGATATGTATGGATTCAGAAAGGAGACGCTTCTCATGGTTGGGTTCAGTGGAAAGGATGGAGAAGTTTAGGAAATCAAATTTATGTCCGTCTGTGATAGCGTGTCATTGACCGAAACCCCGACGATCAACGCTTCCTACTTCTGAACGGTCGACCATATCTTCTCAATATAGTAAATATAAATAAATAAAGAAAAATAAAATATATATTTATACAGAGCTTTTATTTACATTAAATAATTGCTTATAGCAATAGTTATGTATTTATTATACTTTGTTATTTGTATATTATATGTTATTTACATATTAAACTAACCAATAAGTATTTCTGACCGTAATTTTATTATCCTCAAAATAAAATTGGCAAGTCCGAGAAACATTTGTTTGTTATTGCTATTTATAATTGCAAGAAATTCATTTTCTTCATTGGGTGGAATAATTGATGGGAAAAATGCTTGGTGGATATTGCTTTAAATAAACCAATACAGTAAGGTACGGTATCTTTAAATGCATCATTACATAGAGTGCACAAGAGTCTGGGGTTGATGGTGTGTTTGATGGACATGGAGGAGAATCTCATGGCATATTTGCTGGGTATTCTTTGTTGGGTTATTATTTTTAGGCAGGATATGGTAAGTCTAGGGGCGAGGTTAGCTCAGTGGTAGAGCACTGGACTAATAAGTTGGAGGTCTTGAGTTCAAATCCCGAGCAAGCACTAAAGATTTTTTCTTCTAGTCTTCGCTCAAGGGTTGAATTCGGCCTCCCTGACCGTCCCTAGGCCAACCCAGCCTTTAATTAATTTAATAATGGGTACCTTGGGTGCTAATGACTCTAGCAGTCGAAGCAGCCAAGGGGAAAATCAGGCGGCCGGAGCATAGTACTGACCACACTATCTCCCTAGTGTGCCGTATGGTCATGAATCAGATACCTCTATAGTATCTGCCCCTCAGGGCCCTCGTGGCCTGTTACGGGAATGATTTTTTTTTTTTTTTTTTTTTTTTTTTTTTTTTTTTTTTTATGGTAAGTCTAGTAGTAAATAGTTTTGAGGAACGCCGGGAACTATTTTTTTTATAGAAATAACTAAAATTTGAGATTTATTTTTTCGAAAAATCATATTTACTAGATTGCCTTTATATTTAATTATTAGCGTCATTAGATTTTTCTCAATAATGTTTGAACTTTGGTTTAGCCAGATATTATGAAAATCACCGTAATGATATATATATATATATATATATATATATATATATATATATATATATATATATATATATATATGGAAGTGAGACTAATATTCTGGTATACCTGAGTTCAAAAGTCGGGCGTCCACTAAATATATCATTTTGTGAGGCCGTCCGAGGGGCCCAGGCCGCCCCTAGGCCTACCCGGCCTTTAATTGATTAAATAGGTACCTGTAAAGGGGAAAATAAGGCGGCCCGAGGATAATACTGACCACACTATCCCCCTGGTTTTCGTATGGTCAAGAATCTGATACCTCTACAGTATCTTCCCATCTGGGCCTTGTGATCTGGATTTATATATACGAGAATGTTTGTCGATGTATACCAGATAACATCTACAGAGATGAAGTCATCCATGCCTGAATTTAAAACGGCCTTCTATCATCTAAGCTGCATATTCGTTCTGCAATTCAGATCCATTGCGGATTGCATATCGGTCTAGGTTATCTAGGAACTAAGATATCTATGAACCAATACTATTTTACTCAGTCATAGAACATGATAACTAACAAAGTGTTAACTGACTGTAAAATGTGGTCACATTACTCATGGGCGTATATAGAAAATAATTTCGGGAGGGGCTGGAAGAATTTCGGGGGGGGGAGAGCTGAGAACATTTGGGGGGCATGGAATACTAACAATCTAGATCTTGGAATAGTTAACCAATTAAAAAGCTATCATACCCAACAAAATGTTGGGAAGTAAATGGGATAAATTAACACAATCAATCTTGAGAATAAGTCTATATTATAACAACGCATTTAGCTGGGAGAGATACACATCGGCCATCTTGAACATACAACTCATAGACTGACTTCTGCATGCCATCTATATCAAATACATCTAAATCTATTATATATTAAATAATTACATAACAAAAGTATAATTATACATAAATATGATTTATATTTCTAACACAAAAACTATTTTTTTCTAACTAATTGATCTTATTTAATTTATTTTTAAGGTTTTTATGATAAATTTTTACCGATTTCGGGGGGGGGGGGCACCCCCCTTTTATATGCGCCCATGACATTAGTACGAGGTGTAATTGGTACAAACCTATACTGTTGATATTTGCTTATACAGGGTGTTCAAAACTCGATTGACACCCTACTTTTTTCCCAAAATTTTTGAAATTTAAAAACGAAATTTGGTGGGTCCTAACGTGGTTGAATGTACTTTCATTGGACCTAATGCACGACCCCTCAACTTTCTCCAGTTCTTCTCCAGAGACCCTAACTCTGGAATCTCCAATGGAAAGGGGTTATTTTTATGACGGATTATTGTGGAGAATCGAATTTTATGTCTATTTTATATCGGTCATTTTTTCGCTAAAGTGCACCAATGTGTAACAAATTGCCCAAAACCGAGAAAACCCTTATTTTTTGTCACTTTTCTGCCAATAACGTAGAAAGTATGCCCGTAATGAAAAAAATAGTTGGTTTGAACGTTGTAGAGGAATAAATTTACTTCCCAAAAAGTACCTTTAAATGCCTAAAATGTTAATATGAATAGAGCAAAATACACTTTTGTTTTTGAAGTTGTCCAACGTGATCTATGGTTCAGTAACACATAGTTACTGAACCATCACACGGTTCTAAACGAGTAAATTCATCATGCTCTTGTTTATAGTAAAACGAGGGAGACGGCGACGAAGGAGTTTACTAGTTTCGGTGCGCGAAGGAGGAAGGTGCAGGAAACTTGGCAGGATAATGCCCGACTACAGTTACTGTTATCTCACGGCTAATTGGGAAAATTCCTCGATGCACCATTGATGTCGAGGCACTGCAAAAAAAAAAAAAAAAAAAATATGTGTTCAACACAAAAATAATTACTACAAAATTCTAATCATTAGGTGAGTTCTATTCCTTTAAATTTAATATTTTATTTTTTAATCCCTTTATAAAATAATTGAATTTGATTTGTTTTTCTTCAAACGTTCTTAAATCCCAAACTAGGTGGAGCAAAAATATATATATAGCGGTCATTTCCGCTTAGAATACTGTCAGTTTCCTGTTGTGGCGCCTTAAATCTCCTTTCTCTTTGAGATGTCATTTTATATTTTTCACGAAACATCAAACCCCACCAATAACTGCTACTAATGGCGTGTGAACGGAACCGCACTAAGATGATGCAGTTCCTGCGAGTCGGACGTTTTTATAAAATAGTTCATTAGTTAAATAATTCACATTTCATGTTTTACTTGAAAACAGCTTAAAGAAGTGAAATAATCTTTTCTTGCCTTTTTTAAGGCTACTTTGAATGTCCAAACATACCATCCTAATCCTTCTGTGGAAAATGGTCTTGTTCGAGTTATTTTTTTTGTAGAAATCGCACAACTCCTCGTCTTCAAATTTAGATTTTAGGAGTGAGTTTTCTTGAATATCGATCAACTTACCAACAAGCAAGTGTATTGGAGCATTATGTACATTACGTTTTGTTGCAGGAGCAAGCGATGAACCCCATCTCTCTCGATCTCCCTCATTTGGGGTAAGTGTCTGTAAGTAGTGTAATATTGTTATTTTTTTTTAAATCGGGGTTTTCAAAATGGCTTGCGGGCCAGATCAAATCTTGCAGCGAGCCTGTTGTTGTCCACATATGATATAAATCATTAGATTCAAGTTACACATCGGGGGGATTTACATTCCTATTCGACTAGGCAGGCTAAGAATTTAGAAATAGAGCAGCTTGCAACCTGCTTTTATTCAAAAGGCTTGATACATAAAGGAGCGATTATTTACAACTCCCTTCCTAGGAAAATAAAAGAAATAGACGAATACGCTAAATTTGTATTCAAATGTAAATACATTATTTCGGAAATAAATGTTTACACGATAAGGGATTTTTTGTTCATAATTCAAGAGACGTCTCAATTTAATATGTAGTCCAAAGAACTTATTTGTATATACATATATATATATATATATATATATATATATATATATATATATACACACACAAATAAGTTATATTATTACATATTATGTAATTGTTTTTATTTTAAAATAAGGCTATATGCTGTGTTATTTATTATTATCTAGGTTAGGAAGAAATGTTTTATAAGTTTAAGTAGTGTAAGAGACTTTCAATGTTATGTTTGTGTAAGCAGCCAGATTTGGAATTGTATTCTTATTTTATTTATTTATTTATTAAATTTTAACGTCCATTTATTATTAACTAGGAATTTTAGGACGGGTTATCTATAGGTTACCACCCTTTTCTAGCCAGGATAGGGCTGATGCCTTTTCTTTTTTCTAAAGAAAAGCCACCACCCCTAGTGGGAATCGAACCCACGACCCTTTGGCACGGAGTGAAAATTGTATTGTTGTTTTGTTTTTTGACTTGTCCAATTTCCAAATCTTTGGATTCCTGGAAATATATCTATCTATCTATCCATCATAAATAAATAGAATGCTTGTAAGGCGGCCATGCTTGTAAGTTGCCTAATACTTCAAATGAGACGTCTCTTAAAACAACTTAATACCAAGATTATTTTATAAATATATCCTTTTTTTTTAAAGAGCTGTGAAACCAACTCTAAGGAATCTAGCGTTACTTAAAACTAAATATCACCAAATATGTTAGTTGCCACTTTTTACGAATGAGTGATGGACAAAGATTTAATTTCAGTTTACCATAGGTCACATTGTAGGCATGGATACCCTATATTTGTTAGCTCTTTGTAATAAGCCTTGAATGAATCTCTTTGGACTAGATGCTATAACCAGCTCAGGAGGCCTAGTTGCATCTTGTCATAGAGGTCTGATCAGCACTGTCGATAGATAGGTGTTGCAAGGGGCGTGTGAGGTCAAGGCATGCCCCTCCCTGCCGCGCCTTACATTGCACCATTACCCCAAAATCTATATTAATACCTGTTTAAATTGAGAAAAATCGAAGCTCTAACTTACTTAATTGTATACTTAGGACTTGCGTATTCTCCATAATTTGAACCTTGCATGAAACAGCTGTGAACTCAATTCTAATATGTAAGTCGGGAACATACGATCCATTGCTAATAATTGTTCTGACAGCATGTAATAAAATGAAATATTAGAATTTCTCTCTTCTGTACGACCAGACAGTCCTTGCGAAATAGTCTGATTAATATAGCAACATTTATACGAACATTCTTGGACTCCGCAATGTTCTTATGAAGGCGATCATGGAAATCTGTGGAAAGAATAATAAAAAAAATTTTTTTTTCGAATACCAAACGTATGTAAACTTTAATTATCACAGATAATAGTAAAACATCTGGAGGCCCGGTGGCCGTGAGTGTTAAGATGTGAGCACTTAACACTCTGTGCCAAGGGTCGTGGGTTCAATTCCCATTATGGTTATCTTTAGAAAAAAGAAAAGGCATCAGCCCTATCCTGGTTAGAAAAGGGTGGTAACCTATAGATAACCCGTCCTAAAATTCGTATTTAATAATAATGGACGTTAAAATTTAACCCTTTTCTTGGCAAGGAACATTTTTGTTGATATTTTTTCAAACTACATCTCTTTTCTTAAGTAATACCTTCTTAGTAATATGAGAAAAATAAGAAAAAAAAATCTATCTAAACATAGGAAAGCCCAGCAGTAAAAACAAAAAATGTATCCATATGGATACACCGTCAATTTATGGTAAACAATTTCCTATAGCAAATTTCTTTCAAATAATGATTTAATCTATATTTTTGTTAAAAAATGTATTCTATTATAAGTATTTAAGATAGGAAACAACAGTATTATTGGAATAAAATAAAACAACATACTAAAAGCAAAAAAGTATATTCCTATAAAATGTTTAATGATGGTGTTTATTTATGTCTAATGTCTCCCCTCCACGACACTGGGCACTGTATAATAAGGTTTGTTCAGTTATTAAATCCCACAAATCATTTGAAAATAAATGATTGAAATACTGAAGTGGTGACTTCACACCAGATTCTTCATTGGGACGTGGTAACCAATTTTCATCGATTTCTGACACTTTCCATTTGAAAGGAATTTTTTTCCATTTATACATGTCAACATTTCCTTGCAATTTTCCGTTTTTGTTTTTCTTTGGTCTCAAAAGTTTCTTTTTTGGCTGAGATTTAATTTTTTTATTCAATTTTTGACTGTATTTTTTTGTACCTTTTCCTTTGGGAATAAGATTTATTTTATTTTTGGGCGAGAATATGTGGTTATTCTCTAAAATGGGAGCATTATCCTCATTGCCCAACGGAAGATTTTGGAGGAAAACCTCCTCTATGGCTAGAGGTTCATTACTCATTCCGTCATTAAAAAATTCTGAAGTATTTAAATTACATAATTGGGTCATTGTATTGTTTGGATTGTCCCTATCATAAATATAAAAACTGTCACCAAATTCAATATCATTTAGGTCTTCGTTAATTAAATCTATGGAGGCTATCATATCGTCCTCTGGAATTTCTATTAGGTTGAGTTCGTCTGTTTCTATATTGTAAGTCTCTTCTTCTTCTTCTTCTGAAGACTCCGATCCTGAATTGGCTGGTGGAAGAAGTGCCAATCGGACTAGTTCTTTCGTCCTTGATCGAAATGTCATTGTCAAATCTGAAAACATTATTAAGTACATCTATTGAAGAAAGATAATAATTAAAATTATTCATAAAAGATTAGCAATGGAGCAATTTGGATATAAAATTTCTTTACTTTTACTTTTTTAGGCATTGGCAATGTATCCATATGGACGCAAGGCTCGTACTCCCATAAATTGGCAATGTATCCATACGGAGACAGAGCTCATACTATCATGAATTGGCAATGTATCCATACGGACACATAGCTCATACTATCATGAATTGGCAATGTATCCATATGGACACAATGCTCATACTCACATGAGTTGGCAATGCATCCATATGGACACAATGTTCATACTCGCATGAATTGGCAATGTATCCATATGGACACAATGCTCATACTCGCATGAGTTGGCAATGCATCCATATGGACACAATGTTCATACTCGCATGAATTGGCAATGTATCCATATGGACACAATGCTCATACTCGCATGAGTTGGCAATGCATCCATATGGACACAATGTTCATACTCGCATGAATTGGCAATGTATCCTTATGGACACAACGCTCATGCTCGCATGAGTTGGCAATGTATCCATATAGACACATTCGAAAATACTGTTTTTTAATTAGTAAAATTTTAAATTCTGAATAAATTATGGATTACTTACCTTCTGCAATGTATGGTGAAATAAAAATGATACACTGAGTCTTCCAGGGAAGCTTGTTCTCGCACCGAAAACTTCTCAAATCAAGTCCAGCAACAATATACCACGAGAGAACTGTTCCGAAAGTAACAGTAGTATAATTCCTAGTTAATAATAAATGGATGTTAAAATTTAAATAAATAACAGCAGTATAGCCTCTAAGTACAGAGTTGTGAATAGACACTCCATAGAAGCATCATACCTTAATGAATCGATAGGTGAATAGACACTACATAGAAGCATCATACCTTAATGAATCGATAGGTGAATAGACACTACATAGAAGCATCATACCTTAATGAATCGATAGGTGAATAGACACTACATAGAAGCATCATACCTTAATGAATCGATAGGTGAATAGACACTCCATAGAAGCATCATACCTTAATGAATCGATAGGTGAATAGACACTACATAGAAGCATCATACCTTAATGAATCGATAGGTGAATAGACACTACATAGAAGCATCATACCTTAATGAATCGATAGGTGAATAGACACTCCATAGAAGCATCATACCTTAATGAATCGATAGGTGAATAGACACTACATAGAAGCATCATACCTTAATGAATCGATAGGTGAATAGACACTACATAGAAGCATCATACCTTAATGAATCGATAGGTGAATAGACACTCCATAGAAGCATCATACCTTAATGAATCGATAGGTGAATAGACACTCCATAGAAGCATCATACCTTAATGAATCGATAGGTGAATAGACACTCCATAGAAGCATCATACCTTAATGAATCGATAGGTGAATAGACACTCCATAGAAGCATCATACCTTAATGAATCGATAGGTGAATAGACACTCCATAGAAGCATCATACCTTAATGAATCGATAGGTGAATAGACACTACATAGAAGCATCATACCTTAATGAATCGATAGGTGAATAGACACTACATAGAAGCATCATACCTTAATGAATCGATAGGTGAATAGACACTCCATAGAAGCATCATACCTTAATGAATCGATAGGTGAATAGACACTCCATAGAAGCATCATACCTTAATGAATCGATAGGTGAATAGACACTCCATAGAAGCATCATACCTTAATGAATCGATAGGTGAATAGACACTCCATAGAAGCATCATACCTTAATGAATCGATAGGTGAATAGACACTCCATAGAAGCATCATACCTTAATGAATCGATAGGTGAAATCGGAACTTAATATGTCATTACTTATCAGTTATATAAAATTTTAATTGTAATGTATCCATTTGGACACATTGTCAAGAAAAGGACAAATAATAAAACATCTGGAAATAAATATCAACTGAATTCACCATCTGCATTTCTGCATATCCAAACTGCAAACAAGTTTTATTCACTTTTCTAGAAAACCGTTCCAGAAATCACCCTTAAAATGGTTTCATTCGTTTTCCAATGGCAGAAAACATATAAAACGAGTATATAGTGCGTGTGAATATATATATATATATATATATATATATATATTTATTGGGATTATTATTTTACTGCCAAAATATTCACTACAAATAGTATACGTATATGGCAAAACAACGTTTGCCGGGTGAGCTAGTATATATATATATATATATATATATATATATATATAAAATCTCGTAACTTTACCTCTTCCTCATGTATTTTGCCTCTTCTTTTAATAAGACCTTATAGGTTAAGAATCACCAGCCATGGCTGGTCTCGTACAAAAGAGAATCAGTGATTTGTAGGAGACCAGCCATGGCTGGTGATTGTTAATATTAGATTTAAAAAAAAAACGTTTAATTTATTTTTTTGTTTGTTGTTGAGGATGTTATAAATGACGACTACGTTGTATAAGTAATGTTTGTCTGTGATGAAAGGCAAAGTTGCTAGAAACTAGTCGACATGAATAAAATTATGTAAAAGAAGCGTTGAAACAATTTTTTGATCAATAAGGCCTTATTAAAAGAAGAGGATGTATGTATATATATATAAAATTGGGAGGAGGTTAGCTCACACAAAAAGCTTAACTATCATTTAACTAATGAACTGGAGGAGCCGAATTCAAAACACGAGCTCGCGCTAAAGATTTTTATCTTCTAGTTTCGTCGATTGAGGGTTGGATTTGCGGTACTTTGCCTATGTCTTCGTCAGTTTTAAAATGTTTGTTTTTTTTTTTTGTTTTTTTGCATTTATGAATAAATTCAAAGTTTGCTTAAAAATTAGCGAGGATGCAGAGATGGGTACCGTCAGTTCCCTGTGCGTTTTGCCTTCTAAATCTTGTTGTTTGGTCTAAAATTAGTTTTTTTCGATATTTCGTTGGAGTAAGAGTATAAAGTTTTCACGAAACATGAAAACAAATTATTAACAGTTTCTATTCCAAGTTTACGCATGCCACCGGTGATAAGAAGGGAAAAGGGATAAGATGAAGCAGTTCTTACGAGTTGGAATTTTTTTTTTTTTTTTGTTCCAGTCGTTCACGCCTCGATGTACTTGGAACAGCCTATGTTGCAGACAGCCTGAGCACGACACCGCAAGCTGTAACAGCACCTATACGGGCCCCTAGAAGAAGTGGGTGGAGATCCTGTATAACCCTCGGCGTACATGCTTAGGTCATGAACCCTCCAAGCTCTGTGAAATAGATTGTGTAAGCAGCCTTCTTGCATTCCGAGCCACGCCCTTCGGTGTCGCTATATACTCACAATTACCTCTCGACTCAATTACTCAAACCAAGTCAACACCAAAATTAGGCAATTAATTAACAAGTCATATAATAAATAATTCAATTCGCAGGAACTGCGTCTTGTCGGCATATTTTAATTTTTGTTATAAACAAATTTGAACATAAAAAATTATTATCTCATCTTGAGTAATTCTTAGTATTATAATTTTTAGCCAAACCCACGCTAAAATGTTTATAAGAGGTCCGTATTTACTAAAAGCAGGAAGTAAAAATGATTTTGAAGGTAATTGAGGCTTGCAGTGGTTCCGAAATAGCATAATCATGCCTCCTTTTAGGGTAGTTAGGCCCTAAAGCAAAAGGACTAACATTAAACAATTTTAATTTATATATATATATATATATATATATATATATATATATATATATATATATATATAAATATAAAATAAATAAAAATGTTCTTTTATTACATCCGATAATTAACATTATTCTTTACATTCAGTGCTATTAAGCAAAGGTTCCTGTTGGAGAAAGTACGATGCACAGTTCCGTGTTCCTAAGTAATCAAACGTGTTGTGTTAATACTGCATCAATCCACGTGCTTCTAGTTGTTGAAGTAAAGCAGCTGTTTTCCCGCCAAATGTTAAGATGAAGTCACTTCTATTTTGTTGTCGATGGCGTTAATTCCTTTACTTTTATGCGTTTCCCAAATATTTGCTGACCTCCATCAGATGACAGTTGCTCCTGCAACTATTTTTCACAATTACAATAGTATAGTTGTGTTATTTTGTTAGTACAAACACACTCAATGTAGTAGGCACAAAATAGTTTATTTAGGGTTTGGGAATAATTCCCGACTACAGAAGTTTTAGTCATGTAGTTTCTATTTGAAATGCTCTTTGGGCAACACTGTTCGAGTAATTTCTCAAAGGTTGGTACCCTTGTCACTTAATGCTGCTTACAACCTACAGAACTGACCCCAATTCTAAATGTCTCGAACCTCTTTGTATGACATTCTTTCGTTCCCCCCCCCCTCTACACAAATCTAACACTCCAGTCATGCTGACTCTAGAAGAATGGAAGTCCTTGGCAATTACACAACATTCGAATAGTACCTAGCTTATTATAGGTCTGCCTATTAAAAGGGGAATATTTCTCAAAAAATCATATACAAAGCAAAATAATACTTAAAACGTTGGAAAATAAATAGATACATCAATCGATGGCTTTTCTGGAGCAAAAACCACTCTTACAATCCATCTGCATGCAGCCATTTGGAATCACCTATTAGTCGGAGAGCTGATAACGCACGTTTCATGAAGTGTTTTATGCACATTGAAATTGTGCTATAATGTACCTCTTGGGTAGATAAGAAGGTATGTAAGTGTTGGCTGGACATACCGTGGAACACCAGGTACGGCCCATAGGGGAAAGGTGCACAAAAGTATTGCCCAAAAATAGTGTTTTATTCACAAGCCAATCTTAAATGTAAAATTAAGGCAATTTTACAATGAATAATAAATACGGAAGACACTCTTAAGGGGGATAACGTGTAAAAAAAAAAAAACGAAGTTTTTTTTTTTTCTAATATTTAATGAGAGTTTTATTCACGCTGCCATTTAAACCGGGACAGCTGTACAAGATCATGTGAGCAAGAACCAATGAGAACGCAGAGAACAACCAACACTGCGCGGTCGTGTCATACACTCTTACGGTTACACGCAGGGTATTGCAGTCTATTATAGGAAACATAGTAGTGTCTGCCCCTTCACAATTATTTTCAATTATGTTTATTGCAGGTGCACAAAGGTATTGCCCAAAAATGGTGTTATATTCAAAAGCCAACTATCTTTAATGTTAATTTTAACTATCTTTAATCTTTAAGGCAATTTTGCAATAAATAATAAATAAGGCAGACACAGGTAAAAGTTTAAATAAAAAAACAAAGTACCTAGTTTTGTTTTGTAATATTAGACAGCGTCTTCAATAAACATAACTGAAAATAATTACGAATGGCTAGACACGTTTTGTGGGGTTTAATTATCAGGAAACCATAAAATAAATGTTGCCTATAGTAGACCGTTCGAGTGACTGCGAGCACCGATCATCTGGGCAGTTGTGGTTGTTCTCTGAGCTGTCATTGGTTCTTCCTCATATGATCAAGTACAGCTGTACTGGTTTAAATGGCAGGGTATTTTAAGATTAATAGCGGAAAGATTGTTAAAAGGAATTGCTGTTGTTTAGGTAAAATGAGTTTTAAAATATGGATACATTTTGGGCCTAGGGGTGATAAATTGAGAAAAAAGGGGGTTTTATTATATGTTAATACTTTTTTTTCAGGTGTAGAAATGGCTAAATGTCCGAAAAGAGGAATTTAAAAAAAAAAATAGGTTTTCGGTCTGAGGAAATGAAAACATATTTTTGTTTTAATAACTTTTCACATAGATAAGGAAAACCGATTATAGTGTGAATCACTATAAATGTTCAAATATTGTAGGTAATGTTCTGTTTTGAGATTGTTACTTGAATTCGTTGTGGAATTTTCATCTTCTATTCTATATATAAATCGATGAGAATAAATGACGTAACATATTAAAGACGGGCATTTATAAATGATGTTCCTGACTAAAATCCTTCTCGTACCTCTTTGGATCCTCGTGTAATTTACTCCAGACCAGCCTTTAAGCGAGATGAGAAACGAGACGACCTACTTGTTGCGTGCAAGGTCCTTTGGGTGGGAAGGATAACCTGTTCCTGTAAGAGGTTAACAAACTGTTATCGTTGCCTTGACAACGCCCTCACCTGGACCCAGTTTTAGGTGCGCGGCTCAAGGGCATCCAGCTTCAAAATGCAATTAGATTCAACCATCTTGCCCAATTTGCGCGGGTGATTTTCCCGCGAGATGCTTAACCTTTCCTCCAATCAGGAGCTATTCTTCAAGATAAAGGACGTGTTCGCGCCTAATCTTCACTATTCTTACAAACGGTGCACGCTTTCAATAGATTTCTACCATTTTGTTTGATCGGAATGCAAGAAGATATTCTTGTAGGAATACAATATTTTGGCTCACAATTTTTTGCTACAGAATTATTCTAAAATCTGAAAGTCTATTGAGCAGGGGCTGCATAAACTAAGCACGTTTCTTAGCAAAAAAACAATAAAATAATAATAAAATAATGTTTTGTGAAAAATTAAAACTCCTATTGCAAAGAAATCTTGAAGTAAATTTAGAGTTTAGAGTAGTGGAAATTTCTCAGTCGACTTCAGCTCAGAAAGATCTATGACAAACAACCAATTATCGTTTCTAATTTTACTTAAGTTGGTTAACTGGAAAATTATATAACTGCTAAAATCAATTAAATAACAACCAGCAATAAAAAAAAAAAAAAAAAAAAAAAAAAAAAAAAAAAAAAAAAAAAAAAAAAACACTAATTTCTCCGATTAACACCGTCCTATTAAAATATGTCAGAACCTTTTTTGTAGAAAAGATATTATGCTACATATTATAAATATAAAGTTATTCGAATAGTTACTTTCCACTTTTCTCAACCTTTTTCCAGATATTTAAGAAAATATTCGAAGATCCAACAACTTTTCATGCCTGTTAATGAAATATTTTATTTCTAGTACTTCCTTAACTCCAAACGGAACCAAAATTTACCTATCATACATTAGATGGGCCAGGAACAAGTTACAACTGAATTAATCGTTTCTGAATAACCAAACCGAAAATTAGTTTAGAAAAGTAGGTGTTTTAATGTTTCTCGAAAATGGTTACAGATATCGCTTTCAAAATATATTCATTCGCTTTTCTACGCCATGAAACGAATAAAACGAGTACCTGTAAGCATATGAACTCGAAAACGATGGCTGTGAGTTTAATTTCGAGTACTTTCTTAACTACAAACGCAACCGAAATTTAAATGTCTTAGTTTAGTCGAACGTCAAACGTCCGCCATTTGACCGACTTTGACTAAACTTGGCACATTGGTTGATCTTGATCCGAGGAGTGTTGTGGCTTAAGTCGAAAACGTGTACCAGCTGTCTGTCTGTATATTTGTTCCTTTTACAAATCCTCACCGTTCGACCCATTTTGATCAAAGTTGGCACACAGGTAGGTCCTTGATCTGGGGAGTGTCATAGGCTGGGTCGAAATCGTCTACCAGCTGCCTGTCAGTATGTTTGATCCTTATATAAATCCACACCGTTTGACCGATTTTGACCAAACATGGCATGCATGTAGGTCTTGATCCAGGGATTCTCATAGGCTAGGTCAAAATAGTCTAGGACTCATAGATCAGAGGTCACGGGTTCGAAACTATGAAACCAAATAGTTACAGATTTGCGTTATTAGATTTTAATATTACTTATTTAGCTTCTAATTTATTTTTGGTTTTCTTTGTGCAGAAAGTAGGTGTAGCATGGCACGCCGGGTAGGAGATGGATTCTTCGACACAAGGAAGTATTAGACGTTTTTATGACATATTCTTAAAAATAATAAGATAAACCATAACTGCGCGTAATATTACAAAAATTTGATCCACCTATCAGAGGAGGGAAGCCCGATCTTGACCAGCCATACAGGGTAGAGCGTTACTACTTTCCACAGCAGTTAAAGTGTCAAGAGATAATAGAGTAAATAAAGACTTCTTTGGATGTGGCTCCTACCTCTATGGTAAGGGGGCGTTGTTAGCATATACTATCTAGCTGTACATCACAGTACTGTAGTGCGGGAAAGCATACCTATACTACCAGGCGTTCTTTATGGGGGTTTTATATTCTTGAACATTTCCTTGTCAACCCTTGGTCCAGGGGACCTTTTGAAACGAAGCTTCAAGATCTGATCTGCAGTAAACTCTCTCTTATCCGTCACTGTCTCTAATCCTCCATTCTCCGAGAGGATTGAGTGACGAATGACGGAACTCGCTGGAGCTACACCAGCTCGAGGGTTCCTAGAAAACCTTCCCTTCCTATCTAGCCAAACATTTGTTTCGTGGCATTTCATCGAATGGAAGTCAAGAAGGAATATATGTTTCGTTTTAGAAGTAGGAACTTGTGTTTCTACTAAGGCACCTGCGGCTGGAACGCTTGATTTTAGTCAATCTAGTTCGAACATTCATTGCGATTGGAGTGCAAGTTTTAAACTTTTTTTTTTTTTTTGTTAAATTTGTTCTGTAATGACCACGAAAAGGAAGAAGGTAAGTAGAAGTTAAGAGCTCTCGAACAAAGAACAATGAACGGGGATCCAACTTTCTGTGCAAGCGAAGGATGGTGACGAAATGGAAGAAAAACGGATGAATTCTCTAATCCGACTGTATCGTCGCGACGCCGGACTAGGAAGAGTTTACTATATATATATATATATATATATATATATATATATATATATATATATATATATATATAAATGAATATTGTTTAATGTTAGTCCTTTTGCTTTATGGCCTCACTACCCTAAAAGGAGGCATGATTATGCTATTTCGGGACCACTGCAAGCCACAATTACCTCCAAAATCATTTTTACTTCCTGCTTTTAGTAAATATGGACCTCTTATAAACATTTTAGTGTGGGTTTGGCTAGAAATTATAATATTAAGAATTACTCAAGATGAGATAATAATTTTTTTATGTTCCAATTTGTTTATAACAAAAATTAAAATATGCCGACAAGACGCAGTTCCTGCGAATTGAATTATTTATTATATGACTCGTTAATTAATTGCCTAATTTTGGTGTTGACGTGGTTTGAGTAATTGAGTCGAGAGGTAATTGTGAGTATATAGCGACACCGAAGGGCGTGGCTCGGAATGCAAGAAGGCTGCTTACACAATCTATTTCACAGAGCTTGGAGGGTTCATGACCTAAGCATGTACGCCGAGGGTTATACAGGATCTCCACCCACTTCTTCTAGAGGCCCGTATAGGCGCTGTTACAGCTTGCGGTGTCGTGCTCAGGCTGTCTGCAACATAGGCTGTTCCAAGTACATAGAGGCGTGAACGATTGGAACAAAAAGAAAAGTCCTACTCGTAAGAACTGCTTCATCTTATCCCTTTTCCCTTCTTATCACCGGTGACATGCGTAAACTTGGAATAGAAACTGTTAATAATTTGTTTTCATGTTTCGTGAAAACTTTATACTCTTACTCCAACGAAATATCGAAAAAAACAAATTTTAGACCAAACAACAAGATTTAGAAGGCAAAACGCACAGGGAACTGACGGTACCCATCTCTGCATCCTCGCTAATTTTTAAGCAAACTTTGAAATATTCAATTTATTCTTAAATGAAAAAAATAAAATAAAAATAAAAACGCAAACATTTTAAAACTGACGAAGACATAAGCAAAGTACCGCCCGAAGGAACGAAACCAACCTTTTCGACTAATAAGCCCCGATATCCCTGCCTGTAATCACTATATTAAAAATTACGTTAAAATCGTTTTGTATAAAATAAAGTTATTTTTGGAGTGGTTACTTTCCACTTTCCACGATTTCCTAACCGTTTTCGATATAATTATGTAAACATAGGAAAATCTCAAAACTATTTATATCTGTTTAAAGATTTTTCTTTTCTTCTAATTCTTCCTCAACACCAAACGTAACTAAAATTGTTTTGCTACTATGTGGATGAATGTCGAACGTCTTTAAAATCTGTCAATTAAATCTGCCATTTTGATGGATCCATCAGGAAAAATATTAGTTTTTCTCATTTTTCTCGATGCGGTTTAAATTAAATTTTCTACTTGAATGCAAAGCCGTGATCGCTGCGTTTTTTACTGTTTGGCAAGTTTTGTTGTAATATATAAGTATTTTCGACCATTAGGGGCATATTAGTAATTTGTCCACTTATATGCCCCCCTCTGTTTAGATTGACCGATTTTGCCGGTTCATGAACTCGTTCAATTGTTTTTTATGTGAAGGCTATATACAAAGCTTCGTGCGGGGAAAAAAGGCAAATCGTGGGCAGTGTGAACTGACAGACAGATTCTCGTTGTTAACAAGGCAGGGCCGGTAAAGCAGGCTACACCAGGTAAAGCAGGCCTGAACTGTATGAACTGATAGACCGGCCTGAATATGTATATGTTCAGGCGACCGGCCTTCAGGCGGACTGTCTTAAAGATTTAAGACATTTTTCAAAATATTAGTTCATTGTTGCAACCACGTCCAGTGCTGGAACTCATGACGGTGGCTTTTTGAGCAGGAAAGGGTTAAGCCCGCTATGCATATCTTGACTGTGAAATACTGAATCGCTCTCAGGTCAAACAGACCTTCTGACCCTGGAATATGAACGGGAAAGGTCCTCTGCTCCTTCAGAAAGAAGGGTGGCCTCATACTGCAAGAGCTACCAGAACCCTAAATATATGATTGGGATCGATTGGGACACATTGCCCAACGCCCAATATTCTCCTGATATTTTGCCGAAAGATTTCCATCTTTTGGAGTTTTTAGGTAACAGCCTAAGGCGAAGGTGGTTTAAGAACCGCCTAAAAAGTGGGGTTTCTTAACTTTGAAAAATGGATGCTTGGGACCTATCACGATGTTGGAGGAAAACAACAAAAACGAAAGACATTTTGGAGAACCTGGCTTTGGACCAATATCTTGCGATTGTATCCTCATTGCAATCATGAAAACTTAACATTCTTTCTAACATATAAGCAAACACAAGTCCCGTGAAAATCACGTAGTATGAAAAAAATAAACAAAATTTTTCTTTCGACTTCTTTAAACAAGTAAAAAATTGGCGAATTAGAAAACCAAAATAAAATATTTAAATTATAATTTTTTTTGTAATCTATTGGATAATAACAGATCCACCTTCGTTCCATCTGGCTGTATCTATTTGTTATGCTCCTGAAGAGGCATACAAGGATACGAAACAAGTAGAGATATTTTAATAAATTGACGTTTATGATAATTTGATTTTATCAAAGCTTATGAGGTTGACCTCATGAAGCAATCCGGAAGTGCAGACACGGAAATTACATGTTTTAGATCCCATAGATCACGAATATAACGATGGTTCATATTTGCATGTATATATACATACATACATACATATATATATATATATATGTATATATATATATATATATATATATATATATATATATATATTTGGATGGAACGGCATTTTTCTTCAGCGGTGGTACTCCAGGACCTGGCTGACGAAGATGGAGATGAATCCATCGAAATATTCCGGGAAGAAGTGAGGAGGAGTACCACCGCTGGAGAAAAATGCCGTTCCATCTAAAAATACACACACACACACACACACACACACACACACACACACACATATATATATATATATATGTCTGTTCGCGCTCCTGATGGCTCAAAAATGGTCTTCTAAAAATCTTTCATCTAATTTAAAAGATCAAGTACGTCAAGCAGCGGAATCTGTCCACCGGAATGGCGTTTGGAGCGAAATTCGTGCCAAAAAAAAAATCGGAACGCTTACGTTTTCGAGTTCATATGCATTCTGGTACTCGTTTTATAGGATTTTAACATAGAAAATGGAATGAAACCATTTTTAAAGCAATAGCATTAACCGTTTTTCCTGCGAGTCGGAATTTTCTGTTACAGTGTAAAACTATATTTATTAAAATCACGTGTCTGTCTGTTTGTCCGTTTGCCTGTTTGTCCGTATGTCTGTTTGTTGCTTATACAAATGTACACCGTTTGACAGAAGTTCACCAAACTTGGCACACAGGTAGGTCTTGTTACGGGAAATCTCCTAGGCAAGGTCAAAATAGTCAAATTTCAAAATTTGTTCAAAAGTTGAAAAGCTTTGTTCAAGAAATATTGGCTACACTGAACCATTCAGATTCTGACGGACATTTTGAAACGACAGCCATTTTGCATAATGTCTCAAATTTATTTGTTGATGTTCTTGATAACAAGAATAATTCGAACTCATTGCTGACTTTACATCATTATATAATCATGTAATGCAGTTTATTTCAATTTTATATCAACAGTCCCTGTCTATCTAAGGAGCGCTGGCCTGTCTTTGATAAGAGCTATCTACTCGCAGGCTGTGGTGCTGGCCTCTGTCGGCTGTTCTATGAATTGCTGTGGTGCTGGCCTCTGCCGGTTGCATTATGAACTACTAGACAGATATAAACAAATTCACACCGTTTGACCGATTTCGACGTAACTGAGTGTACAGGTAGATCTTGATACCGGGAGAGTCATAGACAGAAAGTAGGTGGAGCACGGCTCACTGGGTATCAGCTAGTATCTTAAAAACACTGCGTTCGGAAATGAGACATCAAAGAGAATGGATAACTACTTCGACACACTATTCAAGAACCAATCAGCAAATGAATGAGTCAGTAGTGAAGGTTCTAAGTTCTATGGCGTGTCTGATTTTTGATTGACAGATTTCAACAAGAACTCATGACGTAGCATTGTTCTGCAGCTGATTATAATTGTAGCATTGTATTTAGGAATGTTTAATTGGAAAACAATTATTAGTCTTAACTTGTTAAAGGGACTGTGCCATCTAAATAGACATTCTCTTGATTCCTCTAAGGCATCATTATTTCTTACAACTTGTATAAATTGATCAAAATCTCCGCTGCACATATTTTAGCGCGATTCCTTTTCTCCAATTTGAAAGGTCAAGTAAGTTAACAAGCAGAATCCGAAAACCGGTACATGGTTTTTAGGGCGAAGTTCGCGCGACAAACATCTTAGGGTGAATATTATCTAATGTATATGCTTACAGGTACTCCTTATATAGATTCCTTAATGTAGGAAAACTAATGAAAACATTTTTAAAGCGATATTTGTAACAGTTTACTAGAAACATTGACATAACTACTCTTCTAAACTAATTTTCAGTTTGGGTATTCAGAGGCGATTTATTCAGTTGAAATTTGTCTCAGATGTTTGGCATTCATCTAATCAAAGATATTTAAATTGTTATTGCGTTTGGAGTTAAGGAAGTACTAGAAAAAAAATTATTAATAGACACGAAAAGTTTTCGAACCATTCGGTTGGGAAATCGTGGTAAGTGGAACGTAGCCATTCTAAATCTTACTGAATTCTCTACAAAAAATATTCTGATGTAATGTTTGATGGAGCGATTTCAATCGGAGAAATAAGACCTTAAAACTTCGATATTGTTAGTTTTGTTCTTTTCAACATGGTTTTGTCTCTATTTACTTAACTTTTTATGTGGTTGATGGTTTTCTAAAAATTGTATTTAATAGCAAAATGAGTATTTTTTTAAACAAGGTATGAATATGAGAAATCTTTTTAGTGTTTGCAAGAGCGAAAGTTGGTACATTTCCGCTTAGGATACAATCAGTTTCCTTTTGTGGGGCTTAAAATGTTATATTTCTTCTCTTTGATATTTCATTTTACATTTTTCACGAAAGATCAAACCCTACCAATAACTGCTTCTATTCCTTTACTATTGGCACTAGAGATATGAACGGAATCACGCTAAGATGACGCAGTTCCTGCGAGTCACAACACGTTTTCAAGGTCACCAATTCGTCCCCAGTGCCCTGTTTAACAAACATCGTAAACAATAAATTAGAAAACAACTATGTCACAACAATAAAAAATTCAACAAATCCAAAAAAAAAAAAAAAATAAAAAATAATAATTGGAATAATAGAGACGATTTTCCTGTGAAGTAGATTAATGTACTTAAAATTTCCTGGTATCTAAAGCAGGACAGTCACGTTCCGATCCGTAGTCCGACTTGCGGTCCAACCTCAGAAGTAGGATTGTTGGAAGTCTTGTTGGAGGACTCGGGACATCTTGACGGACGATCCGTAGTCCGACTTGCGGTCCAACCTCAGAAGTAGGATTGTTGGAAGTCTAGTTGGAGGACTTGTCGGACGACCGGTATGAGTATATTAGTAATTTGGATGCGGAGTAACCCCCCCTCCAAATAAACTGATTTAGTTTATTTTTACAACCCATTTTCCCCTGTAGAATACCTCTAAGAATACTTAGTTTCGTTGAAATATACCAAAAATTACGGCTGGCATGGTCAAATTAGTGTTTTGGGTCCAGGGTAAACCCCCGCTACCGGTGGACTGATTTTGATTGTTAACGAACTCGTTCAATCGTTTACTAACTCAATGCTATATACCAAGTTTCGTGACGAAAAAACAAAAACTCTGGCCGCTATCGTGTTAACAGAAATATATATATATATATATATATATATATATATATATATATATATGTATATATATATATATATATATATATATATATATGTATATATATATATATATATTTGTATAAATTTTGACGGGGGTCATTTTCGGTCTCTACTAGGTAGGATCGATAAAGATTTGAAGAAATTTTTCAAAAATTCCGTCATGAGTGCAACCTCAATAGCTACTTTCCTTCGGAGGAAAGTGCTAAAAGGAGGAAACGGAGTAAGTAATTTCCTGGATATTGCCAGTTTTCAGTTTTTTGTGGTGCCTGAATATCCGAACAATATTGTTTTTTTCTTTTTTACAATATCCGAACAAGATGTTAGCTCTATCCTGACTGTATGATGACTGCGTTCCTTCGAGTCAGGCGTTTAAATTATATTTTTATAATTTTATTTGATTAAATTATTCAGCTTTATTTGTATGTTTATTTTGTGTTGCACACTTCTAATATTTTTTTCTTTTGTGTTGGAGTACTGTGATATTTTAAAACATTCAACATTTCCATTATATCATGATATGTGGGTGGTTTGTCGATTGCACGGAGTACCACCCCTATGCAGGGGCGGGTCCCTCGGTCCTTGAACGAGTGAAAGGTCGAAGCTAGCTGTATATAAGCTAAGGCTGTACTCCTTAACTTCATTGCATACTGCATCTACACCTACAAACATGTACAAGGTAAGTCGGGAATCGAAAATAATCCTAAAAAATCAGTCATATTCTCTCACAATAAATGGAATACACCCGAAGATACAGGAATTGTGCCTATAACATATATATGTATATATGTATATATATATATATGTGTATATATATATATATATATATATATATATAAAGTCTTGCTCACGCCTTAACACTCACGGCAACCGGGGCTCCGAGTGACCATTATATCCGGGTGATAAGCAAATGTTTTAAACAATTTTGGGGACCAACTCCTGCCACTTTCTTCAACAAAATAAAAAGAAATACTTCCTCGTTTTGAAACGTAATTAAAATGTATGTGACTAACATATTCTATGGAATTTATGTTTTATAACAGTTTTCTAAGTCCGTCGATTACAGGCCCCATTATCAAAATTATAGTTTTTTTGATGTTTTGTGCGGGTTGTGCTCAAATTAAGGAACTTTCGAGAATGGAAGATTAAAATAAACATTAACTCTTATAGACAATCAGTTTTTTTCCTCAACCCAAGTCATTGTGCTATTGGCTATATCAAAGGTTAGCTACAAGTAGGTAGCTAAAGTATTATGAGCCTTAAAAACGTACGCCCTTACAAGAATGCTTTCACATATTTTGATTTTTTTTTTAAATTCATAGATTGAATTAAAAAAGTACTTCTGAGTAGTTTCGGAGTGGAAATGTTTCTGAAGCATTGATGAATACATCCTGATTTCTGTGATGGTAATGGAATGTTATATGATCAAGCGTCATCGCCAGAATAGGCCTATAATAATTTGAATGTCGTATCGTAATTCTTTGAAGATATTACTAAATTGTATGTTGTGGAACAAGCAACATGCATGAACCAGCTAAAATGTTTTTTTATGTTTCCAGTTTTTCGTCATCGCCGCCGTCTTGGCCTGCGCCAACGCTGGTCTGATCGGTGCTCCCCTCGCCACCACCTATGCTGCCGCCCCAGCCTATGCTGCTTACGGACATGCCGCCGTTGCTCCAGCCGCCATCACCTCCCAGTCCGCCAACATCCTGAGGAGCTATGGAAACCTTGGACAGGTCTCCACCTACAGCAAGACCATCGACACCCCATACAGCAGCGTAACCAAGTCTGACGTCAGGGTATCCAACCCAGGATATGCCTCCGTCGCTCCTCTCGGCTACGCCGCCAGGGCTGCCCCTCTTGCCTATGCTGCCCCAGCATACGCCGCACCAGCATACGCCGCTCCAGCATACGCTCACGCTCCAGTCGTCGCTGCTGCCCCCGTCGCTGCTAGGGCTGGACTCCTCGGAGTCGCCTACTCCGCTGCCCCAGCTGTCGCCCATATGACCTACACCAACTCCCTTGGCCTCCAATACGCCTGGTAATTCCTTCATCCGAGGAATCTCTCTACAAGAGTTCACAACATGTTATCATTAGCCTCTTCTTTGTGATGCTTGTAAATATTATCTGTTATTTATTTATCCACGCAATTTCTCAATAAATTATTTTCCCTTAAAATATTGCATTTTACTTCCAATCATCATATGAACCCCTGAGCTGCTTATTTACTACCGCTTTCTTCTAAAAATTGTGGATGTTTTTGGCAATCACTCGAAACGTTGAACTTAAGTTATAGACGCAATGCTCTTCTCATATCCTGATTACCTTACACCTTCAGGAATGAAACATCCACTGGTTATTCAGTAGGACTCGAAGGACTTAAGCAACCTCTGGTGTCAATTAACGGTCTACGATATAGTTTATTCTATCAAAGTTTTAATTATTTCAAATTTGTATATACTACTATTGAATTTAGTCTACTTCTAACGGAATATAATGGTAGAAGGCTAATTTTATTAGTTTATTTATCACGTTCAAATGTACCAAAAGAATCTTAGTTTTAGTTGATGGAAGATCGATTTTTGCCAGTGATGTTTTACAATGATTTTGAGTCAGAATTGAGTTTTTGTTGAGTACACCATGGTCTGAACAAATAAATCTCATTTTTGGATGGAGTATCTTAGATTATGGTAAAACAGTATTTCTAATTTTGAAAAGGAATGGCAAATCGGTGGCCAAACTTGAAAAACCCATACAAAAAAGTGTCCGCTGGCGGTCGCACATGCTCAATAGTATTCGCGCAAGCGCAGTAGCATTTGCGCATGGCACTGGCGTTTGCGCATGCGCAGTGGCGTTCACGCATCTGCAGTGGCATTTGGGCTTGCGGAGTGGCTTTCGCGTATGCGCAGAGGCGTTCGGGCATGCGCAGAGGCGTTCGCCTGTGTGGCACACGATGTGGTTACTCTGTCTGTTCCCAACTCTACTTGTAGTACTTATAATTTTTTTAAAGCAAACCAAACGATATCCGTTATAACAATTCTTCCACATTTAGAGAAGTCTAACGTGTAAAGATTCGGCAACATATCGTCCCTTCCATGCCAAACTATCGAATATGCAAATCGGAGCAAAATAGGGAACTAACATATTCCATCCATTGACGAAGTAATATATTGGACAATGGTCTTATTCTATACTTTATTTAAGGAATTAAAGGCTATTCTAAAGGGGTTAGAGTTGCGACACGCCGTACCCTCTCTAATCCAAGAGCAAAGTCTCGAATTTGAAAAACGAGATTTTTCATATTCGATAGTTTGACATGGTAAGGACCATACACGCATAGGCTTGCCATAAGTCCCGCCCGGTTTTATCAATGTCCCGGAGAAGGCTGTAAGATGTATAAAGTAATGAATTTACGTTTTTAACAAACATTTATGAATTGGTTAATTTTCTGCAATGAACATTTTTGACTACCGCGCGCAGTGTCAAACAAATGAGAAGAATTCTTACTTTAACCTGAGATCAAACGCAGGAACTAGCAAACAATCCTTTTTTATTTTTAAAAAGTGGGAAGAACTTTAACAATTTAAAGTTCCAGATTCTCCACTCCTGTTACTTGCTGCGAATCTCAAAAAAAGGCTTGAAACTCATCATGTTGCTTCCAAACGTTTACCATTTTTATTCCATCCCCCTCTTCGTATGCCCATCTCATATCATGTGTCCCGGTTTCTCTCACCAAAAAATTTGGCAAGCCTATATATGCAGCCTTACAGAACCAGTGATGAATGCCAATTCAAACCGAAACGAGGTCCTTCCGTAAACATTTCATACCTCTATCAGTGTCTTTCCTTCCGTTTCATCATTATCCAGATGATAGCTATCTCAGCAGATATCCCAAAAATGGCAGTGACATTTAGCTACTAATGAAGGACAAGGCAGACTAGTTTACACACGCGACGGTCTGTGCTAGATAGAATACATATTTATAGACAATCTCTCAAATTCGTATCCATGTGGTGGATGAAGCTTAATATTTTTATTTTGTATATGTTTGACTAACTGAGGCGATTGGCTCGATACAATTATAAACATACGTACCCATTTGTAGTTAAACAAATACATTGTAAACTTGTAAAATCAGAACTGAAACAATATTACGAAGATGAACGAAAATGAAGAATTACAGACAAAATACACTAAAACAAATCTGTTGTAATAAATAATAAGATAAACCTCCTAAAACTGGAACGAAATGCCAATTTCTTGGATATGGCTTTCTAAATGTTAGGACAATAACATGTGTCTATATTGCGAGACCGCTTTTCCAGGATGATACAGGTGTCTATATTGCGAGGACCGCTTTTTCAGGATGATCCAGGTGTCTATATTGCGAGGACCGCTTTTCCAGGATGATCCAGGTGTCTATATTGCGAGAACCGCTTTTCCAGGATGATCCAGTGTGTCTATATTGCGAGGACTGCTTTTCCAGGATGATCCAGGTGTCTATATTGCGAGGACCGCTTTTCCAGGATGATCCAGGTGTCTATATTGCGAGAACTGCTTTTCCAGGATGATCCAGGTGTCTATATTGCGAGGACTGCTTTTCCAGGATGATCCAGGTGTCTATATTGCGAGGACTGCTTTTCCAGGATGATCCAGGTGTCTAGATTGCGAGGACTGCTTTTCCAGGATGATCCAGGTGTCTAGATTGCGAGGACTGCTTTTCCAGGATGATCCAAGTGTCTATATTGCGAGGACTGCTTCTCCAGGATGATCCAGGTGTCTATATTGCGAGGACCGCTTTTCCAGGATGATCCAGGTGTCTAGATTGCGAGGACTGCTTTTCCAAGATGATCCAGGTGTCTATATTGCGAGGACTGCTTTTCCAGGATGATCCAGGTGTCTATATTGCGAGGACCGCTTTTCCAGGATGATCCAGGTGTCTATATTGCGAGGACTGCTTTTCCAGGATGATCCAGGTGTCTATATTGCGAGGACCGCTTTTCCAGGATGATCCAGGTGTCTAGATTGCGAGGACTGCTTTTCCAGGATGATCCAGGTGTCTATATTGCGAGGACTGCTTTTCCAGGATGATCCAGGTGTCTAGATTGCGAGGACCGCTTTTCCAGGATGATCCAGGTGTCTAGATTGCGAGGACTGCTTTTGCAGGATGATCCAAGTGTCTATATTGCGAGGACTGCTTTTCCAGGATGATCCAGGTGTCTATATTGCGAGGACTGCTTTTCCAGGATGATCCAGGTGTCTATATTGTGAGGACTGTTTCTCCAGGTTGATCCAGGTGTCTATATTGCGAGGACTGCTTTTCCAGGTTGATCCAGGTGTCTAGATTGCAAGGACTGCTTTTCCAGGATGATCCAGGTGTCTAGATTGTAAGGACTGCTTTTCCAGGTTGATCCAGGTGTCTAGATTGCGAGGACTGCTTTTCCAGGATGATCCAGGTGTCTATATTGCGAGGACTGCTTTTCCAGGTTGATCCAGGTGTCTAGATTGCGAGGACTGCTTTTCCAGGATGATCCATGTGTCTAGATTGCGAGGACTGCTTTTCCAGGATGATCCATGTGTCTAGATTGCGAGGACTGCTTTTCCAGGATGATCCAGGTGTCTATATTGCGAGGACTGCTTTTCCAGGATGATCCATGTGTCTAGATTGCGAGGACTGCTTTTCCAGGATTATCCAGGTGTCTAGATTGCGAGGACTGCTTTTCCAGGTTGATCCAGGTGTCTAGATTGCGAGGACTGCTTTTCCAGGATGATCCAGGTGTCTAGATTGTAAGGACTGCTTTTCCAGGTTGATCCAGGTGTCTAGATTGCGAGGACTGCTTTTCCAGGATTATCCAGGTGTCTAGATTGCGAGGACTGCTTTTCCAGGTTGATCCAGGTGTCTAGATTGCGAGGACTGCTTTTCCAGGATGATCCGCGACGCTATATTGGCTGCCCTCAGAAGGCAGTAGATGACCACTATGATCGCCTAAGCTATACCGGCTGCCGTATAGGCCAGTAACCCACCCGAGAGAGCGGAGGTCAGGGTTGTTGCTACAAACGACCTTCCGAACAAGGCTGGGCCCCGCCTCGGAAACCGGATACACACCCTCCTTCCAGAAACTCTCTGCCCTAGATAATCCTTTCGTATCTACATAATTTGCAACTTACTCTTTATCTTTTTATATAATATTATCGGCTCTACCAATATTATATTCTGATTATGATACTTCCAGGAATCGGTGGTGCAATCTAATTTTTTGGCACTACACACCCTGGTCTAAATATTTCTGAGGCAATATGCAAATTTATGTGTACTTCACTGTAGATCATTTATCATTTTGTAAAAAGACATTCGAATTGTCTGTATTCACTTCCAATCAATCAAAATTTATCGTTTGAAGCCTAGCGTTTTAGGATGGGCCATATAATTGAGATATTAATGGAAAATATCTTTTGTCGCGGTAGTTTCGTGGAATTTTCTTTAACTTAAACCCATCACTTGGTAAACTGGTAAATTCAATCCATACAGTCGTTGCTTACTTACTTCCTATGCAGCACCACAGCCCGGGGTGGGCCTTGGCTTCGTGTAGAATAACATCCCAATCATTTATGTTCTTCGCACTATTTTTCCAATTTTTCACACCCAGTATTTTCAAGCTGCTCTCAACATCCTCCAACCATCTTTTCCTTGGCCTTCCTCTTTTACTTGTTTCATACATTGCAGAGAACAATGCTTTACATGGTATCCTCCTATTATCCAATATGTCCACATACAGCCTACAGGCCACTCCTAATCCATTATGGCCATATCATAATCCATTCTGGCCACTATACAGTCGTTGCAGGGTGAAGAGGAATTGATGTTATACCCTCGAGATATGGGGAATTTTGTTTTCACGGTATAACAACTTCTAAACTATTAGAGCGCCGGGCTAACTACAAGTTGTCACCCTTTAACCCATTAAGTAGCCAATTTTTATTTTTTGGAATTTTTTAATAAAATTCTAACAGAGTGTTTATATATCTTAGAATAGTCTATGCACAAAATTTAAATCAATTCCAACAATTACTTCCTGAAATATTAGCTGTCCTATATATAGGACGCTACTCCCTATAGGATAAGTTACGGTAATATTACTGACATATTATACACAAAAAAATTTTTTATTTATTTTCATATATTTTTACATAAAATAGAATGGCTGAATATAACAACACATATATACAAATAAATCACATATATTCCAGGTTTGTAAACATTTTTTATGAATGAAATTTTGGAAAACAATTTGTACAAACTGTTATACACTTTGGTGGTATTGCATTTTGTGCAAAATTTCAAAGGTTTTCCTTTGCAATCGGCAAATTGACATCTCTGTTGCTTTTCTCTCTTCCAAAAGAGCAGGCCCTTCCGTCTAGCCTCTCACTTCTTGAAGGCAGTGGTCTTCCAACACTTATACGTGCAATTGCTTCTTGCTGCAAATATATGTCACCGCAATCATCCTGCGAACGTCCTTTATGCTTTTATTTTCTTTTGAAATGTTATTATATAATACAAAAGTATTTATATCTGCCATGTTAATAACTCGTGAAAATTTGGCAGTACCATTTCTTTCCCATTATTGCAATGGTTTGTTTTTCTAATAACCAGTCGTGAAGGCCAATGCCTCCCATGAAGTGATTGCAATGCCTTATAACAGCTGGTGGATTTACTTTCTTCAAATCATCAATGTTACCTTACGGTTAGTCATCCGAAAGATTTAGTTCAACAGTGCAAGGAATGTCAATAAGAAATGGTGACCCAGTTCTTCATCGTCTATTTCCTCTTGGTCCATGTCTTCCAGGAAATATTTGGTGGTAATGCTAATATATCAGCTCCTATTTCGAGAATAAATAGGCCACAGCATCCTCCGTTGTTTTGAAAACTGAAGGAATAGACGTGTTCAACACATAGGAGAAATATACTCATAGTAGCAGCGTCCTATTTATAGGACGGTAGATTCAATTGCAAATTAAAATTAGATGAAAATATATTTTCAATAAACTATTACTTAGAATAATATTTTCAACAGTTCTAATTCAGAAAATAAAAGAAAAAGTTACTTACCATTTTGTTTGTAGGAATAAGAGACAAAGAAAATAAGGAATTAAGGAGCAGTTGTAAAACACTACTTTATTATCCCACAGCTGAGAGAATTCTAAAAGAATGTGGGATTAAACTCTTGGAAATCTTAGACTGACATGTCTTGAGATGATATTAGGGTGAAGGGAAGTTACCCGTCATCTTCTGATTCTGTCAGGTCATAAACAGCGACTGTCCTACAAATAGGACGCTGCCACCTAATGGGTTAATAATGCCAATGCTGCTTCGTTATACCTGGCGGTCACTCATCCAAGTTCTAACCACCCTTGACGTTAGTTAACTTCGGTAATCTACGGGAACCGGCATATTCAACGTGAATATTTGTTCTTATGACGTTTACAGGTATAAGGTTTTTTTTGTGTGTTTAACGGTGTATCAACAGTTGGGCTACTAACGCCTGACTGATCAACAGGTTGCCACCCATTTATAAAGCCAACAGCACGTGGTCGGTGACCCATTCAGGCACCGGCCACGCCCGACGTTGGTTCGACGTTGGTGTTCTCTTAGACATATAGTATTCCCCTTGCAAATGATTGGACGATTTCGTTAACCAGCAAAATCGGTCCATCCGGGGGGAGGGGGGTTACCCTGGACCCAAAGTAGCTATTTGCCAACACCAGCCATAATTTTTGTTGTATTGCAAAGAAACTCGGTATTCGTTCTGGTAATCTAAAGAGAAAAATGTGTTGTAAAAAAAAACTGAATCGGTTCATTGGGAGGCGACGGGTTTACTGCGGACCCACATTACTAATTTGCCCATGTCTGTCGTAATGTATGTTGTATTGTCACAAAACGCGGTATAGGTCGTGGGTATGTAATGAAAAATAAATGTTATAAAAATATACTAAATCCGTCTATCGGAAGGGGGGGGGGTACATAGTACTATGTTTGAATTGAATTCGTAGGTTGCCAAAGATACCACTAGGAGCGCCTCTGTTTTGATATAACTTTATAGGGGTTGTAGACTTCTGAATTCTACCACTAGGGGTGCTGCATCCCGTTCCTGCGATATTATTGTACGCTTGTATTATTCATCAAGATAATATACGTAAATGTGCTGTTGTTGTGTGTTTATTAAGTAGTATAGTTCACACATGGGCTAGAGTACTAGACTAATAAATTTGAGGTCCCAGGTTCAAAACCCGAGTCGCGAACTAAATATTTTTATCTTCTAGTTCCGCCATTCGAGGGTTGGCTTCTTACGTTACTAATTTTTTTTTTCTATTATGATGTCTATTTCTAAAATGTTTATTACCCCCTATGTTTTTGAGGTCCTTTAGAATTTCGTCCAGCCCAGGTGTTGTGTTCTTGAGTGAGGTTGCATAATCATATTTTTTGTCAATCGTTTTTTTTTTTGTTTTCGTTTATCAGAAAATAGTCGGAGAGCTGGCAACGCACTTTTCATGAAGTGTTTTATGGACCCTGAAATTTTGCTATAATATACCTCTTAGGTAGATAAGAAGGTATATATGTGTTTCCTAGACATACCTTGGAACACCAGGTACTGCGCATAGGGGAAAGGTGCAAAACAATATTGCCCAAAAATAGTGTTTTATTCAGAAGCCAACTATTAATAATGAAAAAAAAAACACAAATTAAGGCAATTTTAAAATTAATAGTAAATAAGGCAGGCACTGTTAAGGGGGTTAAAATGTAAATTTAAAAAAACAAAACAAAGTACTACCTAGTTTTTATTTTTAATATTAAATGAAGTGCTTTATTCACGCTGCGATTTAAACAGCGACTTCAATAAACATATTTGAAAATAATTGCAAAAGGGCAGACACTTTTGTGGGGGTTAATTATCAGGAAACATGAAAATGAATGTTGCCTATGATAGACTGCAATACACTGCGTGTAACCGTAAGACTGAGTGAGAGCACCGCGCAGTGTTGGTTGTTTTCTGTGCTCTCATTGGTTCTTGCTCACATGATCTTATACAGCTGTTCCGGTTTTAATGGCAGCGCGAATAAAACTCTCATTTAATATTAGAATAAAAATTATTAATTTTTTTTTATGTGTTATACCCCTTAAAAGTGTCTGCCATATTTATTATTCATTATAAAATGGTCTTAATTTTACATTAAAGATAGTTGGCTTCTCAATAAAACTCTATTTTTGGGCAATATTGTTTTGCACCTTTCCCCTATGCGCAGTACCTGGTGTTCCAAGGTATGTCCAGGAAACACATATATACCTTCTTATATATCCAAGATGGGCATTATAGCAAAATTTAAAGATGCATAAAACACTTCATGAAAAGTGCGTTGCTGGCTCTCGGACTAAAACATGTGTGTATGTGATGGTTCTTCAAATTACCTAATATAATTTTTAAATTTACTGAAGCAATTTATGTGGATGAAAAGTTAAAAGAAATCCAGAAAATGAACCTTTTCAAATTAATTTAAAAAAAAAATATTTTAATTATTTTTGGCAGGCAAAACAAAGGAATGGGAAGTAATTAACTACTAGAATGTGCCATTATAATTAACCGTATTCGTGAGTAGTTTTCTCCGAGCCCTGTAATTTACTGGTTGGGAGTTATTTTTAGTATTTTGAGATTGTGCTTCACGGATCACGGCGCAGGATTTCGGTCACGTTGTTAGTGAAAGGGGCTTTAGTGATATCGAAGGAAGTGAATTCCTAGAGCACGCTTCACTTATATTTATTCAGGATATCTTCATCAGATAGAACGCATTGATAAGGAGATCTTATTCAATCATAATATCACATCATCCCGATAAAATATTATCACGATCGATAATATCATTATATCGTGGTGAAAAGAGAAAAAAAATTCTTGCACTCGAAGCATTCTTTCCCCTCGGGTAAGAAGTAGATAGTAAGATACGGATGCAGGGGTTCCAGGACAAGAAGCGCGGCGGTCTCATAGTCTAGTTCTTGGAGTCTAGGAGTTCTGGAAAGTGGTGACTGGCGCTTCCTCCCTTCCAGGGGTTGTAGTTATATACACCATCCTGTCGTTTTATCCTAGAATTCCCTTCCACCGTCCTCCTTCCGATCTTCATTTTCTATTATGATATAAGTCAATCAGCGCCTAGATCTGTTGTATTGTTAGTACCTTGAATTTCCGGTGTACAATGCAGTTCTGTGAGTTTTTGATTTAAGGCGTCGAAGCCTGGGAGTTATACAACTTTAACGTTGTCAGATAACATAGCTGAGATTAAAGAAGTCGAAAAAGGAATAAAGAAAAAATCTGAAATTGCCAACGACTTTGGAATTCCTCCTAACACTACCAAAAAATTCTTCTCCATTAAAATGACTTTTTCAAAATAATAGACTTTTATTTTTACTATTTCGATCAATTATTTCTTTCTTATGTACGTAATCATCAATTTGTGATATTTTTGTTTTATTTAAATAAATTGTATTCTTTTCAAATTAAAAAATGTGAAAATATGAAGTTCGGTTTTTAACCCTTAATGTAAACTTTTGTAATTCGAACCTTTTTATCGGTCCCTAGGGGTTCGAATTATCCAAGTTCTACTGTATATATATTAAAAAAAAAAATGCTATCATGAGTGTAATGTTATTAGCGACTTTCCTTTGGAAAGTCCTAGTAATATTATTAATACTTAAACATTCTCCATCCATTATAAGAATTATGAACCTTCAAATGGTAAAAGTGGGATGAACGATGGCCGAACGGGCCTATGTTGTAGGTTGTAACGGGCCATTGTATATGTCGGAATACGGTAACAATTTTAAACTAACAAAATTCATATCAGAAACCAACGAAAACTTCATCTTCATCTATGTAAAACGAAAAAAAAACAAAAAAAAAAACATTAATTTATATTAGTGACGTTTCAAACCTATTCAGGTTCTTCATCAGAAATCTAATATTAAGTAGTGTTAAGGACTATTGTGATTTCAAATTTTATTTTTGGTCCATAAATATTAAATTGTATCATTCATTGTATGATTCATCATGAAGATTCTCTCCCGGATTTAATGTTCACTCTCAAAATTTAATATTTATGAACCTAAAATGATATTCAAAATCACAATAGTCCTTAACACTACTTAATATAAGGTGCCTGATGATGAACCTAAACAGGTTCGAAATGTCGCAGTTATTACTTAATGTTTTAAAACAATTTTAGACAGAAACTCCTGCTAGTTGCTTCAAGAATCCATTGATCTTCCCTAAATTTACATATCGCACTTTTAAAAGTGACACAACTCAAAATAAAACTCAACTAAAAGATTTAAAAACACCGATTTTTGAGCTGTGTCACTTTACAAATGCGTGGGAGAATCAAATATAAACGATACTTTTAGTCCTGGAAGCCCAGTGAAGGTGCTAGAACGTTCCCGCGTTTAGGGATGTTGGGTAGGGTTGCCAGGAGTATGGGAAGCAGAAAAACGCATTTGCTCGACCTCACCGGTAACCGTCGTGACGATGTCCGAGCGGAAGGTACCTCCCTCGATTGCGCAACGTATTGTGATCACTAGAGCCCGGAAGTTAGGCATTTATTTTTGGTTAAAATAGGCAGGAAAAAAGGCACTTGAAATACTGAAAATAGGCAGTACTGTAATTAAAATAGGCATTTATTAGGGGTGAAGGCAAAGAGGAATCTCACTCATTATTAATGAAAATACTTATTTTAAATACTCTTTCATTTCTTTATTGCCAATTGTATGTATGTATGAATAGGGTTTAAGGACGAAGAACGTCAAAGGTTACCATCTTCCTGCCAATTATCAATTTATCACAGAATTAGTGTACATACTCTTTACTTTCCCTTCTTACAAGCAACAAAAAGATGCTTTATCGAAGTATCAAATGTCATAGACCTTCTCAGAAAAAATGTTTATCAGCATGGAAAAGCATCCTCTGCATTATCTTATCATTTCGTAATCCGGAATACCAGGTAACTACACCATTGTCACAGCAAAAGGGGTGTGAGGAAGGAGACGTACTTCTCTCATCCTCTCTCTTTCCTGCTATTCATTATGCTTGTGCATTCCTTCTACTACGGAAGGTTCGGTTATTTACAGAGGGTCAATCCACGGGTTGGGAAAATAAGCTTTCGAATAGATATTTGTGACGGCAATATTTAATTTAATTTGTGCAACCTTATTTGTCTTCGATGAACGGAAATTCATTATGTGCTTTTTAAAATGTTTAAATCGCAGAAAAAAATTGCTGAAAGAGCAAAAAAGGCTTTAAATCTTAAAATAGGCAACGGAAGACAAAATAGGCAAAATAAAAATTGTTTCTACACTTCCAAAATGCACGAAAACATATTTATCTCTATCTGATTCTTCAATATATCCATTCAGATAAAAAAGGCATTTTGCCTAACTTCCGGGCTCTAGTGATCACATTTCTTGCTGCTGGAGGTGTAAACCCGGCCAAAATCTTCAAAGATTGACTGTAAAGTTTGGGGAAGAGACACTTTCACGTGCCAGAGTGTTTGCATGGCATAAACAGTTTTTGGAGGATCCCGATCGGGTTCAGAATAACGGCTGTCGGCTTGGACGATTTTGGCTACCGTGTTTTTTGCCCTGCGGGGCTTGCTACATCTTGATTTTTTTGCATGAACGCAAAACCATCAATGCCGCATACTACTGCGAAATTTTGAGTGATATCAGACTTGCATATCGCCCCAAAAAAGGGATCTACTTCTCCAGAATAAAGCTCGCCCGCATACAGCAGCCCTGACGAGAGCACACAGCAGCCCTGACGAGAGCACACAGCAGCCCTGACGAGAGCACACAGCAGCCCTGACGAGAGCACACAGCAGCCCTGACGAGAGCACACAGCAGCCCTGACGAGAGCATACAGTAGCCCTGACGAGAGCATACAGTAGCCCTGACGAGAGCACACAGCAGCCCTGACGAGAGCACACAGCAGCCCTGACGAGAGCATACAGTAGCCCTGACGAGAGCATACAGTAGCCCTGACGAGAGCACACAGCAGCCCTGACGAGAGAAAAATGAGAGCAATTAGGCTGGAAGACATTATATTTATTTTATGAGCTTTTCGCAACTATAGCGACTTGCTCAGAACAAACATTACACATATATACATACATACACATCTTCATGCATATATACATGGGTACAATTGGTTATTACATATGTGCATACAAACACATTATTATATATATACATCAACATCAACAATATATAAATCATCATTATTATATATATACATCAAATTATACAAATATACATTACACTATGTTTATATAGATTATTCTACTTCTAGACATAGGAGAATACTATTCTACTTATTTCTTTAATCATACAAATAGTAGGATATACGAACAAATTATACAGATTAAGATATAATATAATAAATACATTAAATGCATACAAATATAAATACAAAATATACACACACACATGCATTTCATATTATTTTTTGTATATAAATAAACAATGGTATATTTTTTATATAAATAATGGAAGACATTAGAACACCCTCCCTACAGTCCAGACTTATCAACACGTGGCATTCAAGGAAGCTTTGGGAGCTCAGAGATTCGACAGTGACAATTTCGTTGAAGCCCACGTGCGCAATTGGCTGGAGACACAATCTTCTGCATTCTATGAGGGCGGGATTGGAAAATTACCTATGCGCTGCGAAAAATAAGTTTCCAAATCAGGAGAATATGTATGTTTTTTTTTGTGTTGAAAGTAAAAATAAAAGAGATAAAAAATAAGTCTCGTTTATATTTGATTCACCGTCGTACTGTTGCTATTAGGCTTTGGATTTGCCTTAAATTTACCGCGATTTCATTATCGGTTACGAGATACTTAAGAAAATCCGAAGAAAACTTTATTTCACTCCAATTTTATCCACATTCTTCCATTCTTATTTTTTCGGCTAACAGTTTATTAAAACAAGAATAAATGAACTGTTAGTGGACAGTATTTGAGGGTAGTCAAATTTACTGGGCGTGGTGAGTCATTACCTCCTTCCTGATGTAGGCCAAGCAGCTAGATAAGCAGGCGAGGCTGGATACACTATGATAGATAAATCTATTAGTATACTTGTTGTAATGTGATACCTACAGTAGAAGATCATGTTGAACCTGACCGCATAGAAACCACAAAGATCAAAATACCACAAACTATCTAGCAAAACACATTAACCTCTATTTGATCCGGTGAAATGGACTTCATTCAAATTATCATATTTAATATCAGTTATTATCCATAATATCTAAAAAATTTAATTTGGCACTTTGTATCAATCCTACATTAATTTTAATTAATCTTTTTAATTTTAACGTCCATACAACACACAATTCTTGAGAAGGGTTATCTAAAGGTCACAACCAGGATGGGGTCATGCCCCTTATTTTTTAAAAAGAAAAAGTCCGACTCACAGGATCTGCGTCATCTTAGCGAGTTTTAATTCTTAAGCCTTATATCTCTTAAGCCCGCCTTAATCTTTCGTGAAAAATGTAAACACACGGAAAAAAGAAAAATCAGACCGAAGCGAGATCTTACACGGCACAACAGCCAGCTACAGCACAAATAGTTCTATAACTTTAAAGTATTAACATTTGTTTATTCGTTTCTTATAGAAAAAAGTTAAAGAAACTTTTTCACATTGTTATTGGCATTGATAGGTAATTGTAAGTATTGATCATAGTCAAACAAAACCAAGTCCTCCACATGGTGTCTTTTACCTTTAATGAAAACGTACATTATTTTATTTTTCGCTGTCTTATTTTCGTTATTTATGGGAGCAGGAAATAGTGCCCTATGCCATTATATGGATCGAAAAAAATCACATTAAGAACATGTTGTTAAGTAAATTTAATAAAAAAATGAACATGGTTTTCTTTACCTCTGGGGTACAAAATAAAAACTCCTGGACAAAATTAGCTTGTCATCACTTTCTATCTTTTCTTTATTTCTTTATCCTTTCTTCTCCAATCCTTAAGACTATCAATTTTGCTACATGCCAGTCTGATACCAAAACTAACTCATACGAAACTAGTAATATATATATATATATATATATATATATATATATATATATATATATATATATATATATTTATTATTTAATTAGTACTACAGATTTTATATGAAGATTTTACAACAAGGTCAACTGCTTTACCATCGTCCCGCAGAGCTTCTGTCAAGTTCTTTGGTATTCCCAGCTGTTGGTGCAGCAGCCTATAGCGATAGCAGTGTTCGAATATATGTTTTATGGAGATCAGCTGATTGCATCTTCCGCCGACTGGTGGGATTCCTCTAGTCATCAAGTAGCCATGAGTCAGTCTGGAGTGGCCAAGTCTGAGCCGAGCTACAACAACCTCCTGTCTTCTTGATACCCTGAGTGAGGAGGACCAGGCTCTCAAGTCGTGCTTGACTTTGCAAGTTTTTGCTCTCCGCATTCGGACCTCATATTTCTCCATCCTTCTTCTATCATGCTTATGGCTGCCGCTACGAGCTCACTACCAGATAACGGAACCCTGGTAATAATTTAAAAAAAATCGAGTCTGGTCTTCATTTCTAATATATTAGGGTTGAGAGCTATTCAGGAATACAGCGTACAATGCCTTCTGAGGAATGTGCTTAGTTACCCAGCTCCTGTGTGACGGACTTCTAGTTTTCAAATAATAATAATAACAAAAGTGAAACAAAATGGTCTACAAATGCACGGTAGGGTTTAAGAGCTTGAAGCGAGTGGAGGGGATGACCAAGGGTAGATTTCGAAACCTACTCCTATATAAGATAGGACCAACATAGTACAAGCATATTCGCTAAGGATACACTCAAACCACCAACAACCAACATGTACAAGGTACAACATACATAATTCTTATTTCTTATATATATATATATATATATATATATATATATATATATATATATATATATACCAAAATTTGTTTCAACATTCGCTGAAATTATGATTCTTGTATCTCCTTGAAGGAAGAAATTCGTAAATTCCGTAAATCCATTTACTTTATAATTTTAACTCAAGTATTATGGCTATTTAAGCTTTTCTCTCTTTCATTCTCGAAATTGAAAATTTGTTTTTTAACCTGTTTGCAACAATGATGTTATTCTGTTCTGTTCGCGAATATAAATATCCTTTTCGATTTAATGATTCAAAGGAAAATCAAGGTTTAGTTTTGAAATTATTGTGAAATAATAATAATGAAAAATTCATTTATTTTTTTCTATTTTTTATTCTTTCTTTTTTATTTTTTTTTCATTATTTATTTCTCTTTTTTTATTACTACTATTTTTTAAAATTGATATATTTTTTTACTTTGAATGTTGATGTTTAAAGAGTTTATCACCTAAGTTGCAGAACTCTATAAATTAAAAAATTTAATTTTCTTTTACATGAAAGAAGTCATTCCTGTTGTAGCTTCAAAATTATTATATGTTTTGTTTATATATACATGGTTTTTATATTTTTTTGTACTTTTTAAAATTAAATTTTACAATTAATAAAGTTTTACCGGGATCGGAAACTATTCTTAATGCGCGAATTATACATTAGATACGGCTCTTATGAGCAAACGTTTTGATTCTTTAATACCGTTGCTTTTAAACTATTTTTTTGTTCAAACCTTAGTAATACATATTCTTTACTCTTGTAATTTCCAGTTTTTCGTCATCGCCGCCGTCATGGCCTGCGCCAACGCTGGTCTGATCGGTGCTCCCCTCGCCACCACCTATGCTGCCGCCCCAGCCTATGCTGCCTACGGACATGCCGCCGTTGCTCCAGCCGCCATCACCTCCCAGTCCGCCAACATCCTGAGGAGCTACGGAAACCTTGGACAGGTCTCCACCTACAGCAAGACCATCGACACCCCATACAGCAGCGTAACCAAGTCTGACGTCAGGGTATCCAACCCAGGATATGCCTCCGTCGCTCCTCTCGGCTACGCCGCCAGGGCTGCCCCTCTTGCCTATGCTGCCCCAGCATACGCCGCCCACGCATACGCCGCTCCAGCATACGCCGCTCCAGCATACGCCGCCCCAGCCTACGCTCACGCTCCAGTCGTCGCTGCTGCCCCCGTCGCTGCTAGGGCTGGACTCCTCGGAGTCGCCTACTCCGCTGCCCCAGCTGTCGCCCACGTCACCTACGACAGCCCAATCGCCCACTACGTTCTCTAAGTCAATTCCTCCAGACAGAATTGTATTCTAAATGGATCTGTACTTCGCCTCTTAAAGAGGTCATCATCTCTCATAAAACCTAATTTATTGAACAAATCTACTTTAGATTATCCTTATAGACTGCAATAAAAATTTGTACATAGCAAAATTTGTTCTTTTGATTTTTGAATTCCTTTTCTTCTTAATCAGACTAAGAATCCTCAAAAAATCCGCCCATGATTACAGACAAACTACTGTTATTTTTTTGCATTAACGCTGGTTAGTCCATCTTCCATTCCACGTGGCCCATCTTCCATTTATCACGATTTATCTACAGTTTTCGAAATATTTATGAGAACAAAATAAGTCAATATAAGTTATACTTACTCTTTTCCAAGAGTAAACATAACTTATAACTTAATTTGGTATTAAACAACTCTTTCAACTCATAGACCTTAATGTTCCTCTTAAATCTACCCTACGTGGAGGAGGCTGTTTTATTCTTCACAAAAGCAATACAAGACAGTGTTCTGAGCTCCAGCAGACCAACCACCACCTTCCTTTCTATCCAAAGCTTCAACTTCCAGATCACATTCTTAATCTCTTGTCAGCTAAGCGCCAAGCAAGAGCTCGCTGGCAGAGGACCCGTTACCCATCTGACCACACTTCCTTTAACCGACTTACTCGTCTCCTAAAAAAGTCCGACTCGCAGGAACTGCATCATCTTAGCGCGGTTCCGTTCTTATCTCTAGACTCATTTAAAATGATTAAAATAGAAGCTGTTATTATTTTGGGTCCACATTTCTAGAAAGCATGAAGATTAGATAGTTAGCCGTCGTGCTGATAAGTAAAAATGGAATGGTTGGGATTCGGCTAAAGAAACCTCAATACGATTTTTGTTAAAAAATATATATTTAGGACGTTTCAGCTACTCATTGGTAGCCTTCGTCAGCATTGAAAGTGCCGGGAGGCAGAGGAGGACGTAAGTTGACAGTTCCATCTTTACTTTCAAGAAAGGTCTTATTTACGATCTTACCTGGATAGGCCAACCAGCCCTAGGAAGGACCCCGCTAGGCAGTTGAAAAGCTATGTCTTGGAAATCCATATCTCTAAGATTAAATTGTTTTTCTTAACCTGATTTATTATCAAATACGTTATCCAACTATAAGCAGTTAAAAAATAACAAGGAATAAAAGCAGACAAAAAGAACAGTTCGAATAAGCGAAATGAATTACTATAAAGTTTTAAGCACTTATTTCTCCGATTGACATCGTCTAATCAAAACTTTCATCAGAACCTTGTAGAGCATTTCGTAACCTTTCTAATGGTATTCTTCCGTTTACCAAGATTCTCAACTGTTTGATGTAAACCCCCATAGCAGCCAACCTGTGACGTCATCACTTGGCTCACCATAGAGGTTGCGTCTATATATGTTCATCTGCTACCTCCATGCAGTTCAAATGCTAGAGACCGTTAAAACAAAGGGACCAGGACTCCATTAGCAACTTCTAATGTATGCTGTGGACACCATGTGCATCTTTTTACAAAAACACATAGCTTTGGCCATGGTCGAGTAGAGACCACAAGCAACCCGGAGAGCAACATGGAGGAGGATGAAGAGAAGAAAGGACCCCACAGTGAGTAGCACAACTATCCCAACATGAGAGACTACTCCTGCTTCAGCAGACCGCATGGACCAGACATCAATTTATTTTAATATAAACCCCCCTTTATAAACCTCAAAAACCACTAACGCATTAACCAATATTATAACCCTTTTCGGCCACCCCCCACTCATAGAAACATGTAACATAATATTATTACACTTAATTTATTTCATATCCGTGCATACTTTCAAATATCCCGAAATACAGTCCACTCCATTCATGTGAATCAGCACCAGCATTACAGCGGTACGTTCATTCCCAATGGTATAGCACCTTGGGACAGCGTAGTGCAAACATAGTGGTCCATCAGGGCCGGATAAAATTAACCCAACAATTGGGTTCAAAATTAAAATCATATTTACTGAGCTTTCTCAATTTATTTTGTTTATTCTTCATCATCATTGTCTGCATAATCTTCATTATTAGAATTATTATTTTTCATATATTGCTCCTATTAGGTCAATCCTACTTGTAAATCATTGCATCGCAGTAATTTTTAATTAATTAGAATTATCAACATGATTGATTCTCAAATAATTTTACATTTTTTACTTTTTTTGCTTCAGTTAACAGTAATATTAATTATTGTGTATATATTAGGCATATCTTTAATAGTAGAACCAAAAATGCTATTTACTTTAGTGTTTAAAGCTCTTTATTTTATTTAACTTGCATAGTTAATAGATTATAGGATACAAGTTGCAACTTTCAACAGTTACAAGTGCAGTTACTGTACTTCAGAGTTTGCTTTCATTATTATCAGTTAATTATTAATTTTTTTTCTCCATTGAGGCAAACTGTATTATTTAATGTTTATATTAAGATGTTTCTGCAGAAAAGAAACATTAATTATCAAACATATAGTATCTCTCAATCTGGTAAATGAGTTCTGTTAAGAATATTAATCAAATTGAGTAAACCTTTAGAAACTAATGAACATTTTAATCAGATGATTATAAATTGATCAAAAATTTAATTAATTTATTACAATGTTGTGATAATTTTGGTAAAATAATTGTAATAATCATTCAGCTTACTTCTATCACTGCTTTTCCTAGCAAAATCACTTACCTTTTATTGCTAGTGCTTTGTATCAATTTTCAATATTGCCTGGATATAATCATAAGTTATAATCATCTAAGTTCTTTATTTACCTGACTTAAGTTCCAATTCTCCATTAAGCGATTAATAAAGGTGAATAGTTATTCACTCAGCATTCATTAAGCCTTGCGGTTTGCAATTTTCAACAATTATATGGATTTAAATAAATAAAATACTCATCTTTGTCATTATATTTTGCTGTGTATCTATTTAATTAGATAATAATAAGTTACAATACTTAGTCATTTCTGCCTACATAGTGCAGCTATCATCTTTATATAATTAATTTGACATTATCAATTGTCCTTTAGCACCTTATTTATTCTTATATACAATGATTAGTCACTATTAAATGATTGTCAACACTTTTAACTTAGCAAAGAGCAAATAACTTAGTACAGAACACAATGTGCTAATGTCAGTTGTTATCATACATCTGGGCAGGTTACTGCCTCAACAGAGAGGTCTGTCTCTTTACAGCTCTCTGAACTCTCCGTGCTGCACAGTCATCCTCTGCGTGACGTCATCATTGTCATGCCTTTACTTTATTTCTTGCCTACTTAGGTCAATTTATTAGTTTATAATAATTATTTGCTTTGCTTGTTGACATCATTAAATATATTAATTTGCTGAATCAATAATTGGTGCTATTATTTACTGCTTTATTACTTTAAAGCCATTATACAATTTTCTATTTATTTTATTTCTATAGAATGTTCGTGATGCTCATCATCTGCACTCTTTTTTTTTGCATTTTTTCTCCTCTTGGTCTTGCTTTCTCTCTCTCTTCTCTCCTCTTTGCTCGATGGGTTGTAGTATCTTAATCATTTTACACTCTACTTTCAAGTCATCTCTATTGATAGAAGAATTTTCAACCATGCCTGAGTCTATCCCTGATTACGACTCTCACATCAAGATCCTTGAACGGAAGTTGCGGTCTCTCAAGAGAAACATTACCAGTTTGTCCACAGTACGGAAAGCCGCCATCGCTGATGATTCGCAAACGTATCTATTTCTCGTGCACCACGATTCAGCCGAAGCACATTGGGCGTCTTATCAAGAAACCTGGGATGAGCTTGATAGGATCCACGTCTTGATAGACAAGCCAGATCAATTTCCCTCAAGGGCTTGGGGGGAGCACTACGACCAAGTGCAGAGCGAGATATTTAACGCTCGCGCTCTACGTTCGCACCTCAAAGCGAAGGAAGAACCCCGGGATGCTCGTCAAACTATGCTTCCCGATGACCTTAGTCAAGTCCTTGGCGCTCTGAACTTAAGCGGATCTGACAGAGCTCAACTTCCCAAAATATCGATCCCCAGCTTTTCAGGAGATATTTTTCAATGGACGAGTTTTAAGGATTCATTTGTATCTCTCATCCACAACAATACCAGATTGCCGAAAGTTGACAAGCTACATTATTTAATGCAAGCCCTAAAAGGAGAAGCCTTTTCCCTCATTTGCCGGTTCCCTAAAGTCGAAGAATCATACGAGCTAGCTTGGGAGAAACTTACGGAAGCATATGACAACCCTCGTGTTCTGGCCAGCATGTACTTGCAGCGGATTCTTGACAGCGACTGTAAAGGCAACTTAGGTGAACGTCAGCGATATGAGCAGTTTCTGACTCAGGTCGGTGACAGCATCGAAGGGTTCTTGTCTCTCAATCTTGCCAATCCAGCGGACTTCATACTTTCTAAGCTAGCGCTCCGGTCTCTTAACACGGAGACGCGGAGGCAGTTCGAGCTAGCTCGCAGTGACCCGAAAGCCATGCCATCTGCTGCGGACGTCATAGACTTTGTGCGCCAACGTCTTATGGCATTTAAGTTATCAAGAGACGTAGAGTCGTCAGCGTCGTCGATGCCTGCTGAATCGCGCCCAAAAGGCGATTCAAGGGCTAAATATCCCAATCGGTGGTCTGCAAAATATAATGGTGTATCGTTTCATGTGACAAATACTAACCGCCGCAGCCCATCACCTAGAACAAACATTCCAGGAAACAAGGCTCCAAATTCACCACAAGGTCAAAGGCGTCATTTTGCGATTCCCACAAGGTCGCGCAGTTTCCAGGCGCATTCGGGCCAATGTCCGTATTGTCAAGGCAGACATCTTTTATCATTTTGCATCAGATTTGCGTCTCTCGCGGTTGAACAAAGAGCGGAGTTCGTTGCCGCTTGGAAGGGATGCTCCAACTGCCTTCGCGAAGGGCATAATAGTGCCTGCTGCCCGTCGAAATTTTCTTGCAAATTTTGCAAAGGAAGGCATCATAGTCTTATACACGAGGAAAAGGTAGCTGCTACAAAAACATCAAGTAAAAATGGAACAAAATATGAAGAACCTACCAATCCACAAATCCCTGATGCGTTCATTGGCTTCGAATCCTCAGCCGAAGAACCTGCATATTCGGGCGGACTAGTATTCTTGGGCACTGTACAAGCACTCATCAAATCCCCAAAGGGAAAACTATACCCCATCCGCGCCGTGTTGGATTCCGGCAGCCAACACTCTTTTATCACTAGGCAACTAGCCCGTCGGATAGGGGCGCCCGTTGAAACATTCATAGGAAACGTGTGTGGACTCGGGGGTTCCAAAATCGCTCAACCCCTAAACACTGCGACCTGTGTGATCAAGCCATATTCCTCCCCAAAGGAATATAAGACCAAAGTTTTGATCGTCGAACGGATCACCTCAGCACTGCCCAATCTCCCAGCTCCTCCAAATGTCTACGAGCGATTCTCATCTCTCCCGCTAGCGGACCAGGATTTTGCCAAATCGGTTCCAGTGGATGCTTTGATTGGCAGTGATCTATACCCACAGCTAATCAACGGAGCTCCAATAAAATCCGAGGTCGGCGATTTGTACCTTACACCTTCAGTTTTTGGACTTGTGGTCTCGGGGAAGTTAGAAGCCACCGAGAGCCCGGAAACAAGCGTTCTGTTTTGTCTCTCAACGTCCAGCATCAAAACAAAAGACGAAATGTGTGAGCAGCATTTTCAGAACCCGCACAGCCGCACGAAGGACGGCCGTTATCAGGTTGAGCTACCTAGGTGGAGAAGGGAATATCTCCACACCCTTCAACAAAGGTCCAAATGGACGCGAAGAACCCCTGATCTTCAGCCTGGTGACTTGGTCTTTCTCGTCGAGAAACGCCCAGCCATTGGCCACTGGCCTGTCGGCAGAGTCGTCGAAACCTTTCCGGGTAGAGACGGTGTTACGCGCTCGGTAGTTGTCAGGACTCCTTCCGGCAGTCACCTTACCAGAGCAGTGTCATCGCTTGTCCCCCTTTTTCTTCCCGAGGACAAGGAGTCCAAGGATAATTAAACTTTTAATTTTTGTCGTCTACCATGGTTTGGTAACTATTCATGTATTTATTTATTTCAGTAGGGTAACTGAAGGAAGCAATTAAATTTATTATTTTGTTAAATTTAAGTAATTATTTATCTTTTTTTATAAGCGATGCAGTGATCGTCTTCTTTCATCATTTGTCATTGTTATAGTTTTTCCCCATGTGATGTTTATTATTTGTATGCTCCATAACTTAAGTTTTGTTTTCTTTATTTAAATTTAACCGGGTCAAATTTAGGTGGGCGGTTTGTTTGATGTAAACCCCCATAGCAGCCAACCTGTGACGTCATCACTTGGCTCACCATAGAGGTTGCGTCTATATATGTTCATCTGCTACCTCCATGCAGTTCAAATGCTAGAGACCGTTAAAACAAAGGGACCAGGACTCCATTAGCAACTTCTAATGTATGCTGTGGACACCATGTGCATCTTTTTACAAAAACACATAGCTTTGGCCATGGTCGAGTAGAGACCACAAGCAACCCGGAGAGCAACATGGAGGAGGATGAAGAGAAGAAAGGACCCCACAGTGAGTAGCACAACTATCCCAACATGAGAGACTACTCCTGCTTCAGCAGACCGCATGGACCAGACATCAATTTATTTTAATATAAACCCCCCTTTATAAACCTCAAAAACCACTAACGCATTAACCAATATTATAACCCTTTTCGGCCACCCCCCACTCATAGAAACATGTAACATAATATTATTACACTTAATTTATTTCATATCCGTGCATACTTTCAAATATCCCGAAATACAGTCCACTCCATTCATGTGAATCAGCACCAGCATTACAGCGGTACGTTCATTCCCAATGGTATAGCACCTTGGGACAGCGTAGTGCAAACATCAACCTTTTTCGAGATATTAAGGAAGGTATACAAAGTTACCAAAACTTTTTATGTCTGTTAATAAAATATTTTATTCTAACCCTTCCTTAACTCCAAACGTAACACAAATTTCAACATATTTGTTTTAATGAAAGTAGAACATGCAGAAAATGTTTCAACTGAATCCCATGATTCTAAGTACCCAAACCAAAAACCGTATTCAAAAACTATTTTTCCAATTTTCTCGAAAACGGTTAAAGCTATCGCCTTGAAAATGGTTTCATTCGTTTTCCTAGCCCAGGAATCATATAAAACGAGTACTTACAAGCTTATGAACTCAAAAACGTAAGCGTTACGATTTTTTTGCGCGAATTTCGCCCCAAACGCCATCTTCCAGTAGGCGGATTTTGCTGGTTAACGAACTTGACCTTTCAAATTGGACGAAGGATTTTTGTACCAAATTTCATCAAAATCGGACCATTCGTCTTCTATCTAGAGAGCGAACAGACAAATATATATATATATATATAAAAGTCCGACTCGCAGGAACTGCATCATCTTAGCGCGGTTCCTGTTCATATCCCTATTGTCATTTGAAAATCTAAGAATAGAAACAGATAATATTTTCCTCGGCCTTTGTTCAAAGGGTTTTATGACTGGTCGGGTCCGCCAGACCCTAGAATCCTCTTCTACCGATACTTCATTTCATACGTTTCAATGAATTGGAAAATATCAAAATTATTCACATATTCCTGTGTTCTTTTACTATAGTTATAATTCTACAAATAAAATCAATTAAAAAATAAAATAAAAAACCAACAGAATAAAGTCAATTGAAAATATTCAAAAGACGTCACCGAATCTCTTTCTCTTGGCAAGCTATGTTTCTAACAATGAATTGTTTTTCTTATTTTACTTAATCTTTTTTATTGTCAAATACATTATCCAACTTTAAGCAATTAAAAAATAACAAGGAATAAAAACAGACAAAAAGAACTGTTTCGAATAAACGAAATCAGTTACTTCAAAGTTTAGGCACTTATTTCTCCGATTGACATCGCTTATTCAAAACTTTATTCAGAATTTTTTTTTTGTAGACCATTTAGTAAGCTTTCGAATGGTAACCTTTCGCTTCCCTAATTTTCAACCGTTTTCGAGATATTATTGAAACTATACGAAGTGCCCAAAATTTTTCATTATTTTTAGCAACAGCAAATGGGTCTCATTTTACCTATCCTGTTTTACACACAAATACATTTTCGTAACATAAAAAATTACAAAAATAAATAGCAATAAAAAACTAAGGGAAAGAGACAATAATTACAAAAAGAACGACAAAAAACCGTTCATAAGAGCTAAACAGACGTATTTGAAGTTTTAAGCTCTTATTTCTTCGATCGAGATCACCTAATCAAAAATTGTTTCAGAATCTTTTTTGTAGAGAATTTAGAAAGCTTTCAAATAGTTTCTATCCACTGATCATAATTTCCCAACCGCGTTCGAGATATTGATGAAAGTAAACGAAGTTCCCAAAACTTTTCATGTCTGTTCATAACATATTTTATTTTATTAATATTAATTCTTCCTCAACTCCAAACGTAACCAAAAGTTTAACATGTTAGTTTTGATGAAATTCAAACATGCAAAAAATGTTTTAACTGAATCCCATGATTGTAAGTACCAAAACCAAGCTAGGCTTTGTATTTGTGTCGGCAGATACCTGGGGTATATTTACAACTCTTGAGGATTAACTCGTAGCAGGTACATTTTTTGTGGACCCACAGGCAGTGAACGGACTCTCTATTCCCTCAAAGTATCTAACCTGTGTGAAGTTGAATATTGTTTCTAATTATACGTATCCTGTTTTATTGACAAATACATTTGACTACTATAAGCAATTACAAACACTAGGGAACATGCCAAAGAACTCGGAGTAGGAGCCTTGACAGTTTCAAGTCATTTGAAGGAAATCGGCAAATCCAAAACTGACATTTCATACGGTACAGCCTGATATATTTCTAGCAATGAATTGTTTTTCTTATTTTTATTAATCTGTTTTATTGTCAAATACATTATCCTACTATAAGAAATGACAAAATAACAAGGAATAAACGAAATCAATTACTTCAAAGTTTAAGCACGTATTTCTCCGATTGACATCGCCTAATCAAAAATTGTTTCAGAATCTTTTTTGTAGAACATTTAGTAAGCTGTCGCATGGTAACCCTCCGTTTACCAATATTTCAAACAGTTTTCGAGATATTAGGGAAGGTATACGAAGTTCCCAAAACTTTTCATGTCTGTTAATAAAATATTTTATTTTAATCATTCCTTAACTCCAAACGTAACCAAAATTTCAACATATTAGTTTTAATGAAAGTAGAACATGTAGAAAATGTTTCAACTGAATCCTATGATTCTAAGTACCCAAACCAAAAACGGTATTCGAAAACTATTTTTCTAATTTTCTCGAAAATGGTTAAAGCTATCGCCTTGGAAATGGTTTCATTCGTTTTCCTAGCCCAAGAAGCCTATAAAACGAGTACTTACAAGCTTATGAAGTCAAAAACGTAAGCGTTACGATTTTTTTTGCGCGAATTTCGCCCCAAACGCCATCTTCCAGTGGGCGGATTCTGCTGGTTAACGAACTTGACCTTTCAAATTGGACGACGGATTTTTGTACCAAATTTCATCACAATCGGACCATCAGGGAAGCCAGAAATGAGCGAACAGACAAATATATATATATATATATATATATATATATATATATATATATATATATATATATAAATAAATATATACATATATATATATATACAAATTTGAACCACCGTTATTTTCGGTTTCTAGGGGTTCTGAAACGCGAAATTTTCTAGTCGGCACTTCCGGATTGTTTCATTGTATCAACCTTATAAGCGGGGTTCCTCCCTATGGGGGAGGGAGGAACCGCGCTAAAAAAGCCTTCTCCGAAATCCCTCAATAATTACCTTTAATCACTCACCACCGAAGACAACTCTCTCTGTAGCCACCCGTAAAATCCTCTTTCATACCGTAACTTGGGCAAGAAGCGATGAAGATAAAGCTGAACTATTTGCTTCCCACCTGGTATCCACTTTTTCTCCCCATCCAGAAATCGCCTCTTCCCAAAACCTAGATATATTCGATTAACTCAATAGCCCTCTTCCACTCCCCCTTCCTCCTAAAGCATTTCATCCTGCAAAAGTTTAATTTTATTATAAGGCACATTCCAAGGAAATCTCCTGGATATGGCCTTATATAAGCTGTTCGCGTAACTCCGCTCATTATATGTAAGAAGTGTACCCCGTGAGGTGCTGCCATCTAGCGGTGTGCCCGGGAACTATTTGCCCGCGGCTGTACGAGTCTGCACGAAAAGACAAGTGCAGAAGACACAGTCGCCTAGACAAAGTGTGGAACATCACGAAGTTTTTCCTCCCTAAGATTTACTCTCACATTATGGAGGAGTAAATATCCTAGCCACCCAGGCCGAGCAAGGGGAGCAGCAGCTGGAGTCAGCCAGCCCACCATGATTTGGAGAGCAAGAAGAAAAATGCAGCAAACAGTAGGGAGTACTTAAGCACAACCCATTCTCAAGGTACCTTTCTCAATTTCATCACTCTAAGGATCCAGCCAACCATCTCAACCAACCCCAGCAACTCATCACTCATCACTTCTCCACAATCCAAAATTTAAGTAACCCACTAACCACAAATTGTTCCTGCTTTTGGCTTTACACCCCCATCCATTTAATTATATTTTCTGAAATAAATCCTGATTTTAAATTTAACCTATGTACAAATCTCTGCAGTCCTTCACCGTCAGTGGTCCACTCTAAACCATATAAAAAATGGTAGAGTGATCACTATCATAAACATAAGCCCTAATCCTAAGACATCTACCTCACAAAGCAAATATATTCCTGACTTGCTGATCAACTGAATCCTATGATCTTCCCCTACTTCCTAAATCCATGGAAACACTCAATAATAATCCTTATGCCTAAATCCCAGAAATCTCCCAAGAATCCATCTTCCTGTCGTCCCATCAGCTTGCTCCCAATCATGTCCAAGATATTTGAAAAACTCCTAAAATGAATTCTGTCCACGATCCCTCCAAATTCCTTTTTAGAGCACCAATTTGGTTTTCGTCCTCAGCATTCAACCATCCAACAATGCTTTGTTGACACCATATCCCACGCGCTTGAAAGTAGAAACTACTGCACGAGTGCCTTCGTCATTGCTGCTCAAGCGTTCGATCGTGTTTGGCGCCCGGGGTTGGTATACAAAGTAAAAGCCTTTGGGCCGGTCACACATTCAGGTACTGACCACGCCGACGTTGCTTAACTTCGGTGATCGACTCAACGTGGCTATGGTCGTTAGCTGTAGAGATTTTAAATAAACATATTACTAAAAAAAAAAAAATGTTATTTAATCAAACTTTCTTTGCTGACTTTATTTCTTGTAAATTTGCCGATAAACTGGCTTTTCGTGGGGCGGGCTCTCCTGGTTAACGAACTTATCCTCTTGTCTTCGGCAAAGTATGTTTATGCAATATGTCTTTAACATCGGACCATTTTTGTAGGCGGTGTACCACGAACAGGCAAATAGCAGTTATTCAGAAAGGAATAACCGTATATTTACCAGGGATTACGGAAGCGACGTTCTAAAATTAAAAATAAAGGAATATAAGACATATAAGTACGCTTTCAGACAATGAAGGCCAATTTAGAGTAACGTAAATTCTATGGTTTCTAACTTTAAAATGTACAGCTTAACACTTTCACTGCGGCTGTCATTGATTGGGAATACCTCAGCATCGGGTGCATTTTTTGTTTGAATATTTCATTTAGACATTTTTTTTTCATAAAAAATCTTCCAGTTAGCCCATTTGGAAACGAAAAACACTGTTGGAAAGCCCAAACAATACTGAAGGCAACTGTCTTTAGCTGGAGCAGTAAAAGTGAATCCATTCTATTTACGAGCCTTTTGAATCTAAATGGAAAAGTGTCCTTCAGATGGGACACTCGTAAGCGGGTAGGATCGCTAGTTTCCTTCCGTAATGAAACCCGCAGCGAAAGAAGTTAAGCGCTTTGCGACCTAATTTAGGTTGAAATGAAGCAGTATCTATAAGAAGCTTCACGAAAATTTCAGTTTGTACATTAATAGCTCAGAATTGCCATTTTTTTTTTCATATGAGTTGTAAAATAAGCTCCTGACGGGAGGTTCGTCGAACCCGATACCTCCTGTATATGATTTCACCATTGTAAAAGCCCCTCTCTTGCATGATGGAATATAAAATGTGTAATATATACATCTCGATTTTTTGTTCGTTTTTTTAAATCGATATTCAAGTGGATCCTAACACTTGATGGGAGCCGACAAAGGATGAATAAAAAATAGCCGGACTCCCAATATGGATAAGCTGGTCAAGGCTAGCCCGTATGCTAATATCTGGGGGTGTGGTTATATAGCTGGAAATGTGAAGCAGTTTATAATCATCCAGCATCAATAGTACACAACCAATTATTTTTAATATATTATGCTTTCTCTGTAAGCCAAACCTTTGTGAAGTAAAACACTTGTTTGTTTATTATGGCATGGTTTGCAACTACCTTCTGCCTATTTTATATAGAAAATAAACATACTGTAAGTGTATTCCGCAGAGCTGCATGCCATTCTTCTCGCACTGACTAACATTGACCACTCAACTACTAACGATATTACAATTTGCACGGACTCACTGAGTTCTTTACTTTCCATCGGAAACATATACAGCACTCATCCTCTCATCGTCAAAATTCTAACTACATTATTTCAACAAGAAAGTCAACACATAACAAGATGTTCTGGCTATCTGGTGACGTTATCCCACAAAGTACATCAGTAGACAAACAAACAAAATTAGCAACACGGAGACCATCAACAGACGTAGAAACCATAACTTCATCAGATTTATGTATCATAGCACAAACCATTTGGCAAATAGAATGGACTAATCTGAAAACAATTTAAGACAGATTAAAAACACGACAAGGCCCTGCTTGTACGAAGACCTCACAAGACGGGAACAAGTAGTATTAACCAGGCTTAGAATTGGACACTGCTTACTAACTCTTGGATATCTTATGCAAAAGACAGACAGACCAAGATGCAGACATTGTAACGAGGACCTTACAGTGATACACATACTCATAGACTGTAGACTAAGAGACAACTTGTAAATACCACACGACTTAATTGACTTATGATCACCAGGTAGTCCTTACATCAACACTATACTCCAACATTTAAAGACAAACAACATTTACTTTCAAATTTAATAAAACATTTAAACTTTAAATATAACTGACAATACACTTTAAATATAATATACAAACAATCAAGCTTTAAATGGCCATTTGTCCAGAACAAAAGTAAAAATATTATTTATATTAATTATTTTGCGGTATTTATTTTTCTTATTATCTTATTTCTTATTATTTTTTATAATTTTTTTTAATATTGTTATTTATTTATTTTCGGACTGGGACATATTTTTAATGTCATAAAACCATTACAAAATGAGACCATTGTCAAAGTTGCGGTACTCAAACAAATAAATAAAATATAGAATATCATTGACAAAATGTTCGGTAATTTTTTTAAAATCCCAAATTATATTGATAAAACTGTGGGTTCACAACAAACAACACTAATTTACAACTTGTTGATAGTCTGGACTGCAATAGACAGTGATATATTTTTGGAAACTTCATGAAATTTTTTTAATCTTCATGAAAATTTTTTAATCATCCACCCTTTTCTAGCCAGGATAAGGATGATGCCTTTTCTTTATTTTTTTTTAAAGATAAGCCACAACCCCTAGTTGGATACGAACCCATGACCTTAGGCATGGAATGCATACGCCTTGAACTTTTGAACTTTTTTTAAGACAGACAAAAAAAATGTCTCGTATTTTAAAATAAGAAATATATCTAGAAATGGAATGAAAAGATGATGTGAAAAATACATGAATCTCTGCCTACTTTCGCACAAAAAAAGCATATCTTGTTTTAATGGTTGTCAATCTTTTTCCACATTGGAGTAACTCGCTATTCTGGGAGTTTATTACGAATTAATATAATATAACAAACTAGCTCGAATTTCGTGAGAGTAGTTAAGACAGTTTATTTCGGAAATTAAGTGAAGTAATCATCTCTCACCTGACTAGAAAAGGGTGGTAACTTGTAGATAGCTTGTTGTCCATATTATTATAAAAAAAAAAAAAAAAAAAAAAAAAAAAAAAAACAGTCCCGTAACAGGCCACGAGGGCACATACTGCCTGAGGGGCAGATACTATAAGAGGTATCTGACTCGTGACCATAAAGCACACTAGGAAGATAGTGTGGTCAGTACTATGCTCCGGCCGCCTGATTTTCCCCTTGCTGCTTCGACTGCTAGAGTCACTAGCACCCAAGGTACCCATGATTAAATTAATTAAACCTTTAATTAATTTCATCATTAATTTAAATTTAAGCCGTGGCTGAGTTGGCCTAGGGACGTCCAGGGAGATATTATTATAGAGGGCTGTTTAAATTAAATCAAATTATTTCACACTCATTATCTTGCTGATGGAATTAATGCTATCCATACACATCCATCCCTGCATTCCAGAGCCACCGGAAGAATTAATGCTATCCATACACATCCATCCCTGCATTCCAGAGCCACCGGAAGAATTTCAGTGCAAAGTCCTGCACTATTTCACACTCATTATCTTGCTGATGGAATTAATGCTATCCATACACATCCATCCCTGCATTCCAGAGCCACCGGAAGAATTTCAGTGCAAAGTCCTGCACTATTTCACACTCATTATCTTGCTGATGGAATTAATGCTATCCATACACATCCATCCCTGCATTCCAGAGCCACCGGAAGAATTTCAGTGCAAAGTCCTGCACTATTTCACACTCATTATCTTGCTGATGGAATTAATGCTATCCATACACATCCATCCCTGCATTCCAGAGCCACCGGAAGAATTTCAGTGCAAAGTCCTGCACTATTTCACACTCATTATCTTGCTGATGGAATTAATGCTATCCATACACATCCATCCCTGCATTCCAGAGCCACCGGAAGAATTTCAGTGCAAAGTCCTGCACTATTTCACACTCATTATCTTGCTGATGGAATTAATGCTATCCATACACATCCATCCCTGCATTCCAGAGCCACCGGAAGAATTTCAGTGCAAAGTCCTGCACTATTTAGAACCTGTTCAGAAGGTGTATGTTCTACTTTGCCGTGATGATTGTGCAATGGCAAACACGCAAGCTCAGTCTAATCATGACCCAAATTAAGTGCAGAAATTCAAATTAAGAAAAATAATGGTAGCAAGATATTATGAGGCCAAGAAGAAAATAAGCTCAAGACTTTCTTATGCTAATATAACCAAATCGAGTAGTGCTTCGGCTGATAGCAGCAATTAAATAGTCACCCACGCAGGAGTTTCACAACACAGCACATTCCGGACAATGTAAACCACATCCACGAAGCATTTATTCATACTAAATAAACATGATTACAGATGCTGGAGGCCCTGAGTTCAACACTCGAGCGCCGTATACATTTTTTGTTTTAGTGTTCGTTCGTGGGTTCGATTCGGCCTAACTCACCGTCCCTTGGCCGACCCAGCCTTTAAATAATTTATTAATGGGCACCTGCAAAGGGGAAACTCAGGCGGTCGGAGCATAGTACTGACTACAATATCTTCCTAGAGCAGGGCCGCCACATGGGGGGGACAACCGGCTACAGTCGTCCCGGGCCCGGGACGGGCCTCGCTAATTGAAAACAACGTATAGGTTATGAGCTTGTAAAAAGAATGGAGTTTAGAAATATAGACGGGCTTAGCCTATATTTATTTGAATGGGATCTATATTTTTTTTTAATGTACATGAACGACAAAACAAGTGCAGTCCTTAGTATATTTCATTAGGAGTCGTAATAAAACTACAAGTACCGAAAGTGACCTTTACTGCACCGATTGTCGGCTTTTATTCTCATTTCGCTCAAAACTCAAGATGAAAATGACTTTAAAATGTCCAAAGTACTAGAATTTTCAGTTTTGTGGATTTGAAATCCTAAAATGTACACGCTACTTGTATTAAGATTTTTTTTTATGATTTAGAGAACATATTACATTTTTTGTAAAACAATACATTGGAGATTAGTATAAGTTTATTAGACATTTCAACCATTAATAGTAACTATGAGTTCTGTGTGGGAAGAGCAGAAGGTTTATCAATACTGGGGACCCGGCTCTGAGATGTGGGGCCCCGGCTCTGAGATTTGGCGGCCCTGCCCTAGAGTGCTGTATGGTCAAGAAACAGATACCTCTACAGTATCTGCCCGTCTGGGCCCTCGTGGACTTATTGATTTTGACATGCGCTCTTCTCGATTTTTTTTGAGCAGCTGAATATTAATTATATGGTTCCTGAATTAACCCTCAAACCTTATTGTAAAGAGATTGTCGGTCGTTGGTATTGAGAGGGTGTAAAAGAAGATGACTGGGGTTCGGTAATTTGTTAAATGAAACTACATTTTATAACTAAAATGTGTAATATTTATTTACCAACGTTTCGGCTTGAATTACAAGCCATCTACAGGACTATGGAGGAGAGGGAGAACAGCTGAAATGTAGTCTTCACGGACGGTGTTTTCCAGTTCAGATATTTTATAAAAATTATTATTTTTTCCTAGTCCTGTTCAGATTACCTATATTGGACCCTGATTTCTCCCGATCCGATATCGTTTGCCCGACAATGGCCGACAGCGGCCGACGTGAGTCCCTACATTGTTCTCGACCCGACCCGATCCGATCTAGTCACAGCTCGTGACTCATGAGCATAGAAACATTCGATTACCTTGTTGGAGGTATGAAGGAGGAGTTGAGAGGCCAATCAATCTTCTGGAAGTATATCAGTCCTGAAAAAAGACTCGTAGTGCAACAGTTAATTTTTAACTTTTACACAAGGATAAGATAAGCATTAGTATTCATATTTTCGAATAATTTATAAGAAAGGTAGCTAGAAAGTTTTAGACATTGGAAGGTTATAAACATCTTTCCACGTAATTTAATAAACAAGGGAAACCAAAAACCAAAATCTAGACAACAAAAAAAAAATGCATTGAAATCGGTTAAAAAGTAGAAACTGTAGACTTTTTTGAAACACAACATGTCGTTTGGCACCACTTTGCATCGGTCGTCCAAGATCGGTGTACAAACAAACCAGTTTGAACGGCCGAGAATCGGTGGCCATCGGATAGAGTCGGGTCGGGACCGATGTAGGCACCTCCTGTGATTCTTGTGTTTGTTTTCCATCCATCAGTCATATATTCGCCCTCCCGTTTATGTAGGATATTCTCTGCCGTATATAAATTGTAATGAGGGTCAATTTTGTTATCTAGAAGTTAGTATCGATGAAGATTAGAAAAGCCTTTTCAAGGGTTCCTTTAACCTGAATAGCCTAAATTCGTTTGGAAAGTTCAAAAAGTGTAACTGGTAGGAACTGGGTCATCTTAGCATATAGTCCTTTATAACCTGAAGTCACAGCAGATAATTCTAACGGAAGCAATGTTAAATAGAAAAACCTTATGCGCAATTTGCTTCATTACGTTCAAGAATCATGTGGACGAAGTCTGCAAGAAGCCTCTGAAGACATTAGGTTTCTTGTGGAGAGGTGTTCGGGACCTTAATACGGGCATTTTCTGCGCTCTACACCAGCCTGGTGAGATCCCAGCTGGAGTATGCCACGGTAATCTGGCGGCCGTATACAGCTGAGGATATCAACAGACTGTAGAGAATCCAGAGAAGGTTGCAGCGATTTCTCGAAAGAAAAAATTGTTCAGAGACTGCTGTATTACTGGAAATTCCTCTGGAAACTACTGGAAGGAGAGCTGGATTGTCCAGACCTCCTAGCTTCAATCCCTTCCTATGTCCCTGTAGTCAGGCTGAGAACATCCAGCCAATTCAGTACTCTACTACACAAAACTCACCACGAGAGACGTTATTTCGCGAAGTTGTGGACTTTGGAGTGATAAAAATCCAAAAAATAAAGACTTTTTTAATGAAGTAATTTCTAACAAATATTTCAAGACTTTTAAAATCAATATATAGCTGTGATATCATATTTTATATATTTATTTATATCTGGATTGTTTTTGTTTTGTAATATTGTTATTTTTTTAAAAATTTTGTATAACTACAATACTACAGGCACAGAGGCTGAGATTGTTTTAATATGATAAATAAATTAGTTTAGGTAATTTCTATTGTTGTGATAAGAAACACCTATTTGGATAAGGCGGCCGGAATCTGGTTAAAAATTCCCAGGCAGATGTGACTGTTAATCTTAAGTTTAAAATTTAAACAACGAGATTTCCAATGAGCTCATGGCATATAGGTAAGACACTATTATGGACGATAAACAAAAAAAATTGGGTTCATCAGCATGTTACATTTCCAAGAAAGTCCGACTTCATTTGCGTCAAGTTACCGTGTTTTCATGACATTCTTATCTATTGTGCTAGAATTATTAATTAGAGCACTTTCCGAAGGAATCTAACTATTTTATAACAATTTGGGATACGGTTTGTAACGTAATCTCAAAGAAATGTGAAGTTATTGATCACAAAATGGTTCTCATATGTCAAAAGGGCCCAAAACTATCCCCGTTTTCCCATATAGACTGAACTTAACTCCTCCTTCCTACAAAATTCCAAAAATCAAATAGTAAAGATATGTTTTATCTTAAGAATGTTGGAGAAAATTAAAATTATTTTCCTCCAAAAGAAACTCATTTTTATTCATTTCACAAGAGTGAAACAGGTAGTAGAATAAGAAGAAAAATCAATTTTAAGGGTTTGTATAAGTTCTTTTATTTGCCAATAGTTTGAGAGAATAAATAGTTTTGGGATATGATAAATACATAATTTACAAATTATTGGATTCCTCTGTAAGAGGCAAGAAGTAATGATGTGAGTCACACACATCTGACAGAGCTATTCCTAGACGAATTGACTTAGAGAACGTAGTGGGCGAGTGGGCTGTCGTAGGTGACGTGGGCGACAGCTGGGGCAGCAGAGTAGGCGACTCCGAGGAGTCCAGCCCTAGCAGCGACGACTGGAGCGTGAGCGTATGCTGGAGCGGCGTATGCTGGAGCGGCGTATGCGTGAGCGGCGTATGCTGGGGCAGCATAGGCAAGAGGGGCAGCCCTAGCGGCGTAGCCGAGAGGAGCGACGGAGGCATATCCTGGGTTGGATACCCTGACGTCAGACTTGGTTACGCTGCTGTATGGGGTGTCGATGGTCTTGCTGTAGGTGGAGACCTGTCCAAGGTTTCCGTAGCTCCTCAGGATGTTGGCGGACTGGGAGGTGATGGCGGCTGGAGCAACGGCGGCATGTCCGTAGGCAGCATAGGCTGGGGCGGCAGCATAGGTGGTGGCGAGGGGAGCACCGATCAGACCAGCGTTGGCGCAGGCCATGACGGCGGCGATGACGAAAAACTGGAAGTAAATGGAATAATGTAAATTTAACAGTAATAAGCATTTTCCCCTTTTCAAGTAATTTGTTGGCCTAAATCTAGTGTTCTAGAGTGCGAATAAGCCTAGTATTTATCAGTGTGATATTTTTCTTTCTAACAAAATAAAAATAATAAGAAGAAGACTTATAAGTGGAAATTAAAAGAAAATCACTCAAAAGTTAAACACCTTTTTGAATTTAGTTTAGTGTAATCTTCTTTCTCACCCCAAAGTCTTTTGAAATCACTAACATTTCAACCCCATTTTCACATGAATGCTGTCAAGAAGCGTAAAGCTTAAATAGAATATAGTCTAAAATTTGTTTAGTAAAATGGAAAACGTCCAGTTCCTTCACAAAATCACATTTTATTTTTCATGTTGAGCGCATTTTATTTTTCACTGCTGAGGGCTAAACTCATTCTAGCTCTGAGTATGGTAGCAGGAGTTACTGAAAGCGCTCAGCATGAAAAATAAAATTTGACTTGCGAAGGAACTGGACTTTTTCCATTTTATTAAAGATTTTCCTTCTCTACCAGCAACATCAAAGTACTTTTTAGTCTTATTTTTTCTTTTTTCATTATAATTAGTTAGATTAATTTTTATAATGTTCGAAATTTTTGAAATCAGACATGTGAGACTTAAACCTATTATAGGCTGCTATAATATTTTTTTAAAAAATGAACATTGTTTCTGCGGTATTGCCAATAGAGTTTTTCGAACAAAATCATATGACGCGCGTTCCATTGAATTCCAATCTATTTACTGTTGACATAATATGTCAGATATTATCTGCACGAATCATCGTTAATCGAATATTTTTTCTCTCTTTAAATTATGCTTAAAAAATTGTAAAAAAAAAAGCACAACATAAATCGAACCATGTACAAAAATTCCCTTTGTCTGAAACTTGGAGATTCAGCCTAAAGTTCACAAGAAAAACACTAAAAACTAACCATAAAACACTGAAACCACTCTCTACAAATTCCTTTACCTTGTACATGTTTGTGGTGTTTGGGGTTTACTGCCTGTTGAAGGAATGCTATCTCTCTGGACAGCCAGCCTTTTATATCTACAATCCCCACTTAGGGGTTGGAATGTTGGGAAAGATGAACTTGGCTTCGAATCGTTTCAACCTCTAAATGAACTTGACTTTCATGTTGTTTTTTTTTTTAACTATATTTTTCCTCATTCATTATCCAAGATGATTTTTTTTTATTCCGAACATTCTATGACATTTTCTGAATTTGATGTGTACTTGAAAAAAGTATAATTCGTTTAAAATTTATTAGTAACAATTCTCATTTTAAACTCAATCGATAAAATTATAGAAATTATTAATAAACATTATTGTGAGTAAAATAATTATTGAGGATTGGGTTTATCTTCCTAATTTTGTCAACTCCAATATGTTTATCAACTCCAATAGTATAATAAAAAGTCCGTCACGCAGGAGCTGCATAACTAAGCACTTTCCTCAGAATTTGGGTAGTGTAGACTGCTTTCCAGAACAATTTGCTTAAAATATCCTACATAAATAAAATAAAAACATGAATAGTTCTCTTTTAATTTTGTAATGAGTAACTGATAAATTATTAATTTGCTTCCAGAGTTATGTTTACACATGGTACCTACTACACTACGTAATAAATACAAAAAACCTCATATTATCGTATTTTGATCTAACGCAGGAACCGGATACAGTCCCTCTAGCGCTCCTTGCGGCGCCTTTGTGGACCTATGGCTGGCTTTTCTATTGAAATATATTACAAAGTAAACGCCCCTTTCCGATTGACCGATTCAGCTCATTTTTATATCACTTCTTTCTCATGAGTTACCCACGACGTATACCGCGTTTCGTTACAATAAAGCCGAAATTACGAACAGTATGAGTATATTAGTAATTTGGGTCCAGAGTAAACCCCCCCCCCCTCTAATGAACCGATTTAGTTTACTTTTACATCACATATTTACCTGTAGATTACCACTATGAATACCGAGTTTCGTCGAAATATACGAAAAATCACGGTTGGTAGTGGCGAATTGGTATTGTGGGTCTGGAGTAAACCCCCCCTCCTAATGAACCGATTTAGTTTATTTTTACAACACATATTTACCTATAGATTACCACTATGAATACCGAGTTTCGTCGAAATATACCTAAAATCACGGCTGGTAGTGGCGAATTGGTATTGTCGGTCCGGAGTAAACCCCCCCTCCTTATGAAGCGATTTAGTTCATTTTTATATCTCACTTTTCTCTCTATATTACCACTACGAATACCAAGTTTCGTTGAAATATAACAAATATTACGGCTGAAATGGTGAAATTAGTGTTTTGGGTTCGGAGTAAACCCCCCTTCCGGTGGACTGACTTTGGTGGTTAACGAACTCGTTCAATCGTTTGCTAATTGAATGCTATATACCAAGTTTCGTGACGAAAAAACAAAAACTCTGGCCGCTATCGTGTTAACAGACACACACATATATGTATATATATATATATATATATATATATATATATATATATATATATATATATAGATATATATAAATTTTAACGGGGGTCATTTTCGGTGTCTACTAGGTAGGATCGATAAAGATTTGAAGAAATTTTTCAAAAATTCCGTCATGAGTGCAACCTCAATAGCTACTTTCCTTCGGAGGAAAGTGCTAAAAGTGTTTCATGTAGGTTCTCTTTTTAAGGGGTAATACTACATTGTAACTTTTTTTTACCATTTTTTATGGCTTGAAACTCTTCCTTAACTAATCAAAAATTATATCCAATAATGCTTATGTGAACGCGATGCTGATTTGTAGATAATTTTTTGAGCGAGCTTCGATTAGTCCCTTTTAATTTGTTAAGTTTTTTTTTTTTTTTGTCCTCCTTCAATAAATTTCAAAACTAAATGTTTTTATCTTTATTACAAGAAAGGATGAAAAATAAATAAATAGAAATAAATGAACATTTCAGAACATTAAGCTTTTTAATTAAGTAGTTTTCTCAAAATTAGGTTTTTTTCAAATCGGGCGATAATCTGGCGTCTTCAATTTTTGTCCGATCAACTTCAAATTTTAACTGCAGCTTCCTAATGATATTTGCTAATAAAGTACTTATGGGGTTTCGATTCATTGAATTATGACAATTTTATGACATACTTTCGACGGACGTTTTTAATTGAAAATGAATTATTGTTTAGTTTTCCGAAAAAAATTAATAGTTCTTAAAACCCCTACGTACGTTACTAGATTACCTTTATTTCGAAATAATTTTAGTCTTTCGTTGTAGATTGAAAATTGCCGCCTGCAGACTATCGGCCGTGAAAAACGAGGGTTTCCGTTCGTCAGACAGAGCGCCGCATTTTTTTTTTTTTGTTTTTTCAAAGAATTAAATCCTTTTTTAGCACATTCCTCCGAAGGAAAGTAGCTATTGAAGTTGCACTCAGGACGGAATTTTTGGAAAATTTCTTCGAATCTTTATCGATCCTACCTAGTAGACACCGAAAATGACCCCCGTTCAAATTTATATATATATATATATATATATATATATATATATATATATATATATATGCATATATAGTTATATATGTGTCCGTTAACACGATACAGGCCAGAGTTTTTGTTTTTTTGCCATGAAACTTGGAATGTAGTATTCTTCCATCAAACGATTGAACGAGTTCGTTAACCAACAAAATCGGTCCATGTGGAGGGGGAGCTTACTCCGGAGCCAAAGTAGTTATTTGCCAATACCAGCCATAATATTTGTTATATTTTAACGAAACTCGGTATTCGTTGTGGTCAACTGAAGAGAAAAATTTGTTATAAAAATAAACTAAATCGGTTGACTAGAAGGGGGGGTTTACTTCGGACAGAAATTACTAATTTCCTTATACCGGTCGTAATTTCTGTTGTATTGTAACGAAACTCTTTATACGTCCTGGGTATCTAATAAGAAAGGAGTGATATGAAAATGAACCAAATCGGTCTATCGGAAGGGGGGGGGGGAGGTTTTACTTTGTTCTATGTTTGAATTGAATTCTTCCGCCAAAAGTAGGTTCGTGAAACTCATCAAGATCAATAGATCAAAATGTGAAGCTTTGTGTATTTATTACGTAGTGTAGTACCCCGCATACACAAAACTCTGGAAGGAAATTAATTAGAAAATTAATAATTGAAACAGCTGCTCATAAAAAATGCAAAAGAGTAGAACAATTTATGTTTTTATTTATTTTATTTATCTATATAGGTTATTTACAGCAAATTATTCAGTAATGCAGTCTACACTACCCAAATTCTGAGGAAAGTGCTTAGTTATGCAGCTCCTGCGTGACGAACTTTTTAGGGTACGTCATCATCCCGTATAAAACGTTTGATATAAAGAACTAAAAACTATTGATTTAGTTGTTATTTATAAATACAAGAAAATTACTTGCACAAGGTAGTAGGTATTGTCCTTTAATGGCAAGTATTTTCGAAGCCATTGTGAGTGCTCACTTCGTCAGATTCACATCACCGTCTTCGTGTTAAAATAATTTCATTTGAATGAATTTCTAACAAATACTGATTTCCAACTTGACACGCTAATTGTGCGTTTTAAACGTTCATATTATGACCAATTTCAACGTCAAAGTCACTACATTGATTGTTCCACAAAACCTCAGAATGCCTGATTACTGTCCTGTAATAACTTCAAGTAAGTCGGTTCTATATTTTAATATGACCTTGTATGTTATTGTATTACACAAGTCAACACTTGATCTAAAAAAAAAACACTCGGATCAGTATAGGGTTTATGGGGTCGCTGATTACGATGAGCGGGCTGGGCAAGGTCATTTAAAGGTCAAATCCGTAGTTTGTTTGATCTTTAAGCCTTTTCCTAGAGGCCATTTGAAGGTCATTTCCAAGTCAAATAGATAAAAAACATAGGAAACAATCATGCGTATGTTTTAGATTCCTGAGTCCGAATCCTTGGTTTGTTTGACTTGCATTGCCACCGAGAAAATGAATTTTTGAATGATTTTCCTCATCTTTTTTCTACATTTTTTTCTCCATTTGTCCTTCAAATTACCTATATAAAAAGGCTTATAGGTCAAACAAACTAAGGATTCGGACGCAAGGACCTCAATAACGTACGGATGATTTTTTTCACATTTTTCATACTGTTCATTCTCTACTTCATCTCGAACTGACCTTCATTCCGATATGATGAAGGTTATCCAAGCCGCTAATTGTAATCAGCGACCCCACCCAAAACCCCATAAGGACCATACCGTTCCAAGTGTTTTTTTAGATGAAATGTTGACCTGTGTTATGTTCACTCATAATTATGCCCTCTACTGTAAAATACAAGAGTAGACTATATACAATATAGACTATATTGTCTATCTCACTCCCCCAGACATTATACTGGCTGTCTGGCTGGTGGTAGAAGTTGCCTACATCAGTGTCCATCGTATTCGTACAGGGAAATTGTAATTTTTAAATTATTTCAAAAAGGTCATTACGTTTATTAAATCAATTTAACTTTTCTAAGCTTATATGTCTTATTATGGTATAAACAAAAAATCAGTCCCGTAACAGGCCACAAGGCCCTGAGGGGCAGATACTACAGAGGTATCTGATTCATGACCATACGGCACACTAGGTTGATAGTGTGGTCAGTACTATGCTCCGGCCACCTGATTTTCCCCCTTGCTGCTTCGACTGCTAGAGTCATTAGCACCCAAGGTACCCATTATTAAATTAATTAAAGGCTGGGTCGGCCTAGGGACGGCCAGGGAGGCCGAATTCAATCCATGAACGAAGACACTAGAAGAAAAAATCTTTAGTACTATTCTTGGAATTTGAACTCAGGTCCTCCAGCATATTAGTCCAGAGCTCTACCACTGAGCTAACCTTGTCCCCAATATATATTATTATAAATTTATTATTAATTTACCAAATAAAAAAATTCTGTTGAAAGATAACAGACCGTAGTGCAAAATGGTGAAAGTATATTCGCAAAGTTTTTTATTGTGAAACGTGTCACTGATATTTCTTATTTCATTAGAAGAGAATAGAACTCACTGCCTTAGGCATGATGTGTGTATATATATATATATATATACATACATCATGCCTAAGGCAGTGAGTTCTATTCTAACTAGGGGTAGAGGGTCTTCTGTTCGAAAAAGCAAAGGTTTAGCCTTAAAACCTGTTCTAAAATCTGCATTATGTAAAGGTTTCTTTTCCTTTTTTTTTTTTTGGCACGCTGCCAAACCTCGGGATTGGTTGTTACTTCTACCACTAGGAGCGCTAAACCGGGTCGCAGTTTCTGGTTCCTGCGTTCTTATGATTCTGAGATGTTCTCTTCTTAACATTTGGACGCTTTTATTATTCGCCAGGATCAATAAACACAAATCTGAAGTTCTGTTTGTATTTATTAAATGGTGAAGAACCTCTAAGCGGTTCATTAAGATTATTAAAGAACAAAATTATTAATTGTTTTGTATGGGACTGATTAGCAAGGACGGGATTTAGAGGTATAGACAATGGGGAAATATTTTAGAGAAGCGGAAATTCCTTTTTAAAACTATAATTTACACAGAGGATACAAACATAAATATCATAAACCATTGCTACGATGAGAGAAAAGGTTGAGTGAGAGAGACAGATAGGTAGAGTTATCAAATATGATCATTTGGGGAGATTATAGAGAATTTGGAACTGGCCTACCTCTGAACAGCATCTGGGCCGAAGTCTCAGGAACGGATGCAAACTCTGACCGGTCGGAGGTAAGCCAGCTCTTTTTAAACCCTTTGTACCCCACTCCTGCTTTTGCAGGTGATTGAACTAGAAACTCTTGTCAGGTCTTAGATCTTCCAGGAATCTTACGAATCAGCCACGTGCAGTGCCAACATCCAAGACGCAACGTTTGCGGATTCGTGGTTCTCACATCTCTAGAGATGGACAGCCAACCTTTTCTCTCATCCTTATTCACTTAACAAGGCCAAAGGGAAAACGGGGCCTTACATCACCCCCCGATTTTTCAAAGTCATGTTTCCCTTGGAACATTACTTTACCTTTAACACTACCCATCCTTATGTTACTAATAATAATAATAATAAACAATATTAGTGCTAATAACAATACAGGTGATGCGCTGTAAAAATTAAAATAAAATAAACATTATTGGCATCTTTACAAGACAAAACCTCTCCCTTAGGAGGTAAAAATCCTTATGTTACCATTTTCTTATAACTATACCGAACACTGTCGTCACAATCACTGAACGGCTACTACACTTACGAGCGGTCTATATCCGCTCCGTTATTACAGATACGACACTTTCAGCTGCCGGTCGATGTATTACGAATCCTGCTGCCCCACTTCCTTCCGTTGGCTGCGAGTTTTGATTCGCACCACGCCGGGATCTGAGTTTTGTAATTAGCAGGCCAGTGGCAAACCCAAGAAGTGCTATTAGAGCAACCGACCCGCCTGCTATCCACAGAAGTTCTCCTTCCTTCCCCTTCTTTTGGGCCGCAAGGATCCGTTCAACATCGCTCCATGTTCCCCATTCAGCCGAAGAGTTATTGGACGCTTCTTCGAGCTCCTTGAGCTCCTTCAAAGTATCCTCCCATACTGCGGGATCATAATCCTCTTTTACTGGCAGGTCCAAGGGTGGTTTGATCGTGACGTTGACCCATTGCAACTGCACCACCTGAGAGGATTCCCCAACGTCGGCTATCGGCAAAAGGCGATAATCAGGTGTCCAAGCTGTGCAACCAGGTGCTATGGTAAGCTGCCCACTTCCATCTAGAACCCGCTCTAGCGATTCTACTCCAGCACTCCCTTTGCATTGAAGATGGAGGCGAGTGGGCTTAGACATGCTATACCACCATAGCTCCTTGTGCTCGTCCCAAATCCATGTGGGTGAAGATCTAGGATTCACCAAAGTCCACGGGCACCATTCCTTCGACGTATTCTCCTGGCGAAACGATGAGACAATACAAGATGGTGATTGTCCGTGAAAGAACTTGAACTCGGCAGGACAGATCCATGGTATCCCGGGACGACATCTGGCTATATTCTGCTCCTGAAGAATTGAGTAGGCCTTCTCGTTGTGGCTCTCCAGGAAGAACGCCCCCTCCGGCTGAGCTGCAACCATTCTTCCTGTTTTATTCTCCTTAAGAGGCAAGGAGAGAACCTGATAAAGCACCATCTCCTGATCCGGAGTTTTTAAAGGCAATTCCACTACAGCTATTACTCCATCATCGGTTGCAATTGCATGTACTTCAGAAATTTGGTAGTAAATTTGGTCATGATATCGGCTTCCCTCCGAGAGGAGTGTCAGTCCAGTTGGCAGAGCCTCTCTTACCTTCCCCAAAATCAGAGTTAACTCTTTAGGACCTAGCATCTCTCTACTCAACCTTCCACTCATCGATGCACCTACTCCATTAAGAACTCTGCGGAATCTAAATAGGAATTCCGTTACTCCAGTTTCTAGGCTTCTGAGGGACGAGGAAAGGTACAGGGAACATTGGATGAGGTTAGTAACACGCGATATGTTCGTTCGAAGTTGCGCCTCTTTTTGAAAACCTTCCTTCAAAATTCTACGGACCACCCCAGACAAGCGGGTAACCCTTTTTGTGTCCTCTTCGGCTTTCCTTGCAAACTCGCGACTGAGCGTTAGTTGTTCAGAGACCGCATGTATGGTGTCTCCGTACTGCTTACTTAGTTTGTCGAAATTTTCTTGAATGCCTTGTAAATCGTCCGCGTCTGGGGTCCCAAATAGGTATTTTAATACTATCCCCCCCGCATTGACCAATCCTCGACGTTCTCGGGGACTAGGTAGCATGGACCAGAGCATATCAAGTTCCTCTTCTGCCTCCCTGAATAGACTAAGTATGCCCTCGACAACAGGCTGAAGTCCATCAAGCTCTGGATATTTAACCGAGGCATGAGATAGGTCTAATTGGACCTTCCAAATCTCCCCTCGCAGAGTTTCCATTATACCTTCTAGGTGTGATACATTCAAGTGAACCAGTAGACGCCATTTGTCTCCCGTCACAACTACGTCACCTCGTCTTAGAAAAACCAGACTTGCCCACGCCAAGGGCCATACTCCTAGGACCACCCACAGCGACAACCCTGAAATAAGATATTCAGGAATCATTTTCAGGCAACGTAGCTCTCCTCCTAAGCGGGTATGGGGACCTACGAGAAAAAGTTAAAGTTTTCCCCTTTGGTGTCCAAGTAGCATCAGGTTTCCCCTTTTGCTGAGCTTGGCTCTCGCTATCTGAACCACTGGAACTTTCCCCGGAAGTCCCACCTGTCTCAATCCGTCCTTCGTTTCCCTCCCCTTGACTATCCTGGGTTATTTCCCTGTTTTCTTCCTCAGGAGAGGATCTAACGCCCAGAGGGCAGGCAGGGTCATTACATTCTGGCGATCTTCCCGCAGCAACCGGACAGTGTCTGTGAATCTCACTCTGCGTTTCAATTTCATCTTGGTCCTCACAAGAGTCGTCTTCTGAGCCATAACAACACCCTGGGTTAATTTCCCATTCCGGCTCCATGACCTCATCTTCCGACCCTTCCACTTCCCGGGTTGCCCCACCTGCCTTCGTCATAACCTTAGGGTGCGAATCCCCTCCTCCCCCCGGGGCCCGTTTTAGCCTATTTATATGAACTACATTCAGAGATCCAGTGGCCAGTCGGATCTCATAGTTCACTCGCGAAAGAACCCTTTCTACTTTGTGTGGGCCTGTCCAGGGACAGTGGAATTTTGGACAATTCCCAGGCTTTACGGCTGGACAATGGAGATAGACCCAATCCCCCACCTCTAGGCGTCGCTCCTTACGCCGGGCATTACAATAATGGGTCCTCATTGCCCAGGCCTTTTCGGCACGACTCAAAGCGTCCTTATAGGCTTCTTTCAGCCGATGCCCTAACTTTTCGACATGGTCCGCTGATTCCGATCCGTCATTGGTTGGACCTACCCAGCAATCAAACGGAGTTACCAATTCTCGCCCAAGCATGAGGTAGTTTGGGGAGTATCCTGTCGACGAATGAGGTATTGCTCGATATGCCATGAGAGCATATGGGACCCACTTATCCCAGTCACGACCGTCTCTTCGCACATATTGGGATATCGAATCGGTAAGAGTTCGATGTAACCTCTCTACCATTCCGTTACATTCCGGATGGTAGGCGGTAGTTTGTAATTTCCTAATCCCCAGAGCTCTACAAACTTGAGTAAACAGTCGAGAAACGAAATTTCTTCCCTGGTCTGTTAACAACCTCCTAGGGACCCCATGTCGAGTGATAATATTCTCGACGAGTGCTACGGCCGTTTCTTCAGCTGTTTGCCCCTTCAGTGGTATTCCCTCCGCATACCGTGTAAAATTGTCAATTACGGTCAAAAGGTAACGATGGCCCTTTTGGAACTCGGATTCCTTTTGGAAGTCGGCAAAGGCCCAAATATGTCTAGCGATACCTGCTCGAAAGGCCCTGTGGCCATATAGGGAGCTTCCAGGGGGACCTTTTGAGATACAGGACTTTTTCTGCTAGCGCACGCGTGACACCGTTCCACAAAGGACTTAACATCCGCCGCCATGCCCGGCCAATAATATGAGCTTTTGATTACCGCGAGAGTACGATCAGTCCCTGGGTGCCCAGCCCATGGTTTCGAGTGATTTTCTTCAACGATTGTTTTTCGTAGACCCTCAGGCACCATAAGCCTCCATTCCGACTCATCCGTTGCCCCATCGGCCCAATATAGCAGGCCATCGGCATCTGTTTGTACATGAACAGTGCCTCTCTTGATGGTTCTTTGACACCACATATCCTCCTTTTGAGCATCCTTCAATTTACCTCGGGTTATTTTCTGCCTATTTCCCGTGACTACAGCTTTTGTACGGCTTAAAGCATCAGCGTTAGAATGTTTCTTCCCCGGGCGATGTTCGACTTCATAGTCGAACTCCTCTAACCGAAGGGCCCACCTGGTCAGCCGTGAAGACGGGTCTCGAAGGCTTAGCATCCACCTCAAGGCAGAGTGGTCAGTGACAAGTTTAAACCTTCGCCCTAGTAAATAACAACGGAACAGCTTTGTTGCCCAAACCACCGCTAGCAGTTCTCGTTCTGTTGCCGAGTAGTTGAGTTCTGAACCCTTCAACTGCCTACTAGCGTAGCAAACAGGTCTCTCGCCGCCATCTCTGTACTGGGACAGAATGGCACCCAGAGCTACTCCTGATGCGTCGGTGGACAATATAAATGGCTCGCTGAAATTCGGATAGCACAAGACTGAGTCCGAACTTAGGATTTCTCTTAGCGATTCAAAAGCCTTCCGTTGCTTGTCGCCCCACTGGAATCGTACTCGTGAGCCAGTTAATTCTGTCAGCGGTCTTGAAAGATCCGCAAAGCCTCTTATGAATTTACGGTAATAGCTTGCCAACCCTAGAAAACTTCGCAACTCCTTCACATTTCTGGGGGCTGGAAAAGACTTGATCGCCTCTAATTTTCTAGGATCTGGTTTCACTCCCTCGGCTGTAACTATGTTTCCCAGATAGGTCACTTCCGATGCCGCAAAAGCGCACTTGTTCAAGTTCACTTTTAGATTAGCGCCTCTGAATATGTCGAACAACTCCTCTAACCGGAGCATGTGTTCCCTCAGTGATGAGCTATAAACCACCACATCATCGAGGTAAACGAAACATCCGGTGCCCTTCAGTCGGCCAAGAAGTTGGTCCATGACCCGTTGGAACGTGGCAGGTGCCCCCGCAAGGCCGAAAGCCATTTTTTTGTACTCATAGTGTCCGTTTACAGTCGTGAAGTCCGTTTTTGCCTGATCGGGGGTGCTACTCCCCAATTGTTCTAAGGTTTCCTGTATCAACGGAAGCGGGTAAGTATCGACCTTAGTAACTGCATTGAGGCCACGGAAATCTGTGCAGAATCGATACTTTAAGTCACCTGTTGGGGATGTTTTCTTGACTAGAATTACAGGTGCTTGCCAAGGACTTTTAGACGGCGTAATGACGCCTCGTTCAAGCAACGTCTGAACCTGCCGTTCCATTTCCTCCCGTTCACTGAAAGGCACACGATACGGGCGTTTCACCACAGGTCTGGCATCTCCAGTTTCAATATGGTGCTGAACAGGCAGGGAGCAACCTTCGGGACCCGGTTCACAAAAAATGTCTGAATATCTGGACAACAAGGACTCCATATCCCTCCTTTCCCCACCACTTAAATGGCCCAATTTCTCGCCAACGATCGAGGCGAAACCAACAGGAGTTTTAGAGCCATCCTCGCGTTCCCTCTCCGAACAAGATCCGCCGTCTTCCGCCCAATCTCTCTCTACCAGACCTACCACTAGAAGCCGTGGCAATGTCACAGCCGAAGCGGTCAAATTGACGAACTGCATCCACGAACGGCCGTCCCGAGGAGTGTTAATGCATCTCCCTCCTACAACCCCATTGGGAAGTGCTCTTGACGGCTCAATTATGACAGCTTTCTGGTCTAGTTTCCCTGGTACGGAAATCTCTAATAGAGATTCACTGAAGGCCGGAAGCGTTTCCTCTCGCGAAAGACGCGCTGAGCTGGTTTTGTTATCCTTCTTCCCCGTGTGTCTTGATTCCTCCTTGACTATCGGCTTAGCTCCTATATTCACGCTAGTTGGAAGGGATAAAATATGACCTGAAAACTTGGCTTCTAGTTCTCTCGCCGTCCTACTCATGAAACGTACCCACTCTCGGTTCGCAGACATTTTTAACTCATCCCTCTTTGTTATCGAACCAACGGAAGGTAGAGATTCAATTTTAGGCGATGCTCCCGTGACTAACAATCCCGAACGTAGGTCTATATGGGCGTCTAATTTCCCTAGTAAGTCTAAGCCTAATAGTCCATCTCCTTCTAAGCAGACGTCAGCCACTATGACGTCGTGGGACAGTCGATGGCCCTTAACTTCGATATTCACCGTTTGAATACCGCGTACCGGGATTACCACACCAGTTACCCCCCTAATCTTACTAGTCGCGGGTCTTAATTTGGACCCTGAGGCAGGAGACCTGATTAGAGTAACTTCAGCACCAGTGTCTACTATCATCCTATGAATCCGCCCATTTATCCAGGTGCTCACCTTTAACCCTTTCTCACCTCCCCCACCTATGCCTAGTAATTCGTAGCGCGATCCCCTTGTCGCCGACTTAGGGCCGGGGCCCTCCCCAAGTCGTTCGCGTTTGGGGCCTTCTTTGGCAAAGTTCCTTTCACGAGGGGTTTAGAACGACATTGGCGAGCGATATGCCCACGACGACCACACCTATAACAATTCGTACTATTTTTGGGAGAAATATCACTAACCCTCTCTGTTTGTCGACATCCCCTGGCCCAATGATTCGTATCCCCGCAGCGATAACAGCCACTTGGATTACCCCTCTCAATGACCCTTACTTCGCTTTGTCCAACTTCCTCGGGACTGGGAATTTCGTTATCCTGGGGATTCTTCTCTACAGTAAATATTCCCTTTTCGTGTCGCCCTAACTCCGTTTCAATGGCTCTAGCCTTCTCAATCGCGGTTTGTAATTCCTTTGGGAACGCGAGTCTCGTCAGCCTCCCAATCTCTCCTCCGAGCCCATTTAAATATGATGTAAGGACGACTTTATCCAGTTGTTTGCGAGCCCCTATAACTTCTTCCTCCGATCCCTCACCTGAGAGTGATCGTTCACCCATCTCCCGACAACGATCTCCGAAAGTTCTGACATCCTCCCCACGCTCTTGTTTCATTGAACTAAGCTGAAGGAGAAACTGCTCAGGTTGCATAGTCGCTTTAAAGCGGTTTAAAAGAGCATCTCGAATCGTGGAATATTTTACATTTGGCCCCTTGAGATCCGATCTGCTGGCCAAAAATTTCGCAGCCATCCCTTTCAGTCTCATCCTTAACACAAGGGATTTATCACGATCTTCCCAGTTTCCGCTAGTTGCCACTAATTCCAAACCATTGAGATAGTCTTGGATTGGAACCCCAGAATCGTCACCGGACCATGGACCGACCATTCCCTGAAGAGAAAGATCCCTCTTTCCTTGCTTACCCTCATGCCTTGTCCTCTCGAATTCTTCCCTGAATTGCTCATTTGCAGCCAACGCCTGATCCAATGCCGTTTTCAGATCGGCAAACTGCTGTTCCGTTACCACCATCGTATAGCTCTATTTTCAACGTTTCCAATGAACCCCAACACGTTATGCTTACGAATAGGGATTGCTTTACTCTCTAACAGGGCTAACCACCAAATATCCGTATTTGGCGGTCCTTAAACCAGGAAACGTGAGGACATTGAATGAACAACTACCCAGCGCCGAGATATCAGTTCGAGGAATTGTCCTATCAGCGTCAGCAGTACAGCCGCCGGCCTATCTCGAGAGCAGGGTTCTTATCTAATGCCGGCTTGCAGCTGGACATTTAAATACTACCCGGAAACCTGACACCATTTGTATGGGACTGATTAGCAAGGACGGGATTTAGAGGTATAGACAATGGGGAAATATTTTAGAGAAGCGGAAATTCCTTTTTAAAACTATAATTTACACAGAGGATACAAACATAAATATCATAAACCATTGCTACGATGAGAGAAAAGGTTGAGTGAGAGAGACAGATAGGTAGAGTTATCAAATATGATCATTTGGGGAGATTATAGAGAATTTGGAACTGGCCTACCTCTGAACAGCATCTGGGCCGAAGTCTCAGGAACGGATGCAAACTCTGACCGGTCGGAGGTAAGCCAGCTCTTTTTAAACCCTTTGTACCCCACTCCTGCTTTTGCAGGTGATTGAACTAGAAACTCTTGTCAGGTCTTAGATCTTCCAGGAATCTTACGAATCAGCCACGTGCAGTGCCAACATCCCAGACGCAACGTTTGCGGATTCGTGGTTCTCACATCTCTAGAGATGGACAGCCAACCTTTTCTCTCATCCTTATTCACTTAACAAGGCCAAAGGGAAAACGGGGCCTTACAGTTTCTTATTTATTTATTTGTAGAAAATTATTCATGAATGTAGTGTACAATACCCAACGCGTGATGAATGTAGTGTACAATACCCACGGCGTGATGAATGTAGTGTACAATACCCACCGCGTGATGAATGTAGTGTACAATACCCACGGCGTGATGAATGTAGTGTACAATACCCATCGCGTGATGAATGTAGTGTACAATACCCACCGCGTGATGAATGTAGTGTACAATACCCACCGCGTGATGAATGTAGTGTGCAATACCCACCGCGTGATGAATGTAGTGTGCAATACCCACCGCGTGATGAATGTAGTGTACAATACCCACCGCGTGATGAATGTAGTGTGCAATACCCACCGCGTGATGAATGTAGTGTACAATACCCACGGCGTGATGAATGTAGTGTACAATACCCACCGCGTGATGAATGTAGTGTACAATACCCACCGCGTGATGAATGTAGTGTAAAATACCCACGGCGTGATGAATGTAGTGTACAATACCCACCGCGTGATGAATGTAGTGTACAATACCCACCGCGTGATGAATGTGCTTAGTTATGCAGCTCCTGCGTGAGGGACATTTTTATTTTGCTCATATTTTTTTTTTACTTTTTTGCAATGGAAAACGAGTAACCCATTTTTAAAGCGATATTTGTAACCGTTTATGAGAAATATTGATCAAACTTGTTGTCCTAACTAATTTTCGGTTTGGGTGTTCGGAAACGATTGATTGAGTTAAAAATTGTCCCATACGTCTGACATTCATCCAAACTAGGATATTAATATGCTCTGTTGCGTTCACAGTTAAGGAAGTATTAGAAAAAAAAAATTAATCTTAGAAAAGTTCTTTGGGCATTTGGAAATACCTGGAAAACGTTTAGGACATCTTAGGAAGTGGAAAGTGACCATTCAAAAGCTTACTAAATTTTCTGCAATAAAAGGTTCTGAAGCAATCTTCGATAGAACATTGTCAACCGGAGAAAAATGTCCTTCAAACGTCGAATGTGTTAGTTTTGTTCTTTTGGCCGAATTTTTGTCTCTGCGTACGTCATTTTTTAATTGGTTTTTGGTTGGTGAAACTTATTATTAATAGTATTCTCTGCGCGATTTAATTTCATATTTTTTACGAAAGATCAAAACCTCCCAATAACTGCTTCTAATCCTTTACTAATAGCAGTAGAGGTATGAAGGGAACCGCGCTAAGATGACCCAGTTCCTGTGAGTCGGACTCTCTTTTGTGTCATGCACTTGGCACTCTTTTGAGTAAACTAAAAAAAAATTGCTAAAATAATTAACAATTTGAACTTTGCCGAAATAGCATTTTATGTCAACTACGACAGTGGATCAATCCACTAGCTAACAGCACTAGTGGTGTTTGCAGGACAGCAATCCATCTGGAACCATGAATCTATTCTTTGTGCATGTGAAATGTCTTCCAATGCAATGGGTCGATCGAGTTGAAGGAGGTTATAAAGTGCAGTTAAATCAAACCATCTTGATCATGATTGGCTGATATTCGTCCAATATTCTGTACAAAATGTTAACTCATGAATTAATAAGAAAAAAATAACACTTGAGGGTTTGTACAAATTGTTCTGAACACATTTTTAACAGAGATTGCGAACACCCGTTAAAGGAAATAAACAGAAGCTCATTAAACTAAGGGCTTAAACTAAGTGATAAGGAAATAAGTTAATTGCTAGATAAAGTGGATAGTAAAATAATGGAAAACAAACATACTTAAGGGTTTGTACAAGTTCTTTTATTTGTCAATAGTTTGAGAAAATAAATAGTTTTGGGATATGATAAATACATAATTTACAAATTGTTGACTTCCTCTGTAAGAGGCAAGAGGTAATGATGTGAGTCACACACATCGTACAGAGCTAATATTTCTAGAGGAATTGACTTAGAGAACGTAGTGGGCGAGTGGGCTGTCGTAGGTGACGTGGGCGACAGCTGGGGCAGCGGAGTAGGCGACTCCGAGGAGTCCAGCCCTAGCAGCGACGGGGGCAGCAGCGACGACTGGAGCGTGAGCGTAGGCTGGGGCGGCGTATGCTGGAGCGGCGTATGCGTGGGCGGCGTATGCTGGGGCAGCATAGGCAAGAGGGGCAGCCCTGGCGGCGTAGCCGAGAGGAGCGACGGAGGCATATCCTGGGTTGGATACCCTGACGTCAGACTTGGTTACGCTGCTGTATGGGGTGTCGATGGTCTTGCTGTAGGTGGAGACCTGTCCAAGGTTTCCGTAGCTCCTCAGGATGTTGGCGGACTGGGAGGTGATGGCGGCTGGAGCAACGGCGGCATGTCCGTAGGCAGCATAGGCTGGGGCGGCAGCATAGGTGGTGGCGAGGGGAGCACCGATCAGACCAGCGTTGGCGCAGGCCATGACGGCGGCGATGACGAAAAACTGGAAAAAATACATGTATGAAACGTACTGAGAAATTCTCGGTAATAACCAATATAAGTATCTATTTTAAACAAGTTTAAGAGCTTTTAAAAAACAACTCATAAAAGATTCTAATATGTTTCATCACTAAACCTACCAATTCCAATCAACTAATTGATGTCCAATCACTTCAGACTAATCACACAAACCTACCAATTCCAATCAACTAATTGATGTCCAACCACTTCAGACTAATCACACAAACCTACCAATTCCAATCAACTAATTGATGCCCAATCACTTCAGACTAATCACACAAACCTACCAATTCCAATCAACTAATTGATGTCCAATCACTTCAGACTAATCACACAAACCTACCAATTCCAATCAACTAATTGATGTCCAATCACTTCAGACTAATCACACAAACCTACCAATTCCAATCAACTAATTGATGTCCAATCACTTCAGACTAATCACACAAAAATGTAGGTAACAAATTAACAATTGCCTTGACAACACTTCAAGCTAATAAAGAAACGAATTACAAAGAAAAACATTTGCAATGTATTTAATTCACAAAAACATCAAAATATGCTTATCCCAGAATAATGCACTCCTTCCTTAGCTTTAAATTTAATTCCAATAAACCTAATAAAATGATCAAAACCCCTCTGTAGAATTCCTTTACCTTGTACATGTTTGTGGTGTTTGGGGTTTACTGCCTGTTGAAGGAATGCTATCTCTCTGGACAGCCAGCCTTTTATATCTACAATCCCCACTTAGGGGCTTCAAGGTTGGGAACATACTCTCATATTTAGCCTCCTATCCTTAATATTTGATCTGATAGAATTTAATGATATAGTCAGGAAACTTGATAATCATACGATGGCATGTTATGGTTAATAGATCAGAACATCCACAACACTCTACACTAACACACATCAAGTGGTAGACAGATAATTCTCTATAACAAATGGATGACGGAAAGAGATGTAATAAAACGACGGAATGGAATTTAATGAGGTATGGGGATCTCACCGTCAATTAAACAAATACAGTAGAACTTGGATAATTCGAACCTCTAGGGACAGATAAAAAAGTTCGAATTATCCAAAATTCGAATTACAAAAGTTTTTGAAAATAAAGGGGTAAAAAATCGAATTTCATATTTTCTCCAATTTTATTTAAACAATAACAAATATTTCATAAATTGATGATTACGTACATATGTAATAAATAATTTATAAAAAAGTCCGACTCGCAGGAACTGCCTCATCTTAGCGCGGTTCCGTTCTTATCCCTAGTCTAATTTCGAAAGATTAAAATAGAAGCAGTTATTATTTTGTTGAGAGGAGATCGTTGACCGTTGATGATGCAAGGTAGGGATTGTCCGGGTTAGGTCACTGCTACTTAATAATACATACCCCATATGTGTAGGTATGTGGGCATATATATGTACATATGTGTGCGTGTATATGTGTATGTGTATATGCATATATATAAATATATATATATTATATATGTATATATATATATATATATATATATATATATATATATATATTTACATAGATATGTGCATATATTAGTGTTAAATATGTCCTACTTGTATTTACAGCCCTGATGAAGGCTTGAAGTTCAAGCCGAAACGTCGGCACAATAAAACCATTTTTACGATAAAATGTAGTTTTATTAAGTAGCAGTGACCGAACCCTGACAGTTATATTTTGGTTCCACCAGTCTTGAAAGGTAGGATTTACAATCTGACCTGGAAGGGTCGGCAACACAAGAAACCGTCCCGCTAGTTGCAAGGTCTTGGAATCTTGGAAATCTATATTTCTAACAATAAATTGTTTTTGTTATTTTACTTAACCTGTTTTATTTTCGAATACATTATCCAACTATAAGCAATTAAAAAATAACAAGGAATAAAATACAGGCGAAAAGAACACTTTGAATAAGCGAAATCAATTACTTTAAAGCTTTAAGCTCTTATTTCTCCGATTGACATCGCCTAATCAAAACTTTCATTAGAACCTTTTATGTAGAGCATTTAATAAGCTTTCTAATGGTATTCTTCCGTTTACCAAAATTCTCAACAGTTTTCGAGATATTAAAGAAAGTTCCCAAAATTTATATTATTTCTAGCAACAGAAAATTGGCCTCATTTTTCATATCCTGTTTTACACACAAAATTTTCGCAACATAAGAAATTACAAAACTAAAAAGCAATAAAAAACGAAGGGAAAGAGACAAAAATTACAACAAGAACGACAAAAACCCGTTCATAAGAACAAAACAGACGTATTTGAAGTTTTAAGCACTTATTTCTCCGATTGACATAACCTAATCAAAAATAGTTTTAGAATCTTTTTTGTAGAGAATTTAGTAAGCTTTCAAATAGTTTCTATCCACTTACCACGATTTCCCAACCGTGTTCGAGATATTAATGAAAGTATACGAACTTCCCAAAACTTTTCATGTCTGTTCATAAAATATTTTATTCTAACCCTTCCTTAACTCCAAACGTAACAAAACTTTCAACATATTAGTTTTAATGAAAGTAGAACATGCAGATAAAGTTTCAACTGAATCCCATGATTCTAAGTACCCAAACCAAAAACGGTATTCAAAAAATATTTTTCCAATTTTCTCAAAAACGGTTAAAGCTATCGCCTTGAAAATGGTTTCATTCGTTTTCCTAGCCCAGGAATCATATAAAACGAGTACTTAGAAGCTTATGAACTCAAAAACGTAAGCGTTACGATTTTTTTTGCGCGAATTTCGCCCCAAACGCCATCTTCCGGTAGGCGGATTTCGCTGGTTAACGAACTTGACCTTTCAAATTGGACGACGGATTTTTGTACCAAATTTCATCAAAATCGGACCATTCGTCTTCGAGCTAGAGAGCGAACAGACAAATATATATATATATATATATATATATATATATATATAAATATATACATATATATATATATATACAAATTTGAACCACCATCATTTTCGGTCTCTAGGGGTTCTGAAACGCAAAATTTTCTAGTCGGCACTTCCGGATTGTTTCATTGTATCAACCTTATAAGCGGGGTTCCTCCCTATGGGGGAGGGAGGAACCGCGCTAAAAAAGTAAAAATAAAAGTCTATTGTTTTGAGAAAAGTCATTTTCATGGGCAAGAATGTTTTCATTATTTTTCAAGTAAGTTGATAAAGTGTTAGGAGGGATTCCAAAGTCCTTGGCAATTTCACATTTTTTTCTTTATTCCATTTTTCTTTATTCAAATTGAAGCTATTTTCTCTGGCAACGTTAATGTTTTATAACTAGTAGGCTTCGACATCAAGAAGTCACTGAACTGCGCTGTAGACCGGAAATTCAAGGCACAAACAATACAACAGATCTAGACGCTGACTCACTTATAACTGAATAAGAAGTGGGAAGGAATTCTAGGATAAAACGACAGGATGGTGTATGTAACTACAACCCCTGGAAGGGAGGAAGCGCGACCCACCACTTCGCAGAACTCCTAGACTCCAAGAACTAGACTATGGGTCATTCCATGTCAAATCAACACACTTTTTTTACCTCCCATAGATGGAACCGCCGCGCTTCTTGTCCCGGAACCCCTACATCCGTATCTTACTATCCTTCTTACCCGAGGGGACAATATTTAAAAAAAAAAATTAAGATCGAACATCTCCTATTGGAGGTAAAGACTCGTAAAAAATTCGAATTATCCAAAATTTTATTCGAATTAACCACGATTTTTTTACATTGTTTATGCCCTAAATTCTAGGGACCGAGAGAAATATTCGAATTAACCACGATTTCGAATTATCGAAGTTGGAATTATCCATGTTCCACTGTAGTATAAATAAGATCAGAGATTATCAGAGCAACGTTCTAATACGAAAAAAGTCCGACTCGCAGGAACTGCGTCATCTTAGCGCGGCTCCGTTCTTATCTCTTGTGCTATTAGCAAACGAATAGAAGCAGTTCTTAGATCTTTCGTTAAAAATATAAATTAAATCTTAAAGAAAATGAAGTTCAAGGTGCCTCAAGAAGAAATTGACAGTATCATAAGCGGAAATGACTCGCTCGCCATCTCAACGTTCGCTCTAGGAAACCAATATTGCCAATAAGATTCTCATTTTCTTGCCTTATTTTACCAGAATACTAATTTTTCGCAAAATTTCAATTTAAAACGAAAACAAAAAAAAAAACACCAATTAAAAAGTGAGTTAAACAGACACAAAAACCCGTTCAACAAGAACATTTTTAAAGTTTTAAGCAGTTGCTTCTCCGATTGACATAGCCCCATCAAAAATAACATCAACAACATCATTCTGAAGAAAATTTAGTAAGCATTCTAATGGCCACATTCTACTTACCACGACCAAACCGTTTTCGACCCCCGTCTATTTTTCATAGTGCTGTGCCCTCCGGGAAACTGTGGTCTCTACCCTTTCCCAATATCAACTTCAAATTATCCAAATTCGTTAAAAAAGATACCAGCCTATATATATATCAACAGGAATTTCTTAAAATAAGAAATGAATTTCCTCAAGCTATTCACATTTTCACTGACGGTTCTAAGGACAACGATGGAGTTGGTGCTGCAACCCACTCCAACACCACAGAGAATATGTTCGCCCTCAGTAAAATGTGTAGCATCTTCACTGCCGAACTGTTGGCCATAACTAAGGCCTTAAATATAACCACTAACTCTAATTATCTTGTAATTTTTACGGATTCTTTGTCTGCACTTCTTGCTTTAAGGAATCCATTCTCAAACCATCCACTGATCACACTTACTCATGAAACTATAGCAGAACTTTACAGTAAAACAGTTCTTTTCGTATGGGTCCCCGGTCACTCCGGAATTAAAGAGAACGAGGAGGTCGATGCCTTAGCGATAAGAGCTGTAAACGAAGGAATCCCCTTCCAAAGAATATCATTAGTTACCTGAAGGAAATAGTCTGGCGAAACTGGCAATATACATGGCAGATAATAGACAACAAAAAATTAAGAAAAGTAAAATCGACAGTAAAAGCTTGGAAGACCCCACCCAGCATCAATAGAAAACATGAAGTTGCTTTAAGTCTATTGCGGATTGGGCATACAAGATTAACGCATTGATTCCTTTTAGCGCGGTTCCTCCCTCCCTTCATAGGGAGGAACCCCGCTTATAAGGTTGATCTCATGAAACAATCCGGAAGTGCCGACTAGAAAATTTCGCGTTTCAGAACCCCTAGAAACCGAAAATAACGGTGGTTCAAATTTGTATATATATATATATATATATATATATATATATATATATATATATATATATATATTTGTCTGTTCGGGGGGATTTCTGGCTTCCCTGATGTTTCGATTTTGATTAAATTTGGTACAAAAATCCGTCGTCCAATTTGAAAGGTCAAGTTCGTTAACCAGCAAAATCCGCCCACTGGAAGATGGCGTTTGGGGCGAAATTCGCGCAAAAAAAATCGTAACGCTTACGGTTTTGAGTTCATATGCTTGTAAGTACTTGTTTTATAAGCTTCTTGGCCTAGGAAAACGAATGAGACCATTTTTAAGGCGATAGCTTTAACCGTTTTCGAGAAAATTGGAAAAATAGTTGCTGAATAACGTTTTTGGTTTGGGTACTTACAATCATGGGATTCAGTTGAAACATTTTTTGCATGTTTGAATTTGATCAAAACTAACATGTTAATCTTTTGGTTACGTTTGGAGTTAAGGAAGGGTTAGAATAAAATATTTTATGAACAGACATGAAAAGTTTTGGGAACTTCGTATACTTTCATTAATATCTCGAACACGGTTGGGAAATTTTGATAAGTGTATAGAAACTATTTGAAAGCTTTCTAAATGCTCTGCAAAAAAGATTCTGAAGCAAATTTTGATTAGGTGATGTCAATCGAAGAAATAAGTGCTTAAAACTTCAAATACGTGTGTTTAGTTCTTATGAACGGGGTTTTATCGTTCTTTTGGTAATTTTTGTCTCTTTTCCTTAGTTTTTTATTGCTTTTTATTTTTGTAATTTATTATGTTGTATTTGTAAGGAAAATGTATGTGTGTAAAACAGTAAAGGTAAAATGAGACCAATTTTCTGTTGCTAGAAATAATGAAAAGTTTTGGTAACTTCATATATTTTCATTAATATCTCGAAAACGGTTGAAAATCTTGGGAAGCGAAAGGTTACCATTCGAAAGCTTACTAAATGTTCTACAAAAAACGTTCCAAACAAAGTTTTGAATAAGCGATGTCAATCGGAGAAATTAGTGCTTAAATTATGAAGTAATTGATTTCGTTTATTCGAACGGTTCTTTTTGTCTGTTTTTATTCCTTGTTATTTTTTAATTGCTTAAAGTTGGATAATGTATTTGACAATAAAACACATTAATTAAAATAAGAAAAACAATTCATTGTTAGAAATATATCAGGCTGTACCGTATGAAATGTCAGTTTTGGATTTGCCGATTTCGTTCAAATGTCTTGAAACTGTCGAGGCTCCTACTCCGAGTTCTTTGGCATATTCCCTAGTGTTTGCAATTGCTTATAGTAGTCAAATGTATTTGCCAATAAAACAGGATAAGTGTAATTAGAAACAATATTTTATTTTGGCGGAATCTTGGGATTCTCAGATGCCGTATGAATATCTATTAGGCCCCATTCGTATTATTTCCTTAATATCTCAAAAAGGGTTAGGAAATCGTGGCAAGTGAAATGTAACAGTTCGAAAGCTTACTAAATTCTCTACAAAAAATGTTTTGAAGAAATGTTTGATGGGGTCGTCACATTAAGAGAAATAAGTGCTTAAAACTTAGTTAGTTAGCTTCGTTTATTTAAACGGATCTATTTGTGTGTTTCCCGGAGTTTTTTTTTCACTGCTCGTTATTTTTGTACTTGCTTATAGCAGTCAAATGTATTTGTCAGTAAACAGGATACGTATAATTAGAAGGAATATTTTGTTTGTTAGAATTCGAAGATGCCGTATGAATATCTAGATTACTGTATTGGTGTTGATGTCGTTCTTGTGAATTGTTCTTAATATTCCCTATTTTCATCTGTTACCCATAGTTTTTTTATTGCTAGTAATTTTTTCTTATTGATTATAGAAAATAAATCTATTTGGCTATAAAAGCGGATACGTAAAATTAGTAACAATATTTCGGAGATTTCTGAGCGAAATACCTTGTAAGATTTTCTACCACCACGAACGGCGTTTTTCCTATATTTACCTCACATTTTAATTGGTTGCTGTTTTTAACTCGTTTCCTGCTTCACTCCACAGATGGGAAACACGCTTCTGACGTCTACCCAATGACGTAATCCGAAGTGCCTAATAAATGATTTCACGTTTTAGAACAGGTAGATATCGAAAATAGCTGTGCTTCAAATTAGAATCTCTTGTTGAGTAATTATATGAATATTTGGATAATAATTGGTGCTAATGACCCTAGCAGTAGAAGCACCCATAAGCAAACAAAAAAAAAAAAATTGGATAATAATTCCAATAGTTAAAATTATAACTAAATTGGAAAATATGTATTTAACAGAACTCATTAAACCTTTTACAGAGAACTCTATTTTTTATTTTAATTTTATTGATCAACAGGTCTTTGTATATATTTGAAAACTCTGCTGATAAAACCTCTATATCGTTTTTGTTTGATTCAATAATAATAAATCCTTTTTTCAATGATTTTATGTGCTTAGGCCTATCTCTAATTCCTGCGGGTTAATATGTTTTTTAAATTGAAGCTTTAAAGCCTCAACAGGAATATTTGTGTAATCACCCTTCACAGTTAATTTATTAGAATCACGAGTGACCGTTTTTGTGTTACAACTAACAATCTTTGAAAATGAAGTTTGACGATCCTTGTTATTGTTATTTTCCTTCTGTTAGGCCGAGATTTTCTATTCATGATCTAATTCTCCTTGATTTTTTTGACTAGATCAAGAACCTATTTTAAGCCCTCATAAATTCCTTAATTTAATTGAGGAAGTTTATCAAGCTTGATATAATCACTTTTGGGTTAGTACGGGTGCTCTATACCGAGTCCTTTGTTTGTAAACTCAAAGAGCTTTCTGAGTAACGGTAAAGGGCAGTAAAAGTATATGACTTTACCTGAAACCAAACCCTGCATGCCCTTTTCGTAGTTGTTTAGCTCACATTTTAATGGGTTGTTGTTTTTTTTTAATTGCATTTATTTATAGAATTAGTATTACTTTAGAAGAAATCAAGAAAAATAGAAATATTTTGATATTTGTTTTGATATTTGAAATAACTATTTGTAGCAGTTGGGCTGGCCAACCTGTGGTGGGTGCCATTCTAGGGATAAGGGTACGCTGCCCCTTGATAACGGGCCCTTTGTTTACGGGGGAAAGGTTGAACCAAAATAAAAACGGTTTCTATTTCAATCTTCCCAAATGACACTAGGGATAAAAACTGAACCGCGCTAAGATGACGCAGTTCCTGCGAGTCGGACTGTTTTCTAAAGAACCACCTCCAATCTGTGAATCAAGCAACGTTCAAGTAACAGTGAAACATTTTCTTATTGTTATTGGCGAATATATCAGTCAATTAGAGAAGAGCTAATGTTATCAGACATCATGGATGAAATACTTGGAGATGATGCTGATAACGTTAGGAAGATATTAAACTTTATAGACAACACGGAATTAATAAATAAAATCTAAAGACATAAGATCAATTAAATAAGCAGGATAGAGCATGGTGTGAGTGTGTGGTCTGTGTTACAGAATATGTGATTGAGGTTGCATGGATATGAGTTGGTATATGTGTATGGGTGAGTGCATATGTGTGCGGTGTGTGTGTGTGTGTGTGTGTGTGTGTGTTTGTGTTGTTTGCGTTTATTTAAATTTGTTTAAAACATTGTTTATATACAATAATTTTTTTTTCGGCGCATCGACATAAATCTTGGCCATTAGCGCCGACGTCCAGGGTGCAGCCAGGAATTTTCTCAGCGAGCCATGAGATGAGAAAATTTCTGGCGCCGGCGGGGATCGAACCCACCATCTCCCGCTTATGTATCTAGCGCACTAGCCACTAGACCACGGGAGACCCCTATATACAATAATGCAATAAAATCCAAAAGCTGACTCAATCAATTATTAAATTCAAAAGAAATGAGGTAAAAATTTCACCTTCAAATATAATGAAAGTTTTATTCAATGGCGTTAATGACCCTAAGGTCCTTAAGGAATGGTTTCATTCGTTTTTCTATAAGAAACCTATAAAATCTATAAAAAGCGAATTGCGCTCCAAACGCCAAGTTCTGGGGGATGGATTCTGCTGGTTAACAAATTCGACCTTTTCAACCTCATGAGCGGGTTTTCTCCCTATGGAGGGAGGGAGGAACCGCGCTAAAATGTAAATGCAATCTTAGAGCATTATTCTACACTAAGAAGAGATTAGAGTACTGCTCTAATATTGCTTTTCCATTTTAGCGCTGCTCCTCTCTCCCTCCATAGAGAAACCCGCTTATGGTTGAATTAGCGCTAATGGCCGCTAGTCGAAGCGCCGTAGAAAAAAAAAATTAAAAGTAAAAAAATAATAAAAAAACTTTAATCAGCATAATCGGTCTACCTGAAAGGTAGGTTTACTTCAGACCTAAACTACTAACTTTTTCATAGCGTTAGTAATTTCCATTGTATTAAAACGAAGCGGCATAAGGCCTGCTTAAAAAATAAACTAAATTGGTTCCTTACAAGTTGTTGGGGGTTACTCCGTACTCTGTTGAAACTCCTACTACTAGGGGCGCTGAACATTGGCTCTGTATCCGGGGTAGTGTTCTTTATTTAGTCATCTGTTCAAATATAAAAAAGCAAAGCTAATAATGTTTTTTTTTTTTTTTTGCTTGTTTGAATTTAAATTGGTTATATTAAGAAAATTGGGGTCTCCCGTGGTCTAGTGGCTAGCCCCTTAGATTAATAAGCGGGAGATGGTGGGTTCAACCCACCGGCGCGCCGCGGCGACAGGAATGTTCTCATTCCACGGCTTGCTGGGAACTTTCCTCGCTGTACCCTGGCACTAATGGCGTACATGTTGATGCGCCGTAAAAATAAAAAAAAAAAGCAAATTATTTCGGAATGCAGGGAAAACTACCCACTTTTAGTGGAATGTGCTTAGTTATGCAGCTCCTGCTTGACGGACTATTAAGAAGGTTGAAATAGTTAGAAACGAGTATTGAATGGATCCAGAAAGGTGATAATGGTGAACCTCGTGGCAAAAGGCTGAGAGCCAGGTATTGCTTCTGCTAGTTTGATGCCGTAAGGAGATCGGCGTACTTTGGTAAACAGCAGAGCATTACGGGGGATGCGCAGAGTGGAACACAGTGTTGGCAGAGGTCTTGTTTGCACAGCAGACGAATGATGGTTGGCATAATAAATAAAGAAAAATCAATCTTAAGTGTTTGTACAAGTTCTTTTATTCGTCAATAGTTTGAGAGAATAAATAGTTTTAGGATTTGATAAATACATACTTTACAAATTGTTGACTTCCTCTGTAAGAGGCAAGAAGTAATCATGCGAGTCACACACATCTGACAGAGCTAATATTTCAAGAGGAATTGACTTAGAGAACGTAGTGGGCGAGTGGGCTGTCGTAGGTGACGTGGGCGACAGCTGGGGCAGCGGAGTAGGCGACTCCGAGGAGTCCAGCCCTAGAAGCGACGGGGGCAGCAGCGACGACTGGAGCGTGAGCGTATGCTGGAGCGGCGTATGCGTGGGGGGCGTATGCTGGGGCAGCATAGGCAAGAGGGGCAGCCCTGGCGGCGTAGCCGAGAGGAGCGACGGAGGCATATCCTGGGTTGGATACCCTGACGTCAGACTTGGTTACGCTGCTGTATGGGGTGTCGATGGTCTTGCTGTAGGTGGAGACCTGTCCAAGGTTTCCGTAGCTCCTCAGGATGTTGGCGGACTGGGAGGTGATGGCGGCTGGAGCAACGGCGGCATGTCCGTAGGCAGCATAGGCTGGGGCGGCAGCATAGGTGGTGGCGAGGGGAGCACCGATCAGACCAGCGTTGGCGCAGGCCATGACGGCGGCGATGACGAAAAACTGCAAACAAAATTTTGTTACAATTAAGAATATTCGACTAAAATTATTTAAAAAAAAAGTAATTAATTATTAAGATGCGAAAAAATGATCATAGTTCGTATATCAAGTAATTCTAAAGTATTGCTTATACGGTTGGCCCAAGTGATTAGGAAATTTATATTTAAAATAATGTGGTTTGTTTTAGAAAGATAGGGTAAGTTAATTGTATTTTTAGCACTTTCCTCCGAAGGAAAGTAGCTATTGAAGTTGGACTCATGACGGAATTTTTGAAAAATTTCTTCAAATCTTTATCGATCCTACCTAGTAGACACCGAAAATGACCCCCGTTAAAATTTATATATATCTATATATATATATATATATGCATATATATATATATATATATATATATATATATATATATATATATATGTGTCTGTTAACACGATAGCGGCCAGAGTTTTTGTTTTTTCGTCACGAAACTTGGTATATAGCATTCAATTAGCAAACGATTGAACGAGTTCGTTAACCACCAAAGTCGGTCCACCGGAAGGGGGGGTTTACCCCGAACCCAAAACACTAATTTGACTATGTCAGCCGTAATATTTGTTATATTTCAACGACACTTGGTATTCGTAGTGGTTATATAGAGAGAAAAGTGAGATATAAAAATGAACTAAATCGGTTCATTAGAAGTGGGGGTTTACTCCGGACCCACAATACCAATTCGCCACTACCAGCCGTGATTTTTGGTATATTTCGATGAAACTCGGTATTCGTAGTGGTAATCCACAGGTAAATAACTGTTGTAAAAATAAACTAAATCGGTTCATTAGGAGGGGGGGGGGGGTTTAAACCGGACCCACAATACCAATTCGCCACTACCAGCCGTGATTTTTGGTATATTTCGACGAAACTCGGTATTCGTAGTGGTAATCTACAGGTAAATATGTGTTGTAAAAATAACGAAAAATCGGTTCATTAGAAGGGGGGGTTTACTCTTGACCCAAATTCTTAATATACTCATACCGGTCGTAATTTCTGCTGTATTGTAACGAAACGCGGTATACGTCGTGGGTAACTCATGAGAAAGAAGTGTTGTAAAAATGAGCTGAATCGGTCAATCGGAAAGCGGGGGTTTAATTTGTAATATATTTCAATAGAAAAGCCCGTCAGACGTAGGTTCACAAAGCCGCCGCAAGGAGCGCTTTCTACCACTAGAGTGACTGTATCCTGTTCCTGCGTTAGATCAAAATACGATAATATGAGGTTTTTTGTATTTATTACGTAGTGTAATAGGTACCATGTGTAAACATAATTCTGGAAGCAAATTATTAATTGATCAGTTACTCATTACAAATTTAAAAGAGAACTATTCATGTTTTTATTTTATTTATGTAGGATATTTTAAGGAAATTGTTCTGGAAAGCAATCTACACTACCCAAATTCTGAGGAAAGTGCTTAGTTATGCAGCTCCTGCGTGACGGACTTTTTATAGATACATTTAAAGAAATATAACCGGATCTACAATGCTTTGTTAAAGCGTTTGAATAACCGTCTGAAAATGGGGGTTTTTAATTCAAAAATTTCGATTAGACTTTGCTTTTATAATATCTAATATAACTAATAAATAGTATTCAGAAAAGGTTTTTAAAGATCCTGCGCAATTCATAGTAATAATAGGATTTTAAATTTTAGTTCTTGGGAAGAAGTTATATCGTCGACACAATTGCAAAGTATAGAATGTGAAAAAACGCATTTTTCATTTTAATCTATACTGATTCCTGTTGGACTGATGTACGTTCTGGCAAACTCTCGAAAATTAATTTAACATAATTATTAATTACAGAAAATCAAACTATCGAATGTGCATTTTTGTCTAATTAAAATATATAATAAGATAAAATTTATATAGAGCTATCTATAAGGTACCAACCACTTTTCATATTCGATACTTTGAATTTGTACCGACGATATGACAATTACATAGGACATAGAGCAGTTGTCTAAAATGATAGAATATGTCTGGACTGTCATATATTTACTATGAGTTCACCTTAATGAATTATTAAGGAACAAATCTAATAAACGGAAATAAAATCGACTTTCATAGAACATTACAATTTCTAGGATGGACGTATTGAAATTATAATGAGCCCATTACTTCGACGAGTAGCCACAAGTACTTTAAACCATAAAACCAAATGTCACTTGATGTAAATAGGATTACTTCCCCGTATTTGTGTTTACCTTGTACATGTTTAGGTTGAGATACTGCCTTCGGAAGTAATTCTTTCTCCAGAGCTGTTGATGTTTAAATACCCAGCACTCCCCACCACCAACATTGGAAGGGGTGGCTTCGTAGTCCGAGTCTTCAGGTTCATCGAAATTACCGAATATCCTGACTGTCGGAAAGAAAAACTAGCACAAGCATCTCAATGGAGGTTCCTAAATTGGACCCGCCCAGTCCCGACCCGATCAGATCCTAAAGCCACCGACTATCGGAAGAAAAACAAACACAACCTTCTCAATTGAGGTCCCTAAATTGGCCCCGACCCGAACCGATTCGATGGCACCAATCTTCGGTCATTATAAAATTGTTTCTTTCTAAACCGATAACGGAGACCGACGCAAAATGGCGCCAAACGACATATAGTTTTTAAAAAAGTCTACAGCCTCTACATCTTAAGCAATTTCAAAGCATTTTTTTTTTTAATGAAAGCTTATAAAATTTAAAACAACTTTGCCTAGTCACATCTTTGCCCCCCCCCCTTATATATAAAATTACGTGGAAATATGTTTAGAACCAACCAATGTTTATAACCTACTAGCTACCTTTCTTATAAATAATTTTAAAATATGAAACCCTAGTAATGCTTCTCTTATGCAGTGTAACAATTAAAAACTGATTGTTACACTAAGATTTTATTTTCGGGACTGATATTCTTCCGGAAGATTGATTGGCCTCTCAACTCCTCCTTCATATCTCCAACAAGGTAATCGAAGGTTTCTATGCTTATTAGGTGGTATTTATTAGGTGGTATTTATTAGGTGGTATTTATTAGGTGGTATTTATTAAATTTATCACTCATTTTTTACAACTAGTTTATGACTAACTAGCTTTCAATAGATGGAATCGGGTCGGGACCAATGTAGGCATTCACGTCGGACGCTGTCGGCATTTGTCGGTCAAACGATAACGGATTGCATCGGATCGGGAGAAATGCGGGGCCAATGTATTTTGCAATAATTTGAAAATTGCAAATTCTTAGAAACCCTCAATTGCGGAATTATTATCCGAAAATTTTCAAACTGATTAAAAACATTCCATGGGCAGTTTTTTTAATATAATCAACATTTTCTTCCTAGGATTTGAAAGATTTGAAGATGAAAGATGAAAACAATTCTATAGAAATGCCTATTTTATATAATCAACATTTTCTTCCTAGAATTTGAAAGATTTGAAGATGAAAGATGAAAACAATTCTATAGAAATGCCTATTTTATATAATCAACATTTTCTTCCTAGAATTTGAAAGATTTGAAGATGAAAGATGAAAACAATTCTATAGAAATGCCTATTTTATATAATCAACATTTTCTTCCTAGAATTTGAAAGATTTGAAGATGAAAGATGAAAACAATTCTATAGAAATGCCTATTTTATATAATCAACATTTTCTTCCAAGAAATTGAAAGATTTGAAGATGAAAGTTGAAAACAATTCTATAGAAATGCCTATTTTATATAATCAACATTTTCTTCCTAGAAATTGAAAGATTTGAAGATGAAAGTTGAAAACAATTCTATAGAAATGCCTATTTTATATAATCAACATTTTCTTCCTAGAAATTGAAAGATTTGAAGATGAAAGTTGAAAACAATTCTATAGAAATGCCTATTTTATATAATCAACATTTTCTTCCTAGAATTTGAAAGATTTGAAGATGAAAGATGAAAACAATTCTATAGAAATGCCTATTTTTTGCATATTTTCCATTGTTATTGATAGTTTGCTTAGCCGCGAATCAATTTTAACTTTTCTGAATAACGTTATAAGCGAAAGAAGATATGATAGAAAAAAATGTTACAGAGATTTTCGCATACTTCGACTATTGTTTATATATATATAGCTGTAGCAATTTTCTCTGAACAATCATATCGTCCCTACTATGTCAAACTATCAAACATGAAAATCGGAGCAAACCAGCGAGCAAACATATTCAATACATTGACAAAGAAATATATTGAAAAATGGTCTTATTCGATAGTTTATTTGAGACATTTCTGGCTATTCTAAAGGGGCTAGAGTTGCGACAAGCCGTATCGTCCACAATGCAAAACCAAAGTACCGAAAGTGAAAAACGAGATTTTTCATATTCGATAGTTTGACATGTTAGGGACGATATATACATACAATTACATTATAACATATGTACATCTTCTTCTTCTTTGTCGTCCTCTTATTCCATTACTAGCGTCGAGGAGCCTCGGTAAATTTCAGCCATTCCCTTCGGTTCCTGCAAAGCTGCTTCATTTGCTGGAGGGTTTTGCCTCTTTTCCCTCCAATCTTCTGGATGTTTTCCTCGTAGGAAATCCTAGGCCGACCTCGCGGTCTTTTCCCAGAGGGTCGAGCTTCTAAAACTTTCTTCGGTTCCTTTTCATTATCCATACGACATACGTGCCCAAACCACATAAGCTGCCGGGATTCGAGCAAGGTCCTTAGTTCTGTCATCTCAAACTGTTCTCTTATCCTTTCATTTCTGATGCAATCTCTTCGTGTCTTTCCAACCGCTCTCCTCAGGAACTTCATTTCTGCTGCTGTAATGCGGCTGGCTTGCTTATCCAGGATTATCCAACTTTCGCTCCCATAAGTTAGGATCGCGAGGTAGACCGATTTGTAGATATGCCTTTTAGTCACCAAACTCACTTCTCGGTGGCCAATTATGCTGTTACATATCTGGTGGAAAACTTGATTGGCCTTCGAAATTCTATGTGATATTTCTGGGTCAATATTGCACATATGTACATCCAAATATACAAATACACAGTATTTATATAGTTCATTCATTGAATTATACAAATAGTGAGATACGATAACAAGTTATACAAAGTAACAAGTTAACATCTATTTACTTTGTTAGTTTGATATTGTGAAATTTTGTGATAAGATGTAGGTTTGTTTATAATTTACATTTTGTTGCATGTCAGTATGTGAGATGGCAGTAAATTATGAATAATGTTGTAAAATATTGTTTAGTCATTAATGGTATGTATAACAAGTTCTATGTGGATTATATATATATATATATATGTAGCAGCGAGGTGAGATCCACCAACGCCGACAAGGTCACACTACGCCTTACCTGCCTCTATGCATATCTCTAGAGCGGGAACCCGCGAAAATATAAAATGTCGGGTAATGAGAAGCGTAGGAGGTATTGTCGGCTAATGGATGAAAATACAGCATGCATTTGTGGAATAGTGTCGAAAGTTTTTAAGTGGGATTCACTGATGCCAGGCCATACTAGATATAATATTTACTTGCGCAAGTAATAGCATAAGCAATGTACATATTTTTAGTTGTTAAGCATATGTATATTATTGCAATTAGGGATGCATGAAACATGCTTATATTTCCTATAATTTTTGTATGCAAGTAGCACATTTTTCATTTCTATTTATTCTTTATTTTATTGATAAAAGAAAGAGCCAAAAAACTAATTATTTATATTATTGAGTTTGTGCATGAAAAAGATTTGTTTACATTTTAATTAAAATTATTATCATCAGTAGTATTGCAGGAAGCATGTTTTTTCAATAATTATATTATCATTAAGTTAACAAATTCTTTTAATTTTTTTATTCTGCAATTACCTCACCCTCAAAAATCGATTGCCTCCAAAGAGGTAACATATATATATATATATCGCACTAGTATATCTAAAGTGACACAACTCAAAAATCGGTTTTATTCACACCGTCATAGTTCTGACTATGAAAGATATGGTAAATATCTCTTTATCAACCATCAAAACTGTATGTACCTAGCTTTAGAGCTTGTACACCAGAGGGCACTTGTGTCACTCTTCCAGTCTTAATGCTATTCTATCTACATAGGCAAGAGTGACACATTTTCAGTTGAGTTATATTACTTTAGAAATACTAGTTCGATATATTCATAAGAACATATATATACGAAGACAAGGTATGGTATTTTTTTCTCCTAGCCGAATCCCAACCATTATAGAAAAACATATTTTCTATTTCATAGGTGTTGGGAGCTGGTTGGTGAAGGTTCATCATCATGTAGGTGAATAATTAGGCCGACCTTCACTAGTTATAAAAGTTTTATTTCATAGCACTTTCAAGATTCAATCTCATAATCAGTGCCTGTTGAAAGCAACATAACCAATAAAAAACCCTATCTACAAACTAGAATAAAATTTTTAAGTACATTTTGAGATTTTTTTTTTTTTTTTTTTTTTTTTTTTTTTTTTAGTCACTAGAATAAAAACAGTAAAAGTTAGAATTCTTAAGAAAAATGAAATAAATTAAAAACAAAATTAAATTACAAGATTTGACGTCCAAGAATGAATAAAATATATAATTGAAGGACTAGGCCTTAACAACAAAATATAAAAGGAAGCAAAACAGGAATAAGAGAATATTAGTGTTGAGAATAAAAAATAGAAAAAGTAGGTGGGATAGAGAGAGTACGGACCTATAGATTGTGTCTGTGTACACGTGAGGCTCTCGCATCAGATTGGCTTAACTTGCATATGCTCTGTATGCAGGCTGCTGGGACATTACTGAGCACGTCGCCGTCTCCCTTGACATTAATATTTCTTTGGGAATGCGCCATATCAGCTTTAATTTCAATATTCTCCAACCTGTCCATTTTTCTGCCCTTGTTTAATCTATGGAGGAGTTGAAAATCAAGGGCGTTAGCGTCATGCTCTTCCTGAATCACATGCTTCTTAAATATGGAGTCCTGCCTGGTGAAATGTTCTTTAAGTCTTGTCCTGGTTTTTCTCCCACTCTGACCCACGTATGATGAACCGCATGTAACACAGGATACTCGATACACTCCTGATCTGTCGAGAGGATCGACCGTGTCCTTAGTTTTCGAGAGCTTACTCGCAAGAGAGCCCCTACTTCGGTAAGCAGCTTTTACTCCCAGTTTTTTTTTAATTTAGCTCCTACCTTTTCAGATATTTCACCTAGGTAAGGTAAGCTATCAGGGTAGACGTCGCTTGTCCGGGCGTGTACTTTCTCCTGATACTTGTAGGTCTATTTTTCTCTTGTACCTTCTTTCCATTAGTTTATTAACTAGTGATTCCTGGTATCCATTGCTTTTAGCTATGTTTTTGATACAAGAGAGTTCATTTTCAAAATTATCGGGAGACAATTTTCTATTTGTCTTCGTATAGAAAAACATATTTTTCCCTCAACAATAGAGTTTTATTTCATTCATTGTTAAGGTGCTTCATAATATTTGAATAATAAAAATAAAGTAGACTAGAGAAGATATATTTCGTACATATTTTTAAGTTTATTTTTTTTTGTTATTTGTTTTGAACCGAAGATATTTCCAAAAAAATAGCGGGCCTAAAGGCAGATCCGTCCAGGACTAGTATAGATCTCCTCTGAATTGAAACAAATAGGCATACATAAACCATTATTGCACCGAACACTTAAATCATTTAGTGGTTTTTGGATTATTAATATTTAGTCTTTATTTTTTATATAACCAAGTCATAGAGGATTCTCTACAAAAAAATCCCGAAATCCCTTTCAGCCATCTAGATAATAAGCCCTTCTTAGCGTTCTAGATCGATTCGCTGATATGAAAAGGTGCTAAAGGATTGCATAAAGTAAACTAATGGTTAGTGAGTGCAAAAGTTCTTTGAGAACGTTACGTCAATTGGTATTTCCGCCATTGTTCCAGTTCAGAAGTACAAGGTCTTGGATAGAGACTGGTTTAGGGACGGTGTTCTTGCGAGGGGAACACCTTAGAAAGTAGGTTACCTAGGAGTGCGCGAATATTTGTAATAAAAACTAATTTAATGTCAACAAAGAGAAAATAATTAAGTTCAAATGTCAATAATTAGGCGGGAAGGGAAACAACAATTCTAACGGTAACCTGCAGAATTCCTTAGAAATGTGGGCAAATAAGAATTAATTTTATGAAATAATACAGCACCTACAGTCCGGATTCGAAAGGGGCTGATCCTTTTTTCCTTTCCGGGAAAAAAAACTGTATTTGGTATTTGAATCTTTCTGATTTTAGTTACATTTTGAAGTATTTATTCGTGCTGGGTCGAATCAGACCACTACCAATTCGATAGAATAATTATTTTGGAAGATAATATTACGGAACTCGTGAAAACAGCAAGTACTAAATTTAAAAAAGACAGTATGGCGATGAAATTTATAGAACAGCAACTTCAAAACATTCACATTTAGACAAAACTAAGCGGAGAGGATAGCTAAGTACCGTTTTTTTACACCAAAAAATCTAAGGATAATTTAATTTCATTACAGATATCTTCAGAAGCTAAATACACAAGTGTGGTACATTTTGGCAACAACAAAAAATTCTTTTAACAGCTACATATAAACATGAAACTTCCTGGGTAGTACCAAGTTTTCAAGAATAAAATAAGTGGTATAAAATATTGTTTTATTTTCGCTAAAAACTGTGAGATTTTTACTCAGTGACTAGATAAAATGAAAAAAAAAATAATGGAGAAGTATTCTACTACTAATTAGGTGTAAAAAATATAAGTTCAAACGCGATTGAACACTTTCGGTTTTGAGGGTGTTCTCCTTTTCGGCACAGCTGTGTGACGTCCGTCCCACCGCCAATTAGGATTTATTTAGTCTATGACCAATACAGGTCGAAGAGTCTCATCCTCAAATTGAGGCTGTAAGTCTTTTTGCTTGTATTATATACTACTGAATATATATATATATATATATATATATATATATATATATATATATATGTATATATATTATATTGTTTTGGATGGCACGGCATTTTTCTCCAGCAGTGGTACTCCTCATCACTTCTTCCTGGAATATTTCGCAAGATACCTCTCTAGCTTCGTCAGGCAGGTCATTGTTTCTTCCTCGGTGGTTGCCGAGGAAATGACATTTTTCTTTTTGTTTCCCTACCCTCCCAAAAATTTATTTTGTACAGAGAGAGAGCTGCAGGCCCAACGGATTGGAACCTACAGCTGGACTTAAGATTAAACATTATCCTAGGCTTACGTACTAGAAGGGGGATGTATCTGAAATTTTTCTCGATCTGGGCGCCTTATTAAACACCAGGGAGCTTCAACACCATTGGTCCGCCAAAACTGGGGCTAGAGAAAAATGTCATTCCCTCGGCAACCGCCGAGGGAATGACAATGACCTGGCTGACGAAGATGGAGATGAATCCATCGAAATATTCCAGGAAGAAGTGAGGAGGAGTACCACCGCTGCAGAAAAATGCCGTTCCATCCAAAAAAAAAATATGATCCCACCAACGAAAAATCAACATCAAACATATATATATATATATATATATATATATATATATATATATATATATTTAGTATATAGATATGTGTGTGTGTGCGTGCGTGTGCGTGTATTTAAATATTTTCCATAAAAGTGGGAAAAACTAACTGTTTTATTCTGGCACTTTAAAACGTCCCACTGACAACAAACGTTTGTCACTTGTCTTACTTCAAAACTAAGGTTTTTAAATTTTGGATCGTTTGAAGTAGAGGACGCTTTGTAAAAAACATATTTGATATATTTGATTAAATGTAGGTACCAATCCCAATTACTGGGCTGATTTAGGCACTCCCATTTACTAAGATAATGTCTAAACAAAGTATAACATATTAATTTAAAATTTAATAATATTTAACAATAGACCTACTCGACTACACGAGAATTTCTTATGACAAATAAATATACTTCTATGTGTAATTGAAATAACGCAGAACATACGATGAAATATTAAGTGACAGACTGCCAGAGAAGAAGCAATTATGCAACAACTCCTAGGCAATGATAGTCAGTACATCAACACTATACTGGCCTACCTCAAGAATACAGGGCTATACAACCTTATTTGCAACAACTCCTAGGCAATGATAGTCAGTACATCAACACTGTACTGACTTACATCAAGAATACAGGGCTATACAACCTTATTTGCAACAACTCCTAGGCAATGATAGCCAGTACATCAACACTATACTGGCCTACCTCAAGAATACAGGGCTATACAACCTTATTTGCAACAACTCCTAGGCAATGATAGTCAGTACATCAACACTGTACTGACTTACATCAAGAATACAGGGCTATACAACCTTATTTGCAACAACTCCTAGGCAATGATAGTCAGTACATCAACACTATACTGGCCTACCTCAAGAATACAGGGCTATACAACCTTATTTGCAACAACTCCTAGGCAATGATAGTCAGTACATCAACACTGTACTGACTTACATCAAGAATACAGGGCTATACAACCTTATTTGCAACAACTCCTAGGCAATGATAGTCAGTACATCAACACTATACTGGCCTACCTCAAGAATACAGGGCTATACAACCTTATTTGCAACAACTCCTAGGCAATGATAGTCAGTACATCAACACTATACTGGCCTACCTCAAGAATACAGGGCTATACAACCTTATTTGCAACAACTCCTAGGCAATGATAGTCAGTACATCAACACTATACTGGCCTACCTCAAGAATACAGGGCTATACAACCTTATTTGCAACAACTCCTAGGCAATGATAGTCAGTACATCAACACTGTACTGACTTACATCAAGAATACAGGGCTATACAACCTTATTTGCAACAACTCCTAGGCAATGATAGCCAGTACATCAACACTATACTGACTTACATCAAGAATACAGGGCTATACAACCTTATTTGCAACAACTCCTAGGCAATGATAGCCAGTACATCAACACTATACTGACTTACATCAAGAATACAGGGCTATACAACCTTATTTGCAACAACTCCTAGGCAATGATAGTCAGTACATCAACACTATACTGGCCTACCTCAAGAATACAGGGCTATACAACCTTATTTGCAACAACTCCTAGGCAATGATAGTCAGTACATCAACACTGTACTGACTTACATCAAGAATACAGGGCTATACAACCTTATTTGCAACAACTCCTAGGCAATGATAGCCAGTACATCAACACTATACTGACTTACATCAAGAATACAGGGCTATACAACCTTATTTGCAACAACTCCTAGGCAATGATAGCCAGTACATCAACACTATACTGACTTACATCAAGAATACAGGGCTATACAACCTTATTTGCAACAACTCCTAGGCAATGATAGTCAGTACATCAACACTATACTGGCCTACCTCAAGAATACAGGGCTATACAACCTTATTTGCAACAACTCCTAGGCAATGATAGTCAGTACATCAACACTGTACTGACTTACATCAAGAATACAGGGCTATACAACCTTATTTGCAACAACTCCTAGGCAATGATAGCCAGTACATCAACACTATACTGACTTACATCAAGAATACAGGGCTATACAACCTTATTTGCAACAACTCCTAGGCAATGATAGCCAGTACATCAACACTATACTGACTTACATCAAGAATACAGGGCTATACAACCTTATTTGCAACAACTCCTAGGCAATGATAGTCAGTACATCAACACTATACTGGCCTACCTCAAGAATACAGGGCTATACAACCTTATTTGCAACAACTCCTAGGCAATGATAGTCAGTACATCAACACTGTACTGACTTACATCAAGAATACAGGGCTATACAACCTTATTTGCAACAACTCCTAGGCAATGATAGCCAGTACATCAACACTATACTGACTTACATCAAGAATACAGGGCTATACAACCTTATTTGCAACAACTCCTAGGCAATGATAGCCAGTACATCAACACTATACTGACTTACATCAAGAATACAGGGCTATACAACCTTATTTGCAACAACTCCTAGGCAATGATAGTCAGTACATCAACACTATACTGGCCTACCTCAAGAATACAGGGCTATACAACCTTATTTGCAACAACTCCTAGGCAATGATAGTCAGTACATCAACACTGTACTGACTTACATCAAGAATACAGGGCTATACAACCTTATTTGCAACAACTCCTAGGCAATGATAGCCAGTACATCAACACTATACTGACTTACATCAAGAATACAGGGCTATACAACCTTATTTGCAACAACTCCTAGGCAATGATAGCCAGTACATCAACACTATACTGACTTACATCAAGAATACAGGGCTATACAACCTTATTTGCAACAACTCCTAGGCAATGATAGTCAGTACATCAACACTGTACTGACTTACATCAAGAATACAGGGCTATACAACCTTATTTGCAACAACTCCTAGGCAATGATAGCCAGTACATCAACACTATACTGACTTACATCAAGAATACAGGGCTATACAACCTTATTTGCAACAACTCCTAGGCAATGATAGTCAGTACATCAACACTGTACTGACTTACATCAAGAATACAGGACTATACAACCTTATTTGCAACAACTCCTAGGCAATGATAGCCAGTACATCAACACTGTACTGACTTACTTCAAGAATACAGGGCTATACAACCTTATTTGCAACAACTCCTAGGCAATGATAGCCAGTACATCAACACTGTACTGACTTACTTCAAGAATACAGGGCTATACAACCTTATTTGCAACAACTCCTAGGCAATGATAGCCAGTACATCAACACTGTACTGTCTTACTTCAAGAATACAGGGCTATACAACCCATTTTGATTACCTTCTGTACTGTTGAGAAAAAAAATTAAAAGTCCATCATTACGAAGCATTAGATATAGGTGAACCCTTCAGATAAAAAAAAAAAAAAAAAAAAAAAATCCATAACTGCAGACATGTATATAAAACTACAAAAACGAATCTGATTTTATAAGAGAACTAAGTTCCTCGTTAAATCGAAACGGGACACTCTTACAAATAATAAATAAACAATTTTTAATTCCAATATATGTTTAATATAAAATTCTATTATTATAAATAAAAAAATACGAAGGGTGGTAGGCTAAATATGAGAGTAAGTTCCCAACCTTGAAGCCCCTAAGTGGGGATTGTAGATATAAAAGGCTGGCTGTCCAGAGAGATAGCATTGCTTCAACAGGCAGTAAACCCCAAACACCACAAACATGTACAAGGTAAAGGATTTCTACAGAGGGGTTTTGATCATTGTAAGGGGTTTAATAGCAAATTAATCTGGATGTTTCTAAGACAAAAGAATGGTGTTTTAACACTGAAATTGGATTCAAAAATCTTGAAAATTAACATTTATGCAAGGTTTTGTAGTTTGGAGTTCATTCGTGGTTCTTCAATATTACTAATGCTTTTTTTGTTTTAAATTTTAACCAGTGCCCTTGCTAATATTAATTGGTTGCTTACGTTCTTTTTTTGTTATTTACTTTTAGTCTAAAGGGCTATAGTGACCACTAAGTTGCCAACTAGTACAGTTAATTTTTTCTCTACACACCAATATTTTTGATTACTAATTTTGTTCTTTATGTCGTTCCAGTTTTTCGTCATCGCCGCCGTCTTGGCCTGCGCCAACGCTGGTCTGATCGGTGCTCCCCTCGCCACCACCTATGCTGCCGCCCCAGCCTATGCTGCCTACGGACATGCCGCCGTTGCTCCAGCCGCCATCACCTCCCAGTCCGCCAACATCCTGAGGAGCTACGGAAACCTTGGACAGGTCTCCACCTACAGCAAGACCATCGACACCCCATACAGCAGCGTAACCAAGTCTGACGTCAGGGTATCCAACCCAGGATATGCCTCCGTCGCTCCTCTCGGCTACGCCGCCAGGGCTGCCCCTCTTGCCTATGCTGCCCCAGCATACGCCGCTCACGCATACGCCGCTCCAGCATACGCTCACGCTCCAGTCGTCGCTGCTAGGGCTGGACTCCTCGGAGTCGCCTACTCCGCTGCCCCAGCTGTCGCCCACGTCACCTACGACAGCCCACTCGCCCACTACGTTCTCTAAGTCAATTCCTCAAGAAATATTAGCTCTGTACGATGTGTGTGACTCACATCATTACTTCTTGCCTCTTACAGAGGAAGTCAACAATTTGTAAATTATGTATTTATCATATCCCAAAACTATTTATTCTCTCAAACTATTGACAAATAAAAGAACTTGTACAAACCCTTAAGAATGCTTTCTTTGTATCCATAATATCTTTCGTCTTTACGCAGCCTTCAAGATGCCCCCACGACTACATTAATAGACACAGGGACTCACGGCATATTCTGTCTTTTTTTTATAATAATAATAATAATTATACGGCTGATTTACATCCAGCCTTTAAAAGAATTTTCGTAATCATAATTTACCAAAGAATCATTCCTGAACTCTAAATACATCAACCATAATCAAATAACTTCTGAATGACTTCGAAGTCTTTATTTATTTTGAATTTGAGTCAAGGTAAAAATATACCCTGTCAGTACTTATAAGTTTGTGTTTTGTATATTCTGATATTGTACGAAATGTCTTATATAATTGGAGAATGTTGAACATTATCATCGCGCATGACCGCTAACAAAGAGTACCCCATGATATGATTCCAGATTATTTTGAAAATTTTCCTAAAACTGTACTGTATCAGTCGGAAAATGTCTACGTCATCCTAGTCTTCTGCCTATGCTAGGGTACAAACTATGCTATGATAACTCCGTATAATATTGGATTATTAGCGCCTACTACTAACATATACCTTTTGCATTTTGGAAGGGTTCTTATTGATGATCCAAAAATATTACTTGAGCTATACTTCACGACCCATTGGAAATTTATGGATTCTGCCGTCCACACACTATCAGGTACGCCTGATCGGGTTTGCCTTTCAGGTGTACCTGATAGTCTGTGGAAGAAATAACTAGGCTCTCAGGTGAACTGGTGCCTCTTCAAAATTCGATCAGTTCTGCCTGACCTGATCAGGTTTCAACTATCAAAAATCATCACGTGTGTTTATAATTTTGATTTGTTTCGGAATGGAATAATAAAGTTCTTTTGGACTTAATTAATATTTTTAAAAAAAAAACAGAACCTTCCTTGTGGAAAGTAAAAGGTGATGGCTATAACAATACAGGCAACTGGATCTTTCTTCTTGCCATCCTATTCATCTCTCCTGACCCTTCAGTAGCATCTCAACACCTGCAGGAACATCTCACCGCAATAGAACATTGGAACGAAAAGTGGAGGATAAAAGTCAACCAGAGAAATGCGAACAGGTTACATTCAATCTCAATCGGAGATCATGCCCTTCTGTCTACCTCAAAAACACTCCACTACCAGTATCCAGCGAGGTTCAATATCTAGGATTATACCTTGACATCCGACTGACATGGAATCCTCACACGAGACTGAAAAGACAAGAACTCAACAAAAGATACGGACTACTTAGACGACTCCTTTGACCCTCATCTAAGTTACCGACACAGAACAACCTTACGATATACAAAACAATCATTCGACAAATATGGACATTCGGACTTGAACTCTGGAGCACAAAACATCAAACATAAATAGAATACAGGCATTCCAGTCAAAAGTCCTTCGTAAAATTGTAAATGCACCTTTCTATGTATCCAACAAAACCCTACACAAAGACCTTAAAATCCCATTTGTCCTTGACCTCGCTAAAACCCATTTTCAAACGTTCGACTCCTTTGGTCTGATAATTGTCCAACCATCCTAATCCTGAAGGCCTATCATTATCTTCCCAACCTCATCCAGACAATCCTCCCAGGTGGCTTAAAAGACAGTGGCCCCGCAATAAGCTCACTGAGCCGATCCTATTTTGATCATTGAAATATTTGTTTACCCGCTCTGTTAGTACCTACAATGCTTGGCTTCTTCCAAATATTTTATTATATAATTATCTGTGTCAACAAACTTGACGATTGTACTAATGATTTATGTACATAATTTAAAAAAAAAAAAAAAAAAAATCTTTCTTCTGAATTGAAGTAGATACAAGAGATAACATCTCGTTGTATACTGATTCGTTCATGCGCAGGAAATTGTGATAATCTCATGGTCCATCTCTTAATTCATTCAGGAGATTGATATGGGTAAATTTATTTCTTCTCTGCAAATATTCCTTACGCCATTGTTTGCGTTTTTTCCGTTTGTTTTAACGTTTTGCCACAATTACAGCAAATAGAGAGAGAACATCTCCTGGAGGATCCATGTTGAAAACTGACAAAGTTGACAAGTAAACATAAAGAGTATGGCCGATAGGGATAACTGACTGGTAGGCCCCTCCCAAAAACAGTTTGCCTAAAAGGGTTATGATTTCATAGTACAGGGCCACGTTTTAGGCACTCAATACCTTGTCAAGAACCTAATAATACCCTCTCACTTATTTGTGCAATTCCAACTTGGTTTATACGTCCATGTTTTAAACGATTTATCAGCCGTCTTCAAGATAATACATTTCTTTCTTAACGATTCCTCTAGTCCAAAAGTAAAGAAATGTTACTTTTCATTTACAAATGTTTTCAACTCAATACTTCTTTTTGGGGAGCCTACAGCCAACATTCTTAATCCATTGTAAAATGCCTGTAAAAAAAAATTATCTGGAAACCTATTGACACTAAACCGTAATGGCGATGATATTTCCCGGACGAATTTTGAGCAGATTCTCATGGTCAACAAACTCAACCGTGTACCTAACATAAAGTCATGTTTTGCTAAACTTAATCAAATTCGGCGCATTTTAGAACACAGTAGAGGACAAGTTTATCAGGGGCGTATTTAGAAAATATCAGGGGGGTCTGGTAGCAATTCGGGGGGGAGGGGGGCTGGTAGCATCCAAATCTCGGGGGAGGGGGAGGGGGTACAGCCCCATCAGCCCTCCCGTTATATGAGCTCATGAAGTTTATACAGGGTGTCCCTATTTTTAAATGGCAAAACTTCAGGAGCGTGTAGGAGACCGAAAAACTAAGACAAAAAGCCCTTTAGAGATTTGCTCGTTTTTGCTTTGTTTTGGAAAAAATGGCAAAATAAGATACGAGACAAGTTTTCATTTTTGTACTTATTTATGTACATTCTCAATAGAAAAAAATTGTCATTGTGAAGTGTTTCAAGAAACCAATTACTAAAATCCAACCTCTTTGTTGATCTAGTTTTCGTGTTCGGTTTCTGCAACGGTAATGCTTTAGAAGCGGTGCGAGTGGTAGCACGTCGATTCGCAAATAGAAAAGTGTTTAATCGACGAGTCTTTTTGTTAACTTTTAATAGACTACGAGAGACTGGGCATTTTATTTATTTGATTTTTTTTTTTTTTATGTTATCATATATATATTTTTTTATGTTATCATATTTTAGTTATTAAATGATGCTCTCTTAAAGAAACGTAAGCATTACATCTAGCACTGACTAGATAAATTGGAGCTAAACACTGTTCTGATGATATTTGGTGTACTTCATCTATGATTCGGTCTCTTAATTGCTCTCTTGAGTTGATTGACAGCAAATAAGCTTCCTGCTTCAAGATTCCCCATATGAAGAAACCAATTAGTAAAATTAAATATCTTTGCATAATTTGAATTAATAAATTCTGCAATATTTGAAGATGATACGGGTGGCGATTATCACCTTTCAAAGTTCGTCATATTTCCTGCTGCGATATTCCTAATGCAGGCGTTGGACTCAATTTCTTCTCCGACAATCTGCTCTTAATGCTCCCTGGAATTGGTCGCCTTCATTATGAAGTAAGAATGATCCAGTCTCTCGTAGTCTATTAAAAGTTAACAAAAAGACTCGCCGATTAAGCACTCTTCTACTTGTGAATCGGCGCGCATGCTCTCGCACCACTTCTAAAGCATTACCGTTGCAGAAACCGTACACGAAAACTATATCAGCATCAAGAGATTGCATTTTAGTAATGGGTTTCTTGAAACAATTTACAATGACAATTTTTTTTTCCATTGAAAATTAAAATAAGTAAGCACAAAAATGAAAACTTGTTTCAAGGTAGGGATTGTCGGGGTTCGGTCACTGCTACTTAATAACTTGTTTCAAGGTAGGGATTGTCGGGGTTCGGTCACTGCTACTTAATGAAACTACATCAAGGTAGGGATTGTCGGGGTTCGGTCACTGCTACTTAATGAAACTACATCAAGGTAGGGATTGTCGGGGTTCGGTCACTGCTACTTAATGAAACTACATCAAGGTAGGGATTGTCGGGGTTCGGTCACTGCTACTTAATGAAACTACATCAAGGTAGGGATTGTCGGGGTTCGGTCACTGCTACTTAATGAAACTACATCAAGGTAGGGATTGTCGGGGTTCGGTCACTGCTACTTAATGAAACTACATCAAGGTAGGGATTGTCGGGGTTCGGTCACTGCTACTTAATGAAACTACATCAAGGTAGGGATTGTCGGGGTTCGGTCACTGCTACTTAATGAAACTACATCAAGGTAGGGATTGTCGGGGTTCGGTCACTGCTACTTAATGAAACTACATCAAGGTAGGGATTGTCGGGGTTCGGTCACTGCTACTTAATGAAACTACATCAAGGTAGGGATTGTCGGGGTTCGGTCACTGCTATTTAATAAATCTACATCAAGGTAGGGATTGTCGGGGTTCGGTCACTGCTACTTAATGAAACTACATCAAGGTAGGGATTGTCGGGGTTCGGTCACTGCTACTTAATGAAACTACATCAAGGTAGGGATTGTCGGGGTTCGGTCACTGCTACTTAATGAAACTACATCAAGGTAGGGATTGTCGGGGTTCGGTCACTGCTACTTAATGAAACTACATCAAGGTAGGGATTGTCGGGGTTCGGTCACTGCTACTTAATGAAACTACATCAAGGTAGGGATTGTCGGGGTTCGGTCACTGCTACTTAATGAAACTACATCAAGGTAGGGATTGTCGGGGTTCGGTCACTGCTACTTAATGAAACTACATCAAGGTAGGGATTGTCGGGGTTCGGTCACTGCTACTTAATGAAACTACATCAAGGTAGGGATTGTCGGGGTTCGGTCACTGCTACTTAATGAAACTACATCAAGGTAGGGATTGTCGGGGTTCGGTCACTGCTACTTAATGAAACTACATCAAGGTAGGGATTGTCGGGGTTCGGTCACTGCTACTTAATGAAACTACATCAAGGTAGGGATTGTCGGGGTTCGGTCACTGCTACTTAATGAAACTACATCAAGGTAGGGATTGTCGGGGTTCGGTCACTGCTACTTAATGAAACTACATCAAGGTAGGGATTGTCGGGGTTCGGTCACTGCTATTGAGAGGAGATCGTTGACCGTAGATGATGCAAGGTAGGCATTGTCGGGGTTGGTCACTGCTATTTAATAAAACTACATTTTATCATAAAAATGGTTTTATTGTGCCGACGTTTCGGCTTGAACTTCAAGCCTTCATCAGGGCTGTAAAAAACAAGTAGGACGGATGTAATACTGAAATATACACATATATTTATATATATGCCTACATACACAAATACACATACATATATACATACATATATGGAAAAAGACAAAAACATAAAATACTAGAACATAATATATAGAAGAACAATGTGCTCTAGAAGTGTTTGGATTATTAGGAAAACAGATATAAGAATAACAGATTACATATTAGATTAGATATAAGAATAACAATATGGGCTTACCGATGGGAAGATAGAGAACTATTCCTCACAAATGCAGGATCATTTCTGACAGTTAATACAGGGAAACATAGGAAGAAAGGTGTAGGTGAGGGGGGGGGGGGTTCTGGATCACCCAATGGACAGAGAACATAGAAGATGAAAGAAAGAGCGGCGAAAGCGGCGAAGTACAGTAAGGGGTCATAAAGTCATAAAATGTTGTGTTAATGGAAAGGGAGGCAGGTATAAAGGGCTATATTGCAGGCGGTATAGGGGATTAGGATGGAGTTTTTAATAAATGGAAGATGTTGGAGTAGGTAGAGGAGATGACTTCTTTGTCAATTTTGTTATTAACTGGGTTATTTTCTAGGTGGATAAAAATTGATTCGGAAAGGAGGCGTTTGTCTTCGTTGGATTCAGTGGAACGGATGGAGTATTGGTCAAAATCAAAGTCATGTCCGTCTGTGATGGCATGTCTAGTTAAAGCTGTCTTTATTCCGTACATCGTTTTTGTGGTTGTTGATACGTTTTCTTACTGGGTTTTTAGTCTGTCCAATGTACGCACTATTGCAGTTGGGTGTGATGCAGGGGAATCTGTCTTTTTGTGGGATAGGGTCTTTTAGAGTCGTATGTAAGTTTTTCAGTTTGTTCTGTGTCGATAGTCCTAGTTTTAGAGCGGGGAATGTATCGCGTAGGGATTTTTGGATTTTTTCTGTGAGGTTTGGGATATATGGGAGGCCTCTGAATTGAGAGACAATATTGTCTTGGGTAGTGGGGATGGGTTTAGGGTTATTAAAAGAATTTATGAGACGGGTAATAATGTTGGTAGGAAATCCTTTGGTAGTAAGAATACCGAGGAGTCGGGATTTGTTGTCAGGGTGAAATTTGGTGTCGGATAGGGAGAGGGCTCGATTTATTAGGTTGCTGGCAGTATTGAGGATTTGGTGTTAGGGGTGTGAGGAAAGGTAATGGAGAAGTCGTCCCGAGTAATTCTTTCATGTTCCCGAGTAATTCTTTCATCTTCTAGGTTCTCTGTCCATTGGGTGGTCCAGACCCCCCCCCCCTCACTAACTCCTTTCTTCCTATGTTTCCCTGTATTAACTGTCAGAAATGATCCCGCATTTGTGAGGAATAGTTCTCTATCTTCCCATCGGTAAGCCCATATTGTTATTCTTATATCTAATCTAATATGTAATCTGTTATTCTTATATCTGTTTTCCTAATAATCCAAACACTTCTAGAGCACATTGTTCTTCTATATATTATGTTCTAGTATTTTATGTTTTTGTCTTTTTCCATATATGTATGTGTATTTGTGTATGTAGGCATATTTTTTTATTATTTTTTTTCATTATTTTTAGCACTTTCCTCCGAAGGAAAGTAGCTATTGAGGTTGGACTCATGACGGAATTTTCGAAAAATTTCTTCAAATCTTTATCGATCCTACCTAGTAGACACCGAAAATGACCCCCGTTAAAATTTATATATATCTATATATATATATATATATATGCATATATATATATGTGTCTGTTAACACGATAGCGGCCAGAGTTTTTGTTTTTTCGTCACGAAACTTGGTATATAGCATTCAATTAGCAAACGATTGAACGAGTTCGTTAACCACTAAAGTCGGCCCACCGGAAGGGGGGGTTTACCCCGAACCCAAAACACTTATTTGACTATGTCAGCCATAATATTTGTTATATTTCAACGAAACTTGGTATTCGTAATGGTAATATAGAGAGAAAAGTGAGATATAAAAATGAACTAAATCGGTTCATTAGAAGGGGGGGTTTACTCCGGACCCACAATACCAATTCGCCACTACCAGCCGTGATTTTTGGTATATTTCGACGAAACTCGGTATTCGTAGTGCTAATCCAGAGGTAAATGTGTGTTGTAAAAATAAACTAAATCGGTTCATTAGAAGGGGGGGTTTACTCCGGACCCAAATTCCTAATATACTCATACCGGTCGTAATTTCTGCTGTATTGTAACGAAACGCGGTATACGTCGTGGGTAACTCATTAGAAAGAAGTGTTGTAAAAATGAGCTGAATCGGTCAATCGGAAAGCGGGGGTTTAATTTGTAATATATTTGAATAGAAAAGCCGGCAGACGTAGGTTCACAAAGCCGCCGCAAGAGCGCTTTCTACCACTAGAGTGACTGTGATCTAACGCAGGAACAGGATACATCCTGCGTTAGATCAAAATACGATAATATGAGGATTTTTGTATTTATTACGTAGTGTAGTAGGTACCATGTGTAAACATAACTCTGGAAGCAGATTAATAATTGATCAGTTACTCATTACAAAATGAGAACTATTCGCGTTTTTATTTTATTTATGTAGGATATTTTAAGCAAATTGTTCTGGAAAGCAGTCTACACTACCCAATTTCTGAGGAAAGTGCTTAGTTATGCAGCTCCTGCGTGACGGACTTTTATTTATTAGGAGATACAATACATACACTCAATTGTTACTATTATTCTAGAATGCAATAAGTCAATTAACAATTGGGTGTCTCCTTCACCCTCGTTATTTAGGCTTGAACACAACACAAGCCTAGTTGCTGGAAGACCTAAATCAATAATATGTCCTCATCAGTCTTCAGAGTACCTCATAACGAATATAAGAAGGCACAAAAATAATTAAATAAATTAAGTAAAATAAAATACAAAAAAATAGCACTAAAAAAAAAACCTTACAAATCAGTATATCTGATAATATAACAATATATAATAGTATAAATTAATATAATTATTACAAATATAACCAAAAAGATAAAAAAACAATAAATGAAATAAAACTAAATAAAATAAAGCAAAAAAAAAAAACGATATTAATAAATAAAAAAAAAAAAAAAGAAAGACTAACAATAACAAGGTCAATATAATAATAATAAGATAATACCACGTTTTGAACCCAAACACTTCACCCGCTAGACCAGAGCACTCGATAAAGACTTAACGTGGTGCAGTCACATCTAACAACCACAAACATACCCACACCCCAAATTAAAATATAAACAAGTAAAACACATAAATAAATTAAAAAAAAAAAAAAAAAAAAAAAAAAAAAAAAAAAAAAAAAAAAACTTGGCGATCCTCAACGGCCCGCACCGGCGAGGAGTGTCCTCCATCGACTGAAGATGATGCAGGAGCCCTTTAATACCCGCAATGTAATGCTTCTCAGCACCCCCATCGGGACACCAAGCTGCCTTAAACTCTTGGCAGAAGCACCGCTCCACACACCCCTCCAGCTCAATGTACAGGACGTTACCTCCACGTCGGTGACAGGCACGCCAAACATTCGTCCCACTGCCAAACGCACACCAAGTCTCCCATACTTCCGACACTTCGCCCGGTGCAGCGAGTTCAGATCAGAGGAATTCCCATTTACAATCTGTGCGTCCAGAATCATCACCTTACCCTCTTTAGCCACAATTATGTCGGGTTTCCAACGTCGGCCATCAGCTCTCAGGACTGTCTCGAGGTGTACCTCGTACCCCCTCCCGGCTAAGGCTTCACCCAGTACATCCACCACAGTATCGTGCCTCAAACAACGACCTCCCCGTGAAACATAGCACTGCTGAACAGCATGAGTGCCGGTCTCATCCTCAAGGCAACCCGCCCTGCAAGTAAGAATCCGGCCCTCACGCCGGCCTCTTATATATATATATATATATATATATATATATATATATATATATATATATATATATATATATGTATATTTCAGTATTACATCCGTCCTACTTGTTTTTTACAGCCCTGATGAAGGCTTGAAGTTCAAGCCGAAACGTCGGCACAATAAAACCATTTTTATGATAAAATGTAGTTTTATTAAGTAGCAGTGACCGAACCCCGACAATCCCTACCTTGCATCATCTACGGTCAACGATCTCCTCTCAACGAAAACTTGTTTCGTTTCTTGTTTTGCGATTTTCTCCAAAACGAAGCAAAAACGAGCAAATCTCAAAAGGACTTTTTGTCTTAGTTTTTTGGTCCCCAACACGCTCCTGAAGTTTTGCCATTTAAAACCGGGGCACCCTGTATATACATACATATAATTGTATGCCCGTGCTCCGAACTATTAAAGAAACATCGGCCGGGAAGAAACAAGCAAGCACAAAGCAGCAAGACAAAGAAGAGCTTCCACACAGTTCAATCGGCTCCACGCAGTGTCGGCAAGCCCCGATACAAGATTGAGCATTGAAAGGCGCCATATGTAAAGATAACTTAATCTTATAGGTTATTATAAAATAACAAAGTTAAAAAAAAGTTAAAAAATAATGGACCGTCTGAAGAAGCAGAATGGGATTTCTGCGAAATATTACCAAAATAAACTAACCGCTGGAGAATGCCGTACCATCACTAATAAATCTCCCCAGCGATGAAACCTCAAAAATAATATATATATATATTTCACTTCCTGTTTTTTCTTTCTGTAGCAGGGGGTCCATAAAGTAGTACACCATTTGTTCTTTTCAACTACTTAATTTGAAATCTTTGGCCGGCATGTTTCGTGCTTTGTTTGCATCTTATCAGGGGCTTTCCTATACATACATTATTTTTTTTTATAAATCTCGAAGTATTCATGTTTACAATAATATATCCCTTCTCTAAATCAATTTTAACAAATTCTTTTAAATTTGTAGCCTCGCCTTATAAGGAAGTCCTGTCGTCATGTTCTCTCTTGGGAATTATATAATTTTTTTTTTTTTTTTTTTTTTTGTAATAATATTATTTCCTTTTATAACAACCTGAATGTTCTGATCTTTCTATTTCCCATGAATAGCCCCTGTTTTCTTATTGATATATTTTCATATTTATTTTGACATCCAACAGCAATGCTAATATGTTTATTATATTGTTGTTCTTTTTTTATTGATTGGTTATCTCTGTTCATAATAATTCAAAATATAATCCCGTTAAACACAATAAGTGTAATAAATAGATAACATTTCAACCAAAAATAAAGAAAAATTTATTATTATTCCATTGAAGTCCTCGAATACACGCCCAGTCGGCGAAAATTGGGTTAGCATTGACATAGAAGCGAGCTTCAGGGTGAAGGTTCCGAATCAACCTTCAGACCACCAAATAGCCCCAGAGTGGGGATTATAGATATAAAAGGCTGGCTGTCCAGAGAGATAGCATTGCTTCAACAGGCAGTAAACCCCAAACACCACAAACATGTACAAGGTAAATTCAACTCAATTCACCTTATGACGTTAGCCTGTAATGTGCTGTAATTTGCACAGGAATCAGTTCAAAGTTCAACAATTTTTAATATTTTGAAAATTATGTAACTGTTGTAAATGGATATCGAACAACGTTATTAGCTATTTCAATATGGTTGTTTTTGTTTTCTATCGCAAGATAATATAGTCTATTGTGTATTTTTAGTTTTTCGTCATCGCCGCCGTCATGGCCTGCGCCAACGCTGGTCTGATCGGTGCTCCCCTCGCCACCACCTATGCTGCCGCTCCAGCCTATGCTGCCTACGGACATGCCGCTGTTGCTCCAGCCGCCATCACCTCCCAGTCCGCCAACATCCTGAGGAGCTACGGAAACCTTGGACAGGTCTCCACCTACAGCAAGACCATCGACACCCCATACAGCAGCGTAACCAAGTCTGACGTCAGGGTATCCAACCCAGGATATGCCTCCGTCGCTCCTCTCGGCTACGCCGCTAGGGCTGCCCCTCTTGCCTATGCTGCCCCTGCATACGCCGCCCACGCATACGCCGCTCCAGCATACTCTCACGCTCCAGTCGTCGCTGCTGCCCCCGTCGCTGCTAGGGCTGGACTCCTCGGAGTCGCCTACTCCGCTGCCCCAGCTGTCGCCCACGTCACCTACGACAGCCCACTCGCCCACTACGTTCTCTAAGTCAATTCCTCTAGAAATATTAGCTCTGTCAGATGTGTGTGACTCACATCATTACTTCTTGCCTCTTACAGAGGAAGTCAACAATTTGTAAATTATGTATTTATCAAATCCCAATACTATTTATTCTCTCAAACTATTGACAAATAAAAGAACTTGTACAAACCCTTAAGTATGTTTGATTTCAGTTATTTATTGTTAACCTTATTCCTTATTACTTAGTTCAAGTGACGACAGATAGACTTTTTATGTAGTCTAATATCGTAGGACGTTAAGGTTTGTCTGTTTACGCTCTTACATTTACAAAAATGTTCCGAGTTCGTAAACCTGCAGACCTCTTACCACAACGTTGGTTTATTGGTGAAATTCTTGCCAAAACAAATCGAAGCCTTTACCGTTTCGTTGAAAGGCTTCCTAAACATGCAAGTTGGGGTGGGCAAAGAAAATCCCAGAATTTCATACCAGGAATATGTCCAGAGAGAAGAGACGACCCTCTCGAATACATAAGGCAGCTTTGCAGGATCCGGAAGGAATGGATGCATCATTTGTCGAAGCCTCTTGATGCTAGAAATAGGTTAGTCGAGGAACACAAACAGGAAGAAGAAGATCTTCCTTTAGAAGGATTAATGAGTCTGTGTTTCCGCAGTCGTCTATTCCCTGGACAACAAGAGTTGATTCATTATCAGTGTTGCATCCGTCATTTCTCCCTATACGAAGGAAACCCGGTTATGAGCTTGACCCCATGCCGCACAGAGGTGCGGGAAAAAAAACTCCAAAAAAAAAACTTTTTGTTGACCGTGCTCTCACTGAGTAAAAATCTCACAGTTTTTAGTGAAAAGTAATACAATATTTTATACCACTTATTTTATTCATAAAAATTGGAATTACCCAGGAAGTCTCGTGTGTATATGTAGCTTTTAAAAAAAAAATTATTTTGCCAAAATGTATCATGAACTTAGTGCATTTAGGTCGTGAAGATATCCTTAATGAAACTCGATTAATTTTCTTGCAGGCAATGGTTAGTCCAAACATTTGTAGCCGCAGGAAGTGCCAATGTACCTTAGACAATGCTTCAATTTTACGCTCCGTTCAATTGCAAATTTTTAAATTTTATTTTCAGAGAAATGTCAGTTTTAAATAATGTCATTAATAGGTTTTGGTAATCTTAATGTAGATGAGATGGGGGGGGGGGGGGTTTCAAGGGCCCATACATAGGGCCAGCACAAGATGTTTAGACCACGCTTCATAGGCGTATATATGGGGGGGGGGGCTGAGAGGGGTGCGGCCCCCTCCCCCCAAAGTTTTGATTTGATCGGTAAAAATTTTATAAAACCCTTAAAAATAAATTAAATAAGATCATTTAGTTCATACAAAATATTTTATTTTGAGTGTAATAGCGTTTTAGTTGGCTAAAACTCTTCCAAGGTCCAAATAGTTAGTATTCCATATACCGGAAATGGTCTCAGCCCCCCCCCCCGAAATTTTTCTAGCCCCCTCCGAAATTAATTCCTATAAACGCTCATGCCACGATTGCCAATAAGTTATTTGAACTCACCAAATTTGTCACCAGTATCGACTGCATGCTTCTGAGTTTTTGTACGGTTCCGAAAGATATAATTTATTACCAATAGTTGGTAAATAGCTTTATCCTGAAACCAACTGTCACATTCCATTGAATACATAGGTTTTGCCCGCTATCAACGAATTTACCAAAGTAGGATGTGGGATTCCCACTAGGGGGGGGGGGTGGATTTTCTTTAGAAAAAAGAAAAGGCATAAACCCTATCCTGGCTAGAAAAGGGTGGTGACTTATGATAAACTGTCCTAAAATCCTCAGTTAAATATAATGGACGTTAAAATATAAATAAATTGTATATCTTTGTATGTCAAATAAACTCTACACTAAATCGTATAAGACAGTAACAAGAAAACGGAGTGCCTCAAGGCAGTGTACTAAGCACGACTCTATTTAAAGTAGCTACGGACACCGTCCGTGAGCACATTACTCCACCAGTCAAATATTGCCTGTATGTGGATGATTTGCTTATGTATATTCGAACGAAGAATTTAGTAAATGCCGCAGAGTCTATACAAGCGACGATAAATGGACTAGAGCATTGGAGCGTTACTAACGGACTACATTTTTCTCCACAAAAAGCCCAAAGTATACTTTTTACAAAAAAACGACGTATTCCACAAATTAGACTAACCATAAATAATACTCCCTTAACAAACAACATTAAATTTTTAGGACTTATTTTTGACTCACCTGGGTTCCCCACCTAAGGAATCTTGTTGATAGATGTAAGAAATCTTTGCATCTCTTGATGATTTTAAGCGCCACCAAGTGGGGAGCAGACAGAAGTATAATGCTAACACTCTATTGAACGTATACCAGGTCTCTTCTGGACTACGGGAGTGTAGCGTACACATCTGCCAAGCCCAGCACTCTTAAAATTCTAGACTCCATACAAAATACAGGTCTACGCATTGCTACAGGTGCAATTAGATCCAGCCCAGCCGTTAGCCTACATGCAGAATGTTGAGAGCTTCCATTGGAGTACAGCAGTATGCAGAATTGTCTGAAATATAGTTTGAAAACTAAATATTTAAATAGTGCGTGCGTTCCTCAATCAATCGATGAGCCCATATTATGCAAATATCAAATGCCCACTGTTGGTAAGATGTGCGACATATACTCAAGACACTGACCTATTAGGAGCACAGCTGTTAATCAAACCTCTAGTGACTTTTATACCGTGGACTATAAACAATTAAAAACTAGACCTGGGACTGACAAAGTACTAAAAAAATCTAACCCGATTTCTACACATACATACAAACACATTTTTAAATCATATCTCAATACGAATAAAGACACTTTTTTCATCTATACCGACGGATCCAAGACGGCGGAAGGTGTAGGCGCAGCCGCTGTACTGGATAGAAATACTCTACAAGTGAAACTATCGAAAACGGCAAGTGTCTATTCAGCGGAACTGCATGCCATATCCCTCGCTTTGGAGAATATCAGGACGTGAAACAACACTGCAAGTATCTATTCAGCGGAACTGCATGCCATATCCCTCGCTTTGGACAATATACTGGACGTGAAACAACACTGAAAGTATCCATTCAGCGGAACTGCATGCCATATCCCTCACTTTGGACAATATACAGGACGTGAAACAACACTGAAAGTATCTATTCAGCGGAACTGCATGCCATATCCCTCGCTTTGGAGAATATACAGGACGTGAAACAACACTGCAAGTATCTATTCAGCGGAACTGCATGCCATATCCCTCGCTTTGGACAATATACTGGACGTGAAACAACACTGCAAGTATCTATTCAGCGGAACTGCATGCCATATCCCTCGCTTTGGACAATATACTGGAGGTGAAACAACACTGCAAGTATCTATTCAGCGGAAATGCATGCCATATCCCTCGCTTTGGACAATATACTGGACGTGAAACAACACTGCAAGTATCTATTCAGTGGAACTGCATGCCATATCCCTCGCTTTGGAGAATATACAGGACGTGAAACAACACTGAAAGTATCCATTCAGCGGAACTGCATGCCATATCCCTCACTTTGGACAATATACAGGACGTGAAACAACACTGAAAGTATCTATTCAGCGGAACTGCATGCCATATCCCTCGCTTTGGAGAATATACAGGACGTGAAACAACACTGCAAGTATCTATTCAGCGGAACTGCATGCCATATCCCTCGCTTTGGACAATATACTGGACGTGAAACAACACTGCAAGTATCTATTCAGCGGAACTGCATGCCATATCCCTCGCTTTGGACAATATACTGGACGTGAAACAACACTGCAAGTATCTATTCAGCGGAAATGCATGCCATATCCCTCGCTTTGGACAATATACTGGACGTGAAACAACACTGCAAGTATCTATTCAGTGGAACTGCATGCCATATCCCTCGCTTTGGACAATATACAGGACGTGAAACAACACTGAAAGTATCTATTCAGCGGAACTGCATGCCATATCCCTCGCTTTGGACAATATACAGGACGTGAAACAACACTGCAAGTATCTATTCAGCGGAACTGCATGCCATATCCCTCGCTTTGGACAATATACAGGACGTGAAACAACACTGAAAGTATCCATTCAGCGGAACTGCATGCCATATCCCTCGCTTTGGAGAATATACAGGACGTGGAACAACACTGCAAGTATCTATTCAGCGGAACTGCATGCCATATCCCTCGCTTTGGACAATATACAGGACGTGAAACAACACTGCAAGTATCTATTCAGTGGAACTGCATGCCATATCCCTCGCTTTGGACAATATACAGGACGTGAAACAACACTGCAAGTATCTATTCAGCGGAACTGCATGCCATATCCCTCGCTTTGGACAATATACAGGACGTGAAACAACACTGAATGTATCTATTCAGCGGAACTGCATGCCATATCCCTCGCTTTGGACAATATACTGGACGTGAAACAACACTGCAAGTATCTATTCAGTGGAACTGCATGCCATATCCCTCGCTTTGGACAATATACTGGACGTGAAACAACACTGCAAGTATCTATTCAGCGGAACTGCATGCCATATCCCTCGCTTTGGACAATATACTGGACGTGAAACAACACTGCAAGTATCTATTCAGTGGAACTGCATGCCATATCCCTCGCTTTGGACAATATACTGGACGTGAAACAACACTGAAAGTATCCATTCAGCGGAACTGCATGCCATATCCCTTGCTTTGGAGAATATACAGGACGTGAAACAACACTGAAAGTATCTATTCAGCGGAACTGCATGCCATATCCCTCGCTTTGGAGAATATACAGGACGTGAAACAACACTGAATGTATCTATTCAGCGGAACTGCATGCCATATCCCTCGCTTTGGAGAATATACAGGACGTGAAACAACACTGCAAGTATCTATTCAGCGGAACTGCATGCCATATCCCTCGCTTTGGACAATATACTGGACGTGAAACACCACTGCAAGTATCTATTCAGCGGAACTGCATGCCATATCCCTCGCTTTGGACAATATACAGGACGTGAAACAACACTGAAAGTATCCATTCAGCGGAACTGCATGCCATATCCCTCGCTTTGGAGAATATACAGGACGTGAAACAACACTGAAAGTATCCATTCAGCGAAACTGCATGCCATATCCCTCGCTTTGGAGAATATACAGGACGTGAAACAACACTGCAAGTATCTATTCAGCGGAACTGCATGCCATATCCCTCGCTTTGGAGAATATACAGGACGTGAAACAAGATAAAATAACAATCTGCACGGACTCACTTAGCTCAATATACGGACTACGGGACATATACAATCCTAATCCAATAATTACAAATATACTTGCACGGATACATCAGACGACTAAAGTAATAACTATACATTGGCTCCCAGGACACGAGGACTTAGGACAAAACGTCAAAGCTGACTTACTTGCACGGATACATCAGACGACTAAAGTAATAACTATATATTGGCTCCCAGGACACGAGGACTTAGGACAAAACGCCAAAGCCGACGTACTTGCACGGATACATCAGACGACTAAAGTAATAACTATATATTGGCTCCCAGGTACGAGGACATAGGACAAAACACCGAAGCTGACGTACTTGCACGGATACATCAGACGACTAAAGTAATAACTATACATTGGCTCCCAGGACACGAGGACTTAGGACAAAACGCCAAAGCCGACGTACTTGCACGGATACATCAGACGACTAAAGTAATAACTATATATTGGCTCCCAGGTACGAGGACATAGGACAAAACACCGAAGCTGACGTACTTGCACGGATACATCAGACGACTAAAGTAATAACTATATATTGGCTCCCAGGACACGAGGACTTAGGACAAAACGCCAAAGCCGACGTACTTGCACGGATACATCAGACGACTAAAGTAATAACTATATATTGGCTCCCAGGTACGAGGACATAGGACAAAACACCGAAGCTGACGTACTTGCACGGATACATCAGACGACTAAAGTAATAACTATATATTGGCTCCCAGGACACGAGGACTTAGGACAAAACACCAAAGCAGACGTACTTGCACGGACGACAGCAAGACAAAACAATCACTATATACACAATGATACACTACAAGATTTGCAAGCTGAGGCCACAAGGTTAATTACAGGAAACTGGCAGCACTCTTGGCACATGACGACAGAGAACAAACTCAGAGAAATAAAACAAACAGTTGTTGAATGGCCATCAAGCAAAAGAAACAATAGGAGAGAAGAAGTTGTACTTTGTCGCTTAAGAATCGGCCATTCACGGCTGACACACTTACACCTCATGACGAGACAGGACAGACCAAAATGTGAACATTGTAACTCAACACTGACAATAAAACACCTACTGACAGAATGTATACTTAGACAAAACTATGGCTTACCGTACAATATGACAGAACTACTAGGTGATAGGAGCCAATATATAGGACAAATATTTAACTTCCTCCAGAAGACTAACCTACTTGATAAATTATAACATGACCTCTACAACGAAATTGGCAACAACACGTCAACTTAAAAAAAAATAAGAGAGAAAAGAGAAGATACAGAGAAGATGTTATGTATTCCATTAAAATTATACTTACATTCACTACCAACTTACGGCCAAATACTAAAACCTTATTGACAGACACACAATTCGTTGTAACAAAACCAGTACTAATACAATACACTTTAGACAAGTTTACATGAAACAAATTTAACATTTTTGTATTATTTTATACATGTTCATGTAATATTTTTTAAAAGTTGAATCGCCTAGCCGCAACAACTTATTAAATAATAAATAAATAAATAAAATTAACCTACTCTACAGAAGATTAAATACATTATCATTTGGTTTTCAAATCCCATGTTTTCAAAAAATATAAATCGACAAATGAACTCTGTTATACATAAATAATTTCGATCATTTCTCTGAAATATATGTATATGGTATAGTAACCTATAATTAAACGAGGTTTCGCATTTTGATGTCCACGGATCGTTTTCATTAATGATGTTGCAAGGTAAGAGAAAACATAACGTTAACATAACTAGATGTATGAGGTAATTAACCTCCTTTGTTTGTAATATATACATATCACAAACATAAAAACTTGCTATAAAAGATATAAACAAATGTTTCACAAACAAAGGCCCACAACACCCGTTAAAGGAACAGAAGCTCAATTTCTGGACTAAAAGACATAAACTAAGTGATAAGGAAACAGGTTATTTGTTAGATAAAGTGGATAGTAAAATAATGAAAAAATAAAAATTCTTAAGGGTTTGTGCAAGTTCTTTTATTTGTCAATAGTTTGAGAGAATAAATAGTTTTGGGATATGATAAATACATAATTTACAAATTGTTGAATTCCTCTGTAAGAGGCAAGAAGTAATGATGTGAGTCACACACATCTGACAGAGCTAATATTTCTAGAGGAATTGACTTAGAGAACGTAGTGGGCGAGTGGGCTGTCGTAGGTGACGTGGGCGACAGCTGGGGCAGCGGAGTAGGCGACTCCGAGGAGTCCAGCCCTAGCAGCGACGACTGGAGCGTGAGCGTATGCTGGAGCGGCGTATGCTGGTGCGGCGTATGCAGGGGCAGCATAGGCAAGAGGGGCAGCCCTGGCGGCGTAGCCGAGAGGAGCGACGGAGGCATATCCTGGGTTGGATACCCTGACGTCAGACTTGGTTACGCTGCTGTATGGGGTGTCGATGGTCTTGCTGTAGGTGGAGACCTGTCCAAGGTTTCCGTAGCTCCTCAGGATGTTGGCGGACTGGGAGGTGATGGCGGCTGGAGCAACGGCGGCATGTCCGTAGGCAGCATAGGCTGGGGCGGCAGCATAGGTGGTGGCGAGGGGAGCACCGATGAGACCAGCGTTGGCGCAGGCCATGACGGCGGCGATGACGAAAAACTGGAAATTAAAAGATTATTAAAATTATATACCTAAAAATTAATTACTAATTATTGTATTATCTGTAAGATAACAATATTTAAATTAGTGATGTATTTGGTGTTCAAAACAATTTTTAATCAATTACTGTGCATTTGTATTGGCAAAAACTATTGAAAGTAGAAAACAAAATTCTGATTATTTTGCGTAAAAATGATTAAAGATCATTGATGGCTGAAATGATGATGGAGATAAGTAATATGGATGATTAAAAATCTAAAAAAAAAAAACTGTTATTTTTATTTATTTATAAAAAAACATTGCTTTTTATTTTAGCTTGGGTATAGTTTTATAGGAAATTAAAATTGATTATCTAAAAATTACAAAAATAATTAGTTTTTCTGCGAGTGTAATTACCTTGTACATGTTTGTGGTGTTTGGGGTTTACTGCCTGTTGAAGGAATGCTATCTCTCTGGACAGCCAGCCTTTTATATCTACAATCCCCACTTAGGGGCTATTTGGTGGTCTGAAGGTTGGTAGTCGTGAACTTCATTTCTGTTCTACCCTTGGCAATGTCAGGTCCGGTTTTTTCTCCGTCGCGTTCAGGTCTCATGAATTGCGAATTCGTAGAAATTATGCATTGCGTGCACTGAGATAGATTTTAGAGTCCCCCTTCATATCACTATGAAGATTTTTCTACATCTTTGTACGTTTAATGGATTCAATTTTCGTTGGTACAATTATTCAGAACAACTTTTAGACACTTAGAAATTTTTGAACTCTTTATTAAATCACATATAGATTTTTAAATGTTCAAATTTTCTAAATTTTAGGTTTCAATAAAAATTGCTAACAACATTTTCTGTGTTCTTTGGATATTCTGTTTTCCTTTTTTTTATTAACACTGTACAGATGGTTTCGATAATTCTGATCTATGGTCTCCTGACTCCAGGTTGACTAATTGTTTTCTCAATGGGCAATAAACAAGATAATAGATATGCCTTATAAGTAGAAAATAAAAACCACTAATTCTTACAATAATGAGTAAATTTATGACAGTTGTGACTTGCATGAGTAATTCTCACATCAAAGTTCTCCCTAAAAATCGAATATAAATAATTTCCCGCCAAATATAATTTCCGGTCGCGTGAGAAGTGACTTGACTTCCGTTGTAAGTTCCCTTTGCGCAAAATTTTGTGGCTTCCCTCTATAAGGTTGCGTTTACATCTGACACTTGTCATAGGATATATATGTCGAGTGTCGGATGTATGTTTTGTTACAAGTTTACATTCTTGATACGACAGTTCTGGGTTTGTTCAAATTTGCGATAAATGGACGGCCCGTCATAGATCATGGCGCAAATAATCAGTGTTTACATCTGTTGGTATAGAAATGTCGACAATACAGCTAGTAGGGGTCTACCGTGTTCTAGTGGCTAGCGCGCTAGATTCATAAGCGGGAGATGGTGGGTTCGATCCCCACCATCTCAGGGCTCGCTGAGAAAATTCATGGATGCACCCTGGATCTCGGCGCTAATGGCCAAGAATTATGTCGATGCGCCGTAAAAAAAAAAATAAAAAAAATACAGCTAGTAGCCAAGATAATTTATCTCTGACATAAAATTCTTCTCTTTATAATCAGTGTTTACATCTGTTGGTATAGAAGTGTCGACAATACAGCTAGTAGCCAAGATATTTATCTCTGACATAAAATTCTTCTCTTTATAATCAGTGTTTACACCTGATGGTATAGAAGTGTCGACAATACAGCTAGTAGCCAAGATATTTATCTCTGACATAAAATTCTTCTCTTTATAATCAGTGTTTACATCTGTTGGTATAGAAGTGTCGACAATACAGCTAGTAGCCAAGATATTTATCTCTGACATAAAATTCTTCTCTTTATAATCAGTGTTTACATCTGTTGGTATAGAAGTGTCGACAATACAGCTAGTAGCCAAGATATTTATCTCTGACATAAAATTCTTCTCTTTATAATCAGTGTTTACATCTGTTGGTATAGAAGTGTCGACAATACAGCTAGTAGCCAAGATATTTATCTCTGACATAAAATTCTTCTCTTTATAATCAGTGTTTACACCTGATGGTATAGAAGTGTCGACAATACAGCTAGTAGCCAAGATATTTATCTCTGACATAAAATTCTTCTCTTTATAATCAGTGTTTATACCTGTTGGTATAGAATTGTCGTTACTTATAACTCGAGATAGAAATATTTATCTCAGACATATAACTCTAGTATTTCTAAAGTGACAACTCAAAAATATGTTTTATTCACATCGTCATAGTTATGTCCATGAAAGATATGGTAAATATCTCTTTATCAACCATCAAAACTATGTACCTAAATTTAGAGCTTGTACACTAGAGGGCACTTGTGTCACTCTTCCTGTCTTAATCCTAAGGCTCCTACGTAGGCAAGAGTGACACATTTTCAGTTGAGGTTTATTTTGAGTTGTGTCACTTTAGAAATACTATTACGAATTATTGTTTGCAGTTTACATTAGATACAATTTCTGTCTGACATAAATATACTGCAATAACTATCAGATGTAAACCCACCCACGCATCCTCAGACATATCTTTCTCATATTTCTCCCCATATTTTTAGGTATTACCCCAACATTACAGTAATCCTGCAATATGGGGCATTTGTTTTCACATTTCATTTCATAAATATTAAAAATGTAGGCGAGTAAATAAAAATGTAGGTGAGTAAATAAAAATGTAGGTGAGTAAATAAAAATGTAGGTGAGTAAATAAAAATGTAGGTGAGTAAATAAAAATGAATCAAAGTAAAGATGTGGCAATATAAATTTCATATTTTGAGGTACGGATGTAACGTTATCTTAGTATTGTTTTGATATTTGACTCGCATTAATAAATAAAAAAATTGATTCTTTCAGATTCGAAATAATTACTCACTATTAATGTAAATTCTGATGGTGCATCCTTTTCTGAGCTTAGTTTGTTGTACGTTTGACTTAAAGTTTTTGATTCCTACGACGAGTTTACTCAATGGGTTTGTGACCTGGTTATATGCTTTCTGAAGTAATTTATGAATACAATTTTCCAACTTATACATGAAAACGATTTTCGGGACGGGTTTTCGACGGGGTACCTTTTCTAGCCAGGATGGGGCTGAAGAATAGGGTTTTTTTTTGTTTTTTTTTAAGGATATGATACAAGAGAGATTTTTTTTTGGTAAAAATGCAGTTTCACGCCCTCCAAACCGATTTCTTTCAAATTTTGTACAATAACGTATTTTGATGCACTAAACACGAATACGATAAAAAAAACACCGTCGGATTTAACTAGGAAAGAAGTTATTAAGCACTAAAGTTCACTGTTATGCAGGTTATGAGAGCTATTAATTATAGCGAGTTGGATTGACTGGGGTTTTATTGTCTTCTTGAGCGAGCGTAGCGAGCGGAAACGCATAGCATGTATGCCCTTAAGCGACTGGTGAGGATGCCCTTAAAATTAACAATATTTTCGAATAAATGGTTTCTGAACATTTCAAATGAGAGTTCTCTGTTTCCCAATGTTACATATCTGCGCATGCGCGTGTTTACAAATACGCTGATGACGCCTAGTTTTATAACCTTCCTAACTTTAGTGCTTAATATTATATTCTATTAATTTTAGCGAGTTGGATTGACTGGGGTTTTGTTATCTTCTTGAGCGAGCGTAGCAAGCGGAAACGCATAGCATGTATGCCTTAAAGTCGTCACAAATTTAGTTGTTTACATTAGCTCTCATAACCTGCATAACAGTGAACTTAAGTGCTTAATAACTTCATTCCTAGTTAAATCCGACGATTTTTTTTTATCGTATTCGTGTTTAGTGCATCAAAATACGTTATTGTGCAAAATTTGAAAGAAATCGGTTCGGAGGGCGTGAAACTGCATTTTTACCTTTTTTTTTTTTATAAAGTAAAGCCATCACCCCTAGTAGAAATCGAACCCAAGACTTCTAATACACTTAAGTTATTTTATTAATATTATTTAAACGTCTAATTTGTTTTAAAATCAACGTTTCATTACTATTTACACAGATGTTTTCCGTTTACCTCCTTTCATTTCCTTTAAATGTTAACCTCATGAATAAGCAACTTGCTACCAAATATGATTCTATTGTCAGTAGGACACGTATTGTTTTCAAATTTGGAAGTTGGAATGTTGTTTTATGCTTCCCGGCTGAAGAACCGTAAGTCTTATTTTAAGGCCTTAAAATGTAAGTTTTAATCGAGAAGGGTTTTCAAGGTTTGTTTTTATGGTGGTTAGAGGTTTCTTATATGTAGTTTACACAATTCAATGATTTTTTAATCGAGGAGGGGAACATTATTTAAACAAATAATGAAAGACACGCATGGGCGTAACGAACTTAATAACAGTGATGTGCGATAGCGCTATTTTCTGTTAGCTGGTCAAACTGCTAATAGAAACAACTGCTAACTGCTAAATCTTATCCAAGAGTTTCATAGAATGTTAGGAAATACTATGACACGGTATTTACAGAAAAAGCTGCTTACTTCACTCCAATTTCCTAAATTTATTTATATACATAAATTTCTTAGGTCATACCTGCACCATATTCATCAAGGAAAATGAAAATATTGTGTGATTAGTGATTTACTGTAAAATTTGGGTAAAAATGAAGTTTCACGCCCTCAAAACCGATTTCTTTCAAATTTTGTACAATAACTTATTTTGATGCACTAAACACGAATACGTGAAAAAAAAAAAAAACCTTGGCATTTAGCTAGGAAAGAAGTAATAAGCACATAAGTTCACTATTAATTATTCTATTAAATTTAGTGCTTAATAACTCCTTTCCTAGTTAAATGCGAAGGGTTTTTTTTTTTCACGTATTCGTGTTTAGTGCATCAAAATACGTTATTGTACAAAATTTGAAAGAAATCGGTTTTGAGGGCGTGAAATTTTTACCATGAAAATATTTTGTGATTAGTCATTTACTGTCAAATTTGTAATTTGTGAAGATTTTTTCTTCTATTTTCCTTTCAGAAGAAAAAATCTTCACAAATTACAATTTTTTTTTTTCTTCTATTTTCCTTTTATTTTATTTTATTTTATTCTGATACTTGCCTGAAAATTATCGTAGAGTTTAGTACCATGCCGCTTTGTAGTGTATACCATTAATCTTCGGAATTTACAATATTGTATTTATATATTAGTTTTTTTGTGATGAATTGCCATTGTCGCGTCCTCACAAATGTATAAATAAATAAATAAATAAATATTTTCCTTTTCTTTTTTTTTAACCAGCATGTGCAGTATTAAGGTTTTTAACCAGCATGTGCAGTATTAAGGTTTTTAACCAGCATGTGCAGTATTAAGGTTTTTAACCAGCATGTGCAGTATTAAGGTTTTTAACCAGCATGTGCAGTATTAAGGTTTTTAACCAGCATGTGCAGTATTAAGGTTTTTAACCAGCATGTGCAGTATTAAGGTTTTTAACCAGCATGTGCAGTATTAAGGTTTTTAACCAGCATGTGCAGTATTAAGGTTTATAGATACTTTAATTTCTGTAGTAGATATATTTTTGATCGTTTTAACGTTCTACACATTGTTTTCCCTTTTTTTAATTTGTGATGTCTCGATGTTACCCTTTTTTTTGTAAAATTATTGAACGTCGAAATGTACTGTTGTACAATCTTCTAAGTCATTTTATTATTCATCGTTCTGTATTGATTTTAAATGTTTAATATATTTTGTTAATTATTAGTAATTATTATATTGACGTTCGAGTATTTGTGTTTTATTTATTTTGTTATCCCTAACATTCAACAGTTATCATGTGAGGCGACAACTTTCCAAGTGGGTTAAATCCCCTTTTTCCATTCTATCACATGGTAAAATCATTTTCATTCAAAACATTCGAAACTATGAAACCGAACAGTTAGATAGATTTGCCTTATTACATTTTAATATTACTTATTTGGTTTATAATTTATTTTTGCTTTTCTAGATGCAGAAAGTAGGTTCAGCACGGCACGCCAGGTAACATTTAATCTAATATATAAAATTCGCTTGTCACAGAATTTGTAACAAAACTCTTGACCGATTTTTATGAATTTTTCTTATATATTCGGTAGGTCTGAGAATAGGACGTAAACTATTTTTCCACATGATAAGGGTGGTCCACCCCAAAAATTATTATTTTTTTTTTGGACACAATTTTTTTAACTTTTTCATTATTTGGCATTAAAAATTACAAACAACTCTAAATTGTCACCCTTCTACCACCAATCCCCATGTATTTATTTTAATTTTAACTAAATGTCCATTATTATTAACTAAGAATTTTAGGACGGGTTATCTATAGGTTACCACCCTTTTCTAGCCAGGATAGGGGTGATGCCTTTTCTAGAGAAAATTCACCACCCCTTAGTGGGAATCGAACCCACGACCTTTGGCACGTAATCAAGCAATTTAAGATATTCAAGGTTTAAATTGAATATCTTAAATTGCTTGATTGAATTGAATCGCTTAAACCAATCCCCATTTAAAATAATAAGCGATATTAAAACTGTAATAATTTTCAACCCTTGGTGATCGATAACTGATCAATTATCACTCTATTAGTTATTCCCACTAGGCGTCTACCGGTGTCACTTCTAACTGTACGGAGTAAGGATGAGAACGAAGCCGGTCTTCTGGCTTACTCACACAACAAGCTTTCTCTCACTCCCTACAGTTTTCGGCCATTATTATTGATTGTGCAGCGATCCTAGCAGTGACGCTTACTCATAATTTTACTTTCTCAGTGCAACTCTCACGTTAATTATATCTGCATAGTAAATTTATCATCAATGATTATGATCAATGGTTGAATGGCTAAAGCGACGATTACCTCATGTGCACATTTTGGTTTTATTTGATTCAAAAATACCCAAAAGAAATAATTTATACGGCAAAACTACGTTTGCCGTGTCGGATTGAAAATATGTATATATATCTCCTCCTACATTCCGGCTTATATCATCAGTGCTGCGGTTTCTTATACCACAAAGTTTCCCTGGCAATACAGCTTTGTTCGTTATCTGAAAGCACCATGTACCTCCTGAGGAAGCTGGCTGTAATGCCAGGGAAACTGTGTGGGTTAAGAAACCGCACTGCTAGTGATATATGCCGGAATGTAAAAGGAGATGAGGTCACCCAGCGACGAAATTTAAAAGAAGATATATATATATATATATATATATATATATATATATATATGTCCATCTGGACTGGAGGGGATTTGCCCTGGACTCAGTTGCTAATTTTCCAATACCGGCCGTAATGTCACCGGCGTACAGTGGTATTTTTAACTGATCTAGCTGGACATAATTCAAAAATTCATGAAAACAAATCCCTAATTTGACCTTGCAGTATTTTCCTAGATAGTATATAGATTAGAAAACAAGAATAAGTCAGCTCAAATACGTCAACATTTAGGGATTACGGATTGTTTATATTAGGGTATGTCATGCTGCAAAGTTTATTACTCCGTATTTGAATGAATACTGCTGTTAACAAAAATTATTTGTCAGCACTACAAATTTATTTCCTATTTCAGAAAGATATGTGTGATCTTCTTTCATTATTTATCACAATAAATTACCATACATTTTTGCTTTAAGCGATACAATTTGTAATACCCTTAATGGTAAGTTATCATGGTACAGGACTTTTTCTGCCGGCCCCGTCCGGTCTAGTTTGAATTTATTCTTATTTCTCGATTAAGCATTGACATAGAAATGCAAGAATTAGCTGCCAGAATCTGCCTATTTATTAATGATAACTGATTTTCAGAAGACATACCCATATCGAAAAGGGAACTTTTTGAAGTTTGGATCTTAGAAAGTCCAAACAGAAAACCCACAGGAGGGAATAGATTACGTACACCAACACTTTGGATCACCAGAGGAGAAGGAAAAATATAAAATAAAATTGGAGACATTTTGAAGCCATTAACGCAATGAGTGGCAAACAGCAAACCGAACAGTAAGTGTTATTGAGAAAGGTTTTGGTGAATGGCTTGATACAAGTTTGGATTACGATACACAATCAGATGTAGAAGAAGATTTAAGTGGATCTGCCAGTAGTGGGGAGTTATCGAATATATCCATCCGTATATTTCTAGTATGAGTGCAGAAATTCAACGACATAAGGAAGAGTTTTATTCCTACTCAGGGTGAAATAATTAATTTGTTGTATGAACCGTTTCTTGACCAAGAATGATTTATTAGTTTTGATAACTTAATTTTGATTATGCTTTTTGTTGTATTGTTGTGTTTTCCGTTATTATTATTATTTGTAATATCTAGTTTTTAAGCTTTTTGTTGTTGTTGCCTTTGAAAAAGTTAAATAATTTTTAACGACAGCATAATAACAAGAAAAATAAATTTAAAAAAATTTAATTAAATTAGATGATTTTGGATAACACTTCCGTTGTTGCAGAAGACAGAAAACAACGGTAAGACTTTATTTGCGATCCCTAAAATAGGGTATATTCGTGATCAGCAAGTCATTTCCAATAAGAATCCGTGGTAAAACAATTTTGTCCAGCTAGAACAGGTAAAAATACTACTGTGCGGCGCGCCACGGCGTGAGAGAAATACCGCCGCGGCCTGAGAGAAATATCCCAACCCTATTTGATGGAAAACCTATTAAAATATTATTCTTTAAAAATACTCAGAGGTCTGTGTTCCCTATTTTTTAATTCATTTATTTATGAGTACCCGCAACTAAGGTGATGTGATCGAAACAATGATACCTGTCTCGTAAGGTCTTGGTAAAAAATATCTAGTGGTTGGATTGTTAAGTCTTGAGTAGCCAATTTTCCTTGTTCGTCTGCAGTCGTACTAAGTCCTAGGTCTTCATGTCCTGGAAGCCAATATATTGTTGTATGTATGCCTGAAAGTTGTGCATTGTAGATGTGTTGTTTGATTTGGATTGCTTTGGGATGTTGGGTGTGTAAGTTCTGTAAAATGTGTAGTGAACTAAGGGAATCTGTACAGATGATAATGTTTGTGTGTTGTGATGGAGTGTTAGTCAGGGCAAGAAATATTGCATGGAGTTCAGCTTCTAGTATTTTGTACAGCGCAGGAAGTTTTTGCTTGTAAATAGTGCCATTTACAATGGCTGCCGATCCAACGCCTTGTTTTGTATTTGAACCATCGGTGTATTCAGAATGCAGTTAGTTTGTCGACTTAAGAAGTCCAAGAAGTTAGTTTTGTATAGATGTTTGGATAATATGTTTGAGTTTTTGTACTTAGAGACTTTTTGTACTTGTCGTTGCTTTCTGGGATTCCTGTATGTCCGGGTAGACAAGTCATTGTTATGTTTTTTTTTTTGTAGATTAACTACAACCTACCTTACTCCTGGTAGGTGATCTGAACTCTGAAAGTACATCATGGGGAGCTAAAGCTACCAATGCAAGGGGGAAAATAATTCAAACTCTTCTTGAAAAAAATGACCTCATCCCATTTAACACGCACGAACCGACACATTTATGTCCCCGTACTGGAACTTACACGAACATTGATGTATCTGCCAGCTCTTCATCAATATTTACACGTTTCAATTGGGAAGTAAATCATGATCAATTCGGAAGTGATCATTTCCCAATAGTACTTACTCCCGATACACCTCCAATCAACTTTACCTCCACTCCGCGGTATGATGTAAAAAATGCGGATTGGAGCAAGTTTCAAAATTGCTTTTTAGAAAATCTTAAAGATATTAAAACATACGAAAACTTTTTATCAGCAATTAAATTAGCAGCAGATGCATCAATGAAAAAGACACAAGGTACATATAAAAACCGACCAGTCCCTTGGTGGAACGATGAATGTAAAACGGCAGTAACTGAAAGAAAAAGGGCCCTCCGATTATTTAATGCAAATGCTAGTCAGGTATTTCTGATAGAATACAAGCGGAAAAAAGCTAAAGCCCAATATATTATAAAACAAAGCAAAAAAAAATGCTGGGTCGAATTCTTATCCTCTATTAACAGAAATACTCCTCCAAAAACAATCTGGAATATGATTAATAAAATCAAACACAAAAAGTACAACCCTCCCATTTCGGCCCTAAAGGAAAACAACCTCTTAATTACTTGCCCTGAAACTATTAGTAATCTCCTAGGCCATCACTTCTCCTATGTGTCAAGCGATGAAAGATTATCACCAGATTCGCGTAGACAAAAAAATAATTTAGAAACTATCCCGTTACTACAAACACCAAAATTCATTCACCCTTTAAACGAGCCAATAACAATGCAAGAATTGAGACTAGTACTGACCCAAGTAAAAGACACTTCACCTGGGGAGGATGGAATCTGTTATAGGATGCTGAAAAATCTTCCCCCAAGTGGGATGTCGCTACTGCTAAAGTTATATAATAATGCTTATGAGACTGGTCTCTACCCATCATCGTGGAACCAAGCAATTATTATACCAATCAAAAAACCGAATAAAGATGCGACATCAGCTGATAGTTACAGACCAATAGCTCTGACAAGCTGTACTTTTAAGGTTTTTGAGAGAATATTAAATAAGCGGCTTCTATGGTTCCTTGATAAAAATAAGCTTCTATCAGAGTACCAATGTGGCTTCAGACCTAATCACTCGGCAATAGATCACATTGTTACTTTGGAAAAAGAAATTTTGGATTCATTTATCTCTAAGGAATCTGTATTAGCCGTCTCTTTTGATATCGAAAAGGCTTACGATACAGTTTGGCGCCGAGCTATTCTAACTAAACTAAGCGAATGGAATATTCGAGGAAATTTTTTCAACTTTGTATTAAATTTTCTTTCGAATAGAACCTTCCGAGTTAAAGTGGGATCAGCTTTTTCGAATGTATTCACTCAGGAAAACGGAGTGCCCCAAGGCAGTGTAATAAGCACGACGCTATTCAAAATAGCTATGGACACCGTCCGTGAGCATATTGCTGACCCAGTCAAATATTGCCTGTATGTGGATGATTTGCTTATCTATATTCGAACTAAAGACCTAGAAACTGCCGCAGAGTCTATCCAAAGGACTTTAAATAGGCTACAGAATTGGAGCGCTACTTACGGACTACATTTCTCTGCACTAAAGACACAAAGCATAATTTTTACAAAAAAGCGACGTATACCACAAATTACATTGAACTTAAATAATACGCCTATACACTTCACAAACTACATAAAATGTTTAGGACTTCTTTTTGACTCAAAACTTACTTGGGTCCCCCACCTAAAAAATCTCGTTGATAAATGTAAAAAATCTTTACATCTTTTAATGATATTATGCAACACGAAGTGGGGAGCAGACAGAAGTGTAATGCTGACACTTTATCGGGCATATACCAGGTCTCTTCTGGATTATGGAAGTGTAGCGTACACATCTGCCAAGCCCAGCAATCTTAAAATCCTAGACTCTATACAAAATAATGGTTTACGCATTGCAACGGGAGCCTTCAGATCCAGCCCCTCCAATAGCCTACATGTAGAATGTGGGGAATTACCATTGGAATACAGACGTATGCAGAATTGTTTGAAATATTTCCTTAACACTAAATATTTAAATAGTAAGTGCGTCCCGCAATCTATTGACGAAGATCTGTTACGAAAATACCAAATGAAACCATTGAGGCAACGCCCACTGCTGGTAAGATGTATGATTTATGCACAAGACACTGACCTACTACAAACACAACTCTTACCCAGACCTCCCGTAACGTTCACACCATGGACTCTAAACAATTTGAAACTAGACCTAGGACTGACTAAATACAAAAAATCCGACCCGACATCTACACATTCATACAAACACATATTCAAGTCATATCTTGACAAAAATAAAGACACAATGTTTATTTACACGGACGGATCCAAGACAGCTGAAGGCACAGGCGCAGCAGCTGTAATGGATATAAATACCTTACAGCTTAAACTACCAAAAAGTACAAGTATTTATTCTGCTGAGCTGCACGCCATTCACCTTGCTCTGGGAAATGCACACGACATACAAAAACAAAAGATAACACTATTTACGGACTCACTTAGCTCAATACATGGACTACAAAACATGTACAACGACAATCCCATCATTATGAACACACTAGAACAGATACACCGGACGAATAAAGAAATCACAATATATTGGCTCCCAGGACATGAGGACATAGGAAAAAGCAGTCAAGCTGACGTACTGGCTCGGACAGCTACAAGACAAAACCGACAGGACATAGACAAAGTTACATTACAAGACCTGCAAATCGAAGTAAGAAGGTTTATTACAGAAAAGTGGCAGAAATCTTGGCACATGACGACAGAAAACAAACTTCGCGAAATAAAACAGACGGTAGGTGAATGGCCTTCAAGCAAAAGGGATAATAGAAGAGACGAAGTGATATTATGCCGCTTAAGAATTGGCCATTCCCGACTGACACACTCTTATCTCATGACAAGACAGGACAGACCGACATGTACACAGTGTAACACACCGCTGACTATAAAGCACATACTTACTGAATGTTTACAGCGACAAAACTATGACTTACCTTACAATATGACTGAATTACTCGGCGATGGAAGCAAATATATAGATAACTTACTGAACTACCTCAACAAGACCAACCTCCTAAACAAATTATAATTATAATTAAACATGAACAAATTATAACAGGACATACACACATATATGTGTATGTATCTTATTTGTCTTAAAATGTTAAAACTATACAGCCGTACTATACTAAAATCTTACATTTGACAATATAAAACTAACAGGAGTGTGAAACCTCCTTCAACCAACTTAATTGATTATGTGTATAAACTTCATGCATTATTATAATATTGAGTTTTCATATATTCAAGTATATTGTAATATTGTATTCTCTTATAAATAGATGTGTATATAAATTTCAATTTGTATATTTGGCCAAAAATGTGTAAAATAAGATTGTATTTAATTAGATGTAATTTTCGTATGTCTATTATATATGTAATTTTTGTTCTGAGCGAGTCGCCTTAGTTACGGTCGCTCATAAATAAATAAATAAATAAATAAATATTTTGTAGATTTAGTAATTGTGTAAGTATTTGTGTTATTACTGGGTGTATACTGTAGATATTTCCCAAGGAGAGCAATGAACTTAGCGAGTCAGAGCAAAGAATGATTTCTCGTCTATTTGTGTGTTGTAAGTTGGAAAGAGCTGTAAGTATGGCTGTCAGTTCGGTAGTGTATATACTAGAGTCGTCGTGTAGTTTTATTTGGTAGGTCATGTTAACAACTATAGCTGCAGCGCCTGTTCCTGAATCACTTTTGGAACCATCGGTAAAGATAAATAGTGCTTCAGGATGCCTCGTTTTCAAGGATTTAAAGACATTTTGGTATAACGTAGAAGAAATGGGTTCCTTCTTTTTGTATTGTGTTAGCGTGAGATTAATTTTGAAGTTTTTTACTCTCCATGCGGGTTGTGAAAGGACTGCGTTGGTATGTATAGCTGTATTTAAAAATGTTGAGCTGTTTGCGCCTAATAGATGTCTTATTAATAACGGTTTTATTCGTGGATTTTTTTGTAAATATTCATTATGAAATTGGTTATTTAAAAATGTATCTACGCAAGGTTTCTTTAATGCCTTTGACTTTAAAATAAATTTTAAGTTTAAAATCTGCCGTCTATACTCCTATGGAAGTTCTCCGGCTTCAACACACAGGCTATCGGTGGGGCTTGGGGATCTAAAAGCTTCTGTTGCGTTTCTCAGGCCTGTTTGATGAATAGAGTCAAGGAGTTTGAATGATTTTTTGCTGGCAGATGAATAAGCAATACAACCATAATCTAGTAAAGACCTGGTAAAAGATTGATAGAAAGTAAGCATTAAACATCTGTCAGCTCCCCACTTTGAGTTGGCAAGGATTCTCAGTAGATTCAAGGATTTCTTGCATTTGCTGAGAATACTCTTCAAGTGCGGAATCCATGTTAGCCGTCTGTCTAGAATAAGTCCCAAGAATGTCAGTGTGGTAGTGGTATTGACTGTCGCATTGTTCAGTGTATGGTTGTATACAAAGTTGGTCCTTTTTCTAGTAAGTATCATTTGTTTAGTTTTCTCACTAGAGAATTTAAAACCTGTTTTGGAACACCATGTTTCTAGGGTTTGTAGTGTGTTGTGCTGTAGTAATATCTGAAAATGTATTGTAGATAAGCAAGTCGTCAGCGAACAAACAATAAGATACTTCATTGGGGATACAGGTCATGATGGAGTTTATGGCAATGTTGAATAGCGTTGTGCTGAGTACACCTCCTAAACAACTAAAAAAAAAAAAAAAATTACCTATTATCTATAGAACTCAAGTAACCAAAGCTTTAAATAGAAAAAATAGAAAATGAAGTATTTGAACTCATTAAATTTATTGTACAATTTATGACGTTTCCATTAAAAACAACTAACTAAGACTTGTCAGTTCATGTACGACTGCTTGAGAATTCAATTAACCTGTACAATTTTTCCCCTTTTTGTAATATTACCTATGTTAATTTTTTTTACTTTGTTAATAGGTAAGCGTAAATTGGACGGGGGGAATAACCAGAACCAGGGGGAAACTAAGCGGCGATACCAGCGCAGCGGAGGCTGGGAGTCGCTGGGAGGAGGAGGCTATGGCCCTATGAACGGAGCTGGAGATCAGCAGTGGTATCAGGACTCCTCCTCGACCTGGAACTAACAATGTCCGTCTCCAGCGATACATCAATCCAACGCCTCCATATAATGGCTATGTGATGCATTGTAGAATGCTTTGGTCTAAAGCCACACTGAAAGGGAGACAGTAAGTTTCTACTTTAGAGGAACCAGAGCAGCCTGTTATTATATCATTTTCTCTACGGTTTTGCAGATGCAACTTGTTAGCGAAATTGGTCTAAAACTAGAGGGGTGTTTTTTATCTTTCCCAGGCGTATGTACTGGAATAACGATAGCTTCATTCCAAGATAAATGATAGGTGCCACTCAAGAACATGTCATTAAACACGCCAAGAAGGACTGATAGGCCATGTTTGGGTAGATTTTGTATCACGTCATAGGTAATTTGGTATGGTCCAGGAGCAGTTAGCCTTACTAAAGCTAAAACTTGTTCCAGTTCTTCTAAGGTGAATATGTCGTTCAAAGGGTGGTCTTTTGGAACTGTAGAAATAGTGGTGTGGTCAGTACGTCTCTTCTGGTCTAAGAATATTTGAGAATAGTGATCGTCACTGGATATCTTACTGAAGTGTCTTCCTAGAATATTAGTGATAGTCAGTTGGTTGGTTATGATTTTGTCGTTGTGTTCAAGTCCCGTAATTGGAGCACGATATTTTTTATGATTAATTTGGTTGATTTTATTCCAAATTTCAGATGTGGAAGTTTGTCTGGTAATGTTCAATACATAATCTACCCAACATCTGTGTTCCCTAAATATGAGAAACGTGTCGACATTAACATCAGAACTGAAGATCTCTCATTAGAATCTAAAAGCTCGCAAACCGACTAACAAGGGGATTATACGACGGTGGGGTCACCGATCAGAACCATTTCTTTCCAGTTATTCTGCATCGAAAAATAGTCGACACGCGTCAGATATTTTGTATTTCCATATCATGCCTTGAGATAATCCGATTTTTACGTCTTTGGGCTCTTCTAAAAGAAGAAATCTTTCTTTTTCTAACCATATAAATAACTACTGTATTATTTCAGAAGGTACTTCTGAAATGGTTTTCAAAATAAAATTTAAATTTTTTTGCCTATAACGTTGATTCCAGAACACATAGAAACAACCCGATTAGAAGGTGTTCAACTTTGGCGCCTTTATCAACCCTCCAAATTTAGTTCGTATCGGTTAAATATTCTTTGAAATATAGTCGGATTTGTGGATCTTTAACAAAATATTATGGGTCTAGTCTTACCAAAATATATATAAAAACGTGCAAATTTATTTTACGTCGTTTCTTTTCATAAAATAAGGATAAATTAGTTTCTGGCCCAATTAATTAATCTTCGATGAATAATGATCAGAAAAAAGTGGGCCTGATCGGTGACCCAACCACTGTAACTCCCCTTGTAAGTTGGCGCACATTCTAAGTGTGTAATTGAGATATTGGCTATATTTATCCTTCGCCATATATCAGGGATGAAGAGTATTTCTAAATCTGCTCCAATCTGAGGCCTCTATTAAGTATTAAATACTTTCTTGGGTATGTGGAATTGGCTTGTTGGCTTTGGTAGGGATTCTGTGCCAAGGTCTGGGTGGGAGCTGCTCTTGACTTTATCCTGTTCTGCCTCGCCCTCCGCGGTCAAACTCTCTCTTTCTCTCTCTCTCTCTCTCTCTCTCTCTCTCTCTCTCTCTCTCTCTCTCTCTCACACACACACACACACCCGAGAATTTCGGGGGGGGGGCTGAAAACATTTTGGTAGTATGGAATACTAACAATCTGGAGCATGGAATAGTTAGCCAATTAAAACGCTATTAGATCCAATAAAAACTATTATTTCTGAACTAAGTGATCTTATTTAATTTATTTTCAAGGTTTTTATGACACATTTTTACCGATTTCAGGGGGGGCAGCCCCCTCAGCCCCCCTTATATACCCCCAAGCATTATGGTTCAGATAACAATAAGAAGGCATAATAAATTGAAAGCATGAAATATAGACAAAAAGTCCAACCTGCAGGGCCTGTGTCATCTTATCGCGTTTCTTATTCCTATTGTCATTTGGAAATCTTAGATTAAATGGAGGGTTCAGAGCACAACTAGACCAAGTCCATGTTATAAAGTTTTCAGAAAATAAGTATTATGCGTTTTAATTGTAGAGGCGTTGTTTAAATCCTATTGACCAGTATAAATGTTAAAAAGATTTGAACTTAAACACTGACATTATTTATAAATAGCCTTGTTCATAAAATAGTTATAACGTGGAATTGGCTTACTTGTTCTCTGAAATCAAACGAAAATGGCTTCCGGATGTGTAGCAAGAACTGCTACAAGTGGCAAAATAATGAAGTTAGGACTTAGTCTCCTGTAGCACTGAAAAGAGCCATTATAGTAATACTCTTCAATCCCATTATAACATAAAATGCCAAAAATGGACTTGGTCTAGTTGTGCTCTGAACCCTCCAAATATAGTTAATAGATTGATAAAATATTTGAACTCCTATTCCAAAGAAATATGGAGCTTTAACCCTAGAACGACACACTGGGGTGTCACATACCCCAGGATGGTTTAAATATTGATTAGTTCCTACGTGTGTTGCTCTATAGCCAAATCCCGCCATGTAAATAACCTTCATTCATGACATTATCGATTCTAATCATTATCATCCATGTGACAGTCTTTTTTGCTACTTGTAGTAATCTGAAGTAGTCTTGGGGTATCTCACACCCCAGAGAGTCGTTAGTGCAAGTGTTCTGGGTATCTCACACCCCAGTGTGTCGTTAGTGTAAGTGTTCTGGATATCTCACACCCCAGTGTGTCGTTAGTGTAAGTGTTCTGGATATCTCACACCCCAGTGTGTCGTTAGTGTAAGTGTTCATCAGTCCACGAGAAGTGACAGAAGGAAACAAAATAATATAGTAAGACATTTACTTTGGCTTAAGGGCCCTGCTAAGGATATTTCCAGCCCTTTGGAGCCAAGGAACCTCTTATTTTCACCAGAATTTTTTCAGTGATATAACAAAGTGTACAGACGATGAAATTCTTAGAAGACGTGACGCGATCAATTCTGTTCAGACATATGAAAAGTATACTAATCTGGTAGAGATCCGGACATTTATTGGATTGTTATATATTTCGGGGCAGAATACATCCGCTAAAGTCTCATTAGAAGAGTTTCCTATATAAAAATAGGCCATCCTTTATTTCGATACGTCATGCCCATGAATAGGTTCAGCTTCATCTCATACTGCTGGAGATTTGATGATCAACTGACAAGACAGGAGAGGAAGGCTAATGACAAAATGGCACCAATTAGAGACATATGGGAAATTTTACAATTTTGAAAAATATTATACCCCTTTTGAAATGGTTCTTTCGATATGCAATTGTTGGCCTTTAGAGGCAAGAAAAACATGAAAGGAGTTGGTTTTGTGAAAGGGTAAAGGATAGAAAGACGAAATTTACATGTCTGCAATGAAAGAGAGCTATTTGCAACGAACACAGGCCAGCAAGATGTCTGCATGTAGTGAGTGACAGAGGTTCCTTCAGGGCCGCCACTATGTCTGCAATGAAAGAGAGCTATTTGCAACGAACACAGGCCAGCAAGATGTCTGCATGTAGTGAGTGACAGAGGTTCCTTCAGGGCCACCACTATGTCTGCAATGAAAGAGAGCTATTTGCAACGAACACAGGCCAGCAAGATGTCTGCATGTAGTGAGTGACAGAGGTTCCTTCAGGGCCGCCACTATGTCTGCAATGAAAGAGAGCTATTTGCACCGAGCACAGGCCAGCAAGATGTCTGCATGTAGTGAGTGACAGAGGTTCCTTCAGGGCCACCACTATGTCTGCAATGAAAGAGAGCTATTTGCACCGAGCACAGGCCAGCAAGATGTCTGCATGTAGTGAGTGACAGAGGTTCCTTCACGGCCGCCACTATGTCTGCAATGAAAGAGAGCTATTTGCACCGAGCACAGGCCCGCAAGATGTCTGCATGTAGTGAGTGACAGAGGTTCCTTCAGGGCCACCACTATGTCTGCAATGAAAGAGAGCTATTTGCACCGAGCACAGGCCAGCAAGATGTTTGCATGTAGTGAGTGACAGAGGTTCCTTCAGGGCCACCACTATGTCTCCAAAGAAAGAGAGCTATTTGCACCGAGCACAGGCCAGCAAGATGTCTGCATGTAGTGAGTGACAGAGGTTCCTTCAGGGCCACCACTATGTCTCCAAAGAAAGAGAGCTATTTGCACCGAGCACAGGCCAGCAAGATGTCTGCATGTAGTGAGTGACAGAGGTTCCTTCAGGGCCACCACTATGTCTCCAAAGAAAGAGAGCTATTTGCACCGAGCACAGGCCAGCAAGATGTCTGCATGTAGTGAGTGACAGAGGTTCCTTCAGGGCCACCACTATGTCTCCAAAGAAAGAGAGCTATTTGCACCGAGCACAGGCCAGCAAGATGTCTGCATGTAGTGAGTGACAGAGGTTCCTTCAGGGCCACCACTATGTCTCCAAAGAAAGAGAGCTATTTGCACCGAGCACAGGCCAGCAAGATGTCTGCATGTAGTGAGTGACAGAGGTTCCTTCAGGGCCACCACTATGTCTCCAAAGAAAGAGAGCTATTTGCACCGAGCACAGGCCAGCAAGATGTCTGCATGTAGTGAGTGACAGAGGTTCCTTCAGGGCCACCACTATGTCTCCAAAGAAAGAGAGCTATTTGCACCGAGCACAGGCCAGCAAGATGTCTGCATGTAGTGAGTGACAGAGGTTCCTTCAGGGCCACCACTATGTCTCCAAAGAAAGAGAGCTATTTGCACCGAGCACAGGCCAGCAAGATGTCTGCATGTAGTGAGTGACAGAGGTTCCTTCAGGGCCACCACTATGTCTCCAAAGAAAGAGAGCTATTTGCACCGAGCACAGGCCAGCAAGATGTCTGCATGTAGTGAGTGACAGAGGTTCCTTCAGGGCCACCACTATGTCTCCAAAGAAAGAGAGCCATTTGCACCGAGCACAGGCCAGCAAGATGTCTGCATGTAGTGAGTGACAGAGGTTCCTTCAGGGCCACCACTATGTCTCCAAAGAAAGAGAGCTATTTGCACCGAGCACAGGCCAGCAAGATGTCTGCATGTAGTGAGTGACAGAGGTTCCTTCAGGGCCACCACTATGTCTCCAAAGAAAGAGAGCCATTTGCACCGAGCACAGGCCAGCAAGATGTCTGCATGTAGTGAGTGACAGAGGTTCCTTCAGGGCCACCACTATGTATTTTATTACTGTTTAATTCAAAAAATGACTTTTCCGCCACGTTTTATGAATCTTTTACTTAATATTTTTATGTGTTTAAGAGCCATGAAAATTATGTTGTTATTTAGGAAGAAGATAGATTTTTTATTTTTATTTTGCAGCTAGTTGGATCGTAAAATTTTACAATATCGTGATTTTTGGAAATACATTTAAACATAATCCATTTTGAAATGATTTATTTTTGTTTCCTATACTACTTAGGTATTTTGAAATGCACTATAAGCCTTGTAGGTCTTATCACTTATATTTATATATTAAGAGAAAACGACTCGTGGCCCAACAGGTGGTAAACGATCCTCGAACATGGAAGTTTCCTCGAAACGTTATTAGCGTCCGAAAAAAAAATCTCTACGATTCCTCTAAAACTATTTTTTTTCAAATTGCCTTGAAAGTAGTTTGAATCGAATTAACCCCGAAAAATGTACCTAGACATCTAAATACGAAAAATTCTAAACATGAAAAACATGTTGATCAATTTATTTTTCAGGAATCGACCTTATGTGACCAAAAGGAGAGGAGATTGCGAAGATATCGATCATCGTTGTGATTGGCTGGTATCAGTGATAAGAGGTAATAATTGTAGATTTTATTTGATAAAAATGAGTTATATTAGGCCATCCCATAAGTAATGTCGGTTTTTAATACTCTGTCTGTTGGTGTTCACTCCTTATCAATTTATTTTTCAGGAATCGACCTTATGTGACCAAAAGGAGAGGAGATTGCGAAGATATCGATCATCGTTGTGATTGGCTGGTATCAGTGATAAGAGGTAATAATTGTAGATTTTATTTGATAAAAATGAGTTATATTAGGCCATCCCATAAGTAATGTCGGTTTTTAATACTCTGTCTGTTGGTGTTCACTCCTTATCAATTTATTTTTCAGGAATCGACTTTATGTGACCAAAAGGAGAGAAGATTGCGAAGATATCGATCATCGTTGTGATTGGCTGGTATCAGTGATAAGAGGTAATAATTGTAGATTTTATTTGATAAAAATGAGTTATATTAGGCCATCCCATAAGTAATGTCGGTTTTTAATACTCTGTCTGTTGGTGTTCACTCCTTATCAATTTATTTTTCAGGAATCGACCTTATGTGACCAAAAGGAGAGGAGATTGCGAAGATATCGATCATCGTTGTGATTGGCTGGTATCAGTGATAAGAGGTAATAATTGTAGATTTTATTTGATAAAAATGAGTTATATTAGGCCATCCCATAAGTAATGTCGGTTTTTAATACTCTGTCTGTTGGTGTTCACTCCTTATCAATTTATTTTTCAGGAATCGACCTTATGTGACCAAAAGGAGAGGAGATTGCGAAGATATCGATCATCGTTGTGATTGGCTGGTATCAGTGATAAGAGGTAATAATTGTAGATTTTATTAGATAAAAATGAGTTATATTAGGCCATCCCATAAGTAATGTCGGTTTTTAATACTCTGTCTGTTGGTCTTCACTCCTTATCAATTTATTTTTGCCTATTTTGGTTGGTGAATCTTATTTATTCCGTTCGTCTGAAACACTGCCGTAATTTTTTTCTGGAAGAATTGAAACTTCTTTCTTTTGGATACTTATAAAATGTTTGATATAAAGAATTGAAAAGTATTGACTAACCTACAATTGTGGTTCTTATGCGAGTTTTGATAGAGCGATATCATTCGGAGAGGTCATTCCGAGAGAGCTTAAATGGAGTCAATTTATATATTAATTTAATTTTAACGTCCATTTATTATTAACTACGAATTTTAGGACGGGTTATCTATAGGTTACCACCCTTTTCTAGCCAGGATAGGGCTGATGCCTTTTCTTTTAGCGCGGTTCCTCCCTCCCCCATAGGGAGGAACCCCGCTTATAGGGTTGATACAATGAAACAATCCGGAAGTGCCGACTAGAAAATTTCGCGTTTCAGAACCCCTAGAGACCGAAAATACCGGTGGTTCAAATTTGTATATATATATATATGTATATATTTATATATATATATATATATATATATATATATATATATATATATATATTTGTCTGTTCGCTCTCTAAATAGAAGACGAATGGTCCGATTTTGATGAAATTTGGTACAAAAATCCTTCGTCCAATTTGAAAGGTCAAGTTCGTTAACCAGCAAAATCCGCCTACTGGAAGATGGCGTTTGGGGCGAAATTCGCGCAAAAAAAATCGTAACGCTTACGTTTTTGAGTATATAAGCGTCTAAGTACTCGTTTTATATGACTCCTGGGCTAGGAAAAAGGCGATAGCTTTAACCGTTTTCGAGAAAATTGGAAAAATATTTTTTGAATACCGTTTTTGGTTTGGGTACTTAGAATCATGGGATTCAGTTGAAACATTTTCTGCATGTTTTACTTTCATCAAAACTAATATGTTGAAATTTTGGTTACGTTTGGAGTTAAGGAAGGGTTAGAATAAAATATTTTATTAACAGACATAAAAAGTTTTAGTAACTTTGTTTACTTTCCTTAATATCTCGAAAAAGGTTGAGACTCATGGTAAACGGAAGAATACCATTAGAAAGCTTATTAAATGCTCTAAAAAAAAGGTTCTAATGAAAGTTTTGATTAGGCGATGTCAATCGGAGAAATAAGAGCTTAAAACTTTAAAGTAATTGATTTCGCTTATTCGAACTGTTCTTTTTGTCTGTTTTTTATTCCTTGTTATTTTTTAATTGCTTATTGTTGGATAATGTATTTGAAAATAAAACAGGTTAAGAAAAATAAGAAAAACAATTTAATGTTAGAGATATGGATTTCCAAGATATATAGCTTTTCAACTGCCTAGCGTCCTTCCTAGAGAGGGTTCTTTGTCTTTGATTTTGGTACTTAGAATTATGGGATACAGTTGAAACATTTTCTGCATGTTCGAGTTTCATCAACACTAATATGTTGAAATTTTTGTTACGTTTAGAGTAAAGGAAGGGTTAGAATAAAATATTTTATTAACAGACAAAAAAAGTTTTGGTAACTTTGTATAATTTCGTTAGTATCTCGAAAACCGTTCACAATCTTGTGAAGCGGAAGATTACCATTCGGAAGCTTACTAAATGCTCTACAAAAAAAGGTTCTGAAGAAAGTTTTAATTAGGCGATGTCAATCGGAGAAAAAAGTGCTTAAAGCTTTAAATTAATTGATTTCGTTTATTTCAATGGTTCTTTTTGTCTGTTTTATTTCTTGTTATTTTTTAATTGCTTATAGTTGGATAATGTATTTGACAATAAAACTGGTTAAGTAAAATAACAACAACAATTTATTGTTAGAAATATAGATTTCCAAGATTCCAAGACCTTGTCAGCGGGTCTGTTTCTAGTGTAGCGGACCCTTCCAGGTAAGATTGTAAATCATGACCTTTTATGACTTTACTACTCACAGGAATGGCGTTAGTGACCTTAAGGGTTGACACGCCATTATAATAATTAATTTTAAAAAAAAGACTGGTGGAACCAAAATAATAACTGCTTCTATTTTAATCTTTCCAAATTAGACTAGGGATATGAACGGAACCGCGCTAAGATGATGCAGTCCTGCGAGACGGACTTTTTTGTTTTCTAAAGAAACCGAACCCACGAACTTTTGGCACGAAGTGTTAAGTGCTCTCGCCTTAACCTTCACGGCCATCGGGCCTCCAAATGGAGTAAATTGTGGTTAGGATACTGTGAGGTTCCTCTTGTGACAGCTAACATCTACAAGAGATTCTCAGATTTCATTTTACATTTTTAAATGTGTTTACATTTTTTACAAAAGATTAAGAAGCTATTTTAAATTTTTCAAATGGCACCCTAGTTATCCCTTGATAAGAAGGGCAACGGGATAAATATAATGCAGTTCTTGCGAGTCAGACTGTTTTGAAATCAAACTTCGTTATAGTTTACGCTCATCAACAAACACGGACACTTTCTACTAACGAAAGTGGAAACATACTCAAAAACAATTAGTTTAAGTACGTAAAATATAGAACGTAAAATATAGAAAATACGTAAAATATAGAAATATTTACGAACAGTTTTCCACTAAAAACGTATTTTTTTTTATTTGTATTTTTACGGCGCATCTACATCTAGGCCATTAGCGCCGACATCCAGAGTGCAGCTATGAATCCAAGGCGCTAGCCACTAGACCACGGGAGACCCCTTAAAAACGTATTATAACTAAAATGAAAAGGGTTCTTATCTCTCTGACGGATACTCCCGACTTTCTTCCTTTGTTGTGGTTGATGTGTGTTAAGCAATTTTTAGAACCTCGTTGGTTCGTAGTGCCAACTAAATTTATAATTTCTTCTACAACATTAGGCACTGACTACCGGAAGGTTTCCTCCTGGACTATATAGGCCATCTAGATTATCCTGTGGAGTTAGGATCAGCAGTACTGGGCTGAGGCCTTAGAAATCAGGCCGATTAACAAGGTCGGAGCCACGCCCTTCGGCATCATCTGTATTTAGTTCACCTATATATTGGAACAGATTTCAAACTCAAAATGAATTTCGGGTTTATAACACTTTATAATGTGTATACTATTATGGCTCGGAAGGAAATTATAATTCCTGTATCTCCATTTGTTAAAAAAGAAACAATAAAGAAAGATGTTGATGACTACAGTAGGCGATACACATAAAAATGCTTTTAAAAAAAGTCCGTCACGTAGGAGCTGCATAACTAAGCACTTTCCTCAGAATTTGGGTAGTGTAGATTGCTTTCCAGAACAATTTGCTTAAAATATCCTACATAAATAAAATAAAAACATGAATAGTTCTCTTTTAAATTTGTAATGAGTAACTGATCAATTAATAATTTGCTTCCAGAGTTATGTTTACACATGGTACCTATTACACTACGTAATAAATACAAAAAACCTCATATTATCGTATTTTGATCTAACGCAGGAACAGGATACAGTCACTCTAGTGGTAGAAAGCGCTCCTTGCGGCGGCTTTGTGAACCTACGTCTGACGGGCTTTTCTATTGAAATATATTACAAATTAATCCCCCGCTTTCCGATTGACCGATTCAGCTCATTTTTATAACACTTCTTTCTCATGAGTTACCCACGACGTATACCGCGTTTCGTTACAATACAGCAGAAATTACGACCGGTATGAGTATATTAAGAATTTGGGACCCCCCTTCTAATGAACCGATTTAGTTTATTTTTACAACACATATTTACCTGTAGATTACCACTACGAATACCGAGTTTCGTCGAAATATACCAAAAATCACGGCTGGTAGTGGCGAATTGGTATTGTGGGTCCGGAGTAAACCCCCCCTCCTAATGAACCGATTTAGTTTATTTTTACAACAGTTATTTACCTGTGGATTACCACTACGAATACCGAGTTTCATCGAAATATACCAAAAATCACGGCTGGTAGTGGCGAATTGGTATTGTGGGTCCGGAGTAAACCCCCCCTTCTAATGAACCGATTTAGTTCATTTTTATATCTCACGTTTCTCACTATATTACCACTACGAATACCGAGTTTCGTTGAAATATAACAAATATTACGGCTGACATAGTCAAATTAGTGTTTTGGGCTCGGGGTAAACCCCCCCTTCCGGTGGACCGACTTTGGTGGTTAACGAACTCGTTCAATCGTTTGCTAATTGATTGCTATATACCAAGTTTCGTGACGAAAAAACAAAAACTCTGGCCGCTATCGTGTTAACAGACATATATATATATATATATATATATATATATATATATATATATATATATATATATATATATATATATGCATATATATATTTATATAGATATATATAAATTTTAACGGGGGTCATTTTCGGTGTCTACTAGGTAGGATCGATAAAGATTTGAAGAAATTTTTCAAAAATTCCGTCATGAGTCCAACCTCAATAGCTACTTTCCTTCGGAGGAAAGTGCTAAAAGAACATAGATAACGTTCAGGAACGCTTGGTCCTATGGGGCCCTTTTATTACTTACATTGCGCAGAGCAGGGAAAAGTATGGTGGTAATGACAACAGCTAGCCACCTCAATTGAGTGGCTTAATATCAAAGACGGACATTTGTAAAAAAATCGAAATTTAGTTAGCAGTGGATTCCTATAGGTTTTTGTCTGCTCTTTGCAATGGTGAAATTAGTTTCTGTAAAAAACGGGCGTAAACATGTAATTTCTGGCTTCAAATTAGATGCTTTGTTTCAAAAACGGACTTCTGCTGTGGAGGTTTTTTTCATAAACGAACACCTACCAATCACCCAATGGGTTCAAAGGTAATTTTCACTAGTTGTTTGAGTGGTATTGATATCAGAAACAGAACAATATCAATTTCAAGCATATAAGCGTAATTATGAAATAAATATTTTCAAAAAAATAGTCACTATAACTTGCGAACATAAAAGGTGATTTTCTCAACATTTAGAAAATGACAGGTGTCCATCTTTGATATTAAGCCACTCAATTATCTGAAGCAACAATTCGGTGGCCAAAAATTAATTGTATAAAATTCCTGTGGGCCTACATATGCATACAGTTACTTTTTTTTTGTTAATTTCTTTATTCATTAAATATTAATATTACAATTTTAATTCAGTTAAAATATACTGATACAGTTTTTTATCAGTAGCTGCGATTGGAAGACAAGTTCTTTATTTGAGTTTCTGTTACAAATTAAATGAAATAATCTTATTTGATATTTAATTTCTGGTTTTCATTAATATATTCATAATGTTTCAAAAAATAAATAGTTGCTAAATATACTACTATGGAGTATTATATTTTTCTATAAAATACTATTTTTATAACAAGAAAGAATCAGTGTACGAGGTAATCAACAATGAGGACGAAAAACTGTTGGGTCTCAGAAGGTTCTTGCGTTCCGCCGATAGCGTTTGATTGCACCTTCCGCGTTCCATATGGTGGGACGGAGGAAACGCGCTAAAAAGATAAACTTGTATATTTATTAATTTGTTAGTTTACTTATATCTCCCCCCCCCAACAAAAAAAAACTAGTGTTGAAAGAAAGAGGCAAACTTCCTGGCCTCTCCCAATAGCAGTTTGCTTATGAAAGTTATGATATCATAATTTTGTGCCAAGTTTTAGGCTGTTAATACCATATAAAGAACCTAATAATACCCTCTCACTTATTTTTACAATTCCAACTTGGCCAGTTTTCGTTAAATGATAGCCACTATAACTACCGGATTTCCTATAAGATAACTGGCATTCAGGCTCTTTGGGTAAGGATTCATAATTATTATAAGCTCTTTGCTGACTTATATTAACGGACGGGTTTGTATGAACTCTATATAATTTTTTTTTTTATTTTTATTTTTTTTTACGGTGCATCTACATCTAGGTCATTAGCGCCGACATCCAGGGTGTAGCGAGGAATTTTACCAGCGAGCCGTGGGACGATAAAATTCCTGCCGGAGGTTGGGAATCGAACCCACCATCTCCCGCTTATGAATCCAAGGCGCTAGCCATTAGATCACGGGAGACCCCACTATATCCAAGACCACGGGAGACCCCACTATATCCAAGACCACGGGAGACCCCACTATATCCAAGACCACGGGAGACCCCACTATATCCAAGACCACGGGAGACCCCACTATATCCAAGACCACGGGAGACCCCACTATATCCAAGACCACGGGAGACCCCACTATATCCAAGACCACGGGAGACCCCACTATATCCAAGACCACGGGAGACCCCACTATATCCAAGACCACGGGAGACCCCACTATATCCAAGACCACGGGAGACCCCACTATATCCAAGGCCACGGGAGACCCCACTATATCCAAGACCACGGGAGACCCCACTATATCCAAGACCACGGGAGACCCCACTATATCCAAGACCACGGGAGACCCCACTATATCCAAGACCACGGGAGACCCCACTATATCCAAGACCACGGGAGACCCCCCTATATAAGTAAAAGCGTCCACTACCGTTTGTAAATTAATGAAACCTGGCCAAGTTGGAATTGCACAAATAAGCGAGAAGGTATTATTTATTAGGTTCTGACAAGGTATTAAGGGACTAAAACTGTGCCAAATACTATATCATAACTTTCACATGGAAACTGTTTTTGACGGGGGCCTGGAACTTGTTTTTTTTTCATCGTTAGTTTTTTGGGAGATAGAAATACATTTTGTAAGAGAAGTTTGTGTTGGGGCCGTTGATTGTATGCTTGTGGAGGATGATATGTTTTATTGTTCTATCTACTTCTTATCGCTGCCGCCATTCAATTCATACCATTAGAAGATTTTACAAATAGGTTATTTTAATTGTTTATTAAATATTATTATGATTCTAGAGTAGGTTTACATTTTAGCTTTGAGTGGAATATTTTAGCTTATAGTATTAAAGACGCCACAAGAGTTTTAAGAACGTCATTATTAAAAGTAACTTCAGGCCTAGATGGGGTTTATCATAAATGCTGCTTTTTCAAAGTTTCATTTTTTTAAACGAGTTCTGGGCAGTTCTCACATTAATTGCCTGTACACTATTAATTTTATTACTCTGCCACTCGAAAAGAAAATTCACCACTCGAATGAAAAAAAAAAAAAAAAAAAAAAATGAAACAGAGCAAGTCCGTATTTGATTATTTATTTTCTTTGGGTACTAATATGGGCCCAATGTTACAAAAACTGACGCCATACATAAATCGAGCAAAGTGTCGAAAGGTTTTAAATTTTATTTTATGCTTTATGCACAATAATTTCTTGGCTGACCTAATATAATAGCTGCATTTCTCAAACGTTTTCTAAAAGAATATAAGTATTGGGGTCTCCCGTGGTCTAGTGGCTAGCGCGCTAGATTCATAAGCGGGAGATGGTGGGTTCGATCCCCACCGGCGGCGGCAGGAATTTTCTCGTCCCATGGCTCGCTGAGAAAGTTCCTGGCTGCTCCCTGGATCTCGGCGCTAATGGCCAAGAATTATGTCGATGCGCCGTAAAAATAAAAATAAAAAATATAAGTATTATATAATTTAGGAAACATAAGTGAAAATTAATGGGTAAAAATGCAGTTTCCAGCCCTCCAAACCGATTTCTTTCAAACTTTGCACAATAACGTATTTTGATGCACTAAACACGAATACGATAAAAGAAAACGTCGGATTTAACTAGGAAAGAAGTTATTAAGCACTTAAGTTCACTGTTGTGCAGGTTATGAGAGCTAATGTAAACAACTAAATTTGTGACGACTTTAAGGCATACATGACTTTAAGGCATAAATGACGACTTTAAGACATACATGCTATGCGTTTCCGCTCGCTACGCTCGCTCAAAAAGATAACAAAACCCCAGTCAATCCAACTCGCTAAAATTAATAGACTATAATAGTAAGCACTAAAGTTAGGAAGGTTATAAAACTAGGCGTCATCAGCGTATTTGTAAACACGCGCATGCGCAGATATGTAACATTGGGAAACTGAGAACTGTCATTTGAAATGTTCAGAAACCATTTATTCAAAGATATTGTTAATTTTAAGGGCATCCTCACCCGTCGTCACCTGTCGCTTAAGGGCATACGTGCTATCCCGCATCGCTCCGCTCGCTCAAGGAAATAACAAAACCCCAGTCAATCCAACTCGCTAAAATTAATAGAATTCTATTAATTTTAGCGAGTTGGATTGACTGGGGTTTTGTTATCTTCTTGAGCGAGCGGAAACGCATAGCATGTACGCCCTTAAAGTCGTCCTAGACATTTTTCTAATCCTCGACATTAAAGTCGACATTCTTCTGATTAGCTCTCATAACCTGCACAACAGTGAACTTAAGTGCTTAATAACTTCTTTCCTAGTTAAATCCGACGGTTTTTTTTTATCGTATTCGTGTTTAGTGCATCAAAATACGTTATTGTGCAAAGTTTGAAAGAAATCGGTTTGGAGGGCTGGAAACTGCATTTTTACCAATTAATGAATAGGATAAAAGTTAAAAAAAGGTCAAGAGTAAATGCCTTTTATTCTCCAATATAAAACTGAAACAAGGCCATTGGGATTGTAAAAAATGGAAATGATATTCAAAAGAAAAACTGGTTTGTGAATGTTATTAGTTCCTCGTTATGTCCGCTGATTTATATGGATGTCACGGCAGATCCACAGTCGGAAGGAAGAAACTAGTTTTAAAATGCTATTAAAGATCACTAAAAGTTCACGGGTTTATTATCAGATTTTTTTTTTTTTTGGATATTCTCCATAAAGTGCAAGGACATTTACATCAAAATTTCTAGTGCCCTCACAATCACTCTGCATTCTAGTACTATTCGACGGAAAGTAGCTATTGAGGTTGCACTTATAAAAGATCTTGATTTTTTTAGCAAGACAGGGATTGCAGCGAACATAAATAGTCCAATACGCAGGAGCTGCGTCATCTTATCCCGTTTACCTTCCTATCCCACGTGTCATTTTACAGTTTTGATTTTACGTAAAAAATATAAAAAAAAAAAATCTCATATGCGAGTTTAGGCGCCTTAGCTTCCTAATGATATTTGCTCGTAAATTACGTAGGATGTTTTCTATTCATTGAATGATAACGATCATATGGCCGATTTTCGAAGGATTTTTTAATAAAAGTAAATAATTGTTCACCATTATATATATACTTTATTATACTTTATTTATTGGGCCCGACATGTTTCGTGCGTCTTTTCTTCGCACCTCTTCAGGGGCACTTCTTGCAAGGAAGTCCTCTCGTTCCCAAGTACTCCCTCTGGAGTCCGGCTTATTACTCCGGTGCGAAACGCGAAAGAGGTGCGAAGAAAAGACGCACGAAACATGTCGGGCCCAATAAATAAAGTAGTATAAAAAAGGGAAGACTGCTTTAATGACCCCATGCCTACTAGGATAAAAAATAATTTGGATATTTTGGGTCATCTATAAGAATAAATAATATATATATATATATATATATATATATATATATATATAAATATATATATATATATATATTTATATATATATTTATTTAAGTAAGAAGATTCAAATTTGTTGTCTCAAATGCAAGGTCTAGTTAGTTTATCAACAGAGAACGGAACCCAATAACTTTTTATTCCTGGAAATTATTTCCTTTCTGATAGTGAAATTTCGATATGTTCCGATGCTCTTGTGTCAACGACATAAGTGTGTTCCATGTCTATGAGAGATGAAGGAAAGGCACCTCTAAAAGCAGGAGCTAATACTAACTTGCAATACATTAAAGGTATGCGAGATAGTATATCTAAAGATCTGAAGGGGCAGCATTTAAGTGAGACTTGCGGGTTAGTATTTCTATGTTCTTGAAGGGGCAGAATTTGTTTGGAATACATATAGTATTTCCATACTAATTGTATTTCAAACTGCTTTTGATTGTCTCGACACGGGTGCTGTTGTTCCTCTGTATAGTGTTATTATGCAAAGGGACATTATGATTTATACGTAGGATCCCCTTATTTTAACTTTTTTTTTGTTATTCTACGTTATTTTAAGTTTTATCTATATGTTTTAAGAAATTTATTGCTTACACAAAGTTATTTTTATTTTTAGCTGTTTAATTTTATAATTAGATGGATATGTAAAATTTTATTATTGTGCGCCAAGATTTATAATTATTATGTAGCTGAATGAATAGGTACTTACATTTTATATCTGTATTTATACGAATCGACTTCGTTGCTGGTACTCACAAATGAATAAAATGTTCCTAATTTTTTTTAGTTATGAAACTGTTTTACATACACATAGTATAGTATATTAATGTTATTTTTCTAAAATCTTTATAATTAAATTCAGACGTTTTTGTTACTGAGTTCAGAATACATAGAATACAAGTTTGAACGGATTTTAAAAAGCTTGAAATATTTTTCCAGGTAGTGCATCATTATTTGCATAATATACTCTTTTTTATACAAAAAACTGCCTAATTAACAAAGGGGTTTTGAAAAACTAAAATTATAAAATTTATCTACTACCATAATAACTAAACATTATATGGGTTTATTTATTTCATTCTTATTATTTTTTTATTTTATTTTATTTTTTTAGGGTTTTTATATTTAGAATATAAATCCAATGTTTACACATTTACGCAGCCCTCAATTTCATCATATTTATTTTTTACATGAATATACTCTAATTTATGTAATTTCTTGTTGTTTAGCGCCTGAGGAATCTGTGTTAAGTGACGTACATTAATTCATTTCTACCTCCAAAAACAAATTCTTTGATGAGAAAAAGAAAAGGCATCAGCCCTATCCTGGCTAGAAAAGGTTGGTGACCTATAGATAATCCGTCTTAAAATTCTTAGTTAATTATAATAGACGTTAAAATTTAAATATTAATAATTCTTTGATGAATTATAGGGGTCTGGGAAAAATAGTGCCAAGCAACATTCTTAGCAAAACTTAACTGTAGCTGCTTTATGTTGGATATTATGTGTGACTATCAGTTGAAATGTAGCTCAAGTATCATACAGATCTTGTAGTCATATTTTAGAAGTATTTGCATCTGATAGTCCCAGATAATATCCTACATATAGCAGCTACAGTTAAGATTTGTTAAACATTTTGCTTGGCACTATTTTGCCCAGACCCCTTCGACTGTACTTTTAAACAAATATTGTACTGACAGTATTTTTGAAATGCAGATAATTAAATAGATGATTTAATCTAAAAGGCTATACCCGAAGGCAAGCCTCCGAGTACAACCCCCGCCAGAGCTGCATAACCCGAGAGAGCGCCCTCCCGGAGGAGAACCGCAGCTGGCGTTAGTAAGATCCCAGCCGATAGCCCGGCTATTAGCAAGGACTGCAGTTGCACAGTGCTCCCTGCACAGTACCACCGCTGGCTGCCCAGCGGTACAGTGGTACCTGTCGAAGCAGCGGTACATCCACAGCTCTTGTATGAGCAGGGACTTGCTGAGACCATACTCGTTTGTCTCTCCCGGGTTTTTTTTTTTTTTTTTTTTTTTTTTTTTTTTTTTTTTTTTTTTTTTTATAATTTATCAGATTTTTCGGGATTCGAACCGGTGACCTTTGCCTTCTAAACTTTGGTGCTTTAACGCTCTCGGCCACCGAGTTCTCGAACAGATAATTTCAAAATGTAACCCTTATCTTACAGTTACAGCTTAGAAAAATGCCTATATCCGATTATATCTTAAATGTTAACATCGAAAATATAACAACTGAAAGAATATTTTTTTTCTTAAATATTACATAATTTTCAAAACATATGGTACTCATTCGTGAGGTTATATCGTAGAAATCTAATTACGTTATTAGATCCTTTAAAATACAAAAATGAACTGGATGGTTGTCTCTTTGCTAGAAAAGTTTGAAAATGTCGGATAACCTCTTGCTGGACAATAATTACAGATATAATGTGCAAAATCCAAATATAATGCAATAATTGAAAAATGCGTAACAACGATTCGAAACGAATTGAATACAAGGAAATTTTAGTTAAAAAAAGGAAATGGATAATTGCTGTCTTCGGTAGGAGATTGCGAAAGTTTCAGATAAGTCTTCCTAAGTTTTTTTTAACGTAATTGAGAGTATAATAAGTCTGATATTTTTTATTTGTTTAATTATTCTGTCTTTACCATACTGGATCATTGGTAGCGTGGTCCTATGTAGATGTTGATTTGTTTCATGAACGTGAGAGGTTTTTTAAATGTCTGTTAGTCATCTTGAAAAATGTCTGGTAATTTCTTGAGTATTTGTCTGAAGTGGTGTTATTGTGGCAGTTTTGGGTCGTGTGGGGCGTTTCTAGAGATTTCTAACAATGGTTGAAAACTTGAATACAAGGGTTTTTCTTTTCGTTTTATACTCTGGATTCCGTTAAAATATTGAGGATTAAATGTATATAAACAGAAATACCCTTTTTATTCATTATAAGTTTAAAGGATTAAGATAAAACCTTTGTTGGAAATACGAACCAACATTCCAAACCGCTGTTTGAGCATAAGTGCCACTGTAATAGAACAAAGGAACTTTATCACGACCCAAAAAAATTCAAGTCAAGGTCCTTCTGAAGCAATAAGCGGAAGAGCCTTTGTACCTTAAGATAGCTGGTCGCTGTTTATATCTTTATCTATACTGTTGTTTTTTTGGTGTATAGCTTTCCTATCAATCTCCTGATAGTGTTGCATTGGAAAGGGATTACAATTCCAAAGGAAAAGTACTAATCTAAAAGATTCATTATGTCATTCTGATTAGATTATCACATTTTCAATGATGTGATTAGTTTTTTTTATCGAGTTTATATATATCTAACATAGGAAAAGTTAAATTTGATAAACCTTTTTGCCAACTAAAATATATGCTAAAAATATTTTTACTTTTTCAGATTATTGATTTTATTATGGGATAATGGAGTTCAATATACAGCTGAATCTCAAACTATGTGGCAGACAAGTCAACTCTTTCATAACAATTTTTACTTTCGGCGCTGAGTGGTTTTAGCATCTCCTCCTATCATCTTCAGATCTATAATTTTGTACATGAGGCGTTGCAGGTACGAAGGGCGAACTCAACAAAAGGTAGTTTTGAAGGAAATGTGCTTAATTTTTTTTCAATGAGTGCACCTACATTGGCCCCGATCCGACCCGATAGCCACCGACTGTCGGCCGTTCAAACTTGTTTGTTTCTAGACTGATTTCGGACTGACCAAGCAAAATGGCACCAAATGAGATATTGTGTTTCAAAAAGGTCTACAGCCTCTATATCTTAACCGATTTCAATGCATTTTTTTTTTTTTTTTTTTTTAAATGAAAGCTATAAAATTTAAAACAACGTTGTCACTTCACATTTTAATTTTTCCCCTTGTTTACCTGCATGTGTCGAGTATATTTCCCTTGTTTACCTGCATGTGTCGAGTCTATTTCCCTTGTTTACCTGCATGTGTCGAGTCTATTTCCCTTGTTTACCTGCATGTGTCGAGTCTATTTCCCTTGTTTACCTGCATGTGTCGAGTCTATTTCATGCGATTTTGTATATTTCTTGTCCTATTTCTGACAGGAGCGGGAGAAGGATCACTCTTCCCCAAGCTCAAGGCAGTGCTTGATTATATACTTCTTGATTATATACTACATACTTCTTAAGTATCCTTCATCTTATTATTATTATTTTATTTCATATATGTTTTTATTTGATTTATATATTATTTTGTTTTCCTTACGCAGTTAATTTTTCATAATCATGGCCTTATCGCCTAAGATGCGAACTTCATAAATAAAAATGTAAAGAAATATTTAGTACATGATGCAGAGGGCCTGAGGATGCAGAGGGCTAGATGATGCAGAGGGCCTGAGGATGCAGAGGGCTAGATGATGCAGAGGGCCTGAGGATGCAGAGGGCTAGATGATGCAGAGGGCCTGAGGATGCATGTTTGGTTGTAAGGTGAATCAATGCACTTATAAAAATATGTGCCATGTCATTTTTATTTATTCCTTTATTCAAGAGCTCCGCAAATACGGCGATTAGCTGCAAGCGTCATTTTTAAAAGATGATTTGTGTAATTTCCTTGAACGTACATAAGATAAATAAAGGACATAATGAATTAAGGCGATTTAATTTTATATAAATATTTATTTTATTTACCTTATCCTATGTACAAATTATCATAAATAATCAATTACAAAAATTCATGTATGATCTTATAATATCAACAGGCTGGTAACTTAGGAGGCATATACTAAAGGGTATATACTAGGAGATGAGGTGCGCAAGAAGCTGCTTTTTAGTAAGCATAGTGCGCAAGTGGGCTTTCGTAGGTGATGTGTGCAACAGCTGGTGCAGCTGAGTATGTTAGGCCAACAGGAGCAGCTACCTTAGCAATGGCGGGAGCAGCGTAGGCAGCTGGTGCGTATGCTGGGGCGATGGCTTTAGCAATGGGTGCGGCATAGGCGGCTGGTGTGTAGGTCTTGGCGTAACCCAGTGCTGGGGCGGCGTAAGCTGCTGGTGCATAGGCCTTAGCGATGGGTGCAGCATAGGTAGCGGCGTATGCTGGGGCAGCGTAGGTGGTAGCGTATGCGGGGGCAGCGACTTTAGCATAGGCTGGGGCAGCATAGCTCAGCGCAGGGGCGGCATAGTGGGAAGCATAGGCGGGGGCAGCGTATGCGGGAGCAGCATAGGTGTGGGCATAGGCTGGGGCAGCAGCGTAGGTGGTGGCGTATGCGGGGGCGAGTCCGGCGTTGGCACAGGCCAAAGCGGCGGCGAGGATCACAAACTGAAAACAAAGTAAAAACAGAATTAATTAAGCTTCTTTTAACATAATGCATAGGAAAATGAGTGGGAGTCATCACCCCCACAATTTCAAATGATTTGAAGTAAAATTTTACATGACATCACATGCTTAGATTGGCAACAAGTTTCAGAAGATTTATCAACATTATATGACCGTCTTAAAGTTGTAAAATATGAGTAGGTGAAAGGTTTTCGAATCCTTCAGTTTAGGAATCTCAAGCAAATTTAGGATTATCCTAACTCCTATCCTTAACCCAGGTGTGATTTGGAACAGACACTTTTAGCGCGTCCGATTGTGATGAAAATTTACGTATTGTTTTGCACGACTATTGCCGAGAAAGCACCGTTCCAGTAGGCTAATTATGCTGGTTAATGAATTTAAGTTTTAGACAACGAAGTTTCTGCAAAATATCATTAAAATTGGGCAGTATTTAGTGGCGGTAGAGCACAATCAGACTATGTGGAGATATTTAAACGAACATCAGTACTTCCGAATTGTATCATCAGATCGATGTCCGATGAGGTTTTTTCATCTCAAGAAAGATGATTTTTGTCGAAAGAAAACGAATAAGGCGTGTCGTTTTTGATAAGCTCGCCAACTAGAAAAGTGCTGATTTTGGTTCACATTGTGACTGGAAGTCAATATCATGTTTTGACAATTTTTTCAAGCAGACTAAATTGACTACAAGTAAATTAATGAGACTTAAGCACACTAAAACTTCAATTCAACCTGATCATTATTTTAGCCCATGTAAACCCCGTTCTGCCTTTCCAGCATTCCGCTTCAAGCATCTGATCTATGCACAAGTGCTTCGCTATATCTTCGTTTAGATTCGGAGAATGTATGTTAAAGTCTAAATTGTGTGAATTCAAAATAAACTGTTTTTATGAAGTTGAGCGGTATCCTAATTTTCATAAACGAGTTTTTCGACAAAGAAGGATGCAAGTCTTATTCATTCATTGAGGTGCGATGAGTTATATGTTCCATTCATTATTATGTCGATATGACTCATCATCGCTAGTAATGATATCACGTGCGAGGCGTGCTCTGAGTTTGCTGATGAGTTTTCTAGGGACTCACTATGATAAGATACTTTCACTAAGTCAATTCCTTTGGGCAGCCAATAAAATCTTGTTGAATAGAGGTAACTTCTGGGATGACTGCTGATGTTGAAGCCGTGTTTGAAGGGATCAGAAATCCCTGGTGTGGTTAAGGTACTGACGCTTGCAATTACAAAAATACTTTTTAACAACACTATTTCAACTCCCGCCAAAAAAAAAAAATATTTATTCCAGACAAAGTAGTGGACTTCCAGAGAAGCATTTTAGATCCATCAGTCCTAAATAGGTTTTAAACTATTTAACTAAGTTTTAACAACTGGGTTATTAGAGCCGGGCTCTCTAGAGGTAGACACCTTTTTTAATGGCCACAGCACGTGGACGGTCACCTATTTAGATACCTAGTGGTCAAGCCCGCCGTTTTGCTCTTTATAGGGCAAAATTCGCTAGTTATGTTAAAAGACGTTTAGTGTTACAAATTATGCTTATTTACTCTTCTAACATGTTACCCCTGTTATGTTAGATTAGCCAATGATAAATATTATTTCCGGTTTCCATCCCTTTGGGGATTATGCCCCTTAGCGACACGACTGTAAAGACTCAGCAAAAATGATACTAACCCCGCATAACAGTTACGAGTGTAAGTTCGCTTTATAATGTATGGAAATATCATTTGAATTATGCACGGAGAGTCACAAGGTGTGCTAATGCTGAAGGTGTCACCAGGTAACTGAGGTAGGAAGGGTGCTCTGAGTGTGCATAATCCCCGTACGGGGATGGCAGTTGGTGGAATTCCCAGTACAGGTAGTGGGTTGGACTTGAAGGGATATTCTTACTATTAGAACACCACCTCTATCTATGAGACCTGATTGGAACTTCTTGACGCAAACGGCAAACCTGTTGGAGAATTTTTAAACTGCGTCCCCATACGGGAATCATACCTACCAAAAGTTTTAACTTTGGTGATCCGGTGAATTCAATGTGGCGACGGCCGTTGGTGCCCGTGTATTATACGATCGTTTATTAAATTTATTTATTTTTTGATTTTGTATAGACATCACAGATCATTGGTACCTGAAATCAAGCATTTGCAGGTCCAGGCTGCACGTAGAGCTACGCTTGTGGGCTCAGACCGAACATGATACTTATGTGCCAACAAGTTTCAGTCAAAAGAGAATCGGTCCTTTTCTTCTTATTTTTTTGACTAGCTGACCCGGCGAACTTCGTACCGCCTAACAGTCAATTCTTTAATTATTTTAAAATATTTATTCTGCTATTCGGGATACCAATAAATATATAAAATAAATAAAAAAACATTATAAAACACTTAATATTATAGATTCACAGCACGTTTACATTTCAAGTGACATTTTACCATAGACAATTTACATTTTACCATAGACCCTTTGTTTTTGAGTAATGTTACCATCGTATAAATATTGACATTAATATTTATACGATACTAACGACACTCAATTGCTTTGCTTCCCGGAACCCCTCCACTAACTCTTAAACTTTATGGCATGGTATTAAAGTTCAAATTGACCTTTAAGTATTATTACGAATCTTTTGTATGGGAATATAGAAAAGTGTTGTTTTTATACTTTCTCGTGCAATTTTTATTATTTTTCTCTCCGTAAGAACCACCCTCGTACTTCAATTAATATTATAAAAATATAATTAGCGAAATCGGTTCAGCTGTTCTCGAGATTTACGCTTAGCAACACATTCAGCGATTCATTTTAGCACTTTCATCCGAAGGAAAGTAGCTATTGAGGTTGGACTCATGACGGAATTTTTGAAAAATTTCTTCAAATCTTTATCGATCCTATCTATTAGACACCGAAAATGCCCCCCGTTAAAATTATATATATATATATATATATATATATATATATATATATATATATATATATATATATATGTCTGTTAACACGATAGCGGCCAGAGTTTTTGTTTTTTCGTCACGAAACTTGGTATATAGCATTCAATTAGTAAACGATTGAACGAGTTCGTTAACCACCAAAGTCGGTCCACCGGAAGGGGGGGTTTACCCCGAACCCAAAACACTAATTTGACCATGTCAGCCGTAATATTTGTTATATTTCAACGAATCTTGGTATTCGTAGTGGTAATATAGAGAGAAAAGTGAGATATAAAAATAAACTAAATCAGTTCATTAGGAGGGGGGGTTTACTCCGGACCCACAATACCAATTCGCCACTACCAGCCGTGATTTTTGGTATATTTCGACGAAACTCGGTATTCGTAGTGCTAATCCACAGGTAAATATGTGTTGTAAAAATAAACTCAATCGGTTCATTAGAAGGGGGGGGGGTTTACTCCGGACCCAAATTCCTAATATACTCTCATGCCGGTCGTAATCTCTGCTGTATTGTAACGAAACGCGGTTAAATGAGCTGAATCGGCCAATCGGAAAGCGGGGGTTTACTTTGTAATATATTTCAATAGAAAAGCCCGCCAGACGTAGGTTCACAAAGCCGCCGCAAGGAGCGCTTTCTACCACTTGAGGGACTGTATCCTGTTCCTGCGTTAGATCAAAATACGATAATATGAGGTTTTTTTTATTTATTACGTAGTGTAGTAGGTACCATGTGTAAACATAAATCTGGAAGCAAATTAATAATTGATCAGTTACTCATTACAAATTTAAAAGAGAACTATTCATGTTTTTATTTCATTTATGTAGGATATTTTAAGCAAATTGTTCTGGAAAGCAGTCTACACTACCCAAATTCTGAGGAAAGTGCTTAGTTATGCAGCTCCTGTGTGACGGACTTTTATATTATAGATTTACTATAGAATATCTGGGTCACCATTGAATGGTCACCATTCTATAAGGTATAATATAATAATCTAATCTCGAAAGTAGATAGTATCGATAGATATAAGGTTTTCTATCGAAGGTCTGGCTATTGTTCCGTAGGGAAGGCTGAGGATGGCTTTGTCATGACAGGGCCTTGACAAGAAGCTATGTCATGGATATGGAGGGCAGGAAGATATTGGAGTTATGACATTGGATTATCTTAGGGGATTTACTAGTTACTTTTAGCGCGTATCCATTCTTACTATTGGCGGGAAAACACCTTTAGAACTTACGAAGTCCTGATGTCTCAATGTCTGAGGGCTTTTTACACTATCTGGAAATTTGATGCGAACATAAATAATTTTGAACTAATATGTTTTTATTGAGCCGCTAAATTACTATTTTTTTTATTTTCATCCTGGATGTATGAACAGACGTCCAGGATGAAATATATACCGTCTGTTAAACTAGATATGTAGCATTCCTGTAAGCAAACGATTAACGAGAACGATAACCAGCAAAATCGGTTCATTTGGAAAGGGGTTTACTCAGGACCTAAATGCACAAATTACTAATATGCTCTAACCGGCCGCTGTTTTTTGTGTAAGAATTTATGAATAATTTCTTCATATATATATATATATATATATATATATATATATATATATATATATATATATATTATTTATTTATTAATGTTTTCTCAATATTGGCGACAAAACATATAGAGAACAATGATAGATTGATATCTTTGTGGTAATACATCCAGTAGAGTTGGTTACGTCAAGTTGGTTTCATTGTTGTATGTCAAATAGTCAGATGTCAAGTAGAGACAACTGTTATTTATTTGCATAGTTAGTTCATATAGTTGTTTGTCTAGTAGTTGTCATTCTATTGATTGTAATTTGGTTTTTCTGTCCTTGTGTATGCTACAAATATGAAGATATTAAATTTAAAGGTCACTGAATGGTATACATATTGGTTTTTTAAAGTCTTACAGTATTAAATTATGATTTGGGTTAATTTTAAGTTTTAATATTTATTTAAATGTTGTTATAGAGTTTAATTTGTTTTAAGTATTGGAGTGTTCTTTCTATATATTGGCTCCCGTCACAGAGTAAAGTAGTCAAGCTGTCCGGTAGGTCAAAGTTTTGTCTAAGTCTGCATTCAGTTAGTAAGTGTTTTATAGTTAAAGTCGTGTTTCAGTATTGGCACTTTGGTATGGTCTGTTTGGTCATGAGGTATGTCATATATATATATATATATATATATATATATATATATATATATATATATATGTGTATATATATATATATATATATATAAAGATTTGAAGAATGCAGACATTTTTCATAAATTCATTAATGGTGACCGCCTCAGTAGCTACATAGCTTTGGAAAGTGATGAAAGGAAAATAAAAATGTAAATTTGAAATAGGTGTCGCATAAATTTATTTTTCTGGACTAAAATTTTCATTATTATTATGCTTCTGGAATAGCAAAAAAATGTGTATTTTTTTTATCGCGTTTCCAAGTGGAAGAACTACTATTGTGGACGCTTTAATGCCAAATATAAGAAAGAGGGCCAGCTTTGGTTGCTAGTAGTCCATAATTGTTTCGGAAGGAGTTTTTTTTAGCCGAATTTGGAACACTGTTAGGTCTTGATCCGGGAAGTCTCGTAGGCTAAGTAAAAAATGTCTACCAGCTGTCTTTCTGTATGTTTGTTCCTTATACAAATCCACACATTTCGACCGATTTTGATCATATTTGGCACACAGGTAGTTCTGGATTCGGAGAGATTCATAGTTTAGGTTAACATCGTCTATGACTCACAGTTCGGAGGTCACGGGCTCGAAACCATGAACTCAATTAGTTACAGTTTTGCGTTATTACATTTTAATGTTACGTAAGTGAAATCTAATTTATTTTTGCTTTTCTAGGTGCAGAAAGTAAGCGTAGCATGGCACGCCATATTAATTAAGATGGAATGTTTGGGATTCGGCTAAAGAAACCTATATACGATTTTTGTTAAAAAAAATCTATATTTAGGACATTTCGGCTACTCATTGGTAGCCTTCGTCGGCAATGAAAATGCCGGGAGGCAGAGGAAGACCAAAGTTGACAGTTAAGTAACCATTGTGGAAGACGGTTAAATAACCATTGTCTTCCACAATGGTTACTTAACTGTCAACTTTGGTCTTCCTCTGCCTCCCGGCATTTTGATTGCTGACGAAGGCTACCAATGAGTAGCTGAAACGTCCTAAATATAGATTTTTTTAAACAAAAATCGTATTGAGGTTTCTTTAGCCGAATCCCAACCATTCCATCTTTACTTATCACCTCGACGGCTAACTATCTAATCTTCACGATTAATTAATATATAACAGCAGTCGTATATTGAATAAAACTATACTTTATATCAAAATGAGTTAGAGTTGTGCTAATGTTTAAATAAAACTCATTTTTATTATAAACCGTAGTTTCTATCGACATAAGACCGAGCCCGGACTATCTACAGGTCAAACTAAACGGACAAAGATCTCTTCCTAATAATTGTTTCCTGGTAGGAATTCCTCATTGTTGTTCCCTGTTTAAAACTAACATAACCATAAAGTAAGTTATTGTCCTCAACTCCTGTTAGTAATTACTCACCTTGTACATGGCTGCTGAGTGTTGGGAGGTTCCTGGATGGATGGATGATGTTAGGAAGGACTGGAGTGTATATATATACAGGTAGGGGATGGAGACTGGAGGAGGGGCGTAGAGTCCTGTCGCAACCCTTCCTACTAGTCTCCAGCTCCAGCAGGGAAGTTTCATAATGGATTTTGCTCATTCTTAAGGAGTCAATCCTTAATGAAGCCACTGGAGAAGTTGTAGTAACAAAGTCAGGATTTCGTTGCTTTTAGGGATTTTGGGCGTCGTTCCCATCGCAAAATTTTACACAGTTATGGATTGTGACAATATAAGTAAGGACAAAGAAAATACTGGTTTTGTATAAAATCATAAAGTTTAGGAAGAAATAAAAATTAATGATAATTCAAATGGTCAAACGCCGTCAGTAAATATATTGTCCTTTCCCACCCTCTCTCTATAGGGAAGAATCCAGCAGTGAAGAACCCGTAGATCACAGGTCCATTTATATATATATATATATATATATATATATATATATATATATATATATATTTATATATATATATATATATTTATATATATATATATATATATATATTTATATATATATTTTTATTGATAATTACAACAATATGATTTACATATTTCCAGTAATATTGATGGTTCTGTTACAATGGCTTTGTGAGGCATAATGAGGGAATATGTACAATTATAAAACCCACAAGAATAATACATTTTAAGAGAAAATTGAAACAACTGTAAAAATTTAAAAGAAAATATAACACATTTTATACAATGCAGTTGTTAAAGCAAATTGTCTCTAGGCCACCTCCGCTTTAATCTTCTATGAGGATTGTGGAACGAGGATGGAGAGTTTATCAAAGGATTTGGATGGCCAGGGAGATTGGAATGGAACTTCTGATAGACTGATTTGGCCAGGGATTGGATAAAGGGGATATTGAAGTCATTATGCAGGGTTAGGTTGGAGACGTAGTAAGGAGCATTGGATATCCTTCCAAGGATTTTGGATTGCATTGTTTGTATTCTGTAGGAATTGGAAGGTTTAGTGGAACCCCAGAGTTCTAGTCCATAAGTCCATATTGGTCGGGGTATGGTATTGTATATAAGTCGTTTGTTAGTCAATGATAATTTCGAGCGTGTGTCCGGGATAAAAGTCTAAAACGTCTGTTTAGTTCCTGTCTTTTCTTTGTTATGTGTGGCTTCCAAGTTAGACGTTTGTCTAGTATCAGTCCTAAGTATTTTACTTGCGATTTCTGTGGAATTATAATGTTTATGTTTTGGAGGGTTATATATATATATATTATATGATTGTGACCCTTTGTCTCAACTATGTCTTTTAAATTGGCAGAATGTCATATCCTGAAGGATTTAAGTTGGTCTTGAAGAGGCGTCTAGTGGCGCGAAACTTATACAGCACACAATAACAAGAAATAAAGAAGAAATTGAAGTTTTTATAATATATGACCTGCCAATTTAAAACACACACACACACACACACATATATATATATTTATATATATATATATATATATATATATATATATATATATAGATATACATATTATTTATTCTTGTAGATGACCCAAAATATCTAAATTCGTTTTGATCTTAGGAGGCATGGGGTCGTTAAAGCAGTATTCTTGTCTTTATACTACTTTATTTAATAGCCCGACATGTTTCGTGCATATTTTTTTCGCACCTCTTCAGGGGCACTTCTTGCTAGGAAGTAGTCTCGTTACCAAGTACTCTGTATTAAGCCAGACTCCAGAGCGAGTACATGGTGACGAGAGGACTTCCTAGCGAAAAAAAAATGTACGAAACATGTCGGGCCTGTTAAATAAAGTAGTATGAAGACAGGAAGACTGCTTTAACGACCCCATGCCTTCAAAGATCAAAAAGAATTTATATATACATATGTATATATAAAACACAGGGCTGGTGTGTCATTAGCTGGCTCAAGGGTAGACCAAATTTTATGAAATTTGGCGTAGAAATACTATGTGTGAAGTGAAAAAGTCATGTTCGATAACCTGCAGAATCCGTTCAACGGATCATGGTTTTCTTGGATGACATTCGCGCAAACAAATCGCACCGCTTGCGTTTTGCGCTACTAGGCTTCCAGGCGGGGAATCCCATAAAACCATTTTCAAGACCATATCTCTAATTCTTGTCGAGGGATATGGATTTTTCTTCACATTTTGCGGCCCCTTTACCTATTTATGGTGTGGACTCCATTAAGAAATCCGGAAGTACCGACTAGAAAAATTCACGTTTCAGATCCCATGGCTCGGTAAAATATCTGGGGTTTAAATGTATATATATATATATATATATATATATATATATATATATATATATATATATATATATATATATATATATATATGGGTGATTCTACAGAGAAGTAGCACTTTTGGTGAAAACTTTTTTCTTTTTTTTTTTTCATTTTCTTTGTTTGATTTTTACCTCAGAGATAATAAAGCATGTCTAACTTGATATTATCAAAGCATTGGTCAATTAGTTTTCATGGCCTAAGTGGCCAAAAAGCAGCCATTTTGTTTTTGGGTTGCAGGGGAGTGAGAATAAGAGTAAAAAAAACAATATTTCTTAGCAATATATGTTTCTAACTGCCATTCCGAAGATATAGCATGGTATATTAAACCGGGGAAATGGCAAAAGCCTTGACAAAAACACTTCTTGGGAAAATATAAGTAAACAATATTTTTCTTACTGACAGGGAAGTGAAAACAATTTATTCCTCACTTCCCTGATGAGAAAACGTGAAAAATAGCACATTTGTGTCAATTATTTTTATTTAATAAATTAACAGAACAAAAGCTAATACTACTAGGCCAAAGGTTTTAGTATGGATTGCCAAACTAAGTCTTGTTTTTGAATATCAATTCCGTCATGTGCCTCAGTGTTGTACTATAATTGACAGGGGAGTGAGAAACAGGGAAGGGATAATTTTGAGGTTGGGATCACCTGTAGCACACCCTGTTTACAATGAAAAGCTTTTAATGACATCTAAAAAAAGTGTTTTGGGGTACTTATCAAACAATGTTATCAAATCACAAGAATAAAAAGTCCGTCACGCAGGAGCTGCATGACTAAGCACTTTCCTCAGAATTTGGGTAGTGTAGACTGCTTTCCAGAACAATTTGCTTAAAATATCCTACATAAATAAAATAAAAACATGAATAGTTCTCTTTTATATTTGTAATGAGTAACTGATCAATTATTAACTTGCTTCAAGAGTTATGTTTACACATGGTACCTACTACAACACTACGTAATAAATACAAAAAACCTCATATTATCGTATTTTGATCTAACGCAGGAACAGGATACAGTCACTCTAGTGGTAGAAAGCGCTCCTTGCGGCGGCTTTGGGAACCTACGTCTGGCGGGCTATTCTATTGAAATATATTACAAATTAAACCCCCGCTTTCCGATTGACCGATTCAGCTCATTTTTACAACACTTCTTTCTCATGAGTTACCCACGACGTATACCGCGTTTCGTTACAATACAGCAGAATTTACGACCGGTATGAGTATATTAGGAATTTGGGTCCGGAGTAAACCCCCCCTTCTAATGAACCGATTTAGTTTATTTTTACAACACATATTTACCTGTCGATTACCACTACGAATACCGAGTTTGGTCAAAATATACCAAAAATCACGGCTGGTAGTGGCGAATTGGTATTGTGGGTCCGGAGTAAACCCCCCCCCCCCCTCCTAATGAACCGATTTAGTTTATTTTTAAAACACATATTTACCTGTGGATTACCACTACGAATACAGAGTTTCGTCGAAATATACCAAAAATCACGGCTGGTAGTGTCGAATTGGTATTGTGGGTCCTGAGTAAACCCCCCCTCCTAATGAACCGATTTAGTTTATTTTTATAACACATATTTACCTGTGGATTACCACTACGAATACCGAGTTTCGTCGAAATATACCAAAAATCACGGCTGGTAGTGGCGAATTGGTATTGTGGGTTTGGGGTAAGCCCCCCCCCTTCCGGTGGACCGAATTTGGTGGTTAACGAACTCGTTCAATTGTTTGCTAATTGAATGCTATATACCAAGTTTCGAGACGAAAAAACAAAAACTCTTGCCGCTATCGTGTTAACAGACATATATATATATATATATATATATATATATATATATATATATATATATTATGCATATATATATATATATATATATATTATGCATATATATATATATATATAGATATATAAAGATATATAAATTTTAACGGGGGTCATTTTCAATTGCCTCGTTACACATCCTGGTTCGTATCGCTGTTTACCGTTTGCCTCGTTACACATCCTGGTTCGTATCGCTGTTTACCGTTTGCCTCGTTACACATCCTGGTTCGTATCGCTGCGAATTGTTGTTTGTCTCGCTTCGAATTCTACGTCGTATCGCAGTTTACCGTTTGCCTCGTTACACATCCTGGTTCGTATCGCTGCGAATTGTTGTTTGTCCCGCTTCGAATTCTACATCGTATCGCAGTTTACCGTTTGCCTCGTTACACATCCTGGTTCGTATCGCTGCGAATTGTTGTTTGTCCCGCTTCGAATTCTACGTCGTATCGCAGTTTACCGTTTGCCTCGTTCCACATCCTGGTTAGTATCGCTGCGAATTGTTGTTTGTCCCGCTTCGAATTCTACGTCGTATCGCAGTTTACCGTTTGCCTCGTTACACATCCTGGTTCGTATTGCTGCGAATTGTTGTTTGTCCCGCTTCGAATTCTACGTCGTATCGCAGTTTCCCGTTTGCCTCGTTACACATCCTGGTTCGTATCGCTGCGAATCGTTGTTTGTCCCGCTTCGAATTCTACACGTCGTATCGCGGAGTACACAACTAGTTTTGAGATGAGCCCAAGTAGTCTTGGACACCCAAGTAGGATCGTATCGCGTAACACCTTGGATCAAATCGCAACTTAACTATGATCATATCGTCGATACAAAAGCAAACTAACGAATATGAAAAAATGCATCTTTCATTGTCCATCTTTAATAATTTCTGCTGGACTTATTTACGGCAAATTCTTCAATCTCACTTCACTCTATTAAAGGGAAAGTATTCCACTATCAAAAGGTCAAATCTGCCGAATATTTGACTGCCCCAAAAAAAGTTATGAATAAATACTTTTCCACTCTGAAAAGTGGTGATTTTCATATTCGTTAGTTTGCTTTTGTATCGACGATATTGTGGCACATTAAAGATTACGGAGTTCTGGTCTGAAGGTAATCATGATTGTTTAGGCTTTACTAGTCAATTAAATTTTGAATCGGTCGCGATACCTTAATAGAAATTCTTGTATAGCATTTATTAGCCATGTCAGCAATAATTCTCACTCTGGAGTTATTCTTGTGTCTGCCACTGCTTAAGCATCAATGACCAAATATGAAACGTCAAATGCTAAATAAGAATATGTTGCATGCATCGATGTTGCGTCCTAGAAACTGGTTCGATTGCCTCCACAGCAGATTGATCCTAATAATAGGGCTTAAGTAGAAAACATCATCACTACATGTAGGTATAATTATCTTGAACTTTTTTAATTTTTTTTCACTCTAAATAAGCTTTTATTGAAATCCTAAAGTGTATTCGTACTAATTATAAAATATCGAAATATAGTTTTCCAAAAAAAAGAGTCAAGTACCTACTCATTCTTGTTGCAAGAAATATCCTTACAGCATGCTATTTTGCTGGTATTTTCTCCGAAGTATAAAAATATTACAAAGTTATAATATATATATATATATATATATATATATACAACGAAATAAAGCTTTATTACAAGTAACACAAAATTACAACAAAGCCACAATTGCTGATCTCAAAAAAATTAGAGCAATTTAATTATTTGTTACGAGTATTTTTTCTTTAGGTTAGATCTTACTTATTTTATACATTTGTTATTATGATTACAATAATTACCAATATTTTATTACATATAATTTGGTAATTATTTATTTAGCTTTCTATATATATTTCTGAGCATGAACAATTAATTTTATCTATTAATTTAATTTCCTTATTTATATTATTAATTTTCTTTGAGCAGATCAATCTTCTTGTGGAGCTCTACATGCAAATATATATATATATATATATATATATATATTTGCATGTAGAGCCCCACAAGAAGAGTGATCTGCTCAAAGAAAATTAATAATATAAATAAGGAAATTAAATTAATATATATATTTGCATGTAGAGCTCCACAAGAAGAGTGATCTGCTCAAAGAAAATTAATAATATAAATAAGGAAATTAAATTAATATATATATATATATATATATATATATATATATATATATATATTTGCATGTAGAGCTCCACAAGAAGAGTGATCTGCTCAAAGAAAATTAATAATATAAATAAGGAAATTAAATTAATATATATATATATATTTGCATGTAGAGCTCCACAAGAAGATTGATCTGCTCAAAGAAAATTAATAATATAAATAAGGAAATTAAATTAATAGATAAAATTAATTGTTCATGCTCAGAAATATATATAGAAAGCTAAATAAATAATTACCAAATTATATGTAATAAAATATTGGTAATTATTGTAATCATAATAACAAATGTATAAAATAAGTAAGATCTAACCTAAAGAAAAAATACTCGTAACAAATAATTAAATTGCTCTAATTTTTTTGAGATCAGCAATTGTGGCTTTGTTGTAATTTTGTGTTACTTGTAATAAAGCTTTATTTCGTTGTATGTATTCATGGTCTTTAAGTATGTCAGTATGGTATTAATATATGGTCTGTTATCTGAACAGCTCGCTAAGGTCATGAGGCGAAAATATAGTAGGTCTCCTTTAGGGGAAAAGCGGTGCCCTCTTGAAGATTGGCCAAGTAGTTGTTCCAAGAGGGAACAATACCAGAAATGAGGGGTTTTTGGTGGGTGAGCTTGCTCGTGGCAAGCACCCTGAAGGCCTTGTAGGTTTTCCCCTCATTGCAAAAAAAAAAAAAAAAAAGGTCATGAGGTGCCTGTAGGTTGTCTCTTTTCGTGCTGTCAGTTAGTAGGTGTTTTAGTGTTAAAGGAACGTTGCGTGCTTCGCTCCTTGGCTTGTCTTGTTTCGTAAGTAGGTGTAAGTGAGTGAGGCGTGTATGTCCGATTCTCAGTCTTGTTAGTACAACTTCGTCACGTCTTGTTCTATGTTCTCTTGACGTAAATGGTCGTTTATTGCTATTATAAAGTTATAATAATATTGACTAAAAACACAATAAAATAATTGCATAATTACATGACAACCTAAAGTAGGCCTGAAGAGAACGTACCTAAAGTACGTATAACCTACTTGCAGTACTTATAACATGCCTGTTATTCATATTAAGTACTCGTTCAACATTCCTTCAGATAGTGTAATATTTCTGCAGAGAATACAACCTACAAGCGGTACCTGAATCTACCTGTAGTACATATCGTCCCTGCCATGTCAAACTAACGGATATGCAAATCGAAGCAAAATAGGAACCAACATATTTTATCATTGACGAAATAATATAATCAAAAATGGTCTTATTCGATTCTTTATTTAAGGCATTAAAGGCTACTCTATAAAGGGGTTAGAGTTGCGACAATTTGCGACATTCCGTATCGCCCGCAATCCAAGAGCAAAGTCCCGAATCTAAAAACGAGATTTTGCATATTAGATAGTTTGACATGGCAGAGACTATATTATCTACCTGCATTGTGTATAACGTACCTGTAATATAACCATCCTCAACACCGAACCTCTCTGTAGGGAATGTAACATACTCGCGGGACCTATGACCTACATGTAATCAATAATCAAACCTGAAGAACATAAATAAACAAACAATGATACGACCAACAACGAAAAAATGTTTCGCCCTTATGAAAAAAAAAATCCGACTCGCAGGAACTGCGTCATCTCAGCGCGATTCCGTTCTTATCCCTAGTGTCATTTGGAAAGATTGAAATAAAAACAGTTATTATTTTGGTTCGACCTTTCGTGAAATGCCTTTTATGGCCTTATCTGGAAGGGTCAGGCAGCACCCTTCATCCACTTCTAGAGATTATAATCTCACTCTTCAATATCAGAAGAATATCAAAATGTTTACATTTACTTGTACTCTTCTACTATAGTAATAATTCTACAAATAAATCCAATTAAAAAGAAAACAACCAATTAAAAAGTTAGATAAACAACTACAAAAACCCTTATTTCTCAGATTGACATGACCTAATCGAAAATTACTTCAGAATCTTTTTTGTAGAGCATTTAGTAAGCTTTCGAATGGTTACCTTGCTCTTACCAAGATTTCTAACCCTTTTTGAGATATTAAGGAAAATATACGAAGTTCCCAAAACTTTTCATGTCTAAAAATAAAATATTTTATTCTAATCCTCACTTAACTCAAAACGTACCCAAAATTTTAACAACTTTGTTAACATGAATTTCAAACATGCAGAAAATATTTTAACTGAATCCCATAATTTTAAGTACCCAAACCAAAAACTTTATTTGACAAATATTTTTCCATTTTTCTCAAAAATGGTTAAAGCTATTGCCTTGAAAATGGGTTCATTCGTTTTTCTAGGCCAATAAACCTATAAAACGAGGAATTGCGAACATATGGACGAAAGATTTTGGTACCAAATTTCATAAAAAAAAAAAAACAAACCCTGTAACAAATTTGACCACCGTTATTTTCGTTCTCTAGAGGTTCTGAAACGCTAAATTTTCTAGTCGGCACTTCCGGGTTGCGTCATGAGGTCAACATTATAAGCGGGGTTCCTCCTTATGGAGGGAGGGAGAAACCGCGCTAAAAATATTCAAAGGAAGTTTCCTCAAAACTACCTTTTGTTCAGTTCGCCGTTCGTGCCCGTGAGGTCACATATTATCTCTTAATAAAGTCAGTAATCTTGCATTTGGATTGAGCTGCGGAATGCGTAAAACTGAAAAGTCACGTCTTCTTCGACACATAAGTAAATGCCATAGTCATTCTGTCGGCTTTTACCATTCTCTTTTCCCGGACGAGCACAACTATCCATATTGACCTTCTCAAGATCCATGATTACAGGAGCATATGGGGACGAAAATATAGTGCTAACATTCTACAGGTATTGCTCAATTGTGACCATTTTGTATTTTTGCCATTTTTTTTTTGCACATTCCAAAGAGTTGTGCCTATTCAGGTAGCACTGAAAAATCATTTTTGAAAAATATCATTAAATTCTCAGCTATCATATTTACTTGGCATATTGAAGTTAAAATTATTAAAAAAGCTCAACTTATCGTGAAATTATTTCAAAAATTCCTTAATGAGAGCAACCTCAATAGCTACATTCTTTTGGAGATAAGTGCTAAAAGTTACTTAAAAATGATGCCGAAATCAGAAAGATTCAAGTACCTACAGTTTTTTTCTACGAAATCGGTTGTTGGCAACGATGCATTTCGAAAGAAAAGCCACTAACCTTAGGGAAAATATAATATTTCTATAACTTTTTCCTCATTTACCTCTTTAATTATTTTTTAAAGTTATTTTTTCGTATTAATCTATATTATACTATTATAGACAGTATATTAAAGAGAATTTCTTATTACAATAGTCCAAGAGCTGGGGTAACCGCACGTTTCATTTGCGGTGAAAACACACACAAGTGTTTTAAGCACCTTGAATTTTTGCTATAATGTACCCCTTGGGTGAATAATAATGAATATCCCGATGTGTTGGGTAGACTTACCAGCAACACCAGGTATTGCACATAGGGGAAAGGTGCAAAAAAATATTCCCCAAAAATAGGGTTTTATTCAGAAGCCAATTATCTCTAATGTAAAATTAAGAAACTTTTACAATGAATAATAAATAAGGCAGACACTTTTAGGGGGGATAACATGTAAACAAAAATACCTAAGTTGTTTTTATTCAAATATGAAATGAGTTTTTTATTCACGCTGCCATTTAAGCGGGAACAGCTGTACAAGATCATGTGAGCAAGAACCAATGAGAGAACAACACCACTGCGCGGTGCTGGCATACACTTTTTTTTTTTTCAATAAATATAAATATTACAATTGTAATTCAGTTACAATATAGTGTTCCCATACACTCTTACGGTTACACGCAGTGTATTGCAGTCTATCATAGGCAACATTTATTTTCATGTTTCCTGATAATTAAACCCCACAAAAAGTGTCTGCCCTTTTGTAATTATTTTAAATTTATTGAAGACGCTGTTTAAATCGCAGCATGAATAAAAGCAATCATTTAATATTAAAAAAGTCCGTCACGCAGGAGCTGCATAACTAAGCACTTACCTCAGAATTTGGGTAGTGTAGACTGGTTTCCAGAACAATTTGCTTAAAATATCCTACATAAAAAAAAATAAAAACATGAATAGTTCTCTTTTAATTTTTTAATGAGTAACTGATCAATTATTAATTTGCTTCCAGAGTTATGTTTACACATGGTACCTACTACACTACGTAATAAATACAGAAAACCTCATATCATCGTATTTTGATCTAACGCAGGAACAGGATACAGTCCCTCTAGTGGTAGAAAGCGCTCCTTGCGGCGGCTTTGTGAACCTATGTCTGACAGGCTTTTCTATTGAAATATATTACAAAGTTAACCCCCCCTTTCCGATTGACCGATTCAGCTCATTTTTACAACACTTCTTTCTCATTAGTTACCCACGACGTATACCGCGTTTCGTTACAATACAGCAGAAATTACGACCAGTATGAGTATATTAGTAATTTGGGTCCGGAGTAAACCCCCCCTCTGCATAAACCGATTTAGTTTATTTTTACAACACATATTTACCTGTAGATTACCACTACGAATACCGAGTTTCGTCGAAATATACCAAAAATCATGGCTGGTAGTGGCGAATTGGAATTGTGGGTCCGGAGTAAACCCCCCCTCCTTATGAACCGATTTAGTTCATTTTTATACCTCACTTTCCTCTCTATATTACCACTACGAATACCAAGTTTCGTTGAAATATAAAAAATATTACGGCTGGCATGGTCAAATTAGGGTTTTTTTGAGTTCGGGGTAAACCCCCCCTTCCGGTAGACCGATTTTGGTGGTTAACTCGTTCAATCGTTTGCTAATTGAATGCTATATACCAAGTTTCGTGACGAAAAAACAAAAACTCTGGCCGCTATCGTGTTAACAGACACACATATATATATATATATATATATATATATATATATATATATATATATATAAATTATTATTATATAAAAAACTAGGTACTTTGGATTTTTTTTATTTACATTTTAACCCCCTTAAAAGTGTCTGCCTTATTTATTATTAATTGTAAAATTGCCTTAATTTTACGTTAAAGTTAGTTGGCTTCTGAATAAAACACTATTTTTGGGCAATATGTTTTTGCAGTACCTCGTGTTCCACGGTAAGTCTAGCCAAGACATACCTATATACCTTCTAATCTACACAGCGAAATTTCGAGGAGCATAAAACACTTCATGAAACGTGCGGTCACCAGCTCTTGGACTACAATTAATTATATCTTTGTTACTAACATTAGTGATAACATTATTAATGGGGGGCCTCCCGTGGTCTAGTGGCTAGCGCCTTGGATTCATAAGCGGGAGATGGTGGGTTCGATCCCCACTGGCGCACCGGCAAGAATTTTCTCATCTCAGGGCTCGCTGAGAACATTCTTCGCTGCACCCAGGATGTCGGCGCTAATGACCCAGCATTTGTCAATGCGCCGTTAAAAAAAACAAAAAAAAACATTATTAATGAAGCATATTTTATGACATTGAAATATTGTCGGCTAATAATGTTATCAGAAGGATTGTATGATTAAATCAGATAGATTGGCAGTCTGCAACCTTGTATTAATCCTTTACACATTATATCACAATATCTCAATCAATGAAGATATCATTTCACAAAATCGATTCCTGCACAATTCTAGGATTTCAGTTAAACATATATCAAATATAATGCCGATATATATTCTTTATCCTATAAATATATATATATATATATATATTTATAGGATAAAGAATATATATCGGCATTATATTTGATATATGTTTAACCGAAATCCTAGAAATATAACTTACTTATTTATAAATATATATATATATATATATATATATATATATATATATATATATATATAGGGGAAGGTGTTGTACCTTTGACCACTTTGCAAAAATGATTTTTTTTAAGCTTAAATATTAAGGCTAAATTCATTTCTATTATTTCATTGTAATTAGTATTCTATTGTTTATCATATTTAATTTTTTCAAGGTTCTAGCTTTACATTTAATATTTTTTATTAATTTTTAAAAAAATAATCGTAGAGTGGTCAAAGGTACAACATGTAGTTTTAACTTTGACGATGGGGTGTTGTACCTCTGGCCACCTAAAAAATACACAGCAGTGCAGAAAAAACATATTTTTCAGTAATATTGTAAGTTTAATAAATACAAGCCAAGGATTTACACATAATAATAAAGCTATTATTGATATTATGTTATGCTTAATATGCTGAAAAATCCAGTCCAATCGATAAACGTTTTAACTGTCAAGCAGATCCACTAGCAATAGTAGGGTATGGAAGTTTAGCCACCATGTCTTCAACATCAATATCATACAAATATTTATCTCGTAAACAATTAAAGTTGCTTTTTTTTCAAAAACTCAGATTATTTTTTAATTTCTTTGAACAATTGAAGCAACCAATATTAATTTTTTTTTAAATTGTAGCAGAAGAGCAAGGAATTTGAATTCTGTAAAAATTACTCAGGTGTGTTGTACCTTTGACCTGGTCAAAGGAACAACAACTAGTCGTGGTCAGAGGTACAACACCCTGGTAGTGAAAATTAAATTGCATGCTAAAAATTTTAGGGTTAAGATAAATAAATTTCAGAAGCAAACACCATGTTTCTTATTGTAATAGCTACTTTGTCAAACGATTTCCATCTTAAAAGACATAATACAAAAAATATTATGAGGCAAAACGTCATCAATAAATAACTTACATTTTTATGATAGAAATGGATAAGTATTTTTTGCAAGAATCCTCTTTGACTTGAATAATCCAAAGTAGGTTACACAAGCCCTCTAGTGAAGGAGCTAAACACTAATTACACCAAAATTTATAAAATGTTGCTACATGCCGCCACAGCCTCGGTGGTCAAAGGTACAATATGGTCAGAGGTACAACACCTTCCTCTCTCTCTCTCTCTCTCTCTCTCTCTCTCTATATATATATATATATATATATATGTGTGTGTGTGTGTGTGTGTGTGTGTATATAGGATAAAGAAATAGAAAATAGGTGAAAAGCCAAGTTCCGGAGGGCGGATTCGGCTGGTTAACGAACTCGACCTTTCAAATCAGATTCATGTCTTGCATGTGTATATATATATATATATATATATATATATATATATATATATATATATATATATATATACATACATGCAAGACATGAAATGTTCTAATCGGCTGTTCCGGATTGGGTCATGAGCTCAATCTCGTAAGCGGGGTTCCTCCCTTTGGAGAGAGGGAGGAACCGAGCTAAAAAGGTCCTATATACAAAATGTATAAAGACGTACGATGAAAAATTTCAAGAAGTGTTCGGAAGCGGAAATTATATTGTGCAAGGCCAGTGGTTCGGCACAAGAGACGATACCAAAAGCCACTTATGAATCCTTTGCCAAAACTTTAACTCGATACAAGCAAGCTATCTTATTGATTCCTTGGGGATTCTCAGCAATCACATTTCTAGGAGCTGAACAGCTGATAATCGTTCTTTCGGAGATCATTGTGTTTTACAAATCATCTGACAAAATCAGGATTGCTCCTGTCGAAAAATGTACTAAACTTGATTGATCATAGTCAAACAAAACCAAGTCCTCTACATGGTGTCTTTTACTTCTAATGAAACCATACATGATTTTTGTTGTCACTATCTTATCTTCGTTATTAATGGGATGAAGACTTTGTGCCCTATACCATTATATGGATCGAAAAATCAACATTAAGAACATGTTGTTAAGTTAATTTAATAAAAAATGGGCATAGAGTCCTTTACCTCCGAGGTACAGATATTTGTCTGTTCGCTCTCTCTAATCTCAAAAATGGTCAGATTTTGATGAAATTTGGTACAAAAATCTGTAGTCTAATTTGAAAGTTCAAGTTCGTTAACCAGCAGAATCCATCCACCGGAACATAGTTTTTGGAGGAAAATTCGAGAGAAAAAAATCGTTACGCTTACATCATAAGCTCGAAAGTACTTGTTTTATTTCTGTTGGCCTAGAAAAACGCCTGAAACCATTTTTAAGGCGATAGCTTTAACCGTTTTCGTGAAAAGCGGAAAAATAGTTGTCGAATGAAGCTTTTGGTTGGGGTACTTAGAACCATCTGATTAAGTTAAACTATTTTCTGCATGTTTAAAATTCATATAAACAAAGATTATTAAATCGTGGTAAGGGGAAGGTAATTAAGCAAGGCTTAGAAGCAATTATTGATTAGGCGATGTCAATCGGAGAAATAAGTGCTTAACTTCAAATGTGTTTGTTTTGTTCTTTTGAAAGGGTCTTTTTAGTTGTTAAGCTCACTTTTTAATTGATTGTTTTTTTTTTGTTTTAAATTGTATTTATTTGTAGAATTAGTACTATAGTTGAAGAACACAAGAAAATGTGAAACGTTTTTATATTTATCAATGCATTGAACTGTGAAATAAGTATCTCTAGAAGTGGATGGTGATGGCTGGTTGGCCCTGCCATGTAAGGCCATAAAAGCTTTTCAAGAAAGGACGAACCAAAATAATAATAATTTAAACAATAATATAGATTCTGTTTACATCTCTCCAAATGAGACTAGGGATAAGAACGGAACCGCGCTAAGATGACACAGTTTCTGCAAGTCGGAATTTTTTATTGTGGGAGTATGAGTTGTATATATGAGATCGGTAAGTCACCAAACGCCTTTTGATTGCTGTAATGTCTATTAAAGACACGACTCCAACACCACAAGGACCTGTAAGTACAATACAATATATATGCCCTCATTACTCCTAATGATGACCTATTCTCATCGAATTCCTCCTTTCGTTTGCCGCATATAATGCCTGCTCGAACCATGTAGGGCAGATATAACGAAGCGAGATCCTGCTTTTCGGCCTTTATATCTAATTCTCTGAAGAAGATAGCTAGTCCAATTATCCAATGAACTCACTATAGGGTTATGTCATCATCAGAATCATCGTCATGCGATGACTCTCCTTTCAGCACAATGAATGACGATAATGAGTATGCTATGAAGGCAGAATATTCCAAATTATTCCTTCTAATTATCATCATTTTTATCTACAAGAAATCGAAAATAACCCCCTTTTTTAAGTAAATTAAGCAGCGAAAATTCTCTTTTTATTTTTGAAAAGTGGGTAGACTAACAATTTAGGGTTCCAGATTTCCCACTCGTGTTACTTGCAAGGCTTAAAACTCATAATTTTCCTTCTAATTTAAAAAAAAAAAAAAAAAAAAAAAATTGTTACCCACCAGACCACCACATATATATATATATATATATATATATATATATATATATATATATATATATATATATATTTACATACAATTTTTGAAATTTTAAAACGACACTTAGTGGGTCTTAACGTGGTCAAATGAACTTTCATTGGACCTAATGCACGACCCTTCAACTTTCCCCAGTTCTTCTCCAGAGACCCTAACTCTGGAATCTCCAATGGAAAGGGGTTATTTTTATGACCGATTATTGTAGAGAATTGAATTTTAGGTCGATTTTATATCGGTCATTTTTTCGCTAAAGCGCACCAATGAGTAACAAATTGCCAAAAACCATTAAAACCCTTGTTTTTTGTCACTTTTCTGCCAATAACGTAGAAAGTATGCCCGTAATGAAAAAATTAGTCGATATAAACGTTGTAGAGGATTAAATTTACTTTCCAAAAAGTACCTTTAAATGCCTAAAATGTTAACAGGAATGGAGCAAAACACACTTTTGTTTTTTAAGCTTTTAGAAAAGTTTATGATCAACGTGGTCTACGCTTCCGTAAAGCTTAATAAGCATTTCCTAAACTTTTTGCTCCACCTAAAAATCAAATTCAATTACTTTATAATGGCATTAAAATAATAAATTTAAAGCAATAGAACTCACCTAATAATTAGAATTTCGTAGTAATTATTTTTGTGCTGGACGATTTTTTTTTTTTTTTAGTTATTTTGTTTTTTACGGCGTCTTGACATCTAGGCTATTAGTGCCGACATCCAGGGTGCAGAGAGGAATTTTCCCAACGAGCCGTGGGATGAAAAATTCCTGCCGCCGCATGGTGCGGCCAAACTACTTTTCGTGTTTCAAAAAGGCTACAGCCTCCAAATCTTAACCGATTTCAATGATTTTTTTAAAATGAAAGCTAGTTTTTTGTTTCTCCTGTTTATTAAATTCACAAACTTTCACAATCAAACATAAAATAATATTTTATTTCTAATATAACTTAATATCAGCACTAATATCGTTGAAATTGAACATTCAAACTTTGGTTTGACTTGGAAAAAATCAAAATTTATCATCAACTCATTCAAAAATCACATGATTTCAATAATTCTTTTTGTTGAATTATTATAAATTTACGTTTTAAAGACGCCAGTCTGATTTTTTCCAAGTCTAATCAGGGTTTGAATGTTTAATTTCAATGATATCATTGCTGATATTAAGTTAGATGAAAAATAAAATATTATTTTATGTTTGTATAAGTTGGTGAATTATTTACACCTAATTTAATAAACAGTGGAAACAAAAAACAAAAATCTGGTCTGACAATGTTGTTCTAAATTTCATTAGCTTTCATTTTAAAAACAAAATGGGTTTAGATTTGGAGGCTGTAGCCTTTTTGAAAATTCCTCGCTGCACCCTGGATGTCGGCACTAATAGCCAAGATGTCAAGACGCCGTAAAAAACAAAATAAATAAACAAAAAAAAAAAAAAAATCGTCCAACACAAAAATAATTACTACGAAATTCTAATCATTAGGTGAGTTCTATTGCTTTAAATTTATTATTTTAATGCCTTTATAAAGTAATTAAATTTGATTTTTAGGTAGAGCAAAAAGTTTAGGAAATGTTTATTAAGTTTTACGGAAGCGTAGACCACGTTGATTATAAACTTTTCTGAAAACTTCAAAAACAAAAGTGTGTTTTGCTGCATTCCTGTTAACATTTTAGGCATTTAAAGGTACTTTTTGGAAAGAAAATTTAATTCTCTACAACGTTTATTTAAACTAATTTTTTCATTACGGACATACTTTCTACGTTATTGGCAGAAAAGTGACAAAAAACAAGGGTTTTAACGGTTTTTGGCTACTTGTGACTCATTGGTGCGCTTAAGCGAAAAAATGACCGATATAAAATCGACATAAAATTCAATTCTCTACAAGAATCCGTCATAAAAATAACCCCTTTCCATTGGAGATTCCAGAGTTAGGGTCTCTGGAGAAGAACTGGAGAAAGTTGAGGGCTCGTGCATTAGGTCCAATGAAAGTTCATTTGACCACGTTAAGACCCACCAAGTTTCGTTTTAAAATTTCAAAAATTGTGGAAAAAAAGGGGGGTGTCAATCGAGTTTTGAACACCCTGTATATATATATATATATATTAATTATTTTAAAAGATGATCAAATGTATATTTTTCCTCTTTCTTATTTCTTTTTAATTGCTGGAGGTCGAAAAAGTAGGTAGTACACCATTAGTTTAAATTAACTACTTAATTTGATATATTTTGCCCGACATGTTTCGTGCCTTTTGTTGCACCTTTTCAGAGACTTTCGTCTTAAAAAGTCCTATTGCCTTGTTCTCTAGTTTGAGTCAGGCGTTAAACTCGGCAGACAAGAAGTGCTGAAAAAAATAATCGATATCCATAAATTAAAAGTTTGGGTTTACTCAAAGAAAAAATTAATAATTGATTCAACTACCAAAAAATAGAACTGTTAATGTTTATTTTGAATTTATATAGGTTATTTTAAGCAAATTATTCAGGAATACAGCTTAAACTACCACCTCTCTGAGGAATGTCCTAAGTAATGCTGTTCCTTGAAGTGGCGGACTTTTTTAAAAATACTGTTTGATTAAAAAAATCAGAATATTATAATATAAAGTAATATTATGTCAGCTGGTTTAATAAAATTAGGAAAATCTTTTATACTTATTGGGAGGCCCGGTGGCCGTGAGTGTTAAGGCGTGAGCACTTAACACTCGGTGCCAAGGGTCGTGGGTTCGATTCCCACTATGAAGTGGTGGCTTCTCTTTGGGAAAAAGAAAAGGCATCAGCCTTATCCTCGCTAGAAAAGGATGGTAACCCATTGTTAATCCGTCCAAAAATTCTTAGTTAACTGTAATGGACGTTAAAATTTAAATAAATATAAAAAAAATATTTATTGTACTATTGTCTGTTAGTTTAAATAAATTAAATAACTTTCTTATTTAAATTTCTCTTTATGCTGCTCCAGTGAGCGTAAGTTTTTTTTAATTTGATTCTTTGAATTAATGCCAGCCGTTCCAAAGTCCCCAAAATGCTAAAGGTTTTTGATCCAAAAGAGCCTCCCTGGATTTGTACTATACAGGCGCGGTCCTTCTCCATTCCTTAGAGACCCACGCCTTCCGTAGGCTCACTGAGTCACGATCCGAATCCATAACGAGATTCGACTCTTTAAGATTCAACTCATAACCACGGATATACTTTCAACTAGACTAATAGGGCACCATACCCCCATAGTGCCTTTCATTCATTAATTCCTCCTAACAATATACATCTCGTAGTAATTAATCTTCTTCAAATATGGTCTTTACTCTAATCTCTAATAAATAAAATAGGACGCCTAGGCCATGGACGTGAACACTCCATGCTTAGGAAAGCGGGTTCGATTCCCACTCGGGGAAGTGGCTTTTCTTTCGTCTATTATATTATAGAATAATTGTTCCACTTCCTGGGATCCTTGAGCGATCCACCAGTAAAAAGTCCATTGCATTGCTCAGACTGACCAAGCGCACGGTATGTGCATTGGTCTTCAAGACCATCTAACGGATTTGTCCTATTTTCAATCGAGTTATTACTCAGCAGTTTTAACTGCTTATAAGATATTTTTAGGATAAATAATCTTCAATGTATTAATTATTTATTTTGTTTACTTCTCTCGTTATGTAGCAATTTTTTTTCCGAATGTTTTCATCTACCAAAGCCCTCAGTTGGGCGTTGGCAAGAAAAGAAGACCTACCGTGACGTTGTCTTTAAGATCAAAACTCCATGACGGAATTTTTGGAACCATTACACTGTACATTCACTGATCCTTCCTTCGTACAAAAAACGATTGATGTTACGAGCGGTTTGAGCCGCTCTTGGACGAAAATCTTGTTTTGACATGAACGGTGAATTTCAGAGGTCCTTACTCATAGGTAATGTAACACAAACGAAACTAACCTTTAAGGAAAAACAAAATCAATAAACATTGTTTAAGATCCATTAACTAGACTTCACAAGCGTATAAAGAAAATAATTACGGAAGAGGCTGGGAGAACCTGCAAAATGCTGAGTTTTAAGGTCCTTTAGTAGACCAGGGTAAATGCAGAAGATACTTTTCGTTATAGATTTTTTTTTACATGAGATATTAAAAATATCTCAGCCCCCCCCCCTTATATAAGCCCATGCTAGGCTTAAGATTATCTTTGTTATGTGGCAAGCGCTAGCCTAAACAAATTCAATATTCACGGCGTGCATTATTTTTGCACCAACACAATATTTAAAAATACTTCTCTCCTCATTAGGTATATTGTTTCTATAGTGATAAATAATTATTGGAGACAATAGTGTACTGACGGTACACTCTATCCGAAGGGTGATGTTAAGAAATGTCAGGGAAGTTGGACTGATACAACCACGCATGCGCGGTAATCTGTAGATACCACAGTGATATTAATCTAAAAGGAAAAGATGAAACGTCCAAAAAAAGTGGTAACACTAAAAGGAGGTGTGTTAAAAAACACTTCTGTCTGATTAGTTCACACTAGTCAGTTCGTTGGTATTTCCAGATCAATTATTCTGGATTCCTATTGGTGAGAATGTTGCTACACCATGAGGTTAACGAGTCCTCGACTTGCGAGTCATTAGTTCCTGGGAACCGTTCCATTTCTAGGAGCTGATTCATTTAGACCATAGCTACAATTACATTTTCTGAATCTAACCAGGGATTTAGGTCCGATCATTAGAGCTTTCCAATTGATTATCTGAATGAAATCTTTTTCTTGAAGACTACAATAGAATCCTAACGAATTCGGTTGATAGTATCTTTGTTTAATATTAATTTAATATTTTTGATGAGCGTTCATAAGGGTTTAAGTCAAAAATATGAATTTTTCAGGAGATCAAAAGCAAAGTTCCTTAATACCAAGAAGGAATTTATAAACTTGACTTAATGCTATAATATCAATTGGTACATCTGACCCATTATTAAAGCTTGGCATAAGATCTTAATACCAACCGGTAGCTGTGATTTTGTGCTATAATACTACCTCATAATCTCCAAATGCTCAAAAAATTATTTAAGCCCTTATGACCACGCATCAAAGATATAACGCATCAAACGTTTCATGGAACTCAAGGGACTAACTGAAGTTTCAGATTGGAGGATTTTAATTGCCTCAATAAGCATTGTAAATTTGTTGCCATCCCGAGTAATGTTTTTAGCTTTTTATTCATGATAAGCCTTTAAATTTTAGCGCCCACAAATATTGTTTCTATCGACACAACAGGTGCGTGAAGCTGACCAGGTCATCAGAGGCCAGTTATTTCTCTCTGTCGGTTGCATTGGGTTACCAATCTCTGTCGGTTGCATTGGGTTACCAATCTCTGTCGGTTGCATTGGGTTACCAATCTCTGTCGGTTGCATTGGGTTACCAATCTCTGTCGGTTGCATTGGGTTACCAATCTCTGTCGGTTGCATTGGGTTACCAATCTCTGTCGGTTGCATTGGGTTACCAATCTCTATCGGTTGCATTGGGTTACCAATCTCTCTTACTAATATCTCTGTTGATAGATCTAAGTTGGCGAAGATTCTGGTGAATCCCTCCTCTCGATCAGCCTTTTGGCCTCATATGCGCACAGCCCCTAAAACATTTCCTGGTCCCCATTTTTTTTACTCATTCGGATTACAATCCGGAACTGCCGAATATTATATTTCAAAGCTTTAATTTATACTGAGATTAATAATAATAATAATAATAAGTCTTTATTTATATATGTACAAATATTAATTATAATGAAAATAAAATAAAAATAGATGTAAACCTTATATATATGTACAATATAGACCTTCCCGCTAGGGAGTTTAAAGTCTTTTAACGGAGACTATCCGGACCTAGTTGTGTAGAGTTCGCGAGCCCTTGTCCTCCAGTAGTCCCTGTCCTTGGCTTTTCTGCTCCAGGTCGAGCCTTCCAACTTCCTAAATATGTCGGCCCATCTTCTTTTCTGCCTCCCTCGTCTCCTTTTATTGTGAAGCGGAACCCATTCGATAACACGCTTCGCCCAGCTTGTGTCATTCTTCCTTAGAATATGACTGAGATTACTGGTACATAAATAAGGACAATAAAACATTGTTAAGATGAGAGACAGGTTATGAAAGGGAGAGCTAGTTCGAGTGTCTACTATCAATTCTGCGGAATTGAGAGAATATTGGGCTGACATACCTTTGACAAACATCCGGCCCGAGTACTTAGGAACTGGTGTAGACTGTCCTGTCGTAGGTAAGCCAGCCCTTATAACCCCTTCATCCCTTCTCCTCTCTAACTCGAGGCTCGATCAAGATGGAAAGCATTGGAAATGTGGGAAACTTCAATTTCAGATCAGTGAAGTGCTGTTCTCTACATTTGATTTACCTCGTCAGGTCTAAGACCTTACGGGAATTACCTTATGTGTCGGCCAAATGACCTGTAAATGGCCCAGATCTTTGTCCCCCCTGTCTGCAGATTCATTGTTCCCACACATCCAATGTACAACCTTTTGCCTCAGCTATATTCACTTACTCTATGTCCAAGGAAATACGATCCCTTACAATATATATATTCAACATATTTAGGTTTGGCAACGTTTGAAGTTATCAATACGATGGTCTCAGGCGGAGAAATAAGTGTTTAAACCTCGAAAGTGTTGAACGATTCCTAACATTTCTTTCCCTCAGAATTTTATTGTTGTTTATTGGTTGTTTTATTGGTTGTTGTTTTATAATTGATTTTAGCAGTAAAATGAATCCTCTGGTAAAACATGTTAATTAAAATTAGAAGGTTTTGGTTGCAATGGAGCTTTATAAACTGACGTCACATCCGCAGAAGTAATTTCCACTACTGCAAGTTTTCAGTACAAAATGGCGCCGAAAGCTCATTTATTATTAAGATTTTACGGGTGCCTTATCTTGGCAAGACGTTATACAAGTTGTGGTGGTTTACCAAACATAATCACTGATACAACTTGTTGATCCAACTGCCACAAAATGCTACCAAATGTATAGCCGTATTCCCCTGTGAGATAGGAAAAGAAAAAAAAAATAGTTGTACCGCATCCTCAGTTATGAAAACATTCTAAGGGGTTAGGTCCGCCAGTAAATATACTGTTGTCATACCTGTCGGTGGAGACCGTCGTCACTGGCATCTGTGCGAGTACTGTGGGCAGTACTCGCACAGATGCCAGTGACGACGGTCTCCACCGACAGGTATGACAATATGAAAACATTGCTACATTCAAGGTGTTATGTGTGACACTTTGCCAAGAAATGTGACGAGTGCAGACTGAATGTCAAACACTGACTGAAGTAAGTTGGACGACTTTGATCCGACTCACACACTCACGCTCCAACTCCGTCGCCAGTAGCTTTAGTCAAATATGGTCGTAAGTCATGCAAAAGATCTTGTAGACAAATCCCTAAAAACAATAATAAACATTTACTTTAATGTGATTTTTCGAATGTCAATAAACGTGTATTAATAATCTACTTGATAAATAATTCATCGTTAAATACGTCTAACTATAATAAGTCTAAATCACATAAAAGCAGTTATGAACTACCCAAACACGATGGAATGTTGGCTCTGAGGATTCCGAGGGAGAATAATATTTGGAGGATAAATAAGCATTAGATTCACTAAGCATATCATCAATAAGCATTAGATTCACTAAGCATATCATCAATAAGCATTAGATTCACTAAGCATATCATCAATAAGCATTAGATTCACTAAGCATATCATCAATAAGCATTAGATTCACTAAGCATATCATCAATAAGCATTAGATTCACTAAGCATATCATCAATAAGCATTAGATTCACTAAGCATATCATCAATAAGCATTAGATTCACTAAGCGTATCATCAATAAGCATTAGATTCACTAAGCATATCATCAATAAGCATTAGATTCACTAAGCGTATCATCAATAAGCATTAGATTCATTAAGCATATCGTCGATACAAAAGCAAACTAACGAATATGAAAATCACCACTTTTCAGAGTGGAAAAGTATTTATTCATAACTTTTTTTTGGACAGTCAAATATTCGGCAGATTTGACCTTTTGATAGTGGAATACTTTCCCTTTAATAGAGTGAAGTCAGATTGAAGAATTTGCCGTAAATAAGTCCAGCAGAAATTATTAATGATGGACAATGAAAGATGCATTTTTTCATATTCGTTAGTTTGCTTTTGTATCGACGATATCATCAATTAGGTAAGTTTTTAAAAAATATCAAGTAGACTTATTCCAAGCTTACCAGGGATGAAAAGTTATAGAAACTTGCTAAGATGACGCAGTTCCTACGCGTCGGACTTTTTTATTTATTTAAGCCCTTAGTTTTTCATAACTATCACATACTTCTTATCGATAGCATGTATTGAGAATTGTTAACAAGAGCAGAGAGTTGATAAGGGAACACATGGTTCTGGATTCTGGGACCTGGGATATAATTCCATCCAGCTGTCTAGATAGAACTGGGTGCGGCTTGACCTGTCTGGAAAGGTCGGCTAAAGCGGTTAATGATCCTTTAGTTTTACCACAACGGCTCGGTTCTACATTTCATAATCTCGCTCAGGGGCTATTATCAAACAGGATTATTAATTTAATGCTATTTTGTATTAAATTATTAGGTTATTTAAATTTTAACGCACAGAATTTTGGAATGATTTATCTAAAGGTTACCAACCTTTCTTGTTAGGATAAAGCTGGCGCCCTTTTTTCCTCTTCTCAGCGGCCATAGCTACGTTGAATGCACCGGTTCCCGTTGATCACCGAAGTTAAGCAACGTCTCGAACGTCCATATGATGTTGGCATTATAAAAAGGTGACAACCTGTAGATAGCCTGGCTTTAATACCCCAAATGTTAATACGCTGTTAAAAAAAAAACAAAAAAAAAAAACGTATTCATCACAATCGGAAGGACCCGATCCGGTGCCCACCGATTCTCGGGCGTTCAAACTAGTTTGTTTCTAGACCGATTTCGGACCGACGAAGCAAAATGGCGCAAAACGATATATTGTGATTCAAAAAAGGTCTACAGCCTCTTAGTAGCAGGGATTTTTCTCATCTAAAAAAAAAATCCTTCCTTTCGTTATGGGGCACTTGACATTTCACAGTTGCATACACACTTAAAAAAATTCAAAAAATAACAACAAGTACGCTAATGATTACAGTCCTGTGTTTAAAGTGGTATTATATAGTAGCTGTGAACTTAAGTGCTTACCAACTATCCCAATATGTCATGTTATCAGCTTATGAGTTACTTCTTTCCGAGTACTAACAAACACTTTCAAAAAGTGTCTCAGCACCAGTATTAGTGAGTGATCATGAAATATCAACCTTCAGCTGACAATAACTTTCTTTAGAATTAAAATTAAATTCTATAGGAAAGTAGAATTTTTTCAAGCTTTTTAGTATTTAAAATTACTTCTGAAGTTAAACATGTATATACTTTTAGAGAAGGCGTACCATTTTGGTGGCAATTAAGGAGGACTTAAGCATTCTGTGACTAACTGGGCTTCATCATACAAGGATTTACGCCGAGTGGAAATTGTGTTATCCAGATTAAGAAAAGGCCACACTCGAATAAAGCATGCTTATCTTTTCGAAAACCCGATGTAGCATTTTTTTGACAGAGTTCTGACAGTTCAACATTTACTAGCAGCCTGTAGCTTGGAACGCTCCACGAGACATGTATGAACCACATAGTGACATCATGCATAACATTGACAACTACTCAGAAACGTTTAAAAGATAGTTGTAACAAACTTCAAGAAATACCAGACCAAACTGTTGGCTATTATTTTAATAAACCGCAGGAGAAAGCCATATTGATAAAAAAAAATAATCCCCAGCATAGAAAACAGAAAAATAACAGTCCATAGATTTATCTGATTCATGACCATATGGGACACTAGGGAGATAGTGGGTTGGCCTTGGAACGGTTAGGGAGGCCGAATCCAACCCATGAACGAAGACACCAGAAGATAAAAATCGATAGTGCTTCCCCGGTATTTGATCCCAGGTCCTTCAGCATATCAGTCCAGTGCTCTACCACTGAGCTAACCTCGCCCGGGCGTAGAAACCTCAAGTAAAATATATAAGTGTTTTACCTCAATCAATAAATGGATCATTTATTGCATTAATTTATACATTTTAACTGCTGCCTTTGATTGGATAGATAATTCACACAATATGATTGGCAACATCATCCTCGAAAGGCAAAAGTGATTAATTCAAATAGTTCACAGCTTGAGGGACTATAAAATAAAAAGAAGTTAAAATTACTTAATTTATTTTACAACAAGTAATTAAATGTCAAAAATGTTGTCATAAAAACTGGATTAAAGACAAATATTTGGTTCTATCACCGAATAGTGGAAAACTGTAACAAAAATAATTTTTGGTTGTACGATAGCAGTGTATTTCAATCTCTAAGGCTGTTGAACATTTTCTTTGTCTTTAATATTTCTTGGCCAGCTTTGTAGAAACATTCTGCGTTCTCTAAAAATTAAAGGTTTGATTCTTCTTTAAGGGCATGTGTACCCAAAGACTCGGCAATCCATTGTCTGCTTGTCGAAATGCTGGAAATAATTGCATCGGTTGGTGTAATATTTTCCATAGAGGCACTCCAAGTAGTTCTTGCAATCTCCTGGAATGACTAACCTGTCACCATCCTTGCACTTTGGGGACGGATTCGCCGTGGTCTCGGGTGAAAATGGTACTGGTTTGGGAGCTGGGTTAGGTGGAATTGTGACGGTGTTTTTCTTCGGTTCGCTGGTTGATGGTTCAGGAGTTGTTGGTTCTGCAGTGACCGGGGCAGGAGTTGGCTCCGGGGTGACGGGCGCAGGAGTCGGCTCCGGGGTGACGGGTGCAGGAGTCGGTTCAGGAGTGATGGGTGCAGGAGTCGGTTCAGGAGTGACGGGTGCAGGAGTCGGTTCAGGAGTGACGGGTGCAGGAGTCGGTTCAGGAGTGATGGGTGCAGGAGTTGGTTCGGGAGTGACCGGGGCGGGAGATGTGGGTTCGGGAGTAATTGGTGCTGGTGTCGTTGGGGCAAGAGTTGTTGGTTCGGGCGTCGTCGGAGGATCTGTAGGAACGGGTGGTGGTGGATTTGGACAGGGAGCTGAAAACACATACCGACATGAAGATGATTTATCATCGAAATTCATACAAGGCGAGCACGTCTTCTGGACTTCTTGTCCATCCACGCATTCTGTATAAGCCCTGCAGGATCCTTCGGTACGCCTTTTGCGCCCTTCTACGCAAACGTCAGCGTCCCTCTTTGATCTGGCTTTGCAAACGCCTGTTTTACATTCTTGCACCTCCTCGTCGAAGACCTCTCCAAGTGCACAGCTACTGAGCACCCAAGATCCTTCCTTACACGTCAGGTACTGATTACAGTTCAAAGGCATCGTTTCTCCTTCTGTGCACTTGCTCATCACAACTTCAGTACTGCACGAGAGAGTACCTTCATCGAAGTAAGATTTTCCCTGGCAAACCTTCCTAACCCAGTTACCGTACTCACATTTCTCATATTGAGAACGCTGTCCTTCTATTGGGCGCACCATCCCATCAGAACACCCATTCCTTTCGCAAGTATATCCATATCTACAAGATCCGATCGTCGGATCGTAGAGTTCCCCGATCGGGCACAGCCTGGTCACGATCCGTTTCCCGTCGCACCTGTAGTAGACCCTGCAGGACTCCGGGTGTGAGTACAATGCACCGCTGTCGCATCCTGACGAATAATCCTTGCACTGCGTCTCGGTCTCAAGGCGGCAGGATTGGCTTTCGCTATCGAATTTCTCGCCAGGGTTGCACTCCTTGAGAACGGGTACTCCAGAGTTGCATTCTTCGTACATGGAACATCCAGAGCCTTTAAGGAGTTTTCTTGCACCATCTTGGCAGCCTGAAACACTGATGGACGTGCCTGAAAATAAAATTAGTTTTGTTTAGTTAAAACATAAAATGAACTTAAATTCTTAGTAAAACACCCTTCGAACAAACTCCTCAGTAACAAAGTTTTTATTCGGCTCATCGAGAATTCTCGATTCCTTCCTAATTCCCTAAGAAAACTTAAAAGAAAAAAATAAAGATCTCCTGATTGGCTTATTTTCTAGTGAATTGTTAAAACCGCTGGCGGAGTAGATGAGTAGGGTAAGCAAACGCATTACCAGAATCTCAAGACATGCGTAAGTCTGGCGTTTCAAATTACTCAAGTCTTCCTAAATTTGGATCTACTCAAAATTTCAGAATGATGTGTAATTTTTTTTATTTTGAATATTATTTTACAGTATTTAGTGCTGCTCTGTAATTCCGAAGGCACGTGGTTTTTCCGGGTGGTCACCCATCCACGTCTATACATCGTGATAAGGCTGTCGGCCGACTAATTATTGTATATAAATTCCCATTATTTTGCAATGACATTCGGTCTTATGAACATTTTTCTTCATTTTATTGCAATACAGTGAAACCAGAATTAAATTAATCTAAAACGGCCCTACTGCCATGATTCGTCCTGTCAAACCACGTGGTCAACTAATGTCATCAAATTTCTATACGCCCTACGGCCATCATTACCTTGTCAGGCCACATAGTGAACAAATGTCATCAAATTTCTTTACTACTACCAATCAACCCGGCGGGCCACGTGGTCAACCAATGTCATAACATTTCTATAAGTCCTACGGCCATCATTCGCCTTGTTAGACCACGTGGTCAACTAATGTCATCAAATTTCTATACCACAAACTACCATCATTGTCCTTTTCTGGCCACGTGGTCAGATAATGTCATCACATTTCTATATCACAAACTACCATCATTTTTAAAGTGCTTGTTGTTAATGAAACCATTTAGATTAATCTTGCTAACTATAGTTACATGATTTTCCTCAACGACACTTGTATGTTGATTGTTTTTATCAATATTAACTGTTATCAGATATCGAGCAACCAACTTGAGCATATTTACTCTTATCAGCAAAGCTTAATTGAAATATTGCAATCTTATATAAAATGCTGAAATTGCCAATTAAGATTTCACGAAAACCTGTTTTTCCTATAATTTATGTCTGTTTTTCTCACAGGTAATCGGCTGAGTACGAGACACCGGTGTCCCGTACTCAGCCGATAAAAAAGTTAAAATGTGTGTACGGTTTCTACAGAGTTTGTAGAGGATCCGAATTACTGCCTATATTGTTTTAATATGTGAAACCCAATCGAATAATTAAGTCAGGGTTTTAAAAAAATATTTGAATTATAATTTTTGCATTTTTATGCCCAGTTAAAGCTGAAACTTGCTCAAACTTTTTTTTTTTTTTATTTAACTTTATTCTTACGATTTCTGTATATAATATTTGTAAAGTTTGAGAATATAACGTAAGTTCGTATTTTTCATTATCAAGTACTCATTTGTTTGTTATCTAATCATATATATGTTTGTTGTGTATATATATATGTATAGATGTTTACGGGACACATATGTCCCGTCCCGCTCAGCGCTCGGAATCCCCACGGGACACATGCGTCCCGTACCGAACCTACGACGAACCACTGAAATTTCGTGCCGAAGCCAAAGTGTTCAAGTTAAAAAGAATCCGAAAAAAATTAATGTTGGCGACAGAAATGATTTTAATTGGTTGAATTAAAAACATTGCTGTCACCAACAATATTTTTTTTCAGATTCTTCTTATCTTTAACTCCAATTTTCTCAGTTTTTTCTAATTGTGGGTTAGTAACCTTTGGGTTTCTTTGGAATTGTACATTCTGTCGTGTATGAACTAAAAGGTGAATGTTTTCTACGTTTTAAAGGGAGACCAGAGCTGTCTTCTACACCGAAGCGCCCTAGTGTCCTGATTGAATTCCTTAAACCAAAAACCGGTGAACTACAAAACGGCACTGGCATTGGCAAAATAAACGTGAAACTAAAACTGAGCCCTTCCAGAAAGTGTAAAAATAACCCCGATATATTTTGCCATATATGTGGCAATTATGTTGTTCTATGGCAATTGAGATTTATGTCGGCAATAAATTGCTACCATGAGCAATTTATTGCAGACATACATTTTACAAGGGGCTTCAATAGTCGCAATTTCTCTCTGATAGAAATATCCTGCAATAACTAGCAAGTGTAAACCCACCCTTAGACTCAATGAACATTATTATTTCTGAGCTAAGTGAACTTATTTAATTTATTTTTAAGGGGTTTTTTGACACATTTTTACCCATAAAATCAAAATTTCGGGGGAAACTGCAGCCCCCCCCTTACATATGCCCATGATGGCAACTCCTACAAATATATCTCCAAGACATTCCCTGGCATATCTGATGCTAAACTGAGTTTCGATGTGAGACGAGAAGAAGTCGTCTTATGTCGTTTAAGAATAGGACCTACTTTACTCACACACTCGTTTTTAATGACTAAAACTGAAAAACCTACTTGCAGACAGTGTAACTTACCTCTAACAGTTAAACACATATTGACAGAATGTAGAAGACGTGATTACTTACAAATACCGCACGACATGACTGAACTTTTGAAAGAGGGTAGCCAATTGATAAACACTATTTTTCAACATCTAAAACACACACAGCTATACAACAAGATTTAATTTTAGACTCTAAAGTTACTTCTGATATCTGGTAGCATTGGTGAAAAGATAATTTTCATTATAATTATTTGTTATTTTAAATTAATTTTATTTTCACTTAATCGTGATTTATATGCGTGAGTGTATGAATACGTATGTACGTACATGCGTATAACATGAGTTACACATAGTGTATAAAAGCAATGTATATGCATGTGTTGTGCACTTGCATATACATCTGTAATGTATATAGTAATGTTTTAATATATATATATACATGTATATAATATATATATATATATATATATATATATATATATATATATATATTATAGTGTGCATACTTATAACTGTTATATTAATTTGTAAAATACTTTTATTGTAAATTAATGTTTTTACTTTATATGAAATATCAATAAGAAATTGTAACAACTGTTTAATTATAAGAACACATTTGTAATTATCAAGCGAATCATCTGCGTTATGAGAGTCTTGATAATAAATAAATGATGCTAAACTTAAAGGGGGAATATTTGTTGGGCCACTAATTAGAAAGTTGATTATTGATACTTTATTAGAAGAAACGATGACAGATACTGAAAAAAAACAGGCATGGATTGGTTTTAAGACTGTCATCAAAAACTTTCTGGGAAATTACAAAAATATTTTAGAAAGCTAGGCTGCAATATGAGTGTGAAAGTACATTTCCTGCACTCCCATTTGGACTTTTATCCATAATATCTCGGTTGTGTCAGTGAAGAGCATGTTGAAAGATTTCACCATAAAGGAAATGGAAAGACACTACCAGGGAAAGTGGAATATAAATATGACAGCTGATTATTGCTGGTTGCTGAAAATAGATGTATCAAATTCTTTCCATAGTATGAAATCTACAAAACTTTCATTTCAAGGGATTATGTAAAAACCTGAACAAATGTTTAAATTTATGTGATGATGTGAAACATTAGTTAACATTGAAGAGTTTTGTGTTGACATTTATGGATTTAGTAACTTATATTTAATAATATAACATAAATTCAATAGCGGCTATTATGGAAATGCTAATGTTACTATTTCCTGTATTGTGAAAAATTGGTACGTGATGGAGAAAAACTATGTTCATATTCTCATTCAGCACACTCTAATAATGACATATTAAAATTAAAAAAAATATTTAGGCAAAACTATCCAGGTTTTATAACAAATGAAAAAGGCCAATCAGGTCTCCCAGTTTCACAATTTTATATATAAATAATTTTAAACAATATTTCGGCTTATGCCATCTTCAGGAAATCTTAAATATCACAGCTTAAGGAAATATATCAATATTTAAAAAGTAAAGATGGAATGGTTGGGATTCGGCTAAATAAACCTCAATATGATTTTGTTTTAAAAAATCTATATTTCGGACGTTTCGGCTACTCATTGGTAGCCTTCGTCAGCTAAAATGACAAAAAAAAGAATTAATACAAAAACAGAAAAAAAATTATGATTGTGATAGGTAACAGAGCTATAGATACAATTAACTTATAAAAGAACATATCGTCTTAAATTCTTAGAATGAAAATGTGAATAGGTACAATAATTGATTTTAATAGTAATTAGTAACGCTAATTGAATTTACAAAGAAATAAGAAGCTATATACCAATGACAAATATAGTAGCTAATAGTAACATTAATTAATTTTACAAAGAAATAAGATACTACATACCAATAGAAATGCCGAGCGGCAGAGGAAGACCAAGGTTGGCAATTAAGTAACCATTGCAGAGTGTCTAAGGAGAAAAAGAAATCTACTGGGCTATAAGTAAGTGGAAACAGCAGGTGGTGGGGGAAATGTCGGTAAGGATCAAAAAGCAGGTTTATGACATGTCGGTAAGGATCAAAAGGCATGTTTATGACATATTTATGACAGGAAAGGAGAAAAAGGAGTTAATGGAAGGATACCCAAGGGGCATGGTAAAAATCTAGGTGGGAGGTCGGGAGAGTATTTGGAAAATATTAGCGTACATAGGAGAAATGCCTTGTTGGTCAGTTTTGTAGTTTATATTGTTTTTGTTTAAGTTTATGTGTACACATTCCGAGATCTGTAGTCTTTTTTTGTTTCGTGGTGTAGAAAGAATTTTCGTGTCGTCGAAGTTAAAACGTCCGAAATATAGATTTTTTAAAACAAAATCATATTGAGGTTTATTTAGCCGAATCCCAACCATTCCATCTTTACTTATCACCTCGACGGCTAACTATCTAATCATCATATATCAATATTTGTGATATATTTCCTTAAGCTGTGATATTAAAGATTTCCTGATGATGGCAAAGCCGAAATATAATTTTAAATTATTTAAATATAAAATTATGAAACTGGGAGACCTGATTGGACTTTTTCGTTTGTTATGAAACCTAGATAACTCAGTGGAGGTCTCAAAGAAGTGGCAGCACTTATCAACTCATTAAGGCAAAAAGTTAAACTTTTTAGACCAGTGTAATAATAACTAAAATCAGCCTTGAACCAGTAGCTTTTGACTTCTCTGGGTTCACATAAGCAAGATGAGGGCTCGAGTCCCACCTGTAGCAAATTTAAGTTTCTCCATTTCGGGGCCTTGATCGAATTCACTACTGCATTATGGATCTTCAGGGAGGTTGGCAAACTATAGATAGCTTGGAACTCAGGGCCTAGATGCAGAAGGGCCGTAAATAATAATAATAAAAAAATTGAAAAAATACAATGTCTTACCTATAATAAGGAGAAGGGTGAATACCAAGACAGCCATGGTTCCACAACCTAACTCACAATGGATCTTTAGGATTCGCACAATATCTTATCTCGCTGTTATTGTACAGCCTGATCCCTTTTCGAGAACACACTCGAGAAATCATTAATGGACATGAGCTGATAAGCAAATACTTCGAATTTTAAATAAAAATTATTTTACAGTGACAATAATACCTGAATGTTTGTTAGAAGCTTAGCTCTACAGAAAACCAGTGAATTCGTTTGTTCTCACATTCATAGATTTAAAGTATTCAGTAATTTATGGATTAGGTCATTCTTTAATTCATAGATTTAGTGCATCCGTAAATTGATTGCGTAAAATAGCCCATTAATAGATTGGGCATATTGTCTCATTCGTAGAATGCGTAAATCAACCCAAGATTCGATTGGGTACACGTCTTGTTCATAGATTGCCTAAATTAGCCCATTAATAGATTGGGCATATTGTCACATTGATATTTTACATAAGTCGAACCAAGAATTGATTGGTTACATCGCCTCATTCATAGATTGCGTAAGTCGACCCAAGAATTGATTGGGTATATCGGCTCATTCACAGATTGCGTAAGTCGACCCAAGAATTGATTAGGTACATCGTCTCATTCATAGATTGAGTAAATCAGCCCAAAAATTGATTGGGTACATCATCTCATTCATAGATTGCGTAAGTCGACCCCAGAATTGATTGGGCACATCGTCTCATTCATAGATTGCTTAAATCAATACAAGAATTGATTGGGAATATCCTCTTTTTCATAGATTGCGTAAATTAACCCAAGAATTGATTGCGAACATTGTCTCATTCATAGATTGCGTAAATCAACCCAATTATAGATTCACCATATACTCCGAATTATAAATTGCGTAAAAACAACCCATTAGATAGACCATATCATACTATTGAATATGAAAAATCTCGTTTTTCAAATTTGATGCTTTACTCTTGCACTGCGGACGATACGGCTTGTCGCAAATCGTCGAAACTATAGCCTCTTTAGAATTGCCTTAAATAAAGTATCGAATATGACCATTTTTCAATACATTGCTTTGTCAATTTATCGAATATGTTCGTTCGCTATTTTGCTCCTAATCGTCATACTATTGAAACCAAAAAGCGACTTGGCAAACTAACTAAAATAGTATATTCGTCAGGGCCGCCACATGGGGGGGGGACAGTTGTCCCGGGGGCCGTGGGGGCCCGGACCGGGCCTCGCAAATTGGGAGCAAATGAATAAGTTATGAGCTTATAAAAAGAAAGGGGTTTAGAAATATAGACGGACATAGTCTTTATTTATTACAATGGGATCTATAATTTTTTTAATGTACAACAAATTAACGACAAAACAATTGCAATCCCAGAATAGTATATTTCATTAGGAGTCGCAATAAAACTACAAGTACCGAAAGTAACCTTTGCTGCACCGATTGTCGGCTTTTATTCTCATTTCGCTAATAACTCAAGATGAAAATAATTTTAAAATGTCCAAAGTCCTATAGCAAAGTACTATAATTTTCAGTCTGGCTCTGAGAAGTGGGGCCCGTCATCTGGTCCTGAGCCCGGCTCGGGGATGTGGCGGCCCTGATATTCGTTACTTTGATTTGTAGATATCTCTAATACTATAGAATTAGTAAAATGCATAATATCGAATGCGTCACATTCGTTAGATTGAAAGTGTAAATATTTATACAGTTAGTCTATCGGAATCAGCAAATATCTGGTCCTGGGCCCGGCTCGGGGATGTGGCGGCCCTGATATTCGTTAGTTTGATTTGTAGATATCTCTAATACTATAGAATTAGTAAAATGCATAATATCGAATGCGTCACATTCGTTAGATTGAAAGTGTAAATATTTATACAGTTAGTCTATCGGAATCAGCAAATATCTGGTCTTGGGCCCGGCTCGGGGATGTGGCGGCCCTGATATTCGTTACTTTGATTTGTAGATATCTCTAATACTATAGAATTAGTAAAATGCATAATATCGAATGCGTCACATTCGTTAGATTGAAAGTGTAAATATTTATACAGTTAGTCTATCGGAATCAGCAAATATCTGGTCTTGGGCCCGGCTCGGGGATGTGGCGGCCCTGATATTCGTTACTTTGATTTGTAGATATCTCTAATACTATAGAATTAGTAAAATGCATAATATCGAATGCGTCACATTCGTTAGATTGAAAGTGTAAATATTTATACAGTTAGTCTATCGGAATCAGCAAATATCTGGTCCTAGGCCCGGCTCGGGGATGTGGCGGCCCTGATATTCGTTACTTAAATTTGTAGATATCTCTAATACTATAGAATTAGTAAAATGCATAATATCGAATGCGTCACATTCGTTAGATTGAAAGTGTAAATATTTATACAGTTAGTCTATCGGAATCAGCAAATATCTGGTCTTGGGCCCGGCTCGGGGATGTGGCGGCCCTGATATTCGTTACTTTGATTTGTAGATATCTCTAATACTATAGAATTAGTAAAATGCATAATATCGAATGCGTCACATTCGTTAGATTGAAAGTGTAAATATTTATACAGTTAGTCTATCGGAATCAGCAAATATCTGGTCCTGAGCCCGGCTCGGGGATGTGGCGGCCCTGATATTCGTTACTTAAATTTGTAGATATCTCTAATACTATAGAATTAGTAAAATGCATAATATCGAATGCGTCACATTCGTTAGATTGAAAGTGTAAATATTTATACAGTTAGTCTATCGGAATCAGCAAATATCTGGTCCTGGGCCTGGCTCTGAGATGTGACGGCCCTGATATTCGTTACTTTGATTTGTAGATATCTCTAATACTATAGAATTAGTAAAATGCATAATATCGAATGCGTCACATTCGTTAGATTGAAAGTGTAAATATTTATACAGTTAGTCTATCGGAATCAGCAAATATCTGGTCCTGGGCCTGGCTCTGAGATGTGACGGCCCTGATATTCGTTACTTTGATTTGTAGATATCTCTAATACTATAGAATTAGTAAAATGCATAATATCGAATGCGTCACATTCGTTAGATTGAAAGTGTAAATATTTATACAGTTAGTCTATCGGAATCAGCAAATATCTGGTCTTGGGCCCGGCTCGGGGATGTGGCGGCCCTGATATTCGTTACTTTGATTTGTAGATATCTCTAATACTATAGAATTAGTAAAATGCATAATATCGAATGCGTCACATTCGTTAGATTGAAAGTGTAAATATTTATACAGTTAGTCTATCGGAATCAGCAAATATCTGGTCTTGGGCCCGGCTCGGGGATGTGGCGGCCCTGATATTCGTTACTTTGATTTGTAGATATCTCTAATACTATAGAATTAGTAAAATGCATAATATCGAATGCGTCACATTCGTTAGATTGAAAGTGTAAATATTTATACAGTTAGTCTATCGGAATCAGCAAATATCTGGTCCTAGGCCCGGCTCGGGGATGTGGCGGCCCTGATATTCGTTACTTAAATTTGTAGATATCTCTAATACTATAGAATTAGTAAAATGCATAATATCGAATGCGTCACATTCGTTAGATTGAAAGTGTAAATATTTATACAGTTAGTCTATCGGAATCAGCAAATATCTGGTCCTAGGCCCGGCTCGGGGATGTGGCGGCCCTGATATTCGTTAGTTTGATTTGTAGATATCTCTAATACTATAGAATTAGTAAAATGCATAATATCGAATGCGTCACATTCGTTAGATTGAAAGTGTAAATATTTATACAGTTAGTCTATCGGAATCAGCAAATATCTGGTCCTGGGCCTGGCTCTGAGATGTGACGGCCCTGATATTCGTTACTTTGATTTGTAGATATCTCTAATACTATAGAATTAGTAAAATGAATAATATCGAATGAGTCACATTCGTTAGATTGAAAGTGTAAATATTTATACAGTTAGTCTATCGGAATCAGCAAATATCTGGTCCTGAGCCCGGCTCGGGGATGTGACGGCCCTGATATTCGTTACTTTGATTTGTAGATATCTCTAATACTATAGAATTAGTAAAATGAATAATATCGAATGAGTCACATTCGTTAGATTGAAAGTGTAAATATTTATACAGTTAGTCTATCGGAATCAGCAAATATCTGGTCCTGGGCCTGGCTCTGAGATGTGACGGCCCTGATATTCGTTACTTTGATTTGTAGATATCTCTAATACTATAGAATTAGTAAAATGAATAATATCGAATGAGTCACATTCGTTAGATTGAAAGTGTAAATATTTATACAGTTAGTCTATCGGAATCAGCAAATATCGAAAATACCAGATTCGACAATTTGAAACGGCGATCCAAGAAAAATCGCTTATTAGCACCAAGATGCAAAATCACGAATATGATTTTTAGGTAATTAAAAAGCAGTAAACAATTTCACCTTAAAATTATTAACAATATACATAGAAAAAAAATGTAATACTGTCCTTTTGTAAGGGCACTGATTTTGGAATCACTATCTTTATCTTGCTCTCTCGAAAAGTACCGATTTTCATATTCGATAGTATGACTTGGTAGGGACGATATCGTCTCCTCCATAAATTGCGTAAAATCAACCCTTTAATAGGTTGACCATATCTCCGCATTCATAAATTACGTAAGAACAACCCATGAATAGATTTGGCATATCCATCCATTCATAAATTGCGTAAAATCAACCCTTTAATAGGTTGACCATATCTCCGCATTCATAAATTACGTAAGAACAACCCATGAATAGATTTGGCATATCCATCCATTCATAAATTGCGTAAAATCAACCCTTTAATAGGTTGACCATATCTCCGCATTCATAAATTACGTAAGAACAACCCATGAATAGATTTGGCATATCCATCCATTCATAAATTGCGTAAAATCAACCCTTTAATAGGTTGACCATATCTCCGCATTCATAAATTACGTAAGAACAACCCATGAATAGATTTGGCATATCCATCCATTCATAAATTGCGTAAAATCAACCCTTTAATAGGTTGACCATATCTCCGCATTCATAAATTACGTAAGAACAACCCAAGAATAGATTTGGCATATCCATCCATTCATAAATTGCGTAAAATCAACCCTTTAATAGGTTGACCATATCTCCGCATTCATAAATTACGTAAGAACAACCCATGAATAGATTTGGCATATCCTTCCATTCATAAATTGCGTAAATTCAACCCTTTAATAGGTTGACCATATCTCCGCATTCATAAATTACGTAAGAACAACCCATGAATAGATTTGGCATATCCATCCATTCATAAATTGCGTAAAATCAACCCTTTAATAGGTTGACCATATCTCCGCATTCATAAATTACGTAAGAACAACCCATGAATAGATTTGGCATATCCATCCATTCATAAATTGCGTAAAATCAACCCTTTAATAGGTTGACCATATCTCCGCATTCATAAATTACGTAAGAACAACCCATGAATAGATTTGGCATATCCATCCATTCATAAATTGCGTAAAATCAACCCTTTAATAGGTTGACCATATCTCCGCATTCATAAATTACGTAAGAACAACCCATGAATAGATTTGGCATATCCATCCATTCATAAATTGCGTAAAATCAACCCTTTAATAGGTTGACCATATCTCCGCATTCATAAATTACGTAAGAACAACCCATGAATAGATTTGGCATATCCTTCCATTCATAAATTGCGTAAAATCAACCCTTTAATAGGTTGACCATATCTCCGCATTCATAAATTACATAAGAACAACCCATGAATAGATTTGGCATATCCATCCATTCATAAATTGCGTAAAATCAACCCTTTAATAGGTTGACCATATCTCCGCATTCATAAATTACGTAAGAACAACCCATGAATAGATTTGGCATATCCATCCATTCATAAATTGCGTAAAATCAACCCTTTAATAGGTTGACCATATCTCCGCATTCATAAATTACATAAGAACAACCAATTAATAGATTTGGCATATCCATCCATTCATAAATAGCGTAAATCAATCCATTAATATGTTGTACTCATCAACCCATTCATAAGTTGAGTATATTCAGCAGTTACTGGATTGCATACGTCCTCCCATTCATACATCGGATCCAACCTCCCATTCACTAATTGTGGCCATCATCTCGTGCATAAATTGGGCACATTATCCCATTCATAGACAGGGCCGATACTATCATTCGATGACTGCATACGTACGGTCATTCATAGAGTGAGTCTATCCTCGTATTGAGTGTATTCCTCCATTCATTGATATCCTGCATCCCACCATTCCTATATTGGATGCGTCCTTCCATTCATAGATACGAACTCCCATTGATGGATTGGATTCATTCTCCCATTCATAGATTTTCTTCGTCCTTTCATTCATAAATTGCATATGACTTGCCGTTCATTCATTACACAGGCACACACACAGAAAAACTTGGTATTTTCCAAAGACACCATATTTATATCCTTAAGTATTTCAACACGCTGAATCTGAATCGGGAGTGCGTTTCACCCCAGCACGTAAGGTTTAAGAGCATTTGAAGGTCAAATTTCGTATGAATTCGTTAAAGAAGAAATTCCTAGAGCTCCCATGGTTTTGATGGTCGCTGAATTCTAATCCGAAGTCTGTTTCGCCCCATCGGCGCAAAATAAGTTCATTCAAGTAAAAATATATCTATTTTGCAAAATATGATTTTTAACTGCAGATTTATTTCCTGCAAAGTAAACATATTTGTCCTTGACATGACCTTGATTTTGCGCCGTTATGCTGTAACAGACCTCTGATTCGAATTCAGCGACTCTCAAAATCACGGAAGCTCTAGTTATTTCTTCTTTAACGACTTCATACGAAATTTGACCTTCAAATGCTCTTAAACCTGACGTGCTGGGACTCCGGATTGGAATTCATCGACCCTCAAAACTATGGAAACTCTAGTTATTTCTTCTTTAAGGACTTCATACGAAATTTGACCTTCAAATGCTCTTAAACCTGACGCGCTGGGACTCCGGATTGGAATTCATCGACCCTCAAAACTATGGAAACTCTAGTTATTTCTTCTTTAAGGACTTCATACGAAATTTGACCTTCAAATGCTCTTAAACCTGACGCGCTGGGACTCCGGATTGGAATTCAGCGACCCTCAAATCCATGGAAGCTCTAGTTATTTCTTCTTTAAGGACTTCATACGAAATTTAACCTTCAAATGCTCTTAAACCTGACGCGCTGGGACTCCGGATTGGAATCAGCGACCCTCAAAACCATGGAAGCTCTACTTATTTCTTCTTTAAGGACTTCATACGAAATTTGACCTTCAAATGCTCTTAAACCTGACGCGCTGGGACTCCGGATTGGAATTCAGCGACCCTCAAAACTATGGAAGCTCTAGTTATTTCTTCTTTAAGGACTTCATACGAAATTTAACCTTCAAATGCTCTTAAACCTGACGCGCTGGGACTCCGGATTGGAATTCAGCGACCCTCAAAACCATGGAAGCTCTAGTTATTTCTTCTTTAAGGACTTCATACGAAATATAACCTTCAAATGCTCTTAAACCTGACGCGCTGGGACTCCGGATTGGAATTCAGCGACCCTCAAAACCATGGAAGCTCTAGTTATTTCTTCTTTAAGGACTTCATACGAAATTTAATCTTCAAATGCTCTTAAACCTGACGCGCTGGGACTCCGGATTGGAATTCAGCGACCCTCAAAACCATGGAAGCTCTAGTTATTTCTTCTTTAAGGACTTCATACGAAATTTAACCTTCAAATGCTCTTAAACCTGACGCGCTGGGACTCCGGATTGGAATTCAGCGACCCTCAAAACCATGGAAGCTCTAGTTATTTCTTCTTTAAGGACTTCATACGAAATATAACCTTCAAATGCTCTTAAACCTGACGCGCTGGGACTCCGGATTGGAATCAGCGACCCTCAAAACCATGGAAGCTCTACTTATTTCTTCTTTAAGGACTTCATACGAAATTTGACCTTCAAATGCTCTTAAACCTGACGCGCTGGGACTCCGGATTGGAATTCAGCGACCCTCAAAACTATGGAAGCTCTAGTTATTTCTTCTTTAAGGACTTCATACGAAATTTAACCTTCAAATGCTCTTAAACCTGACGCGCTGGGACTCCGGATTGGAATCAGCGACCCTCAAAACTATGGAAGCTCTAGTTATTTCTTCTTTAAGGACTTCATACGAAATTTGACCTTCAAATGCTCTTAAACCTGACGCGCTGGGACTCCGGATTGGAATTCAGTGACCCTCAAATTTATGGAAGCTCTAGTTATTTCTTTTTTAAGGACTTCATACGAAATTTAATCTTCAAATGCTCTTAAACCTGACGCGCTGGGACTCCGGATTGGAATCAGCGACCCTCAAAACCATGGAAGCTCTAGTTATTTCTTCTTTAAGGACTTCATACGAAATTTAACCTTCAAATGCTCTTAAACCTGATGCGCTGGGGCTCCGGATTGGAATTCAGCGTGTCGAAATGCACGAGATTGCATGTATGGCGTCTTTGGAAAATACCACTTCTTTTTGTATGCATGTGTTAATTATATATCCTTTACTTCACAGTTTTGTCTAGTAAGATAGAAACCCAGCTGACCTAGGATACTTCCATACATGAAGTCCAACCCTCCCGTTGCTGATTGTTAACCAGCCGAAGGCCGTGGAAAGTGTCGGTGGTTCGAGACAATGATCCCCGGGTGACGGACTGTCCTAATCACATGTAGAGATTATGTAAAGAGGAAAGTCACTTTAAGGCGTGGCGGTAGGGCAGCTATTGTTATTAATATGGCGGGCCTTCGCTATCTATGTAGAATGGGGCCATGTTCATTAATTATAGAAAGGTCCTTAAGGAAGGATAATTCTATAACACACAAAGGATTGTGGTTTTTATATATAAAAGAGTCTTGTCCATAGACAAATCTTATGAAGATATATTGAAGTCTATAGCTTCCAACTGCCGTTCTTAGATTGTATTCTCACTAAAAGAGGATCTTTATTTCTTCATCCTTTCTCAAAATAAAAAAAACAAAAAAAAACAATCAGTTCCGTAACAGGCCACAAGGGCCCAGAGGGAAAGATACTGTAGGGGTGGGTATCTGATTCTGGACCATACGGCACACTAGGGAGATAGTGTGGTCAATACTATGCTCCGGCCGCCTGATTTTTCCCTTTGCAGGTACCCATTTATTAATTAATTAAAGGCTGGGTGAGCCTAGGGACGATCTGGGACCCCAAATCCAACCCTCTAACGACAGCACTAGAAGAAAAAATCTATAGTGAACGCTCGGGTTTTGGACCCGGGTCCTCCAGTTTATTAGTCGAGTGCTCAACCACTGAGCTAACCTCGCCCCCTCAAAATAAAATATACATTAAAACGTCCCTCCAATAGAAAAATATTAAAAGTCCGTCACGCAGGAGCTGCTCATCTGTGCACAGTCCTCACAAGTTTGTTAGTTCACAACATTTTGATGAAGGTAGTGCTGAAACTAACTGATAAGGAAATATAAAAGTTTATCTCTTTTATATTTTATTGGATGAATAAAAAAACTACTTTTTTTTGTTAAATACCAACGTCCAATGCCTGCTTTCAGATAGTAAATATCCCCAAAAAAACATAAATGTGAAATAGAGGCCAAGTTCCTCCCCCCCCAAAGAAACACTCCCTTCCCCAAAAAGCGAGAAATATCTCCTCCTAAAACCCCCCAAAAACACCTTACCATCTTACACTCCAAAAAAAGTAGTATGAGTTGGTGTATTAAGTGCACCATATTTTCAACCAAAAATATTTGCCAATACAAGAGATAATACAAGAAAGAAATGTCCAAGTTCATTACTTAGAAGACCTCATAGTTACTTACTAAGAACAGTAAAGACACTTCAACTGACCTTTAAAAACAACAATAAAAATACTTATATCCAGTTACTAAAATATCACTTTCCTCAACCAGGTATATTCTTAAACTTGGCAATGTTTAGTTTTCTCTCTAAAGATAATTTCGGCACAAAAAAAACACGGCGGAAAAAAATCGTAACGCTTACGTTTTTGAGTTCATAAGCTTGTAAGTACTCGTTTTAGAGCCTTCCTGGGCTAGGAAAACGAATGAAACCAATTTAAAGGCGATAGCTTTAACCGTTTTTGAGAAAATTGGAAAAATGGTTTTTGAATACCGTTTTTGGTTTGGGTACTTAGAATCATGGGATTCAGTTGAAACATTTTATGCATGTTCTACTTTTAGTAAAACTAATATGTTGAAATTTTTTTTACGTTTGGAGTTAAGGAAGGGTTAGAATAAAATATTTTATTAACAGACATAAAAAGTTTTGCTAACTTTGTATACTTTCCTTAATATTTCAAAAAAGGTTGTGAATCTTGCGAAACGTAAGATTACCATTAGAAAGCTTACTAGATGTTCTACAAAAATGGTTCTAATAAAAGTTCTGATTAGGCGATGTCAATCGGAGAAATAAGTGCTTAAACCTTTAAAGTAATTGATTTCGCTTATTCGAACTGTTCTGTTTGTCTTAGGGTACGTTCATGGTGAGGATTCATTCTGCGATGCTACGATAGCTACTCCGATGAGCGCTGCCCCGATGTAAAACAAACACATGTATTAAGGTGGGAGTGTTCATAGTGAGGATCCTTACTTCTGATGCTATTCTCGCACTCGCGCAGTGACCGCGGGGAAAAACAAATATTTTGTTTTCTCCTCGCAGTGAGGAGGGAAGCCGCGATGTGGGCCTGACTGTGATTGGTTCCTTCAAAAGGACTCTAGTGCGCAGGTCACCTACCCTCTCTCATTACTTCATTTTGTGTGATTATTCTTGTTTGGTTATTTCGTTGTCGAGATGAAAGAAAATTGGGTCTTTTTGCGAAGACTACATCCAGTTACTTTTGAAGTATTTATTTAGTTAAGTGATTTATAACAATTACTCGTACTCGCTGATAAGCTTACTGATTAGCTAACAGGTTCTTTGCTGGTTATCTTTTACTACTTGACTCGTTATCTACGGTTATAATACATATTAGATAATGACAAGTAATATTTATTAATAAAAAGGTTAATATGATCAAAATCAATTCTCTCAACTATGAAAAAAGTTATTAAGCATTAAAGTTGACTGTTTTGCAGGTTACGAAGGATAACAAAAACGATATTTGTAAACAAACATATTTTATTCCTTTTCTCTCTCTCTTTTTTGGATCTTTTACATTTATTAAGCAATACATGATATGCGTTTCCGATCGCTACGCTACGCTCCACTCGCTCAAGAAGATATGAGAAAACTCTAGCCAATCCAACTTGCAATTAATAGAATTATATTAATTTAAGCGACTCTTGTCTATCCAACTCGCTAAAATTAATAGGATTCCATTAATTTTTCCGAGTAAGAAACCAATCCCTTTTTCTTTGTCAGGAACATCGCGAACTAATTGTAAAGGCTCATTTTTTCTCACTAACATAAGCAGAGCTTTTTTATAAACAAAAGCTAATTCACTGTTGAAGGTTACTTTACTCCCAGCAAGAACCAATGCAATGGTGAGTCAGCATGAACACCCTACATCGATGTAGAATACATGGGGGCAGCGCTCATGGGAGTAGCTATCGTAGCATCGCAGAATGAATCCTCACCATGAACGTACCCTTTGATTTTGGTACTTAGAATTACGGGATTCAGTTGAAACATTTTCTGCATGTTCTACTTTCAACTAATAAAAGAAAAATGTTTTAAAACTAATATGTTGAAATTTTGGTTACGTTTGGAGTAAAGGAAGGGTTAGAATAAAATATTTTATTAACAGACAAGAAAAGTTTTGGTAATTTTTTATACTTTCGTTAGTATCTCGAAAACCGTTGACAATCTTGGGAAGCGGAAGATTACCATACAGAAGCTTACTAAATGTCCTACAAAAAAGGTTCTGAAGAAAGTTTTAATTAGGCGATGTCAATTGGAGAAATAAGTGCTTAAAACTTTAAAGTAATTGATTTCGTATATTCGAACGGTTCTTTTTGTCTGTCTTATTCCTTGTTATTTTTTAATTGCTTATAGTTGGATAATGTATTTGACAATGAAACTGGTTAAGTAAAATAAAAAAAAAAACATTTATTGTTAGAAATATAGAGTTCCAAGATTCCAAGACCTTGTTACAAGCGGGACCGTTTCTAGTGTTAGCCGACCCTTCCAGGTAACATCGTAAATCAAGACCTTTCATGACAAGTGGAACCAAAATAATAACTGCTTCTACTTTGATCTTTCCAAATTAGACTAGGGATAATAACGGAACCGCGCTAAGATGCTGCGAGTCGGACATTTTTTTTTTTGCATTTACTCCTAATCTTTATTTAGTCCCCCTTTTTGAATGGCAACGGCAAGTTTTTCCTGGCGGTCACCCATTCAAGTACTGAAGAACGTTCCTTAACTTGGGTGATCGGACAAGAAAATTTTCCTTCTAGTTAGAAAAATAGAATCAAACTTTTTTGGGCAGTGCTAATGACTTGGCCTACATCTTTTACAACGAGTTTTCAATTATTTTAACTGCATAGCATCTGTGCAGTTCTTTAAAAGGCACCTTGTTTTATAAATTGAACTTTAAAATGTCATGAAATAAGGGGAAAAAAGGTGTTTTCATGGTTGGCCAGTGTTATTAGAGAAATATTTATTACTGTATCTCTCATAGACTATGACAACAATGTAGAAGAAACTATAAATAATGAAAAAAAAATCATTAAATATGAAATTTCATCTCATTATATCTAGTTTGACCTATTTTTATACACTTAAAAGTCAACAGATGAACGGCAGATCTGTTGCTCATAATAAATTGCTTGATGTAAATTATTATGACTACATCAGCTTCTTAGATTGAGATCAAGACGTGATTAGGATCAAGCCTGTCAGTATTTTATCGGGAATGATTTAATGTATTATGATTGAGATATTTTAAATGAATTTTCTTAATGTATTCAGTGGAAAAAAGTTCGTTAATATCCTCAGGGAATTTATTATTTACACCATTAAAAAAAAAAAAAATTATATTTACACATTACTAAAACCTCACTGTTCGATTCCCAGGAACTGTGCCATCTTAGCAAGTTTCTGTCACGTTATTTTCCGTAGTGTTATTTGGGAAGCTTCGAATAGAAAATATTTAAAAACGTTCATATTTGTTTTGATATTTTGTAAATAAATCGTTACAGTAGCGGAAATTACGCATGGAATCTTCCACTTCTACTCAGAAATCACTATTACAAGCATCAAAAAATTATTTCTGAAGTTACTTATCCCGTTTTGCTATAAGCAATTACAAAAATAACAAGGAAAAAATATTGAATGACACAGACAAAAAGAACCGTTCAAAGCAATGAATATAACACTTTAGACTCTATATTCACTTATTTGTCTGATTCACATCGTCCCCTGAACAATTACTTCAGAACCTCTTTTGTGGAGAATTTAGTAAGCTTTCGAATGGTCACCTTCCACTTACCACGATTTCCCAACTGTTTCCGATATATTTCAGAAAATATACCAAGAATCGAAAAATGTTCATGTCTATTAATACAATTTATGTTTCTAATACTTCCTTACCTTCAAACGCAAAATTAAAATAGATTAGATAAATGTCAAATATCTGTTAAATGCAATTGAATCGATCCTTGCAAAAAGAGCTTCAGTCCATTTTTTCCAAACATGAATTCGAATAATATTTTCATTAATATCTGTGATGGATTCCTTGTCTCTGAAGGTAACTAGACATTTCTATGTTAAGGGGACTTCAGTCTAAAGCATAGTGGCCATAGAAACATAACCATAATGAATCCATCACTCATATTAACGAAAATATTATACGAAGTCATATTGGGGGAAAATGGACTGAAGCCCTTTTTGCATGGATCGATTCAATTACGAAAAAAGCTAATTAAAAAGTTAGGTAGAGACAAAAACCCGTCGAAAAGTACAAAAGTATCAATTTCGACGTTTTAAGCACTTATTTCTTCGAATGGGATCGCCCCATCGAAAATACTATACTTCGGAAACTTTTTTTGTAGAGGCAGCTTCTACTTACCATGATTTTCTAACCCTTTTTTGAGATATTTTAGAAAATATACCAAGATCCCAAAACTTTACATTTTTTCCCCTAATATTACCTTACTCCGAACGAAACAAAAATTTAAATAACTTAGTTTGGGTGTATCTCCAACGTGTGGAACAGTTTTCAACTGTGCGTTATAAAATCTGTAAAATGTGTATCTGCATGCCTATGAACTCTCACACCTATATATATATATATATATATATATATATATATATATATATATATATATATATATATATATATCGTCGCTACAAATGCAAAGTATCGAATATGTAAATCACCACTTTTCAGAGTGGAAAAGCATTTATTCATAACTTTTTTTTGGACAGTCAAATATTCGGCAGATTTGACCTTTTGATAGGGGAATACTTTCCCTTTAATAGAGTGAAGTCAGATTGAAGAATTTGCCGTACATAAGTCCAGCAGAAATTAGTAAAGATTGACAATGAAAGATGCATTTTTTCACATTCGTTACTTGGCATTTGTATCGACGATATATATATATGTAGTAGGGTTCCGATTAACCGAGGTCCGGTCAACCAAGATCCCGATTAACCGAGGTGTCAAGCCAAAGGGGGAGGAGGGGTGGTGAAATAAAATCGATGTTTTTCCCTGCAAATGTCACATCAATAATCCAGCCCATGGACCAAGGAGTAATTTCGGCCTTCAAACGATACTACAAAAAGAAACTTTTGTCTGAAATGCTATTAGCAGAAGAGGAAGGGTTAATTAAAAAATTAAAGAAAATATCTATTAAGGATGTGATTTATATGGCTGCTGATTCTTGGCATTCTGTAACAAAAAGCACAGTAAATAAAGCCTGGAAAAACCTGAGGCCTCGAATTATCCATGATAGCCAGACAATTGACGACGCTCCAACAAATCAGCAGTTGTGCGATTTGTTAAAAGACCTCAACTCCCCGGATATAATGGATTCCGAAGTTATAGATTGGTTAAACGACGACACAATAAACAGAGCGACAGTCCTTACGGAAGATGAAATTATTAATGAGGTAATGAAGGCCAATCCCGAAGAAGATGTTGAAGAAGACGTAGAAACCATTCCCCCAGAAATAAGCCATGAAGAGGGTTTCTATCTGCTTGACAGATCCCATCTCTATTTAGAAAGCAGAAGCGATGTACCGCCAAATGAACTCATGATTCTAAGAAAATGGAGGGAAAAAGCTGCTGCCGACAGAAAAAGTTCATTTAGACAAGCCACAATTAAAGATTTCTTTTTTAAAAAATAATATCACGGTTTCTGTTATTATTTTTATTACTATGCATTATTATTAATTATTAAATATTAGTTTTTTGAGCCTATAAGTAGTTTTTATTCAAAAACAACCTACATTTCCAATTGCTATTGGTATGGTTCCGATTAACAGATTATTTCGATTAACCGAGGTAACATTGGCCCCCATCGACACGGGGGAACCCTACTGTATATACACACGCAAATTATATACGAGAGTAGGGCAGTATTCAATAAATTGTTTATTAAATAATCGCTCAAATAAATTTTTATTGGATAAAAATGTATTCATTGATTTAAGTTATTCATCCACTGATTTATATTTTATTTAATGAATAAAATTGTTGGCTCATTAGTCAATAAAGTTTTATTGAATAAGAACTTATTCAGTTATTCGTTGAATGATTTTTTTATTTAATGATTAATTAATTATTATTCATTCTTCATTCATTATTTTTATACATTTAAAATAATTGTATTCATTAAACAAGTGTGTTCAGTTAACAATATCGCTTAAATAAATAATTTTCATTAAAAGTAAGAAAAACGTAATGAACTTAGTCATATTTATTAGAAAAAATTGTTAAAATAAATCACTTGTATTTAATGAAATATTTCAAATAAATCAATTACTTTAAAAATCATTTTCATTCAAATAAATCACTTTTATTCAATACAAATTTTCATTCAATAAATCACTGTTATAAAAATCACGTGTCTGTCTGTTTATTTATTTATTTCTTTGTTTGTTCCTTACACAAATCCACACCGTTTTGTCTAAACTATCCATGACCGATTTTGACCAAACTTGGCACACAGGTAGGTCTTGATAACTGAAATCTCCTAGGCTAGGTCAAAATAGTCAAATTTCAAAATTTGGTCAAAAGGTCAAAAGTTTTGTTCAAGAAAAATTGGCTACGCTGAACCATTCAGATTGTGACGGCCATTTTGAATCGACAACTACTGGCCTCTGTCGGCTGTTAGATGAAGTGCTGTTGTGCTGGCCTCTGCCGGGTATCATTATGAACTAAAACAAATTCACAGAGTTTGACCGATTTTCGTAACTGGGTATAGACAACTAGGTATCAAGTAGATCTTGATACGGGGAGAGTCATAGACAGAAAGTAGGTGTAGCATGGCACACTGGGTAACAGCTAGTCCCATAGACAGAAAGTAGGTGTAGCATGGCACACTGGGTAACAGCTAGTCCCATAGACAGAAAGTAGGCGTAGCATGGCACACTGGGTAACAGCTAGTCCCATAGACAGAAAGTAGGTGTAGCATGGCACACTGGGTAACAGCTAGTCCCATAGACAGAAAGTAGGTGTAGCATGGCACACTGGGTAACAGCTAGTCCCATAGACAGAAAGTAGGTGTAGCATGGCACACTGGGTAACAGCTAGTCCCATAGACAGAAAGTAGGTGTAGCATGGCACACTGGGTAACAGCTAGTCCCATAGACAGAAAGTAGGTGTAGCATGGCACACTGGGTAACAGCTAGTCCCATAGACAGAAAGTAGGTGTAGCATGGCACACTGGGTAACAGCTAGTCCCATAGACAGAAAGTAGGTGTAGCATGGCACACTGGGGAACAGCTAGTAATGAATAAAAATAAAAAGTTACGTTATTTATTGAATCACTGACTAATGAACGAAATATTATTCATTATTCAGAATGAAATATCAAATATATTCATTATTCGTTAGTCTGAATGATTTTTCCACAATACTGTGACATACTATGCGTTATGTGGAATTGGGTAATTCGTTTTTCAAGATAATACATGTCAGTAAATGATAATATGATTAATTAGGGATTTGTATTGCCGACAGATTATAGCTTCGCATATTCATATCAATAAGAATTCTAGATAATGGTAATAATCCCTAAATATATTTTTCATGACTCAAAACATTATTTTGACAAATTGCATGAATGTTAATGACGATTGAGGAATAAACGTAATAGACTTCGCACAAATATTTTATATTTTATGTATTTTTATGGTTATATGTTTTCTGTGCTCCTATAATGGCAATAATAATCCTATAATCTATTTCAATACCACACAAAAAGACAACGTCCCCTGCACATGAGATACTTAACATACACACAAAACTCGGATTTACAATATAGCATACCTCTACAAACTCCAGCTTCGACTTGTTTACCGTGGACAACAAGAAATTTAAAAATAGACCTCGAACTTACAAAATTCAAAAAAACTGACCCTACATCCAGAGAACTATTATTCATCTACACTGACGGGTCGAAAACAGCTGATGGTGTAGGAGCGGCTGCTGTAGTTGGAGATGAGATCAAGTTGCTAAAGCTACCAAACATAACAAGGTCCTACTCAGCCGAACTACATGCTCTTATACTCGCACTGGACAACATACCTAACACTGAACACAGAAACATTACTATATGTACTGACTCACTGAGCGCACTTCTTACATTACAGGGCATTTACAATACTAATCCTTTAATACAAGAGATACACTATAAAATATCATTACTGAACAAGACAGTCAATCTGTATTGACTACCAGGACATGAAGACATTGGACCAAGTACCAACGTCGACTTACTAGCAAAACTTGCAGGACGAAAAGAACAACATGACATTGACGTACCAAGACTTGCACGCTGAGGGTAAAGAGAGAATAATGCAAATTTGGCAGGATACCTGGTTTAAAGTTACAGATAATAAATTAAGGGAGATTAAGTATACAGTTCGGGAATGGCCTTCAAGCAGCAGAAGTAACAGACGAGAATAAGTCGTCCTGTGCCGGCTAAGGATAGGCCATTCCCTACTGACTCATTCATACCTTATGAAACGACAAGACAGACCAATATGCCAGTACTGCAATACAACACTTACTGACAGACTGCAGACTCAGGCAAAACACTAACATACCATCAAAAATGCATGAATTACTTTCAAATGACAGCAAACATATTCCAATTCCTTTCTAACAACAAAATTCTGGATAAAATCTAGCAACGCCCCCCCCCCTCTTTTTTCTCTTTCTTTTTCTTCCCCCCCCCCACACCTGTTTTCCTTCCTCCTTTTTATTAATAGAAGTAAATATCACTGAGTGAGACACTGAAATATCAACACAGAATTCAGTTACTTCTCTCAACTATTAACTACTACTTTACTTACGACTTGTAATTTTTATTTATTTTACTATTTATCACAATGCTTCTTCTACTTACCTCAATTCTTTATAGAAGCAGGTTCGTCGCCTGAGTTGCGATAAGCTTAATTAATAAAATAAAATAATGGTAATAAACATTCCTTTTAATTTTATTTATTGAAAAACAATGAGAAAATGATTTCTAGCTCTAAATCTCACCTGAAAATGTTATAACTACCTCAAACTAAAAAATGTATATATATATATATATATATATATATATATATATATATATATATATATCCTCTTCTTTGAATAACCCATATGGCCATTATTAAAATAAGAGGAAAAATACATATTATCAATAAATTCAGTAGCCTATTCAACGTCATCAGTCAATGTGAAGTGCTGTGAAAAGCAAAGTTTTTATTTTTATGATTATTCAAAGCGAAAAAATTTAAAATATCTACATATTTTTTGTGTATGTAATATCCATTTGTGCCTGAGAAAATGTTCCCTTTATTATTACGATTATTTTATTTTATTTTACCTTATATATTTTTTTTTCTATTGAATAATTATTTGATGATTTTATCTTATTATTATTTTTAATTAATACTACTACTGTTTATAAATAATATAACCAGACTTCCTGTAAATTTTAATTTACAAAATACAGTAAATATTGATTTATTGATGCATTTTGTGGTAATATTCACGCATAGCCTCTTTCTTCTTAATTCTAGTGACGGTCCGCCAATTTCTACATAAATAGTGTATATCGGATTAAAGCTGAATTCTTCCTTTGGAATGCGAAGACCTGTTGCCTTTATGGGGTCTAACACTCCCCATAAGTTGGGTTAAAAAATAACGTAATATGTTTTAAGCTTTATTTATTGGGACAAATAAATAGTGGGGGTTGGTGAAGTTGTCAGGTACTTAGAGAACGTAGTGGGCGAGTGGGCTGTCGTAGGTGACGTGGGCGACAGCTGGGGCGGCGGAGTAGGCGACTCCGAGGAGTCCAGCCCTAGCAGCGACGGGGGCAGCAGCGACGACTGGAGCGTGAGCGTATGCTGGTGCGGCGTATGCGTGTGCGGCGTAGGCTGGAGCAGCGACTACTGGAGCATGAGCGGCATAGGCGAGTGGGGAAGCGGCGTAGGCTGGAGCCAAGATCCTGGCGTCGTTGGTGATCCTGGTGTCAGTCTTGCGGACGCTGGAGTATGCGGTGTCTACAGCCTTGGAGTACTGGGAGATGGCAGAGGATCCGTCATAGGATCTGATGGTGGACTGGGAGCTGGCACCGATGGCGGGGGTGGCATAACCTCCATATGCCACGGGGGCAGCGTAGGGAGCGGCGTAGGGAGAAGCGAGGAGTCCAGCCTGGGCGCAGGCGGCAACGGCGGCGAAAACCAAGAACTGAAAAAACATTGATGCATATTATTGTCATAATTGTAGTTCCAATTTAGTCGGAGAGCTGCTAACGAACTCTTCATGAGGTCTTTTATGCACCTTGAAATTTTGATATAATGTACCTCATGGGTAGATAAGAAGGTATATATGTGTTGGCTTGCCTTACCGTGTAACACCAGCTACCGCGTATACGGGAGATGGGCAAAACAATATTGCCCAAAAATAATGTTTTATTTAGAAGCCAACTATCATTAACGTAAAAAAAATTGCAAATTTAGGCAAGTTTACAATAAATAATAAATAAGGGAGACACTTTTAAGGGGGTTAAAATGTAAATAAAAAAACAAACAAAGTACCTAGTTTTTATTTTTAATATTAAATGAAGTACTTTATTCACGCTGCGATTTAAACAGCCTCTTCAATAAACATAATTGAAAACCATTACAAAACGGCAGACACTTTTGTGGGGAGTAATTATCAGGAAACATGAAAATAAATGTTGCCTATGATAGACTGCGTGTAACCGTAAGAGTGAATGAGAGCACCGCGCAGTTATGGTTGTTCTCTGTGCTCTCATTGGTTCTTGCTCACATGATCTTGTACAGCTGTTCCGGTTTTAATGGCAGCGCGAATAAAACTCTCATTTAATATTAGAATAAAAACAATTAATTTTTTTTTACGTGTTAAACCCCTAAAAAAAGTGTCTGCCATATTTATTACTCGTTGTAAAATTGCCTTAATTTTACATTAATGATAGTTGGCTTCTGAATAAAACTCTATTTTTGGGGAATATTTTTTTTTTTCACCTTTCACCTATGTTCAGTGTCTGGTGTTCCACGGTAAGTCTAGCCAACCAGTGTTGGGCAAAACTAACGTTAGTAAACTAAGCTAACGTTAGTTTTCTCTAACTAAAACTAAACTAATGTTGTATTTTTAGTTTTAGTTTTAGATTTGTATAATTATTAATCATGTGGACTCTGTTTTTTGTATGGTAATTAGTTTAGTAATAGAGACCTAAATTTGTGATTTTAGTTTAGTTTTAGTTTTTAGTTAGCTAATTTAGTTTATCAAAGAACATATGTTTGCAAATTACGAGAAAAAGCCACAATATCTTATTCTTAAGAAAGTTCTATTAGTTTTAATAATTTACTTAAGTATCGAAATAACATATGATTTATATTAATTCATGTTAGTTTAGTAAAACTAAACTAAACTAAACTAAACTAAAGCTTTAATTTAGTTTTTAGTCAATTCCCAAATATTTAGTTTTAGTTTTAGTTTAGTTAAAATCCATTCATTAGTAAAATTTTAGTTTTTTTTAGGTTACAATTTTTAGTTTAGTTTTAGTTTATTCCAAAAAGTGAATTTAGTTTTAATTTTAGTTTTAGTTTTGCCCAACATTGTAGCCAACACATATATACCTTCTTATCTACCCTATAACAATATTTCAAGGTGCATAAAACACTTCACGAAACGTGCGGTTACCGGCTCTTGGACTATTGTATCATATATGAACAAACAATTTTTATTTTAATATACATGAATGACCTAGAACCTTAAATAAATATCAAAATTAACACGAAAGTGAATTTATTGAAAGATCTCTACATAATTTGTGTACCTAACTGCCATTTGAGGAGCCTCAAACATAAGTACAGGCAAACCTTTTACTACCTGGATAACCTAGACAGTTTTGACGTGGCCCATGTTATGGAAGGTACTTATTCCTTTAGGCTGTACTTATGCTCCTAAAGAGGCATTTTGTTACGTTAATCATGTAGAACCGTTTTATAAATTAATTATCGAGTTCATTTTTATTTATTGACTTTCCACCTACACAAGAAAAATTGAATAAGAGTTTAAAATAAATTTAATCACCTTAATACTAAAAAGAAATATCATCGCTAAAAGTAAAAAATTACTTCTTATCAGAAAAACAATTTAAAAGAAAAGAAATATATATGTCATAAATATGAATATATGGAGGGTTCAGATTACAACTAGACCAAGTCCATGTTATACAGTTTTCAGAAAATTAGTATTATGCGTTTTAATTGCAGAGACGTTGTATAAATCCTATTGACCAGTATAAGTCTTAAAAAGATTTGAACTTAAACACTGACATTATTTATGTATAGCCTTGTTCATAAAATAGTTACAACATGAACTTGGTCTACTTGTGCTATGAAAATGTCTTCCAGATGAAGAACTGCTACAAGTGGCAAAATGAAGTTAGGACTTAGTCTCCTGTAGCACTGAAAAGAGCCACTTTAGTAATACCCTTCAAATCCCATTACAACATAAAATACCAAAAATGGACTTGGTATACTTGTACTCTGAAAACATACGAAAATGTCTTCCAGATGTGTAGCAAGAACTGCTACAAGTGGCAAAATGAAGTTAGGACTTAGTCTCCTGTAGCACTGAAAAGAGTCACTTTAGTAATACCCTTCAAATCCCATTACAACATAAAATACCAAAAATGGACTTGGTATACTTGTACTCTGAAAACATACGAAAATGTCTTCCAGATGTGTAGCAAGAACTGCTACAAGTGGCAAAATGAAGTTAGGACTTAGTCTCCTGTAGCACTGAAAAAAGCCACTTTAGTAATACTCTTCAAATCCATTAAAACATAAAATGCCCAAAATGGACTTGGTCTACTTGTGCTCTGAACCCTCCATAGAACTGTCCATTTTTTGTGGTTCAAGTTATATTGCTAGATTTTTACAATTTTTCTTTATTTATACAATTTCATTATAATTAAACTCAAACTCATCCTTACTCGTAGTGGGCAATGTGGTTTAAAATTTGAATCTATAAACTGTCTATTCACAATATCAATGGCTAAAAATATAATAAAACATTACTCACAATCAACACAACTCAAACGAAGTAAAAAATAATAATTGTCCGTTTTTTTCTTGCAGTTGATTGTAGTTAAAATTATACATATGTATGAAATAAAATTCAGCCCTTGAGGATTCAAGGATTTATGCGTGCTTTATTTTTCAAATCGGGAACTTATACGTCTTCACAAATTATTTCTTGAAGTGAGTATGCAAAATAAACACATCAACTCAAGTCATCAGTGAAGATTATTTAGATTTAAATACTAGTTAAGTTAGTTCCCGCAAATACAAATTAATTTGATTGTATATAATTTTTACAATTTTTTTTAATTGATGATTCCACATAATATATCATATGAGATTTGTGTGCCTACCTTGTACATGTTGTTTGGATGGTTGTTCTGTTGAACTATGTTGAGTAGAATGTTGGAGTGTGCAATATATATATGAAGAGGTGAGGGTTGGTGCAAAAAGGAGGGACCAATGTTCACAAACCTGATTTGGAAACTTCGACCTTATCAAGGGCAGGCGGTCATGGCGACGTCGAAACCTTCCTTGGCTATAATTTGAAAATGCCTCCTTGAACTTCTTATAGCTGGAATTAGGCCACTTTCTACTTTAATAGCCTAATTATAATGTCTGTGTTTGTAAAAAAAAAAAAAAAAATGTAATCTCTCATATCGTTTAATATATTAAATTTGTTGAATCTAAGGCTAAGCTACTGAGCAAACAAACGTAGCAATATCGAGCGAGGGTAATTGTATCGATCCATGCAAAAAGAGCTTCAATCCAAAATCAATAGTTTTGATAAAACTATACTGAATCCCTTTCTACATGGAGTAATAAAATTATGACTATGTTTCTATGGCAACTATGTATTGTACTGAAGTCCTTCTAACATAGAAATGTGAAGTTACCTTTAGATACAAAGAATTCATCACTCATACTAACGAAAATATTATCAGAACTCATATTGGGGGAAAATGGACTGAAGTTATTTTTGCATGGATCGATTCAAATAAACGACACTACAACAGCACTATTCTGGTTAAATTCATGGGCCAATTAGCCTAGAATATTTTAGCCCCACAAGATTTTTTTAAATATCGTTAGTTATGGTGTGCGTAGGCTGAGGGAGAACTGTTAGCAGGCCAAAAACCGCAAAATGTTGCTACCTTTTTCAGTTTTTCTTTATAACCTTGTAAAGCGTTGCTTTTTGGTTAAAAAAAAAACAAAACCCTGCAAATAGGGATTAAAGAACATGAAATACTGTGTCTAATAAACAACAATTGTTTCTAATTTTGCGTAGAACTGTGGGGAACCTACTTCTAACGTGTTACAAAAAAAAAAAAAAAAAAAAAATCTTGCGGGGGAATAATTGTTAGCTTGACCCCGTATCAAGATCTACTTGACACCTAGGTGTCTATACCCAGTTACGAAAATCGGTCAAACGATGTGAATTTGTTTTAGTTCATAATGATACCGGCAGAGGCCAGCACAACAGCACTTCCTCTAACAGCCGACAGAAGCCAGTAGTAGTCGATTCAAAATGGCCGTCACAATCTGAATGGTTCAGTGTAGTCAATTTTTCTTGAACAAAATGTTTGACCTTTTGACCAAATTTTGAAATTTGACTATTTTAATCCCTAGCCTAGGAGATTTCTCGTATCAAGACCTACCTGTGTGCCAAGTTTGGTCAATATCGGTCAAACGGTGTAGATTTGTATAAGGAACAAACAAACAAATAAATAAACAAACAGATAAACAGACAGACACGTGATTATATATATATATATATATATATATATATATATATATATATATATAAAAAGAAAAAAAATCAGTCCCGTAACAGGCCACGAGGGCCCTGAGGGGCAGATACTACAGAGGTATCTGATTCACGACCATACGGCACACTAGGGAGATGGTATGGTCAGTACTATGCTCCGGCCGCCTGTTTTTCCCCTTGGCTGCTTCGACTGTTAGAGTCATTAGCACCCAAGGTACCCATTATTAATTAAAGGCTGGGTTGGCCTAGGGACGGTCAGGGAGGCCGAATTCAACCCTTGAACGAAGACACTAGAAGAAAAAATCTTTAGTGCTTGCTCGGGATTTGAACTCAAGCCTCCAGCTTATTAGTCCAGTGCTCTACCACTGAGCTAAATATATATATATATATATATATATATATGTGTGAATTAAATTAAGAAACTAATGAGGAAATAGAAAGCCTATTGGCACGATAAAAATTTCTGAAATTTTTGGAATCGGCTCTACTCATAAAAAGTCCGACTCGCAGGAACTGCCTCATCTTAGCGCGGTTCCGTTCTTATCCCTAGTCTAATTTCGAAAGATTAAAATAGAAGCAGTTATTATTTTGTTGAGAGGAGATCGTTGACCGTTGATGATGCAAGGTAGGGATTGTCCGGTTTAGGTCACTGCTACTTAATAATACATACCCCATATGTGTATGTATGTGGGCATATATATGTACATATGTGTGCGTGTATATGTGTATGTGTATATGCATATATATAAATATATATATATATTATATATGTATATATATATATATATATATATATATATATTAGGTATATTTACATAGATATGTGCATATATTAGTGTTAAATATGTCCTACTTGTATTTACAGCCCTGATGAAGGCTTGATGTAGTTTTTTTAAGTAGCAGTGACCGAACCCTGACAGTTATATTTTGGTTCCACCAGTCTTGAAAGGTAGGATTTACAATCTTACCTGGAAGGGTCGGCAACACTAGAAACCGTCCCGCTAGTTACAAGGTCTTGGAATCTTGGAACTCTATATTTCTAACAATAAATTGTTTTTGTTATTTTACTTAACTTGTTTTATTTTCGAATACATTATCCAACTATAAGCAATTAAAAAATAACAAGGAATAAAATACAGACAAAAAGAACACTTCGAATAAGCGAAATCAATTACTTTAAAGCTTTAAGCTCTTATTTCTCCGATTGACATCGCCTAATCAAAACTTTCAGAAACAAACAAGACTTCAAGGAAGGTTTCAGAACCTTTTATGTAGAGCATTTAATAAGCTTTCTAATGGTATTCATCCGTTTACCAGAATTCTCAACAGTTTTCGAGATATTAATGAAAGTTCCCAAAATTTATATTATTTCTAGCAACAGAAAATTGGCCTCATTTTTCATATCCTGTTTTACACACAAAATTTTCGCAACATAAGAAATTACAAAAATAAAAAGCAATAAAAAACGAAGGGAAAGAGACAAAAATTACAACAAGAACGACAAAAACCCGTTCATAAGAACAAAACAGACGTATTTGAAGTTTTAAGCACTTATTTCTCCGATTGACATAACCTAATCAAAAATAGTTTTAGAATCTTTTTTGTAGAGAATTTAGTAAGCTTTCAAATAGTTTCTATCCACTTACCACGATTTCCCAACCGTGTTCGAGATATTAATGAAAGTATACGAACTTCCCAAAACTTTTCATGTCTGTTCATAAAATATTTTATTCTAACCCTTCCTTAACTCCAAACGTAACAAAACTTTCAACATATTAGTTTTAATGAAAGTAGAACATGCAGATAAAGTTTCAACTGAATCCCGTAATTCTAAGGACCCAAACCAAAAACGGTATTCAAAAACTATTTTTCCAATTTTCTCGAAAACGGTTAAAGCGATCGCCTTTAAAATGGTTTCATTCGTTTTCCTAGCCCAGGAATCATATAAAACGAGTACTTACAAGCTTATGAACTCAAAAACGTAAGCGTTACGATTTTTTTTGCGCGAATTTCGCCCCAAACGCCATCTTCCAGTAGGCGGATTTTGCTGGTTAACGAACTTGACCTTTCAAATTGGACGAAGGATTTTTGTTCCAAATTTCATCAAAATCGGACCATTCGTCTTCTATCTAGAGAGCGAACAGACAAAATATATATATATATATATATATATATATATATATATATATATATAAATAAATATATACATATATATATATATATATATATATATATATATATATAAATAAATATATACATATATATATACATATATATATATATATATATATATATATACAAATTTGAATTACCGTTATTTTCGGTCTCTAGGGGTTCTGAAACGCGAAATTTTCTAGTCGGCACTTCCGGATTGTTTCATTGTATCAACCCTATAAGCGGGGTTCCTCCCTATGGGGGAGGGAGGAACCGCGCTAAAAGAAGATCTAGCAAGTATTCTGAGTGTATATTTATTGGTAATTTTGACGAAGGAATACGTCAAGGTTTGTACCACCCAACATGCAACACACAAATCGCGGCATTTAATTTTGATTGAGCTCATGACTAAACGTTAGCACCTAGAATGAACTCGAATTAAAAGTGTTTCGACGTGGGGACATGTATAATCTGAGCCAATACGGTAAACTAGATAGTGCAACAAATAATGGCGTACTCTAATCCTTTCCTTTCATTCCGGTGTTATGATCGGATATATAATGATTATAGTAAGTCTTACATAAAAGTTGAATACAAAAAAAAAAAAAAAAAAATCATCGAAAATTTTAAACGTTCTTACAACTAGCCTCCTCGAAGAACACACTGACGATACCTGGTCACTTACTAAACCTTGTCCTTCTAAACTGTCAGAGATCTCTTCTCTATTAATTTTAGAGAAATAGATCATCATGGATGTGATTAGAGAATTCAATCTTCTATTTGATTCAGTACTATCTCCTTGCAAAGGAAAGCAGGAACCAGTTCTAGCAAGTGAAGAGAAAGTGAAAACTCAACAAAATTGTTAGGCTATTGTCTAAATAATTGCTATCAGGGTGAAGGAAATTAAAAACTAGGGTAAATGTCAAGGAGCGTGGTCTCCACGCCGATCCTTTTGAAACTTTGCACTATAACGTATTTTGATGCACTAAACACGAATCCGTTAAAAAAAAAAAGCTCGCTTTTCACTAGGAAAGAAGTTATGAAACATTTAAGTTCACTGTTGTGCGGGTTCTAAAAGGTAATGTAACCTACTATGTTTGTCAACAGGCGCATGCGCGGGTATGGAAAAGTTCGTAATAAGGATGTCTAATTGAAATTTACCATCAATTATTTCAATTTATCACCACTTATTTTTTCAAAAATATTTTTTTAAAATAATAAACCATTCTTTAAATTTTTTTTTTTGCTTTTTAAGCTTATGCGTAAATTGTCGCTTTTGGGCATACGTGCTATGCGTTTCCGCTACGCTCCGCTCACTCAAGAAGATATCAAAACCCCTAGTCAATCCAACTCGCTAAAATTAATAGAATTCTATTAATTTTAGCGAGTTGGATTGACTAGGGGTTTTGATATCTTCTTGAGCGAGCGGAAACGCACAGCACGTATGCCCATAAGCGACATGATACGACATAGCACGTATGTTCATAAGCGACATGTTACGACAGGTGAGGACGCTCAAATTTTTCAAATAACATTTATTTGCTTGCTAATCTTACATAATAGAATTTTATTAATTTTAGCGAGTTAGATTGGCTAGGGGTTTTGATATTTTCTTGAGCGAGCGGAGCGAGCGGAAACGCATAGCACGTAGCCCAAAAGCGACAATTTACGACCAAGTCAGCTACCACAAGTGAGTCTAAATTTCAATTACACTTCGTCATTAAGGACTATTGCGCATGCGCGTGTTTACAAATTCGCCGTTACCCCGTCTTTTATAACCTCCATAACAGTGAACTTTAGTGTTTCATAACTTCTTTCCTAGTGAAAAGCGAGCTTTTTTTTTAACGGATTCGTGTTTAGTGCATCAAAATACGTTATAGAGCAAAGTTTCAAAAGGATCGGCGTGGAGACCACGCTCCTTGACATTTACCAAAACTAGATTTATTAAAGTCTGGTGGGTTCATGTTATTTATATTAGTCCGAGAGCCAGCAACGCACTTTTCATGAAGTGTTTTATGCACCCTGAAATTTTGCTATAATATACCTCTTGGGTAGATAAGAAGGCGTATATGTGTTTCCTGGACATACCTTGGAACACCAGGTACTGCGCATAGGGGAAAGGTGCAAAGCAATATTGCCCGAAAATAGAGTTTTATTTAGAAGGCAACTATCTTTAATGTAAAATTAAGACAATTTTACAACGAATAATAAATATGGCAGACAGTTTTAAGGGGTATAACACGTAAAAAAAAAAAAAAAAAATTAATTGTTTTTATTCTAATACTAGCTGACCCGGCGAACTTCGTACCGCCAACAGTCAATTCTTTATTTTTTTTTTTAATACTTCTTCTGCTTTTTGGGACACCCGGACAGCTAGTACGATAAAAAAAAAAGAAGAAAAAACTTAATAAGTCGACAATTAAATTATCTCAAAACATAAAAATTATAAAACACGAAAATTCTTTTAATAGTCACCAAAAAATCACAATCAAAATTACAATATCAGATTAAAATATACGATTTCTTATTATGATACCTGCTTATTATATTTCATTTTATTTTTACTTATTCTAAATTAAGTTTCACTTTTATTGTAGTACTTAATAGTAAACGATATTTTTTGTTTCATTACCTGACGTATAAATAAGCAGAGCAGATGGTTTCCAACAGGCAACATACAATTGACCATGCGAGAAACATGGGTTTTCTAGATTAATACCACAAACACTTAATGACTGCCCCTGGGATTTGTTTATAGTCCAACTGAGTTCATAGGTCCAATAGCAACACAGCTGCAGGCACTGTAATCAATTCACAGCAGCTCGATTCAAACTTGCACCATTATTAGTCGAATGTCGCGCTTCAAGGGTCTGTCTTAACCGAATTCCTTCACGTTCATTGCGATCTTCACGTTCCTGGGCAGTACGATTAGATTTATAATTAATTTGATGCGTTGCATTTCGGGTTCGTCTGCCTAAATTTGATATACAAATACGTTAACTGTTAAACATATTATATTTGAGAACATATGTTTTTATTTAAAAATGAATTTGCGTTAAGGAAGTGAGAAAGACCCGAAATGTGTTGTTTTTAAACTTTTTCAGGCAATTTTTTTAATTTTTCTCTCCGTAAGAACCATCCTCGTAGTTCAAGGAATATTATAAAAAAAGAATTAGCGAAATCGGTTCAGTTGTTCTCGAGATTTGCGCTTACCAACACATTTAGCGATTCATTTTTATATAATAGATAAAATGAGAGTTTTATTTTCGCTGCCATTAAAACCGAAACAGCTGTATAAGATCATATGAGCAAGAACCAATGAGAGAACAACCAACACTGCGCAGTCGTGTCATACACTCTTACGGTTACGCGCAGTGTATTCCAGTCTATCATAAGCAACATTTATTTTCACGTTTTCTGATAATTAAACCCCACAAAAGTGTCTGCCCTTTTGCACTTATTTTCAAATATGTTTAAATCGCAGCGTGAATAAAGCACTTCATTAATTATTAAAAATAAAAACTAGGTACTTAGTTTTTTTTTATTATTATCATTTTAACCCCCTTAAAAGTGCCTGCATTATTTATTATAAATTTGAAAATTGCCTTAATTTTCCATTTATTTCATTAATAATAGTTGGCTTCTGAATAAAACTCTACTTTTAGGCAATATTGTTTTGCACCTTTTCCCTATGCGCAGTACCTGGTGCACCAAGGTATGTCCAGGAAACATATATATACCTTCTTATCTACCCAAGAGGTATATTATAGCAAAATTTCAGGGTGCATAAAACACTTCATGAAAAGTGCGTTGCTGGCTCTCGGTCTATATAACCGAGAGCTTACATCTTAGGCTATGAGCTCTCAATGATATCAACAAAATATTGCCAAGTCTGTCTTTTTTTTTTTTTTTGTTTACTGCAAAGTTCATTAGCGCCAGTCATTTTTACAACAATTTGGCAACTTGTAAGTCCTTATAGAAGTAATATTATAGTTACTATTTCCAATGGTTCTTCTCTTTTATTTATTTAAATTTTAACGTTCATTTATAATTAACTCAGAATTCTAGGACGGGTTATCTGTGGGTTACCGCCCTTTTCTAGCTAGGATAGGGCCGATGCATTTTTCTAAAGAAAAGCCACCACCCCTTGTGGGAATCATACCCACGACCCTTGGCAAGGAGTGCATATGCTTTAGCACTCACGGCCACCGGGCCACCTCTTTTTTTTTTCTTTTTAGCGCGGTTCCTCCCTCCCCCATAGGAAGGAACCCCGCTTATAAGCCTTATAAGCGGGGTTCCTTATAATATAAGGTTGATACAATGAAACAATGAAACAAAGGGCCGACTAGAAAATTTCGCGTTTCAGAACCCCTAAAGACCGAAAATAACGGTGGTTCAAATTTGTAAATATATATATATATATATATATATATATATATATATATATATATATATATATTTATATATATATATATATATGTATGTATATATATATATATATATATATATATATATATATATATTGTCTGTTCGCTCTGTAGCTCCCAGACGAATGATCCGATTTTGATGAAATTTGGTACAAAAATCTTTCGTCTAATTTGAAAGGACAAGTTTGTTAACCAGCAAAATCCGCCTACTGTAAGATGGCGTTTGGGGCGAAGTTCGCGCAAAAAAAATCGTAACGCTTACGTTTTCGAGTTCATAAGCTTGTAAGTACTCGTTTTATATGCTTCCTGGGCTAGGAAATTAATGAACCCATTTTCAAGGCGATAGCTTTAACCGTTTTCGAGAAAATTGGAAAAATAATTTTTGAATACCGTTTTTGGTTTGGGTACTTAGAATCATGGGATTCAGTTGAAACATTTTCCGCATGTTCTACTTTCATAAAAACTAATATGTTGAAATTTTGGTTACGTTTGGAGTTAAGGAAGGGTTTGAATAAAATATTTTATTAACAGACATAAAAAGTTTTAGTAACTTTGTTTACTTTCCTTAATATCTCGAAAAAGGTTGAGTATCTTGATAAACGGAAGAACACTATTAGAAAGCTTATTAAATGCTCTAAAAAAAAAAGGTTCTAATGAAAGTTTTGATTAGGCGATGTCAATCGGAGAAATAAGTGCTTAAAACTTTAAATTAATTGATTTCGTTTATTCGAATGGTTCTTTTTGTCGGTTTTATTCCTTGTTATTTTTTAATTGCTTATACTTGAATAATGTATTTGACAATAAAACTGGTTAAGTAAAATAACAAAAACAATTTATTGTTAGAAATATAGATTTCCAAGATTCCAAGACCTTGTCAGTAGCGGGACAGTTTCTAGTGTTAGCCGACCCTTCCAGGTAAGATTGTAAATCATGACCTTTCAAGACTTTACTACACACAGGAATGGCGTTAGTGACCTTAAGGGTTAACACGCCATTATAATAATTAATTAAAAAAAAAAGACTGGTGGAACCAAAATAATAACTGCTTCTATTTTAATCTTTCCAAATTAGACTAGGGATATGAACGGAACCGCGCTAATATGATGCAGTTCCTGCGAGACGGACTTTTTTATTAAATATTATTTCCTAACTCTATATCCTATGCCTATTTACACATTTACAGAAACTCATTCATCCTTACAACAATCATACAGGGGATACTTAAATACAACAAACACACCTCCTGGTAACGTGAGATCAAATTATACCTTCCTGTACAATTTGGTGTCTACTATACGTATATTTTATCAATATTTTCGCAGTGGTTTCATTTCTACTCGAGTTTTCAGGTACGAAGTGCCATCTCCTGACTTCCTGGGGGCGGTGCACTCCAACAGGACGTATTTTACATCCAGGAGGCTGCCACATTGCTTACATTGTGTACGTCGCCGGCCGACTAGGTGGTATCCGTGCGTCAATCGAGTGTGACCGATTCTTAGACGCGTTAATACCACGTCGCCTTTTCATACTGCTGGAAGGGATTTTGAGCATTAGGAGGTTTCGATATTCCTTAAAAATAAGTCTTTATTATTATTTCCAAGCAAGTTTATTTATTTGTCTTTTAAAATCATTTAGATTTCCTCTGACCGGGATGCTGCTTCCTCGGCAGTCGGTCTGTCTTTTCATTGAATTCTATGTTACTGTGGCCTGGTATCCATAAACATGCGATGGTCGCTCCTCTAGCGTTATCATTTAAAATATCTTATATCAGGGGATTTGTGGAAAATTTGTCCTTAAGAGCGATTAAAGAACTACAATAGTCAGTGCACAGTAATAACTTTGGACCGAAATGTCCGTAATATTCAAGACTGTTCGGATTCGTGATAATTCTGCGTGAAGACACTAGTTTCAGGTTTTTTTTTTTTATTTGTTTTTTAATCGCCACTGCAACCTGTAGAGTCATTTGTGTCTTGGAAATACTATGATTGAGAAGAAAGACGACCCCGGGACGTAGGGAGGCGCAGCAAGGAGAGCAAGGAGACGCCCGCGAGGGAGAAGGGGCTGCCCGAGCCGAGGCATGAGAGGGGGCTGGCGTTATTTGGACCTCTATGACAATACAGCGGTATTAAATCCACACTGTTTCAGGGTTATAGGGATTCGAAGTTGCCTATCATTGTCGTTATAGACACCGCATCAAGTACCAGTAATCTGCTTTCGAACCATCTGATGACATGTTCTGCATATTTTTGAAGTTTTCCAAGGAAAGCAGCTTTGTGCATTAAATTAGACGTGTTTTTTTTTTGTGATACATTTCTAAATGAGGTTTATTTTAAAGTTCGGAAAAATGAATTTGTCAGAAAACGAGTAAGGGTTTACCTGAAACCATCCAGAGACCGTTGATATTTTTTCCAAGCTTCTTGCTATTTTTGTAGAAAAGTAAATATCTACTTCAATCAAATCGTGAATTAAGAAAGATTTGTGAAGATTAAATGAAAAAAAAAAAAAATACACGCACACAAAAAAGACCGAAGCCAACTGTAAGCGAAAATTACTCCGACTTTCGCTTATTATTTATAAATACAAGCCAAAATAATACAAACGTATTACGTGCTACCTGAACCGGGTCAAATAAGAAATATTAAAACATACAGACAGACAGCTGGTAGACGTTTTTGACCTAGCCTATGACACTCCCCGAATCAAGACCTACCTGTGTGCAAAGTTTGATCAAAATCGGTCAAACAGTGTGGATTTGTATAAGGAACAAACATACAGACTGACAGCTGGTAGACGTTTTTGACCTAGTCTATGACACTCCCCGAATAAAGACGTACCTGTGTGCAAAAGTTTGATCAAAATCTGTCATACGGCGTGGATTTGAAAGAGGAACAAACATACATACAGACAGCTGGTAGGCGTTTCTGACCTAGTCTATGACAATCCCCGTATCAAGACCTACCCGTGTGCTAAATGTGATAAAAATCTGTCAAATGGTGTGGATTTGTGTAAGGGACAAACAGACAGACACGTGATTTATCTATATATAGATTTATTTTTCTGTAAAATACTGAAAAAGATCATCTTTTTTCATACTGATAAAAGCAATCATAAAAACAAAGACTAATAAAAAGCTGAGGAACACCTACACCGAGAGCTATTCAAAGGAACGAAACTAACACTTTCTACGTTTCAAAAACTCATTTCTCAGAATGAGACCTTCTCATCGAAATTTATCTAAGACCCCTTTTTGTAGGGAATTTAGTAAGCTTTCGGATGGTTACCTACTTTCTACATAACACGATTTTCCAACGGTTCGAAATATTTGATAAAATATATGAAAATTCCAAAACTGCTCATGTCGATTGCCGATCGGCCATGCACGTTTCGCGCATGGGCATTAATTGGTAGAACGTCTCCTCCTCAGTCATGGGCGTATATAAGGGGGAAGGGCTGCAGGCCCATCTCCCGAAATTTTGATTTATTCGGTAAAATTCTGTCACAAAATCCTTAAAACTAAATTAAATAAGTTCACTTAGTTCAGAAAAAATCATTCTCGATGTTAGGCAAAGAAAGGAATTCTCTTTGTTTTTCCTAAATTCTGCTATCGACCAGCAAGTGGTGCACGGAAATTTTTCATAGCACAGGAAGCTCTTAACGCCGGCATCCATCTTGCCGACTCGAGGTAACTATGTCATCTTAAACCCCGATCTCCACCTTGTTGAATATTTTTTCGCCCAGGGATCATCATCTGATGTATCCAGTTTCTACCATCCTCCTTCGGATTGGAAAACACCTGGAAGAGGCACGACCCGAGGTAGTCTGTAAGTAGCCCTATTACGCTGGAACAGCAACATTGCAACCCCAACTTCTAACATACTCAGTAATTTGTTGCTAATTTGTTACACTATTTTCAAATTTGTCGCTCCAGCCGTTTCCGAGAAAACGTGGCTGTTCTAGCGTAATATTACGCCAGCACAGCCACCCCTGTAACTTTTGATCTAATTGTCTGACGAAATTCAGATTGGTACGAGAATTTGTTGCTAATTTGTTGCTCTAGAATGACACCAATCACGAATTTGTCGCTCCAGCCGTTTCCGAGAAAACGTGGCTGTGCTAGCGTAATATTACGCCAGCACAGCCACCCCTGTAACTTTTGATCTAATTGTCTGACGAAATTCAGATTGGTACGAGAATTTGTTGCTAATTTGTTGCTCTAGAATGACACCAATCACGAATTTGTCGCTCCAGCCGTTTCCGAGAAAACGTGGCTGTGCTAGCGTAATATTACGCCAGCACAGCCACCCCTGTAACTTTTGATCTAATTGTCTGACGAAATTCAGATTGGTACGAGAATTTGTTGCTAATTTGTTGCTCTAGAATGACACCAATCACGAATTTGTCGCTCCAGCCGTTTCCGAGAAAACGTGGCTGTGCTAGCGTAATATTACGCCAGCACAGCCACCCCTGTAACTTTTGATCTAATTGTCTGACGAAATTCAGATTGGTACGAGAATTTGTTGCTAATTTGTTGCTCTAGAATGACACCAATCACGAATTTGTCGCTCCAGCCGTTTCCGAGAAAACGTGGCTGTGCTAGCGTAATATTACGCCAGCACAGCCACCCCCGTAACTTTTGATCTAATTGTCTGACGAAATTCAGATTGGTACGAGAATTTGTTGCTAATTTGTTGCTCTAGAATGACACCAATCACGAATTTGTCGCTCCAGCCGTTTCCGAGAAAACGTGGCTGTGCTAGCGTAATATTACGCCAGCACAGCCACCCCTGTAACTTTTGATCTAATTGTCTGACGAAATTCAGATTGGTACGAGAATTTGTTGCTAATTTGTTGCTCTAGAATGACACCAATCACGAATTTGTCGCTCCAGCCGTTTCCGAGAAAACGTGGCTGTGCTAGCGTAATATTACGCCAGCACAGCCACCCCTGTAACTTTTGATCTAATTGTCTGACGAAATTCAGATTGGTACGAGAATTTGTTGCTAATTTGTTGCTCTAGAATGACACCAATCACGAATTTGTCGCTCCAGCCGTTTCCGAGAAAACGTGGCTGTGCTACCGTAATATTACGCCAGCACAGCCACCCCTGTAACTTTTGATCTAATTGTCTGACGAAATTCAGATTGGTACGAGAATTTTGTTGCTAATTTGTTGCTCTAGAATGACACCAATCACGAATTTGTCGCTCCAGCCGTTTCCGAGAAAACGTGGCTGTGCTAGCGTAATATTACGCCAGCACAGCCACCCCCGTAACTTTTGATCTAATTGTCTGACGAAATTCAGATTGGTACGAGAATTTGTTGCTCTAGAATGACACCAATCACGAATTTGTCGCTCCAGCCGTTTCCGAGAAAACGTGGCTGTGCTACCGTAATATTACGCCAGCACAGCCACCCCTGTAACTTTTGATCTAATTGTCTGACGAAATTCAGATTGGTACGAGAATTTGTTGCTAATTTGTTGCTCTAGAATGACACCAATCACGAGTTTGTCACTCCAGCCGTTACCGAGAAAACGTGGCTGTGCTAGCGTAATGTTACGCCAGCACAGCCACCCCCGTAACTTTTGATCTAATTGTCTGACGAAATTCAGATTGGTACGAGAATTTGTTGCTAATTTGTTGCTCTAGAATGACACCAATCACGAATTTTTCGCTCCAGCCGTTTCCGAGAAAACGTGGCTGTGCAAGCATAATATTACGCCACGAGTTCGGACGCATAGCGCAGGAAATCACGTGACCTTGAGCAAGTTTTTTCATTAAGGTCATAATTGGTTCAACAAATACGACCGATATTCCATTTTTCCTATATATTTAAGCCGAAATCGCCCTGAGAACACTTTGAAGTGAGTAACGAATATTTTAAGGTGAGTTGTAATTCCCATGATTTTCGTAGATGATGAAACGTCTGTGTATGTAATTAAACCCTAATTTTTCTTATTGTTTATATGGGCGTATCTAAGGGGGGGGGCTTAGGGGCTGCAGCCCCTCCCGGAATTTTGATTTCATGGTAATAACCAGAGACCGAAAATAACTATTTTTATTTCAAATGAGTTTCACTTAACCTTTAATTTTTATTATTAGGAAATAAAAATAGAAATTCCATCGTAATTGATAATATCAATTAGATATAAAATATATTATATTTTAATATTTTAAAAAAAAAGTTTAATAATTTTTATTTCAAAACCTTAAAAATAAAAATTATTTGAATAATGTTATTTCTACATTTTTTTATAACAATTTTCAATAACATTTTTTTTTTTACTTTAACTTTAAACATTATTTTAAATAATAAAAAAAAATTAATGCTATAATAAATAGAAAGTAATGCAAAAAAACGAAGTCTATAATATACAATATATACTCATACAAATCAATTGGATTTAGAGGAACTTTGATTCACTGACATAAGCAAATAACTTATATTAATCAAAAGGTTTCAAATCAAGTATTTATTGATTTATTCCGAGGATAAGAGATATTTAATAAATGAATTTCACTTTACCTTTAATTTTTATTATTGTGAATTCAAAATAAAAATTCCATCGTAATTGATATATTTCATTATTTTTTTAAAACAATTTTCCAATAATTTTTATTTTAAGAACTTAAAAATAAAAATTATTTCATAACAGTTAATTATTAATTTTAAAAATATAAATTATGAAGTAATTTTCATTTTTTTAATTAAATCATATTTAGGAAACATTTAATTTTGATTTCGGTCCTTGATAAAAACTTGTCATTAAACCCTTAAAAATATATTAAATAAGATCACTTAGTTCATAATACATATTTCATTTTACGTGTAATAACGTTTTAAGGTGCAAATGACCACTCACCGTAGATGCACAAAAAAAAAAAATAAATAAAAATAACGTTTTAGTTGCCTAAAACTATTCCAATCTCTAAATTTTTAGTATTCCATACCCTGGAAATGGTCTCAGCCCCCCCCCCCGAAATTTTCCCTGCCCCGTGGGGTGAGTTCGGACATGCATGAATTATACCCGCGTCCCCTTGGCTTAAAGGAAAACAGTATTTATTCCAAAGAGGCTTTGAAGAATATGATTGACGATGTCAAAACCAAGAAGGAGGCTCTGAGAGAGGCAGCGGATCGATTTAGGTATTTTGTTGTTTCTTTATTTATTATTTATTTATTTCTTTAGTTTATTTATTTGTTGGTGTTCTGCATTATGCCGAAGTACACCTTATATTTTATATAGTTATTACAGAACATTATATGAGCTTATTGCCTATATATGTATATTATGTATATATTATTACATTGCATTATATTACCTTATTCTTTATGTATATATTATTACATTGCATTATATTACCTTCTTTTTTATGTATATATTATTACATCGCATTATATTACCTTATTGCCTATATGTTTACATACTAACATTAAATTATGCTTAATATAAGTTTGTTTTTATTATTTACTTAAATACATATGTACATATACATATAATATTAGATTACATGATTTTAAATTATTTTGAGTATTTATATATTGTGTTAGTGCTATTGCATTGTATTAAAAAATAATGTTAAGAATAGAACTTAAAAAAAAAAAAAATTACATTAAAAATTAGTTTTAAAATATTAAAATATATATATATATATATATATATATATATATATATATATACAGGGTGTTCAAAACTCGATTGACACCCCCCTTTTTTTCACAATTTTTGATATTTAAAAGCGAAACTTGGTCGACCTAAAATTCAATTCTCTACAATAATCCGTCATAAAAATAACCCCCTTCCATTGAAGATTCCAGAGTTAGGGTTGCTGGAGAAGACCTGGAGAAAGTTGAGGGGTCGTGCATTGGGTCCAATGAATGTACATTCCACCACGTTAAGACCCACCAAGTTTCGCAAATATCAAAAATTGTGGAAAAAAGGGGGGTGTCAATCGAGTTTCGAACATCCTGTATATATATATATATAAATTTGAACCACCATTATTTTCGATCTCTAGGGGATCTGAAACGCAAAATGTTCTAGTCGGCACATCATCACATCACCTGTGTGACTAGGTGTCGTCAGTGTGTTTTGCAAGGAAGCCTTTTGTAAAAACGTTCATAATTTTCGATCTATTTGTTCTGTAATTAACTTTTATGCAAGAATTAATATCAAGAATAATTTTCATTTAATTTTGATGATATCACAAAAAAAAACACAAATTACTCTTATTTATTTGCTGTTTTTTTTATTCTATAATTTCAATTACATTATGAAATTGAGAGATAATCTCCGTTTTGAGTATTCCTTTGGAAATTTGATTAAATAAAACAACATTTGTGTGATTCGGCAGTCTGGAGGATTTATTTTCGAAGAGTAGTGATTTTCGAAACGTTGTCTCTAACCAGAAGTTTATATTATTATTGTTTGAATTGATACTACGGTTTGAATGAGATAATTGTGGACATTTAATGTACATTAGCCTTTAAGAACATTTAATGTACATTAGCCTTTAACAACATTTATGGGCCTTTATTTCTTTTTTTTATTTATTTAATTTATAGAGTTCTGCAACAGAGGCGAAAAACTCTTTAAATGTCAGTCGTCAACTTCAAATGTGATATATATGTATATAAGAACATATGAAGAAATAAACTTGTAGGTAGGTGTGGGTAAGTAAGGTGTGTCCAATACGAATCCTGGATAGGATGACTTCGTCCCGGCGGGACAACTGTTCATTTGTTCAGGCTTTCGTTGTATTTTTGTATATGGGCCTTTAAGAACATGAAAAAGTCCAACTCGCAGGAACTGCGTCATCTTAGCGCGGTTAAGTACATCTTGAAGAAATGGAATAGATTAGCATCACAAATCACAGGAAACTGACAGCCACTGCCATCATGCTTACCACAGCCACTCCAAACTTATTACCAATACCTTTCACCGTTTGTTAGCTTATTTTACTACAATACTAATTTTACTGATAAATGCAATTTTAAACTAGAAACAACCAATTAAAAAGTGAGATAAAGAAAGAGAAAACCCATTTCAAAACAACAAAACAAACACTTTTTAAGTTTTAAGCGCTTATATCTCTCATTGACGTTGTCCCATCGAATATTGCTTCAGAACATTTTTTGTAGAGAATTTAGTAAGCATTCGAATGGTCACTTTCCACTTACCACGATTTCCCAACCGGTATCGAGATATTTACGAAAAATGTATGGAGATCCGAAAATTTTTCACGTCTATTAATAAAATATTTTTTTTCCGACTCGCAGGAACTGCATCATCTTAGCGCGGTTCCGTTCTTATCCGAAGTGCGATTAGGAATGGAATAGTAGCTGCTATCGCTAGGTTTTGATCTTTCGTTAAAAATATAAAATAAAATCTCAAAGAGAAGGAAGCTTAAAGCGCCACATATGGAAACTGACAGTTTTCTAAACGGATGGGACTCTCCCGTCATCGCGACGCTCACTCTAGGAAAACTCTATTACCAATATGATTCTTATTTTCTCAGCTTTAATGAAATACTCATTCCACCGTTAAATAAACTTAAAAAACAAAAGTGAGGTAAACAGTGACAAAAACCCGTTTAAAATAACAAAACTAACACTTTCGTAGTTTTAAGCACTTACTTCTCCGACTGACATTGCCCCATCGAAATTTCCTTCAGAATCTTTTTTTTAGAGAATTTAGTAAGCTTTTGAATGGTTACATCGTACTTCCCACGATTTCTTAACTGTTTGGAAGATATTAAGGGGGGGAAATGGTGCTAATACCTACCGATAGCTGCTATATTCCTTCACTAATCGCACCTGAGATAAGAACGGAACCGCGCTAAGATGAAGCAGTTCCTGCGGGTCGGACTTTTTTTTGCCAGACAAATTAATGTATTATGTTTATATTATAATATAAATATTATGTTTATAAGAAGAGCAAATCACTTTAATTGCGGTGTAAAATATTGTTGCTAGATAAATCTAAGTATTATATAAGGAAAAAATGGTGCTAATGACTCAGATTTCGATGCACCATAAAAGAAAAAACAAATTAAGGACAATATACGAAGATTCCAAACCATTTCATGTCTGTTAATAAAATATTGTATTCTAATCCCAATAACGCTACACTTATACAGAAATAAATTTTTTTTAAGTGCCTATTTAATACGTATAAAATAAGGTTATAATGAGCGATCCGCTGTGACATATAACAAGTACTACCACCGTGTGGAGTGCAACTAGTATAGACCGGTAAGTCAGTACCACTGTGGTATGTAAACAGCGGCTGTTCTGATACTGGCAAAAATTAGAAATCCTACATTCCTAAAGTTGTTTGGAGGCTTATCTTTATGACTCTAGAAAGGGACTTACAGATGACGAGGATACACTGGGCGATACCTGTACTGGGAATGCCCTCCACCCTAAGCCTCCTAGCTCCTCACCTTCGAATTGAAACAAAACATTGTTTCTATATATACGTATCCTGTTTTATTGACTAATACATTTGACTACTATAAGCAATCACAAAAATAACGAGCAGTGAAAAAAAACTGTAGGAAACACACAAAAAGATTCGTTCAAATGAACGAAATTACCTATGTTTCAAGCACTTATTTCTCCAAATATAACCGTCCCATCGCAAATGTCTTCAAAACATTTTTTGTAGAGAATTTAGTAAGCATTCGAATGGTCACTTTCCACTTACCACGATTTCCCAACCGGTATCGAGATATTTACGAAAAATGTATGGAGATCCGAAAATTTTTCACGTCTATTAATAAAATATTTTTTTTCGCATACTTCCTTAACTCCAAATGTAACCAAAATTTAATCATCTTAGTTGGGATTAATTTCCAAGATGTAGAAAATATTTCAATTGAATCCCGCGAGTCTAAGTACTCACAAAAAAATAATGACCTACAAAAACATTGATTCCACTTTTCATAGAAAGGGTTACATATATCACCTTAAAAATGGGTTCATTCGTTTTCTTATGTTAACAAACCTATAAAACAAGTACCTGCAAGCATATAAACTCAAAAACGTAAGCGTTACGATTTTTTTTGCGCGAATTTCGCCCCAAACACTATCTTCAAGTAGGCGGATTCTGCTGGTTAACGAACTTGACCTTTCAAATTAGAAGACAGATCTTTGTGCCAAATTTCATCAAAATCGGACCATTTTTGAGCCGTCAGGAGCGCGAACAGACAAGCATATATACATATATATATATATATATATATATATATATATATATATATATATATATATATACATACAAATTTTAGCCACCTATATTTTCGTGATCTATAGGGTCTGAAACGTGAAAGTTTCTAGTCGGCACTTCCGGATTGCGTCATGAGGTCAACCTCATAAGCGGGTTCTCCCTATGGAGATAGGGAGTAACCGTGCTAAAAAGAGTATTTTATAAAGGGAGCCTGCTAGAGTTGTTGTTACCAGGCATGTAAACATAACATCACGTGGACGAGTTAAGAATGAGGGAGGAAGCGGTAATTTCCTGTAGCTACTAGGTACTGTCAGATTCCTGTGAAGGCTGATTCTTATAATCTCCCGTTCTCCGGTATGCCATTGCGTCGGTGTTTTAATTTTTCTCAAAATACCAAAACATAATATTAACCTTTAAGTAGAGATGTGGGGAGTTTTAAGCACCCCATGACTTAATTAGCACTATATTTTGAATTTAAAAATTTACAATCCATTTCATCGCTTTGGTACCTTCATAAAGAGTAGTTCTCTTCACATTGAGGTTGCATTCGCAGAAAAAAAAACATTATTTGTTTATTTCCTGGGCCTTTTACTGACTTAGGGTGTTCTCAACACTCTACTTACGTAACAAAAATTTAAAATATAATGTCTTCTTTCGACCGCCGTTTGACATTTTATATTAAGAGAATCAAGAAATAATGAAGAGGCGTTTTAAGTAAATGTGTGAAAATGATGGAGAAGATGAGTCTATTGATTCGGACGATGAGGAAAGAGATAGGTATTTTTGAAAAATCTACTATATATTTGTCAAATACCACTCACTCACTCACTCACTTACTGACCTATCATCCCCTAGCCCAAACCACACGACAGAAAATTTTGAAATTTTGCATGGACACTCCCTATAGAACGTAGGCGCTCGCTAAGAAAGAATTTTTTGATATTCGAATTTTTAAGTATTTTTAGAGGGGTTTAAAGTTTGAGTTGGTTAGAGCAGGCAAGCATAGGTAGCATGCATTGCTAGGACGATAACAGAACAGCTGTTACTATACTGTATCTATTTCATAGTATTATTTTTAATTGAGGTTAATTTCAACTATCATGGCAGACCTTGAATTACTAAAACTGAGAAATAAAATGTGAATTTTTCCCTCAAAGAGTTTCCGCCCTTGACACAAAAATTTGAAATTTTACACGGGCCATCCGTTTAAAGTATAAACACTCCCTAAGAAAGGTTTTTTATTTTTATATTCAAACGTTTAAGTACTTTTAGGGGGGGTTTGAATTATTAAGAAGAAAATGGTTCGAATTTGATAACATTTGGTACAAAAGTGTGCTAATGGCCCAGGCAGTCGAAGCACAAAAAAAAAAAAAAAAAAAAAAAAAAAAAAAAAAAAAAAAAAAAAAAAAAAAATTTGGTACAAAAATCTTTCTTCTTATTTAAAAGTTTATGTTCATTAACCACCAATCACGAATTTGTGCTGGCGTAATATTACGCTAGCACAGCCACGTTTTCTCGGAAACGGCTGGAGCGACAAATTCGTGATTGGTGTCATTCTAGAGCAACAAATTAGCAACAAATTCTGGTACAAATCTGAATTTCGTCAGACAATTAGATCAAAAGTTACGGGTGTGGCTGTGCTGGCGTAATATTACGGTAGCACAGCCACGTTTTCTCGGAAACGGCTGGAGCGACAAATTCGTGATTGGTGTCATTCTAGAGCAACAAATTAGCAACAAATTCTCGTACCAATCTGAATTTCGTCAGACAATTAGATCAAAAGTTACGGGGGTGGCTGTGCTGGCGTAATATTACGCTAGCACAGCCACGTTTTCTCGGAAACGGCTGGAGCGACAAATTCGTGATTGGTGTCATTCTAGAGCAACAAATTAGCAACAAATTCTCGTACCAATCTGAATTTCGTCAGACAATTAGATCAAAAGTTACAGGGGTGGCTGTGCTGGCGTAATATTACGCTAGCACAGCCACGTTTTCTCGGAAACGGCTGGAGCGACAAATTCGTGATTGGTGTCATTCTAGAGCAACAAATTAGCAACAAATTCTCGTACCAATCTGAATTTCGTCAGACAATTAGATCAAAAGTTACAGGGGTGGCTGTGCTGGCGTAATATTACGCTAGCACAGCCACGTTTTCTCGGAAACGGCTGGAGCGACAAATTCGTGATTGGTGTCATTCTAGAGCAACAAATTAGCAACAAATTCTCGTACCAATCTGAATTTCGTCAGACAATTAGATCAAAAGTTACGGGGGTGGCTGTGCTGGCGTAATATTACGCTAGCACAGCCACGTTTTCTCGGAAACGGCTGGAGCGACAAATTCGTGATTGGTGTCATTCTAGAGCAACAAATTAGCAACAAATTCTCGTACCAATCTGAATTTCGTCAGACAGTTAGATCAAAAGTTACAGGGGTGGCTGTGCTGGCGTAATATTACGGTAGCACAGCCACGTTTTCTCGGAAACGGCTGGAGCGACAAATTTGAAAATAGTGTAACAAATTAGCAACAAATTAGCAACAAATTACTGAGTATGTTAGAAGTTGGGGTTGCAATGTTGCTGTTCCAGCGTAATAGGGCTTCTGTAAGTAGCAGTGAGGCTGTACAATGTAGGCGTGGTTCCAACCTTGTCCTAACTCTGTAGCAACCTCGGCCCCACCCAGAACATCGGGCTGCTTTACTAGGCCAAGCAATTAGGAGCGGTCCCCTCCCTCTTCCCAGAAATTGGGGATGAATATATTTCCAAGGAGGCAAACACAGGACTCCACAAAAGTAGATAGTGTTTACCTCCATGGGATAGTGTTGGTATAGTTCATGGTTTTAGTGCGTTTCGTACCTTTCTATCTGATGTCGACCCGAAAGGCTGAAGAGAAATGTCAATGTTTCATAACCCATAGGTAACGTTTCGTAAATTTGGAAATTTTCGCTCTTCTTCAGGAAAAAAAATGAAAAAGTCGTATGGCGTGGATGGTGATGGTTTTTCGAGGTCTGCTGATATAATAGTGTATCAGAAAAAAAATTAATAATTGATCCTATCATCATAGATGAGACAAATGATCCAATGCAGGTAGAAGCAATTGCCAAAGAAGAAAAGGCCATATACTGGAAATGTATAAAGATATACGTGTAGCCCTAGGGAGATACTTTCTGGCTCTCCTCTCTCTAATATAGTGGGACTCCGCAAAATGTAAAGACTGTAAACACCATTTCACAGATTCCCTTATTGTAGACCCAAACTTAACAGTCTCCTGTTCTTCTTTCTCAAGGGGATTAGGTGCCAATGAAGTATTTTTTTAGAAATATTTTGACTCGGTACTTGGAAATATCAAGAAATTCTTTGGCACAAACTATAGGAACCATAGAGTTTTGCTGCACAACGAGTAACGAACGAGTTTTGTAGCACACTGGGCTATGGAACGAATCAGTTCTGCAACACACCGCTATTTTTATAGCTAAAAACTATATGAAATAACGAGTTTTGCTCCAACCCCATAACATATGTTTTTATAGCTAAAAACTATATGAAATAACGAGTTTTGCTCCAACCCCATAACATATGTTGAAAGAGCATTAAAATATCTTTTAGAATCCACTGTCATCTATTTTTTTTTTAAAAAAAAGTCCGACTCGCTGGAACTGCGTCATCTTAGCGCGGTTCCATTCATATCCCTAGTGTTATTTTGTAGACTTAGAATAGAAACAGTTATTACTTTGTTTGGATCATTCCTAATGTAAACAAATATGAAAAAAAAAAACAAGATTTTCGGCTAGGGATGAAACTATCCTAAGCAGAAATTACTCTTTCTGCCGTCCCAAGTTTCGGCCTACGAAGACTCTTCTACGAATATATTTCTAATTTACTTAACTTGCAGTGCTAACATATCCATTTTACTTTTAAATGCAATTAAACAAAATAAAATTGTACATGAAAATGAGAAAGTAGTGTTATTTTTTATTGAACTACGGCCACATTCAACCACAAAATATAATTATATTTCTAGTATAGAATTTGGCTGCATGACTTCCTACAGGTAAAGGTAACTGTCAGCTATCCTAGAATGCTTGATGAGAACAATGAATCTTGATTTATGAAGTGCAATAAAAGCCTACCTGAACCGACCTACTACCTCGACCCGGACTGACCCTACGTTTTCAGTTCTGTTACAGGTTCAAAGAATTTGTATTTATTCCCCTGTTTTATTGAGAAATACATCCTCCTACTAGAAGCAATAACAAAATAACAAGAAATAAAAACAGACAAAAAGAACCGTATAAATAAACGAAATCAATTATCGTTTATCAAACTTCTAAGTTATATGTACTTATTTCTCCATTTGACATCGCCTAATCAAAACTTTCTTCAGAACCTGTTTTCTAGAGCATTTAGTAAGCTTTCGAATGGTAACCATTCGTTTACCAAGATTCTCAACCGTTTTCGAGATATTAAGGAAAGTATACGAAGTTTCCAAAGCTTTTCATCTCTATTAATAAATTATTTTAATTTAACCCTTCCTTAACTCCAAACGTAAGTAAATTTTCAGCATACTAGTTTTGATGAAATTAGAACATGCAGAAAATGTTTCAACTGAATCCCATAATTCGAAGTACCAAAATCAAAGACAAAAAGAACCGTTCGAATAAACAAAATCAATTACTTCAAAGTTTAAGCACTTATTTATCCGATTGACATCGCTTATTCAAAACTTTCTTTAGAACCTTTTTTGTAGACCATTTAGTAAGCTTTCGAATGGTAACCTTTCGCTTCCCAAGATTGTCAACGGTTTTCGAGATACTAACGAAAGTATAAAAGGTTACCAAAACTTTTCTTGTCTGTTAATAAAATATTTTATTCTAACCCTTCCTTTACTCCAAACGTAACCAAAATTTCAACATATTAGTGTTGATAAAATTCGAACTTGCAGAAAATGTTTCAACTGAATCCCATAATTCGAAGTACCAAAATAAAAGACAAAAAGAACAGTTCGAATAAGCGAAATCAATTACTTAAAAGTTTTAAGCACTTATTTCTCCGATTGACATCGCTTATTCAAAACTTTCTTTAGAACCTTTCTTGTAGACCATTTAGTAAGCTTTCGAATGGTAACCTTTCACTTCCCAAGATTTTCAACCGTTTTCGAGATATTAAGAAATTATACGAAGTTCCCAAAACTTTTCATTATTTCTGACAACAGAAAATTGGTCTCATTTTACCTATCCTGTTTTACACACACATACATTTTCCTTACAAATACAACATAAGAAATTACAAAAATAAAAAGCAATAAAAAACCAAGGGAAAGAGACAAAAATTACAAAAAGAACGACAAAAACCCGTTCATAAGAACAAAACAGACGTATTTGAAGTTTTAAGCACTTATTTCTCCGATTGACATAACCTAATCAAAAATAGTTTTAGAATCATTTTTGTAGAGAATTTAGTAAGCTTTCAAATAGTTTCAATCCACTTACCACGATTTCCCAACCGTGTTCGAGATATTAATGAAAGTATACGAAGTTTCCAAAACTTTTCATGTCTGTTCATAAAATATTTTATTCTAACCCTTCCTTAACTCCAAACGTAACATAACTTTCAACATATTAGTTTTAATGAAAGTAGAACATGCAGATAATGTTTCAACTGAATCCCGTTATTCTAAGAACCCAAACCAAAAACGGTATTCAAAAACTATTTTTCCAATTTTCTCGACAACGGTTAAAGCTATCGCCTTGAAAATGGTTTCATTCGTTTTCCTAGCCCAAGAAGCCTATAAAACGAGTACAAGCTTACAAGCTTATGAACTCAAAAACGTAAGCGTTGCGATTTTTTCTGCGCGAATTTCGCCCCAAACGCCATCTTCCAGTGGGCGGATTTTGCTGGTTAACGAACTTGACCTTTCAAATTGGACGACAGATTTTTGTACCAAATTTCAACAAAATCGGACCATTCGTCTTCTTCCTAGAGAGCGAACAGACAAATATATATATATATATATATATATATATATATATATATATATATATATATATATATATACATTTACAAAAAGTCCTTTAGAGATTTGCTCGTTTTTGCTTCGTTTCGGAGAAAATTGCAAAACAAGAAACGTAACAAGTTTTCATTTTTGTACTTACCAATTTTCAATGAAAAAAAAATTGTCATTGCGAGTTATTTCAAGAATTAAATTGATAAAATTCAATCTCTTGATGCTCATCTAGTTTTTGTGTACAGTTTCTGCAACGGTAATGCTTTAGAAGCTGTGACCTATTTGAGGTCATAAATTATTTCATGAAAGGTCTAACCAAAATTGTATTCGTTTCTATTTCAACCATTCCAAATGACATTAGAGATAAGAACAGAACGGCACTAAGATGTTGCAGTTCCTGCGAGTCGGACTTTTGAGTTGTTCGGTTCCCTGGACTCGGCTTCTTAGTGTTTGAAGACTATAAGCAGATTTTTCATCTTTGTCCCCCGAGCAATCTTTCAGTTCTCATGGCTTGGCTTATTCTAGTATTGTTACTTGCTACTAGAGATCATGGGTATGAAGTTTGTTTTATATCTAAGACACAACAGACAGTACAAGCTGCAGATCCTACAATAGTTTCTTTTTCCTTGACCCTTCAGTCTGTTACCTATAGTAGTGTGATAAATTTCAAGGAAAGTGTAAGCTGACAAAGAATTATTAGAAATAATTACAGTACATTTTTTGCGGGGCACGAATTAGACCATTTTTCCACAAAGTAATGTAATTTTAGAAAAAAATGTGAAAAAGTATAAGGGAGCACTTTCAGAAAGTATTAAAAAAAAGAATGGTGTTCTTTTCCCTGTTGTTGATATGCCATAAAAAAAAAAAAAGAAAAAAGAAAAATCTTCTTCACAGTGCTTCCCTCATCCCTTGGAAAAATTCAAAATTATAAGATCTGCCAAAAAAAGAAGAAAAAAAAGAATGATGACAATTTTTCGTTTTTTGCCAAAAGTACAATTAATGATTACAAATGTCATTGTAAAAAATCGTTATTACTTTTAGTTTTATAGAGCTTAAATTTCTTTTGACTAATTTTTTATAGAATATTTAGAAGGAAAAAACACCAAATAAGTGGTTTGTGAATAAGGACAAAAAGTCCGACGCACAGGAACTGCGTCATCTTAGCCGTACACCTCGAAGAAATGGAATAGATTAGGCATCACAAATCACAGGAAACTGACAGTAGCCAGCTAATACACAGAAGCGGATAATTCTTAATCCTCATTCTTGAGGAAGGCTGAATAAGTCAATACAATTATGTACTGAAAACGTACTTACTCTTCGACTACTGCTGAGAAGGCTCTATTCCAAACCACCTAAAATTTGTTGTCATTTTAAGTATTTTGTTTTAATGGCAAATTCATTTTACTGTTATAATAAACTGTAAATATGTGCTTCATGGCGAATAAAATTCCATTCTCTTGTGGTTTAAATCATTCAATAAAATATGAAATAACGATAACTTCAGTTGTAGGCTATGAGGAAGGTTATATAGATAGGAGAATTAAAAACAAACTTATGTATACGCCTTCGTGATTAGCCACTGCCATCATGATTACCACAGCCACTCGAAACTTATTCCCAATACCTTTCACAGTTTCTTGGCTTATTTTACTAAAATACTAATTTTATTGATAAATGCAATTTAAAACAAAAAACAAACAATTAAAAAGTGAGATAAACAAAGACAAAAACCCGTTCAACACAACAAAACAAACACTTTTTAATTTTTAAGTGCTTATATCTCTGATTGACATTGCCCCATCGAATATTGCTTCAGAACCTTTTTTGTAGAGAATTCAGTAAGCATTCGAATCGTCACCTTCCACTTACCACGATTTCCTAACCGTTTTCGAGATATTTACGAAAAATATAACCAAAATTTTAAAATCTTAGTTGAGATGAATTTCCAAGATGTAGAAAATATTTCAATTGAATTCTGATATATATATATATATATATATATATATATATATATATATATATATATACAAATTTGAACCTATATTTTCGTGATCTACGGGGTCTGAAACAAGAAAGTTTCTAGTCGGCACTTTCGGATTGCATCGTGAGGTCAACCTCATAAGCGGGTTCTCCGTATGGAGGTAGGGAGGAACCGGGCTAAAAGGCTAAAATACAGTGGGCACAGTTGCGTCCAGGATCCTCTGTCACCGAAGCCTGCAAATCACGTATGCTCTTCATAAATGGTTAAATATTTCAATTCATCAAATCTATTTAGATCTGCACTTACATTCTACATTTTTCATTTTGATTTTGTACATTTTTAGGAGCTTGAATAAAGAAGGCAAGAGAAATATTATACTCTTTTTATTTCTATTTTTTATAATGATTAGTTTATAAAAAATTAGAAACCTTACAATGACAATAATTATACTATATGAAAATTGTGTTACTATATCTAGCACAAATCTCGTGAAATAGCAAAATTTTCATAAATTACAAATGTCTTTTTCATAATTCCCCTGCTACATAACAAATTAAAGTTTATAAGTTATTAAAAAAATAAAAGGGCCAGCTGGTTCATGCCGTAATATAATTAGAAAATAATACTGATAAGTTACAAAATTTTGACAACAAATCCATTTTTTTTTTCTGGCTAGTCATACAAAACTATATCTACAAAAGAATAACCCAACATAATATATATATATATCTCTGGATATAAAAAAAAGAAAAAAGCATCAGATATAATAAACCATTCTGTTAACCCTTGAAATATAACTAAAAACAATTATTAACATGTTCCATGAAAATATTACATTTAAAAGAAATTAAATTAAAAAAACAAACAACAGAAAAATACATAAGACAAAATGTCTTCAAAAACATATGCAATAAGCAACCCCTGATAAGAATGGATTTTATCTATTAAATAAACATAAAGCAATAATAGTACATTTTGAAAGAAAATACACTAAAAATACTTAAACAATATAAAGAAAACAAAAATAAAAGTGATTGAAATAAGATTTCTTGAGTAATATTAAGCCAGTGATAGAGGCTTTGTCAAAGACAATGTAGTATAGATTAGATGCAGAAAGCTGTGCGACGTAACACAGAACAAATACACTCAAACAATTTATTCATTTACTTTTTATTAATGACGACCAGACGAAGTTCAAACCTTCAAAACTGTACAGCAAAGGGCAGTTACAGTCAAAGGATTATTACTTCAAACAGCTCGGTTAACTTACAATTTTAAAAATAAAATAAAATACACAGGTAATATAATTTGCAAGTAAACGTCTATTTAATCGAATTACACCATAATTGCAAGGGCGGCAAAGATTATTCCATATGTGATCGAAGGAGTTTGATGTACGTGAGAGTTTACATGGATGTTGGAGACCAGAAGTTCATCTCTCGGAGCTGAGATGGTTTAGCTTTGAGTACTTTAGCGGGCGTGTTACTTGTAGTGCTGTCTTCACTCGATGTCCTTCCCAAAGGTTGGGAGAGGTCGTCTGAAGATCCGTCCACTGAACCACTATTCAGGCCTCCTATAGACACTTTTTCATTTGATCCTGAAATTAAAAAAAAAAAAAAAAAAAAAAAAAAAAAAAAATTAAGCACTTGTGTTTAAGAATGTTATTGAACAGAAATTCACTACTCAACATTTTTCATTTATTAAAAACATCTTGCTAAAACTCTATACTGCCTGGAATGAAAACCCTTCATCACCACACTTATGACACCGCCTTCCATCCTTTGATCCTTTACTATCACCCTCAACTTAATGGGTGGTCAAAAACTCCTCTTTTCCTCAACCACAGTCAGAACCTTGATCAACGACAGTCAGAAATGATTCCGCATCCGTGAGGCATAGTTATCCGGCATCTCATCGGTAAGCCTATTTTCATAATGCATTTGTTTATTTTATACATGTATCCATGTTACCCATCTAGGTCTTAATCCAGTATTAATCTACCTCTAACCAAAAGCGTAGCTAGAAACTTATTAAGGCAAAAACATAAGAGCAAACTTTTTTTTCACAAACATTCTCACTGTAACAGTGTTTCGGAAGGTTAATGAACTTGAGCTTTGATTCAGAAAAATTATTTTTATATCAAATTTTATCAAATCTGAACATTTTTGTAGATAGTAGAGTGCAAAAGACAAATATGTACATGTGTTTGTGTGTGTGTGTGTATATATATATTTTGGGAAATACAGTAAAAAGTAATAATTATTCCAGTTTAATATCGAAAATCACATAAATCCTTCTCTTGTTTTTATTTTTCTTCCACTAATGGTTAATTGCCAATATATTCGTCACCACTTCTGTCTTGTGATTTAGTGGTGTTTAACTTATTCTCTTGCTAGCGGGGGCTCTTTATACTGCTTTAAATCATTATATCTGTGGTTTTTTTTTTTTGTTTTTTTTTTCTTTTTTCTTAAACAGCTTTGCTTCATATAGTGGTAGAAGTCCATTTATTCTTCACAATAGATTCATGTATGGTTGCCAGTTCTATTATTTTTGACCTCAAAACTTCTCTAGCTAGTCGTTATTGCTTTGCCGGGCAATACAGTTGTAAACAATTACAGATTTGTCGTGCGATCAGCTCGGCAAAATGAGTGAAGAAACTGAATAAAATAAAAATACATTATTAATTCTATCTTGCTAGTTGAATGTATATGCTTTCTTTAAATTTAGTACTGTATTGCTCACACAGATATCGCGTCCCATGTCGATGTCCCCTTATCGAAGACTGCTGCGAAGATCGTTGGGTCATTGCCTGCCAAGACAGATTGCGCCCTGTGTGCCCAAGGCTTTAGTGTTAACAAGACTCATATTCTGATTCTGATCGCATTCCAAGTAAGAGTGTCCCCCGATTGGGAAAATTATGTTGACACTTAAATACTTCTAGTATTTCTGCCTATTACTAGATGGTGTTTGAATGAAGTTTTTAGTCGTTTTCAGTCGAATTAGAACTTGTTTCATTCTCCACCCATTTACTTTCTTGTTTGTTTTTATACCTTCTTACATTCCCAACAGCTTGTTTTTGCAAAATAAGTTAACTTTTAGTCGTGAAGTGTTGCGATCTTATATTCGTGTTTTGTTAAATTTAGAAAGCCTGTTTTTTTTTTATTGCATGTCCTTCATTTAAAAAAAAAAGTTCAATATTAAATTGATAAGTTTAATATATAACATATTTAACTAAATAATTAATTTAATTAACATTGAATATTTATGATAATCCTTTTGTTTTTTTAAATAAGTTTTATACATAAAAACCGCCAGTGCCCAAAGTCACGGATCAAAAACAAAGATGGGAAACTTATTTGCTGTAGCTATTGAGTATATAATTCCCTTGCTTATTATTCATAAAATAAAGGGCAAAAAGTAAACAGAAAACCCTTCTTTTTTTTTTTTTTTTTTTTTTTTTTTTACTTCTATATAACTTTTTTATAACTTATTTTTAAGCAAATTTATTTAACTCAAAAATAATGATTCAAACGCAAAACTAAGTCAATATAAATAAAAATTAATAATTATTAATTTTTATTCATAATCATTGTAAGAAAAATAAAAATCAAAATAATAAAATACGAGTTTTAATACGACAAGGAGATCGCGGAAAGTCGAGGAGCTGTGACCGAGAGTGGGAAAAGTATCCCGTACAGGAGAACACATCTCCTTGCGGCTCAGTGCGTATGGAAAGGGTTAAAAGGAGATGAATAAACAACCTGTTGAGAGATTAGAAAAGAAGCTACTAGTTAGCTCCTGCAATGCACACACACACATTGTTTTCCTTTAATTCTCGACTTATACCTTTCATATCAATATCTGAAGAATAAATAACAAACACAAGCACACATTTGAACATCTATTTTTTTGTGGGCCATGGGTAATGAAAAACTGACATTTCTCATGAGCTTACCAAAAAGAATGCTAGTGAAGTACGGATTCTTCCTGAGGAGCTTAGGAGAAGATAAAGGACTCGAAGGGAGAGATTTGCTGTTTCTTCTCATCCGTTGGCTCCTCGGAATCACAAGCTCTTCTTTACCATTACGCTCTAAAACAAAGAAAATTATATTAAAACTAGACAAAATCTCATTGTTAGGGAACGGATGTTCATGTATTTACATATTTTTTTCTGATTATACGCTATATATTTTTTCTGAGATACACTATGTTTTCTCTTATAACTGAAACTAGTTGTTCTCCTAGTTCTACTCAGAGTTGAGCATTAATCAATTAATTTTTCAATCGTCTGAGCAAACAATTAACTTTTCAATCGCGATTGAATCAATCACTTTCGGTTTACTTCCGGGCTCTAATAATCACTTCTGTGGGACTAAATTCATCCCTGGGTTACTTCCGGGTGAGTCTAGGTGACCTTGGAGTACTATCGCTTTACTTCCGGCTACTTCTGGATTTATCGTAGCCACTTCATGGCACTTTCGGTTTACTCCCGGTCTCTCATAATTACTTGTGGGGAACTATATTTGTCCCCGGGCCACTTCCAGGTCATCCTGAGTCAAACCTATAAAGTCCGGTTCACTTCCGGGTCCCTACTGGCTCGCTTAGCTGTGACTAAACTGGAAAAAAACCGTTACAAATGCACAAAAAAGAATCCGTTCTCGTTTGCGCATGTGCAGTGGCGTTCGCTCGTGCTCAAAGGCGTTCGCACATGTGCAGTGGCCATATACGAAAAAGATGACTGTATGTTATAGAGTACATTATATAGGTTTATCGGATGGACCTAACGTTACAAAAAAGTGTTACAAGAAGGTGCCCGCTGGTGTTTGCGCATGCGCGGTGGCCATGTACGAATAATAAGACTATATTTTATAAAGCACTTTACATAGGTTTGTCGGGTGGACCTAAAGCATATTTATGTTCCTGAATTTTAGCAGAAGGCTCTAAACAAAAAATTTTTTTTTTATACTTTTTTATATATACCCGGAAGTTAATTGCAGAATTAATTGTGGATTTTGCAATTACAATTAATCAATCGTTAATCGCGAGAATCTGCAATTACAATTAATCAATTGCTAATCATGGGAGTTTGAGATTACAATTTAATTTTCAATCGTATTTGCATGTTTGAGTGATTGAATTTTTAATTGTCAATTGTCTCTGCGATTAACTTTTGCCCAGCTCTGGTTCTACTACAAGATAGTAGGTGGTGTATAACTTGCTCCTGCCTCCTCTATTAGGACTAAGCTCACTAATGAGTAGAACAGAAATATGAAATCAGCTCCAAAAGAGGTGTGCACCACTGGCCAAATGAATTCCGTGTGACAGCACTAGACCTGTGCATTGAATATAGCGGTCAAAAGGTTAAGAGCAACCAAAACATGCTCCTGTAATCTATTAAAATTTATAGAGGTATTTTGGTTGGTGTACTTACTAAAAGAAAAAAACATTTATTTATTAGCTCCAAATACCTCGCAGCTCTGTAGCTTCTATGTTATATAAGCAACAGGGCTGCGAGTCTCTGTACTAAAGCAGTAGGGTTTGTAGCTGAAATAGCACAATATTTCAAAGAATACAAAGGCTTACCAGCAATCATCTGGTGAGCTACAGCTACAACGGAATAGCCACAAGCTGCACCTTCTCCTGTAAATCCGTCGTCAATCCCTGTTGACTTCAGTACACCTTCATGAGTTCCGTGCCGAAGTCCTATTTCCCTCGGAGCTAAACAAAAAATAGTCAAATTAAAACCATTAATAATTATCTATAGTCTTTATTTTCTATAGCCTGTTGGGCCTAAAGATTTAAGCAAGCAGCATTTTTATTGGGAAAAGTTAGAATTTATATGCAGGATAGACAAAGGTTGTAGAATTCTAATCCACCCATAGGCCTAAAAATTACTACTAAATGAAATATTGTTATTTTTTTTAAATTTTAATGTCAACTTATACATAACACAGATTTTTAGGACTTTCCCATCACACGGCTCATTGAGAAAATTCCTCGCTGCACCATGGATGTCGGCATTAATGGCCCTAATGTCGGTGCTCCATAAAAAAAATATTCATTTAATAGAGAATTATTTTAGCCCATTAGCACTGTGCGTTACCATAAGGTAACGCCAATATCTAAGTGATGATAGAAAAATTATATTATATAATAAGTTCATAAAAAATTTTTATTTGTGTTAAAAATGTTTGAAAAAAGAAAGTCCGGCGCTAATGGGTTCATCAAGCTACAATTATGATTAGGTAATTATTAATAGAATGCAAATATATGTATTAATGTACTATTTGTATATGCTAAATAAAGCAGAGGCCTGGTGGCTGTGAGTGGCGTATGCACTCCAAGTCTAAGGTTGTTGGTTTGATTCCCACTAGGGGTGGTGGCTTTTCTTTCGAAAAAAAGAAAAGGTATCAGCCCTACCCTGGATAGAAAAGAATGGTAAACTATAGATAACCCGTCCTAAAATTTGTTGTCAATAATAAATGGACCTTAAAATTTATAAATAAATAAATAAGGCAATGGGACTTGTAATGAAATAATTGTGGTATTGATATAATTTCTATAAAGAGAAAAAAACAAAAAAACAGAATAATATAGTTATGAGGCACCAAATGCTTCAATGGTCGTGATATAAAAAAAAAAAAAAAAGTTTACACTTACACAAACAAGATTCTACACAAAATATGAGGACAAACCCTAAAAAGTATTAGACATACAACAAATCATTTCCTCTGCTTTTTATTTCCAATAAAGTTTCTTATTTTAAGAACAATTATTACAATGCTAAACAAGGAGTCAAATTTCTAGAAAAACCTATAGCCTAAAGCTGGTTATATTAGATCATATGCTTTTAATACTTCTAATATGTCTCCTAAAGGTACGTTTCCATTATGACAAGTCGCAGCGACATGTCGCAGCGACATGTCGCTGCGACTTGTTGCACAGTTTTGTTGCAAAGGCTCGGCGACATGTCGCAGGGGCCACTCTCTGCGACATGTTGCAGGGAAAAAGTCGCTGCGACATGTCGCAGAAGTATTTGATGGAGGAACGAGGTTAACATATGTTAATAATATGTGAAGATTAGACACGTTTTAGGTTAGGTTCTGTAGACACTAGACAGCAGTCAGAGCAAAAATCATTCAGAATAATGAATAATATATAATTCCGTTATTTCATTCTGAATAATGAATACTTTTTCATTAATTATTCTGTCACTATTCATTGAATGACGATGAAAATTTTTATTGAATACAGTTATTTATTCGAGTGAAACAATTTTTTGAATGAAATTGATTTATTTGACTGCAATTTTTTGTTAAATACAAGAGATTTTCTTCATTGAACTTTTTCTTACTTTTAATGAAAATTCTTTATTCAAATGATATTGTTTCTTGAACTTAAAGAATCTGAGTTTGTTGTTACATGAACCGTATTATTTAAGACATCAGCCCTATCCTGGCTAAAAGAGGGTAGTAACCAATAGATAACCCGTCCTAAAATTTGTAGTTAACAATAAATGGACGTTAAAATTTAAATAAATAGATGAACCATATTATTTTAAATGTATAAAAATAATGAATGAAGAATACAAAATAATTAATTATTCATTAAATTTAAAAAAAAAAATCAGTCAATGAATAACTAAATAGATGCTTATTCAATAAAAATGTATTGAATAACGAGCCAACCCCATTACTCGTTGAATAAAAATAAATGAGTAGACGAATAAGTTATTGAATGAATAAATTCTTATTAAATAAAATGTTATTTGAATGATTATTGAATAAAAAATGTATTGAATAATTCCCTACTCCGCTAGACAGGGTTGTATGTGTAAACGGTCTTTTGCTCATGCGTGTGGTCCTGGCACAAGATGCGGGCTGATTCCATTACCACATAGCCCAGTCAAACTGTGGTTTCAAGCAGAAAATTTTGGTGTAATTGTTTTGATTGGCTTATTCTATGTTTTTTGGGGGTGCTGAACACAAATCAGAAGTTTTCCGCCAAAAATGTGCTCGGCAGATATGAGAAATCATCAAGAAATCACCAAAAATAATGTTTTTTAGTTGTTTTCAGCTTGTTACGTGCAAAGGAAGTTATTTACGCAAAAATTAAATCGGAAGTAAAATAAAAAGGACACAATTGCCTACAATTTATGGCCCAAACATATTTACGTACATCGCGAAGTTTCCAAGGAAAAGAGCGTTGAAAGATGGGAGAACACTGTAATTTTTGCAAAAAAAAAAAAAGCAAAAAGTAGTAAATTATTCAATGCAACTTACTCTTTTAGTGAATGAATTAATCTTCAGCGCCTGGACGTTTAGCGTATTTATTTAAGTCCGGGTCTCCAGATTTGTGGGGATAGGCGCCAAGCGCAAGTCTTCATGCCTAAGCGCTTAACGGTTCTCAGTTACTCAGTTCGTTCACTGCTACTGTCGTAGTTTTCGAGTGTTTTACAATGTCCAGTGACAAGTGCTTTATTTTTTAAAAAAGATTTAAGTGAGAATCTCGCGAAAGGGGCCAAGGAAAAAGTAGTCCAAACTTTAGATGATACTATTAAAATAAATCTGTCGCACAGGAGCTGCATAACTAAGCAATTTCCTCTGATTTTGGGTAGTGTAGACTGCATTCCTGAATATTATGCTTTAAATAACCTACATAAATAAAACAATTACATGAATAGTTCTGCTCTATTGCATTTTGATCTGACGCAGGAATGGGATACAGTCCCGCTAGTGGTAGGAAGAGCTCCTAGCGGCAGCTTTGTGAACCTACGTCTAGCGGGCTAATCCTATAGAAACATTGTACAAAGTAAACCCTCCTTTTCGATAGACCAATTTAGTTTATGTTTACAACACTTATTCCTCATCAGAGTACACGTTTCGTTACAAAACAGCAGAAATTACCACAGGTATGAGTACATTAGTAGTTTGGGTCCAGAGTAAACCCCCCCCCCCCTCCTAATGAACCAATTTGGTTTATTGTTAAAACCAATTTTTCTCTTTAGATTACCACTACGAGTACTGAGTTTTGTTCAAATATAACCAAAATTACGGCTGGTAGTGGCGAATTGGCAATGTAAGTCAGGAGTACCCCCCACCCCTTCTTATGGACCGATGTAGTTTAAAGTATATTTTCCTCTATAGATTACCACTACGAATACCAACACACACACACACACACACACACACACACACACACACACACACACACACACACACACATATATATATATATATATATATATATATATATATATATATATATATATTGGCACGAAACAAGTCGGGCAAAATAAAGTAGTTGAATAAAAACGAATGGTGTTATGCTTTATCAACCCCCTGCCATAAAAGAAAAAAGAACAAGAAAAAAATATATATTGGGTCATATTCAGAAGAATTAATATATATATCCCAGAAGGTGAAACAAAATTCAGTCTTCCCACTTTTTATTTTTTATTTTGCACTAGGCCTTTCAGCAGAAATGTGCCATCATCAGGTGCTAACAACAAATAGAACCATGCATTAATATTACAGTAAATGGGCAGTAATTAATGATCAGAATTTATAACGCTGACGGTGATATTATAAATTGGAACATAGAATAGTTTAAATTGGAACATAACTTAATGGAATGGAAACTATATAGGTTTAAGGAACTGTCTAATTACAGTTTTTAGTATATAATTACAAATTTATAAACTTAATATATGGTATTATAGCTATAGTAATAATAGAATATTATAGTACCGGAAAACATTAAAAAATAATATATATATATATATATATATATATATATATATATATATATATGTATGTATATGTATATATATTTTTATATTCAACTTCTTTATTTTCTCTATTTTGCCCGACATGTTTCGTGCCGTTGTTCGCACCTCTTAAAGGGTTTTCCTATGCAAAAATATTTTTTTGTGACTCCCAAAATCAAATTTTGTACAATAATAAACATTTATCGATTCTCTAAATTACTTTACTTTTGAACAAATATTATTTTACGAAGTACTTTCCATTACCACTCTTTAAGAGCTAATAGACTGAAACTAATATCTAAAGAAGTTGGCAAAATAGGTCGGAAATTTCGTAATGAAATTGAAAATAATTTTAGCAATATTAAGGACAATGTTAAACCGACAGCCACAAAAAACAATATATACAAAATTCGTTGTAACGATTACAACTCATGCTATATAGAGGAATCAGAACAACTATTGCAAAAACGAATTGTACAACATGCTAAAAGTATAGATACAAACGAGAACAGGACGACATTGACGGAACACGCAATAAATAATAAACATAATTTTAATTATACAGACGTTGATATTTTAAATAGAGAAAGGAACACGTAAAAAAGGAAGATCAAAGAAAACCTTTCCATATTTAAAAACGGCAATAATTAAAAAAAAATACGATTTGAAAAATGTCCATCAACATGGAATTAATTAATCACAACAATTACACAGAGTTTTCACTTCGACCCCTTTTTGAGTGCCGTTTGACTGGGCTAGTAGGCAAAAAGTCGCGGAGACATGTTTTGTTGCACCGGCCGGCCGGTGCGACATTTTTGTCGCAGCGACATGTGCTGCGACTTGTTGCAAAGTGTTTCCATTCTGCGACATGTTGCGGCGACATGTCGTGCGACATGTTGCAAGGAGATTTGTAGTAATGGAAACGGAGCTTTAGGAACGAGTCTCTGCAACATGTATTCTCGCACGGTCGACTGCGACATTTTTTGTCGCAGCGACATGTTGCAAAGTGTTTCCATTCTGCGACTTGTTGCGGCGACATGTCGCGCGACATGTCGCAGGGCAGTTTTGTAGTAATGGAAACGGGGCTTAAGCAGTATTAAATAACAAAATAAAATCAGATGGAAACTGGTTATGTGTTTTGCTTCAAATTTACTATATAATTTCCAGATGATATAACTTTATTTGTCGAATTCTTACAAAGTAGTAGGCTTCCATAAAGAATTTTTTTTCCCAGATTACAGTAACCCTCAAAATGTGGGACTACATTTTCTACATACTTCATTTTATAAATACTATTTGTATTTATTTATTTATTTTTTAAAATGAAATGAATAATTAGTGATGATGATTAATAGCGAGTTATAAATTAAATATGACACAATATACATTTTATTTATTTTTAAGGATTAAAAACTTCAAGGTTATCATGACCTGGATAGTTGGAGAGCTGGCAACGCACTTTTCATGAAGTGTTTTATGCACCCTGAAATTTTGCTATAATGTACCTCTTAGGTAGATAAGAAGGTAAATACGTGTTTCCTGGACATACCTTGGTGCACCAGGTACTGCCAGTGATGTGGGGCGGGTAAATACCCAGTGGGTGGGTAAATATAAATTGAGTATTTACCCACAGGGAAGGTAAATACCCAAAAAGTGGGTATTTTCAGTTTTGAGCTTGATACAACTTCTTTTCATATTTTTTGGTGCAAACAAGGACTGAAACTCACCCATTTGATCATAAAAACTTAATAAACATTAATACTTACCCAGTAATATTTTAAAGAATGTTAAAAGTCGGTCCGGGTATTTATGGGTATTTAAAACTTAATGTATATCTATGAATTTTAATGATTACTTTTACAGTGGGGAAGGTTAATTAATTTTAAAAAGGTTTTAATGAAGCCTATTCAATTATTAAGGACTTATTTAAATTTAAAAAAAGGGTCAAAAACATTTTTAATGTTTATTATAATAGTTCAAAACCATTTTAACTGGTTTGTGATCCTTATTAATATTATTTGAAATTATGCTCATACAACAGTAACAACATTACAGTAAGCGGAAATCCGGAAATGAAAAGGTAGCTTCTTGATGACAGAGTGTTTTAGGTCCGAGTTGGGAAACTAGTTAACATCTTTGATCCAACTGTTGAACTTATCACTGCAATTCAGTTAAATACCCATTTGATCCACACAGTTCATAAGAAATTTAAGAATTACTGAAAACTCTTCAACAAAAAATCCCAGAATCTTCTCTTCAAAAAACGGAGGAAAAACTTGTGCTAACTAAATAGGAGAAACGCATTCAGTTTGGTGTTGGAAACGCACATCTAGCTACAGACTCTTCCATTTGTTTTGAGTGTGAGTTAGGCAGAAGCATGGGATTGAAATCAGTAGATCTTCGGAAAAACATAGCTGACTTTAGGGACCAAAAGGGATTATGGCAAAGATCCTTTGTTTGGGAAGGTCTTGAAATACAATGACAAAAAAATAATAAAATAAGTCCCATGTTATGGTGGAGAGGCTTGAAAGGTACATGTGCTTTGATCAATGAATAGGTAACGTAATTTGTGTTTTGAGAAATTGAGATAATCCTAGTCTTAAGTTTTAGCTGAGGCTACATTTTTGTGCATGCAGTACAGTTGTATCAAATCTAGGCAAACATCTTGTTTTGTTGGTAGTCGGAAGGACCATGGCAAATTTTCAGTTAATAATTTATTATTTATTAACCTCTCAGTGATCCTATTTTATAATTTATTATTGTTTTAATAGTTCCTCAGTGTTACAATAGCTCTCAACTGGCAAGATCCATGACATTTTACAATATTCGATTACTAAGTCACGGTTTAGTTAAATACCTTAAATACCCGGGTATTTATGAAATTGGGTATTTACCCTGAAGAATAAATACCCGGGTATTTTACAACACTGGGTACTGCGCATAGGGGAAAGGTGCAAAACAATATTGCCCAAAAGTAGAGTTTTATTCAGAAGCCAGCTATTATTAGTAAAAAAATTTCGCAAATTAAGGCAATTTTAAAATTAATAATAAAAAAGGCAGGCACTTTTAAGGGGGTTAAAATGTAAATTTAAAAAAAAAACTAAGTACCTAGTTTTTATTTTTAATATTAAATGAAGTGGTTTATTCTCGCTGCGATTTAAACAGTGCCTTCAATAAACATATTTGAAAATAATTACAAAAGGGCAGACACTTTTGTGGGGTTTAATTATCAGGAAACATAAAAATAAATGTTGCCTATGATAGACTGCAATACACTGCGCGTAAGAGTGAATGACAGCACCGCACAGTTGTGGTTATTCTCTGTGCTCTCATTGGTTCTTGCTCATATGATCTTGTACAGCTGTTCCGGTTTAAATGGCAGCATATATAAAACTCTCATTTAATATGAGAATAAAAACAAGTAAGTTTTTTTTTTTTACGTGTTATACCCCTTAAAAGTGTCTGCCATATTTATTATTCATTGTAAAATTGTCTTAATTTTACATTAAAATAGTTGGCTTCTGATTAAAACTCTATTTTTGGGAAATATTTTTTTCACCTTTTCCCTATGCGCAGTACCTGGTGCACCAAGGTATGTCCAGGAAACACATATTTACCTTCTTATCTACCCAAGAGGTATATTATAGCTAAATTTCAAGGTGCATAAAACACTTCATGAACCGTGCGGTTACTGGCTCTCGGACTATGAAATGTTTATTGTATTTGTCGCCTTTCTAAAAAATGTGTTCATCTTACACACCTCTTGCTCGACACACATTTTATTATGGGGAATCAACTTCTAGGAGCTATAAGCACCGAGCTATCAACAGCTCGTCAGCCCTGTATAATGATAACACAAACTGCTCTTGTTAATAACATCAAAGGAGAGTTCTGGATTAATTTTATTTAATTAATGTTATCCATTAGAAAAGGGATTACCTTGAGTGGAAAATTGCAAATGAAAGCAAGAAACAACATTCCATTACTCCAACATAAATGGGAAAATAATTAAAAATAAACAAAGCACATATCTCAACAAAGCAATTAGTTTACACCATACTGCTGAAAAGTATGCATAATATTTTGGGTGCGATATGACACAAATAGGTCTCGTATTGCACATTTTGTTATGAATGGTAGAAAAAAATAGGCAAACTCCCTAAATTGCGCAACAAACTCTCTTTTGAACTTAAAATTTCAAAATCACAATAATATACTTCGGTTTTTAAATTCAAGTTAATTTTACATCAATAAATGCCTATTGATGGAAAAATACATATGGGCCATATATGCGGTGTAACACAGTTAACATTAGTCGCTAAAATGTTTTGCCTCACAGTGAACATGTTAATCTAACTGACAAAAGTAACATAAATATAAAATGCCCGACTTGTAGGAATTTTCGTCATCTTACGAGGGAACATCCCTAGGTGTTCGGAGCCGATTTTTATGAAACTTTGTATATTTATTAAACACGAGTAAATAATTGATACATATTTTTTATATCGGCCCAATCACACGTTTAAGGGGTGAAAACCCCCTTCCAAAGTACACCTCAAATATTCTAACAAGGGGAGTGGTGAGGTCACCGATTTGGTCCAATTTTTTTCTGGTGATTCTACATCGAAAAGTAGTCAACACGCGTCCTTGTATATTGTATCTCTCGGTATTGGAGAAAAAAAGTATTATTTTTTGTTCCGGTGATATTTACCTCATTAGAGTTTCTTGGGGTGCTGATTTTTAATCTCCTATTATTTTTGGTGTAAAAAAAATGTTTATTGCTAGTTTACTTCAAACGTAAGCATATTTTTGAATTTATTTGCCGAAATATAAATTATTGTTTAACGATTGTTTCTTAATTTACTCTCTAAAACAAATAAATTGGTGAAAGAAACATGTCGATATCATTTTCTAAACTCGATATATAAAATAAAGCATTTTGAACCTATTTTATTTTATTTCTCAGCTCCTAAGGCGCATTGGACGGAACGCTTGGACACGTGTCGACTACTTTTCGATGTAGAATCACCAAAAAAAAAAAAAAAAAAAAAAAAAAAAAATGGACCAAATTGGTGACCTCACCACTGTCTACTCCCCTTGTTAGAATATTTGAGGTGTACTTTGGAAGGAGGGGGGGGGGGGTCACCTCTTAAACGTTTGATTTGGCCGATATAAAAAAATATGTATCGATTATTTTCACGTGTTTAATAAATACACAAAGTTTCATAAAAATCGGCTCCGGACACTTGGGGATGTTCCCTTGATAGTGTATTTCCATAAAATCTCCTTATATGAGTGACCAGAGCACTCGAGCAAAAATTTTCAGATATTTCACAATAACAATTTTTTACTTTAGTAGTTTTATGTTTATTTACATTTATTAGTCAAAAATAAGAGAAAAATATTTTTATTATTATTATTTTCATGGAAGGAGGGATGAATTATACTAAACATCTGGAACTTTGAATTATTTTGACGAACTGACTTAATCTAATCAGGAAGAAGTGTATGCACACACAAACGTCAATAGCACTAAGTATTTTCCTTATGTCAAGAATACACGACATATCTATAAATAAAAACACTATAACTTCCTCAATTCTCAAGAGTTATATTGACTACTTCAAGTCTAAAAACTTGAGAACTAAACAATAAAAATTAATAATTCTATTTTTATAGGATTAAATGAGGTCAGTTTTATATTTAGCAGAAGTGGGATAAATAAATAAATCACCAAAACAAGTATATAAAGAAGTATTTCATTCTAATTTTATATCTTAATCTTTTGAGAAATTAATAACAAAATTAACTTCAACCCATAAAATAGTTGTGAGAAGTAGCAGTATATTAAATCCAAAAACTGTTCAAGGCACCTCACCCCCTGTTCATGGGAAAGATCAATCAATAATTTCTCAAGTTATACAATGATGAGTTCAGAAAAACTAGTTACAATAAGGGGGCGAGGATAACTGAGTGGTAGAGCACTGGAACAATATGCTGAGGACCTGAGTTCAAAACTCGAGTGCACTAAAGATTTTATCTTCTAGTCTTATTGTTTGTGGGTTGGATATGAGGTCCCAGACCGTCCCTAGGTCAACCCAACTTTTAATTTATTAATGGGTGCCTGGAAAGGGGAAAAATCAGGTGGCCGGAGCATTCCACTGGGCCTTTGTGGCCACTTACGGGACTGATTTTTTGTTTTGTTTACAATAACAGACTTTTAACACGTTGGGAACCATGGAAAAATGGTAAATTTGTTTCAGGAGCCAAACATTTTTTTCTTCAAATATAACATTAGAATTATTAACATATAAATAATAAAATAAAGGACTAAAAGAATCCACTTTTGACATTAGCCTCTTTTTGTTGGGTTGTAAATAATGTATATCAAACCTTACATAAAAAAGAAGAAGAAAAAAATGGACACCGTGAAATCAACCTCCGAGAACCGTCCTGTGGCCCTGAACACTGTTTAAGCTTTTTTAGCTGGTGAGAGCAGATGGTACCTGAGGACCTCCTTGGCTCCAGCCAATAGTCCATCGGTGGCACGATTGTGCACCTTGGCGCTCAATGTATTAAAGCATTCATTACATCACAAATCTATTTATCACTAAGGTACTCTTATCTATCTCTTAATTTTTTTTATTGAATATAAAATAATCACAAAGATCACAAATTCACTTTAATTACATAAAATAGGACAAATTAGGGGGGGGGGATTCAGTCGATGGATGCCTGATGAGATTGTTAATTTAGACAATCCTAAGCACTCTGCCTCCAAGATAGTCTGTATGGATGACGAATTTTTGTAGCGGGAAAACAACTTGTAAGCGAGATGGACATTCATTTTTCTACGTGTTAATACTACAGTTTTGTACAGTTTTATTTCCATAAAACTAAAAGGTAAAGAGCATTTTCAATTGAAGGGAGGATATTAGGCCAAAGATAAGTAACATATTGCCTTACATGGAAATGAAGACAGTACAATATAATTTTACCACTATGACTCGTATATTCAATTATTGTGTACCAATTACAACTGCGTAACATCAATTATTATTATAGACCGAGAGCCAGCAACGCACTTTTCATGAAGTGTTTTATGCACCCTGAAATTTTGCTATAATATACCTCTTGGGTAGTCAAGAAGGTATATAAGTGTTTCCTGGACATTCCTTGGTGCACCAGGTACTGCGCATAGGGGAAAGGTGCAAAACAATATTGCCTAAAAGTAGAGTTTTATTCAGAAGCCAACTATTATTAATGAAATAAATGGCAAATTAAGGCAATTTTCAAATTTATAATAAATAAGGCAGACTTTTAAGGGGGTTAAAATGATAATAATAAAAAAAACGAAGTACCTAGTTTTTATTTTTAATAATTAATGAAGTGCTTTATTCACGCTGCGATTTAAATAGCGTCTTCAATAAACATATTTGAAAATAATTGCAAAAGGACAGACACTTTTGTGGGGTTTAATTATCAGGAAACATGAAAATAAATGTTGCTTATGATAGACTGGAATACACTGCGCGTAACCGTAAGAGTGTATGACACGACTGCGCAGTGTTGGCTGTTTTCTGTGCTCTCATTGGTTCTTGCTCACATGATCTTGTACAGCTGATCCGGTTTTAATGGCAGCGAAAATAAAACTTTCATTTTATATTAGAATAAAAACAATTAATTTTTTTTTTAACGTGTTATACCCCATAAAACTGTCTGCCATATTTATTATTCATTGTAAAATTGTCTTAATTTTACATTAAAGATAGTTGCCTTCTAAATAAAACTCTATTTTCGGGCAATATTGTTTTGCACCTTTCCCCTATGCGCAGTACCTGGTGCACCAAGGTATGTCCAGGAAACACATATATACCTTCTTATCTACCTAAGAGGTATATTATAGCAAAATTTCAGGATGCATAAAACACTTCATGAAAAGTGTGTTGCTGGCTCTCGGACTATTATGAAATACAATAGTACTTGATAAGATAAAGGAGAAGACGTCAGGGAGGAAAACTCAGAAGTAAATATAGAGCAGGAAGAATTATATTTCTTGATAAATATTCTCAAGGTAGAACTTCAAGGAAAAGGAGAATGCTTACAGATTTAAACTTTCTAATAAATCTAGCAAAACCTAAGGCCAGGAGCTAGAAGTCCAAGTTAACTTCATGACCACAGAGCATTATCATTTTATATATATATATATATATATATATATATATATATATATATATATATATATATATATGATGGAAATATTGATTGACACTTAATTTTTCCTGCCCCATCTGTACTTAGGTTATTAAGGCCTTTTCTTTCTTGGATGTTACTACTTTTCATTTGAAGAATTACACAGCCACAAAAAAAAAAAACAAAACAACAGACCACGTCTATATGTTCTTGGGGTCACTGTATCCGAATCTATGCCATTTTAAACTGTAATCTTGTTATTCAAGTCGTTAACCAAAACAAATTACTTTTTCCTTTATACTGCCATTCAGAGCTAAAAAATACACATTTTTTTTGCAACCTCAACAAACTTGATTGATCCATTTGGAGCCAAGTTACAGCCATTTGAATATATGACTTTTCTCAAAGGTTTGCGTTTTTTCTTATGATACGGTATTTAACAAGCTGTGAGCTCTTATATAGAAAATGACCCAAGGCCTTCGGAGGTGATTCTTGCACTGATGCAATCCTTAAAATCCCAAAATACAACCCTTAAAATATCTCCTCATGTTTGATTCGAGCAATGTATCAATTAAAGTTAATTAAATAAACATCCTAAAATAAATTAATTAAGGAGTTACGTTCATTTTCAAACTGTTTCTTTATGAATTTGCATATGTGTTAATTGAAGTGTCCTCTTTGCAAAAGATTTGACCCTCAGATTTGTCTCAATCCTGTGTTATTAGTAGAGCGCTGGCATATATCTGGGCCCGAACTTTTTGTGTGTTTGTTATCTATAAATTTATGTAATGATATATTACAAAATAGTTTCCTGCACTTTTTTTTTTTTTTTTTTTTTCATTTTGCCATTAAGATAATAAGATTGTCTGAAGATACAAGTTATCAATTATTTCTCCTTGGTTGTAAGAGAATGTTTTTGTTATTTTTATTAATAAAATGATCTTATGATGTGTTTATTAAATTAAAAATAACACAAAAATAAAAATATTTTTGTTTTCAATTTTTAATACGTCTTGTTTTTCTTGTGCAATGGGACAGGGTATGTTTTTTTGTAATAACATTGACAGAGTAATGTGTTTTGTGTTGCAACTTAATGGTTGTTAACAAAAATGGGTAAAATCTTAATTTAAAGTTAAAAAAAAAAAACTCGCTTAAAAGGAGGAACCGCGCTAAAAACCTCATAACATGAAGCATCATTGAGATATATTTAATTCATTCATGGTGGAGGCCGCAAGATTAAGTGAAAAAGAGTTGAATTAATTACAAAAGTATTGAAAAAGTCACAATTTTAAACCCCAATTTAAAAATTCAGAAGTCCAAATATGGAAAGAAAGATAAACATGTAACACAATGGATAAACAACCAATACAAATAAAATAGTAATGTTTGAAATAAGACCTAACTTTTTTTTGTTTTACAAAAATTAAGTTCAATAATCTAAAATGAATTTTTTTTCAGGAAAGAGAAGTAATGTAATGTTATATATATATATATATATATATATATATATATATATATATATATATATATATATATATATATAAAACAAAAAATGTAAAAACTTATATACGATTATATAATTTTAGAATCAGATATTTATCTCATTATTATAATTTACTTTTTATGCTGAAAAATAAACGTACATTGCAATTCCCGGATCTAGTTACTTAAATAAACAATTAAACAATTGTTAGACTGGCAAACATGAATAATAAAGTTTTTTTATTACAAGGGAGCTAAATGGCTGATTGTCAATCTTTTAGAAATTATTTTGCCAAATTTAATTTCAATCCTGCACATATAATTGTATAAATTTTAAATGTGATTAAAATGTATTCGTAGTTATTACAAATCTCCTTACAACCAAGTTAAATGAATATTGAAAAGGTTAAGTCAATATTATCGAGCAGCAAGCTTTCTTTTTTTTTTTTTTTTTTTTCTTTTCTCTATTATTATTGGGGTGGGGTCTCTCAGATTACTGGAAAATATTTTTACTGGGGGATATTTCCAACAAGTAAAAAGAATTATTTTTATTTATAAAAATATTCATTTATTTATTAATTACGGGCACTATTTTTATTAATTATTCTAACGATTCTAGTTGTTACCGTTCTAATTGTCTAGTATATCCCGATTTTTCAGTTTCACATTTTGTGGCCAGATAGTACTCTCGCCGAACTGCAATATGCATGTCTTTAATAATTATTATTATGTTTTAACAGGAAATAAATTTATCCTAATCCCCTATACCGCCTGCAATATAGCCCTTTATACCTGCCTCCCTTTCCATTAACACAGCATTTTATGACTTTATGACCCCTTACTGTACTTTGCCGCTCTTTCTTTCATCTTCTATGTTCTCTGTCCATTGGGTGGTCCAGAACCCCCCTCCCCCTCACCAACTCCTTTCTTCCTATATTTCCCTGTATTAACTGTCAGAAATGATCCCGCATTTGTGAGGAATAGTTCTCTATCTTCCCATCGGTAAGCCCATATTGTTATTCTTATATCTAATCTAATATGTAATCTGTTATTCTTATATCTGTTTTCCTAATAATCCAAACACTATATATTATGTTCTTCCAAACACTATATATTATGTTCACTTCTATATATTATGTTCTAGTATTTTATGTTTTTGTCTTTTTCCACATATGTATGTATGTATATATGTATGTGTATTTATGTTTGTAGGCATATGTATATATATATATATATATATGTGTGTATATTTCAGTACTACATCCGTCCTACTTGTTTTTTACAGCCCTGATGAAGGCTTGAAGTTCAAGCCGAAACGTCGGCACAATAAAACCATTTTTATGATAAAATGTAGTTTTATTAAGTAGCAGTGACCGAACCCCGACAATCCCTACCTTGCATCATCAACGGTCAACGATCTCCTCTCAATGAAATAAATTTATGTTCAAATTTGACATTTGAACCATATATATGATCTAGGTAGTTGGTAACAGCTTATTAAGTCTTCAATAGTTTTGTATTTTAATTACATTTTTGTCGTGGAAACGTTTCGGCTATAAGCCATTTTCAATCCAATTGTCTGTATGATTTTGCATTATTTTTTTTATATATACATTATATCTTCAGGTTATGTGCTTGTAAATTTGATATTATTTAATTTGAGGAGGAAATTTCATTTTTTATAAAATTGTATGGTTTATGTCTCTATTATTTCATGGATGATATGAACCATACAATTTTATAAAAAATGAAATTTCCTCCTCAAATTAAATAATATCAAATTTACAAGCACATAACCTGAAGATATAATGTATATATAAAAAAATAATGCAAAATCATACAGACAATTGGATTGAAAATGGCTTATAGCTGAAACGTTTCCACGACAAAAATGTAATTAAAATACAAAACTATTGAAGACTTAATAAGCTGTTACCAATTACCTAGAACATCTTAGTTTTCAACTTAGGATCTACAACATATAACATATATATGATTTTGCAAAAACAAATAGATGATTTAAGTACTTAAAAAGCCTCCAATAAAATATTCATCTCAATAGTCTATTTTTTAAAAAAAAAACAATTCTAATATTTCTTTTTCCAATTTGAAAAAAAAAACAACAAAAAAATCCAATTCTTCCATTTTTTTTAAATCATAAAAAAACTTACATAATAATTTCCATAAAAAGTTATAGGAGACAAGCGAGGAATGCCCCATATTTTTGTTGAAAAGCTAAGATTCATCACACTAGAGAAGCTGGTGTTAGAAAAGCAAGCTGGTAACTGACTGGAACAAAGGCTAGTAAAGAGGAAGGGAGACAGGGCAATGGACATCGTGACCTTCGAATTATCCTATCAAATACAAGGGCAAATACTCGTTCTCCTCATATAGTGGATATGGCATCGGCAAGAAAAAACTGATAAAAAAAAAAAAAATAATAATAAACAGATTGGCAAAAAAAAAAAAAAAAAAAAAAAAAAAAAAAACAGGCCTTTCTAAATATTTATTTTTATTTTTTAAATTATTATTATTTATTTAGGCTTTGTCGCCTGATTACAATATCTCTAAGAAAGAGGAAAATAAGGACCAATATTGGAAAAGAGTTGAAAAAATCTAATGACATATCCGATAAAGACGACATAAGATAAAAATGTTGGAAAAAGTAAAACAGTATCATAAAAACAATTTAAAATAAAATGCAATTACATAAAATTTATATTAATAATCATTAAATGTTTTTAGTGTAACAAGTTAGTCTAAATTAAAATTCATAATCACATCTGAGTATAGCGGCAAATAAATCTCAAATGGCTCGATAGAATAAGGAATATAAGCTACTTTAAGTCATTCATGTTTAATTTACTTTATAAAAGCATATTTTTTTTGTTGAAAATTTGAACTCTTGCTATTCTGTGTGTTCTATTCTCACTAATGGGTGGTGACTTTTCTTTGGAAAAAAGAAAAGGCATCAACCCATCCTAGAAATCTGTGTTATGTAAAGATGGAAATTAAAAATTAAATTTAGAAAAATATTTAAAATTCCACACCATGAGTGCTACAATCCTGGCTAGAAAAGGGTGGTTCCCTTTTATAAATGGACGTTTAAATTTAAATAATTAAAATTAAAAATACATTCTTGATTATTTTTTGTAATGTCATGAATTAATAGGATTTTTTTTCAAGTGTACAATGATTTTTATTATTAGCTTTTTATTATATTTGTAAATACTCTTTTCTATATATTTTTATATGTATTTTTATATATATGTTATATTTTTATAACAAAAATCTGTTAAAAAATGAATGATATATAAAAAAATGTGCAAAAAAAAAAAAAAAAAAAAATGTACACAATATGCAGTCGGGTACATATCCATAGGTATGAATATATTATATTTTTTTTAATATTATATTTGTTAAATTTTAGGATAGATATTTATGATATGATACTATGCCAGTTAAAATATTGCCATTATGTGTGGGATTGGAGTTTGTTAGGAGTCCTTGAAAGTCATAAGGCATGTGAATGTTGTCAGGATTCCGCAAGTATATATTTTCTAATAAGAGTCCTGTGAGAATTAGTAAAAGTGTTAAACATCTAGACAAAGCCAGCTGGATCTGAGAGCAAATGATGACCTTGAGGAAATAGGAAGTCTGAACCAGTTCTGTTAATGAGTCATCGCAACACAAATCTCCATTAGTACTCCATTGAGAAAGTACGTACCTTTACCTTGACAGATAGCTATGAAGCGACCGACAAGTGCGCACGAGGGGCTAGAAATGAATCTGCGATGTCTGATAGCTAATTATAACTGACCCACAGGGAAGTATATAAAGATCTCTGTATATTTAGCAGTCCATAAAGCAAACACACCTAATAGCTTCATAATAGGACTACTACCATTACAATGAAGTTCAAACAATACATGAATTAATAGGGAAAACTTCCTGTTATAAATAAAATAAATAAGAAGAAAAAATGTATTATTTAAATGTCCTATAAGACAGGTAGACATTTATCATGAAATTAATTAATGTTTTAGTTTAGAGAAATAATTACCCCCAGTGAAATATTCGGGTTGCAGAATACGGAAATTAACATAAAATCGTTTAATATTAAAGGTATTAATTACAATGGGTAGATTTCATTAAGAAAATTAATAGAAAAAAATAAGGAGTTTTATTTACAGCAATGTAAATCTTATTTTGAGATTCACTTATTACTGAATAAAAACAAAAATAACTGATAATAAAACTTGCAAGCAAAAATAACTGATAATAAAACTTGTAAACAAAAATAATTATATTATCACTGTTTTTCATCACTGGTATTTTCAATTTCATAAACGCATCGGATGATGCATTTTATACGAAAATTGGAATATTTTATTTATCCTAATAACAAAAATATGTGCTAATGGCCTCGGCAGCAGATGCACACAAAAAAAAATAAAAAAATAAAAATAAAAATAAAATAACAAAAATAAAAAATAAGCAAAAAAAAAAAAAAAAAATCTGATTGCGAAAAACCTTGCAAAAACTCACTCCCACATATTCTTGCACTAGGTTGGGATTATTAACTTATCAAGGTTGTTGCCAAAAAGTCATTATACCTAAAAAGTGGAGTTTTATTGTAAGTGTGTTATTACGGTTTTATTATTTTAATTAAAAAATAATATAAAAAAAATAAATAAATAAAAAATAGATTATTTAATAAATAATATAAGAAAAAATTATTAAAATCTCAAATTATCATGTGTGTGTGTGTGTGTGTGCCTGTTAGCACGATAGCGGCCTGAGTTCTTGTTTTTTCGACACGAAACTAGGTATATAGCGTTCAATTAGCAAACAATTGAACAAGTTCATAAACCACCAAAATCGGTCCAAAGGAAGGGGGGGGGGGGTTTATCCCAGGCCCAAAACACTAATTTGACCATGCCAGCCGTAGTTTTTGTTATATTTCAACAAAACTATTTCAATAGAATTAGCCCGCCAGACGTAGGCTCGAAATGCCGCCACAGAGAGTGCTTTTAGTATTTATTAAGTAGTGTAGGTGTAGTACCATGTATAAACATAACTCTGGGAGCAAATTAATTACAAAATTAAAAGAGAACTATTCATGTTTTTATTTTAGTTATATAGGATATTTTAAACAAATTATCCATAAATGCAGTCTAAACTACCCAAATTCTTAGTTATGCAGCTCCTGCATGACAGACTTTTCATCGATCTGCCTCTCATTGACCTGATGAAGGAAAGAAAATCAAGCCAAAACTTTAATTTGAAAAATTAAGACTAGATCAATTCTGTTCAACTTGACCTAATAAGAGAAGAATCTATCAATCTAAAGTGATATCAAACCAAAGGGAATACTCACTTATCTTGGCATTCGGTATGAACTCCTTGCACGAAGTAGTGTGTTTACTCAGGTCTACGTCCTTCTTCACTTCGAACAGGCTCGAGACTGGAGTATACTTAGGTGCTGTAGTCACTTTAGGCTGACTCACTTCTTCGTGAGGTTTCTTGTAGCGGATAAGGAAAAACCCGTCATCACTGCTCGGTGGAGAAAAAGCATTTTCCTCAAAATCAAATGATCTGAAAAGGAAATTATAAAAATTAATGTATATAGATACTTTCATTTGGGGTGAGTTCGGACAGGTAGTACGAGTTCGCGCAGTAGTGTATGGCGCAAGAAATCACGTGACCTTGAGCAAATTTTTTCATTAGGGTCATAATTGGCTTGACAAATACAATCGATATTACATTTTTCCCTTACACTTAAGCCGAAATCCACGTGAGAACACTTCAAAGTGAGTAACAAATATTTTAATGTGAGTTGTAATTTCCACGATTTTCGAAATGCTAGAAACAAACATCTGAGTAGAGGCTGTGTAAGTAATTAAACCCTATTTTTTCATATTGTATAGTAGGTTTATATGTTGTCTAATGATACATGAATAAATATATTTATTTTTTTGGTTCAAAATGCTTTTTTTTCTCGTTTAAGTAAAAAACTCGAATACCGTGGGGTGAGTTCGGACATGTATCAATTGTACTCGCGTCCTTTTGGCTTAAAGGAAAATAGTATTTATTCCAAAGAGGCTTTAAAAAATGTGATTGAGATGTCAAAACCAAGAAGAAGACTCTGAGAGAGGCAGTGGATCGATTTAGGTATTTTGTTGTACAAGAAAATACCTAAATCTACTTTAAATGATAAAGTTAGAGGAATGCACACCAAAAAAATGTGGTGGCCAAAAAAAAACTGAGTCAAGAAGAAAAAAAAATATCAAAGGGAATTTTAACTGCAGCTCAATGGGACTTTCCATTAACTCGATTAAGATATCCGCTAAATCGTAAAAACATATTTGGATAGGTCAGGAAAAAAATCGCAGGTTTCTAAGGCAAGCCCAGACTGGAATGGTTTGACGGCTTTATGTAAAGGAATCAGCCATTAACGGAACGCCTTACACAAAACATCAAAAGGTGTAGAGCAGAAGTTGAAAAGGAAAAAGTTAAAGAATATTTTGTAAATCTAAAAGATATTATAGAAAATATTCCTCTTTAGAATATCGTCAATTATGACTGAGCTCACTCCAACTATAGTTTAAGTTAAGATTTTTACAGAAATTGAAGGCTGTCCGAACTAACCCCACACGTAGGGGTGAGTTCGGACAAATTTTAGCGATTAAAAAAATTGAAATTTTTTGAGATATTCAAAAAACAAAATACACTATTCGATAGACGAATGTAAAGGGTTCATACATTAATTCTTCCAGATTTTTACAAAAATTCTGTCTTTTGTAATTACGAGAAAACCTCAAAAATGTGTCCGAACTCACCCCAAATGATGGTAAGTAGAAATCGTCCATGAAGGCATTGGCATTACTGACAACTGCTTCCTCTGATAAATTATTATAATTGATAATTCAGTCAATGTTAATGACAAAAAACCGTGGAGAGATTGGTGACAGATCGCCAGGCCTGGAAAATTAAAGGAGCAGAGATCTTAGCGACTTCCGCTTCCCTATAGGCAGGATGTGTAGACTACTACTCCTGAGAATGAAGGCCTTCATCAACATTATTTGTTGCTAGATATTTCAATGTTTTTTTTTTTTGTTTTTTAAAATTTTAATGTGATTATATAATTATTTAGTTTTGCTAAATTATACTAATTGTAAATAACTGTAAATATTAGTTGACGAAATAAAAGGCTATTTCATTCATTCAATAACAAAAGAAATATAGTAAACTTAAGACGAATGAGTTTGATTCACTATCGGAAAGGTGAATTTTTTCCCCAGCTAGAAAAAAGTGGTAACCTAAAATTATCTGTAAAGAAAAAAGTCACCAATCACATAAGACAACCCTATTTAGGAAACCTCTAATAAAACTTCACTTTTTATGTATAATGTATTTTTGGCAACAACCTTGAAAAATTAACAATCTCAACCTATGTGTTCACACGTTTCAACTCTAAATAAATTCTTGGCTGAGAGATTAAAATGTTAGCAAATCATTTATCTACAGGGCTTAAATTTTTCACTTCATTTTCTTGTTTAACATGAACGAATTTCATGACATATTCGTGCAGTAGACACCCTGTTATAGAAATGACCTAGTTTCATTTGAAAGAATAAAAATTGATTCCCTTAGGCCCAGCGCATACTGAAGAAACTGGTTTCGTGAAACTCAAGGCGCTTGCAACGCATAGATAGAAAACCATAGGTTGGTGCACACAGTTTCATGAAACTTTAGGCCCGGTGGACACTGAAGAAACTGGTTTCGTGAAACTCAAGGCGCTTGCAACGCATAGATAGAAAACCATAGGTTGGTGCACACCAGTTGAATGAAATTTTAGTTTCACTGATTTCATGAAATTCGTTAAATTGGTTTCCAATAGCTCCAGTTTCATGTTTCATCAGTGGATCTACTAGCTCTAATGAGCAATCAAAAATTGGCTTTGACATCCTAAAAAATCTTTAAATTTATTAGGATCTCTGTTTTAGTTTCCGAGCTACAAGAAAACATCTGTGTTTCCGATCCCTAATCAGTGGGTGAACCTAGTAATTGTGTATTTTTTCTTATTTTTTAGCCACCACCACAACACATGCGCATTGTCTTCAGAATATATCACGAAACTGATGGAAAACTGCTTCTTCTGTATGAACGCTTCAATGAAAATGGTTTCATGAAACCAGTTTCTTCAGTATGCACCAGGCCTTAGATGCACAGCAGAACTTGGATAATTCGAACCCCTAGGGACCGATAAAAAAGTTCGGATTATCCAAAATTTGAATTACAAAAGTTTTTGAAAATAAAGGGCTAAAAAATCTAACTTCATATTTTCATGTTTTTCAATTTAAAAGAAAATACATTTTATTTAAAGAAAAAAAAAACATTTCATGAATTTATGGTTATGTACATAAGTAATAAATAATTTACCAAAAAAGTAAAAATAAAAGTCTATTGTTTTGAAAAAAAGTATAGAAATGAAGATGGTGGGAGGGAATTCTAGGATAAAACGACAGGATGTAACTACATCCCCTGGGGAGGAAGCGCGACCCACCACTTTGCAGAACTCCTAGAGTCCAAGAACTAGACTATGAGACCACCGCGCTTCTTGTCCCGGAATCCCTACACCCGTATCTTACTATCCGCCTCACCAGAGGGGAGAATATTTTCACAAGATTGAAGATCGACCACTCTCTGTCCACTTCGCATTGGAGGCACAGACTCGTAAAAAATTCGAATTATCCAAAATTGTATTCGAATTAACCACGATTTTTTTTTACATTGTTTACGTCCTAAATTCTAGGGGCCGAGAGAAATATTCGAATTAAAGACGATTTTGAATTTTCGAAGTTCGAATTATCCATGTTCCACTGTACTCGCCTACACAAACATTAATGAGTTATTTTTGGCCACCAGAAAGCAAAATTAATAAAAATTCGTTTGGAGATACTACCTCAATAGATACATTCCAATAGAATTTGCTGACAAGGAAGCTACAATGGAGAAGTTCACTTTCTGAATCTCCCATTTCAAGAAAAAATTCTCATTTTATTATTTCATGATAACAAAATAACATTGGTTTTCCAATTAAATATAATGACTGATTAAGTTGCCAAACAAAAGATGTCGACGATATAATGAGGAAAAGAGAATGCACAAGTAAACATGAAAGGGGAGTCATAAACTCTTTTTTAGTGGATGACGTCAGAGGCCGTGTTTCATTTGTTAATCATCAAACATTGCTTCAGTTTTATCTTCAGATGAACGACTATAGGAAAGGATTTAGTAACAAAAATACACAGAAATTCATTTTTTTAAATCTACAATATTCTTATCAAATAAAAAAAATATGTGCTGATAAACTTGGTATTTATCAAGAGAAAAAAAGATGTAATACTTAATATAAAGAAACCTATAATAATTGACAAATTGAAATCTCTAACTTAGGTTTGTTGTGAAACTTTTATTTCTTTAATCCTTAAAAGAAAATTAATAAATACAAGGGGATATAAAAAAAATGTATCTGATTATAAACACAATCAATATTATAAACAATGTAAATAAGATAGCTAATTAAATATTAATCTAATCAAAGATATTAGATTAACTCTCTAAATCCCAAATGGTTAGGTTAAGATCTAATCAGATTTAAAAGCAAGAATGCAATTATCTTCAGAAAATTCTAGATAATTTTAATATATGTATCTGCATTCTTGACCAGTTAGCCAATAATTAATTTCAAATATCGAACAACCAAAGTCTGAAATTTATGAACAAAAAAAGTAAAGCAATACTCAATGAGCTGACCTCTAAAGAAGTTTTAAACTGCAAAATATAATACAATATAATTTTTGTATAGTAACATACTGATATTTATATTATACGATTGTGACCCTTGTTCTCAACTATGTATTTTCAAATTGGCAGAAGGTCATTTAATATAATGTAAAAACTTCAATTTCTTATTAATTTCTTTGTATTAATTGCTCTATATGTTTACGCCACTGGATGCTTCTTCAGGTTTAACTTAAATTCCTCATGAAAAAGTGTCTAGTGGAGCAAAACATATAGAGCGCGTAATAAAAATAAATTAAAGTTTTTATAATATATGACCTTTATTTATTAAAAGTTTTTATAATATAGGACAACAGCCAGTATTCTCAAAGGCAAGGTACACTGTCAGATCATTTGGTATCAGGAGGAATAAAAAGATTGCTGTACACTGCACAGTCCGAGGAGCTAAGGCTGAAGAAATTTTAGAAGATGGCCTTAAGGTTCGAGAATATGAACTGAGAAGGGATAATTTTTCAGGCACAGGCAATTTTGGTTTTGGTATTCAGGAACATATTGACTTGGGAATCAAGTATGACCCAAGCATTGGAATTTATGGTCTAGATGTCTATGTCGTCCTTGGGAGGCCAGGTTTCAATGTAGCCCATCGGCGCAGGAAGACTGGTGTTGTTGGTTTCCAACATAGGCCGACAAAGGATGATGCAATGAAATGGTTCCAACAGAAGCATGATGGAATCATTTTACCTGGCAAGAAGTAATTTTTATCTTCTTTTACTATTAAAATTTTTATATGACCATCTGCCAATTTAAAAAGACATATTGATATCTGTTATGAGTAAAAATGTGGACAAATATAAGAACTCGACAATAGGTTGGTTTAGGTTTTTAGGGCATACATCTAGGATATAAATGCCTGAAATTTTGTTATGTCGAATATGTTTACTATCATTATGAGCTAGTGTTTTTGTGGGTACAATTTTCTCTTAATTTTTCCCCTCATTTAATTTAATAATTTTTTTTTCATTTAATTTCTTCATTTAATATACAGGGTGGTCCCGAAGGAAATAGCCATACTTGAGGGGTGTGTACGCCAACTAAAGTGTAGTTGAATGCCACCAAGGAGAAATTTTTACCTACATTATTTCCCTAGGCGTGTCTGTGTTCTTTTGTCTAAACACTGTTTTTTTTTACTATTTTCGTTCACAGAATAACGGGTGTCAAAAGTTGGTTGGCAATCAAGTGTGAAACTCTTGTTTCATGGGGGTTTCCATGCGCCAAGTTGTGGGTGCTGCGTGAATTGAAAATGCCACCTCGAGTAAAGGTGGCTTCATCCCTCCACAAAACTGAGGGAAAGTCATGATCATCCCCATATTTGCCCACGAAAGAAGTGCAGAAATTGCTTCTGTTTGGGCAGTCTCGCTGTAATAGCTGTTGTACCTTGGTAACCACACCTAACAAAAAAAATGTTTGTGCGGTGCTTGGAACATTAAAAATGAAAAAAAACTTTATTTCGTGATATGTAATTTGTTTGGGTGGCTGCTGTGAATTTGGTTTGAGAAATTTTTGCACAAGGTACGAGAGATCTTATTGGAAATTTAATGCACATTTTTAAAATGTCATCAGAATTAAATTTTCCCTATGGTGAACGACAAATAGCACAAAAACTAGCGTTTAGACAAAAGAACACGGAAACGCCTATAAGTCAAGTAAAAATTTCTCCTTGGTGGCATTCAACTACACTTCAGTGGAAGTACACCCCTTAAGTATGGCCATTTCCTTTGGGACCACCCTGTATTTTAATTTACCTATTGTAATTGTATTTACAAGACCGACTTATTCTATGTAAAAGATGTCAACCTATCCTTAGCTACCACTGAGAATGAAAACAAATAGACAGACGAACGTGGAAAGGAATCCAGCAAAATATTGCAGGAGAAGTAGGAGAGGAGAAGCACAGTTCGAGAAAGAAATTGTTCCATAAATTATTTATATATATATATAAATTGCTATTACCATGAATTATTTCAAGATAATTCTGATTTAATAAAAAAATATCCGGAAAAACATTAATGTTACATGCTAGAATTAGTGATTAATAATTATGTATTTACACATACACTGCCAAGGCCATAGCACATACTGTAACTTCCCGGGAATGCAGGGACCATAGCATGTGTAGGTCACATCATTTTTATAGAAAAGGTTTCTCACAGCCCTGACCGGAAATCGCCAATGAATTTTTAAATTGTAATTACTTAAAATAGGATTTTAGTAGGTATTCAGTCGTTAACCTCAAAGCCAAAATAAATATGATAACGTAAAAGAAAAACAAAAAATGCAACGCACCCAGAGCCCGTTTTCTAAAAATAATCTGGTAGTAAAGATGTTAATAGACATATTTATTCTCAAATTTTTGTTTAATAAAACCAATAACAAGACAAGAAATAATGTTAGACTTTTAACACACAGATGATACATTAAAATTAATCAGGAATTGCTTTCTAAATCTAATTTATGATAATATTACGTTGTTTCAAAAAGTTTAAATCTCAAATAACGGTACTAAATCAGATTCAGTCCTCGACCAACCTGTCTCAGGACTGAATCACCTCACCTGAGTTGGAATTATTTTTAGCACTTTCCTCCGAAGGAAAGTAGCTATTGAGGTTGCACTCATGACGGAATTTTTGAAAAATGTCTTCAAATCTTCATCGATCCTACCTAGTAAACACCGAAAATGACCCCCGTTAAAATTTATAAATATCTATATATCTATATATATATATATATATATATATATATATATATATATATATCTATATATATATATATATATCTATATATATATATATATATATATATATATATATATATATATATATATATATATATATGTCTGTTAACACGATAGCGGCCAGAGTTTTTGTTTTTTCTTCACGAAACGTAGTATATAGCGTTCAATTAGCAAACGGTTGAACGAGTTCGTTAACCACCAAAATCGGTCCACCGGACGGGGGGGTTTACTCCAAACCCAAAACACTAATTTGACCATTCCAGCCGTAATATTGGTTATATTTCAACGAAACTTGGTATTCGTAGTGGTAATCGAAAGAGAAAAGTGAGATGTAAAAATAAACTAAATCGGTTCATTAGAAGGGGGGGTTTACTTCGGACCCCCAATACCAATTTGCCACTACCAGTCGTGATTTTTGTTATATTTCGACGAAACTCGGTATTTGTAGTGGTAATCTGCAGGTATAAATGTGCTGTAAAAATAAACTAAATCGGTTCAATAGAAGGGGGGGGGGTTTACTTCGGACCCACAATACCAATTCGCCATTACCAGCCGTAATTTTTGTTACATTTCAACGAAACTCGGTATTCGTGGTGGTAATCAACAGAGAAAAATGGGTTGTAAAAATAAACTAAATCGGGTTATTTGGAGGGGGGGTTTACTCCGGACCTAAAGTACTAATATACCGGCCGTGATTTCTGCTGTATTGTAACGAAACGTGGTATACGTCGTGGGTATCTCATGAGAAAGATGTGTTGTAAAAATGAGCTAAATCGGTCAATCGGAAAGGGGGGTTTACTTTGTAATATATTTCAATAGAATTAGCTTGCCAGACGTAGGTTCGCAAGGCCGCCGCAAGGAGCGCTATCTCCCACTAGAGGGACTGTATCCTGTTCCTGCGTCAGATCAAAAGTCGAAAATATGAAGTTTTTAGTATTTATTATGTAGTGTAGTAAACATAACTCTGGAAGCAAATTAATAATTGAACAGTTACTCATTACAAAATTAAAAGAGAACTATTCATGTTTTTATTTTATTTATGTAGGATATTTTAAGCAAATCGTTCTGGAAACCAGTCTACACAACCCAAATTCTGAGGAAAGTGCTTAGTTATGCAGCTCCTGCGTGACAGCCTTTTAATTTATTTAAATAGGTTTATTGGCTGTGACTTGACATAGAGTGTTATTATTATTTTTTTGTTTAACGGCGCATCAACATTTGAGCTATTAACGCCGTGCTATCTACAGGTTGCTACCCTTTTATAATGCCAACAATTTTATAATAGGTCGGTTACCCATTCAGGTGCTGGCCACACCCAACATTGCTTAACTTTGGTGATCACCGGGAACCGGTGCATTCAACGTGGCTACGGCCATTTGCAGAGTTTGTTATTATTTGCTTGAACTGTTGTGCCATCTCACTCGTGTTTGTTGGTTTAGTTTTTTCTTAAGACAGTTTTTTTGAAAAATTGTATGCATTTTTTAAAAATATTATTAATTTCTTCTTTAAAATTTGCTTATATATTTTTATGAGCAATAATGTTATTTGTCATGTTTTACCGTAATTGCTTGTCGTTTCAGAAAAATTAAAATGGGGCAGTAGACCCGAAAGATCTACACTTTGAATAAAGAATAGAGTAACTCTTAATTGGCGTTTTTGTTTTGTAGTTTTCTGAGACTCATACAGAGGCTTCGTTTTGTTCATGTTTATTTGTTATTTATTTTTTAATTTATGTGAATATATTTTCTTTTCCTTACAAAAAAAAAAAATAATAACAAAAAAATATGCTATTAAAAAATTACCAACTTATTGACTTATATTTATTTACTTTTATCTGTAGTATCTAATACAACTAATACATTCAAAGCATGTATAAAACATGACAAAAATTGCTGAATGATCATGGTCCGACTTCAGGTATTTTTAATGTATAAATCTTAGGACAGTCTTAGTAAACTAGAAAAAATATGTTTACTTCGATCATTCATTGTTCAATAAAAATAAAATAGTCATTATACAATATATATATATATATATGAATGTAAGTAAAATATAAGTTTTAATTTAGAAAATAAAAAATTATTCATAAATGTGATTGTTTTTCTTGCAGTAACTAATTGAACACCTTACAGAAAATAGAGGAAAAAATAATATCAAGACAAAAAATGTCACCTGACTTTCTAAATCAAGATAACTCATCACAGATCAAAGTGCAGCAATATAGAAGCATAACACTAAGGTATTAAATATTTAAAAAGCAACTAAGTTATTGAATATTAATGAAATACTAACATTTCACTCATTTTTATTTAGATTATGCTTTGTTAATAATTTATTAGTAGCTACAATTGTTATCAGTGAACCCCACTCTCAAGAAGCATGATTGTCAAGCTAACTAGATAGAACTGACACATTTCTAGTAGCTGAGCATAAATCATGTGCAATGTCAAGGATGCATGCAAGATAAAACAGAGACAACCTTGGGGAGGAGCGTACAAACAAGCTTTCATTCCATGCAGAAAATTAATCAAAACCAACTCACCTGTCAGATATTTTAGTTTTCATCCATTTAGGAAAGGAAAGCCCAGTAATTGAACGATCTGGTCCCGAAGTCATGTTTATAATTGTTGTCAGTTAAAAAGCGATAAATAAATGAGCCAGGGTGAATTATTTAATTTATAAAAAAATAACTAAGAGTAGGCACTTAATATGATTATTATCTGGAAAAGAAATAATCATGAAATACAATGTGGCACTAGTGGCACCTGCTAATGACAACTCTTTAGATATTGGTCAATACAATTATGCATTTATTTTTGGTTTAGGTGCTTGCAATGAGCCAACAGAACAACTTTCATTAGGTTTAGTTTCATGTTATTTCTTAGACTATAAAAATAAATTACTAAACTATAATATATAAAAATTAAAAAAAATAATCATGTCAAAATTCGAATAAAATTATTTAATTATACTTACGTTTATCACATTATTAAGTTTATAAATATTGAAAGGCCCCATCCTGTTGCCAAGATAAATGTTTCTATACAATAGAGTAGTTTCTTGATGTCTTGGTAAAGATAGTAAATATCTTACCACTGCCTTTCTGATTAAAAACAAATAATTTATTAGTAGTATTTCTTTCTTCTGTTAAATATTTCATAATAACTTCGAATAAAAAAATATCCGTTTTAACATTCTATAATCATATTTAATAACTAGACATACAATGATTTTTATATATAATGTTCGTTGAGGCATCAACATTTTGAATGGTGGGTCTGGCGGTTGGGCAGGTTTTCGAGTTGTAAAGTTTTGTTCGTCTTTAATTGATTTTAAAATGTTATTGTTCGATAGTTCCTTAAAGAAAAGAGAACTAAAGTCACAGATGAGTGCATTTGTCAAAATGAAGTTTATTATAAAAGTAACTTGCTTAGCAAAAAACACATCCTTAATTCGTTTATTACTCCATTAATTGCTTAGTATTTTTTATAGTATTATTCAAAAATGTCTTGTGATAGTAATTTAAGTTATAAAGAATCTAAGAAATTGGCTAAGAAACTAAGACGCGAAGATCCTCAACAATTTCAGACTTTAGTTCGTATGCATTTATCGTTTGTTTTGGACCTTACAATGGACGAGTAAGTTTAAATTTTGTTATATTTTTTTAGTTTGCTGCAACCATTCCGGAAGAAATAATTGGATTTATTTTTTAGTGCTGAAGGGTTATCAGAGAAAACGAAATTTCGACCTTTAAAATGGGGAATTGTACCATTTTCAAAAAAAGGAAAAGGACCTGAAAGGGAAACTGTTGAAAGTTATAATCTCACATCGAATATTGTTAAACAAATTAACAGTCTAGTCGAATATTTGTCTATAGAAGAAAGTTGGTATTTATTTGTAGAATACATTTTTATTTACTGGTAAAATAAATACGTTTTTATTACATGGAAAACTTGCAGATATTCGTCAAGAGGGTATATTTCGAAGGAGTGGAAAGGTAAGCAGACAACAAGAATTAAAAGGTCTATTGCAGCAAGGTGCTAGTCCTAATCTAAGCGATAGTAAATATTCTGTCCATGACGTGGCTTCAGTGCTGAAAAGCTTTCTTGCAGAACTCCCAGAGCCGTTGCTCACAGACTTGTATTACCCTGCATATTGTCAAATTTCAGGTAATCAAGTGATTTCAATAAAATATGATTCAGGTATGTTAATTCACTTTCGTATGAAATATTGACCAACTTTTTTATTGGAAAGGTTTATGTTACATGCTTAATATTTATTTATGCATTTCAAATACAGAAAAAAATATATGATACTAATAAAGTTCATTCCATTTCAAAATATATTATTATTTCGTATATATTATAGATGCTTCAACTGCTAAGGTCATTAGCACAATAAAATATATTATTTTTTATAAGAATATGAATATCATATCATAATATAATATGTGATAATTATAAGTTTTCTTTTGAAAAAAGAAAACGCATCAGCCCTATCCTGGCTAGAAAAGGGTGGAAATCTGTTGATAACACTTCCTATTGAATTAATATAAATTAATGTTAAAATTTAAATATATAGTATTAATACTTCAATTATTTTTGTAATGAAACAATTTATTGTATTTTGATTTCTCTTTTACTTGATTAGAGAGTACAAAAAGGTCAATTTTTTAATTTGTATTGTTTCCTGATTGAAGACATTTTGATTTAATAATTATTCCTGTGATTTGCTTTAACTTATATTATATTATTATTCAGGAAGATGACTTCTGTACTTATCAAGAGAAAATTGTAAATGTTTGACTTTGAAACTGACACTTTCTAAAGGCATATAATTCCCTAAAAAAATTTATTCTCTACCAAACTTGAACCAATGCTTCATACAGACCACATAACATTCTATTTTTCTCAAGCCAGGCAATCTTATTGTTTTATAGGGGTTTGAGATAATGTTTCTAAAAGATTGTAAAATTAAGCCATTGACAGTGTGTACCATCCTGATTATTATACAATCGTTAAATTAATTAAAATCGTTGTAGGGATAGCTACTCTAAGCTTTAAATGAACATTGTCTGGCTTCGATAACTATGACACTATGCTCTCTATTTGATGATTTTTTGGAGGCCTGGTGGCCGTGAGTGTTAAGGCATAAGCACTTAACACTCCTTGCCAAGGGTCGTGGGTTTGATTCCCACTATGGGTTGGTGGCTTTTCTTTAGAAAAAAGAAAAGGCATCAGCCCTATCCTGGCTAGAAAAAGATAGTAGCCTATAGATAACTGTCCTAAAATTCTTAGTTATTAATAATGGATGATAAAAAAAAAAAATTAAATAAATAAAATATTTGATGATTTGGCTCCTTTGCTTCAATTGTCTTGCCATGAAGCCCAGTTGCGATTACTTTACAGAAGATTCTGGATTTGAAACCCAGCTTGACTAGTTTATTTTTCTAAAATTAACGATTTGAAAATTAAATCATTGACATCACATGCCATCTTGTCTATTATACAGTATTTTACTTCATTTTAATCTATTATTGATGACTTAATGACTCATTGAAACTTCTGATTTCATTTTTGAATTAATTATTTTTTTTTTTTTAAATTTTCAGAATTGTGCAGGAATGAAAAGGCTTCAAAATCTCGAGTCCTGCGAGCACTGCAGTTACTTTTTCTCCTGTTGCCTTTTGAAAATCGTAGAGTATTGAAGACTATATTAGGACTACTCTACCTTACCGCGAGCCATGTTTCTAGCAACAAGATGTCTGCACAGAACCTAGCGACACTCTTCACTCCTCATCTCATATGTCCGAGGAAAGTAAGATGAATATAAATTACAAATTGAATTCTTTAAATATGATATAATTAATTACTTTAAAATTGTCCTATTAGTCCTACTTATTATACAGAGTGTCAATCGATGCAGGATAAAAAAAGAAAGAAAAAAAGGTCTTTGGCATATTTTTCATTTTGGCTTCGTCTCCGAGAAAAAGTAAAAAAAAACTAAAAGAAATCATGAAAAGGAAGTCTTTCATAGGGCGTGTAAAATTGTTAAAATTATATGTTTTATCTCCCACCCCACCTTCTTTAACACCCCCCCCCCCCAAATATAGGAGGGAGTATGCCTCTGGCTTTGTGTGGAATTATGAGATAATAGGTCCACATTTTTTTACCCCTTGATTTAACGCAGCCTTTCCATGTATTCCTCGATAATAAACTGTCGTTGTTCTTGGAGGAAGTCCTTTTGGCACAGATATTGGGAAGGTGGTTCCAAGTCTGTGGTTGTCTAACCCACTACGGGAGGGCTGTCTGGAATTGGTTGAACACTAACGATCCATGGCGTTGGATAGAACGCGGTGGGCCGGTATCTTGGCTAGCTCGATCTTCAGATTTCCTCGCATGAGGACACATTAAAGATTTTGTCTACAGGGAGCCCTTTGGCTCAAGGAAACACATCATCTGTTGCATCGGATGGCCTAGGAACAGATTCAATACAGCAGAGCAATGCACAAATGCCATCCAGTCTGTCAATGTGCGATGTGATGCCTGTATTGCTATGGGTCAAACCATAGCAATACAGGTATGGGTCAAACCTTTGGACAGTTTTAAAGTTGATTATTAGGAATTTTTAGAAGAATAAATTGTTACTTTATAATTATGTATGCGTTTAGTGTTAAATATAAATGTTATAAGAATTGAACATTTATTTTTATTAACAAGTGGACATTTTTTGTTTTGTTTTGTATTTTAGCACTTTGCTCCGAAGGAAAGTAGACATTTTACGTAATGCAGCTTTACATGGCGTCAGTTAATTTTTTCGACCAAGAAGATTTTTTGTTGTTTTATTGGGGGTGCAGTGGATGGATATATACTTTTAATTATTTAACATATACGTTTAATGATTTTTATATAGGCATTATGAACGAATGCCTTTTCACAATTGTGTTTTAGTTTTTTATGTTTTTCTCGGAAACTAAGCAAAAATTAGATATATACCAAAGGACTTTTTTTCTTTCTTTTTCCATCCTGCATCGATGATAATTACTTTTATACTAGTTTCACACTTTTAGTGGCTCATCCGTTGCTTAAACCTGACTGCTGGCCAATCTGAGGGGGATCGAGAGCCTGTGGCTACTATTTGTGCGGGCTGATCCTACACGCAGTGAATATTCTCTTCCTTTTGTAGGCTTCAAATGTTTTAAACTAGACTATATTCAGACTGAGCTCCCGCTGTTGGCTGCTTTTATTTTGTAGATAGGGAACACGTTTAATTATGTTATTTGCTTAAATTTAAGATGATAATTTCATAATATCTGTGTAATGAACTTCTTAGTTATTATAACGAGTTTCTCTTTCAGCAAGTTGGGAAGCAAATTAATAAATTAACATTTTCTGAAATAGCATTGTAATAGTTACCGAAGTATTTTAGTTTTAAATTTATCTAAGGTTACCATCACCCCTGTTAGTATGGGTACGTCTTCTTTGCAGAACAATCATGGAAATCAGTGCTTATCATCGTCCGACATTGCTTAAATTCTGATGGAATTAAATGAAAAAAGTTATTCCTATTCGGGAACACATGTCCCTTAGGAATAATTTTGGGGGTGACAGCATCAGATTAAAACCATTATGGTATTATGATATTGGTTGGAGTATTGAGGGGGAGCAGTTTCTACATAAGCACATCATTCTTAAGCTACTGTTGTTAGGGGTAGTACTAAGTTTAGTTTGTTAAGTCAGGGTATTTGTACTCAGGTAAGGTAAATTGTTATGTTGATAAAGGTCGTCCAGGTAATTTGTTTTGTCTGTACTTTGTGCAAATAGCTGTGAAGGTAAGGCTTTTGTTGCTTCATAGGTTGTTGAATTTCTTAGGGTTGAGCAGGTAGTCCGTGAAATGTTTGTATGTTGGGATTTGGGCTAATTGACTAATTAACAAGCCATATTTATTAGTTACATGTATTATTTGTTGACCTTCCGTCTGATATATAATAAGTGCTTAATTAATGAGCCATATTTATTCGAAACTTCTTCTATATGTTTGTAAATTAAACATGACGATTTTTTTCTTAAATGTACTCTTTATTAATACTTTAATATTTTGTTGAGTTTAGCTGAGCCCTGAAATATTTCACACCACTGCTCAGAGTCTTTCGTGCATTGTCGTATTTGTAATCAACCAATTCAAGGAAGTATTCGAGATTCCTCCAGCATTGGCTACAGACATAAAGGCCTATTGGGATCGCAGAAGACTTACACCCGACCATTTGGTGAGCACTTTTTTGTTTCTTTTATTTTTAGATTTTTTATAATTTTTGAAATCTACGCCTTCAGAAAAATGAATGTGCCAGGCTGGAGTTTGAAGCCAGCTCCTCTACTCTCTGTGTAGGTGCCCTAACCAAATAGACTACACGGCTTCATAAGATAACATAGCTAGTTAAGTCCTCCAATGGGAGGCCAAGGCTACAGTTGTCGGCTTAGTGTTTTATTTATCTGAATCCTGATGATGTTATCGTCTTATAAGACTCCAAAGTAGATAAATTTACTAGGATTTAAATGGTTTAAAACACAGTTTAATATAGAGAAGAAATGTATTGAGAAAATTACTGCATTAAGAGTGTGGGCTACACACTCTAATCTAAAGTACAAATGTGCACCTGGGAACCAAATTTATTTAATTTATTTTGCTTTGATTAAAAAAAAAAGTCCATACCACTTTCAGTCTATTGGCTAAAATAGAAAGACACGCTTTCATTGTGTATTTTGATTCAACAGCTGGAAGTAATTGACAATACAAACTTGTGATGATTATATATTTGGTAAAACTGAAGGAGAGCGTCCTCAGCACCAATTATTTTTTCAAATTTTGCACCATAACATATTTTGATGCACTAAACACGAATCCGTTATAAAAAAAAAGTTGCTCTCAACTAGGAAAGAAGTTATTAAGCATGAAAGTTCACTGTTATGAAGGTTATAAAAGTTGGTGTAAACAGCGTATTAATAAACATGCATATTAATGAGAATGTCTTGGAAGACTTTTGGGCAGACGTTGCTATGCGCTCGCTCAAGAAGATATCAAAACTCTAGTCAATCAAACTCGCTGTTATGGATAGAATTTCGATGTTATGGAGGTTATAAATAGTTTATCAACATTTCAAACGAGTGTTCTTTGGTTTCCAATGTTAGATGTCTGCGCATGTATTTACAAATACGCTGTAAACGCCAAAACATCAATAACAGTGAACTTTAGTGCTTAATAACTTCTTTCCTAGTTGAGAGCAACTTTTTTTTTAACGGATTCGTGTTTAGTGCATCAAAATACGTTATAGTGCAAAATTTGAAAACAATCGGTGCTGAGGACGCTCTCCTTCAGTTTTACCATATGTTTTAGTTAATAAAATAATTTAACTTTTTCAATACAATTATTTGAATTAAATTCATCAAATCAATCTTTTCGATATGGTGTGCGAAAATCAAATTGACCCAGGTTGTGCTTCGAGTAATTGATGCATGTAGATTAGCTGTAGTCCAAAGGTTTCCTCCATGAAAGGAACAAGTTGCCAATTTCCAGATTTCTTGAGATCTGAATTGAAAACACCATTCAAAATTAGAGGGATGATAAGGTATTATCTTCTCTGTTCTTGTAGTTCAAAGGCGACTCAATGTACAATTTAGACAATGTATATGAAATATTCTATTCAATTGGTCAAATATATTCCATAAGATCACAATAACGATCTCATTTCATGAGAAGTATCAATTTGTCAGAACATAATGATGTAATTGATTGTGATACTTTTTGTGATGGTTACTCCTATAATAAAAGTGTGCTCTGTTCTAAAAATACTCTTTATTTTCTATGTTGAGAGTAACAATTAAAAATTTTATTTTGGTCCCATTATGTCCTTATAGTAGGACCATTTTTAAGATGGCTAAGACTAAATTGGAAATTTAAAATTAGTAATTTCCTGTTATTTTAAATCTATTTGTTACGCATCATCCACTCTATAAATATATCTATTGACATTACTTTGAAGATGAATTTCATCCAAAAAGTTTGACCATTATCATAAAATAAAACAATATTTTTAATAGTATATTGACATTTTTATTTTTTTGGTTTATAGCTAGAAAGAAGCATTAGTGAAAGTACTGCAGCTAATACTGTGTTCACATTCGTCGATCGTGAACGAACTGCTCAAGAAAATGTCGTGAATCCAACAGAAACAGCACTTGCTCAACTCTACGCTCACATACAGGGCCTGCCAGAATCCACCAAGAAGAAGAGGCTTATCAAACAGTTCAATAAAGAAAACGGACAAGGCACACCTAGGACTAAAAGTATAGGCGTCTCTATCAAGGTTTGTTTAATCTACACAAACAATTGTATTCATTTAAAAGATTATTAAAATTTATTCTTTTGTAAAATTTCATCATCAAAATTTATTATCTTGGCAATTTCCAAGTTATTACAAATACCCTAATACCCTTTGGGCAGCAAAGTTTCCCCCCCCCCTTCTACTAGTATAACCAATATTACTTATTAGGCTCAAAAATCACTCATATATGCAGGGTGAGTCAGGTCTAAGTAGCCAAACCCAAGGAGGTGATTCTAGACATAATTCCAAAGGAAACCTCTGATTCATCGATAAAAACAGAAGTGCATGTTTGGTCGTCCAGAAAGTATCTTCTATCAATATGTTTAGTGAATTAAATTACTGTTTTCTTAAAGGAAATGTTGTCTATTTTATGATGGCATAACTAGAATTTAATTATCTTGAACAGTTTTTGAGCAATCCGTTCTTATTAAGAAAAAAAATGTCTACCTTAAAAAAAAAGAACATTAGGCATAACTGTTTTTTCCTTCGGAATTGGACCATACTTTAAATGAACTTTTTTTTTATAGAAATTATGTCTAGAATCACTTCTGAGTTTGGCTACTTAGACCTGAATCACCCTGTATATATATATATATATATATATACAGGGTCATGGTTGTAGTAGATGCTTTGCTTAGGACTGAATAGTTTACTCAGTGTGTGTGTGTGGAGGGTAGGCTTTTAAAAGGAGTTTTTTTTTTATCTGATTTTTTTTTTTTTTTTTTTCCAGAAGCACATATTTTGTAAAAATGCCAAAGCAAAGGGATATTTTGATTTTAATCAGTTGAAAAATGGAGGTTCTTCTAGTGAAGAATTCTTGAATGTAAGTATCCAGTTTATTCCATTATCTATTAACTATATTTTTTCTTTTAGCTCCAACATTTTGGAAGTTTTAATGACACCAATGTCCAAAGAAAATGTAATTAGTTACTGGTACTTCAATTATTTTAAGACTTTCGAAAAAATTAACATTACTGACATGGGTGTGGAAATTAGTACATCCTAAGCAATATTTCTTACACTGTTTTGCTCGGTTAAAAAATAAAATGGAAATGTGGGTTTTCTTTGGACTCGAATCACAAGTGAAGAGTAGAATTGCGAAGGGACCTAAGTTCCATTTTACAATTTTTCATTTTTTGACTGCAAAGTATTCTATGTTCCCGCACCATTGCTCTGCTGCTAACAACTAACTTAGTGGCGTACTTTTAGTGGATTAATTACAATTTAGTAAAACATCAAATACGCCACAAAAGAGGGCCCGCTGAAGGAATTTTTCTGGTAGATTCAGTATCATACAATACCAGACCCACAAATCTAATCGGGAATAATGTAATGAGGTCCCAAACCAAATACGAAGGGTGTAGGATAAGGCCCAGAGTAGTGGGATAGAAAGAAAGGCAAGCTATCAGCTGACGCACATGCCACGACGCTGGGCCCGCAGAACACATCTCTTGGACGCTCTTGGGCCCGAACGTGTTAAGGATGTGACTTTTGTAGTTCCCTCCTCCTCCAGAGCAAAATATAGATGCGCTTTAGCAGCTGTATTTTCAGTTTTCTTCCAACAAAACTATTTTCATAACATAACACTTAAAACTACCCACATAACACTCGAAACTGACGAGACATTTATTTTTTACTAGTTCTTTTCTATGTTATATTTCAAATGTTGATTTTTTTTCATTGCTGTTGTGATTTTTTAATGTATACCCCAGTAGCCTGAAGGAAAAGTCTATTTGAAGGAGCGAAATGGAGTTCTGTTTTGGATTAAGCACCCTAAAAATATTATATTCGTAAAAAATGTCTCACAAAACAATTATTTTCTTTACATTCTTGAGTAATGGACAACCTTAAATTTATGTTTTAATAACTTACTGTAAAATAATTTCATAAATTTCTGTTCTGAATATTATTTTGTTTGTTATTCATTTATTTATGCATATATTTCATTTATAGAGCTCACCAGAGAAAAAGACCCCAATGAGGTACAAGACGGTCAAATTCGACGATCCAAAAGGATTGAAAAATATTAAAGGAGTGAAAAGACTCCAGACAGACGTGGAGTCGGAATCTGAAGAGTCTCCGCCTGATTCTAAAGTCGCACGAGAAGGTAAAGGAGGCTGGTGCAGCCCATTGTTAGTAACATCAAGAGTGACTAGCACCCCTGCTGTAGGAGGGACCGGGTTCGATACCCCTTCTCCTTTAGCACCTAGTCAGGATGATATGTCCCCCATCACTAGGTCTGCTCAAAGAATGCCCAAGGCGATGCAGGTAATTCCTGTAGTAACACTACGCTACCTACCTGGTGACGGCGTCTGCGAAATCTTCTTTAATTCTGCCTTCTTTTAGTTCTTTTCGTCAGTGTTTTTGAGTTTGAATTAGCTTTTGTTTACTAGTTTTATTAGTAGTTAATTATTTGATGGTGATATTGAGTAGATATATATATATATATATATATAGATTTAATTATGATCTGAAACTAGTCACCAAGCAGTATACACATCTAGGAAAATGTTTTGCAGCCTGCTATTGAAAATTAGCTTAATCTAAAATAATGTTTTTGATAGATCCAAATTCAAATAGGCCTTGATATCTACATGAATAAAATAAAGGTTTTGACTGAACATTACTTAAAATCAACAGGTTTCATAAACCTATATTGCTGCCGTGGTTAATAATAGACCAAAAATAATAATATAATGAACCCCAATTGTGAGAATATCCGGAAATCATGTACAGAGAAACTGCGAAAATACCAGTGGCCATAGAGCTGGAAGATTTGTATAAATTTGATTTTGCTGCATAAACAACTATTGCTGCATCTGCCTACTTGCGCCTTTCGTAGGAAATTATTAAAAACGCCCAGCAAGAGGTACTGCTTGATACTGCCAGAATAGTTAAGAAATTTTTAAACATATGGCTGAAAAAATAACTAAATAACAAACAACAATCTTTCGTTTGGCAGTAGCCCCCAAAAGTATTTATCCCAGGAGACTGAGTAGAAAACCTCCCATAATCATAATAGCTTCTGCACAAACGCACTTCCACCTGATGTGACCCTATTGCATAGAATCAATCCGTTTCATACTACAAAAATTTCTGCCATAACCTCAGCTCAGCCTGACGAAAACCATTATGCCAAGTTCTGGAATCCCTATTTTCATACATCAAATCCCCTAAGATTTTTTAGATAATCTTTAAACTGCAGTGCCTGATGTTCCTCAAAACCACCAAGGCCAAATTCCAGGATCCTCTTCCCACAAAGACCATTGCAGTCGAAGGGAACATGCCAGGGACATGATAGACTTTTAAAGTGTTGCCCGTACTTCTAATTACCATTGTCTTAACGTTTAGGCTGTAAATAAAAACAAAACATTGAGTAGAACCAAAGTTATGCTTGAGTTATTTGAAACGACAACTCTCTATACCAGGAGTAGATGTAGACTTTGGTGGCCCGGGCGGGGAAGAAACCACAGCCTAGGCAGGTCGGCTCAGTCTACTAAAGTTATTTTAGCACAGGTCTCAGGAAGTGTTTCGAGTGCCTTATTCTGGAATCGTTCTGGGCTCAGACCTTTCTGTGAATTTTTGCTGGAGTTTCTTCACCACATGTGTATCATGGTAAAAAACATGTTTCTGAAGGAAATTATCCAGAATTCCAACGTGTAAGTTATTTTTTCACATTAACAAAACAAATGAAATCATAAAATTGAGAAAAAAAAATACAATTATTTGGATGATTTGGGGTTTAGGCTTGCCACAGTCAACTTGTTAAGAAATGTATTATTATTATATTCAAATTATAAAGATGTTATGTATTGTATAAACATAAATGCAGAATGTCTAGTGACATATAAACTTAAATATACCAATGGGATTTTTGGTAATATAGGATTATTTCTTGTTAACTGTGCGCTAAATTCACGCTTTTTGTGTAATGCATGTTTTCTCAAATATTATTTTCATTTGTGCACTTGTGTAATAAATTATATTATTTATTTAGTTTAATAATACATTTGAAATTAAATTATATATTGTATTTGCATGCTTTAGCCATATAAGTAGTTAGTAGAGTAATGAAAGAAGATCGTCATATAGTGTCAACAAACATATTTGATTTTTATACTAAAAAAATACTGCTATTATCAACAACAATTTTTAAATTTGCTAAATATAAAAAACGCTTTTATAAATTTGGAGGCAAATATTAAAAATTGTCTACACCATCACAAAGATTTCATTTAGAGTTTAATGTCCACTTATACATGACAACTATTTTTGGGATGTAAAGACTTTTTCAAATAAAAAATCCCTGTTTTATGCTTGGGTGCCTTGCCAGATGGATCTGGGTCCAAATCTCAGCCTAGCAAGTTTATTTTCTAAAGAATAAAGTTTTATTCCTGAAGGGGTTGCAGTACTATTTCAATCAACAACACACTATGTGAAACTCTATAAAAACTGATTATGGCCTGTTCAGGACCAGAGAAGGCATTGAGAGGTCAGGCAAGGGGATAGTGTTTAATGTTTATCAATACTTAGGCTGAAAACAATTTAGCCTATAATGTTGGCTGTTCAAATACATAGATAGATGGGTATAAGGAGGGAAAAAGGGCATGGCTCGGTAGAAAATTGGCGGTAAAAATTCTCTTGGTCATAATCTTATCACTACAAAATTTAAAATGTTTTCAGCCTTAGCTTTGGCTAAGTATTGATAAATATTAAACACTATCTCCCTTTGCCTGGCCTCTCAAAGCCTTCCCTTGTCATAAACAAGGTATAATCAGTTTTTATAGTGATTCACGTTAAGTGTTTGATCATTAAAAGGCTTTGCAAATGGCGGAACGGAAATTCCTGCCAATGTTTGTGCATGCGCAATTGGGGTTATCTGAATAGGCTATAACATCTTTCACTTCTACATAGTGGGAGAAATTCTGCTTATGACATGAATGACTGTTAAAATCAGCTCTGTGTAATTGTATTCTTTTTTCAAAAATTTGCACAAAAAATTAAAAATCTTTTTGCTGTTAGCTAGGAATATCTGGTAATAATTGGTTTATAATTTCTCTAATTAATTACACCAGTAATACATTACATAGATATTGCACTGCACTGTTCGTACCTTAGTTGGTAGTCACACTATTGTATAATCTACATTATTTCATTAGTAAAAGCTTGTAAAAATTATTAAATCAATCATAAATTTGAATTTTAGAGTAAAGTAGTTAAATAGAGCATGTAAAGTTGAAATGATTTTCTTTAAAAAAGGAATTTCACTTCTGAAATTCTAATTAATCACAATTTGCAGGAAGCAATGATCACGCCAAGGAGCAGGAAGCCAGTAGTTGTGCTCTCTGGTTCCAATCTTTGTCAGTTAGGGAGAAACGAATGGTCAGCGAAGGAGCTATCGTGGCAGGACCAGAAACAAAAGGAGGTATTTTACAATCATGACTTCGCAATGGCAGTAATTTGCGTATATTCCTCTCCAATACATATTTGAGGCGCCCAAAATCATGATAACTAGCATTTTTTTTTAAAGTGTAGTTACCTGATTCCTTAGAGGTTATTTCATAGATTTTTGAAAGAAGAAATGTGTGTGTTAAGTTATGCCTAGTTACACACGTTTAGTACTTGTCAACTAAGCACTTGTACATGGTGCCTACTACTTTTGTGAATGTCAATTTCTAGACTTTTTCATGATTTGAGTGGCAAATTTCATGTCCATTTAAAAAAAAATCACTTAAAAAGAAAATTTACTAATAACAAAATTATTTGTAACATTACAGGGATTACCATGATACGTAGTAAGGTCCATAAGTTTCCGGCCTGTCCTGCTTCCCCTCCTTCAAACGTGCCGGGACCTGCACGCCTATGCAGGTCCATGCCTTCTCACTCCATACCCATCGCCCGCACTTCCTCAGTCTTGTCAGTCAGTGTCCAGCCTTGAAGGAAACTCCCCATTGTTACAATGTTCAAACTTGAGTACCAAGGGGTAATTAAATTCTTTTGTAAAGAGGGTCTTACTCCTGTGCAAATTAAAGAGTGCTTGGATTGTGTATACGGGCAGTCCTCCCCCTTGTATTCCACAGTGAAAGAATGGGCAAAATTATTTAAGTTAGGGAGAGAAAGTCTAGAAGATGACCCACGTCCCGGTTGCCCATTGGAAGCTGTCACTTCTGAAACAATCCAACTTGTGGAATCTGAATTGCTGTCTGACCGGCGACTAAAAACCAAGGAAATAGCAGCGAGGTTAGTGCTTTCAAAAACAAGTGTTTTGAGGATCATCAAAGAACATTTGCATATGAACAAGGTTAGTGCAAGATGGGTTCCAAAAATTCTTCAGCTGCTCAAAAACAGGAACGAGTTCACTGCTGCAATGATTTTTACGCGAGTATAATGCCGACCCAAGGAATTTTTTGGACTCAATTGTAACTGGGGATGAGACAATGGTTCTATATTATGACCCACTCAGCAAAAGAGAGACCATGGAATGGAGAAGACCAGGAGAAGCCCCTCCTTTAAAGGCAAAAGTCACGCAGTCAACAAAAAAGGTAATGGCCACAATTTTTCGGGACTGTAAAGGAATACTACTGATAGATTTTAAAGAAAGGAATACCACAATGAATGGTGAGTATTATGCAGCCCTACTTCACCGGTTACGAGACGCCATTAAAGAGAAGTGGCGAGGGAAGTTAAGCAGAGGTGTCCGCCTCCTTCACGACAATGCCTCTCTCCACACAGCATTGATTTCCAAGGCCGCTGTAAAGGACTGTAGATTCCAAGAAATCTCTCATCCACCCTACAGCCCAGACTTGGCCCCTAGCGATTTCTACCTTTTCTCAAAGTTAAAATCTGACCTTCGTGGAAGGCGATTTAACACTGACGACGAGCTCCAAGCAGCAGTGGAAGAACATTTTTTTCGTGGTATAGAAATGTTGCCAAAGTGTTGTATTAAGTGTGTTGAACTTAGAGGAGAATATATTGAAAAACAGTAAAACCAGTTTTTTTCTTTCACCTTTCCTTCTATCCCAGGCCGGAAAATTATGGACCTGACTACGTATCTATAAATTTATAATTTTACATACATTTAAAACAATTAATAAAACTGTATAAAATGTATATCATATGTTAAAGAGGATAGTCAGATTAATTTTAAAAGTGAAGAAACAATGATACTAAAAATTCTGGAATTACTATGGAATTAGCATCCTCAAAAATATTGAACAGCGGTAGCAGAATTCAAAATTTCTAAAAATATTACTGACTAAATGTTTATTGCCATTTTATATAATTTAATAAATTATATACAATGACAATAAATGTGTACACAATTTCAGTATTTAAGTCTGTATATATGTAAATAATGATAATTGCTATGTAAATGCTCCAAGAAAGGAATTAGTAAAGGAAGAGGGTGGGGAAGGAAGATAGAATTGTGTCGCTATACAAAAACGGCAACAATTAAGAATAAGTAGAAGTCCCAGGACTACATTAGACTCCGGTAAACCTGAAATTTCGTGACATGGTTTCAAGATTAATGACTTTTTTTGTGCCCTATTTTCATGTTTTTCGTTCAGTAGACACTCTGTTGTACCTTCTTGTAAATAGGTTCCTTATTAATGGCAAGTAATAGTAAATGCGGCAAGTACAAACAAGTGAATAGGAATGAATTCTATTTAGTAAGCTTCCCCACCAACCATCCTACAAAGCAATTGTCCCTTGTCACATCTTGTAATTATTGTGATGGGTGACAAGTCAGGTACTGCCCGCACGGCGATTTATGCCTCGATTGCTTAATACATTACGTTTTCCATCCTCTATCCAAACAGATTGTCGAGAAACGTATATACAGCTCATTTTCAGTTATATCAATCCAATTCGTTTGATGATATTTAGCTTTTACGTTGAACAAATTGATCAAAAATGTATAAAGAGCAAGAATAGGGAGGTTGGAGGGTTTTGCAAAGTTCATGACTGAAGAATTTGCCAAAACTGATTTCAACTGCCATCTTTTATGGCTTATAAGTAGAGAGCCAACAGCCAAGGTTGAACTTCTCTTTCATTCGACTGCAGTCCAGGGTGTCTACTGCGTGAAAAAGTCATGAAATTGAAAGTAGGGCACAAAGATCACGAAAAAGTCATAAATTTTGAAACCATGTCACAAAATTTTAGTTTTACCAGAATCGAACATAATCCCGGGACTTCCGCAAATTCGTAATCGCACTGTTTTCTTAGGGCGATAGAATTCTTTCTACCTCCCTTCCTCTGTTAGATTCCTTTGTTGTAGCATTTACACACTAATTATCCATTATGTACATATATTTTTTTATTTTTCTTATATTATATTCAGAGTTTTTCATAGACTTCAATATTAAAATTGTGTACACTTTAATTTACTAAATTATGTACATTGAATAAATATTTAGTTAGTAATATTTTTAGAAATTTTGAATTATGCTAACATAGTTTAATCTTTCCAATTGCATAGTCATCCTAAAATTTCCTCGTTAACATATGCTATACATTTTATACAATTTGAAATGTATGTAAAATTGTAAGTTTAAATAGATATCACGGTAATCCGTGTAAGGTTACAAATAATTTTAAGCTAAAAGTTTTTAATGGGCATGCAATTTTTGTTTTAAGTTAAGAAAATGTCATGAAATTGGCTTTCACAACAGTTGTAGACAGCCTGCAGTCAAACGATGATAGAACTGCTCCAGCAGTTGCCCGCACTAGGTGCTCGGCAACTATTGACTTGTCCAGCAGTCATCCACAGTTCTAGGATTAACTAAAAAGGTTAAGACCATTTACCAAATATATCCATCTTTAATTTACAGAGTTTTTATTTCTCTATTTCAGGAAGAGAATTGCGGAGAAGAGAGCGAGGAATCGCTGACCTCCCCCTTCAGAGATTACCTATTTTCGAGATCAGTCCTGACAACGAGTCCAGTAGATCTGAGCTTCTCGAGCCAGCCGGGAGATTTCGACCAGTCCTCCTCCGGAGGCGAGCCCCCGTTAACAGACTCACTCCTCTACTTCCTAGACGGCGCATCCCCTCCGTCATTGACAGTTCCTTCTGGGACCCTCCGGCTAGAATCTAGTCCTAGCCCTCCGCCTGTGACAGAAACAGCTCTCTAGCTTTAAAGGTAACTACATTTCACATTAACACCTGGTTAGATGAAAATACTACCGAGTGTAGCCAAAATTAAGGTAATTTTCTTTAATTTATCTATATACAAAAATAAATCAATATTTTTCACTTCTTTATGTTATACATTTTATATGGAGTCTTCAAGTTCACAAAATTTATTTGTTTTAATTCTTCAAAACAGGTTCGAAGCATCATCATTCTTAATGTTTTAAACAATTTTGGGGATCAACTCCTTCTAGTAATTTCAAGTATTGATTTATGTGTTATTTGGTCGTTTAAAGTTGAAAATTGACGACTGTTTGGAGTTATGCCACTCAAAAGGCAGTATGTTTTCTTCAATAATGTATATAACTTTCTTACTATTACTGTTCTGATTTTCAGTAAATTAAGAAAGAAGAAAGAGCAACTTGGGAATAGACACAGGCTGATGTAGTTTATTTAATGGTGAATGTGCATTAATATTTTAAGTTAAATAAATAAATATTGAAGTTTTATAAATTGAAGCTTTCCTTATAATGTTATAGTAACTAGTAAAAACATTTAATCAGAGGGATACTGCCTTTTTGTTTAAATTTCTATAATTTTTACTATTCATTATACCTTATCCAAGGTATTATTGTTTTATAAAATGTATACTTTGTATATTTTATGTATATAGGAATTATAAAAATGTAAAGTGTAAATAATTTTATTGTTCTTCAACGTTGTAAATATAGAATTCTGTTTCGTTCTGAGGTGCCTTCCTTACGAAGAAATGAGGAAGAAATTGTTAGTTTAGACCGTTTCTCTTATTCGTGTGTATCATAAGTTTCATCAATGACATTATGCATTTCTGGTAATTTTTACTACCAAGGCCGGTTTACACACAATTACTTATTGTATGTTTCATCGAACACGACAAATCATATGAAGTAAAACGGAGCGTCTATACAGCAAATCAGACGTCTTATAGTTACGATAAACACTCCGTTTTACTTAATACGATTTGTTTTGTTCAATAAAACGTGCAATAAGTCGTTGATTGTAAGCATTCCTTTAGAAACTGCAAATTTTGTAAATTATGATTGTAAAATATTTCAAGGAAAACGAGGGATGCATAAAATATATTTTGTAGAGAGTGAATACAGAACTTACAATCCTTTGGCATTCACTCTGTTGGCTACACACTTATGGCAATATAAATAAAGATATTCATTTTATAAGTATTGAGTATAAAATATTTATCCATTAAATATAACAATTAAAAAATTTTATTTCCGTACAAATTATAAACCTTTGCGAACAAATTTAAATCAGCTTTCAAATTAGGTCAACATACTTGCTATAATCACTCCATGCTTCTTGTTTAAAGTATTTATATATATATATATATATATATATATATATATATATATATATATATATATATATATATATATATAGCCCTTCAATTGATAATGATCAAATAATTATTAATTATTTTACCAAACAATTGTGGGAATCTAGGAAAATAAAAATGCTACAAATAATGTGGATTTATTAAAAATTATTTTCCGGATTGTAGATGCTCTGGTTTAGGAAATAATGTTGTAAGGGATTCCAGCCAGCCTTATCGTTCCCATAAACATGAAAATGGCAGGTCACCTCTCAAAGATACCATTTTTTTTTTTTTTTTTGTTTAAGATAGTTTGTGGCTGTACACAATTTCATTGTTTTCTATTATTTTATTCAGATTTGTGATAAGAGACTATCTAGCATGATTGTGTTTTACGATAATAAACATGAATCTTCAGTAGGGTACATTGATTTGTTTTTTCATTTACACTGCTTAATCTAGACTTATTTCTTTTTTAAGGAAGGCAGCTTTTTTACATTTCGGCTATATAAGTTATAAGTTTTGTTTTATTAATTGTGAACTATCATAAGTATATTATAATCAAAATTCTATCTTATTATTGTTCGATAGTCAAAATTAACTATCCATCGTTCTTCCAACATTGTATATGTAATGATTTTCCCCTTGCAACGAGAGGGATTATATTTTTAGGTTAGGTCTGTAATTTGTATTAGTTAAAAATGAATAGATATATATGAAATGTTAAGGAAATTGCGGATGTAAAGCTCAAACAGTTTCATAAAAATTTGAATTTATCAAATAGTATTGTTGAATTTTTATTTGAGAATGTTAATCTATATAGTTATATTTGATTTAGTTTGTCCATCTTATGTAAACACTTTTTGGTGAATGTCACATTCTGGTTTCTCTTCTTTTTTTTTACAAGATTTTGTTTTTCACGTCTTGTAAATTAATTATCCTAGTCATTTATATTTCTGTGTAATCATATAAATATATATTCAATTATTAAAAAAATATATAAATAAATATATTATATTTTAAAGTCTTGTGAAATGCAATGGTTTTTAGTTTTAGAAGTGTAAAGTTTTTTTTTTATTATTTTAATTGAAGATTGGTCTCTACTGCCTTCAGTGGAAACGATTATTTAATTTTGAACTATTTACAAACAATAAATATTTATATACCTCTACTCTTTATTATTATTATCCATTTCCTGTATAAGCTGAGTATTAACACTTTCGCTGCAGGAGTCATTATGGAAGGACACAAGCGATCCTACGTGCTTACGAGTGTCCCTTCAGAAGGACAATCCTCCATTACTTTTCCCTTTAGATTCAAAAGGCTCGTAAATGGAGTGGATTCACTTTTACAGCTCCAGGTTAATACAGTTCCCTTCAGTATTGTTTGGGCTTTCCAATAGTGTTTTCAGTTTTCAAATCGGCTGACTGGAAGATTTTTTATGAGAAAAAAAAAACGTCTACATGAGAAATTCACCCGATAATGAGATATTCCCAAACGACAGCCGCAGCGAAAGTGTTAAAGAAAGTATAACATCTATCCTTCAACAAACAATTTTAAACTGACAGAATGCTTTTTACTGACTGAGCACTCCATCGAAAGTAGTCTCTTGATAATATAAGAAGAAAACTTTATATAATCACATAATAAAGGGGCCTGCCTAACTTTATTCGGTTGCTGGCGACACAGCATGCTGATTCCCCCCCCCCCCCTTGCGGCATTCATTTATATCATGATCATGTAATTTTTGTTTTGTTTTGAATGGTTGCTGTTTGCTTCTTAGGCATTAGAAGGGATAAAAAAATAGTTCTTATAAAAAAAAAAACAAAAAAAAACGTAATTTAGGGAATGACGTTCGTTTAATTTAAAAATAGCCAATTCTATGATAATTCTGCAGGAAAGATGTCCTTTAGTGAGCATATATATGTTGGCTTATTATGCCCAGCAAGTCAATAATTATTGACTCAGCTATAACAGGTAAGTTTTCCGGCGGAATTTCTACTTCTTGTAAGAGATTGCCAGTAATTTTCAGAATTGTATTTCTCATAAAATAATAAAAACTCAGAATCCATTTAGTTTAAAATATAAATTAGAATCAATAAAAACAAGTTAAGAAAAGTTCTAAGACGGCTAATAATGAAAAAGTCTGTCATGCAGGAGTTGCATAACTAAGTATATCCTTCAGCAAGTAGGTTACTTTATGCCTCATTTCCGAAGATTGTGTTAAAACGGTGTTCAATTCCCTGCTTCACTTGTAAATTCTAGATATAATGGTCAGATGATCAGGCGTGCAGTAAAAAAAAAACCCTTTGGTGCAGATGAGCCTCAGTATAAGACTTCAGAGCACCATTGAAGTATCCCCGTGGATAAATTACTACTAAGGTCTTATTTCAAGCTTAACCCTTATGCTGCTACGGACTAATAATCAATCAGGTAGTTGCAGTGCCGGGAGTGCTGCGGACTGATATATCAGTCTGGAGGGAGCAGTGCCCCGGACTGATATATTAGTTCAGCTTCTTTTGCACTTGGCTGCTACGAGCTATTATATATCAGTCCTTCAACTATTGCCATCTGTAAGCTGTTTATAGAAACTGAAGTGTCCTTCAAATCCGATAGGGGGACACTAATTTTGACACTCAGCCTACCTGTATGTATGCCTACTCCTTCCCCTTTTTTTTAACCCTTTAACGGGCACATTTCGCTAGCTATGTTGGAATTTTTTTAATTTATATTTGGGAGTCTGGGGGACATCCATTTATTAAATATGAACCCAGGATGTTAAAAAAAAAATTGTATTCATACATACGGGATTGGCCGCTCAAGCGGCCCTTGCCCATTCCAGGCATCGGGAATCCCCGATATGAAATGCCGCGATACGTCGTAAAGCCGATTCCAAGTCGCAAAGATCCCGAAAATGAAAATGGTTCATTCGATGACGTTACCCTAAGATTGGCAGGCTTAAAAAAAAAAAAAAAAAATTGCTGAATGGATTATAATAATAGTATAATGCTAGTCCACAATATCATTTCAGACAGAATTGAGAAAAACATTTCATTAGGAATGCCAAAAATAGTTATTTTCATCACTAGTACCAAAAGTGGTTGTTTTCGGTGCGCGGTTGAGTTTAACGGAAATTAGACCAAGCACCGAAAACACACTTTTGGTACGTGTTATGAACAACACTTTTCATTATAATGCTCATACTTGAGTACATTAAAACTCTTTTATATTTCATTAATAACTTAAAGATACAGTAAAAGAAATTAAATTGACACCTTTTTTTTATTTGAAAAAAAAAAACACCTGTTTATTAACCTATAATAGAAGAAAAGTACTTATACATTTACATTAATATTTATAGTACAATTCTGATTATTCATTATATTAAAACCTCCTTCAAACACATGTTTATTAGTAGCAGGTAAGGTTAGCACACCAAAAAGATTTTTCGGGCCTAGGCCCGAAAAGTACTATTTTACGGACTCAAACCGAGTATTGAAAACACATGTTTTTTGATGCAGTATAATGAAAAAGTATTTTTTCCTTCCAGTCTCACGAGAGTAAGGTACTTATGAGACGAATCAATGAATAAAATGTAAGCGATATACTCATTTCAATTAAAAGCAATTAATTCCTAATCTAGAATGTAGAAAAGAATTATTACATACTTTGAAACGATTTCTGGATAAGATGAGTCATCCAGAGAGCCAATAATGCACGGCCAACACCGACACAAGACGGGTACGGGAATGGGCAAGGACCACTTTAGCGGTCAACTTCGTCATATCTCGGCTCCTCGGGCCCAAGACCTCCAAATACCATTTTTTGGCATACCCCGGCATCTAGCAGGAAGCATTGGAACCAATTCCGCCTCACTCGCGTCATTTTTTAATTTCAGCGAGCAGTGGCCGCTCAAGCGGCCCTTGCCCGTTAAGGGGTTAATGCCGAAAACCGTTGTTTCTCTTTACCTGGAATTAACCCTGCATATTTCTCCAGTATATTTTGTGCTTTTCAAGTGAACAATTGTGTGTGTAAACATATTTAGAAGAAAATTTAATCTGAGCAAGAATTGTTGGAACTTTTGAAGGGTGTGAGCGACAGTGAAGCAGAGTTTTCTTCGGATGACGATGAGGGTTCTTACAATGTATCCCAAAATGTTTCTATTGGAGAACCACCTGTAACATGTGGAATGCAAAGTATAAGAAAATTATCTTCCGAGGAAACATCGTGTGAGGAAAGTATTCAGTACACGTGGCACTCCAGGCGCCACCGTACCATCTAGCCCTATGAGTATTATGCAGCCTAAAGGTTAAAGGGAAACATTTTTTTTTCTTTTGTATAATTGTATAAATACATAGAAGCTTTATTGAGGAACTTATACAACTTGTCTATAATTTGCCTAATTTTAAGAAAATATTCTGTACAATCTCATTGCTGATAAAAATAAATTCAAACTTCTCGAAAAAACAAAATATGAACATAAAATATTTTTCTTTTCATTAATACAATTCAGTAACTTTATTACTATAAGTCACACTATTTTCTATTGGTAATCAATTTGACAAAGAATAAAAAAAAAACAAAGATCAATTTCAACAATTAAAATTACTTAGTCGTTGACAGCTCCATACTAAAAACAATTATATAAAAACTTCTTTTTGCAAATCAAAAGGGAGCAGTTTTATAAATTGGCAACATATCGGATGCCATTTTTAATTAAATTCTCTAGAACATGTCATCGTGGCTGAGATCTGGAATGTAGTTGATTCCTCTTTCTCGGAGAGCTTTAGCGAGCAGTTTCTCGTGTTCTTGCTTCGATTCTTTCTCCCGCCTTTGCGCTTCGAGGATGTCGTTTATGGATACTCTCTTCAGAGGTAGGTTGTTTTCTTTTTCCTGCGTCTGGAAAGCAGTTCGAAAGTAGAGATGAGTCTTAGGAGCAATATATTATCTCAGGTTTGATACTTACGACTTCGCCCAGGAGAACGACGTTTTCGCCGCGGACAACATACACGCCTTTAGGGATATCTCCATATTCCTGTCCAACATGTATCCGTTCTATAGTCCGATGAAGAACCAGATTGGCAAACTGGTCAATGCTTCGGAGGAAACCTATCAATGTCCTCCCATCTCTCAGGACAACAAGAAGTCTTTCTAAACAGACAAATTTAACAAATCAAAACTTTTAATGAAATAGCAACCATTAAGATAGATTTTTAATTATTCATAATAATCCACATTGTAATTACAAAGGTAGAAAATATTTATTTATTTATTATTAAGAGTTTTACAACTCTTGGCGATTTACTCAATAGTAATCTACTATATATTTGTCAAATACCACTCACTCACTCACTGACCTATCATCGCCCAGCCCAAACCACTCGACAGAAAATTTTGCATGGACACTCCCTATAGGACGTAGACACCCGCTAAGAAAGGATTTTTTGATATTCGAATTTTTAAGTATTTTTAGAGGGATTTAAAGTTTTAGGTGGTTAGAGCAGGCAAGCCTAGGCAGCAAGCGTTGCAAGGACGATAAAGAACAGCTGTTACTGAACATTATATATTTCATAGTATTATTTTTAATTGAGGTTAATTTCCAATATGATGGCAGTCCTTGAATTACTAGAAATAAACTGCGATTTTGTCCCTCATAGTGTTTACGCTATACCTGGTGGTGGTCCATCCGAGGTAAAAATATCCCGAACCCTTGCACAGCAAATATAAAGGGTGTTTCGAAATAGCATCTTGGAAACATAAATTTTTAAATGTTAACGACCATTTTTTATTGACAACGAATTTTTACATGTACTGGTTAAATTTCTGTTATTGATAACCTATGTATAGATAACGGGTTAGCCCTACGTTATCTGTTTCTTGACACTCCTCTGGAGCGCCGCAATGTTAAGAAATATTATACTTTGATTACTTATAAATAATTTATAGTATGACGGGATTCGTGCTAAAATAAACTGCACAAAATTATTTAGTAGTGTTAATTTTGATGATACCTTATTTAACGCAATAAAATAACTACTTATCTGCCGTGACGAAGCACGGGTATTCAGCTAGTTTATCATATACCAACAACAAAGTTGTAAAGATTTGGTGTGACATTCAAAATTGTAATTGTGAAGTTTAGGGGCCTCCTCACCAATTTTTTTTTTTTTACTGATTGTTTTATGAGGTATTTTGACGCACTAAACACGAATCCGTTAAAAAAAAAGTCGCTCTCAACAAGGAAAAAAGTTAGTAAGCCCTAAATTTCGCTGTTATGCAGGTTAAGAAAAAAAAATAATAATAATATGAACAACAATTCTTTTGGTTGGCAATAGCCCCCGAAAGAATTATTCCCAGGAAACTGAGAACACACCCCATAAAATATAATAATAATAATGAAGTTACACGAATTTACAGCAATTATTCACAGGTCGAAAACAAGCTTTTAAACAATTCCATCGATTGTGGAAAATGTGTCGAGACATTTGACGGATATTTAGCCGAATTTCTCTTTAAACATGTTCATAAATTTGAAGACCGCTTAAAAACATTCTTCGGTGTCATTGCGGATCTTCATCCACCAAACATCGCTTCCGAGAAGATAGGCTAAAGAAGAATTAAGTATTTATTTTTGTTTTAAGTTTTTATATGGTACATTTATTTCACATTACGGGCATAAATGCTATGCGTTTCCACTCTCTTCGCTCGCTCAAGAAGAGCTTTCGCTAAAATTAATAGACTTTTATCCCATGATCCGACAGTTAGGCGGGTGAGGTGGCCCTTAAAATTTACAATTATTTTTCAATAAATAATTTATCGACATTTCAAATGTGGGCGAGGTTAGCTCAGTGGTAGAGCACTGGACTAATAAGCTGGAGGAGCTGAGTTAAAATCCCGAGAAAGCACTAAAGATTGTTTCTTCTATTGTCTTCGTCCATGGGTTGAATTCGGCCTCCCTGACCGTCCCTAGGCCAACCCAGTCTTTAATTAATTTAATAATGGGTACCTTGGGTGCTAATGGCCCTAGCAGCCGAAGCAGCAAAGGGGAAAATCAGGCGGCCAGAGCATAGTACTGACCACACTATCTCCCTAGTGTGCCGTATGGTCATGAATCGATACCTCTATAGTATCTGCCCCTCAGGGCTCTCATGGCCTTTTACGGGACTGATTTTTTTTTTTTTTTTCAACATTTCAAATGAGAGTACATTATTTCCCAATTTTACATACCTGCACATGCGCATGTTTACAAATATCATTGTTTATGCTAGGTTTGCTAACCTGCATAACAGTGAAATTTAGTACTTAATAACTTTTTTCTACTTGAGAGCAACTTTTTTTATAATGGATTCATGTTTAGTCCATCAAAATACCCCATAGTACAACTAGAAAAAATGGAGAGGAGGCCCCTAAACGTCACAATTACCAAATCAATTTCTCCATTTTCTTTTATTTTTTACTAGACATATTTTTTTATTAAATAAATTAAGCACAAGACAGTGAATGGACTCTTTTTCAAAGTTGTCATTATTTACATCATTTTTTTATTTTTTACTGTTTCTTATACGGAGTATCAAAACATATTTTTTGACACTACAGGAGTCGGAGAGGATTGGTAGGAGAACACTAGGTCATTGTGCGTCTCTCTCTCACCTATGGAAAACTCTACTTCCACCTCTGATTTTGCAAGACAAATACGACACAGTAGAGAGCAGATTTTTAATTATATCACAGCACAAGTGTTTGATATTTAAAAACTAAACTAAAATTGTTGGACATAAACCAGAAATCTAAAATTAGGATATTAAAAATTTAAATATTTCAGACGAACTGCTGACCTTCTGAAAACATTAAAGGGGAGAAAAGTATCAGAGGAAAAGCTCATAATAACTAGGCATGTTCATTTTCATTGAAGATTTTTCCCTCACTTTATGACGTAATTTTGTGGGAACAACAAATCAGACTGGTGTCAACAATTTTGATGATTAGGTAAAAAAAAAAAAAAAAAAATCGTTGGAATCCATAAAAATGTGTAAAATATATGAACTATGGAAATTTTGATAAGTATTGGAATTTATAAGATTTTAACTGTTAATTAAAAAACAAAAAAACAAAGTAGGACACAAAACTATATGACCGTCAGGGGTTGTGAATAAAATTACAACGGATACCCAGCGTTAATAGCCCAATTGTTGATACGCTGATAAACAGAAAAAAATAACTGCAACAGTACCATTTGTATACCTCTAAACAATTTAAAAGGAGCTATATAATTTAAACAAAAAATCAAGTCTCCAAGAGAATAAGCTCAACTTAAAATAAAATCTTCTATGTGGTCATGAAATGGGGAAATATCTAGTTTCTGTAAAATAAGATGAAAAATAAAGTAACTTTTAAATCAACTGCGTTTATAAAAATTAACTTTCCAAGATGGAATTATCAAATACTGCTAATATCTGACGGACACCTCAACCAAATAGGCTTTAGGCCTCATATCATTGTAGGGATAAGATACAGTGGAGTAACTGAGTTCAAATCCTAGCCTCCCAACAAAATATCCTATACTTAGGGATTTAGAAATTAATTCATGGACGGTGAATTTAATCTGTTATGATAACTAAATGTAAATCACCAATATAAAATATAATTGAAATAAGAAATTCTATATTAGAAAAATCAACCTAGCTTGCTTAATTCTACACTAGTACAGGAATGACATATGGAATAAAAGAAAGTTAGATAGGAATAATGACCTAGAGACTGTGTACGTGATAACAAACATTAGCAAATCAAAGGAAATTAGAATAATAAAGTTTTACCTTAAGAAGGGGATTAATTGATGGATGAACTTACTGTCTATATCTTCGAGGAGACTTGCAGTTCCCGGTGGAAAAACTGACATCATTAGAACACAATGAATTTCTTAAACTAACAAGAAATCACATAGGAAGAAACTACACCAGACAATCCCTCTTCTATTAAATAATATTACACTAAAATCAAAAATTAGGACGAATCCTTAGAGATAAATATAACACAAATAACAACAAGGATTACTACATTTTAAATGTCAATAATACAAAAATCCCTAAACAAAAACACCTTAGGTAAAGGTAGGTTAGAGAAGGGGGTGGAGGAGTAGGGGAGGTTACAACAGAGCATGCGCACTAGTGTGTTAGTTAGTTGAACAATTCCACGCAAGAGAGCAGCTGCTCCGTCCACCGAGAGCGGCAGACTGCCTAATATATTCAAACTGCTTGAATCTCCCTTCGTGTCTTGTCCGATCCCTCGCTCTCTCTCTCCATCTACTTACGCATAGAGGGTGAGTCACTTAATATTTTATTTTTTATCTATCTAAAATATACACTTTCCATGTAACTCCTTTACTCCACGCAAAATATTATTAAAAATATTATTATTATATTAGATTTTTTAAAAATATTTTAACTTATTTGTGTTATTTACTAATTTGAACTAACTAAATCGGTTTATGGAAAAATAACCCTCTCCTTATGAAAAAAATTAAAATTAATTAAAACCCCCCCCCCAAAAAAAAATAATATTAAAAATGTAACAATTAATTTCGGACTTGATGTATTTTCCCAATACTTGATTTATTTACAGTTATTTCGTTCCAAACAAGTTACTAAATATTACATAACTAGAATTATCATATATTGTACGATATTTAGCCTACCGTTTAACCACTAGAACAAAAATAAATAAGTAAAACCAGGCGATTTGACATTTGAAGATCTTCTAAAGAACCTTCTGACGTCTGCTTCTTTGGTGGTGCAAGAAGTTCTTCGAGGTATAAACGGTTGAAGTTTATTCCTTCTTATCTCTATGGCCCGTTAGGTGATTTAAAAAAAAAGTACTTTTTCGTTATCAATTGGGCATCTCTTGGATCCTGTGTTTATATGCTTATTTTATTTTCTCCGCAATATTTAAGAAAGATAACGCAATCAGAGCATGATGTCAATATTTTTAGCCCTTTCCGGAGGAATGTAGCTTTTGAGGTTGCACTCATTAAAGAATTTTAGAAAAATTACTTCAAATCTCCATCGATCCTCGTTAAAAGATAGGGAAAATTAACCCGTTAAAGTTTACGTAAATTTAAATGATATATATACATATATATATATATATATATATATATATATATATATATATATATATATATATATATATATACCCTTCCAGGGGTTGTTATAGTTCCATCCTGCCGTTTTATCCTAGAATTCCCTCCCATCAGCATTTCTTACTCAGTTATGTCAGTCAGTGCCTAGATCTGTTGTATTGTTTGTGCCTTGAATTCCTGGTGTACAGTGGAGTTTTTGATTTAGGATGTCGAAGCCTAGAAGTTGTAAAACTTTAACGTTGTCAGAGAAATTAGCTGCGATTAAAGAAGTTGAAAAACGAATAAAGAAAAAATCTAAAAATGGCAAGGAATTTGTCCTAACACTTTATCAACTCACCTGAAAAATAAAGAAAAAGGTTCTTGCCCATGATAATGACCTTTTTTCCAAAACAATAGACTTTTATTTCTACTTTTTTCATAAATTATTTATTACTTATCTACGTAATCATCCATTTATGAAATGTTTGTTTTTGTCTAAATAAAATGTATGTATTTTTTTTAATTAAAAAATGTGAAAACATGAAATTCGATTTTTTACCCCCTTTATTTTCAAAAACTTTTGTAATTCGAATTTTGGATAATTCGAACTTTTTTATCGGTCCCCAGGGGTTCGAATTATCCAAGTTTTACTCTCTCTCTCTCTCTCTCTCTCTCTCTATATATATATATATATATATATATATATATATATATATATATATATAAATATGAACATGATAGCGGGCAAAAGTATTGTTCTGTTAGCTCGATACTTGATGTATACCGCACCGACGAGGGTTCGGTCGTGGTATCTTAATACAACTAATTTTTTTTATTAAAAAAATCACCATTATTATTTGCCGACGTTTCGGCTTGTAATTCAAGCCTTCAGAAATGATCACACAGAAGTGATTGAGCCATAGTCAATCCAGCTCCCTAAAAGTAATAGAATTCTATTAATATTATCGAATTGGATTGAATAGAGTTTAGATATCTTTTTGAGCGTGCGGGAACGCATAGCACGTCTGCTCTTAATGCGACACGTTAAGAAGGGTGAGGAGGCCCTTAAACTTCACAATTACGTTTTTTCTCTTTAATAAATTGACAATTTTTCTTATATCAGATGAAGTTTTAGGTTGAAATAAATCATTTTGTGGAATTTTACGAAAATGGGAATTGGAGTACCTTCTCATTGAATCGTTGAAAGTATTCTCTATTCTGATAGTGACGAAGAGGACTATTACCTTTTTTTTTTTATTGCAATAATCTTTTTCTTTAATTAATCAACTATTTTTCATATATCAGAACATGTTTTAGCGTAGTTTTTTAAATATAAATTAATTTAATAATAGTTTTTACTAGTCGTATCATAACAATGAAAAATGAAAACAAAATACTTTTAAAGCACTTTGCGATTTTTTTTTTTTTTTTTTTTCTCGTTTTATTCTTATTTAGGTTGAAATGAATCAGTATGTGAAGTTTTACAAAAATCCGAGTTGAGGCACTAATTGCTCAGAAATACCAAGGATTTCATTGTAAATACCAATTTGATGAGCTGTATTTTAGGCTGCTAGTGATCATAATTGGTGGATATTTTGGGATAGACGCCCCCGTCGTATCATGAGGTCAATCTCAGAGGCCGATGCAGCGTAAACGAGGAATTCAGATCTAACCCACTGAAGAATAGTTAATACTTCAAACAGGACCTTTAATTTAATTTTGTTGTACGAAACGGTTTTGAAAAATATTATCAATTTTTTGCTGACCCTTCATTCTTGTTATAAAAATACGCCTGACTCGCTGGTTCTGCAATATTTCAGCACGTTTTATAAACTATATAGTTTATAAAACGATATAATAAACCATATATATGGTATTATTTCTAGTGTCATTTACAAAAATTGAAATAGAAAACAGTTAATATAAACACTTTGAACACTCCAATGAAATTTCGGCGAATAAAACGGAAATTTAGGCGTTTCAATGCACAGAAAGGGTCTGAAGCCAATTCTTAGCGAAATTACTCGCTTCAAGTAATATCGTCGCTACAAATGCAAAGTATCGAATGTACAAATCAACACTTTTCAGAGTGGAAAAGTATTTATTCATAACTTTTTTTGGACAGTCAAATATTCGGCAGATTTGACCTTTTGATAGTGGAATACTTTCCCTTTAATAGAGTGATCTAAGATTCAAGAATTTTCCATACATAAGTCCAGCAGAAATTAGTATAGATTGACAATGTAAGATGCATATTTTCATATTCGTTACTTTGCATTTGTATCAACGATATATATGCTTTTCAAAATTTCAATATATATATTTTATATCACAAATAGGAATTTGAGAATTTCTTTTTTTTTTTTTGAGAAGGACTTTTTTTTTATAGTCCAAATATTTTTAAAACAAACATAATATATCTACATTACGTTTGAAACGATTCCTGCAAATTTTACATATTCCTTTTTTTCTCTTTTAATTCGTAATTTTAATATTTTTTGTATCCACCTTTTCCGATTTTTTCACGCGAATTTCGCCCATAAAAAAGTTCTCTGGTAGGGGATATTACTAGTTAATGAACTTCACATTTTAAATTAGTCAAGGTACCAAATGTCATCAAAATCGGACCATTTTTGAGCCTGTAAGAGAGCGAATAGGCAAATATATGTATATATATATATATATATATATATATATATATATAAATATATAAATATATATAAACATACTGATTAAGAGATTTGTGACCATACGGCACTCTAGGGAGATAGTGTGGTCAGTACTATGCTCGGGCCACCTGATATTTTCATTTCAGGTACCCTTTAATTCAATAACTAATTAATTAAAGGTGAGGTGAGACTAGGGACGATCTGGAACCCCAAATGCAACCGTTGATCGACGACACTAGAAGATAAAAATCTTTATTGCACGCTCGGATTTTGAACCTGGGACCTCCAGTTTATTAGTCGAGTACTCTACTACTGAGTTAACCTCGCCCATATATATATATATATAAGGTTACCTCTCTTCAGAGGGAGGAAGAAACCGCGCTAAAATTAGTGGCCCGGTGTGATTTGTAGGTTTGTATCCATGTTGAGGTACCTCCTGCTTCAGCATGGATGTTTTGGAGGGTTAGAAGCCACATTATAGTCCGGCGTTCCTGGCCGCGTTTGTCGATTCAACATGAATCATAAATAAAAAAAAAAAAATTATGAATATATTAGATGGAGGAATAAATTTCATGTAAACGTCGAAAGATCTACGTCGGGTCAGGGGGAACGCTGCTCATTAAGTGGATCTGGCTACATTTCCGGAAGTATTGATTAGAAATGTCTATAAATCATGAACCATACATCACTGGTTTAAAAAAAAAAAAAATTCCCTCCCTCTCCACTGCTCGCTTACACATACATGTACCTAACGTTTAGGAAAGGTGTGAAGAAATAGAACTACATACAATAGACTCTCCCTAATCCGGCGTCTTGGGGACCGGGGTACAGTCGGATTAGAGGAAACGCCGGATTAGAGAATTCAGCTAGTAGCGGCCACTAATGTATGAAGAAAACCTTATTATTTGAGGATATAATATGTAACATTTTTGATATTGCGTATTTAAGTAAAATTTAGGTACCTACCGAATTATAAAATAAATTTAAAAAAATATGTATATCCTTCCTAGTGAATTATTTACAAGTGCATACGCATGTTAAAGTTTCATGGAATAAAAATATGTAGATAGGCGATCCAGCCGCAGGTGCCTTAGTAGAAACATTTATTTTCTTAGTAGAAACACCACTTCCCATGGGCGTATATAGAAAATAATTTCGGAGGGGTCTGGGAAAATTTCGGGGGGGGGGGCTGAGACCATTTCCGGTGTATGGAATACTAACAATTTAGATCTTGGAATAGTTTTAACCAACTTAAACGCTATTACACCCAAAATAGAATATGCTTTAAGAACTAAATGATCTTATTTAATTTATTTTTAAGGGTTTTATGAAATTTTTACCGATCAAATCAAAATTTCGGGGGGGGGGGGGCTGCAGCCCCTCAGCCCCCCCTTATATACGCCCATGCCACTTCCTGCCTCTAAAACGAAACATATATGCCTTCTTTGACTTCCATTCAATGCAATACCACGGAACAAATGTTTGCTTAGATAGGAAGGGAAGGTTTTCTAGGAAACCTCAAGCTGGTGTAGCTTCGGCAAGTTCCGATATCCGTCACTCATTCCTCTCGAAGACCCCCGGATTAGAGAGAGGATATTGTAACGATATCTGATTCTTTACCATATGGCGCACTAGGGAGATTTTGTGGTCACTACTCTGTTCCGGCCGCCTGATTTTGTCCTTTGCGCCTACCCGTTAAAGGCTGGGTAAGCCTAGGGACGGCCATGTAGCCTGGATCCGACCCTCGAAAGACGTGCGTGCTTGAGTTTCTAACTCAGCTACTACAAAATATGAGTCGAGAGCTCAATGGAGGAATTTAATCATGTCTCAACTTAAAAATGATAACCACTATGAGTCTATCAAGAGTACTCAGCAGGAAGCTGGGCGGGTCCAAAAAAGAATGACAACGTAACATCAAATACATCTGACCACTAATTAAATAATACTTTCTCATTTAATTCGGGAGTTAATTATTTTCTTCTGCTGACCTGTTAAACCGCAGACCACAGAGGTATAATATTGCTATCATTATATAACTAAGATAGAGGAAGACTTTCCTCAGGACCTCTTTGGAATCAGTCCGTATACCTTGAGGGCAGTGGCTCAATCTTTGAACAATCTACATCAGAGAAATCGATGCTTAAATCTTCGAAATTGTTGGTTTTGGTCCTTCGAACTCAGTTTTTTATTGTTTTTTTTTTTAATTACAGTTAACAGTAAAATTATATTCCAGTGAAAGATGTTGATTCCGATGCTTTTTCTTATTGCCTAATAGAGCCTTGATGGTATTAAACGAGCTAAAATAAACGGCTTCGTAGTTCTGATCCAACTCATTTGGATCTATAGCTTGAAGCCGCTTGTACCGTGGAGCCGCTTGTAGCATGTACCCACCCGCTAAAACACGCTTCGAGTGGACGCAGCCCTATTATACTCTTTTTGTTTCTACCCACAGTACGCTCCAAAAAGCTGCGCACCTCTCCGCTGTATGTGTGTTTCTATCCTATAGGATTCAATGTAGTTGGATCTGTTGCGCTTAGCAGCTTATTATATCTTGTAGCGCAGCGCCGCTTGATATATCTTGTAGCGCAGCGCCGCTTGATATATCTTGTAGCGCAGTGCCGCTTGATATATCTTGTAGTGCAGCGCCGCCTGATATATCTTGTAGTGCAGCGCCGCCTGATATATCTTGCAGTGCAGCGCTGCCTGATATATCTTGTAGTGCAGCGCGGCTTGATATATCTTGTAGTGCAGCGCCGCCTGATATATCTTGTAGTGCAGCGCCGCCTGATTCGTTGAGTCAGATTTTTGTTCTTCTCTTTCCCTTGCTTATTAAATTACTTTCCCATCCCCTTTTTAATTATGGCGTACCGACGTCTACACCCACACCTGGGCCACTTCCGGGTCGATCTGAGTCACTTCTGCAGTTAATTTTTGCCCAACACTGTGTTTATTATGTGGGACTATCTGTTGTAAAAGTTAGGGGCAACAAGCTTAAGTAGCATACAGAGCTTGTAGTCATATTTCAGCAGTATTTGCATCATAGACTGATAGTCTCAAGTAATATCTAACATATAGCAGCTACAGTTAAGTTTTGTTAAAAATGTTGCTTGCACTATTTTGCCTTGACCCCTTCAAATAATTTTTATTCAATCATGAACAATATCTCGTCACCTTACCAAAGAGCACGAGCATATACACCGCTGAGCTGCATGGCATTCTCTTAGGTCTAACTAACGTACAGACTACAACACAGAACATAACACTATGCTCGGACTCGTTAAGTTGTTTACTCTCCTTACACATATATAACACTAATCCTGTCATCATTGGCATTTTAGAACATGTCATCAGACTTCAGACGCACAACATACTGGTAACAATGTTGTGGGTACCAGGACACGAAAATATTGGACAAACAACGACTGCGGACGAACAAGCAAAACACGCCAGCAGACGGGAATCAGTGGACTCTAACTTACTAACGACTGAAGACTTACATTTACTAATTACAGAAAATATCCGTCTTGAATGGCAAGCCTCATGGTACAGCACAAGAGACAACCTCCTAAGGGAGATAAAAAGCAGTACTCATGAATGGCAAGCTAATACGCAATTAACAAGACGTGATGAAGTTGTAATTACGAGACTACGCATTGGACATACACACTTAACACATTCCTATCTCATGACAAAACAAGACAGACCTATATGCCAGACATGCAACGGGCCACTGACCATTAAACACTTACTAACAGAATGCAAAACACGAGACTACTTAACTATACCATATCACATGTCTGAATTATTTTCCGAAAGCAGCCCACACATTGTTAACATACTACAACACTTACATAAACTAAAACTTTATAACAAAATATGAGGTATGGATGTATGCAGGTATGGATGTATGTGTGTGAGTCACTGTAACTGTGTGTGTGTGTGTGTGCGCGCGCGTGTGTGTGTGTGTGTGTGTGTGAGTGTGTGTGTGTGTGTGTTCGTCCGCGCACGTAGATGTGGCTTAAGAAGAGAAAATAAAGTCCTCTTATTAAATCTCTAGGAATACAGACACAGACATAATAATGATTTTTATCTTGCAATAAAAAATTATTTTACTTATTATTATCATAATTTTTTCAATTTTTATTAATTAACTGTGTAATTTTTCTTGTATATTTTATTTTCATCTATTTCTTTATTTTCTCATTTTTTTTTGTCTTTGTATAAATTTTAAATTGTTTTTTTATTCCTCTTTTTTTCTTTTTTTTTTTAAAGTAAATTAGAGTAAATAATGAATGGAATATTATTCATTATTTCAAAATTATTAGTTAATAATAATAGACGTTAAAATTTAAATAAATTATTCATTATTCGGAATGAAATAACAGATTTTTTCATTATTCCTTATTCTGAATGGTTTTTGCCCAACAAGGGTCAGCTATAAGAGAGTTGTCAATGAAGCTGACAGATTATTCTATTCGTGCATTTCCGTAAAAACGCGTTTGTGAATGTGTTTGTACACGTGTCCTTGTAGAATGGACAAGATCAATGTGGGGGTTTGTAGCATATGGATGGGGTGTTTCTGGACGATATGTCTCGTGACGGATTCCCTCTTTCGGTCTGTCTTCTTGAGAATTCCACACGCTCCAAGGATCGGGTTACTCTAGAAGTATTTTCCCGAAAAGTCCAAGCTTCAAGACAATTTATTTCAGGGGTCGAAAATAGTTGTTAATTTTATTAAAAGTATTTTTTAAACTTTTACTTTTATTTTTATTCAAAAAGAGTGAAAGTACAAAAAGAAATTTTTGGGTTTAGCTTTATTTAATTTTTGGGTTTAGCTTTATTTAAAAGTTATTTTTCAACTTAAAAAATAAAAGTTTTAAAGTAATTTTTATTAAAATACTTAATAGAAAAAAGTTTAAAGGAATAAATTAAAGCTACTTATGTTTATGTTTTGTTTTGTACCAGCAAATATATTTCAGTAAATAAAAAATAAATAAACAAAGAACATTTCACTTATTTTTAACCCCCCCCCCAAAAATCAGTCCCGTAACAGGCCACGAAGGCCCTGAGGGGCAGATACTACAGAGGTATCTGATTCACGACCATACGGCACACTAGGGAGATAGTGTGGTCAGTACTATACTCCGGCCGCCTGATTTTCCCCTTGGCTGCTAAGACTGCTTAAGTCATTAGCACTACAAGGTACCCATTATTAAATTAATTAAAGGCTGGGTTGGCCTAAAGACGGTCAGGGAGGCCGAATCTAATCCATGAACGAAGACACTAGAAGAATTTTTAACTCAAGGGGACCTTAAAATTCTCAAAACTTTTATTTCAGATTAAAAAAAATTTAACTGTTATATTTTAACTCTTTCGATCCCTGAAATAAACATGATCCGGCAGACGGATTCTGCTGGTGAACGATCTAGATTTTTCAAGTTTCACAGAATATTGTCCCAAATTTCAATCAGATCGGACCGTTTTTGGGCAAGTTAGTGAGCAAACAGACATAAATATATATAAAAAAGTTGTAGGGCTTGACTTAAGCTTTCTAAATATGTCAACCATTTGACATTTTGACCGCGCATGTGCGCTCGGCGCTAGATGAAATGTTGAGGTTTGCAGATGACCCCTTTTATTATGCACATCATTTTGATGGGAATTAAAAAACAAAACCCTTGCCGCAAATCGCACTTCGATATCTTTAAAATCAAATGAGTTTTGTGCGATTCAAATATTATTGTTTTAAATTAAAACGATTTTTTGTAGGTACTCACAATGGTCAGTTATGAATGTGTGACACATGACTTTGAGGTATTTTCTCCTCAACTTTCTATGGCAACATATGGCCGATCCTCTAAAAGAATTATTTTTCCTAATATCTTCAATAAAATTGAAAATAAGGTATCTTTTAGCACTTTCCTCCGAAGAAAGTAGCTATTGAGGTTGGACTCATGACGGAATTTTTGAAAAATTTCTTCAAATCTTTATCGATCCTACCTAGTAGACACCGAAAATGACCCCCGTTAAAATATATATATATATATATATATATATATATATATATATATATATATATATATACATATTTCGCAGATATCCGATTCCGCTTCTGTCCATGTTTTGATAACTTTTTTTAAATTTATCCATTTTAAAAAAAAAAAAAAAAAGGCTGATGGAAGTGCTTCTTAAAATTGCTTATTTTATTATTCTAACAGTTAATTTCTTTGAACTTCTCGTTGCTAATACAAAGCGACAGGAGGAGGAGAAGGGGTAACCCAATGCAGCTTCCACTAAGTTCTATCTCTTGGCAGAGGCACTTAAGTATTTCTCACTTGCTTAAGTATTTCTGGATCACTTAAGTTAATCTACTTAGCCAAGAGTGCATTAGGCCAAAGAAAGCTCTCTCCCTCACTTCATTATTACACTTTTATCTTATTCACTAATTATATTCTCCTAGGAATTGTTTTAAGCTTAAAACTGTAGCTCTATCTTTGTCCGCTTTTAGTTCATTTTCAGATGGAGCCTCTAAATGGACTTTAAATATATATATATATATATATATATATATATATATATATATATATATATATTAAGCCAGACTCCAGAGGGAGTACATGGTAACGAGAGGACTTCCTTGCAAGAAGTGCCCCTGAAGAGGTGCGAAGAAAGGATGCACGAAACATGTCGGGCCCAATAAATAAAGTGGTGTAATAAAGGAAGACTGCTTTAATGACCCCATGCCTCCTAGGATAAAAAAGAATATATATATACATCTAATGTCCTCTTCTAGCCTTCTAGATCCAATAAGTTGATTGCTTTCCCTTATTTAAAACATTTTAAAGTCACCCTACATTGTTTTCATATTTTTATAATTGAAAATGATTTTGTAATATTTTTAAAGTAATAATTCTTTATTTTAAAACATTAACCTTTATTTTATTTTATTTTTTTTAATTCGATTTATTTCTTAAATTGGCGAGCAAAAAGTGTGTGTACCTTGTATGGGAAGGATGGAAGATCAGCATTATCGTGTGAAATTAAAGAATGTGTTCAGAATGGACCCTTCACGTTAAAGCACATTTATTGGTTTTGACTTAGGAATCAGAAAAAAATAGATTCAGATACATATTTTTCTAAAACAACGAGGTATTTAAGGCTTATTAAATAATACAACGTTTCAGGCGGAGATACGTCTCCAAGTCTACAAATAGCTGATTACTTTTTTTACTGACTTTTTTTTTTTTTTTTTTTTACTAGTTTGACGTCTTACATAAAAATATATTTTGACGTCAAACAGTAGCAGTTTCATACTTCTCGTATACGTCTGCAGTTTTTCTCGACAACAATCGAATAACCATTGTTAGTAGAATGAAATCATTCGAAATTCAAAATAATTTCCAATATATCTGGTTCTCGACAACACTTCACCTGGGTCTCCCGTGGTCTAGCGGCTAGCGCCTTGGATTCATAAGCGGGCGATGGTGGGTTCGATCCCAACCGGCGCACAGTGTAACGAAGTAGTGAGGATTATGGACAAAAATCATTAACCACTAGTTATTTTCAAACAAACATTTTTATTAATTGAAATCAACTCAAAACAAGGTAATAATAGTATAATAATGCATACTATAAGCATATATATATATATATATATATATATATATATATATATATATATATATTTTTTTTTTTTTTTTTTCTAAGATTTTCAAATCAAATGAGATATAATCATTGTAGTTATTTATTTCTATGATTTTCGAGCTAGCAACTAGGCGATTAGCTTTATAAACACCTAGAGTGCAACTAGGCGATTAGCTCTATAAACACCTAGAGTGCAACTAGGCGATTAGCTCTATAAACACCTAGAGTGCAACTAGGTGATTAGCTCTATAAACACCTAGAGTGCAACTAGGCGATTAGCTCTATAAACACCTAGAGTGCAACTAGGCGATTAGCTCTATAAACACCTAGAGTGCAACTAGGCGATTAGCTCTATAAACACCTAGAGTGCAACTAGGCGATTAGCTCTATAAACACCTAGAGTGCAACTAGGCGATTAGCTCTATAAACACCTAGAGTGCAACTAGGCGATTAGCTCTATAAACACGTAGAGTGCAAGCAAAATAAAAGGTCTAGCACATCAAAAATAAAACATTTAAATAAAAAATTAAATAACTGAATCTATCAACTATACAAGACAAAAAAAAGAAAGGCAAAAAGAGAAAAAATAGAATAATAAAAATACCAAACATAAAGGTCAACTATAAAATAAAAAACAGATAAGTAATAAATTATTTTTAATAAACTAAATCTTTTCCCTTTATTTTGTACAAATAAAATTGAATTATAAAATTAATTTTAACATATTTCAAATTTTTCGTTTTTGCTATATTCCTTCGTAAATTTTTATGTGTTTTAAAAAGTCTAAAATAATAGATATGTGCGGGCTACCATCGGTCAAAAGTTCGTACATATCATGTAGCATGTTGATGTTTTCACGTTTCCTGCAGTCTGTTAGTAAGTGTTTTACTTTAATGTCTTATTGCATTCTGTACATAGTGGTATGTCTTGTTTTGTCATTAAGTAAGAGTGAGTTAGTAGTGTATGCCCTACTCTAAGTCTTGTAAGGACTACTTCTTCTCTCCGGCAGCTTCTATAGCTGGAGTTCCATTGTTTTATGAATGGCTTTATCTACCGAAGCTTGTTTTCATTAAGATAACCATTCAGCCTGCCATTTATTGAGTACGTGAGTCCTTACAACCTGTTTCATGTCGGGTTCTGTAACCAGTAAAAAGTCTTCAGTAGTCTTCATTATAGTTAGAAACACGCCGTTCTTGTTATATCACGATGACGCTGTTCCTGTGAGTTTAAGTACTGTCCTTCAGCCTCTTAAATTGCTTCAAGTGGAATTATACATGTTCCCATTTCCAAACAAACGGTTCTTTAGTTATCTGGTCCAATTGTTCTTGAATCTGTTGGCGGCAGACAGGTCTCTCGGCAATCTTTGTTTATCGTAAAGAGCTTGCCCGTTTAATTACAAAATAACAACTGCAACGCCTAAACGATTGTTACAACAAATTGGAACATCATGTGTTTCATTAGAACAGGATATCGGGAGAGCAATTTGCTTTAAATCATCTTTTAATTGGACACTGATTGAAGGAGGAAATAGAGTCCAATATCCGGGATTACTCTAGAATCGGACTTGATAACGATAGCAGAACAATTACACAGGCCAACATTACATTTAAAAAAAAAATGCATGGAGTGGTATGGTCCTTATGGGGTTTTTGGGGTCGCTGATTACAATGAGCGGGTTGGATAACCATCATCACATCAGATTCAAGTTACAGGTTGAACTAACAGATTTATTCATTAAATGTAATATAATATAGATTTAAGGCGCTACAACAGAACACTAACAGTATCAAGGCGACTTCCCCCACCTTCTCAACGTTCGCTATAGGAAACACTATAACAGTGTTTCACATTTCCCTATATATTTTTAGTCAAATACTCGTTTTACTGTTAAATGCAATTAAAATAAGCTACAAACAGTTGAAACGTTAGGTAAACATACAAAACCCCGTTCAAAAGAGCAAAACTAACAATTGCGAATTTTCAAATCCTTATTTCTCCGATTGACATCACTCCATCAAAAATTACATTAGAACTTTTTTATGTACAGAATTTATTAAGCTTTCGAATGGTTATCTTACACTTACCACGATTTCCCAACCGATTTCGAGATTTTATAGAAGATAAACGAAAATCCCAAAACTTTTCATGCCTTTTAATGAAATATTTTATTTCTTGTACTTCCTTAACTCCAAACGGAACCAAAATTTAACTATCAAACATTAGATGAATATCAAACGTCTGGAACAAGTTCCAACTGAATTATTTGTTTCTGAATACCCAAACTGAAAATTAGTTTGGAAAAGTAGGTGTTTCAATGTTTCACGAAAACGGTTACAGATACCGCTTTAAAATGTTTTAATTCGTTTTAGCACTTTCCTCCTAAGGAAAGTAGCTGTTGAGGCCCGTTCAAACTTATATATATATATATATATATATATATATATATATGTATGTATGTATATATAGTTATATATATGTCCGTTAACACGATACAGGCCAGAGTTTTTGTTTTTTCTCCACAGAAACTTGGAATGTAGTATTCTTCCATCAAACGATTGAACGAGTTCGTTAACCAACAAAATCGGTCCATGTGGAAGGGGGGGTTTACTCCGGAGCCAAAGTAGTTATTTTCCAATACCAGCCATAATTTGTGTTGTATTTCAACGAAACTCGGTATTCGTTCTGGCCAACTAAAGAGAAAAATGTGTTGTAAAAATAAACTAAATCGGTTCATTAGGAAGGGGGGTTTACTCCGGACCCAAATTAATAATTTGCTCATACCGCTCGTAATTTCTGCTGTATTGTAACGAAACGCGGTATACGCCCAGGGTATCTAATAAGGAAGAAGTGTTGTAAAAATGAACTAAATCGGTCTATCGGAAGGGGGGGATTTACTTTGAACTATGTTTGAATTGAATTGAAACAGGTGTTATTTATGTTTTTATTTTATTTATCTATATAGGTTATTTTAAGCAAATTTTTCAGCAATGCACTCGACACTACCCAATTTTGAGGAAAGTGCTTAGTTATGCAGCTCCTGCATGACGGATTTTTTTTTTACGATATGAAACCTATAAAACGATTACTAGACCTTTTATATTAGACGAAAGATTTTTGTACCAAATTTCATCAACCATTTTTGAGCCAGCTAGAGAGAGAATAGACAAATTACAAATTTGAACCACCGTTATATTATTGACTTATGGGTTCGGATACATGAAATTCTCTAGTTGGCACTTCCGGATTGCGTCATGAGTTATGGTGAGAGGGAGGAACCGTGCTAAAACGTAGAAGAAAATCAGGCGTATGTTTTTGAGGTCCCTGAGCCCAAACCCTTAGTTTGTTGTGCTACAAAACAGTGTTGTGTAAATTTCAATTAAAATGTAATGCAAATGGTATTTGAATTACGAATTACATTTATTAATTGTAATTGAAAATCTGAAAACATCAATTACAGTAATTGAAAAAATAATTCAATTTGGATTAACTGTATTTCAATTAAATAGAACTCAAGTATTTGAATAACGTAGTTATTTGAAATAAGTGTAAATTTGAATTACAATGTAATTAAAATGGTATTTGAATTACATTTTTTCATGTATCGAGAAGGCTGAAAATATCAATTACAGGGGCCAATGACCCCTCTAGCAGTCGAAACACCCCAAAAAACAAAAAAAAAATCAATAACAATTACAGTAATTGAAAAAAAACTGAAGTATTTGAATTATAATTTAATTACAATTAAAATTCTTGATAAAATTGATATTTTAATTACTGACTATCATAATTGGTGATAAGTACATTTTTAATTCAATTACAATAGTAATTCAATTTCACTTCTTGGTAATTGATATTTGAATTACATAATTAGTACTTCAATTACATTACAGGATTAGAATGTAATTATAATTTACGTTTTTCAATTATTACTCTTGATGTAATTATAATTCATGAACTACAAATACGATGTAGTTGTAATTCGTAATTCTTAATTCAATTACAATATGCCCTACAATGCTACAAAGTATTCGCTTAAATTTCAACCAAAAGCATTATTCTGGTGGATAGATTTGCTAGTTAAGTTACTCGACCTTTCAAAACACCACAAAGTCTCTTAGCGAGTGGAATTGGAGTGCGGTTTCAGCAGTCCGTCCTACATGGGATCGGGGAGAGGGATGACGGGTGTACAGCTCAGGAGCTGGTAAATCTCTGGGGAAACTTTACCAGTTTTCAACTCCAGATTGGATTTAGGAGGGAGAGAAGGAGCTAATCTCATGTCTGTAATCTCCAGGAAGCAGCGAGATCTCCCTTCGTGTCGGCCAACTTCTCTATAGCCATTCTCATGATGGAATGCTGGGGGTTGTGAGTCCTCGAACTATTGTAGGGGGTATATGATGGAAACAGAACTTCGTCGTCGACGACACGGGGTTATGATGGAGGCGGTCTGTCGATGTTAGATTAATTTCCAGGGATTTGAAGGGTTGTATAACACCTGGGGAGTTCATTATAGGTTTATCAACCCTACTCGGCGAGTGGATGAGCCTATTACTAGGGGTGTTGCATTTATGGACGAATTTTAGAAAAGCATCTTTCAAACGATAACGATTCTTCTTACGATGCCTCAAACATGATCCTCTTATATACAGGGCGTCCTAGTCTTAAACCGTCAGACTTCGTATATCGATGGAGAATCGAAGAACTAACAAGGGGATTATACAGCGATGGGGTCACCGATTTGGGCCAATTTTTTTCTGGTGATTCTACATCGAAAAATAGTCGAAATGTGTCCAAGCGTTCCGTCCAATGCGCCTTAGGAGCCGAGAAATAAAATAAAATAGGTTGAAAGTGCTTTATTTTTTGTATCGAGTTTATAAAAAGATATCGACATGATTCTTCCACCAATTCATCTGTTTTCTAGAGTAGATTAAAAGAAAAATATAATCGTTAAACGATAATTTATATTTCGTCAAATAAATTAAAAAATGCTTACGTTTTCAAGTAAACTAGTATTATAATTTTTTTTACACCGAAAATAATAGCAGATTTAAAATCAGCACCCCATGAAACCCTAATATAGTGAATATCATTGAAAACAAAAAATAATGATTTTTCCCAGCCGGGAAGAGACTAAAAATTTGTAAGCGAAAAAGTAATGTAACGTTTTGAAATTCAATATCTCCCCTTGAGATAATCCGATTTTTACATCATTGAAATCTTTCGAAAGAAGAAAGACTCCTTTTTCTAACCATATAAATTACTATTGTACTATCTCAAAAGGTACTTGCAAAAAATGGTTCTCAAAGTAAAAAAAAAAAAAAATGTAAACGTTTTTGCATATAACGTAAATTCCAGAACACGTAGAAACACCCCGATTGGAAGGAAATGTGTCACATTAGGGCCTTTAACGACCCTCCAAGTTTGGTTTGAACCGGGTAAATATTCTTTGAAATATGGCCGGATTGTTGAATCTTTACAGAATTTTAAGGGTCCCCCCTTAACGAAATTTAAAATACATTTTTTATTTTTATTTTTGTAATATTCCCAAAATTTGAATTTAGGGGTTTTCCAATGTGCAAAAACGAATCTGACGTCCGTTTTTAAATAAAAAATTGTTTTACATACACGACTCTATAGAAGTCATTATTCTCCCAAAATATTCCATATACCTACATTTAAAAAGTTATTGATGATAAAAAAAAAAAATTAATGGAAAAAACGGATTTCAGATTCGTTTTTAGCACATTGATAAACCCCTAAATTCAAATTTTGGGAATATTAGAAAAAAAAAAAAAAAATGTATTTTAAATTTCGCTAAGGGGGACCCTTTAAATTTTGTTAAAGATTCAACAATCCGGCCATATTTCAAATTATATTTACCCGATTCAAACCTAGTGAAATATCTGGAATTAAAACAAGTAATAACGCTTATGATGAGTATCCACAACTATAGCTAGAAAGAAAAGAAAACAACCGTAATATATTTTATGTGGCTTGTTTTTATTTGCTGCAATAAACTTTACTATTCACATTAACCAACTTCTCTACTTGGGATTTATCTTACAACACAGCATGATTACACATTCGTCTTAATGTGCTCTCGTTATGTGGTCATCGTTCTAACCCAAATAATCTCTCTCTCTCTCTCTCTCATTCTCTCTCTCTCTCTCTCTCTCTCTCTCTCTCTCTCTCTCTCTCTCTCTCTCTCTCTCTATCTATCTCTCTCTCTCTCTCTCTCTCTCTCATTCTTTCTCTCACTCTCTCTCTCTCTCATTCTCTCTCTCTCTCACTCTCTCACTCTTTCTCTCTCTCTCTCTCTCTCTCTCAATGAGAAAACGTACGTGACTTACTGGATCTTAATCTTTTCCATAACCTTGAATACAGGAGTCGAAAACTGCTGCTACCTCCCCAAGCCTGATCAAAATTTCCTCACATCATTTTATACGAATGTTTAGTATTTTGAAAACTTTACAAGCCAGTCTGTCGTTTTTGAGAGCTCGAAGCCAAAACTCTAGTTTTTTCGAGCTTTCTCGAATACTTATAAAGGTTTCGACAAATGCGATAATCGATTTGATCGTAGTTTCAGACGTTGCTCGTGTTTAATTATAATTAAGTGTATCGATTATCCTATGAAAGAAGAATCGTTTGCGCACGATTGCTTTCTAGCAAACTTGACCATGGAAGAGTGACTTCACAGACCGGTTAAGAAACTTGACCTTTTTGTGAGTTTTGTATTTTGGCAGTAGGCACAACGCAGAAAGAAACTTTTTGCATCTAGAAAAGGCGTAAAGGCGACTCAACCACCATTGGGTCATTTATGCCTCTTGGTCGGTCCATTGGTAGCATCGAAGGCAAAGACAAAGCCCGACGACCAGCGCTAGACGGACCTAGCCAAGGTCGAGTAGAGTCCCCCCTGCCAGTTCTACCTTAGTGGCCCGCTTCTGGTGACTGGCTGCCAGGTCTATGATAGGTGTGCAAGAGAAATAGAATAATTTAGAAATAATCTAAAACCCATTATTGATGAACACACCAACAGCTCTGCAACATATTATTTCTTGACCACCTCTAACATCACAGATATAAATGCCTTTTGCATTTACTTAGAGAGTGTAATGAAGAAAAGAGGCAACCATAACGCATCGTGGCTGAACTGAACAATCAGTTCTTAATTAATTTATATTAGAAAAGCTAATTTTAATTTTTTGTTTTACAAGAGTCTACTCTAATTTAGTTTCCATTTATTGTGTATATTTCACCCGACCATATTTGTACGCACAATGTTCAATCACAAATAAAGTATTATTATTATTATTATTAAGTAATATTGAAATCCAATAAATCTGTAACTGTTCGGGTTCACAGTGTCTAACCCGTTACCTACAAACTGTGAGTCCTAGACGACTTGGACCTAGCCTATAACACTCCCCGGATCAAGAACTACCTGTGTACAATGTTTGGTCAAATTCGGTCAAACAGAGTGGATTTGTATAAGGAACAAACAGACAGACATAGTCAGCTGGTAGACCTTGCCTATGGCACTACCCGGATCAAGACCGACCTGTGTGGCAAGTATGCTCCAAATCGGTCAAACGGCGTGGACTTGTATAAGGAACTGACAGACAGCTGATTGACGATTTTGATCTAGCATATAACCCTTCCCGGATCAAGACCTACCTGTTTGATCAAAGTCGGTAAACGGTCTGAATTTTATAAGGAATAAACATCCTGACAGACAGATGGTAGACGATTTTGACCAAGTCTATAACAATCCCCGTAGCAAGACCATCCTGTGTTCCAAGTTTCTTCAAATGGTGTGAATTTGTGTAAGGAACAAACATACATACAGACAGCTGGTATACGATTCTGACCTAGCCGTTGACACTTCTACCTGTGTGTCAATTTTGGTCAAAATCGGTCAAACGGTGTGGATTTGTATAAGGAACAAACAGGCAAGCAGACAAACAGCTGATTTTTGTATACAAAGATACAAACCTTCTATTCTGAACATCATATAGAAATTCCCTTGTGTCCTTGTCTGCCATTTTTTAATTTCAAGTCTAACTAATGTCACCTTATTGGTGTAGGTACAGAGGTAAATAACAGGCGTGTATATAAAAATGATAAGATGCGTCTAAATGTTTCTTAAAACATCAAATATTCTCTATACCGAGACGATTCATGTGAAAGCCCACATGATAGGTTCGGAAGGAATGATGGATTTCCGAAGGAACTACAAGTACAAAACTGCCCCTCCCCCAGGGAGCGGAGTCAAACACAACTTTTCAGGATTATTCGATTTTTGCCTTTAATAAAACCCTAGTGTCTATCATCTTGTAAAATTTCAAGTCTCTAGCTTCTCGGGAAGTGCCCCCGAGATTTATTTATCTACTTATTTTGATGAGTCAGTGAGTGAGTCCTATAAAATCCTGAATTATGAAACTTTCCAATTTTTCTCACAACTATTAGTATAATATCTGAGTAAAATGTCATAAGTTTATCTTTAACTGCTTCAAAGTTATGAAAGGGTAAAAATCGGCTCTAATGCCTCGTGTAATATACACACAGTATGCTTAGGCCGGAACTTGGCCTGGCGCACTATCGTGCGCCAGATATGGCAGGCGGTACTTGAAAATGGCGAATCATTCCTTCTTCAAACTGTTTTAGTTCGTTGAACCAGAAGATCACTCACTTCATCTTAGATAATGATTTGATTTTTACGTTTTGAGTAAATGCTGTACAAATCATTACATAATATGTAAAATATGTATGTTTTATTGTACATATTATGTACAAAATTTAAACTTGTTTCTATTTTTTTAAGGCTGCATTTTGGATTTTTAATTAGACAGTAAAATTGAAAAATGTCAAGTTCCTTATATGTGCATTAAACGTACGACAAAACTTGAAAAACTTTAAAAAAAAAAATTTTTTCTCCTAGTCCTGTTCAGATTGGGCGGATTTTTGGATTAGAGAGGTTCAGATTAGCGGAACTCTACTGTAGAAACATAGAGGTAGTTTTTGCTCTTCCAGAGTTTCTGAATAATCCCCATTTCAATGAAGATAAAGACTTTAGAAGTAATTTAAGGTACGTGTTTGAACTTTAAAAGTAGGTTCTACACGGAATTAACGAAAGGTTTAACCTTGACATCTCCTGTTTGGGATGTCTAACTGGACCCGAGCCTCGAGGAACGATTCGAACGGAACTTGTAAGGACCATCCAATCCTTCTTGGCACTGACCTTTCTCTGTAGACACGAAGCCCTCCAGCTAGAAGAACATCAACACCAAGGACGGAGGGTGTATTTACATCACGATGATAATGGGGTGTCAGAGAAATGGATCAACATGCTTATTATACCTTCTATGGCTGATAGCACCTCAACAATTACTCAATTTCATGTTTAATATATGTTATAATTCGTGATAATTTAATTTAAAATACTCCTCACCCAGCTAACGACCATAATGCACCGGTTCCCGGTGATCATCCAAGTTAAGCAACTTCGGGCGTAGTCCGTACCTGAATGGGGCACCGTCGACTTACTCTTGTTATTAAAGTTGGTATCCCGGTGCTAATAGCCCAGTTTTTGAGAGAGTCAGTAATATTCTCCGGACTCTTGGTTTTGCATTTTAGAGAATACCATTGCAATAATTTCGTGTACAACTAATAAGAATCCTGTGTTATTCAAGTGTAAAGCAGAGTTTACTTCAGAACATTTTTTTTTTTTTTTTTTTTTAATAATAGAGTTACCTATATTTAGGGTGTCCCTAAAATAAACGGCAAAACTTCGGTAATCGATGCAGGGTGACGAAATAAAGAAAACAATTATTTTTCATATATCTTGTTATGCTCCATTTTGGAGAAAAACTAAAATAAAATATGAAGGGGCAGTCTGTCATAAGGCTTATCGTTAAATGTATTGGCAAGAGTGTCAAATTTTCAGTTGAGTTTTATTTTGAGTTGTGTCACTTTAGAAATACTAGTGCGATATGTTTTGTTTGTAAACGAGCTAAGATGATGCAGTTCCTCTGCCGGACATAGCCCCTCGAATATTCTTGTTGGAGCCTTGACATGGAACCTGGAGTCCTTTCTCCAATCCAATGCCTAAATAAAGAATCGTGATATATAGATTCTATTTAACTGCTCGTCCCGACAGTCGATCTTTACTTCTTGAACGGTTCCTGCTATTCACATTCCCAATGACCTTGTAAAAATCGTGCATCATCGTCACTTTCTTGTTTATCTTGCCCTAGGTTGGTCTTGTATCTCCTTGCTCTATTTTGGAATTGTATCTACTTGCTTTATTGTGGAATTGTTCCTCCTTGCTCTTTTGTGGACTTGTACCTCCTACCTCTATTGTGGCTTGTACCTTGTTGCTCTATTATGGACTTGTACATCCTTGCTTTAATGTTGACTTGTACCTCTTTGCTCTCTTAAAGACTTGTATCTCCTTCCTCGGTTGAGGACTTGTACCTTCTTGCACTATTGTGGACTTGTATATCCTTGCTCTATTGAGGACTAGGACCTTCTTGCACTAATGTGGATTTGTATCTCGTAGCTCTATTGTGGCCTTGTACCTTCTTGCACTATTGTGGACTTGTACCTCCTTGCTCTATTGGGGACTAGTACCTTCTTGCACTATTGTGGACTTGTACCTCCTTCCTGAATTGTGGACTTGTACCTTCTTGCATTATTGTGGACTTGTACATCCTTGCTCTATTGAGGACTAGTACCTTCTTGCACTATTGTGGACTTGTACATCCTTGCTCTATTGAGGACTAGTACCTTCTTGCACTATAGTGGACTTGTACATCCTTGCTCTATTGTGGACTAGTACCTTCTTGCATTATTGTGGACTTGTACATCCTTGCTCTATTGAGGACGAGTACCTTCTTGCACTATTGTGGACTTGTACATCCTTGCTCTATTGTGGACTTGTACCTTCTTGCACTATTGTGGACTTGTACATCCTTGCTCTATTGAGGACTAGTACCTTCTTTCACTATTGTGGACTTGTACATTCTTCCTGTATTGTGGACTAGTACCTTCTTGTACTATTGTGGACTTGTACATCCTTGCTCTATTGAGGACTAGTACCTTCTTGCACTATTGTGGACTTGTACATCCTTGCTCTATTGTGGACTAGTACCTTCTTGCACTATTGTGGACTTGTACATCCTTGCTCTATTGAGGACTAGTACCTTCTTGCACTATTGTGGACTTGTACATCCTTGCTCTATTGTGGACTTGTACCTTCTTGCACTATTGTGGACTTGTACATCCTTGCTCTATTGAGGACTAGTACCTTCTTTCACTATTGTGGACTTGTACATTCTTCCTGTATTGTGGACTTGTACCTTCTTGCACTATTGCGGACAATGGATAGGCTGACATCATCTATTGACAACGTTTTTCATTTGCGAGGTTTTCTATATCTGATTCTTAAGTAATTCCTGAAAGCAGGGAAATTGATGAATCCTTATAATTATTCCGTATTTTGTGGGGTTGATTTATGACTGTTCATTTGTTCTGTTTTCTACAACGAAATCAATAGACTTGCATTCTCTGTGCTTTCTTGTAGGACCCATGGCTTTTTTGTGCAGTGCCAATGGCTCGAAATAATATATATATACAAATAACGAACTAATGAACCAATTTTTATCTGACCACATCAACATGAGCTAGATTCAAGGAGGAAACTAGCTAAATCTAATCATTGAAATATAAACATCTTCTTAATTAAGCTCTCTTCCTCAAATTGAAATCTTTTCTATCTTCTACTATCAACAAATCCATCCTTTATCAAGAATTCATAATATTTCTGCATGAAACTCCGCATAATTTAAGCATACTTTCATTTTCGCTTAAAAAGTCTTGTCTCTTCCTTTCTTTCATGTTTTATTCTGTTTCTATTTCTACATCTTATATCCGGAACCCATTTAAATTTTCACTAGCCAATCTCTTCTGGTTTAATATTTTATAGGCTTGAGTAGTCCTTCGTCGTCCTTTTTAAAGATTTTTTTTTTTTCAATTGTCTGATAATATTAAATCAGAGCAATATTTAGTTTATTGCCGACGTATACTTATTTTTCTCCTTGTTAATTTTCCTTCTATTATACCTGTTAAATACAATTGTTACTTCTCCAATTTAGCACTTTTCGAAATTTTCACCGATCCCTACTTGATTTAAAAATTACCCCCTGTTAAAGTTCGAAAGGCCCTTCAAAACAAATATTGTTCCTCCCTTAATGGTAGTAGTTTTTGTCTAGCTGCAAAACTAGATCATTATTGTCCAGAACTAATGAGGCAGGTAGAAGCAGCAGTAAATTCGGATCAGTGGATCTAGGTCTTAACGAGAAAGCTTTTTTTTTAACACTTATTACTATTGGTTTCATGCACCGCGTCTGGCTAATTGTATTTATATATATATATATATATATATATATATATATATATATATATATATATACTTTTTCATTAGAAGACGTTATAAAATTGGTTTAATCTATTTTTTCTTAAAATAATGGATGTCCCTTAAATATTAATTTTAAAATATTTTAACCAGATATTTTGGCTTGGTGTTTACCTAATATATTGTGTTATTTTTTTGTTGTAAATGTTCATGTCCTTTAAATGTTTGCGTATTGTGTCAATGCTGTGGCTGTCGTCTCTAAGACGTTCTGTCAAGTCTATTAAGTGTCTGTTGTGCACGTACGTAATACTCAAAACAGATGGGAATACTAAACATAAATAATTATAGTAATACTCAAAACAGATGGGAATATTAAACATAAATAATTATAGTAATACTCAAAACAGATGGGAATATTAAACATAAATAATTATAGTAATACTCAAAACAGATGGGAATATTAAACATAAATAATTATAGTAATACTCAAAACAGATGGGAATACTAAACATAAATAATTATAGTAATACTCAAAACAGATGGGAATATTAAACATAAATAATTATAGTAATACTCAAAACAGATGGGAATACTAAACATAAATAATTACAGTAATACTCAAAACAGATGGGAATACTAAACATAAATAATTATAGTAATACTCAAAACAGATGGGAATACTAAACATAAATAATTATAGTAATACTCAAAACAGATGGGAATACTAAACATAAATAATTATAGTAATACTCAAAACAGATGGGAATAATAAACATAAATAATTATAGTTGTATTATTTATTGTTATTATTGCTTTTCTGTGGAATGCTTATAACTTGCGCAGCTCCTGCGTGATAGACTTGCCTTCTTTTATTGCACCTCGTTGCCTTTTAAGGCTTTTAGCCCTCTTTTTCGCTTTTCTACTTCATCTTGGACAACACGTTTAAGAATTTCAAATTCACCTCTGTTGGTAGCTGGTTGGTGAAGGTTCATAATCATGTGAGGGAATGACACAGCCAACCTTTACTGTTTGTAAAATTTATTACGCGCTTTCGAGACATGGTGCCTCTAGCACAACATAAGTAGTTAACAACTAAACTATGTTTGTACCACCGTTATTTCAGTTCTCTAGGGGTTGTGAAACGTAAAATTTTCTAGTCGGCACTTCCGGATTGCGTCATGAGGTGAACCTTATAAGCGGGGTTCCTCCATATGAAGGGAGGGAGGAACCGCGCTAAAATATAGTTTAGTTTGAAATCTTAAAAACGAAACAATAACATTTCGAGCCCAAGGACCACTTATAAATAAAATTAAAATTAACAAAACAAAAACCTTATAAGGTCCAGTTGCCGAATTAATACAATTTTGTAGCCGTCGAAACCCATCAAAAAATGTTGGTATTAGACCCAGTTAGTCTGAAATACAATGTTGACGTCATAATCCGGTTTCATCCCTGTATAGGGATGGAAGAAACGCGCTAACCGGAATGTACAGGAATATAAGAAGGAAGTACAGACCTATAGACTGCGTCTGTGCAGCCGTGTGGATCTCGCAGCAGACTGGCTTAACCCGAAGATGCTCTGTATCAGTGTTGGGTATATATATATATATATATGTGTGTGTGTGTGTGTGTGTGTGTTGTGTGTGCGTGTATATTTCAGTATTACATCCGTCCTACTTGTTTTTTACAGCCCTGATGAAGGCTTGAAGTTCAAGCCGAAACGTCGGCACAATAAAACCATTTTTATGATAAAATGTAGTTTTATTAAATAGCAGTGACCGAACCCCGACAATCCCTACCTTGCATCATCTACGGTCAACCATCTCCTCTCAACCTATTATATTTTATTTCTTAGCTCCTTAGGCGCATTGGACGAAACGCTCTTGCACGTGTCGACTATTTTTCGGTGCAAAAAAAATCACCAGACAAAAATGGGCCTGATCGGTGACCCCACCACTGTATACTCCCTTTATGAGATCAGACCGGCGTCATTTCACGTTAGACAATTTAAAAATGCATTTTGTTGCATAGAATTTTCCAAAATAATGTTCATCTTTAGAAATTTTCAACTTCTTTTTCCCCCTTTTAAAATGAGCTCTTAATATTAAATTGTGCTTTTTTTCAATATGTTATAGAGTTTTAGTCATTTTGTTCTATATATTTTCAACTTTTGTTCTTTCCATTTATAATAACAGAGTTCCTACTAGTTATCTATGCTTTTCTTTTCAATATTTTATAGTATTTTTGGTATTTTTTACTAAATATTTTTATTTTTTTATTACACATTTCATTATAAATAGTTAAATATATATGTACATATTTTGAATTTTATTTTACCTGAACATCCGTCCCCTACTTCTAAGGAATGCGCAGGCTAATCTTCGACGAATCTATAGGAGCGACAGAAATTTTATGTCAAAGACAAGAAGAGTGAAGTACATCAGTCTTTCATGACGAATTTTATATCACCCTGAACTTTGAAGTTAGCAAAAAGTACATCATAATCCCTTGGCGTTAAGTTCAATAAATTATCCGAAAATAGCACGGGTAATAACTCTTGCGAAATGAAAGACCTGTCGAAAGACTTTAGGATTTTCGCTGGAGGTCATGGATTGTCGTGATCAGATAGTTTCCTTGAACTCGTCGCGACATCGGCTGGCGATATTCGCAGCATTGGCAACAGATTAATTTTCGTTCGATCAAAACCACCCTACGTAAAAGTAAGCAGTCAGGGATTAGATTGAATTCGGCTAAGAAAACATCAATACGATTTCTGTAAAAATCTATATTAAGGACGTTTCTTAACTGCTAATTTTGGTATTTCTCTACCCCCGGCATTCATGACAGTATCATAGTTGTTATTAAAGATAAAAAGTCCGTCACGCCGGAGCTGCATAACTAAGCACTTTCCTCAGAATTGGGTAGTGTCAATTGCATTCCTGAATAATTTGCTTAAATAACCTATATAGATAAATAAAATAAAAACATAAATAACACCTGTTTCAATTCAATCCAAACATAGTACAATGTAAATCCCCCCTTCCGATAGACCGATTTAGTTCATTTTTACAACACTTCTTCCTTATTAGATACCCAGGACGTATACCGCGTTTCGTTACAATACAGCAGAAATTACGACCGGTATGAGCAAATTAGTAATTTCTGTCCGGAGTAAACCCTCTCTTCTGGGCAACCGATTTAGTTTATTTTTACAACACATTTTTCTCTTCAGTTGACCACAAACAATACGGAGTTTCGTTGAAATATAACAAACATTATGGCTGGTATTGACAAATAACTACTTTGGCTCCGGAGTAACCCCCCCCCCCTCCGGATGGACCGTTTTTGTTGGTTAAGGAACTCGTTCAATCGTATTTCATGTTAATTTTTTTAATGTTTCTGATTATCTGCCCAAACTCTGAGCTATGTATGTTCTAGGAAAAATACTAATGTTCCGTTATCTGTTTATAATTTACTTTTACTTATCGGTAAAATATAAAGAAAATGTTCTTATAAGTAACATTAGGATCGGAATCTTGCCTTTCCGATTTGCCGCGATAGGAGTTTAAGTATTGTCGGCTTATGAGAGAATAAAGAAAGGAGCTCTCTGCATTATCAGAACTACGAGCTCTCTACGGGTACGACGGAAACCTAAGCATTTTGGCTGTGATTGGTTTAAAGCGTCCGACAAAGTATTTGAATTCCTGCTAAGGCTGCACCTACTTTGGATCCGTATTTCTCCCGATCCGATATAGTTTGATCGACAGCGGCCGACGTGAGTACCTACATTGGTCCCGACCCGATCCGATCGAGACAGCTCGTCAGTAATGAACTCGTAGTGGAATGAAAATGAGTAATTAATTTAAAAAAATACCACCTAATATGCATGGCATCAATCAATCTTCCGGAATTTTTAACTGTTACACTACGATAAGAGAAGCATTAGTATTCATATTTTCAAATTATTTACAAGAAAGGTAGCTAGAAGGTTATAAGCATTGGAAGTTTATAAACATTGAACGTTTATCTTTCTACGTAATTTTATAAACAAGTGAAATAAAAAACAAAAATGTGAAGTGTCGAAGTTGTTCTAAATTGTATTAGCTTTCATTTTTAAAAAATGCATTGAAATCAGTTAAGATTTAGAGGCTGACCTTTTTGAAACACAATGGGTGGAGTGAATAAAAGTTAGAATCTAACAGGTAGAATCTAGCCCTTAGATGTAGCTCTTCCTCAATACGGAGTGAATAAACAAGAGCTACTTCTAGGTAGTAAGATCTAAGTAAGTTAGTCTCATCTCCTGATAAACTAAGGAAATTCTAAGGGTAGCTGTTGCTAACCCCTAGCTGCAGCTAGGATTCCTACCCTCATCCCTCTTCCTTTTTGTCAGGGTTTGTTGCTTGTCTCTCTCTTCTCATGCAACTGTCGACACCCATGGGCCCTATTGGGGGGGGGGCTACAGTACCCTCTGAAATCGGTAAAGATTTGTCAAAAAAATAAATAAATAAATGATCCCACTTTGGTCAGAAAAAATAATTTCCTTTTGGTGCAATATCATTTTAATTGGCTAACTATTCCAAGATCTAGATTGATAATCTTCCATACCCCCCAAAATGCTCTCAGCCCTCCCCCCAAATACTCTCGAAATTATTTTCTACATACGCCCATGCCGACCTGGATCGGTCACTTTTTATAAATGTAATAGCTGTTACCCGGCGTGCTATGCTACACCTACTTTCTGCATCTAGAAAAGCCTAAATAAATTTGAAACCAAATAAGTATTATTAAAATCTAATAACACGAATCTGTAACTGTTTCGAACCCGTGACCTCCCAACTGTGAGTCCTAGACGACTTTGACCTAACCTATAACACCCCCCGTATCAAGACATACATGTATGCCAAGTTTGGTAAAAATCGGTCTAACGGTGTGGATTTTTATTAAAAAAAAAAAAAAAAAAAAAAAAAAAAACACATACAGACAGCAGCTGGTAGACGTTTTTGACCTGGCCTATGACAATCCCCTGATCAAGACCAACCTGTGTGCCCAGTTTGATCAAAATCTGTTAAACGGTGTGGATTTTTATAGGGAACAAGCATACAGACAGACAGCTGGTAGACGTTTTTGACTTAGCCTACGACACTCCCCAGATTATGATCTACATGTGTACCAAGTTTAGTCAAAATCGGACGAACGGTGTGGAGACGGTACCGAGTTTATTCAAAATCGGACGAACGGGGTGGATTTGTATGAGGGACAAACATACAGACAGACAGCTGGTAGATTTTTTTGACCTAGCCTAGGAGATTTCCCGTATCAAGACCTACCTGTGTGCCAAGTTTGGTCAAAATCGGTGAAACGGTGTGGATTTTTATAAAGAACAAACAAACAGACAGACACGTGATTTTTATTTATACAGATTAGTAGTTTATTTTAACAACACATTTTTACCTGTAAATTACCACTACGAATACCGAGTTTCGTCGAAATATAACAAAAATCACGGCTGGTAGTAGCGAATTGGTCTTGTGGGTCCGGAGTAAACCCCCCCCCTCCTAATAAACCGATTTAGTTTATTTTTACAACACATTTTTTACCTGTAGATTACCACTACGAATACCGAGTTTCGTCGAAATATAACAAAAATCACGGCTAGCATGGACAAATTAGTGTTTTGGGCTCGGGGTAAACCCCTCCTTCCGGTGGACCGATTTTGGTGGTTAACGAACTCGTTCAATCGTTTGCTAATTGGATGCTATATACCAAGTTTCGTGACGAAAAAACAAAACCTCTGGCCGCTATCGTGTTAACAGACATATATATATATATATATATATATATATATATATATATATATATATATATATATATATATATACATATATGTATATAAATTTTAACGGGGGTCATTTTCGGTGTCTACTAGATAGGATCGATAAAGATTTGAAGAAATTTTTCAAAAATTCCGTCATGAGTGCAACCTCAATAGCTACTTTACTTCGGAGGAAAGTGCTAAAAGCAGTTGAAAAGGTGAGCTAGAGAAGTGACAAGTAATATCGAAGGTGTTAGCTTGTCGCATAGGAAGGGCCAATCATTTATGAAGTGATATATATATATATATATATATATATATATATATATATATATATATATATATATAACATGTGGGGGCGAGGTTAGCTCAGTGGTAGAGCGCTGGACTAATAAGCTGGAGGCCTGAGTTCAAATCCCGAGCAAGCACTAAAGATTTTTTCTTCTAGTGTCTTCGTTCATGGGTTGAATTCGGCCTCCCTGACCGTCCCTAGGCCAACCCAGCCTTTAATTAATTTAATTAATAATGGGTACCTTGGTTGCTAATGACTACAGCAGTCGAAGCGGCCAAGGGGAAAATCAGGCGGCCGGAGCATAGTACTGACCACACTATCTCCCTAGTGTGCCGTTTGGTCATGAATCAGATACCTCTATAGTATCTGCCCCTCTGGGCCCTCGTGGCCTGTTATGGGACTGATTTTTTTTTTTTTTTTTTTTTTATATATATAACATGTACAGGGTGATTCAGCGGGAATTTTTTCCTCAGCCCCTTAACGGACTACTGATTCAATATTTGCACGAAAACTTCTGAATTTAGTAAGCATTAAATCCATGGAAATGAAGTGCAGGTTTATTCGGTGATAAATTGAACGATTTGCTCTCTTGTCAAAAAAATGTTTTCCTTCCGGAATCGGACCATACTTCGAATGAACTTTTTTGTTGGAAATAATGTCAGCAATCACCTCCGAGAGTTTGGCTACTTAGACCTGAATCACCCTGTATATATACTGGTTTCACTGTTAGCATTCGGTGTCATGTAAGTGCCTATGTGACGATGAAGATGAATGTCCATAAGAGAGGATGTGGTCCCCTTGAGTATTCACTACTCGTAACCTAAGCTAGATATAAATCTTTGATCTCATCTCCTCATCCACATAATATAAATGAGTTTAGTAAGAAGGGGGCTTTATCAAGTCTCTATTATCGGGGTAGCTGTATATATATATTTCCCAGAGATAACCATCTTGTATAAATTCTTACATATCTTCTTATCGCTTCCAGAAGAATCTAGCTACTACTGAGGTTGGAGACGTTTTGAAAAATGTCTTCAAATCTTTACCTCAAAATCCTATCCATCAAAAATATTTCCCTGTATCATGATACTGGATCACAATGTAGTTTTAAATTCGTCTTCCCTACATTTTTCATTATGCCCCTTTCTATGTCTCCAACAAAACCCTTCAGAATGACCTTAACGTACCATTTGTCCTTGACCTTGCTAAAACCCGTTTCCAAACGTTCCACTCCAAGTTGTCTCACCCTCCTAATCCTGAAGGTCTATCCTTATCATCCCAATCCCATCCAGACAATCCTCCCAGGCGGCTTAAGAGACAGTGGGCCCGGGACAATTTACTTGCCTGATCTTTTCATGATCATTAAAATATTTATTGAGACACCTCTGGAAGTGCCAACAATGGTTGGCTTCTTCCAAATTTTATATTTCTTTATTATTTTATTTTACTTCTGCCAGTTTTGTCAATTTGTTCAGAAAAAAATATCTGCATCAACATACTTTGTCATTGTACTGTTAATCTGTACAGATTTCAAATTAATTAATTAAAAAAAAATCATGATCTTCTCATAACACTTTCTCTCAAAGGCTAGCCCCACTCACGCAAATGTTTCTAAATCCATAAACAACACTTACAAACAATTCAAATGGTGAGACAATTTTTAGCCAATATTGGTCTAAATGAAACTCTAATTTTTTTATTGGTATTATTAAAAATTGAAGACTACCAATATTTCTTCTGCTCAAATATTTTTCATGTCAGGTATTCATAGATTTCAAATGATTTTTAATACCCGAAGAGGCTATAAACGGTGATCACGAAAAATGTAGGACAGGAAAGTGTTAATAAAGCGGTTAGAAGATCAAGTCGTGAAATAAGTTATCAATACGCTTCTCTCATGAAACTTCCAACGCATCACAATAACTATTGGAGGTGATGTCTTGTGAAATTATCAATACGCTTCTCTCGTGAAACTTCCAATGTATCACAATAACTATTGGAGGTGATGTCTTGTGAAATTATCAATACGCTTCTCTCTTGAAACTTCTAATGTATCACAATAACTATTGGAGGTGATGTCTTGTGAAATTGTCAATACGCATCTCTCATGAAACTTCCAATGTATCACAATAACTATTGGAGGTGATGTCTTGTGAAATTATCAATACGCTTATCTCGTGAAACTTCCAATGTATAACAATAACTATTGGAGGTGATGTCTTGTGAAATTGTCAATACGCTTCTCTCATGAAACTTCCAATGTATCACAATAACTATTGGAGGTGATGTCTTGTGAAATTGTCAATACGCTTCTCTCATGAAACTTCCAATGTATCACAATAACTATTGGAGGTGATGTCTTGTGAAATTGTCAATACGCTTCTCTCATGAAACTTCCAATGTATCACAATAACTATTGGAGGTGATGTCTTGTGAAATTGTCAATACGCTCCTCTCGTGAAACTTCCAATGTATCACAATAACTATTGGAGGTGATGTCTTGTGAAATTCTCAATACGCTTCTCTCATGAAACTTCCAATGTATCACAATAACTATTGGAGGTGATGTCTTGTAAAATTGTCAATACGCTTCTCTCGTGAAACTTCCAATGTATCACAATAACTATTGGAGGTGATGTCTTGTGAAATTATCAATACGCTTCTCTCGTGAAACTTCCAATGTATCACAATAACTATTGGAGGTGATGTCTTGTGAAATTGTCAATACGCTTCTCTCATGAAACTTCCAATGTATCACAATAACTATTGGAGGTGATGTCTTGTGAAATTGTCAATACGCTTCTCTCATGAAACTTCCAATGTATCACAATAACTATTGGAGGTGATGTCTTGTGAAATTATGTAAAAGCGGCACAATTTGATCAAAATATTAATGGGGGCCGGGAGTATATAATTTCTCTTGTCTTACAAGGAAAATTTTTTTTTTATCAGTGCCGTAACAGGCTACGGGGGCCCAGAACTCCAGATACTGTAAGGATATCTGATTCTTATTGACTGAGCACCTAGGGAGATAGTGTGGTCAGAACTATACTATGGTTGCATGATTTTCCCCCATTAAAGGTTGCTTGAACCTCGAGTGATTATACGAGAAGAAAAAAATATGTAGTATGCATCCGAGTTTCGAACTCGGGCCTTCCAGAACATTATTAGCTAGTATATTAAATGAAGCCGGAGAGGTTTTATGAAAACCATTAGAACCGCATGAATTAAAGTAGATATTTATCTGCAAGATTTTATTAAAAATAATTTAGCGAGCTCATTCTGTTCAATGTCATACAAAAGTTACGACAGGAATGTCATGGGAAGGAATGTCATAATCCTGTCAATGAGGATCTGTCAGGCGTGTAACACGACGTCCAACCACCAAGTCACGAACTATACAGCTACCGGCTTCATGTCGTCATTCTTAACAGCTCAGGGGATTATAATAACCACATTAGGATAAGTGACCCAATAGTTGACACTTTAAGGAAGGGTTATTTTACTTAAAATAATTCTTCGCTTAGTTTTTGAAGGTAATAGATTTTGAATGTATCAAATTATTTGTCAGCTCATTCTCTATGAAATTCACATAAACCAATTTTAGATACAGTAAGTATTTCAAGTCAAATTAATCAGTAAAGGCTGTCTTGTTTCTCACTTTATTTTCCAGACGAGAAGTATTTAAAAGTTATTTCTTGCATTGGATTTTTGTTCAATCTAGGCTTGGCTCTTTCTTTCTTGGCGATTTCAGCTGTGTTTTTTTTTTTAAATGCAGGATTTGCCATATGGTTGACGGTCCATTCATGAACTTTTAGCTTCCAACCTTCTTTAAATGTTCGGAAACCTGATAAATCCATAGATTGGATAATGTGAGGAGCATTTGGAGGTACCGCCACTAAAAACCATTGTACCACAAATAGATAGAGTTGTGTGACCATTTCAAATTTCAGAAAACTATTATAAAAAGTTGTGTGTCAACATTAGGAACAGAATGTCAAATTTAGGAAAACGTGTTGTCAACTTAAGGTTCCAGTCGTAAGAAATGAATAAAATCAGGATACATGAATTTCTAATGAGAATCTCAACTAAATGATTTAGTATTCATCACTTACAACCGTTTTCCTAAAGTTGACATTAGTGTCAAGAAAAGGAGCCCTGGTTGTTTATTGGGTTCCCAATGTTGACACTACCATAATCTCAAGATTTTTGGTAAAAATGCAGTTTCCAGCCCTCCAAACCGATTTCTTTCAAATTTTGCACAATAACGTATTTTGGTGCACTAAACACAAATACCATAAAAAAAAAAGTCGGATTTAACTAGGAAAGAAGTTATTAAGCACTTAAGTTCACTGTTATGCAGGTTATGAGAGCTATTAATTATAGCGAGTTGGATTGACTGGGGTTTTGTTATTTTCTTGAGCGAGCGTAGCGAGCGGAAACGCATAGCACGTATGCCCTTAAGCGACAGATGACGTAGCCCTTAAAATTGACAATATTTTCGAATAAATGGTTTCTGAACATTTCAAATGAGAGTTCTCTGTTTCCCAATGTTACATATCTGCGCATGCGCGTGTTTACAAATACGCTAATGACGCCTAGTTTTTTAACCTTCCTAACTTTAGTGCTTAATATTATATTCTATTAATTTTAGCGAGTTTGATTGACTGGGGTTTTGTTATTTTCTTGAGCGAGCGTAGCGAGCGGAAACGCATAGCATGTATGCCTTAAAGTCGTCATTTATGCCTTAAAGTCGTCACAAATTTAGTTGTTTACATTAGCTCTCATAACCTGCATAACAGTGAATTTAAGTGCTTAATAACTTCTTTCCTAGTTAAATCCGACGATTTTTTTTATCGTATTCGTGTTTAGTGCACCAAAATACGTTATTGTGCAAAATTTGAAAGAAATCGGTTTGGAGGGCTGGAAACTGCATTTTTACCAGATTTTTTTATTTAACTTGAGTCAAACCTTTTACAGTCCATAAATTAAGTATCACAGAGTTCATAGAAATCACAAAAATACAATTTAATGCACGCATTACAAAACAAAAAATCTTAAGAAATATTCTTAATCTCTTATCAAATTCACTAAGTGAAGAGAGCAGCAGGAGTTGACTCGAGGATTTTTCATACTAAAATGGCTGCAGATGTTATTAACGGAGTTGCATAGTTGATCGGGTCAGTCGACATTATTCGTCATGTCGTACCTGTTCATTCATTTGGATGCATACTTATTGAATTCTCTTGAATCTAATTGTTATTTTTCAAATTTAAATTTGAAGTGTCAACTTAGGAGCAGTGTCAACGATCGGGTCATTTACCCTAATGCATTTAGTAACGAGTATTATTAGGGGACCATATGTTTTGGTGGTCTCAGGGCTCGTTGAGGAGGTTTCCCAAATGCACAATTGTACAAAATGTATCAATGAACTAGCTGAATGCCCGTGCTTCGTCACGGCAGATAAGTAGTTATTTTATTGCGTTAAATAATGTATCATCAAAATTAACGCTACTATATAATTTTGTGCAGTTTATTAAAGAACGGTTCCCGTCATGATGATGTTATTCGTCAATTGATAAGTAATCAAATTATAATGTTTCTTGACACTGCGGGGCTCGGACCAGTGTCAACAAACAGATAACCTAGAGATAATTCGTTATCTCTAGGTTATCAGTAACAGGAGTTTATCTAGTACAGGTTAAAATTCGTTGTCAATAATAAATAATAACCCATTATATTTTCGAGCATTACCAAGAAGTGCTCTGACTGGGGATGCTGATGGGTGAGGAGGCTGTGCAAGGGTTCGGGATATTATTACCTCGGATGGTTCATCCCCAGATATAGCGTAAACTCTATGAGGGACACACTCACCGTTTATTTCAAGTAATTTAAGGTCTGCCATCATAGTTGAAATGAACCGCAAATAAAAATAATATCATGAAATAGAAACAGTACGACAAGAGCTGTTCTGTTATCGTCCTAGCAATGAATGCTGCCTAGGCGTGCATTAGGGATGGGCGATAGTCAATAGTTGAGCACTATCGATAGGCCGATACTATAGGTTAAAATATATCGATACTATCGATAGTTATTCGATAGTGTCTTTCCCTATTCCTTACATATCTGTCCAATGAAGAATTTAATTTTATTGAGTTGAATTATCTATTACTTGCAGGATTAGGTATATTTATAGGATTACACAAAGGTTTAAAACGAAAAACGAATTTATTTAAATTTATAAAAAAACATTTTCGGAAAAAAATATCAAGAGGCACACAAAAGTGTAATTATTTCAAACTATTTAATTGTGCTCCTTGAGCTACATATTACCAGAAAGGAAAACCAACATTTCTGCTTTTCTTTGGCTCAGTCTGTTCCGCTGCTTAGAAATGATTTTTCCAGCGGCTGAAAATACACGTTCTGAGGGTACAGACGAACCTGGAACACAAAGGTATTTCCTGGCTACATTATGTAGTTGGTTGTATTCACCAGACGGTTCTTTTTCAGTATTTAATTCACCAGACGTGTCAGTATTTAATACCACAGCCTTCCAGATGATGAGAACTTCAATTCTAAAAGAAAGTAAAAACTCTATCGATAGTTTATGACTATCGATAGCTACCATTGATAGTCGATGGTTACTATCGATATATCGGTAGTAACCATCGACTATCGCCCACCCCTAGCGTGCATGCTCTCTTTATAACCAACTAAAAATTCAAACCCCTCTAAAAATACTTCTGTAATTATTCCTAAAACTGCTTATTGTAGAAGTCTGTAGTGAAAGCACCATCCAGCTTCCGAGATAGTGCGAAGCTGCTGGATGCATTCCAAAGCGGTGATTACAAACAACTTTCTTGGCCTTTTCTCCGGTGACCTTTATAGAAATTTGTGTAATAGCTTATAATGATGAGCTGGAACATCTCAAGCAACGGGAGTCTGTCATTGCTCAACGGAATGTTCAAACTCAGATTAGAACTTACAGTGAGGTTTTTACAAATTAGCATTTCGAAATACTCAATATTTGTTAAACAATTTCTTTAATGCAGCTTTAGTATTTTAGCGCTGTTCCTCCTTCCTCCCTCCATCAGTCCATTCAACGAACAGTTATAGATGGAAATTTTTGGAACACAATTTTTGACTTCGTAACTTTGTTTGGGCTGGATAGGAAGTGAACATATCAAAAGTCCTCGCCCCTGGCCTCTGTGCCGGGGGGCAGGGGGGGTTCAGAAGGTCACATTTTTCGGGTTTTCACTTATATCTAGGAACATGACCATTCTATAACAAATGAAAGCTAATTAAATTTCCTACAAGTTCTATAAAGTTTTTCGACATATCTTTAGTTTTCGAAATATCCTCTCTTGAAAGTCTGTCATTTTGGGGAAAAAACACACATTTTTATATTCTCGACCGGTTATCTCTTCAACGATGCACCCAAAAAATTAATGTCGGCTATAGGGTTGTAGAGCGTTCCCTTCGCTTCTATAATATATATTACTTTACTATTTTATGTATTTTCTTTCAAACGTTATATACGCACTCACATGGTCTTAGCAAAACCATGGACAAGACCTTATCTAATTGAGTTTGAATAACTGGTCAATGGGCCCAAAATTATATATTTTGTGCTATACTCACTATATTTACATATTGGAGCATATTTTGGACTATACATTGACTGGAAATGGTGAGAAATTGAAAGGTTCATTGGTCAGTTGTCGCCAGATATCACGATAAACATTAAAACTGTTTTCACGTTTGAAGGAAAATACATAAAATAGTAAAGTTATATATATTAATGAAGAGAATGTAATGCTCTACAACCCTATAAACGGCATTTATTTTTTGGGTTTATTGTTAAAGAATTATCCGGTCAAAAAGAGCAAAACGTGTGTTTTTTCCCCAAAATGACAGACATTCAAATGCGGATATTATGAAAACTAAAGATATCTCGAAAAACTTTATTGAATAAAGCTTGTAGGAAAGTGAATCAGCTTTCATTTGTTATAGATTGGTCTTGTCGATAGGACCCACGGTTTCCGAGATATAAATGAAAACCCAAAAATGTGACCTTCTAAACCCCCCCTCCCCCCCGGCACAAAGGCTAGGAGTGAGGACTTTTGATATATTCACCTCATATCCAGCCCAAACAAAGTGGACTGCATAGGGAGGAAACTCTATTTCATGTTTCAGATCCCATTGATCAAAAATATAACGGAGGTTCAATTTGTATATATATATATATATATATATATATATATATATATATATATATATATATATATATATACATATACATGTATTTGTCTGTTCGCGCTGTAGGTGCTCCAAAAATAGACCGATTTTGATGAAATTTGGTAAAAAAAATGTTTCGTCTAATTTGAAAAGTCATGTTCGTTAACCAGCAGAATCCGTCTACCGGAAGATGGTTTTTGGAGCGAAATTCTTGCGAAAAAAATCGTAACACTTACGTTTTCGAGTTCATAGGCTTGGAGGAACTCGTTTTATAGGTTCCATAACGTATGAAAACGAACGAAACCATTTATAAAGCGATATATGTAACGGTTTTCGAGAATCATTGAAACACCTAATTTTACAAACTAATTTTCGGTTTGGGTATTCGCAAATGATTAATTATGTTGAAACTTGTTCTAGACGTTTGATATTCATCTAATCTAAGGTAGATAAAGATTGGTTTCGTTTGGAGTTAAGGAAGTACTAGAAATAAAATATTTCATTAACAGACATGAAAAGTTTTGGGAGTTTCGTATATTTTCTAAAATATTTCGAAAACGGTTAAGAAATCGTGGTAAGTGGAAGGTTACCATTCAAAAGCTTACTGAATTTCCTACAAAAAAAGTTGCAGATATAGTTTTTGACGGGGCTAATCCGAGAAATAAGTGCTTAAAACTTTGCTAACTTAATTGTTAGTTTTGTTGTTTTCAACGTGGATTTGCCACTGTTTACCTAACATTTTAATTGGTTATTATATTTTTAATTGCATTTAATAGTAAAATTATTATTTTTTAAAATAAGGTATGAAAATGTGAAACGTATTGGTAATAGTGTTCCCCACTAGAAAGTGGGGGGAGTTATTTCCGCTTAGGATACTATCAGTTTTCTGTTGGGGCGCCTTTAATCTTCCTTCCCTTTGAGATGTCATTTCATATTTTTCACGAGAGATGAAAACCTACCGATAACTGCTTCTACTCCTTTGTTAATGACTATGATGTGATATGAACGGAACTGCGCTAAGATGACGCAGTTCCTGCGAGTCGGACTTTTTGTATTTGACATTTGGACACAAAAGGGTTATGACATTGTCAATATGTTTGATTATGACATACATTGTTTAGCAATTGTGTCGAAGGTGTGTAGTTTGCGAAATATTCTTGGTGGTATTGAACTTTGTACATCCGGAAGACGCTGCTAACGAATGTGTGTTTAGTTATGCAGAAAATAACCTTTTTCTGTGTAATATGTCGTTTATTCTCAGGTTTATAATTTGAAAAACGTCTGACTTTCAAGCGGCATGATAGTGTACTTCCATAAAGCGCTTTTACCTAGTGTGCTTTGGAAAGGAAAGAATACAAAGTCATTATGTATCCATTAATGGAACGAAATCATCATTTCTGACACTTGTAACATCATTATCTCAAACTGAGACGGTGCCAACGACATTTACATTGACGCGGTAGGGCATTTATTGAGCTTTAGAATGGTCACCTTCCACTACCCACTATTTCTCAAGCGCTTTTTTTTTTTTTTAATATTTTAGTCCAAGAGTCAGTAACCGCACGGTTCATGAAGTGTTTTATGCACCTTGAAATTTTGCTATAATGTACCTCTTAGGTAGATAAGATAGGGGAAAGGTGCAAAAAAATATCTCCCAAAAATAGAGTTTTATCAGAAGCCAACTATCTTTAATGTAAAATTAAGACAATTTTACAATGAATAATAAATATGGCCGACACTTTTAAGGGGTATAAGACGTAAAAAACAAAACAAAAAACTTAATTGTTTTTATTCTCATATTAAATGAGAGTTTTATTCGCGCTGCCATTTAAACCGGAACAGCTGTACAAGATCATATGAGCAAGAACCAATGAGAGCGCAGAGAATAACCACAACTGCGCGGTGCTGTCATTCACTCTTACGGTTACGCGCAGTGTATTGCAGTCTATCATAGGCAACATTTATTTTTATGTTTCCTGATAATTAAACCCCACAAAAGAGTCTGCCCTTTTGTAATTATTTTCAAATATGTTTATTGAAGACGCTGTTTAAATCGCAGCGTGAATAAAGCACTTCATTTAATATTAAAAATAAACACTAGGTACTTGTTTTTTTTCAGAATTTACATTTTAACCCCCTTAAAAGTGCCTGCCTTGTTTATTATTAATTTCAAAATTGCCTTAATTTGCAATTTTTTTTCATTAATAATAGTTGGCTTCTGAATAAAACTCTACTTTTAGGCAATACTGTTTTGCACCTTTCTCCTATGTGCAGTACCTCTTGCACCAAGGTACGTCCAGGAAACACATATTTACCTTCTTATCTACCTAAGAGGTACATTATAGCAAAATGTCAGGGTGCATAAAACACTTCATGAAAAGTGCGTTACCAGCTCTCCGACTATTTATTTATGAGCATTCGCAACTAAGATGATTCGCTCAAAACAAACTTTACATATATATATATATATATATATATATATATATATATATATATATATATATACATATACATACCCAATACATTATTACATATATGTAATTTATACTTGGGAATATTTCCAACCATTTTATACTATTTATAAAAATGTATAATAATATTGGGCATTCAGAAATTTTCTAACGATTCTAGCTGTGTCGAGTAGTTCTGCTTGCTGAGATAATAAATATGGTTTTGAATTGTAGCCTGGGAATCAACGAGAATTGATTCAGCTAGAATTCCTAATTTTTTCTCCGCTGATTACCTTTCTTTTAGGAAAGCCGCCGCACAGTGGTATTTTTACCTGATCTAGCTGGACAAAATTATTTTATCTCGGATTCTTATTAGAAGTGGCTTGCTGAGCCAGAATATACCCCATTTTAGGGGTCGGAAATGTAGTCTTACCTTTGTTTTCTAACTTTTTCAGCAGAAAAGGCCGTTTAAGTGTTAACCAAAATTAAACTTTTTTATTTTTTTTTTATTATTATACTTTTTTTATGCTTATATAAATAATTGAAAAAAAAATACATCGAAAATAATAATTGAAAATACAACAAAAAATACAATCAAAACTAATAAATCATTCTTGGTCAAGTAACGTTTCATTCAACAAATTAATTATTTCATGCTAGAATTTATTTTATGCTAGAATTAATTATACGGATAGCTCGAGTATAGTAAACACTGAAATACATCTTCAATATTCGATAGCCCTCCACTACTGGCAGATATACTTAAATCTTCTTCTAGATCTGATTGTGTATCGTAATCCAAACTTGTATCAAGCCATTCACCAAAACCTTTCTCAATAACACTTTTTGTTCGGTTTGCTGTTTACAACTTATCACGAAATGTCTTAAGAATATCTCCAATTTTTTGTTTTTTTTTTGTTTTTACCCTTCCTTCTCTTCTGGTAAATGAAATTGTTGGTGTACATTTTTTATACCTTCCTGGTTTTGTTTTGACTTTGTAAGATCCAAACTTACAAAAGTTCCCATTTCGATGTGTGCATTTTTTCAGAAAATCAGTTATCATTATTAAATAGGCAGATTCTGGCAGCTAATTCTTGCTTTACCAAGTCAATACTTAAGAAAAAATTATAACTAGGCCGGACGAGGCCGGACAGCAGAAGGTCTTTACCATAATAACTTACCAATAAAGGTATTACAAATCGCACCGCGTACAGCAAACATTAATGGTAATTTATTATGATAAATAATGAAAGAAGGTCATACTTACCTTTCTGAAAAATTAAAGGTAAAAATGCAGTTTCCAGCCCTCCAAACCGATTTCTTTCAAACTTTGCACAATAACGTATTTTGATGCACTAAACACGAATACGATAAAAAAAAAACGTCGGATTTAACTAGGAAAGAAGTTATTAAGCACTTAAGTTCACTGTTGTGCAGGTTATGAGAGCTAATGTAAACAACTAAATTTGTCAACATACGCATGCGCGGGTATGGAAAAGTTCGTAATAAGGAAGTTTAATTGAAATTTACCATAAATTATCGAAATTCATCAGCAGTTATTTATTTACAATCATTTTTTTAAATAATTAAACACTCTTCACATTTCTTGTTTCGTTCATGAAAAGTATTATATATCAGAAATCCCTTAATAATTTGCTAATGCCTTTATAATTATCGTTCTAATTCGCGCCTATCGAACTTCAATTGTCAACAAGTCAATTGTCAAACAAATATTTTGATGCTAAACAGAAGAACATTTAGATGGATATTTGGCCGAATTTCTCTTCAAACGCGCTCATAAATATGAAGAGCGTTTAAAGGCATTTTTCAGTGCGATTGGGGATTTGTATCCACCGAACATCCAGTCTCAAGAAGAAGAAGAAGAAGAAGAAAAAAGCTAAAAGAGATGTCTTGGAGGATTAGAGGAATGTCTAGGAAGACTTTAAGGGCATACGTGCTATGCGTTTCCGCTCGCTCCGCTACGCTCCGCTGCGCTCCGCTCGCTCAAGAAAATAACAAAACCCCAGTCAATCCAACTCGCTAAAATTAATAGAATTCTATTAATTTTAGCGAGTTGGATTGACTGGGGTTTTGTTATTTTCTTGAGCGAGCGGAAACGCATAGCACGTATGCCCTTAAGCGACAGGTGACGACGGGTGAGGATGCCCTTAAAATTAACAATATCTTTGAATAAATGGTTTCTGAACATTTCAAATGAGAGTTCTCTGTTTCCCAATGTTACATATCTGCGCATGCGCGTGTTTACAAATACGCTGATGCCTAGTTTTATAACCTTCCTAACTTTAGTGCTTAATATTATAGTCCATTAATTTTAGCGAGTTGGATTGACTGGGGTTTTGTTATCTTTTTGAGCGAGCGGAGCGAGCGGAAACGCACAGCACGTATGCCTTAAAGTCGTAATTTATGCCTTAAAGTCATCACAAATTTAGTTGTTTACATTAGCTCTCATAACCTGCACAACAGTGAACTTAAGTGCTTAATAACTTCTTTCCTAGTTAAATCCGACGTTTTTTTTTATCGTATTCGTGTTTAGTGCATCAAAATACGTTATTGTGCAAAGTTTGAAAGAAATCGGTTTGGAGGGCTGGAAACTGCATTTTTACCAAATTAAATAAATTTGTAGTGCTGACAAATCATTTTTGTAACTGTAGTATTCATTCAAAGATGGAGTAATAAACTTTGCAGCCTGACATACCCTAATATAAACAATCCGTAATCCATAAATGTTGACGTATTTGAGCCGACTTATTCTTGTTTTGTAATCTATATACTATCTAGGGAAATACCGCAAGGTCCAATTAAAGATTTGTTTTAATGAATTTTTCGTATTTTGTCCAGCTGGATCAGTTAAAAATACCACTGTGTGCCGTCTGCTTCGTAATGGTTCCTCTTGAACCGAGCCATAAGCCTTGTATTCTTTTGATCCATAGTTCTCACGAAACGTCCCCGAGTAATATGTTCGTAAAATACTTTCTTCTCCAAGTTTATTCTTTCGGCTTGTTTATCATCGTTGCCTTTATATCGGTCTAAAATTAGAGCCGTTTTGGCATTCCGTTTGAAGGCAACGATGACAGCGTATCTCGTGGGGCCATCTTCATCAATCATTCATAACCTTCTTCTTTAAGGACTATTCAGTCGAAACATATGTGTATTAAACGAAGGTTTAAAATCATAAAAGCCTCATTGGTTTACAAGAAACACAATTATAGGAAGACAAAAATTATTCTACAAGTCTCATGAATATCTCCATATCTGATATGATTAGTAATTTCTGCGAGGTGTGTGCCTAATGAAGACCCGACAACACAATGAGCTGTCCATCAAACTGGCATGAATGAACTAACGGCACTACATCCCATTCATGAATCCAAGCCTTTATACTATTGTATCAAAGATAATTTCCATTGTGAATAGCGCGGTGTACAATTCGGTCTGCATTTATACCTCTTCCTTCTTCGATTTGTTTACTGCTTTGGATTCTCTGGGAGGATGTTAGTGCTTTGTAAGAAGCTTAACGTGCTTAGAAGATATTAACTCTAAGGATTTAGTGGTCATATTCAGGCAACCTCTTTCTTCTGCAGTCCACTGCACGTGTAATTGCAGATGTCAACTCTTTGTTCGATATGCAAATACTTACACCATTCCATAAAGTGACAAAATATTGTCCATTCACAAGACATGGCACGAATTGAAAGATAATAAATCTCGTAAGATTAAAAGTCCATCATAACGCGTTCACGTTGTTTTCCTTAATGTCATTTAGAAAGCTTCAAACACAAACAGTTAAAACTTTGTTTTGATATCCCGTGACTATTTAAACCTATCCGCAAAAAGTTTTCCATGAAAAGCGTGATTTACGCGCAACATTAAAAAGAATATTGGTTGTAGCCAAACCTAATCGGAAATTACTCGCTAGAGGTTTTCTGAAAAAAAGTCCGACTCGCAGGAACTGCATCATCTTAGCCCGGTTCCTGTTCATATCCCGCTAGTCATTTGAAAAGCTTTGAAAGAAACAGATAATATTTTGCTCCGCCTTTGTTCAAAAGGTTTTATGACTTTACCTGGTCGGGTCCGCCAGACACTAGAATCCTCTTCTACAGATACTTCGTTTTATACGTTTCAATGAATTGGAAAATAATACAATTTTTCACATATTCCTGAGTTCTTTTACTATAGTAATAATTCTACAAATAAAATCAATTAAAAAATAAAATAAAAAACCAACAGCATAAAGGCAATTGAAAATATTCAAAAGACGTCATCGAATCTCTTTCTCTTGGCAAGCTATATTTCTAACAATGAATTGTTTTTCTTATTTTACCTAATCTGTTTTATTGTCAAATACATTATCCAACTATAATCAATTAAAAAATAAGGAATAAAAACAGAAAAAAGAACCGTTCGAAGTTCCCAAAACTTTTCATGTCTGTTCATAAAATATTTTATTCTAACCCTTCCTTAACTCCAAACGTAACCAAAAGTTTAACATGTTAGTTTTGATGAAATTCAAACATGCAAAAAATGTTTTAACTGAATCCCATGATTCTAAGTAACCAAACCAAAAACTTGATTTTACAACTTTTTTTCCGATTTTCTCAGAAACGGTTAAAGCTATCGCCTTAAAAATGGTTTCATTCGTTTTCCTAGCCCAAGAAGCCTATAAAACGAGTACTTACAAGCATATGAACTCAAAAACGTAAGCGTTACGATTTTTTTTGCGCGAATTTCGCCCCAAACGCCATCTTCCAGTGGGCGGATTTTGCTGGTTAACGAACTTGACCTTTCAAATTGGACGACGAATTTTTTTACCAAATTTCATCAAAATCGGACCATTAGGGACGCCAGAAATCCACGAACAGACAAATAAATATATATATATATATATATATATATATATATATATATATATATAATATATATATATATATGTATATACAAATTTGAACCACCGTTATTTTCGGTCTCTAGGGTTTCTGAAACGCGAAATTTTCTAGTCGGCACTTCCGGATTGTTTCATGAGATCAACCTTATAAGCGGGGTTCCTCCCTATGAAGGGAGGGAGGTACCGCGCTAAAATACAAAAACCATTCAATAACTGAGGCAAACATAGACAATAAACCACTAATTTCACCAAATAAGATTGCTCTATGAAAGCTTGCACAAGGACTTTTTTTTTGGTAAAAATAGTATTAAGCATAGAAATAAACCTCTTACACTTCCACGATATCCTAACCAGTTTCCAGGTATTTAGGAAAATATACGAAAAATTTAAAACAATTCTAGTTTTTCTTTTAGCACTTTCCTCCGAAGGAAAGTAGCTATTGAGGTTGCACTCATGACGGAATTTTTGAAAAATTTCTTCAAATCTTTATCGATCCTATTTAGTAGAGACGAAAATGACCCCAGTTAAAATTTATATATATATATATATATATATTTATATATATATATATATATATATATATATATATATATATATATATATATATATATAGTTATATAAGTGTCCGTTAACACGATACAGGCCAGAGTATTTGTTTTTTCGCCACGAAACTTGGTATGTAGTATTCTCCCATCAAAGGATTGAACGAGTTCGTTAACCAGCAAAATCGGTCCATCCGGAGGGGGGGGGGGGGGTTACTCCGGAGCCAAAGTAGTTATTTGTCAATACCAGCCATAATTTTTGTTATATTTCAACGAAACTCGGTATTGTTTGTGGTCAACTGAAGAGAAAAATGTGTTGTGAAAATAAACTAAATCGGTTGACCAGAAGAGAGGGTTTACTCCGGACAGAAATTACTAATTTGCTCATACCGGTCGTAATTTTTGCTGTATTGTAACGAAACGCGGTACACGTCGTGGGTATCTAATAAGGAAGAAGTGTTGTAAAAATGAACTAAATCGGTCTATCGGAAGGGGGGGATTTACATTGTACTATGTTTGGATTGAATTGAAACAGGTGTTATTTATGTTTTTATTTTATTTATCTATATAGGTTATTTTAAGCACATTATTCAGGAATGCAATCGACACTACCCAATTCTGAGGAAAGTGCTTAGTTATGCAGCTCCGGCGTGACGGACTATTTTATCTAATAAAGGTTATATGTTATATTTATGGTTTAATTTGAATCCGTATGTCAAATTACCTATGAATAGTGTACCTGGTAGCACAAGGCCTGAATTCCTACGAATTTATCCCACGAAAATAGTCTTCTGGTTGCGGGATTCCGCTAGTTAACGAACTAGACCTTTTGTTTAACTTATAAAAGGAATTTAAAAAAAGTAACAGCCAATAAAATACACACACACACACACAAACCTATAAAAGAATATAAGAACTTCAACCAATGTTATTTTCTTGACCAATAGGTCGTTCGAGAAATCGTGGATATTTCACTTCGGCGCCTCTGGGGTTGATGTTACAAGGGTGTTCCTCCCTATGTAGAGAAAGAGAAAACGCGCTATGATGTTTTATTTGCGGCTTTAGACTTTCTTTGGGAATTCACAGGAATATTGAACAATGTTGTACCAAAAACACCTCCCTGTAGCACTCCATTCTCCTGAAGAAACACGTCAGATTAATATCTTTAGCCTGTACTTCTGTTATACGAGTACATATTATTTTTATTCATTTTCAAATGAATTTTGTTTTATTTAGATGTGTAAATATTTTATTTTTTAAATATAATATGAAAAATAAATGATAACATACCAAATGTAAATAAAATATATTTTTTATTGCCTGTAGTAGGACTCGGCGCCTTAAGTTATAAATAGACTTTCTACTTGCGATACGTAATCGAACTTAAGAGCAAATAAGTCATAAGCTTTTTATGCTTAACTCAGATACTTGGAACGGACTTACGCTCACAGGACGAATTTGTCATAGGTAATAAGGCTTAATGGTATTAAATCTGATAAAGGTGGGAGTTATTAGAGGATTGCACGCACCAACCTTCATGTGCTTTACTAGTAATAGCACTTTAGCGTTATCGGCTTGTAGGTACTTTAGTGTTATGAGTTTATAGGGAACTTGTTAATCTCTGTAGAAAGAACAATATTGTGGTGTTCTGCTTGGCCGCATGTACTATCCGCTTGGTATAGAATGATTTACGGGTCTTTTTGCGAAGACCACATCAAGTTACTTTGAAGTATCTGTCATGATTTTAAACAGTGATTTTGGTACTTACGGATCAGCTTACAGGTTCTTTGCAGGTTATCTATTTTCTTCTTTATAGGTTATCTAAGGTTAAAAACCATATTATATAAATATAATAATCAAAAGTAAATATAGTAATGAAAAGTATTTAATATCACTCCAATCACTACTAAAAGTAACTTTTTTTGACTACTTTATTTATATAATATGGTTTCTAACTAACCCTTAAATAACTTGTATTTGTAAGAAATACTTTGAGGGTTGTAAAACATAAATGAAAATAAGCAGAAACTATTTCAGCAAGCAATATTTATTAATAAAAAGGTTAATATCATAAAAATCAATGGTAATTGTGCAGTTTAATTTCGTATTATGGGCATATGTGGTATGCGTTTCCGCTCGCTCAAGAAGATATGAAAACTGTAGCCGATCCAACTCACTAAAATTAGTAGAATTCTATATATTTTTGAGATTTGGATAGACTTGAGTGTTAAAGGTTTCTTTACTACCAGCAACAACCAATAGAATTCCCCATAGGAATAGCCAGTAGAAAAGCTAATGAGTTATGCGCGTGCGCTAAATCACTGTTATAATCACTACAGATATTTCACAACTAACTAGATGTGGTCTTCTCTAACAGACCCAAATTTCCATATAGGTGAATTTACTAAACGCTTCAAGTAACTGCTTAAATGCTTAGCAACTATTACATCCAAAATTGGGATGTCATCCTATTTGGAACAAGGGGATTCATTTAATAGAAGTTGTAATACAAGATTGAACATAACAAATTAATTTCGTTTAGAGCCTTCTGCTCAGATTCAGGAATATAAATATGCGCTTTAGATCCACCCGACAAACCTATGTAATATTCTGCATAACATACAGAGTTCTTCTTCGTACATGGCCACCACGCATGCTCGAATGCCAGCGGACACTTCTTAGTGACAACTTTTATGTTACATTTTTGTTTCATTCTAGTCGTGGCTAAAGCATATTTATGCTAAAATGTGATAGCCATTCAGTAGCAGCCAGTTCAATTCTAAAGGACTCAATAAGATTCGGCAATAATCATCTGCACGGCCGAAGCAAGAAATGAGAAACTTAAAAAAGAAAACAGCAAGCGAAGTCCTCACAAAAATAGGTATAAAAGGAAAAAAAAAAAAAAAAAAAAAAAAAAAAAAAAAAAAAAAAAAAAAAAAAAAAAGGAGGTCCTAAAATTCGTAGTTAATAATAATGAAAGTTAAAATTTAAATAAAGAAAAAAAAAACAAACAAACAAGCATAAGAAATAAAAAGACGTGTTCTCCTTTAGGCTCCTTCGCTGGGGCATCGTCTTGATTGTAACTCGGCTTCTTTCTCCAGCGGTGCTCGTTGTTCGGCCATTATATTTCGCCCAAATCCTATTGGGCTTCATCAGACGTGTTTCTTCTTCTTCGGGGTGTGCAGGAGCTATATATATAGCATATAGCTCCTGCACACCCCGAAGAAGAAGAAACACGTCTGATGAAGCCCAATAGGATTTGGGCGAAATATAACGGCCGAACAACGAGCACCGCTGGGGAAAGAAGCCGGGAGGCGATGAAGAAAAATAAAATGACATGAAACCTACTGATGGCTTGTACTCTTATAAAGATTTACTACGAGGCAAAAAATTATATATATGTTTGAAAAAAAAAACAGTGTTATGTTTGCGCTATTCCACGTCACACTTATATTTGGAGAACGAATCCAATCATAAAACCAGAACCAGAAATTCCATTATGCGTTACTGTGTTCTGCGTAACATTACTAAAATAAACCAAATTGACGAAGAATCAATTTATAAAATAGTCTAAAAGAAGCTTCTATTAAAGGAAGAACTGGACGCGGAAAAGGATGAGAGGCGTAAACTGGCCTTGGATTTGCAGTTTAATTAAAGGATTTTAATTAGACTAAAGTGTCGCGCTCTGGTGGCGATTGTAACGCATCAACGGTTTTAAAGGGATGGAAAACCTGGTAGGTTAATTATCTTTTTATTCTAGGAAAATACTCTTTAGAATAGATAGGTTGGTCATTCTCTGATAGGAAGTCTTGTCGAAGTTATTTTCTCCCTATATATATATATATATATATATATATATATATATATATATATATACATATATATATATATATATATACCTCCGAATTGGCCACACAAGACTAATTCATGAATATCTCATGGCAGGACTTGACAAACCAATTTGTGTGATGCAATACAGACTTTACTGTAGAACACCTACTTACGGAGTGCAGAAGACGACAAAACCTAAATATCCCACATGACATTAACGAATTGTTGAGGGACAGAAGCCAGTACATAAACACAATAGTTTACTGGCTTCCAGGCATATAACAGGCATTTACAAACCTTTGTTTATGGAAATTATTGAATCAAATACCCATCTTAATGCTGGTTCATTTGACCATACAGGTACTACCTTGAAGGATTGAAACCGCAGTTGTTGCGAATCACTTATAAATAAATGAAACATACCAACGAATTTTTATCCCAGCTTACGGTTAAATTATATTATCCCTTGGGAGAGGAGCCCACTGTTATAAAGGTTTACGCTTAGAATACAACCAGTTCATGACGCTTAAAATCTTATATTACATCTCTTTGGGAATTTTTTTTTATATTTTCACGAATGATCAAAACGATAACTGCTTCCATTCCTTTACTAATGGCATGATTTCAAAATCACACAAGATACCGCCATTATAAGGAATAGTGCTGAGATGACGCAGTTCTTGCGAGTCGGACTTTTGGCTCATATCTAGAGGTATGACGCACGTCAGTACTAACATATCTTCTTTACATCTTCACCTGAGGCCTTGAGGTCGAGTTTTTTTTTTTTTTTTTTTTTTTTTTTTTTGAGCGAGAGCACTCCGTTTTTCGATCCCCATTTCAGTCAAAAGAGATTAGGGCAAAGCTCTATCATGGCTAGAAAAGGATAATAATCTGTAGATAACCCGTCCCAAACATCTGTATTATTTATAAGTGGGCGTCAAAATCAAAATAATAAATTTCCTATACTCTTACAACAAATGGAACATACTGACAATATGAAACCCCATCATGACGCCTATGTGCCAACAAAATCACACGAAGGCAAGACTCTCGGTTCTCAGCAGACCATGGAATTGTCGTACAAGATTCCGCCAAGAGAAATCATGACATGAAGACAAGACTCTCAGAATCACCATCTCCATGGCAATACGGTACTATCATCCGTCAGGAGAGGCTCTCGGGCTTCACTGTAACCATGGCAACACAGTAGTAGCAACCGAAAATAGAGATTTTGACTTGAAGACAAGACTCTCGGAATCACCATCTCCATGGCAATATAATAGTAGCGTCCGCCAAGAGAGATCTTGACATAAAGACAAGACTCCCGACCTCCACCAAGAACATGTAATGCAGTAGCATCTGCTAAGACAGACCTTGACATAAAGACAAGACTCCCAACCTCCACCAAGAACATGTAATGCAGTAGCATCTGCTAAGACAGACCTTGACATAAAGACAAGACTCCCAACCTCCACCAAGAACATGTAATACAGTAGCATCTGCTAAGACAGACCTTGACATAAAGACGAGTCTCCCGACCTCCACCAAGAACATGTAATACAGTAGCATCCGCTAAGACAGACCTTGACATAAAGACAAGACTCCCGACCTCCACCAAGAACATGTAATGCAGTAGCATCTGCTAAGACAGACCTTGACATCAAGACAAGACTCCCAACCTCCACCAAGAACATGTAATACAGTAGCATCTGCTAAGACAGACCTTGACATAAAGACAAGACTCCCGACCTCCACCAAGAACATGTAATGCAGTAGCATCTGCTAAGACAGACCTTGACATAAAGACAAGACTCCCAACCTCCACCAAGAACATGTAATGCAGTAGCATCTGCTAAGACAGACCTTGACATCAAGACAAGACTCCCAACCTCCACCAAGAACATGTAATACAGTAGCATCTGCTAAGACAGACCTTGACATAAAGACAAGACTCCCGACCTCCACCAAGAACATGTAATGCAGTAGCATCTGCTAAGACAGACCTTGACATAAAGACAAGACTCCCAACCTCCACCAAGAACATGTAATGCAGTAGCATCTGCTAAGACAGACCTTGACATAAAGACAAGACTCCCGACCTCCACCAAGAACATGTAATACAGTAGCATCTTCTAAGACAGACCTTGACATAAAGACGAGTTTCCCGACCTCCACCAAGAACATGTAATACAGTAGCATCTGCTAAGACAGACCTTGACATAAAGACGAGTTTCCCGACCTCTACCAAGAACATGTAATACAGTAGCATCTGTTAAGACAGACCTTGACATAAAGACAAGACTCCTGACCTCTACCAAGAACATGTAATACAGTAACATCTGCTAAGACAGACCTTGACATAAAGACAAGACTCCCGACCTCTACCAAGAACATGTAATGTAGTAGCATCTGCTAAGACAGACCTTGACATAAAGACAAGACTCCCGACCTGTACCAAGAACATGTAATACAGTAGCATCTGCTAAGACAGACCTTGACATAAAGACGAGACTCCCGACCTCCACCAAGAACATGTAATACAGTAGCATCCGCTAAGACAGACCTTGACATCAAGACAAGACTCTTGACCTCCACCAAGAACATGTAACACAGTAGCATCTGCTAAGACAGACCTTGACATAAAGACGAGACTCCCGACCTCCACCAAGAACATGTAATACAGTAGCATCCGGTAAGACAGACCTTGACATAAAGACGAGACTCCCGACCTCCACCAAGAACATGTAATGCAGTAGCATCTGCTAAGACAGACCTTGACATAAAGACGAGACTCCCGACCTCCACCAAGAACATGTAATACAGTAGCATTCCATGGCCTTTGAGGTCCTAGAAAGTATTACCTTTTCGTGCTTTCTACCTTCCAATGTCCCCGATTAGAAAGTGAATCCAGAGCATTGAGTATCTCATGCGGACAATGACATGGGGATACAACGGCGAGGATTTCGCTTGTCTGCCTTTCAAGATAAGCCCTTATCATGGTGGATATCATTAGTAAAAGCTTAAAATAATATTGGCAAAGCTTTTGATTTTCGAATGTAACACGTTAATGGAGGAATTCGAGCTGCATATACTTTTAGAAAATCTTTTTTTCAGCTGAATTTCTATTTCTATTATGTATGTGATTGTATTTTAATCAGTGCCTTTATATTTGCGAATATGCCATGTACCAACGACCATGTTTGTGGGTTTAATGCCTTTACTATTACTATATTGTTTGCACTTTGAATTGTATTGAACTATATTCGTATTATGGATCTTGTGCCCCTATTCGCTCCAGATGGCATTTTCAAAATGTATCGCTTTGTTTGATTTGAAGAAATTTGCTGCCGAATTTCAGTGGAAATCCACTTCTGTCTAATTCTAACTATCAGTTTTGGTTTCAACGATTTACGATTGGATTATGATTTGACAAAGAACCCTTCGGAGGCCCGGTGGCAGTGAGTGTTAAGGCGTGAGCACTTCAGGTGTCAGGGGTCATCGGTTCGATTCCCACTAGGGGCGGCGACTTTTCTTTGGAAAAAAAGAAAGAAAGGGCATCAGCCCTATTGTGGCTAGAAATGGATGCTGTCCTATACATAGCCCGTCCCAAAATTCTCATTTGATTACAATACCTTAGATTATTATATTTGTAATTGAAATTACTAACGTTAAAATTAATATTACAGTAAAACGAAGTAATTAAATGAGAAACGTGTTTGTAATATACGTTTCCTTAAGAATGAGCTCAGTCGGGTAGGCGGAGTTAGTAATTTCCGCCCGTTGAGTATTGTCATTGTTGCACCTAAATTCTTGCATTTTTTCCAGATGTCAGAGGTGTAAACATTTTTACAAAATATCAAAACAAAATGTTAAATATTTCTAATTCAAGCTTTCCAATGGACACTAGGGATAAGTAATGAAACGACTAAAGATGAAGCAGTTCCTGTGAGTTGGACGTTTTTATTTTCCCAAACGATTTTAATAAAATAGGGACGTTCTGTACATCGTAAATATCAAATTGCAATATGCTAATTGTTTTTAAGTTTTGCAGGACATACAAATACATGCTACGATATTACATTTTTTTAAAAATAAATTTGTATTATCATGAGATATCATGATTTTAGTAATATGGCTATGTGATAATGTGAATGTATTAATTTGTTTATATCTATTGACTTCGTTCCTTTTAGGAATCATTTTTATTTTTAATTGTGACGTTTAAATGTAACATTATTTATCGACAGGAACTCCACTCCCGAAGATGGACGAATAATACGAAACGTCAAAGTTATATAGTAAAAGTATATGTTGAACTTTGAAGGGTTATTCCTCACCTTGGATTGTAATATTAATTATATAGTAAAAGTATATGTTGAACTTTGAAGGGTTATTCCTCACTTTGGATTGTAATATTAATTATATAGTAAAAGTATATGTTGAACTTTGAAGGGTTATTCCTCACTTTGGATTGTAATATTAATTATATAGTAAAAGTATATGTTGAACTTTGAAGGGTTATTCCTCACTTTGGATTGTAATATTAATTATATAGTAAAAGTATTTGTTGAACTTTGAAGGGTTATTCCTCACTTTGGATTGTAATATTAATTATATAGTAAAAGTATATGTTGAACTTTGAAGGGTTATTCCTCACTTTGGATTGTAATATTAATTATATAGTAAAAGTATATGTTGAACTTTGAAGGGTTATTCCTCACCTTGGATTGTAATATTAATTATATAGTAAAAGTATTTGTTGAACTTTGAAGGGTTATTCCTCACTTTGGATTGTAATATTAATTATATAGTAAAAGTATATGTTGAACTTTGAAGGGTTATTCCTCACTTTGGATTGTAATATTAATTATATAGTAAAAGTATATGTTGAACTTTGAAGGGTTATTCCTCACCTTGGATTGTAATATTAATTATATAGTAAAAGTATATGTTGAACTTTTCCTCACTTTGGATTGTAATATTAATTTTTACCCTTTACCTTTTCATGAAAATATCATTTTTTTTTTTTTTTAATATGAAGTTTTCGTATTTATACTAATGATAATATTTTGGTTATCAGGTATGCCCCTGGAGTCTCCAGAATTGTTATCATCGCTGCTGGACATACAGGTACATCCAAACCCTATCCATCCTTGTTCAGGGGAGGCCGTTGACCGTTGGGATGGTTAAATAAACTCAATGTTTATGTCAAAAATAGTTTTAACTAATGCTAACCTTTCGGCTCGATTTGCAAGCACTCATCATGAAAGATAAACAGAATAAGTACTATTAAACACTACTGGTGTTGGTTTTCCTTCCTGCTAATATGTGGCTCAAAGAGCACAAGTAAACCCTTTTGAAATCATTCCATTTTTGTTTTTTGTGACTCTAGGTATTTGTTTCTTTGGATATGCTTTTTATAAATTAAAATAAATGGGATTTTCGTTTCTAAACTTGTTGTAATCTTATAAATATTCCTAATCCTGCAAGTAATAGATAAATCAATTCAATAACATTAAATTCTTCATTGGCACCTATGGAATAAGGAGAGCCACTATCGAATAACTATCGATATATTTTAACCGGTAGTATCGCCCTATCGATAGTGCTGAAGTATCGACTGTCGCCCATCCCTAGAGTACTGTATGCGGAAGTAACACAGAACACTCTAGTGGTTCAAGGCAAAGGGGCGATGTCAATCTGAGAAATAAGTGCTTAAAACTTTAATTAACAGGTTTTTGTCTGTCAATTGCATTTAGTAGTAAAATGAGTATTCTCATAAAACAAGGTAAGAAAATGAGAAATGTATTGGTAATAGTGTTTCCCATGGCGAACGTTGATAAGGAGTGGGGATTCATTTCCGCTTAGAATACTATCAGTTTCCTGTTGTGGCGCCTTAAATCTTCCTTCTCTTTGAGATGTCATTTTATATTTTTCACGAAATATCTAAACCTACCAATAACTATTTCTATTCCTTTACTAACTCCTAGAAATATGAACGGGACCACGTTACAAAGACGCAGTCGGATTTTTTTCTTATAGGCTTGAGGAAGGCGTGAAGATCATGCCGAAAACTCCCATATCTTCCCATTGGTTCTCCATCATTACATTCCGTAGATGAGCCATACCTCCAAGAGTTCCCCCATACCTCCAGAGCATAACCTCGCTTTCTTCCTCGCATCGTCGGCCTAATCCGTGAGCATGTCCTTAGATCCTATGAGGACAATGCTCTGATCTCCTGACCTACTCCTTATACCAGGGGTTTCCCTTACAGATATATATCGCTAGCATATTCCGTGGAACTTTCTCACACACCTACGTTCCGCTTTATGATATGTTTTATTGTGGAAAGCTTAAACTTTAAAAATAATTACAGAAACCCCTGCTGGTTAAACTACAGAAATTCTTCAGAAATGAAAAGGGTATTATAATAACAATATTAAACATATTTTTGGGTCTCCCCGTGGTCTAGAGGATAACGCCTTAGGCTGCACCTACATTGGACCCGTATTTCTACCGATCCGATTTCGTTTGATCGACAGCGGCCGACATGTGTGCCTACATTGGTCTCGACCCGATCCAATCCGATTTAGTCAAAGCTCGTCAGTAATGACCTCGTAGTGAAGTGAAAATGAGCGATTAATTTAAGAAATACCACCTAATAAGCATAGAAACCTTCGATTAGGTTGAATGTTGGAGGTAAGAGAAGTATTGGTATTCATGTTTTAAAATTATTTATAAGAAAGGTAACTAGAAGGTTATAAGCATTGGAAGGTTATAAACATTAGAAGGTTGTAAGCATTGGAAGGTTATAGACGTTGGATGGTTATAAACATATTTCCACGCAATTTAATAAACAAGGGAAACAAAAAAACAAAAATGTGAATTGACAAAAATTGTTCTAAATGTTTTTTCCTTTGATTAAAAAAAAAAAAAAAAATGCATTGAAATCGGTTAAAATTTAGAACCTGTAGACCTTTTTCAAACACAATATGTGGGTTGGCGCAATTTTGCTTCGTCGGTCCGAAATCGGTCTAGAAACAAACATGTTTGAATGGCCATCGGATTGGATCGAATCGAGTCGGGTCGTGACCAATGTAGGCACCACCATTGAGATGCATGTGTTTGTTTTCCTTCCGACAGTCGTTGGCTATTGGATGGGATCGGAACGGGTCCAGTGTAGGTGCACTCTTAGATTCTCCTGCGGTAGATGATGGGTTCGAGTCTCTCCGACGGCATTTTATTTGTGTCAGAACATAGTGCTAACTAAAGCACCCCCCAGACCGGGGGTGCTTAAACGGTCGAACGCGAGTGCTTTTTGAGTAGATCTCGGGTAAATATTTCCGATAAAGACCTATATAAAGGTTTTGTTTCGTAGCTAAAACAAAATGTATTTAATGAACAACCAAAAATGTATTCGATCCAAAATTAGGCCAAAATAACCCCTCATCATTTGCTGTTATCTTATGAGACTTCTGCTAGCGGCAAAAGGTGGATTTGTCAAAATATACAAATTTACTTTGCCTAAAAAATGCATATTGTGCAGAAAACTATTATCTATGACATGATACTGCCAACCTAGACTACAATCCTCCATCACTTACAGCCTCACAGATTAGATCCATCGTATTCTAACAATATTGAGGTAGATTGCCTTTAGCTCCAGTTTGAGCAAACCCATCCTTGAAGGCCAATATTATTGATCGCTATGGATTAAAAGGCTATATTGATAATTTAGAAGAGCTTTAAGCGTATCCTCAAGCGTCTTTCTATCTTCTCCTTTCATTTTAGCGCGGTTCCTCCCTCCCTCCATAGGGAGGAACCCCGCTTATAAGGTCAACCTTATTCATGACGTAATCCGGAAGTGCCGAATAGAAAATTTTACGTTTTGGAACCTATATATCTAGATAGATGTATGAAATAATCAGTACTAGCCCTAAGGTCCCCACAGCTGCATGTTTCGCCTCAATAATCAGTACTAGCCCTAAGGTCCCCACAGCTGCATGTTTCGCCTCAATAATCAGTACTAGCCCTAAGGTCCCCACAGCTGCATGTTTCGCCTCAATAATCAGTACTAGCCCTAAGGTCCCCACAGCTGCATGTTTCGCCTCAATAATCAGTACTAGCCCTAAGGTCCCCACAGCTGCATGTTTCGCCTCAATAATCAGTATTAGCCCTAAGGTCCCCACAGCTGCATGTTTCGCCTCAATAATCAGTACTAGCCCTAAGGTCGCTACAGCTGCATGTTTCGCCTCAATAATCGTGGGCATAAGGTGGTATATACCAATCGTCGATTGAGACTCGTCTGCGTGTAGATTCTATGCGCCAAAAGGGCAGTGAATTCAAACAAATCAGCCAAGATACCAGTAAGCCTATTTCAACGGTGTCGAACATCATAGAACGATTTAAAGAGGAGTATTGATTGAAAAGTGAACAGAAAACAGGGCGTCCTAAACTGCTAATCGTAAGGGATGAAATATGAAATGTACTATTTGAGAATTTTAATGTATTCAAAATTTCCATTTTCCGAAAAGCTAAATTTCTATTGGACACTATAAAAAAAATAAAAGAGATATATAAATAAAAATACATATACAAAAAAAAATAAACAAAAGAAGAAGAAAGAAAAAAGGAAGGGAAAAAGAAGAAAAAAAAAGTATGAATTACTAACATGTAAAAGTAAAAAAACAAAACAACAAATTAAAAAAGAATAAATAAATAAATAACAATATAAATAAATAATAAAAAAAATTAAATAAAAAAATAAATAATATAATGAATATATACATTTTTATGTTTTCCTTTCTCCTTAAGGACATCTGAGTCTGGTTCTTATATCTATGCAATAATAATATTTTCCAAGCAAGATTCTAACAAATGCAATTTTAGATACACAACTCAAACACACAATACTAAAAACACATCCTAACATTAAACTCGCACAATTTAATTATACTCTTAGGGCGGAGATGACCAAGCAGTTTTCTGCCCTTAAACCATCAACCTAACCTAATCTATTGGACACCGTTGGTTGTCTTTGGAAAAAATAGGAAATAAAAATTAAAACAACAGACCACGAACTTTCCGAGTGCTAATAACAATCAAAGCAATAATACCAAACTGATCGTATTAGTAGACTTCGCATATTATATCAACAATGATGCGTATTGATAAGACTTTTAATATAATTTATCAATACACATTGTTCAAGTATAAAATAATTTTATTACATAAAAAAGGCGACAAAACTAAAATTGAAAATTATCGTCCCATATCTCTCTGCTCGACAATAGCTAAGCTTTTCACTAGTATTATCAATAGAAGAATAGTCCATTACATCTCTCCAACATTATCAATAGAACAAGCTGGTTTCAGGAAACATTTCTCAGTCACAGACCATCTCCAAGTTATAAATCAATTAATTGAGAAATCTAGAGAATATAATTTTCCTTTATATTTTTGTTTTGTGGACTTTCAGAAGGCCTTTGATAGTGTGTATCACACAAGCATTTTTGAGGCAATGGATGAAATAGGCCTACCAGGAAAATACATTTCAATTGTAGGGAAACTGTATGTTGGGAATACAGCTTATATTCAGGCAGAAAGAGATGGACCAAAATTTTCTGTAGGTAGAGGAGTAAGGCAGGGCGACCCACTCTCTCCAACTCTCTTTATTATATTATTGGAAAAGGTTTTCCGAGCATTTGATTGGTTCAACATGGGTGTCAAAATTGATGGTAGGAAACTGAGCAATTTGAAATTTGCTGATGACATCGTGTTGATCTCAGAAAAGGCTGAAGAACTAAGAATAATGGTGAACGATCTCATAAACCATAGCGCTGAAGTAGGACTCATCCCTAATTACACTAAGACTGTGTTAATGACCAATAGCTTAAAGAAGGAGATAAGCCACAACGGAATCGCTCTACAGTATGTAGATGAATTTGTTTACTTGGGACAACTCATATCCTTTAATAATCGTGCAGCTAAAGAAGAGCAAAGGAGAATTACTAGAGGTTGGCAGAAGTATTGGTCACTAAAGGAAGTAATGAAGGGTAACTTTAGCATGAATAACAAGAAGATGGTGTTCGAAAGCTGTGTTCTCTCTTCTGTGAGTTACGGCTGCCAAACCTGGGCACTGACCAAGGAGCAAGAATCCAAGCTAGGAGTGTGGCAAAACTTACAAGCTTATGAACTCAAAAACGTAAGCGTTACGATTTTTTCTGCGCGAATTTCGCCCCAAACTCCATCTTCCAGTGGGCGGATTTTGCTGGTTAACGAACTTGACCTTTCATATTGGACGACTGATTTTTGTACCAAATTTCATCAAAATCGGACCATTCGTCTTCGAGCTAGAGAGCGAACAGACAAATATATATATATATATATATATATATATATATATATATATATATATATATATATATAAATATATACATATATATATATATACAAATTTGAACCACCGTTATTTTCGGTCTCTAGGGGTTCTGAAACGCGAAATTTTCTTGTCGGCACTTCCGGATTGTTTCATTGTATCAACCTTATAAGCGGGGTTCCTCCCTATGGGGGAGGGAGGAACCGCGCTAAAACGCCGTTCGTGGTGGTAGACAATCTTACAAGGCATTTCGCTCAGAAATACCCGAAATATTGTTTCTAATTTTACGTATCCTATTTTATTGCCAAATAGATTTATATTCTATAATCAATAAAAAAAAAAAAAAAAAAAAACTACTAGCAATAAAGAACTAAGGGTAATACATGAAAATAGGGAATACCAAGAACAATTCTAAAATACGAAATCAAAACCAGTACTGTAATCTAGATATTCATACGGCATCTTCGAATTCTAACAAACAAAATAATGCTTTTAATTATACATATCCTATTTAATGAAAAATACATTAGACTACTATAAGCAAGTACAAAAATAACGAGCAGTGAAAAAAAAACTTCGGGAAACACATAAATAGATCCGTTTAAATAAAGGAAACTAACTAAGTTTTAAGCACTTATTTCTCCTAATGTGACGACCCCATCAAACATTTCTGTAAAACATTTTTTGTAGAGAATTTAGTAAGCTTTCGAACTGTTACATTTCAATTGCCACGATCTCCTAACCCTTTTCGAGATATTAAGGAAAAAATACGAAGGGGGCCTAATAGATATTCATAAGGGATCTGAGAACCCCAAGATACCGCAAAAATAAAATATTCTAATTATACGTATCCTGTTTTATTGGCAAATACATTTGACTACTATAAGCAATTGCAAACAATAGGGAATATGCCAAAGAACTCGGATTAGGAGCCTCGACAGTTTCAAGACATTTGAAGGAAATCGGCAAATCCAAAACTGACATTTCATACGGTACAGCCTGATATATTTCTAACAATGAATTGTTTTTCTTATTTTAATTAATCTATTTTATTGTCAAATACATTATCCAACTATAAGCAATGTAAAAATAGGAATAAAAACAGACAAAAAGCATTGTTCGAATAAACGAAATCAATTACTTCAAATTTTAAGCACTTATTTCTCCGATTGACATCGCTTATTCAAAACTTTCTTTAGAACCTTTCTTGTAGACCATTTAGTAAGCTTTCGAATGGTAACCTTTCGCTTCCCAAGATTTTCAACCGTTTTCGAGATATTAAGAAATTATACGAAGTTCCCAAAACTTTTCATTATTTCTGACAACAGAAAATAGGTCTCATTTTACCTATCCTGTTTTACACACACATACATTTTCCTTACAAATACAACATAAGAAATTAAAAAAATAAAAAGCAATAAAAAACCAAGGGAAAGAGACAAAAATTACAAAAAGAACGACAAAAACCCGTTCATAAGAACAAAACAGACGTATTTGAAGTTTTAAGCACTTATTTCTCCGATTGACATAACCTAATCAAAAATAGTTTTAGAATCATTTTTGTAGAGAATTTATTAAGCTTTCAAATAGTTTCTATCCACTTACCACGATTTCCCAACCGTGTTCAAGATATTAATGAAAGTATACGAAGTTCCCAAAACTTTTCATGTCTGTTCATTAAATATTTTATTCTAACCCTTCCTTAACTCCAAACGTAACATAACTTTCAACATATTAGTTTTAATGAAAGTAGAACATGCAGATAATGTTTCAACTGAATCCCGTGATTCTAAGTACCCAAACCAAAAACGGTATTCAAAAACTATTTTTCCAATTTTCTCGAAAACGGTTAAAGCTATCGCCTTGAAAATGGTTTCATTCGTTTTCCTTGCCCAAGAAGCCTATAAAAAGAGTACTTACAAGCTTATGAACTGAAAAATGTAAGCGTTACGATTTTTTCTGCGCGAATTTCGCCCCAAACGCCATCTTCCAGTAGGCGGATTTTGCTGGTTAACGAACTTGACCTTTCAAATTGGACGACAGATTTTTGTACCAAATTTCATCAAAATCGGACCATTCGTCTTCTATTTAGAGAGCGAACAGACAAATATATATATATATATATATATATATATATATATATATATATATATATATATATATATATATATATATAAATAAATATATACATATATATATATATATATATACAAATTTGAACCACCGTTATTTTCGGTTTCTAGGGGTTCTGAAACGCAAAATTTTCTAGTCGGCACTTCCGGATTGTTTCATTGTATCAACCTTATAAGCGGGGTTCCTCCCTATGGGGGAGGGAGGAACCGCGCTAATAAAAATACATATACAAAAAAAAATAAACAAAAGAAGAAGAAAGAAAAAAGGAAGGGAAATAGAAGAAAAAAAAAGTATGAATTACTAACATGTAAAAGTAAAAAAACAAAACAACAAATTAAAAAAGAATAAATAAATAAATAACAATATAAATAAATAATAAAAAAAAATTAAATAAAAAAATAAATAATATAATGAATATATACATTTTTATGTTTTCCTTTCTCCTTAAGGACATCTGAATCTGGTTCTTATATCTATGCAATAATAATATTTTCCAAGCAAGATTCTAACAAATGCAATTTTAGAAACACAACTCAAACACACAATACTAAAAACACATCCTAACATTAAAATCGCACAATTTAATTATACTCTTAGGGCGGAGATGACCAAGCAGTTTTCTGCCCTTAAACCATCAACCTAACCTAATCTATTGGACACTGTTGGTTGTCTTTGGAAAAAACAGGAAATCAAAATTAAAACAACAGACCACGAACAATAATAACAATCAAAGCAAAAATACCAAACTGATCGTATTAATAGACTTCGCATATTATATCAACAATGAAGCGTATTGATAAGACTTTTAATATAATTTATCAATACACATTGTTCAAGTATAAAATAATTTTATTACATAAAAAAGGCGACAAAACTAAAATTGAAAATTATCGTCCCATATCTCTCTGCTCGACAATAGCTAAGCTTTTCACTAGTATTATCAATAGAAGAATAGTCCATTACATCTCTCCAACATTATCAATAGAACAAGCTGGTTTCAGGAAACATTTCTCAGTCACAGACCATCTCCAAGTTATAAATCAATTAATTGAGAAATCTAGAGAGTATAATTTTCCTTTATATTTTTGTTTTGTGGACTTTGAGAAGGCCTTTGATAGTGTGTATCACACAAGCATTTTTGAGGCAATGAATGAAATAGGCCTACCAGGAAAATACATTTCAATTGTAGGGAAACTGTATGCTGGGAATACAGCTTATAATCAGGCAGAAAGAGATGGACCAAAATTTTCTGTAGGTAGAGGGGTAAGGCAGGGCGACCCACTCTCTCCAACTCTCTTTATTATATTATTGGAAAAGGTTTTCCGAGCATTTGATTGGTTCAACATGGGTGTCAAAATTGATGGTAGGAAACTGAGCAATTTGAAGTTTGCTGATGACATCGTGTTGATCTCAGAAAAGGCTGAAGAACTAAGAATAATGGTGAAAGATCTCATAAACCATAGCGCTGAAGTAGGACTAATCCCAAATTACACTAAGACCGTGTTAATGACCAATAGCTTGGAGAAGGAGATAAGCCTCAACGGGATCGCTCTACAGTATGTAGATGAATTTGTTTACTTGGGACAACTCATATCCTTTAATAATCGTGCAGCTAAAGAAGTGCAAAGGAGAATTACTAGAGGTTGGCAGAAGTATTGGTCACTAAAGGAAGTAATGAAGGGTAACTTTAGCCTGAATAACAAGAAGATGGTGTTCGAAAGCTTTGTTCTCCCTTCTGTGAGTTACGGCTGCACTGACCAAGGAGCAAGAATCCAAGCTAGTAGTGTGGCAAAACTCCGTCCTTAGAAGCATGATGAACTACAAGTGACGGGATAAAGTCAGGGGTTCATTTATGCAGGAAGAATCTGGAGTGACAGATATAGGCCTGCATATAAAGAAAATGGGCTGGTCATCTTGCCAGATTGCAGGATAGCAGGTGGACCCTGAAGGCTACGGAATGGATTCCGCTTAACTTAAGGAGGAGACGAGGAAGACCATGTAGGCGTTGGAGTGAAGTCTTTAAGTCCCTTGATGGTCCGAATTGGATGAACGTTGCCAGGAACAAAGACAAATGGAAAGCAGTGTTGGATGAAACAGGGAACTCCACTTCCTAGTTGGGTTGGTCGCCAGGGAAGTTAGACCATTACCCCCATCAAGGGGAGGCCTGCATGAGAAACATGTATTTGTAAATATTGTAAATAGTAATTTAAAAAGAAATGAATGTTCCTCTTATGCAATAAAGGCTTTATTTATTTATTTATTTATTTAAGAGCATTCGTAACGAAGACGACTGGCTCAATACATGAATATAAAAATTAAATTGCTAGAATATGTAAAAATTACAATAAATGTAAAAAACAAAGGTTGTTAAAAAAAGAAAAATTCCAAGAAAGAAAATATGAAACATTAAAAAAAGTAAACAACTTGCATAATAATCCAAGAAAAAGCAAATTAATAATACCAAATACTTTTAAGAAAGTGAGTGGTAATATACAACAAACAGGCTCTCATTAGGATTAATTTAAAGTAACTGATTTAGTCTTCCTTGATTTAGAAGTTTGCTTTGTTTAGTACAATCAATTCTGGAGTCTATGATATTCTTCTTTCCATTTGGCTTAAAAATCTTCTTTTCTTTTTCTGCTTTCTGTTTTCCTTCCTCTTCATTCTTGGTATTTGGTTGTTTCTTTTTCTCCAGTTGATTAATTTGATAATATTCTTCAAAGTTTTCAGTTTGAACAGCTGGTTTGACTTGAGACTGAGACTTGAGAACAGCTGTTACATTAGAATGATTTGATACAATTGTACAAGTTGGTTGGCTTAATTTGCACAAGATAATATTTTCTAAAGCTTCTATTCTTCTATTGATTGTTTTAATTAATTCTAGAACCTTAGAAGATGTTTCAGAAAATTTTACTTGGATATTAGGTTTAGATGGATATATTCCTGTGTTAGGTTTGCGAATATGTTTAGCTTCCTGATAGCTTATCTTCCTTTCTACCATTTGCTTCTTAACCTCTACTTCTTCAGCGTAAACAGAACATGTTTACCAACATGTGAAGTATATTGACCGACTTAAAAGAGATTGATAAAGAAAACGCATAACCAACTTGGAGAAATAAAACACCTAGTGCAGGACCTTCAATTTTGCTACGTTATTTAACTTTGCTATTTGAGTTAATTTTGTACAAACCACAGATTGTTTTGAACTACACTTTTTTTGAGGTTTTTTTCCCGAAGAGCAAAGACTGCTATGCTGAGAGAGAAAGCTAGACCCCGTGACACCAACACGTACGCAGTATGAAATGGAAAGTCCTATGAGAGGGAACACTGCTCTCTTGACACACTATTTCACTTCCCGCGAAAACCTCCCGCTCTCCCGCCAATATCGCGCCTTCGACAGCTGGAGCACGTGTCCTTTCAAGCTCTTCTATACGGCTGACGTACCTTTCTCTCAGGGCGGCTTTAGGGTTCATGTTTCCAAAGTGCATTACTTTCTACGCCTGGCCGTGGTTTATATATAAATATATAAACATATATATATATATATATATATATATATATATATATATATATTTGATGTTATTTTTCGTCGCTGGGATAGTATTTTTAGATGGAACGGCATTTTTCTCCAGCGGTGGTACTCCTCCTCACTTGTTCCCGGAATATTTCGATGGATTCATCTACATCTTCTTCGGCCAGGTACTTGTTTCTTCCTCGGTGGTAGCCAAGGGAAAGGCTACCACCGAGGAAGAAACAAGTACCTGGCCGAAGAAGATGTAGATGAATCCATCGAAATATTCCGGGAACAAGTGAGGAGGAGTACCACCGCTGGAGAAAAATGCCGTTCCATCTAAAAATATATATATATATATATATATATATATATATATATATATAATATATTTTCAATTTCAATTTATTTTATTGCATACAGGGTTTCCCCATTGCAAGGAGTTGACCTTATATAATGTTTTTAGTCCTATGTTAGTAATATATTCATAAACATACCCCAACATAAAACTTACGCATATGTTCTATTTACATACAGATACTTTGTGAAATAATAAAGTTTAACTTAAAATAAATGAAAATAATTACATCTTCTATGCATTAAATTTAAGGAGTATTTCTATACATGTACTAAATATAAAATACAATTTCTTAACCAAGAAGTGATTATTAAAAATTATTTTTAGATAGAGAAAACAGTGCAAAAAATGGATTACTTAATATTAAATATTGGACTTTTTTTTTGTGTGTGTTTTTATTATTATTATTATTGTGTCAATCAGAAATTAATGAAGCTCTCAATTTCAAGGAGTTTTTTATATAGTTATAAATGTGTATATATTCAAATTTTGAGGCTTTGTTTAAGATTTCGTGTAATCGGGAATTTTCAATAGGTTGGTTGATAAACTGGAGGAATTGGCTTCTAATGGGGGAGTAAATAGGACAATGCAAGATAAAATGGAAAATGTCTTCAAACACGTTATTATTACAGACGGTGCAGATTTCCTTTGGGTTAATAGAATAATGGATATTTTTTATTGAAAATTTTATATTGTAGTTGCTGGCTGTTCTCAACTGAGCTATGGTTTTTGCAATAACAAAAGGCAGCCCCATGGTGATAAATTCATGAGGTAGGCCTGGGGATACTGAAAGAAATTTGTAAAATGGGTTGTAGTTTGAATTATTCATTTTCTCCAGATCATTACTAAGTAACTTAGCTTTTTGGGCATCTAAAATTATATTAATCCGTCTTTTGATTAAATTAGGGTCCTGAATTAGCCATGTGTCTAGAGAATCCAAAGTGACAAATATATTTTTAACTTGGGATACCCAATTAAGCTTTATGTTATTTTGGGGACTCTGATCTAAAAGAAGAAGTCTATTGTAACAAAGCCTTGGAAGTCTATCAGCACTCATAGATAGGATTTGACAAAGCCAGAGGAGGGTTGATTTTATAACCTGTATTCATACATAATCACTTCCAGTCTCAAGCCTTATCATGTAATTAGGGGTAGTTCTAGTAAGTTGGAATAGTTTCTTATAGAAATTGGTTTCCGCTTGTTCCAAATAATTTAGAATTTATATATATATATATATATATATATATATATATATATATATATATATATATAAAATATATATATATATAATATATATAATATATATATATATATATATATATATATATATATATATATATATATATATATATAGGTAGGTCATAGTTATGTTGCATGAGGTTTCTTTTGAAGGTTTAGTTGACTTTGTAACATTCTCCAGTTTTTCTCCAGCGCATCCAAATCTTGATTTTCCAATGGCATCAGGTATTTTTTATGACGAATTCTGCTAGAAAATTTAATTTTAAGGCTAATTTATTCCGAGACATCTTTTGATCCGACGCACCGTTTGCGCGTAAAACGCAAAAAACTGAAACATATCGTCCTTTTGTAGACAAATTCCATTGGAAAAATATGCCATTGGAAAATCAAGAGTTAGATGCGCTGGAGAAAAACTGGAGAATGTTACAAAGTCAACTAAACCTTCAAAAGAAACCTCATGCAACATAACTAAGACCTACCAAGTTTCATTTCGAAATTCCAACAACTCTAGGAGGAAAAGGGGGTGGACACATATACTGGGACACCCTGTATATATATATATATATATATATATATATATATATATATATATGTATGTATATGTATATCAAGTAACATAAGTCGTCAAGACAAACCTTTTGTTTACGGCGCATCAACATCTAGGCCATTAGCACTGACATCCAGGGTACGAGGAATTTTCCCAACGAGTCGTGGGATGAGAAAATTCCTGCTGCCGTTGGGAATCGAACCCACCATCTCCCGCTTATGAATCTAAGGACAAAATTATTATTATGAAAACAATAATTATAATACACAACTTCTTGCTACCAATATTTATTTGCTGCTTATTATTTAGATGTTTTCTAGAATAAATATTTTTCAGTAAATTCCAAGATCCCAAAAGAAATGATAGAGTAAAATTAAGTATTTTCGTAATTTTTAACGGTGTTAATTTTCGTTATTTAGTAGATTATTGAAGTAGTTTTTAAGAAATTTTAACGCGGTTCCTCCCTCCCTCCCGCTCATGACACAATCCAGAAGGGCCGACTAGAAAATTTTACGTTTCAGAACCACTAGATTTTGAAAATAACGGTGGTTAAAATTTCTGTGTGCGTGTGTGTGTATATTTTATATATATATACTCAGAACTTGAGTACAAGTGTTTTATTGTTATTAAATGCTCATTTAATGTTTTTAGTTGTAGTTTGTAATTTTTTTACTTTATAACTATTTAATTAAGTAGACATTAATGTATTTGTGTAAAAGTTTGGTTAGTCACAAGTAGCTGAAATCGTTACGGGGACATAGCAAATGGGGCAATTTGTCACAATCGGCATTTTTATGATTTGACTTCACTGTCAGTTGACGATGACGATGAAACTTAAGTTTACTTTCATATCTGTATGTAGATGGTATGGATCTATAATGTAGATCCATAGAATATATTATATCCTAGAGATAATCAAGCTATGGGCTATTTGATAAGAAGCGCAGCCCTATATGATAAAAATGTAACCCATCGTTTAAATAACGTAAGAAACATAATTTAAAAATATGTTAACGACTAAACTAATTTTTCTTTTAAAATTACATGTGACAACGTACACCCTACTCTCTGACAAAGTATCCAGCCATGGGGCACTTTGACATATTTGAAGTTCTTAGGGAAAAACAAATCAATCCATACTTAGACATTTAATAGAAAGCTGATTATTTTAACCTAAATATTACAAATGTATGCATCATTTATTTACATGAATATACGTTTTGCCTTAAATACTAACCAAAACATGGTAAAAAATAATCACAAGAAGAATTGTGGCAAATTACCCCGCTCCACCCTGTACACAGTGTATAATCAAGATCAGATTCCTTCTCTTGTAGAATTGTGGCAAATTACCCCGCTCCACCCTGTACACAGTGTATAATCAAGATCAGATTCCTTCTCTTGTAGAATTGTGGCAAATTACCCCGCTCCACCCTGTACACAGTGTATAATCAAGATCAGATTCCTTCTCTTGTAGAATTGTGGCAAATTACCCCGCTCCACCCTGTACACAGTGTATAATCAAGATCAGATTCCTTCTCTTGTAGAATTGTGGCAAATTACCCCGCTCCACCCTGTACACAGTGTATAATCAAGATCAGATTCCTTCTCTTGTAGAATTGTGGCAAATTACCCCACTCCACCCTGTACACAGTGTATAATCAAGATCAGATTCCTTCTCTTGTAGAATTGTGGCAAATTACCCCGCTCCACCCTGTACACAGTGTATAATCAAGATCAGATTCCTTCTCTTGTAGAATTGTGGCAAATTACCCCGCTCCACCCTGTACACAGTGTATAATCAAGATCAGATTCCTTCTCTTGTAGAATTGTGGCAAATTACCCCGCTCCACCCTGTACACAGTGTATAATCAAGATCAGATTCCTTCTCTTGTAGAATTGTGGCAAATTACCCCGCTCCACCCTGTACACAGTGTATAATCAAGATCAGATTCCTTCTCTTGTAGAATTGTGGCAAATTACCCCGCTCCACCCTGTACACAGTGTATAATCAAGATCAGATTCCTTCTCTTGTAGAATTGTGGCAAATTACCCCACTCCACCCTGTACACAGTGTATAATCAAGATCAGATTCCTTCTCTTGTAGAATTGTGGCAAATTACCCCGCTCCACCCTGTACACAGTGTATAATCAAGATCAGATTCCTTCTCTTGTAGAATTGTGGCAAATTACCCCGCTCCACCCTGTACACAGTGTATAATCAAGATCAGATTCCTTCTCTTGTAGAATTGTGGCAAATTACCCCGCTCCACCCTGTACACAGTGTATAATCAAGATCAGATTCCTTCTCTTGTAGAATTGTGGCAAATTACCCCGCTCCACCCTGTACACAGTGTATAATCAAGATCAGATTCCTTCTCTTGTAGAATTGTGTCATATTACCCCGCTCCACCCTGTACACAGTGTATAATCAAGATCAGATTCCTTCTCTTGTAGAATTGTGGCATATTATCCCGCTCCACCCTGTACACAGTGTATAATCAAGATCAGATTCCTTCTCTTGTAGAATTGTGGCAAATTACCCCACTCCACCCTGTACACAGTGTATAATCAAGATCAGATTCCTTCTCTTGTAGAATTTTTAAGAACCATTTTTTATCAAATGAGTATATAACGCCTATTCGAAAGGATATGTTACACATTGTATGGGAATGATTTCATGGGCGTGAAATGTTCTTGCCGATACGAGAAGGTCCATAGACTATTGCTGATCAAATCTGAGAGATCTTCATTGGCCTATATATGGGATTGTTGTGAAGACAGAGACCTTCTCACCATTACTATTCCATGTGTGTTTGTAGTGCCGACACGGTAGCTGTGTAGGATTGCATTGATTTCTTAAGCACACATCATAATCCTAGAACCAACGGTCCGGGTCGCAGGAGCTGCGTCACCTTTTTAAGATGGCTTGGGAAATTTAAATAACCGTTTCCTCCTACTTAGGTAGTCTTATTGAAATTAACAGCTGAACCTTAATATAGGAAAGATGTTTGTTTCCGAATGGCGAGCCTGCACTTACATTTTCCAAACCGTTCGCTAGATATATTCTATAGGGTGTTTCAAGATGATTATCGGGGTTTGAAGGCTGTTTTATATTAAACATGCAGTTATTAATGATATATCCAATGAAAGAGCAACTTACCAAGTTTTGTTTGTTGGCACCAGTGTAAATTTGCACTTTACACACCGGAGTCTGTCCAATCCGTCCGTGAGAAAGCGGCAGCGGCAAAAGATGGCGACTGATATATTTATGTTTATATATTTAAAAAACAAAAACAAAAAAAAAACCCGTTAATTTAATTAAAATGTTAAGCTCTACTTATATATAACACATATTTTTAGAATGAGATATCTACAGGTTACCACCCTTTACAAGTGTAGGATAGGGCTGATGCATTTTTAGAAAGAGATATCTACAGGTTACCACCCTTTACAAGTCTAGGATAGTGCTGATGCATTTTTAGAAAGAGATATCTACAGGTTACCACCCTTTACAAGTGTAGGATAGGGCTGATGCATTTTTAGAAAGAGATATCTACAGGTTACCACCCTTTACAAGTCTAGGATAGTGCTGATGCATTTTTAGAATGAGATATCTACAGGTTACCACACTTTACAAGTCTAGGATAGGGCTGATGCATTTTTAGAATGAGATATCTACAGGTTACCACCCTTTACAAGTGTAGGATAGGGCTGATGCATTTTTAGAAAGAGATATCTACAGGTTACCACCCTTTACAAGTCTAGGATAGTGCTGATGCATTTTTAGAAAGAGATATCTACAGGTTACCACCCTTTACAAGTGTAGGATAGGGCTGATGCATTTTTAGAAAGAGATATCTACAGGTTACCACCCTTTACAAGTCTAGGATAGTGCTGATGCATTTTTAGAATGAGATATCTACAGGTTACCACACTTTACAAGTCTAGGATAGGGCTGATGCATTTTTAGAATGAGATATCTACAGGTTACCACCCTTTACAAGTGTAGGATAGGGCTGATGCATTTTTAGAATGAGATATCTACAGGTTACCACCCTTTACAAGTCTGGGATAGTGCTGATGCATTTTTAGAATGAGATATCTACAGGTTACCACACTTTACAAGTCTAGGATAGTGCTGATGCATTTTTAGAATGAGATATCTGCAGGTTACCACCCTTTACAAGTCTAGGATAGGGCTGATGCATTTTTAGAATGAGATATCTACAGGTTACCACCCTTTACAAGTCTAGGATAGGGCTGATGCATTTTTAGAAAGAGATATCTACAGGTTACCACCCTTTACAAGTCTAGGATAGTGCTGATGCATTTTTAGAATGAGATATCTACAGGTTACCACACTTTACAAGTCTAGGATAGGGCTGATGCATTTTTAGAAAGAGATATCTACAGGTTACCACCCTTTACAAGTCTAGGATAGTGCTGATGCATTTTTAGAATGAGATATCTACAGGTTACCACCCTTTACAAGTCTAGGATAGGGCTGATGCATTTTTAGAATGAGATATCTACAGGTTACCACCCTTTACAAGTCTAGGATAGGGCTGATGCATTTTTAGAATGAGATATCTACAGGTTACCACCCTTTACAAGTCTAGGATAGTGCTGATGCATTTTTAGAATGAGATATCTACAGGTTACCACCCTTTACAAGTCTAGGATAGGGCTGATGCATTTTTAGAATGAGATATCTACAGGTTACCACCCTTTACAAGTCTAGGATAGGGCTGATGCATTTTTAGAATGAGATATCTACAGGTTACCACCCTTTACAAGTCTAGGATAGGGCTGATGCATTTTTAGAATGAGATATCTACAGGTTACCACCCTTTACAAGTCTAGGATAGGGCTGATGCATTTTTAGAATGAGATATGTACAGGTTACCACCCTTTACCCTATAGCTTACCACCCTTTTATAGCCAGGATAGAGCTGATGCCTTTTCTTTGATGATGCATTTTCTATTTCTGAAAAGTCACCATACATATTGTGAATCGAACCCACGAACTTAGGCAAAAAGTGTACATCATCTTGAGGCCTCCGGAAAAAAAGGTTTAAATTGCAGTAATAGTGAGACATTAAAAAAAATGCTGTTGTTCATTAATTTGTTTATCAATATTTATGACTCCTTATATATTATTTGCTGAATTTACCATAAATCTAATAAGGTCTGAGGTAGAGTGCCTCTTTAACTTAATGAGAAGGGTTTGGTATGACCAAGATAGAGCACACGCTCCGTAGGCCTTCAATTAGGCGCGGCTCGGGGTTCTTACTATAGAATATATATATATATATATATATATATATATATATATATATATATATATATATATATATTAATTTCACTATGGGCAGATGCAAAATAATGAAACCTATTTGGCTTCGAATAGATATTCTGTAAGTTGGCTAAATGCTCTCTCAGAAATATCTATTATCATACATAATTTGATATTCAATAATATAAATAAAAAATGAAAATAAAAGGCTGGAGGAAGCAGCGAAGAAGAGTAGAAGTATACTTCACGAACAACAGAAAAAGGCAATATCAGAAAGTATGAAAAAGTACTGGTCTAATAGTAAAGCGCTCAATATCCCCAAATAAGTAATTGATTTAGCGTGTTTCGAATGTTAATACGATTAATAATAAAAGCACACACAAAAAAGTGGTATTTTCCAAAGACACCATACCTATATTCTTCTGTATATCGACAAGCTGAATCCCAATCCGGAGTCCGTTTCATCCCATCGCGTCAGATTTAAGAGCATTTGAAGGTCAAATTTCGTATGAAGTCGTTAAAGAAGAAATAACTAGAGCTTCCATGGTTTTGAGGTTCGGTGAATTCAAATCCGAGGTCTGTTTCAACACATCTGCACAAAATCAAGGTCATTTCACGGACATATATGTTTATTTTGCAGGAAATGAATTTGAAGTCAAAATTCCTTTTTTGCAAAATAAACATGACCTTGAATTTGTGACGAAGGGGTGAAACAGATCTCAGAATTCACCTCTAGTTATTTCTTCTTTACGATTTCATAGGAAATTTGACCTCAAATACTCTTAAATCTGACGTGATGGGATGAAACGGACTCCGTATTCAGACTCAGCGTGTCGAAATACATTAGAATATATGTATGGCGTGTTTGAAAATACAAATTTTTTTTGTGTAATGAATAAATAATTATTTATAACATAAATATTTTATTAAACAGGATGCAAAAACAAGTCAACACACCTCCACTGTTTAATTCCTTTAATTTAAGAAAACGTTTTCGAGGTCAGCACCTCATCCTCAGTGTCCTATACTGGGTATAGTCGGAGGAAGGTCCGAGTGAACCTCGCCCAGCTATAGGAGGACACTGAGGATGAGGTGCTGACCTCGAAAACGTTTTCGAGGTCAGCACCTCATCCTCAGTGTCCTCTACTGGGTATAGTCGGAGGAAGGTCCGAATGAACCTCGCCCAGCTATAGGAGGACACTGAGGATGAGGTGCTGACCTCGAAAACATTTTCGAGGTCGGCACCTCATCCTCAGTGTCCTATACTGGGTATAGTCGGAGGAAGGTCCGAATGAACCTCGCCCAGCTATAGGAGGACACTGAGGATGAGGTGCTGACCTCGAAAACGTTTTCGAGGTCAGAACCTCATCCTCAGTGTCCTATACTGGGTATAGTCGGAGGAAGGTCCGAATGAACCTCGCCCAGCTATAGGAGGACACTGAGGAACGTTTTCGAGGTGCTGACCTCGAAAACGTTTTCGAGGTCAGCACCTCATCCTCAGTGTCCTATACTGGGTATAGTCGGAGGAAGGTCCGAATGAACCTCGCCCAGCTATAGGAGGACACTGAGGATGAGGTGCTGACCTCGAAAACGTTTTCGAGGTCAGCACCTCATCCTCAGTGTCCTATACTGGGTATAGTCGGAGGAAGGTCCGAATGAACCTCGCCCAGCTATAGGAGGACACTGAGGAACGTTTTCGAGGTGCTGACCTCGAAAACGTTTTGTTAAATTAAAGGAATTAAACAGTGGAGGGGTGTTGACTTGTTTTTGCATCCTGTATACTATGATGAACCTTCACCAGCCAACCAACCACAATTGTAGTAAATATTTTATCTTATATCCTTCTTATCTCCAAAATAAAATTCTGAGGTCATGCTTAATTATGATCTTCGCCTCAAACCATAAATTCTTCATTTATTTTGAAATCACTAGAAGAATAATAAAGTAAATGTTAACTTCACAATAAACCTTATTTTACCTTAAAACCAGCAGCCACTTTATTGCACACTGGCATATTTCTATGCCACAACAAACTTAAAATTATTATTATATATATGTTATTATTAAATTATGCCAATTATACATTAATTAAATTAATGAAACCTTACATTCATTTGATATATATAAATTCAGTCCCTATGCGCATCTATCCCACCATTTTCTATACTGTCCCTCACACCAGAGTTGGGCAAAAATTATCTTCGGATAACGGATGACGAATAACCTAGGTTATTCGTTATTTGTCATCTATAATTTTCGGATATCCGTTATCCGTTATTCGAAATTATTACCATTTGCGTAAAGTTATCCGTCATCTTTTATCTTAAGATTTCATTTGAAATAATTTTTCATCTTACGGATGAATTTTAATTCGATGGATAAATTTTCATCCGAAAGATGATTTTTATATTTGGAAGATGTGTAGAAAACCAATTTACTACTTAATCATAATGTATTTATTTATTATTTAAATATAATATACTATGTAATTATTTAAATTATTATTAAATATAATTATGTATTACATTATTATTTAATTATATAATTAAACTTTAAATTAAATTCAACATAGATTTTAAAACTACTCTTTTCTCAAACATTTCATCAGAGAGTCGATTGATTTTTGGAATATTCGTTATGGAAGCAAACGAAAATAGCCGTTCGACTGGTGCTGAAGATGGAAGTGCCGTGTTGTACTTAAAAAACAATTTCTTGATGTTTAAATATTTATTTAAAGAGTGCAATGCCATGTGCAAACGAACAGTTTGTTTTTCCCGAATGGATAGAAAAAAGTGGAATTGTGGACGGATTACGAATAAAAGATAACGGATAATCAAATGACGAATAAAAGATAATTCACCCGTTTCTCGAATAACGGATAATTGGTCATCCGTGGTCTTATGATTAACTAATAACGGATAAAAAATTATCTTTTATTCGTTACTTAAATAAAAAATTATTCGAATAAGCCCAACTCTGCCTCACACTTATTATCTCAAACTTACCACGATCCACTACATTCGGAAATGATTAACCATCCGTGAGGCATAGTTCTTCCTCCCATCGGTTAACGTTACTATTTTATTTTACGCTTATGAAATTTTTGTATGCACATATTTTGAATAGGAGAGTGATTTGTATGTGTTAGTATTTACTTTGTACGAATGTTTTAAAAATGAATGAGCATCTGAAATATGTAAATAGGCAACATTTTAGAGTTAGGTTTAGAATTAAGGGTAGTTCTAATATCTTTTAAAAAAAGGAATTAATAGTGTAAATAGTCTAGTCTTTAGTTTATGTACACTTAATTAAGAATTGTTTCTTCATTTCTTCAAAAAGAAGGAATAAAGGATGGTGCTAATAAACACCCAGATTGGTCGATACACCCCCCCCCCCCCCCCGCCGAAAAAAAGAAAGAATAATTTAAGTTGAGGAATGCAACTTTATTCGCCCGACAAGCATTATTAGGAATCGGCAATTATGGTTTAAGAAAGTTTCAGAAATTGTATTTTAATGATGAAATGATTTCTGCTGAATTATAAACTTTAATAAAGTTGCTGTTCCTCCATGAGCTGTTAACAAGCCTCCGTGTGCGCTGTGTGTGTTGCTCATTGCTATGCAGGTCTCGTCCCTTGGTCCGGGGGAGTTGCTGTGAGTGGTCGAGACAAACTTGGATTGTGCTTCGACTTGAAGCTCTGCTCCATTCGCACATACTACGGGCTGATTGCTTTTTGGGATGGGCACAGGACTACATATGGAATTTTGCGGCTTGGGGCGAGGGAGTTTTTCATTTAATAAAACTTTTCAGTATTCGTGCAAATAAGAGCTGTGAACATGCCAACTTAAAATTGGCAATAACATAGATTGCTTGATTTAAGCTTTAACGTTCCCAAAAACATGAGTCGTGATTGTTAATATTCTGTCTGTTTATGTTTATATATCCCTCCTTTTCAATTTACTTTTTGTTTATAACAGCATTTAAAGCACTTCTATTTATCACGTTTTGTTTGGTGAAACTTATTTATTCTTTGCTGAAATTCCGTTTGAAATGGATCTTCCAAGACACCACATACGCCAAATTATGCTTTGGAAATTCGATAAAGGAGAAAATGCTGCTTCAACTTATCGAAACCTTGTAGAAATATATGGCAAAAATGTCATTAGTGAGCGACAAGTGCAGCGGTGGTTAAGACGATTTCGATCGGGAAACCGCAAGCTTGAAGAAGACCCTCGTACAGGTTGTCCAAATATAAGAATATTCAAAATTTGGTTTCAAGATGGCAAACTGATATATAGATGGTAAATACATTTTATATTGAACGTGTTTCCTTGATTTGATCCTATATCTGATAGCACGCCATTAAAAACCTGGAGGGGGGGGGGGCTGAGGGGGCCGCAGCCCCAAACACGTGTTAAAGATTGCTAAAATTACAAGTTAAATAATGCAAAAAATTACGAGTTAAAGAATGCTAAAAGTCACGAGTTAGAGAATGCTAAAAGTCACGAGTTAGATAATGCTAAAAGTCACGAGTTAGAGAATGCTAAAAGTCACGAGTTAGAGAATGCTAAAAGTGACGAGTTAAAGAATGCTAAAAGTCACGAGTTATGAATGCTAAAAGTCACGAGTTAGAGAATGCTAAAAGTGACGAGTTAAAGAATGCTAAAAGTCGCGAGTTATGAATTCTAAAAGTCACGAGTTAAAGAATGCTAAAAGTCACAAGTTAGACAATGCTGAAAGTCACGAGTTAAAGAATGCTAACAGTCACGAGTTAGAGAATGCTAAAAGTCACGATGATGACACCCCGAGGCGAGGCCACGCACACGTTACTCATATTACAAACTCATTTGACGTGTTCCTCCCACGTGTCTGACCTGGGTTCAAAGCCCAACAACATAGGACCATAAAAAGTATCCCTTGAAAAATGAGCTATAAATTAGAATTGACTGCATGCTATTAGATAGTCCCTAACCATTAGAAGAGGAGAGGGGGTGTATCATTAGATAATAGCCCTTTATTAGGGGTAGGGAGGGCTGGTGTAACATTAGCTATTAGAGCAAACATAAAATAGACATTAAAACCTAACATAAAGCAGATTATAACTCATATAACGTAGCAACTAAAAAGTAAAGCTTTTCTTCCCATATCTCATAGGCAGAAAACCCGCCAACATCCATCCTCTAATACCTAGGACGTGTTCTGCAAGTGCTGCATTTCAGGTGTCATAAGCTATAAGCCATGAATATATATATATTTTACGTGATATCTGTAGCCATTTCGAAGAACGTGGGTACTTCGGTAATAAAGCTGTCTATCCTTGTTTGGCCAAGACCCTTCAAAATGATAACAAAAAAAAAGAAAAAGCTTTCTAAATTTTCTAGTAATACGGGTCTGATGTATTTTTCAATGTTTGTAATTGATTTTAGCAAAAAATGAATTTTCCAGTAAAAAAGGATATATAAAATGAGTTATAATTTTGGTTTGTTGTTAATAGCTTTTCTGGTCAATAGCTTTTCTGGTTAATAGCTTTTCTGGTTAATAGCTTTTCTGGTCAATAGCTTTTCTGGTTAATAGCTTTTCTGGTTAATAGCTTTTCTGGTCAATAGCTTTTCTGGTCAATAGCTTTTCTGGTTAATAGCTTTTCTGGTTAATAGCTTTTCTGGTTAATAGCTTTTCTGGTTAATAGCTTTTCTGGTCAATAGCTTTTCTGGTTAATAGCTTTTCTGGTTAATAGCTTTTCTGGTCAATAGCTTTTCTGGTCAATAGCTTTTCTGGTCAATAGCTTTTCTGGTCAATAGATTTTCTGGTTAATAGCTTTTCTGGTTAATAGCTTTTCTGGTCAATAGCTTTTCTGGTCAATAGCTTTTCTGGTCAATAGCTTTTCTGGTCAATAGCTTTTCTGGTTAATAGCTTTTCTGGTTAATAGCTTTTCTGGTCAATAGCTTTTCTGGTCAATAGCTTTTCTGGTCAATAGCTTTTCTGGTCAATAGCTTTTCTGGTTAATAGCTTTTCTGGTTAATAGCTTTTCTGGTCAATAGCTTTTCTGGTCAATAGCTTTTCTGGTCAATAGCTTTTCTGGTCAATAGCTTTTCTGGTTAATAGCTTTTCTGGTTAATAGCTTTTCTGGTCAATAGCTTTTCTGGTCAATAGCTTTTCTGGTTAATAGCTTTTCTGGTTAATAGCTTTTCTGGTCAATAGCTTTTCTGGTCAATAGCTTTTCTGGTTAATAGCTTTTCTGGTTAATAGCTTTTCTGGTTAATAGCTTTTCTGGTTAATAGCTTTTCTGGTCGGTATTGAAAGAAGTTGAGTGAGTAATTTCCGCTAATGTAAGTTTTCTGCACATTTTATTGCCTATTTTCCTATGAGGTGTTTAATGTTTTCACAAAATACTAAGTATGATTCAAAGGTTTCCAAATGACACAAGAGATAACAATTTTATGGAAACGCGCTGAGATAAAGCAGCTCCCGTGTGTCTTACTTTTAAATTCAATGTTTATTTTCATTGAAGTTAATTAATTTTATGCCTGGCATTTATCAACTTCCTTAGCCCATACTTTATTTTATTATTATTTTTAGCGGGACTAAAATGGAAAAAAAACGTTACAAAAAAGTGTCCGCTGCATTCGCGCATGCTCAGAGGCGTTCGCGCATGCTCAGAGGCGTTCGCGCATGCGCAGTGGCCTTGTACGAAAAATAAGACGGTATGTGTCACCAGAAGGTGCCCGCTGGCGCTAGCGCATGCGTGGCGGCCATCATGTACGAAAAGAAGACTTTATGTTATACAGTACATTAGATAGGTTTGTCGGGTGGACCTAAAGCATATTTAAATTCCTGAATTTGAGCAGAAGGCTCTAAACGAAATAATTTTTTTTTTTTTTTAGTTTGATATTATTATTTGAAGCATGTATATATTAGAAATAAATATATTTGCGTTTTTTATTCATTTATTCGTTGGCATGTAATTTGAAGGGTTTGTTATCTATGGAATAAGCCACGATTTGGTGTTGCGAATTTCCGTCGCTCAATTTTGTAATTTTGATTGATGGTATATATTGTATAGTTTGACGCCATCATTGCTGGGTGCCAAGTCGGAAATTGGTTTTGCAACAATGCAACAACTAGACGCAGAAACTTAGATTGGATACACCTCCATCCATATAAACACAAAACTTAAATACACAACTTGCCTTATGATATGGTAATATTCAAGGGCATTTCCTTGTTTAAAATGTCATATAAAAAAGTTAATTTTAAAAAAAAAGAAAGAGTTTTTTATACGAGAAAATGAGAAAAAAAAAATTGTAAAATGCTTAATAAAAGTGGCTAAAGAAGGATAGGCTTTGTGTGGGAGACAGGATAATCCCTGAACTGTAACAACAACCAAATCCCCTTAAGACTCTTAGCTTCTACATTTTTATCTTCATTAAACCTTTTTAAGTTAGCTTATACAGTCTCTTAATTTATTTTTTTTTTTTTATACAAGTCTGATTAGAGCATTTTGATTAACCACTGTTGTCTCATTAAATTAAATTGTGACCTAGTATAGTTTCTTGAACTTAAAATCGTTAATACGACCATGTTGAATTTTGTTTCTGTTTAAGAGGATAAGGATAAAAGAAGAATTGTCTGAGAATTGTGGTAATGTTCTTAGTAATCTTATTCTAAAACGCAGGAAAGAAACCAAAAAGAAAAAGAGATGTATCCAGTTACAGAGAAATTCCCCTTAACTCTTGTCTCTACAAACTTCTGGAAAAATAAAGAAGGCTGTTGAACCTGAAAGTAGTCGAAAACATTTAATTGATTTAAAAATAAAATTTATCTACTACTAGCTGTTACCCAGTGTGCCATGCTACACCTACTTTCTGTCTATGGGACTAGCTGTTACCCAGTGTGCCATGCTACACCTACTTTCTGTCTATGGGACTAGCTGTTACCCAGTGTGCCATGCTACACCTACTTTCTGTCTATGGGACTAGCTGTTACCCAGTGTGCCATGCTACACCTACTTTCTGTCTATGGGACTAGCTGTTACCCAGTGTGCCATGCTACACCTACTTTCTGTCTATGGGACTAGCTGTTACCCAGTGTGCCATGCTACACCTACTTTCTGTCTATGGGACTAGCTGTTACCCAGTGTGCCATGCTACACCTACTTTCTGTCTATGGGACTAGCTGTTACCCAGTGTGCCATGCTACACCTACTTTCTGTCTATGGGACTAGCTGTTACCCAGTGTGCCATGCTACACCTACTTTCTGTCTATGGGACTAGCTGTTCCCCAGTGTGCCATGCTACACCTACTTTCTGTCTATGGGACTAGCTGTTACCCAGTGTGCCATGCTACACCTACTTTCTGTCTATGGGACTAGCTGTTACCCAGTGTGCCATGCTACACCTACTTTCTGTCTATGGGACTAGCTGTTACCCAGTGTGCCATGCTACACCTACTTTCTGTCTATGGGACTAACTGTTACCCAGTGTGCCATGCTACACCTACTTTCTGTCTATGGGACTAGCTGTTACCCAGTGTACCATGCTACACCTACTTTCTGTCTATGGGACTAGCTGTTACCCAGTGTGCCATGCTACACCTACTTTCTGTATATGACTCCCCCCGTGTCAAGATCTAGTAGATACCTAGTTATCTATACCCAGTTACGAAAATCGGTCAAACGATGTGAATTTGTTTTAGTTCATAATGATACCGGCAGAGGCCAGCACAACAGCACTTCTTCTATCAGCCAGTAGTTGTCGATTCAAAATGGCCGTCACAATCTGAATAGTTCAGTGTAGCCAATTTTTCTTGAACAAAACTTTTGACCTTTTGACCAAATTTTGAAATTTGACTATTTTGACCTAGCCTAGGAGATTTCTCATATCTCCTACCTGTGTGCCAAGTTTGGTCAATATCGGTCAAACGGTGTAGATTTTTACAAGGAACAAACAAAAAAATAAATAAACAGAAAAATAGACAGACACGTGATTTTTATATATCTCCTATATATTTGTCAAATACCACTCACTCACTCACTGACTCACTGACCTATCATCCCCCAGCCCAAACCACTCAACAGAAAAATTTGAAATTTTTCATGGACACTTTCTTTAGACTGTGATTTTGTCCCTAATAGAGTTTAAGCTATACCTGGTGATGGTCCATCCGAAGCAATAATATCCTGATCCCTTGTACAGCCTCCTCACCCATGAGCACCCCCAGTCAGAACACTTCTTGGTAATGTTCGCCAATATAACGGGTGTTTCAAAATGAAATGTGATAAACATAAACTTTTAAATTTTAACGTACATTTATTATTGGCAACGAAATTAAACCTGTATTGGTTACACTGCAGTTACTGATAACCTACAGATAACGGTCAAACAACGGATCTCTTGGTTTTATGTTTCTTGACACTGGTCCGGAGCACCCCTGTGTCAAGAAAAATTGTACTTTGATTACTTATTAAATGATGTATAAGATATAGTATGAAGGGAACCATGCCATAATAAACTGCAATATAGTAGTGTTAATTTTGATGATACATTATTTAACGCCATAAAAAAACTACTTTTCTGCCGTGACGAAGCACGGGGATTCAGCTAGTCGAATTATATTCTTCCAAATTTTGTAAATAGGCATGTACATGCTTTGAAAAGATGAATCAATATGAAGCGAGAGGTTAGAAATCGCTTTCCGGTTGTAAGAACAGCCACTAGGAGGAGCACTTGTAAGCAGTCTTCATAAGCCTAAGTAAACAATGCCTGTAAGGTTATCAACTATTTTATAGAGGTGTAAAGCAGATAGTTAATGCACGGCAGCCATCTTGAGGTAGGGTTTAGATCGCTTTAATGCTGCACAGCTAAAACTGAAAGCGTGTACAGTAAAAGCATTAGCATTCATACACTCAGTCATGAAGTTGACGGTTCGAATACCTTCAGTACGGAGACGGGAGAACTTGGAGTATCCAAAGGCAATAGTAAACATTTTATTTTTAGTACTTTACCAAGGAATGTATGTGAAAGAATTAAAAAAAAAAAAAAAATCTTAAAATAGTCATTCTTCTTAAGGGGTAATTCTACATTGTGCGATCGAAATCAAAGTAATTTTCTTGGATTTATTTATAACAAATAAATCAATATTCCGATCCGATCCGATGGCCACCGATTCTCGGCCGTTCAAACTTGTTTGTTTCTAGACCGATTTTGGACCTACGACCCAAAATGGTGCCAAACCACATATTGTGTTTTAAAATGGTCTTCAGCCTCTAAATCTTACCCGATTTCAATGCTTTTTTTTTTTTTTTTTTTTTTTTTTTTTTTAAATGAAAGTATTAAAATTTAGAACTTTGTCAATTCACATTTTTGTTTTTTGTTTCCCTTATTTATTAAATTACTTGGAAAGATGTTTATAACCATCCAATGTTTATAACCTTTCAATATTTATAACATTCCAGTGCTTATAACCTTCTATCTACCTTTCTTATAAATAATTTTTGTACTTACGTACTAGATGCACCGATCTCGAGAAGAGGTTCCCGTTAAGTCTCCCAGTCAATGATCCCGATCAGGCAATATGGCGACCATTTATGGCATCAATACCATTTATTAATATTATCGACGAGTTGGATTGACTAGAGTTTCGATATAAACTTTTGCGAGCGGAAACGCAGAGGAATTATGCCATTAACATAAGTTCTACTGGTTTCCTAGGATATATAACATTAGCAATTATGTTAATTGCTATGCGTTTCCGCTCGCTCAAGGTTATATCGAAACTATAGGTAATCCAACTCGTTGGTAATATAGGTCACTGGTGTTTCGGTGGAAAATGGGCCGATATGCAATTTAACATTGCTTCAAAAAGTACTTTTTCAGTCGTTGGTAAATCCCAAATACCCATAGTCCTAGCCGAAAGAACAGCACAAATGACACAAACGACACTAAGAAGTGAAACAAGAAACAATAAATATAACATGGAAAAACACAAATCTAACAGTAAGTGAACACAAAACGATGACTGCATAGGTAGAAAGAACAGCCAATGGAATTGCCCATAGGAATGAACCAATAGAAACGCTTCATTTGAGTTCTCATTTCATGGTCCGGATCCCTGAACGGGACCCACTTCTCGAGATCGGTGCAACTAGTACGTAAGTACAATACTTTTAATATATGAATATTAATTCTTCTCTTATCGTAGTGTAACAGTTAAATATCATCGATACAAATGCAAAGTATCGAATGTGAAAAGTTGTTAATTTCTTAAAGATTATTTTATGTATATTTTATCTTATGATAGATTTTAGTTAGACTTAATGCACATTCGTTAGATTGATTTACTGTAATTGATAATTAATTTTCGAGAGCTTGCCACAATGTACATCAGTCCAACATCAATCAGAAAAATTGAAAATGAAAAATGCATTTTTTTCATATTCGATACTTTAGATCTGTATCGATAGTAACTGTTAAGGTTTATTTTTTCGGGATTGATATACTTCCAGAAGATTGATTGGCCTTTCAATATCCAATATTCAACCTAATCGAAGGTTTCTATGCTTATTAGGTGGTATTTCGTAAATTAATCACTCATTTTCACTTCATTACGAGCTCATTACTGACGAGCTATGACTAAATCGGATCGGATCGGGACCAATGTAGGCACTCACGTCGGTCAAACGAAGTCGGATCGGGAGAAAGACGGGTCCAATGTTGGTGCAGCCTAACCGGGAAATATAGAAACAAATTTACCACCTTTCTGAGGATTTTGCTATGTAATGCTGCTCCTGCGTGACGGCCTATTATGTTGTAAGTTTGTCTAGGACTAAAAAGTGTTAGAAAGCAATCCGTTAATACTAAACTATTACCCGATCCTGAGAAAGATAAACGGAGGACAGAGCGGACAACGACACTAGACAATGACTCGGTGGTTCCGCTCGGACAGAAGTCAGGATTTAGATTAATGTGAGGTTCCCGTGGGTACGGATCAGAGTCCGTTAGATGATCCGCAAAGAATACTCAAGGGGAATGGTTTGACCTCAGCATGTCAGGTTTAAGGGCATTTGAAGGACAAAGTTCGTATGAAGTCCTTAAAGAAGAAATAACTAGAGTTTCCGTGGTTTTGAGGGTCGCTGAATTCGAATACTAAGTCTTTTTCAGCACATCGGCGCAAAATCAAGGTCATTTCAAGTAAAAATCTGTTTATTTTTCAAGAAATAAATCTGAAGGCAAAATTCTTCTTTTTTTTTTTTTTTTTCTTTTTTTACAAAAGAGACATATTTGTCCTTGAAATGACCTTGATTTTGCGCCGATGAGGAGAAACAGACCTCGGATTCGAATTCAGCAACCCTCAAAACCATGGAAGCTTTAGTTATTTCTTCTGAAACGACTTCATACGATAATTTGACCTTCAGAAGCTCTTAAACCTGACGTGATGTGGTGAAATGGACTCCTGATTCGGAGTCAGCGTGTCGAAATACACAAGAATATATGTGTGGCATCTAATGGAAAATCTTCAGATCCTGTGATGGAAAATTATATTACTTGGTATCTAAATGTGCAAAATTTAGTGGTCTACAACGAAACATGTCGGGCCTAGTAAATAAAGTAGTGTGAAGGAAGGATTATTGCTTTTTAGACCCCAAGCCTTCTGAAATTTGAGAGAATTTATATATATATATATATATATATATATATATATATATATATATATATAATGTCGCAAGGGCCGATAGGGATAGATGCAATACATGTATGCTATTCCTAATAGATAGCATGGTCAGTACCCTTTTCCAAATGTTCATTAAAGCCTTATAGCTAAGGTTAGGGACGGTCTGGTACCCCCATTCCGAGTTCTCATCGACGACACTAGATGGCTAAATATTTCAGTGTATTTCTCGAGATTCGTAATCAAGTTCTTCCAGCGGAGTACCTTAATTATCCATGAGTAAACCAATCTACTATATATTTGTCAAATACCACTGACTGATGACTCACTGACCTATCATCGCCCAGCCCAAACCACTCGACAGAAATTTTTTGAAATTTTGCATAGACACTCCCTTTAGGACGAAAACACTCGCTAAGAAAGTATTTTTTGATAATCAAATTTTTAAGTATTTTTAGAGGGGTTTGAATTTTTTGTAGGTTAGAGCTGGCAAGCGTAGGCAGCATGCGTTGCTAGGACGATAACAGAACAGCTGTTATTGTACTGTATCTATTTCATAGTATTATTTTTAATTTCGGTTAATTTCAACTATGATGGCAGCCCTTGACTTACTAGAAATAAACTGTGATTTTGTCCGTCATAGAGTTTACGTGATGATCCATCCGAGGTAATAATATCCCGAACCACTTGACACAAAAATTTTAAATTTTGCACGGACAATCCGTTTAGAATCTAAACACTCGCTAAGAAAGGTTTTTTTGGTATTCAAATGTTTAAGTACTTTTAGGGGGGTTTGAATTAATCAGAAGTTCCTCATCGGCACAAAATGGTCCAATTTTGATGACATTTGGTACAAAAATCTTTCTTCTCATTTGGAAGGTCATGTTTATTAACCAGCTGAATTTGTTTACATGAGCATGGTTTTTACACGAAAATTTGCGCGAAAAGATCGGAACGCTTACATTTTCGAGTCCATATGCTTGAAGGTACTCGTTATATAGGTTCCCAACGCAGGAAAACGAATGAAACCGTTCTGTAACCGTTTACGAGAAAAATTGATAGAAATACTTTTCCAAACAATTGATTTTCTGTTTGGTATTCAGAAACGATGATTGGTTTACTTGAAACTTGTACCAGGTATTTGACATTCATCTAATCTACATATTTAAACTTTGGTATCGTGTGGAGGTAAGAAGTATTCGGGAAAAAAATTGTATTAATAGTGAAACAGTTTTCGGATCTCAGTATATTTTCTAAAATATCTCGAAAACGTTTGGGAAAATATAGTAAGTGGAAGGAGGCTATTCGAGAGTATACTAAATTATCTACAAAAAAGATTCTGTTGTAATGTTCGGTGGGGCGATGTCAATCGAAGAGATAAGTGCTTAAAACTTCAAAGTTGTTAGTTTTATTCTTTCAAACGTGTATTGGTTTCTGTTTACCTAACTTTTTAAGGCGTTGTTGTATTTTTCTTTTTTTAACTCCCCGACGGAAACAAGCACGGTTACCTCCACATGGTGTTTCCTGTGTAACTTTAAAGTCCGTGCAATAATAAGCTGTACAATATTATGTAGTAGCGTTAGTTTTGATCATACCTTATTTAACGCAATATAAAAACTACTTATCGGCAGTGGTGAAGCACGGGTAGTCAGCTAGTATATTATACATCAGACGGTTTGCGGGTTATTTTTCATATCTATATTTTTAGGGAAACGAAATAACTCAGCTGGCTAGGTTGTGGACTCGGACCCTGCCGGTTTATGCTCGGGCACCTTGCCAATTTCTCTCCGTGGGCTTTATATCAGAGCATCTGGACTGATGGTGTTTACCATCCTGGATATTATACAAAATAAATTCAAACCCTAGTTCTAATAGCTACTATAAACTCTTGAGGTGACTTTGGCTCTTTCAGATAAATTAACATACCACAAGTAAGTTAATATTTTCGTTTTCACCCAAATTGCTGGAAAATTAACTTTCCAGCCAAGGAGTTGTAGCAGGATCTTCATCTTTACATGCTGATATATTGCCTAGCATGAGGCATGAATGACCCAATAGTGATTTAATAGCCGTAAAAATTAAAAAAAAAATATAATAAAATATAAGGTAACGCTAATGCTATAATTGTGTTTTATTATTATTATTATTAACAACGGGTGCCCACATAGAGGGAGCTGCACCGAGGCCAACAAGGCCTATTGTGCCACCCGACAAGCCAGCCTGTTACACCAACAGCGCCGTATAATTGTGTTAATTTGAATCCAAATATACAACTTCGAAGGGAATAACATTAAGGTTAGGCATACTTTCTGTTTTTGATAAATAAATATATTTAAGGTTTACAAAAAATAAAATAAATAGAAAAAGAAACAGAGTGGGATGACTTAAACATTTTTCCCCTTTGTTCCTTAGACCAAATTGTTTAAATTTTGGTGTGGAACATTGTGTTCATTTTGTCATTTATCTGAAAACAGTTGTGTTTATCAAAACTTTTTATATAATTTACCTTATATATATATATATATATATATATATATATATATATATATATATATATATATTATCTTATTATATATTTTAATTACACATTCGTTGTTTTGATTTTTTGTAATTTATAATTATCTTTATTTTATTTTTCGAGAGTTTGCCACAACATACATGAGTCCAACAACAATCCGAAATATTGCAAATTAAAAATGCGTTTTTTCACATTCAATACTTTGCATTTGTATCGACGATATCTCGAAAGCAGATGTTTTCATCAAAACTGTTGTTTTGTAATTTTATAATCTGTCTGGATGATGGTTTCGAAGAAGTGAGTTTAGTTAAAAATGGCTTTTTGGTATTTTAAGGTGAGATGAAATGTGCTGGATGTTTTACATCTACAGATTCGAGATGTAGACAGCTGGAGACTCCTTGACATTTAGCTAGAGCTGATAAGAAATACTAGTACCTGATAACAGGTTTGGAGCGCATTACCTCTGAAAATCACTTATACCCGTCTACTTATCCACTTAATGTCTGCCTTTAGAACCGAATCTATCTTGTGGATATTTGCTGATACCTTCACAGGCTGCGTTATGAAGGATATTCTTGCTCGTCTATAGATTTATCTTCCCTTCTAAAATACTGACTTCTGACAGCCAGTGCTTAGCTACACTTATGTCTGAAGCTTATAAGGGATTTAGCACCTCTGCTTGTCTCTTATCTTTAGGGCAGCCACTAAAACCTCTTAGTGGTTCTCAGCTATGTATTTCATAGATCTACTATGACGGTTAGATAGTTAGCCGTCGAGGTGATAAGTAAAGATGGAATGGTTCGGATTCGGCAAAAGAAACCTCAATACTTAATCAATAATTTTTGTTAAAAAAAATCTATATTTTGGACGTTTCGGCTACTCATTGGTAGCCTTCGTCAGCTAAAATGACAACAAAAAAAAAACAGAAATTAATACAGAAACAAAAAAAAAAAGGTTATAATTGTGATAGGTAATTACAATTATAAACTTTTTTTTCTTTTTTTTTGCCAGCTAAAATGACAAAAAAACAGAAATTAATACAGACAAAAAAAAGTTTATAATTGTGATAAGTAATTATAATTATGAACTTTTTTTTCTTTTTTTTTTTTGCCAGCTAAAATGACAAAAAAACAGAAATTAATACAGACAAAAAAAAGTTTATAATTGTGATAAGTAATTATAATTATAAACTTTTTTTGTTCTGTATTAATTGTTTTGTAATTTTTTTTTTGTCATTTTAGCTGACGAAGGCTACCAATGAGTAGCCGAAACGTCCAAAATATAGATTTTTTGAACAAAAATCATATTGAGGTTTTTTTAGCCGAATCCCAACCATTCCATCTTTACTTATAGATCTAATAGTTAAAAGTATTCTAAAAGGAGCCTGTCAATCATAAGTTTTGATCATTTTTTGTTGGTTAGTATGTCTACAGAATGTACTGAAGAGTTTCAGAATGCAGTTTTGCTGATTTCTATGCAGAGCCTCCAATCTCTTAGAGAACTTGCAGGTATCGATTCTAGAAGAAAATGTAGTTTATAGATGGCCATGTGTATTACTAAGAACTAGCTATAAAAATTAGGTAAATGTGAAGGAGCGCGGTCTCCACACCGATCCCTTTGAAATGTTGCACTATAACGTATTTCGATGCACTAAACTCGAATCCGTTAAAAAAAAAAAGCTCGCTTTTCACTAGGAAAGAAGTTATGAAACACTAAAGTTCACTGTTGTGCGGGTTCTGAAAGGTAATGTAACCTACTATGTTTGTCAACATGCGCATGCGCGGGTATGGAAAAGTTCGTAATAAGGATGTCTAATTGAAATTTACCATCAATTATTTATCAATTTATCTCCAGTTAGTTATTCAAAAATATTTTTTTTTTAAATAATAAACTATTCTTTAAATTTTAAGAAGATATCAAAACTATAGTCAATCCAACTCGCTAAAATTAATAGAATTCTATTAATTTTTGCGAGTTGGATTGGCTAGGGGTTTTGATATCTTCTTGAGCGAGCGGAAACGCATAGCACGTATGCCAAAAAGCGACAATTTACGACCAAGTCAGCTATCACAAGGTAAGTCTAAATTTCAATTACACTTCGTCATTAAGGACTATTGCGCATGCGCGTGTTTACAAATACGCTGTTACCCTGTCTTTTATAACCTCCATAACAGTGAACTTTAGTGCTTAATAACTTCTTTCCTAGTGAAAAGCGAGCTTTTTTTTTTAACGGATTCGTGTTTAGTGCATCAAAATACGTTACAGGGCAACATTTCAAAAGGATCGGTGTGGAGACCGCGCTCCTTCACATTTACCAAAAATTATTGGACCTCTATGTGACAGAACGGTAATATGGTCTTTCTTATATCGAAATAGCTAATTTTCATACCAGATTAGGAAATTTTTGTATTTTATAGAAATTATTAAATATTGTATGTATTTACGGAGAATATTATACTTGGAATATTGTAAATTTTGTACGAATAAGTTTTAGCACTTTCCTCCGAAGGAAAGTAGCTATTGAGGTTGCACTCATGACGGAATTTTTGAAAAATTTCTTCAAATCTTTACCCATTAGACACCGAAAATGACCCCCCTTAAAATTTATATATATATATATATATATATATATATATATATATATATATATATATATATATATATATATATGTGTGTGTGTGTGTGTGTGTGTGTGTGTGTGTGTGTGTGTGTTAACACGATAGCGGCCAGAGTTTTTGTTTTTACGTCACGAAACTTGGTATATAGCATTCAATTAGCAAACGATTGAACGAGTTCGTTAACCACCAAAATCGGTCCACCGGAAGGGTGGGGGTTACCCCGAACCAAAAACACTAATTTGACCATGCCAGCCGTAATATTTGTTATATTTCGACGAAACTTGGTATTCGTAGTGGTAATCTAGAGAGAAAAGTGAGATGTAAAAATAAACTGAATCGGTTCATTAGAAGGGGGGGGGGGGGTTTACTTCAGACCCACAATACCAATTCGCCACTACCAGCTGTGAGTTTTGTTATATTTCGACGAAACTCAGTATTTGTAGTGGTAATCTACAGGTAAATATGTGTTGTAAAAATAAACTAAATCGGTTCATTAGGAGGGGGGGTGTTACTCCGGACCCAAATTACTAATATACTCATACCGGTCGTAATTTTCCTGTATTGTAACGAAACGCGGTATACGTCATGGATAACACAAGGGAAAGAAGTGTTGTAAAAATGAGTTAAATCGGTCAATCGGAAAGGGGGCTTTACTTTGTAATATATTTCAATAGAATAGCCCGCCAGACGTAGGTTCGCAAGGCCGCCGCAACGAGCGCTATCTCCCACTAGAGGGACTGTATCAGATCAAAAGACGAAAATATGAAGTTTTTAGTATTTATTAAGTAGTGTAGTAGGTACCATGAGTAAACATAACTCTGGAAGCAAATTAATAATTGAACAGTTACTCATTACAAAATTAAAAAAGAGAGTTATTCATGTTTTTATTTTATTTATGTAGGATATTTTAAGCAAATTGTTCTGGAAACCAGTCTACACAACCCAAATTCTGAGGAAAGTGCTTAGTTATGCAGCTCCCGCGTGACGGACTTTTATAATATAAAATAATATTGAGAGGCCCAAATGTTTTGGGGTTGCTTTAAGCACAGCACACTTATCAATCATTCGACAATTATTTTAATGTAAATTTATTGTAAAGAAGATTTTCGATTTTCAGAAGCACATTTTACAGAGAACTTTGGATATTATTTAAACTAGGTATATAGTTTACAGGGAAGGTTGTACAATTCAGAGACAATGTGTATATTTTACCGAAAATGTACATTTTATAGGGAAGGTTGTATTTTAACGAGAGTATATTATAGAGAGGGTAGCGAATTTTAAGGAGCATATTTTACAGAGAATATTAAATATTTTATATACATGGTGTATATGTTACAGAGAAGGCTGTACATTGTAGAGACCAGAGTTGGGCAAACGTTAGCGCGCGCTAAAAGCTGATACCTCTCCGCTAATTTAGCGAAACTGTAGAAAGCGATATTTCATAAATAGATTAGCGGTTAGCGCACTGCCGCCGCTAACCGCTAATTATTAGCGCTGGCTTTCTACAGTTTCGCCAAATTAGCGGAGTGGTATCAGCTTTTAGCGCGCGCTAACGTTTGCCCAACTCTGGTAGAGACAATATGTGCATTTTTCAGATAAGATATTTCAGATTATTAAAGTGGCAATATTTCAGTTATATAGCAACGAAACTCAGTTATGGATATTTAAAGAGAAAGATGTCTTGTAAAAATAAATTATTTTATTTATTTAAATTTGATCGTCCATTATAAATAACTCAGAATTTTAGGACGGGCTATGAATAGGTAAACACCCTTTTCTAGCCAGGATAGGGCTCATGCCTTTCCTTTTTTTTCTAACGCAAAGCCACCAAACCCTAGTGGGAATAGAACCCACGACCTTAGTCACGGAGAGTTAACGCCTTAACACTCGTGGCCATGGGTCCTCCATAAAAAAAAAAAAAAATAAAATAAATAACTGTTTAATGAACAGCTGAAAAGAAAAGGCATCAGCCCTATCCCGGCTATAAAAGCGTGGTAACCAATAGATATCTCATTCTAAAAATTCATCAGCCCTATCCTAGACTTGTAAAGGGTGGTAACCTGTAGATATCTCATTCTTAAAATACATCAGCCCTATCCTAGACTTGTAAAGGGTGGTAACCTGTAGATATCTCATTCTAAAAATGCATCAGCCCTATCCTAGACTTGTAAAGGGTGGTAACCTGTAGATATCTCATTCTTAAAATGCATCAGCCCTATCCTAGACTTGTAAAGGGTGGTAACCTGTAGATATCTCATTCTAAAAATGCATCAGCCCTATCCTAGACTTGTAAAGGGTGGTAATCTGTAGATATCTCATTCTAAAAATGCATCAGCCCTATCCTAGACTTGTAAAGGTTGGTAACCTGTAGATATCTCATTCTTAAAATGCATCAGCCCTATCCTAGACTTGTAAAGGGTGGTAACCTGTAGATATCTCATTCTTAAAATGCATCAGCCCTATCCTAGACTTGTAAAGGGTGGTAACCTGTAGATAACTCATTCTAAAAATGCATCAGCCCTATCCTAGACTTGTAAAGGTTGGTAACCTGTAGATATCTCATTCTAAAAATGCATCAGCCCTATCCTAGACTTGTAAAGGGTGGTAACCTGTAGATATCTCATTCTAAAAATGCATCAGCCCTATCCTAGACTTGTAAAGGGTGGTAACCTGTAGATATCTCATTCTAAAAATGCATCAGCCCTATCCTAGACTTGTAAAGGGTGGTAACCTGTAGATATCTCATTCTTAAAATGCATCAGCCCTATCCTAGACTTGTAAAGGGTGGTAACCTGTAGATATCTCATGCTAAAAATTCATCGGCCCTATCCTAGACTTGTAAAGGGTGGTAACCTGTAGATATCTCATTCTAAAAATGCATCGGCCCTATCCTAGACTTGTAAAGGGTGGTAACCTGTAGATATCTCATTCTTAAAATGCATCAGCCCTATCCTAGACTTGTAAAGGGTGGTAACCAGTAGATATCTCATTCTAAAAATTCATCAGCCCTATCCTAGACTTGTAAAGGGTGGTAACCTGTAGATATCTCATTCTTAAAATGCATCAGCCCTATCCTAGACTTGTAAAGGGTGGTAACCTGTAGATATCTCATTCTTAAAATGCATCAGCCCTATCCTAGACTTGTTAAGGGTGGTAACCTGTAGATATCTCATTCTAAAAATGCATCAGCCCTATCCTAGACTTGTAAAGGGTGGTAACCTGTAGATATCTCATTCTTAAAATGCATCAGCCCTATCCTAGACTTGTAAAGGGTGGTAACCTGTAGATATCTCATTCTTAAAATGCATCAGCCCTATCCTAGACTTGTAAAGGGTGGTAACCTGTAGATATCTCATTCTAAAAATGCATCAGCCCTATCCTAGACTTGTAAAGGGTGGTAACCTGTAGATATCTCATTCTTAAAATGCATCAGCCCTATCCTAGACTTGTAAAGGGTGGTAACCTGTAGATATCTCATTCTTAAAATGCATCAGCCCTATCCTAGACTTGTAAAGGGTGGTAACCTGTAGATATCTCATTCTAAAAATTCATCAGCCCTATCCTAGACTTGTAAAGGGTGGTAACCTGTAGATATCTCATTCTAAAAATTCATCAGCCCTATCCTAGACTTGTAAAGGGTGGTAACCTGTAGATATCTCATTCTAAAAATGCATCAGCCCTATCCTAGACTTGTAAAGGGTGGTAATCTGTAGATATCTCATTCTAAAAATGCATCAGCCCTATCCTAGACTTGTAAAATTTTTATTTAATAATAATAGACGTTAAAATTTAAATAAGTAAGACAAAATTGAATCATCTACTTATTACTTTATGATTTCAATTGACGTAACTACAAATAGCCATTCTTTCGTTCAATATCCTGTTTGAACTTATTGTAAGTCCATGCCTTCATGATTTCACACTAGAATGCCCAAGGGGGGATTTTGGAGCCCCCTATACTTTTTTTTATTCATATCTCGGTCTATAAAATTTAGAAAAATTAGGGGAAAATCTATTTATCAGAAATACATCCAACAATAATAATATGGCGATAAAATGTATTTAAAATTTTGTCATTGCAAAACAATATTTTTATTTTGGCTCACGCTCTCCAAGAACCCTCCCTCAGGAAAGCATATAGTTTTATTGTACAATGAACTGAAAAGAACAACTGTAATATAAATAATGTACAAATTTTACAATTAACGTTTTAGTTGATGATTTGAGAAACCTGTGAATATAAAAAGGTATTATGAAAAACATTAGTGCTCAAAATCATTATTAATATTTCGCGTTTTTTTCCAAACAGACTCTCTTAATCTACAAAGAAATTAACCCCTTCAGTTCCGAATTTTTATTTCTTGATAAAAAAAAATTATTTTCCTATCATAGTTGTGTATTGCTCTTGTGAAGATTCCAGATTTTTTTCAGAATTTTATGGTTAACCTGAAAGGAGTTATGTAATGTCCAGTATACTGGACATTGGTTGTCAAGCAATATGATTTGTTGATGAAAAAAAGTATTCAAAATTTGGAAATATTAAAAAAAAATAGATAATTAAAGCAGCAGTTTATTAACAATTTAAAAGAAATTAATTCGGAAAAAATAAATTTGAAAAATTATTGTAAAAGTTCAAATATAATAAGGTGTTGTAAAAATAGATTAGAATTTTAGACAAGAAAATGTTGTCAGCGCGCAGTTACAATGAAAATGAAATATTTTCATAGTCTAGTCTCAAAAAGAGATAATTTATTAAAAAAAAAAAAAATACTAAACATAAAACTAATAAGAATAAATTTTTTGAAAATCGTGTGAATGGACCGATGATATTTTTGAATGGTTTGGGCGCCTTTTAGCCCATACCACTAAGAAAAAGTTACTCATTATTATGGCACTCAAAAAAACAATTCTGGCAACATAAAAACAAAATATAACAGTAAAATATTTGAAATATAGATAAAAAATATTGTTACATCAATGAGTGTGTACTTCCCATGTACAGTATATTGGACATGTATTTTCAAAAATTCATGAACACCTTATTACAAACTTTATTGATAAAATTGAACTTCCAACATTTAAAAAAATCATGTACATTCAATTTGGAGCAGTTTTAAACAATAAACAGAAACAATTTGGGCTAAGTATGTAAGGAAAAGTTAATAAGCTTTAGAATCCATGACTGCCCGGGGTGGAGCAGAGACGATTTTATACATAACCTTTCAAAATCGAATGGAATCAATTTATATTAGATGTCAAGTGGAAGACAAATGCATAGAGCTTCAAACCAAAGTGGTAGTAAACATCTATCGGCCATAGGCAGTGTGATACAAAGTAAAGAAATTATGTTCAGCCGGCTGGACAATGGACTTGAAGGGGTTAAAAAAAAAAAAAAAAATGAAGCACATTGTATTAAATCATTCAAGACGTCGAGCACTCCTCTCGGTATGGGGTGTAACTGGAAACACCTTGTATATCATAGGGTTATTAATATTATCTTGGAGGTGTGAAGCGTAAAATAATATGTCTGCTATGAGATACGAAGGAAGGCATAAGAATTCATATTGTACTAAATTGAAAAGCTGATATATTATCCTCGATTACAGCTGGAAGCAATAAACTACTACAAGTTTTGGTTATTTTTTGACAATCCGTTTTCGAGATCCCGCGAAAATAAAAAATAAAGTAAACTCTCTAGACGCTCCAAGCATAAATTCTTTAGCGCGAACTAATGCGAAAATTTACAAAGTCCATTATAATAACGGGTATTGATAATTCATCCCTGTATTAACATGTGTAAGATATAGGGATGAGGTGGAGGAGAAGTTAGGTCAGCTAATCCCTGGATAGGAGCTAGGGGGGGGGAGTGTTATTTATTATTACAGGGAGTTAAGGAAATAAGAAGGCTTTGTAGGAAGGGTTATTTATAGCTGGAGAAAAAGGAGATGGGAAGGTGGGATGGAGAACCAAAGCAACAGCAATATACCAGCAAGGAATGTCTGATAGCTAGAAGTATAGAGGATATCAACACTACAAAACTCCATTCATGATTAAAAAATAACAAATCAAAAATTAATTTAGCAAAAACAAAATATATACATTTTTTCAGCAACGGGAACAAAAAGAATCACTTTGTACATACATGTTATTAAATAATTAATAAAAACTATAACTCAATGTTAAAACCAATAAAGGGGTCTCCCGTGGTCTAATGGCTAGCGCCTTGGATTCATAAGCGGGAGATGGTGGGTTCGATTCCCAACCTCCGGCAGGAATTTTATCATCCCACGGCTCGCTGGTAAAATTCCTCGCTACACCCTGGATGTCGGCGCTAATGACCTAGATGTAGATGCGCCGTAAAAAAAAAAAAAAAAAAAAAAAAAAAAAAAAAAAAAAAAAAAAAAAAAAAAAAAAAAAAAAAAAATTAAATAAAAGTCCGTCACGCAGGAGCTGCATAACTAAGCACTTTCCTTAGAATTTGGGTTGTGTAGACTGGTTTCCAGAACGATTTGCTTAAAATATCCTACATAAATAAAATAAAAACATGAATAGTTCTCTTTTAATTTTGTAATGAGTAACTGTTCAATTATTAATTTGCTTCCAGAGTTATGTTTACACATGGTACCTACCACACTACATAATAAATACTAAAAAAAGTCCGACTCGCAGGAACTGCATCATCTTAGCGCGGTTCCGTTCTTATCTCTAGACTCATTTAAAATGATTAAAATAGAAGCTGTTATTATTTTGGGTCCACATTTCTAGAAAGCATGAAGATTAGATAGTTAGCCGTCGAGGTGATAAGTAAAGATGGAATGGTTGGGATTCGGCTAAAGAAACCTCAATACGATTTTTGTTAAAAAATCTATATTTAGGACGTTTTGGCTACTCATTGGTAGCCTTCGTCAGCAATGAAAGTGCCAGAGGAGGAGGCAGAGGAGGACCAAAGTTGACAGTTCCATCTTTACTTTCAAGAAAGGTCTTATTTACGATCTTACCTGGATGGGTCCCCGCCCTAGAAAGGACCCCGCCCAGGCATTTGAAAAGCTATATCATGGAAATCCATATCTCTAAGATTAAATTGTTTTTCTTATTTTTCTTAACCTGATTTATTATCAAATACATTATCCAACTATAAGCAGTTAAAAAATAACAAGAAATAAAAACAGACAAAAAGAACAGTTCGAATAAGCGAAATCAATTACTTTAACGTTTTAAGCACTTATTTCTCACTTATTTCTTTTTCTAGAAACGGTCCCGCTAGTTACAAGGTCTTGGAATCTTGGAACTCTATATTTCTAACAATAAATTGTTTTTGATATTTTACTTAACCTGTTTTATTTTCGAATACATTATCCAACTATAAGCAATTAAAAAATAACAAGGAATAAAAACAGACAAAAAGAACAGTTCGAATAAGCGAAATCAATTACTTTAAAGCTTTAAGCACTTATTTTTCCGATTGACATCGTCTAATCAAAACTTTCATTAGAATCTTTTTTGTAGAGCATTTAGTAAGCTTTCTAATGGTATTCTTCCGTTTCCCAAGATTCTCAACCTTTTTCGAGATATTAAGGAAAGTATACAAAGTTACCTAAACTTTTTATGTCTGATAATAAAATATTTTATTCTAACCCTTCCTTAACTCCAAACGTAACACAAATTTCAACATATTAGTTTTAATGAATGTAGAACATGCAGAAAATGTTTCAACTGAATCCCATGATTCTAAGTACCCAAACCAAAAACGGTATTCAAAAACTATTTTTCCAATTTTCTCAAAAACGGTTAAAGCTATCGCCTTGAAAATGGCTTCATTCGTTTTCCTAGCCCAAGAAGCCTATAAAACGAGTACTTACAAGCTTATGAACTCAAAAACGTAAGCGTTACGATTTTATTTGCGCGAATTTCGCCCCAAACGCCATCTTCCAGTGGGCGGATTCTGCTGGTTAACGAACTTGACCTTTTAAATTCGACGTCGGATTTTTGTACCAAATTTCATCACAATCGGACCATTAGGGAAGCCAGAAATGAGCGAGCAGTCAAATATATATATATATATATATATATATATATATATATATATATACAAATTTGAACCACCGTTATTTTCGGTCTCTAGGTGTTCTGAAACGCGAAATTTTCTAGTCGGCACTTCCTATGGGGGAGTAGTGGTAAAGTCCAGTTGGTAGGATCGATAAAGATTTGAAGAAATTTTTCAAAAATTCCGTCATGAGTGCAACCTCAATAGCTACTTTCCTTCGGAGGAAAGTGCTAAAAAGGTACTTACGTACTAGTCGCAACGATCTCGAGAAGTGGGTCTCGTTCAGGGATCCGGATCATGAAATGAGAACTCAAATGAAGCGTTTCTATTGGTTCATTCCTAAGGGCAATTTCATTGGCTGTTCTTTCTTCCGGTCTAGTCATCGTTTTGTGTTCACTTACTGTTAGGTTTGTGTTTTTATGCAAGTTATATTTATTGTTTCTTGTTTCAGTTCTTAGTGTTGTAGTTTTCTTTCGGCTAAGACAATGAGTATTTGGGATTTACCAACGACTGAAAAAGTACTTTTTGAAGCAATGTTAAATTTCATATCAGCCCATTTTCCTCCGAAAAACCAGTGATCTGTATTATCAACGAGTTGGATTGACTAGAGTTTCGATATAACCTTGAGCGAGTGGAAACGCATAGCAATTAACATAAGTGCTAACGTTATATAACCTAGGAAACCAGTAGCACTTATGTTAATGGCACAATTGCTATGCGTTTCCGCAAGCTCAAGGTTATATCGAAACTCTAGTCAATCCAACTCCTTGATAATATTAATAAATGGTCTTGGTGCCATATTTCCTGATCCGGTTCACTGACTGGGAGCCTTAACGGGAGCCACTTCTCGAGATCGGTGCAACTAGTACGTAAGTACCCCCCCAAAAAAAAAATCAAGGTCATTAAACATTACCGATTTGATTAATGTAACTGGGACTTTTGCGGCACAACTATAAGGCGTAGAAATGGCAAGCCACCAATAATTTAAAATAGAAATGAATATCATTAGGAATATTTCCCTCGCTACCCTCGCTCTTTTTAATTATTTTTATTTTATTTAAACAGTGTTCCGCTTCTTGGCAATAACACGATGAGCAGCATCTTCTGAATTTGGTCTCACTAGGAAAGCAGCTTGTTTGATTGCATATGTTTAAATGTATGTGTAAAGGTAGTGTAATATGGGTTTAAATGAAAATATCACTTAAAGTTCATAGGAACTTAATGTTTTCAAGACAACATGCTTAAGGTCATCAAATAAGATGGTACAGTCCTGTGTTCCTGAAGTATGTTAGTACAGTGTTTATATACTGGCTATCATTGCCTAAGAGTTCTTGAATATCATAAGGCAGATTAATATCGTTTCTTCTGCGGCAGTCTCTCAGTAAATGTTTGACTGTAAGTTCACAGTTACATATGTCTTTTTAATTAGCATCAAACAATATATGCATGCAACGAAGAGTTATAGAGGGAAATATTTGGAACACAATTTTACACAGTTTACAGAATGGAGCATTTTTCGGACAATACGTTGGCTGGAAACGGAAGCATTCCTTAGTTGACAAATTTCAGATTTCACGATGAACATTGAAATTGTTTTAACGTTGAAGGAAAATACATAAAATAGCAAAGCAATATATATATATATATATATATATATATATATATATATATATATATATATATTATTGAATGGAGTGTAATGCAACACAATCCTATAACAAGCATTTAATTTTTGGGTGTTTCTTTCATGGGCATATATAGGAAATAATTTCGGGAGGGGCTGGAAAAATTTTGGGGGGCTGAGAGCATTTCCGGTGTATGGAATACTAACAATCTAGCACTTTGAATAATTTTAGACAACTAAAACGCTATTAAACCTAAAATAAAATATTTTTTATGTACTAAATGATCTCTTTTAATTTATTTTTACATTTGACACCAGGTCTCTTCTGGATTACGGATGCGTAGCTTACTCGTCTGCCAGGCCCACTACACTAAACATGCTCAATCCAATACATAACACTGGTTTACGATTATCTCTAGGTGCTTTCAGATCTAGTCCAGTGATCAGCTTATACGCAGAAGCCGTCGAACCTCCTCTAACTTACAGGAGAGCAGTATTATCGGCGGCTTATTATTACAAACTTAGGTCGCTGCCGAATGAAACTTGCATAAAAGATATCACGGAAAATCCCAATCTGTACAAATATGAACAAAGGAGAAACCATGTCCGACCATTTATTGTAAGATTTCTTGAAATGGAAGACATGTTTGACCTCGGACAATACAACATTATGACTCACAGACGAAGCTCGAACCCGCCTTGGACATTACGGAACTACAACGTCGACCTAACTCTTACAAAATACCATAAAAAGGACCCACTGTCAACATTACTGCATGAACATTACTTCATCGAGTATATAAAACATCACGAAAACTGGCTGAAAATATTCACAGACGGATCGAAGACTGAATACGGAGTTGGCTCAGCAGCAGTTGTACAAGGAGAGATTTATGCTCAGAAGCTGCCCCCATATATAAACATTCTAGGGGCAGAACTATATGCTATCCTCCTTGCACTGAAAAATACTCCAAATTCACATCATAAACATATTATCATTTTCAGTGACTCGTTGGGCTCGCTGCAATGTCTCCAAAATATGTATACAGCCCACCCCATAAGCACTGAAATAAAAGATACAATACACGACTTACAGACTACAGGAAAACACATAACACTATCATGGCTGCCTGGACATAAAGACCTCGGACAAAATACGACAGCTGACAGACATGCTAGACTTGTGACAGAAGAACAGACATACTTACCATTTGATCTATTTCACCATGATGTTACTCGACATACTAGCAGAACCATACTGGACAAATGGCGACTTGATTGGCATACTGTGACTGACAGTAAACTAAGAACTATTAAACCCAATATTACAGACTGGACATCATCGAACAGGAACTCACGCCGAGAAGAAGTAGTCCTTGCGAGGCTAAGAATCGGCCATACACGCATAACTCATGGGTACCTAATGACAAAGACTGACAAACCTAAATGTACGACTTGCAACATAGACATTACAGTAAAACATATTCTAACAGACTGTCGGTTACGGCATAACTCGGACATTCCTCATGACCTGACAGACATACTTTCTGAAGGCAGCCAGCATATTGATACAACATTGACATATTTGAAAAACACTAACATGTACGACAAAATATAAAACAATACAATAACCAGAAGAATCCATTTCACCTTTTTTTGCAATAATGATACGGTAAAAATAAATAAATTAACTAATTCAAAAATTAACTTAACTTATTAACTTAAAAATTATTTTTTAATTTATTTTCTAGAAATTTATTCAATTATTGTTTTCTTGACTATTCATTTTTCTTTTCAATTTCAATTTTTGTTTTCTTCACTATTCATACTTCAATACTTGCCTAATTGTCTGTGCTAATATTTTGGAGTGGCATCGTTTAATACAGCGCCTACATCAGCTACAAGGTATTGAATGCTCATTGCTTTAGATGCGGAGCATTATCTATCAATAAATAATTTATTTTTAAGGGGTTCATGACCAATTTTTCCGAACAAGTCAAAATGTCGGGGGGAGGGGCTGCAGACCCCCCCCCCTATATACGCCCATGGTATCTTTGAAGAGTCATCCGGTCAAGAAGAGCAAATGTGCGCCAAAAGTGTTTTCCCCAAAATTACATACTTTCAAGAGCAGTTATCTCGAAAACTAAAGATATATAAAAAAATAAACTTGATTAAGTAGATCATGTGACAAATTTAATCTGCCCGAAAAATTGGGACGTTCTAAACCCCTCTCTCTCTATCCCCGATTCAACGGCTAGGGCGGGGACTTTTGATATGATCATCTCCTAACCAGTCCAAACAATGTTGCAAAGTAAAAGTCCGACTCGCAGGAACTGCCTCATCTTAGCGCGGTTCCGTTCTTATCCCTAGTCTAATTTGGAAAGATTAAAATTGATGCAGTTATTATTTTGTTGAGAGGAGATCGTTGACCGTTGATGATGCAAGGTAGGGATTGTCCGGGTTCGGTCACTGCTACTTAATAATAAATACCCCAAATGTGTATGTATGTGGGCATATATATGTACATATGTGTGCGTGTATATGTGTATGTGTATATGCATATATATAAATATATATATATATATATATATTATATATGTATATATATATATTATATATATATATATATATATATATATATATATATATATATATATATATATGTTAGGTATATTTACATAGATATGTGCATATATTAGTGTTAAATATGTCCTACTTGTATATACAGCCCTGATGAAGGCTTGAAGTTCAAGCCGAAACGTCGGCACAATAAAACCATTTTTACGATAAAATGTAGTTTTATTAAGTAGCAGTGACCGAACCCCGACAGTTATTATTTTGGTTCCACCGGTCTTCAAAGGTAGGATTTACAAGCTTACCTGGAAGGGTCGGCAACACTAGAAACGGTCCCACTAGTTTCAAGGTCTTGGAATCTTGGAACTTAACCTGTTTTATTTTCGAATACATTATCCAACTATAAGCAATTAAAAAATAACAAGGAATAAAAAACAGACAAAAAGAACAGTTCGAATAAGCGAAATCAATTACTTTAAAGCTTTAAGCACTTATTTTTCCGATTGACATGGCCTAATCAAAACTTTCATTAGAACCTTTTATGTAGAGCATTTAATAACCTTTCTAATGGTATTCTTCCGTTTACCAAGATTTTCAACCGTTTTCGAGATATTAATGAAAGTTCCCAAAATTTACATTATTACATTAAAAAGAACGACAAAAACCCGTTCATAAGAACAAAACACACTTTTTTTTTTTTTACGGCGCATCTATATCTAGGTCATTAGCGCCGACATCCAGGGCGCAGCGAGGAATTTTCCCAGCGAGTCCTGAGATGAGAAAATTCCTGCCGGAGGCGGCAATCGAACCCACCATCTCCCGCTTATGAATCCAGCGCGATAGCCACTAGACCACGGGAGACCCCCAAAACAGACGTATTTGAAGTTTTAAGGACTTATTTCTCCGATTGACATAACCTAATCAAAAATAGTTTTAGACTATTTTTTGTAGAAATTTAGTAAGCTTTCAAATAGTTTCTATCCACTTACCACGATTTCCCAACCGTGTTCGAGATATTAATGAAAGTATAAGAAGTTCCGAAAACTTTTCATGTCTGTTCATAAAATATTTTATTCTAACCCTTCCTTAACTCCAAACGTTACAAAACTTTCAACATGTTAGTTTTAATGAAAGTAGAACATGCAGATAATGTTTCAACTGAATCCCGTAATTCTAAGTACCCAAACCAAAAACTGTATTTTTCCAATTTTCTCGAAAACGGTTAAAGCTATCGCCTTGAAAATGGTTCCATTCGTTTTCCTAGCCCAAGAAGCCTATAAAAAGAGTACTTACAAGCTTATGAACTCGAAAACGTAAGCGTTACGATTTTTTTTGCGCGAATTTCGCCCCAAATGCCATCTTCCAGTGGGTGGATTTTGCTGGTTAACGAACTTGACCTTTCAAATTGGACGACGGATTTTTTTACCAAATTTCATCAAAATCAGACCATCAGGGAAGCCAGAAATGCGCGAACAGACAAATATATATATATACATATATATATATATATATATATATATATATATATATATATATATATATATACAAATTTGAACTACTATCATTTTCGGTTTCCAGGGGTTCTGAAACGCAAAATCGTCACTTCTGGATTGCGTCATGAGATCAACCTTATAAGCGGGGTTCCTCCCTATGGGGGAGGGAGGAACCGCGCTAAAAACTTGTGTTCCAAGCATTTCCTTCTATATCTGTTTTTAAGCATTTGTTGCTTGGCTGATATTATACAAATACATATACAAATTTGAATCACCGTTATTTTCGTGATCTATGGCTTCTGAACCGTGAAATTTTCTAGCCGGCATTTCTGGATTGCGTCTTGAGGTCAACCTTATAAGCGGGTTTCCCCCCTATGGGGGATAATTATGGTATTAATAAGGGATTAAAATGTATTAACCACATCAAATCCTGCACCTCCATTCTATATAATACTGTACTGACATTTTAAATGCATTCATCCGTACCAAGAGAGAGTTTGCATCATAGCTACCTGGCATCTTGAAGCTAAGCGTGCGAAATGATCTGCGTGACAACCTCCCAGCTTTACTCCCAAGGGACTGTGCAATCTCGGTCCTTAGTCTTTCAAGGAGACCCTTCTTCTCTGCATTCATGAGGTCTGGAGTCACTGGTTCTTACGACAGCTGTTATACTCGTGACTGGTAGCGGTTATTTCTAGCAACGTGTAGTCCTTACTGTGAATGCCTGAGGCTGACGTTCTCATGGGCTGTGGTGACAGTGACGTCACTCGAAAGCATAGAGGTCTCACGAAGTGGATGAGTACTCTATAAAGAAGTCTGAATTTATTCCCTTTCTCTGCCTGCATTTGAAAATGTATTAAAGCCCCGTTTCCATTACTACAAATCTGCGACATGTGCCGGGCACAAATCGCAGAATGGAAACCATAGACAACAAGTCGCGGCATATGTGTGACGAAACATGTGCCCGCAACTTGCGCCTAGGGCAATGAAAACAGCCCGCAACTTGTGCTCGGAACACGCGCAAAATACCCTTTGCCCATACATCCCTGTCTAGTGTCCACAGAACCTAATCTAAAAATGGTCTAGTCTTCACATATGATATACGTCATTCTTGCATCAAATAACTCTGCGACATGTCGGAGAGAATTGGCAACAAAACTATGCAACAAGTCCCGGACACATGTCGTGCGACATATGCCAGGGATTTGTGGAAACGTAACTTTAACAGGCCAACAAACTTACTTGTTCGTATAAATAAAATTTAATGATATGAATTAAATATTATTAAATTTCAACGTCCATTTATTATTGACAGAGAATTTTAGGACTGGTTATCCTATAGGTTACCACCCTTTTCTAGCCAGGATAGGGCTGATGCCTTTTCTTTTTTCTAAAGAAAAGCCACCACCCCTAGTGCGAATCGAACCCACGACCCTTTGGCACGGAGTGTTAAGTGCTCACGCCTTAACGCTCACGGCCACTGGCCTCCTATGAATTAAATATTCAATGTGCAACCATAATGGCTAAATTGTATATATATAATTTTACAAAATAAATTTCACTTGGAGTCCAAGTTTCCTTCGAAAACACTCTTCTAAGAAGCCTTCCTACGTTTAGTCTCAGATCTTTGCAAATTAAATGTCCCAGGACCTCAAGAGGTCCTCAAATCCTGTCAAATTCTTTCTTTTCAGTCCGTCTTTCACTGGAGGTAAGTCGACGGTAACCCAGTCTAGACAGTCGGGAGGGTGCATTGACAGCTCCCGACTGTTGTTGTGTTGGCTAGATCATTTATGAACAGTGAGTAATGGATAAGCTGGAGCAGTAGCGTGAAATGGGATCAGATTAGTACAGTTTGGTGAAATTCTTACAGAACTATGCAGCTTATATATGCCTATATATGCCTATATATGCCTATCTATATGCCTATATATGCCTATATATGCCTATATATGCCTATATATACCTATATATGCCTATATATGCCTATATATGCCTATATATATGCCTATATATGCCTATATATATGCCTATATATGCCTATATATGCCTATATATATGCCTATATATGCCTATATATGCCTATATATGCCTATATATACCTATATATGCCTATATATGCCTATATATGCCTATATATGCCTATATATATGCCTATATATGCCTATATATATGCCTATATATGCCTATATATATGCCTATATATGCCTATATATGTCTATATATGCCTATATATGCCTATATATGCCTATATATTTGTCTGTTTGGACTTTTTGGGCAAAGTTGCAAACCCTTTGTTATGAGTAGGGACCGGATTCTTAGGTTTTCACCTATTTTTTTCCTTTCTATTGAACATGATATTGATCGGTTTTTTATATGATTCGCGTATTGTAGTATCATTCATGCAAATTTGGAAGAACCTAAAAAAACCTATTCTGGATGATATCACCTAAAATCACCTAAATAACGATGGAATGACCTAGAAAGACCTAATCTTTAAAATAGAAAATACAATTCAATTAACTCATTTCCTCGATCAAACAAATTTTCTTAAAAGCATCTTCCCGAGTCCAGACGTTTAGGGTAAGTTTACTGGGAGTATCGCTTCCGCCAGAACCCATTTTAACACGCTTGGGAAAAATAAAAACAGTTGTTGACGCTTTGGATATGAATGAAGCAGATGCCATTTCTAAGGCTTCGATGGTCTCCAGAGCAACGAGATTTGTGGTGCACTCGCATTCCTAAGAGCACATTTCTCAGATCTTACAAATCTCATTGGAAAATTGGAAACTTCAACACTGGAGCTAAAAGATCCGATGAAATACTCGCCTATGGCGGCTTTTGACGTAAACGGGCGCGTATTTATCTTCCTCCGCTTTTAAGACAGTTCTCTAAGACAACACGAAGAATTTCACCATCGAAAACCTGGGCTCCTATATGCGAGTTTACTGTAACAAGGGGTAATACCTATTTTAGTTTCATATTGTTTCTTTTAAATTTTTCCAAAATTTACTTATTTGGTTTTTAACATAGTTAAGTACCTTTCTATAGGCAGTGAAATTCTTCATGATGTTCCTTAGAAGTTGGAACTCTTTAGTAGAGAAACTTGACCTTTACATATTTATTTATTTATTTTTTTATGTTCTTATTTTTTTTTTATTAATGTTTATTTTATGAAACAATTTACTCTTTTTTCATTTTTTTTATTTTTTTTAAACATTGCTTTAGTTCTAAACTGTATTTTATTTATATAAATTTTATTCATTTTGTTTTTTAAATAAATATTTTGTTGAATATTTGGACCTCTTATTATTTTTTTTTTAAGAATAACTAACTAATAAATACTAGAATTTCCGTTTTATTTTTATGTTTACATCTTTCTTTTTGCCCCTTCTCAATATGCTATTCTATAAAATAATGTTATTTGATGTTTATTTTTAAGTCACTATATATACATATTAATTTATCAGTGATAAATTAATCAAAATTATTAATGGTAAATTATAATAGGTTGAACTTATTTTTTGAGCCTATTGAAACATATTTGTCACCTAAAAAAACCTAAAATCGATTTTTAAATAAAAACCTAAAAGGACCTATTTTTGAACCTATTAAGCGATTTTTATCACCTAAAAAAACCTAAAATGGTTTTTTGAATAAAAACCTAAAAAAGACCTATTATGCCTGTTGCGAAAACCTAATTTGACACTTATTTTATCCTAAAAATCCGGTCCCAATTTATGAGTTAAATGGTAATATCGTAGTAGTTTAGGTTTGTTAGAAATTTCACCACACCATACGGTAGCATGGTGAAGGAAGCATTCTAGAATTTGACTAAAGTTTCAGGAGAGCTTACATCACTTTAGCACCACTTTAGGGAGAGTTGCTCCACGTTGTAGCTACTTCCTGCTGACAGTTGTCTGAGTTTCTATCACAGTTACTCCCACACATCAAAAAATGCATTCATCAATCTCTTATTAATAAATCGCGATTTTTCACTTGAGGGAATACTGCGGGGACGCAAGGAACGAAGCTTCAGGAGGAGCACTTTTCTAAACTTTGCATATTATATTAAGACAGTACTGTAAGGGTACCATGAGCAATTTATTGCAGACATACATTTTACATGGGTTTTCATTAGTCGCAATTTCTATCCGATATAAATATCCTGCAATAACTAGCAAGTGTAAACCCACCCTTACAGTACTTTCTTAATATAATATGCAAAGTTTAGAAAAGTGCTCCTGAGTATTATCAGAGTGAAGGAAGATTGTATGCATTCTTAAGGTTTCAGAAGAGCATTTGTCACTTTTAGGGGGACATTACAAAATTCCTGTCAGACCTGTGTGCTTTAACGTGTCTGCAGTCCTCAGCGCTTATTGCCGAATAATAGAATATGTGAAGGAATTGATGTGTATCACTTTTACTGGTGACTGTCCTTCTTTCCTAGCAACCCCATACATTGGAACATGTTCCATCTGTTGAAGCCTTCAAGATCATGATATCCTGTGAGTAAATCCTGGATCCTGGGAAACAGCTTCTCTGTCCAGGTGGTTGGTGGAAAACCGATATCGGCCTCTCTCCTAATGGCTCTCCTTCAGGTATACTTTACCGATTAAACCCTTTAACACAGCACTTCTGGCATTTTAGGTTTTATTATAATCTGATAATGGATTATTGTCTTCTATTGTTGTAATAGAAGATTCGACAGTCTCCGTGATGTCATATGAATGCTTTGTCTTTAGATGGCCAAGGCCTTTGTCGAGTTTTTTTCTTATTAAAAGAAAAAAATATTCTACCATTAGAGAAATTTAAAAGCGCTAGCGTATCGCCCCTATTTGAAAAACATAGTTTTGAGAAAATCGATTTTAAAGTTTAATGTACCAGAATCCCTACATGACTACTACAGTACAAATCCAATAGCATGCGACATTTTTGAAATAATACATCACAAAAATAAACAGTTTGTGGTATAAATACTAATACAGAATTGTTGATCAAAGAATGAATAATAATATATTTTTCAGATAACCATAATAAACACACTACATAATTACATAACATCTGTTAATTACAAAACACTTAATAATTACAAAACATATGTTAATGCCATATGATTTAATTAATATACATGAGATGCTACATCTTCTCCCCCTCCTGTTTCTAATCTTTTGGTTTTCGTTTTCTTCTCCCCCTTCTGGTTCCATACTGATATTCTTTTGTTTTTCATTTGGAGCTGATCTGCGTGTTTTCTTCTCCCCCTCCTCTTTCTAAACTGATATTCTGTTTGTTTTAATTTTTAGCTGATCTGCATGTTTCCTCCGAACTTCGCCTCCTTCCATCTTAACAAGGAATGAGTATTCCCCATTCTTCTTCACTATACATCCAGCGACATATTGTTCTTTTTGTGGGTGCCAAACCCAGACAGACTCCCCTTCTTCAAACGACCGTGGCCTAGCTTTCCTGTCATGCTGTACCTTCTGTACCACTAGGGAATCGTCCACTGTTCCTCTAACATCAGGTTTGATAAGGTCGAGTCGACTCCGCAACCGCCTACCCAACATGAGTTCAGCAGGTGCTCGCCCTGTAGTTCTTTGTGGTGTATTTCTATACGAGAAAAGGAAGTCTGCTAACCGGGTATTCAGATCTCTTGTTGGTCTTGATGCTTTCATTCTCTTCTTAAAAGTCCCAACTTCACGCTCTGCTAACCCATTTGTCTTTGGGTGGTAAGGTGTTGAAGTGATGTGCTTGATGTTGTGCCTCTGACAAAATTGTTGAAATTCAATGCTCGTGAATTGTGTTCCATTGTCGCTTACCAAGGTTCGAGGAATCCCGAACCTAGCAAAAATACTCTTCAATATGCGAATGGTCTTCTCTGAAGTCAGTCGCTCCATTGGCTCAATCTCGAGCCACTTAGTTGTGGCGTCCACCAAGATCAGCCAATATTTTCCTTCGAAAGGACCACAGAAATCAATGTGTAGACGGCTCCACGCTTCTGAGGGCACACTCCATGAGAACAGCGGTACCTCGGGTTCTTTCATTCTGTGTTCTTGGCATGATGAACAGCTATGAACGTGAGAGTCAATATCGCGATCAATATTTGGCCACCAGACATGGTATCTTGCAACTGCCCGCATCCCTGATATTCCCGGGTGCCCTTCGTGCAAAACCCCAAGGACCGATTTTTGAATTCTTGCCGGAATCACCAGTCTTCCACCCCATAATAACAGATCCTCTTCTATTGACATTTCATTTCTCTTTTCAAAGTATGTGTGAAGTTCTGCAGGTAAAGAAATCTTTGTGTCTGGCCAACCTATTTTTACGTACTTCACAACCTGTGACAAAAGTGTATCACATTTCGTCTCCTGCTTCAGCAACTTTTTACTTAAAGCTAGATCATCTAATCTGAGCTGCAGAATTTTCTTTCCAAAACTGTTACCATCTTCTTCTTCCTGTGACCTATTTAGTTCTCTCAGTGGGAGGCGAGATAATATGTCTGCAGGCGCATTAAGTTTCCCTGCCTGGTGTTCAATTTCATAGTCGAATGACGATAAAACCAGAGCCCATCTGGTAAGCCTGTTTGCTGCAAGCTTAGGTATTCCCGTGTTTTGCCCCAACAAATAGACTAATGGTTTATGATCAGTTCTCAGCACAAAATGTCGCCCTAGCAAATACTGCCGAAATTTCGAAAGGGCGAAAATAATTCCCAGCGTTTCTTTGTCAAGCGCCGAATAGTTACATTCAGATTTCCTCAATGTTCTTGATGCATATGCAATAGGCCTTTCTGAGTTATCTGGAAACTTGTGGGACAGAACCGCACCTACCCCCTTGTCACTTGCATCTGAGGCCACTATTAGGGGCAGCGTTGGGTCGTAGTGGGCCAGAACTGGAGCAGATGTTAAGAGTGCTTTTAGATTGTTAATAATTCCAGACTCTACAGCTGTCCATCTCCATTTAACGTTTTTCTTGAGAAGTTCATGAAGCAATACGCACTGTCCTTGTAAATGTGGAATGAACTTACTGTAATAGTTTATAGCGCCCAAAAACGCTCGAAGTTCTTTCGCATTAGTAGGTTCTGGCATTTCTAACATTGCTTTTACATGATTCTTGGTAGGCTGAATTCCTGTTTTATCAATTTGATGGCCGAGAAAAACAACTTGCTCTTGAAACCATCTACATTTAGAACTTTGAATGCGCAAGCCTGCTTGTTTCAATCTTTCGAGAACCATTCCGAGCCGTTTTAAATGTTCAGCTCTATCACTTCCGGTCACTATTATGTCATCCAGTTAGCATGCTACTCCTGGCAACCCTGTTAAAATATGTTCCATTGTGCGTTGGAACAGCCCAGGTGCAAAAGAAACTCCAAAAGGCATTCTCTTGTATTGATAGAATCCTTTATGTGTTACAATTGTAGTGTACTTCCTAGAATTTTCTTCCACAATCATCTGCAAGTAGGCATCCTTAAGATCCACAACAGAAAAAAACTTTCCTCCACATAGTTTTGCCATCAGCTCTTCCACAGTTGGCAATTGATGAAAATCAGAATGAATGTATTTGTTGATCGTTACTTTGAAGTCAGCACATATTCTTACTTTTCCATTAGCCTTGGTAATTGCCACAATCGGTGAGGCCCACTCAATTGGTGTGATCATAGGGTCAACCCTTTCTAGAATTCCTTCGTCCTCCAGCCTCTGCAACTCTTTTTCGACAATAGGTTGCAAAGCAAATGGCAATCTTCTTGGTTTGAAAATGATCGGTACTGCTCCTTCTTTCAAATGTATGACTGCTTTTGTTGTATTAATGGTTCCAGTACCATCCCTGAATAATTCTTTATATAGCTGTAAGAGAGCTGAAACATCTCCACACAACTTCTCACCCCCCAATGTTTTTTCTACTATTTGATCTGCCCCAATTTCACGAACTGTTGCCCCTGGAGGCAAGGGAAGGTTGAATGCCAAGATCCACTTCATACCAAACAGTGGCACATCCTCTTCTTTTACCACCGTAATTGGTAACATGAGGGTTTTGTTGAAAGCCTCCACTTTTACCTTGGTGTTGCCCAGAGTTTCCAGCGCCAATCCAGTATATGCTAACAGACTGGACGATTTCTTCAGCTTTGGTGCACCTATACGTCGCCATATAGACTCACTAATCACAGACTTCGCCGCTCCAGAATCGTATAACATTTCAACCTCTTTACCATTAATTTTTACCTTCAAGTAAGCTTCCGAACCCACCCGCACATTTCTTATGTTGCTAACATTTTGGTGGTCTGACTCACTGTCCGAAGTACAGCTGTCGCTCTTGATTACTCTATTCATATTCCTAGACTCTTTAGCAACTACTACAGAGCCCGTTTTCAAACAGACGCGAGCCCAGTGATTCAACGATTTGCAATAATCACAGACTGAGCCAAAAGCAGGGCAATCTTGAAGTTTTCTATGCATTTTGTTACCGCACTTGAAACAATCTTTCCCTTTTACTAATGTGATCTTCGGTTTGTCTCCCAATGGACGACCTCGCTTGTTGGTCACTACAGCATTAACTGAACTGAATTTTCGATGTTCCCATTGTAGCATAGTATTTTGTTGGATTTGAGCGTTTTCAAGAATCATCAGGAAGTGTTCAATTTCATCGAAACTACTTTCAGCTGATGGATACTTTCTCAAAATTTCTTGTTGCCAATCGCCAGAATTTATGCCGAATACTAACTGATCTCTCATGTGATCTTTTAGTGAATCGTTGAATGAACATTTGGCCGCCTGGGATCTTAATCTAGCAATGAAATCACAAAGACGTTCATTGTCATACCTGTGCAGCTGGCTGAATTTGAGTCTTTCACACAAAGAATTGTCTTGCCGTCCATAATGTTTGGAAAGAACATATATCAATTCTTTTGTTGTTACCTTTTCAACATCTTGAGGATAAAAATAATCCACCAAATATTTAAAAGGATCACAACTCATTTTTGCCAGTAGAAAGTTTGATTTCAGGTTATCATCCTGCATTCTGCATGCTCTTGTTGCTATGTTGAACCTCTTTATCCAATATTCCCAATCTTCTGTAGTTGGATTAAATGAGTCTACATTAAACTCCTTCAGTGTCAATGTTTTCATGTCTGAACACACTTCCACTTCACTTTCACTATCTAACTCATAGTCACTTACTTGCTGTTTTCTTCTTCTTGTACGTTTAGTTTTTCCCCTCGTCGCCATTATGTGGTATAAATACTAATACAGAATTGTTGATCAAAGAATGAATAATAATATATTTTTCAGATAACCATAATAAACACACTACATAATTACATAACATCTGTTAATTACAAAACACTTAATAATTACAAAACATATGTTAATGCCATATGATTTAATTAATATACATGAGATGCTACACAGTTCACGATGTATTATTTGTCCAGACATCAGACTAAGTACTGCAGTAGACGAACAGGCTAAACTAGCCACTCGACGACCAGCAGCAGACGTACATTACATGACATACCAGGATCTTCAAGCCTTATCTAAGAGATATGTAACAGATAAATGGGAAGAATCCTGGTATAGCACGACTGACAACAAACTTAGAGAAATCAAGCACACAGTACAGGAATGGTCATCCAGGAAAAGATCAAATAGATGAGAAGAAGTGGTTTTATGCCGTCTAAGGATTGGCCATTCAGGCCACAGGACACAATCCTACATGACAGACCGACATGTACCTACTGCAATACTGACTTATCGATAAAGCACATACTGACAGAGTGTAGACTCAGGAAAAGTTTTCAATTTCCTTACAATTTGACCGACTTACTTTCCGATGGTAGCCAGTACATTGATGACCTTATTAAATACCTAATACATACACACTTATACAATAATATTTAAAAACGATAACCATAACCATTTAGTGTAATTGATATTTGTTGTTAATTTGTACAACAAAAAGATACTCTCTTTTTGTTGGGTTAATGGAACAGAACAAACAGAACAATCGACTCTAACTCACGATAATTGGTAAACAACGACTTTTAAAACATAATTAATTCCTAATTGATTCAGGAAAAATCCCTAGTTTTATCACCAAATGGCGAAAAAACTAAAATAAAATAATAATAATGTTCCGAAAAGTTCATTTTTTTTTCTTTTTAATTTTTTGCCAGACTTTCTTGTAATATAGATAAAAAAAATGGTTTTTAATTTTGAAATGTATAGGGACTTTAATTGAAAAATCGAATTTTTGGAACATTTAAAAACTTTTCTGGAAGCATTTAAGCCTATAAAAAAAAGAAAATGGCAATAAAAAAGTTGTTAGTTTGTATTACCCATTAAATACATATTTGGTCTAGTTTCACCCCCTTGATTATTATCATCTACTAAGTCACGAAAGTCGACAGTTCCTGATTGCTGTATCATGTCGACAACATAAGCTGGTTATCTGCCTCCTAGTACGAGCTATGTGGTATTTGAACAGTGTTGCTCCGGAGAACTGCATCGAACAAGCCTACCAAGTCACGAAAGTCGACAGTTCCTGATTGCTGTATCATGTCGACAACATAATCTGGTTATCTGCCTTCTAGTACGAGCTTTGTGGTAAATTTGAACAGTGTTGCTCCGGAGAACTGCATCGAACCAGCCTACTTAGTCACGAAAGTCGACAGTTCCTGATTGCTGTATCATGTCGACAACATAAGCTGGTTATCTGCCTCCTAGTACGAGCTATGTGGTAAATTTGAGGACTGCATCGAACCAGCCTACAGATTGATGATCGGGACAAATATAATTTCCTGATCTTTACTTATCGCTACGGACCTGCGGATGATCCGCTAGAAGGATCCGATCCGCTAATAGCCTCTTCGTGTAGGATTTCAATCCATTCTCTCTCCGGGATTCGAGCTACTAAATCATAGCCAGCTGTCAGTGGGTCGGCGGGTGTCGGTCTGTTTGATCTTTCATTTACACCCGTTCAATGGGAGAGTTGTTGGGTTAGTGATAGATAATGCGTTTGTATTGGCGTTTTAGCGAATTACGACTGAATGTGGTTATGCATAAATGTAAAATTTATAATTGAGTCAGCTGGTCATGACAATTATTTATTATTTAAATTTTAACGCCCGTTATTATAAACTGAGAATTTTGGGAAGGGTTATCTATAGGTTACCATCCTTTTCTAGCCAGGATAGGGCTGATGCCTTTTCCTTTTTCAAACGAAAAGTCACCATCCCTAGTGCGAGTCGAACTCATGACCTTAGGCATATGCCTTAGCTCTCACCGCAACCGGGCCTCCAAAATCACGACATAATATGTCAAAACACTAAAACTTTTGCTCTATAATATATTATATTATAGAGCAAAAGTTTTAGTGTTCTGTATTTATATTGTTCGGTTTGACCACAGTATTCCGCCACTGAGGATTTAATAATGTAGCTACGCCACTTCACTATCTCTGGTTTTTCCAGCCATGGTTTTTGTAATGTATTAGATTTGTAAGAATATAAAAATTTCATACAAGCAGTAGTAGTTTTTAATAGAAATTAAAACAGCTGGTTATCAAAATATAAGGACATGACAATCCTCCCCACATGTTCAAAAGAGATATAAAATTAATAAAAAAATCAAAAGTCTCATTATTTTAACTGACACATATCACACAACTAAGACGGAGGAGAGAAAATTGTCCTCGGTTTTCTTGAGCGGACAGGGTACCGCCTGGGATTTGATTGTTGTGGACTGGACTTATCTCTTAAGTAATTTGGTTGTGTAACCTCTGGAGTGGATGGACCAGGTGTTGAAGGTCTGGGGTTATGCTGGATTGGACAGTCTACGGATGCTGGCGTATCCTGAGGAGACTTGAATGCAAGTTCTTTTGATCCTGGCTGCTCTTCTATTACAACTGGAGAGGAAGATGCAGAGTCCTGAGACGAAGACCGAGCCACTGGAGAAGAGCTTTCAAATATACGAACATGCCTCTTCTCGCTAGTGGATGGCTGCTGTTGTTGGGCGTTTCTGGTTTCTTCATCAGTGTTACTATCCCATCCTCGTCGCCAATTGTAATGTATTAGATTTGTAAGAATATAAAAATTTCATACAAGCAGTAGTAGTTTTTAATAGAAATTAAAACAGCAGAGGCTGTTTTAGTAGCTTCTAAATGTTGAGCTATTTCAAGAGCATCAGCAAATTTAACAGGTTTTTTAATAACAATGGCATCACGGGTACCATCATCAATCACACCATGGATGAATTGGACTATAAGGGAATAGTCCAAAAAGTCCTTAAAATCGCAATATCTGGCAGCAGCTTTTAAGCGCACTGCATAGTCAGCTACGGGCTCATTGAGGTTTTGAACAATTTGCCGGAATTTGATAGCTTCACTATATTTATTTTTAGTTCTTTTGAAATGCTCTGTTAAAACAAGAACTATCTCCTGGAATGTTTTCTTGTTAGGAGTAGCTGGAAATATCAGATCATTCAAGGTATTGTATAATTCATGTCCCATATTGACAATTAAATGATCTGTCCAATTAGCTTCTGGAACTCCAGTAAGCTGTAATCGCTTTTGAAATCGATCTAGATATGCAGGAACAGACTCAGTACCTGCCTGTTGGTAAGGATCAAAACTAAAATTGTGGTTACTTACAGTAGTAGTTGAGATGCTAGCAGTAAGTGTGGCTTCACTTTGAGCAAGTTGCCTTACAATCCCAGTTAATTGAGCTAGTTGAGCCTGAATATTAACAACAGAGTCTGGCATACTTGAAAATAATGTTTATCACTTGAAATGTCACAAAAAATATGTCTTGAGGTGGTTACAGTGCACTAATTTCATCCAGAATTCTCCTGGACTGCTGAAATAAACCCACTCGTCGCCAATTGTAATGTATTAGATTTGTAAGAATATAAAAATTTCATACAAGCAGTAGTAGTTTTTAATAGAAATTAAAACAGCTGGTTATCAAAATATAAGGACATGACAGTTTTAATGTTTCAAAATTATTATTATGAAATCAAAATATTTGAGAAAATGTTTTAACAACTTCCAAGATCCGCGGTATTTCTGACGCCCCTAAAATACGAGACCTAAGAAGAAAATCTCCTCCATAAAGTGAGACAAAGCTGCTGTTATTACAAGAACTAGAAACCTTCGACCAAGTTCAGCAAGTTTAGACTGTTACTTACCTCTCGGCTATGAAGTTCTCTGCCCAAGTTATTGTCCTATAAATTGGTGGCCTGAATTAGGTGTACGGTCCAAGTCAAACAAGAACTCTCTTCTCCGAGAGCTTCATCGTCCATGAACCAAAACTCACTTTCAAACAACGTAAAACACAATCTAACTCACTTCCGCTCTAAATTGAACACCATCATAACTGTTGAACACACTTTCGAGGAGTTTCATGTGTCTAATATATGCTTAATGTGTCTAATATGCAACCCGATACAACTAAAGCCCTGGAAGACGACTAGTCGGATATCTACTACTAAATTCTTATTCATCCTCGAAAAAACAAAAAATAAAAGATGAAATATACGACTGTAAAAAAATAAATAAATACATAACATAATTAAAAAGGAAGAAATAAACGAATATAAATAAATGAAATAACAAAAACTTGACATTAAGTTAATAAAAATTTAACTAAGTTTTGCAGTTAATTTATATCCATTTCAACTCTAAAAATTATTATGATAGTTATTTGAGAAAAAAATACCCGAATTGTATTTGGGAATAATAAATCAGACAGCGCTAATGGCGCAGTTGTCGATGCGCCAAAAAAAAAAAAAAAGTAGAGTAAAACTTTCAAAGTTAACCACGAGTAGTTAAAATCCTTGAAAATAAATCTAATAATTAAAATATAAACGCATCATGTTGAAATACGCTATAATATTCTTATACGTCTAATATGATTAATCGCCAAATCCACCAAAATCCTCACATTTTTTGTTTCTTGTTTAAAAAGTCACCGATTTCAAAAACCACTGACGAGCCTCTATAAATTCTGCCTGATTCGTAATCAGGACGAAAAAGAAAAGCTTTGAATTCGTGTATAAAATATATTCGTGGGGAAGGAGGGGGTCTTTTCGCATATTTACGAAAATTTAAACTAGATACATAAGTTACATAAAATATATATGTATTTCTATATTATTCATTACATCCTGTATATAAATACATCTGGTAATATGATAAATGATACAATATGAATGTTCTGTGCTCAAGGCCTCCCAACTTCATCCATCGATTCAGGCCAGAAAGACGCTCATGATGACTTTGATAGAGGCCTATACAAGCTCCGTTCTGCTCCGACCAGTGGCTGGAGTCGAAGAGAGATCGGTGAGCCACAGAAAATTGTCGCTCTTGAGCAAAGAGAAAGCCATTGCTAACACTTCACTTGGTCGCTGCAGCAGATCTCTAGGCCAATGTCTTTTGAGTCGCGTCGGTGGAGAGAGTGGGTGGGTGACACTTGATAGGGAGAGGACTTCAGGGTATTGATGAGTGGAAAGTTTAGGATGGAAACGTTGGAATCTGGATAATACAAAATCTTTAACGAGTGGGATAAACTAGATAGATAGGCAACATCTTTAACGACTGGGATAAACTAGATAGATAGGCAAAATCTTTAACGACTGGGATAAACTAGATAGATAGTCAAAATCTTTAACGACTGGGATAAACTAGATAGATAGGCAAAATCTTTAACGACTGGGATAAACTAGATAGATAGGAAAAATCTTTAACGAGTGGGATAAACTAGATAGATAGGCAAAATCTTTAACGAGTGGGATAAACTAGATAGATAGGCAAAATCTTTAACGAGTGGGATAAACTAGATAGATAGGCAAAATCTTTAACGAGTGGGATAAACTAGATAGATAGGCAAAATTACCTATTTTTTAAAATAACAATAGATTATAATTTTCTTCAGAAAGAGACGTATTCCATTCCCTGGAAATACTCGCAGCCCCCCCCCCGAAATAAGTATCTCTATACGCCCATGTGAAAAGATGATACAATACTGTTACATTCTTACGATTTCTTATGATGATGTGAAATGTTCTTGATATATAATGAAATCTATCCGATTACGCCGAAGGATAAGTCCGTGTTGCACGGGAAAGAAGGAGGCCAAGCTACGCATTCTCCGAGAGGCAGAATCGTGTGGTGGAATCATCGCTAAGAAACAACACGAAACGAAACATCTTCAAAAGGCGTGAAACGTGTCGGGAGTGGAGAGAGATCGTGATGGACTACACGAATTCGGCAACCATTTCTTGTTTGGTGTATCAATGTATCTCGAATACACAGCTCATAACACCATTAGAGGGTAAATATCATAGGAGTTGCTTGCCCAAAGAGACTAGCTTACTTTACCTCGCGATATTTGTAGTATTAACTATCTGTTACCCGGCGTGCTATGCTAAACCAACTTTCTGCATCTATAAAAAAAAAAAAAAAAAATTAGAAACCAAATAATTAATATTAAAATCTGTAACAATTTGAGTTCATTGTTTCGAACTCGTGATCTCCGAACTGTGAGTCATAGACAATTTTAACCTAGCCTATGACTCTACCCGTGTCAAGACCTACCTGTGTGCCACGTTTGGTCAAAATTGGTCAAACGGTGTGGATTTGCATAAGGAACAAACATACTGACAGACACCTGGTAGAGGTTTTTGACCTAGCCTATGAAACTCCCCGTACCACGACCTACCTGTGTGCCAAGTTTGGTCAAAATCGGAAAAAGGTTGTGGATTTGTATAAGGAACAAACACACGTAGAAATTTTTGATTAAGCCTACGAGACTTCCTGTATCAAGACCTTCCATTCTTCCATGTATGGTCAAAATCAGTCAAACGGTGTGGATTTGTATAAGGAACAAACATACAGACAGACAGCTCGTAGAAATTTTTGATTTAGCCTACGAGACTTCCTGTACCAAGACCTTCCATTCTTCCAAGTATGGTCAAAATCGGTCAAACGGTGTGGATTCCTATAAGGAACAAACATACAAACAGACAGACACGTGATTTATATATATAAATTACTAGATGAATACCCGTGCTTCGTCACGGCAGATAAGTAGTTATTTTATTACGTTAAATAATGTACCAAAAATTAACGTTAGTATGTACATATATAATTTTGTGCAGTTTATTATTGCACGGTTCCCGTCATGCTATATGTTATTCATCAATTGAAAAGTAAACAAAGTATAATTTTCTGGACATTGGAGCGCTCCGGACCAGTGTCAAGGAATAGATAACCAAGAAATAGCCCGTTATCCAGAGATGGGCATAATTTTATTTACAAATAAAAATACGAATTTATTCGTAATTCATATATTTATTTGTGAATACGAATATAAATAAATTCGTATTCATAAATGTGAATACGAATTTATTTTTATTCACATACCTATATTAAATATAAAAATACAAATAAAATTTTATTCGCAAATTTTTCTGGGAATACAAATAAATTCACAGAAAAAAATTGTAAATAATCACAAAAAATATGAATATTTACAAAAAATCAAGTGATTACAAAAAAAAATCACATTAAAATATACGAATACAAATTTATTCACATTATAATTTGTAAATAAAAATTTATTCACAATAAAATTCGCAAATAAATTATGAATTTATTCGTATTAAGATGATATTACGAGAGTTATTCAAGGTGATTTTTTTTTTTTTTTATGGAGGTACAGATGACAAACCGTATCCCTGCAGCATGGCTGGTGGTCCCGCGGTGGACTCGGGGTAAACAAAAAATCTAGGCGCTAATAACCTAGACGTTAAACGCCTTAAAAAAATAAAAATAAAAAAAAATCACCTTCAATAACTCTCGTAATATCATCTTAATACGAATAAATTCATGATTTATTTGGGAATTTTATTGTGAATAAATTTTTATTCACAAATTATAATGTGAATAAATTTGTATTCATATATTTTAATGTGAATTTATTTGTATTCGCAGAAACATTTGCGAATAAAATTTTATTTGTATTTTTATATTTAATATATGTGAATAAAAATAAATTTGTATTCACACTTATGAATACGAAATTATTTATATTCGTATTCACAAATATATGAACATGATGATTAGATAGTTAGCCGTCGAGGTGATAAGTAAAGATGGAATGGTTGGGATTCGGCTAAAGAAACCTCAATACGATTTTTGTTAAAAAATCTATATTTCGGACGTTTCGGTTACTCATAGGTAGGCTTCGTCAGCTAAAATGACAAAAAAAAACACATTTTTTTGTCATTTTAGCAGACGAAGGCTACCAATGAGTAGCCGAAACGTCCGAAATATAGATTTTTTAAAACAAAATCATATTGAGGTTTATTTAGCCGAATCCGAACCATTCCATCTTCAAATATATGAAGTACGAATTTATTTATTTTCGTATTCACAAATATATGAAGTACGAATAAATTCGTATTTTTAGTTATAATAAAATTATGCCCATCTCTGCCGTTATCTATAGGTTACCAGTAATAGAATTTTAAGTGTTCGGGATATTATTACCTCGGATGGGCCATCACCCATGATAAACTCTATGAGGTACAAAATCACAGTTTATTTCTAGTTATTCAAGGTCTGCCATCGTAGTTGAAATGAATCTCAAATAGAAATATTATTGTGAAATAAATACAGTACGCTAACAGCTGTTGTCCTAACAACGAATGCTGCCTAGGCTTGCCTGCTCTCTAACCAAATAAAAATTCAAACACCTCTAAAAATACTTAAAAATTTGAATATCAAAAAATCCTTTCTTACCGAGTGTTTGCATACTAATAATAAGTGGACGTTAAAATTTAATTAATAATAATATATATTATTTTTGATGAAAAATAATCTTAAGCTCTGAATGAGAAATTCAGACGAGTGCTCTCTGGAGATATTACCTTACAGTGTCGTCGCCCCCGTAGCCTTTGATGGGTCTGGCTGTCGGCCAGGACTTCACTACCTAGGCTAACTGTTAAAAGAAACAATTACCTTTCTACGACTCTCAAGTACTCAGACCTACAGTAGACCTTCAAGACTTTTTAGCAGAAATATGCTTTAGCGGTGACTAAACTGGGGAAAAAAGTGTCCGCTGGCGTTCGCGCATATGCCGCGACGTTCGTGCATGCGCAGTGGCCATGTACGAAAAAGAAGACTGTATGTTATAGAGTACATTACATACGTTTGTCGGGTGCTCCTAAGCGCTACAAAAAAGTGTCAAAAAAAGTTGTCCGCTGGCGTTCGCGCATGCGCGGTAGAAAACATATATCAATTATTTCTTGGGTGCATCCTCAACAGGTCATAGACCTTGCCTTGACAATCTGCTAAAATGATTCATAACTATACACCCGAAGCGTGAAAGCATTACCTAATGATTCCCTACAAACAGCGACCAAGGAACCAAGGTGCTATAAATCGGCTAGATATTTGCATAGAATACCCTCCGCTATATTTGCATGATTTATCTACATTTTCAACAATACGAGCTTAATTAGTTCCGTCTAATTTACTCTCGAGGAGGTTTTCAATTTGAATTTTAATGGAATTATCAAATTCAATTAGGTAAATCTACATATCAAAATAAACGCCTCACTTTGACTAATAAACTCCTCACCACCTTTCTATCCAATGGCCAGTTATCTATTAGCTACTGAAAATATTTCATTGGTCCTTAGCGAAATAAATAAACCAATTAATACAAATTATAAAGATCTACAGGTTGTAATTTTTTTATGGCAAATCGTAGACAAATGGGGAACAATTACCCAGGCACACACAAAAAAGTCCGACTCGCAGGAACTGCATCATCTTAGCGCGGTTCCGTTCTTAGTCTAATTTGGAAAGATTAAAATATTTATTTATTGATAAGGCTTCGCAACTTTGGCGAATCGCCTGAAGATTAAAATAGAAGCAGTTATTATTTTGGTTCCACCAGTCTTGAAAGGTCTTGATTTACGATATTACCTGGAAGGGTCGGTCAACACTAGAAAGGGTCCCGCTAGTTACAAGGTCTTGGAATCTAGGAAATCTATATTTCTAACAATAAATTGTTTTGTTATTTTACTTAACCAGTTTTATTGTAAAATACATTATCCAACTATAAGCAATTAAGAAAAAATAAGGAATAAAAACAGACAAAAAAAACCGTTCGAATAAACGAAATCAATTACTTTAATGTTTTAAGCACTTATTTCTCCGATTGACATTGCCTAATTAAAACTTTCGTCAGAACATTTTTTGTAGAGCATTTAGTAAGCTTTCGAATGGTAACCTTTCGCTTCCCATGATTTTCAACCGTTTTCGAGATATTAAGAAATTATACGAAGTTCCCAAAACTTTTCATTATTTCTAGCAATAGAAAAATGGTCTCATTTTACCTATCCTGTTTTACACACAAATACATTTTCCTAACATAAGAAATTACAAAAATAAAAATCAATAAAAAACTAAGGGAAAGAGACAAAAATTACAAAAAGAACGACAAACACCCGTTCATAAGAACTAAACAGAATTATTTGAAGTTTTAAGCACTTATTTCTTCGACTGACATCACCTAATCAAAACTTGTTTCAGAATCTTTTCTGTAGAGAATTTAGAAAGCTTTCAAATAGTTTCTATCCACTTATGAAAATTTCCCAACCGTGTTCGAGATATTAATGAAAATATACGAAGTTCCCAAAACTTTTCATGTCTGTTCATGAAATATTTTATTCTAACCCTTCCTTAACTCCAAACGTAACCAAAAGTTTAAGAAATTAGTTTTGATAAAATTTGAACATGCAAAAAATGTTTCAACTGAATTCCATGATTTTATGTACCAAAACCAAAAACGTTATTCAGAAACTATGTTCCCAATTTTCTCGAAAACGGTTAAAGCTATCGCCTTAAAAATGGTTTCATTCGTTTTCCTTGGCCAAGAAGCCTACAAAACGAGTACTTAAAAGCATATGAACTCAAAAATGTAAGCGATGTTGCGATTTTTTTTTGCGTGAATTTCGCCCCAAACGTCATCTTACATTGGGCGGATTTTGCTGGTTAACGAACACGCTAACAATATAAACAGATCTAAGGTGTGAAAGAATGAATGAGGAGGTCTCGTATTGTAATTCTCTGTATGCAGGGTCTGGTTCCAGGTAGTCATATACTTTTACTGACCTTTACCGTTACTCAGAAAGCTCTTTGTGTTTACAAACAAAGGACTCGGTATAGACCACCCGTATTAACCCAAAAGTGATTATATCAGGCTTGATAAACTTCCTCAATTAAATTAAGGAATTTATGAGTGCTTAAAATACGTTCTTGATCTAGTCAAAAAATTCAAAAAGAATTAGATCATGAATAGAAAATCTCGGCCAAAAAGAAGGAAAATAACAATAACAAGGATAGTCAAACTTCGTTTTCAAAGATTGTTAGTTGTAACACAAAAACGGTCACTCATGATTCTAATAAATTAACTGTGAAGGGTTTCACAAATATTCCTGTTGAGGCTTTAATGCTTCAATTTAAAACGGATGACGTCATTGGGTCGACGTCAGAAGCGTGTTTCCTATCTGTGGAGTGAAGCAGGAAACGAGTTAAAAACAGCAACCAATTAAAAGGTGAGGTAAATAGAGGAAAAACGCCGTTCGTGGTGGTAGACAATCTTACAAGGCATTTCGCTCAGAAATCTCCGAAATATTCTTACTAATTTTACGTATCCTGTTTTATAATCAAATAGATTTATATTCTATAATCAATAAGAAAAAACTACTAGAAATAAAAAAAAAGTCCGACTCGCAGGAACTGCGTCATCTTAGCGCGGTTCAATTCATATCCCTAGTGTCATTTTGTAGACTTAGAATAGAAACAGTTATTACTTTGTTTGGATCATTCCTAATGTAAACAAATATGAAAAAAAAAACAAGATTTTCGGCTAGGGATGAAACTATCCTAAGCAGAAATTACTCTTTCTGCCGTCCCAAGTTTCGGTCTACGAAGACTCTTCTACGAATATATTTCTAATTTACTTAACTTGCAGTGCTAACATATCCATTTTACTTTTAAATGCAATTAAACAAAATAAAATTGTACATGAAAATGAGAAAGTAGTGTTATTTTTTATTGAACTAAGGCCACATTCAACCACAAAATATAATTATATTTCTAGTATAGCATTTGGCTGCATGACTTCCTACAGGTAAAGGTAACTGTCAGCTGTCCTAGAATGCTTGATGAGAACAATGAATCTTGATTTATGAAGTGCAATAAAAGCCTACCTGAACCGGCAGACTACCTCGACCCGGACTGACCCTATACGGCGAATATTTACGTTTTCAGTTCTGTTACAGGTTCAAAGAATTTGTATTTATTCCCCTGTTTTATTGAGAAATACATCCTCCTCCTAGAAGCAATAACAAATTAACAAGAAATAAAAACAGACAAAAAGAACCGTATAAATAAACGAAATCAATTATCGTTTATCAAACTTCTAAGTTATATGTACTTATTTCTCCGTTTGACATCGCCTAATCAAAACTTTCTTCAGAACCTGTTTTCTAGAGCATTTAGTAAGCTTTCGAATGGTAACCATCCGTTTACCAAGATTCTCAACCGTTTTCGAGACATTAAGGAAAGTATATGACGTTTCCAAAGCTTTTCATCTCTATTAATAAATTATTTTAATTTAACCCTTCCTTAACTCCAAACGTAAGTAAATTTTCAGCATACTAGTTTTGATGAAATTAGAACATGCAGAAAATGTTTCAACTGAATCCCATAATTCGAAGTACCAAAATCAAAGACAAAAAAACCGTTCGAATAAACAAAATCAATTACTTCAAAGTTTAAGCACTTATTTATCCGATTGACATCGCTTATTCAAAACTTTTTATTATTTCTGACAACAGAAAATTGGTCTCATTTTACCTATCCTGTTTTACACACACATACATTTTCCTTACAAATACAACATAAGAAATTACAAAAATAAAAAGCAATAAAAAACCAAGGGAAAGAGACAAAAATTACAAAAAGAACGACAAAAACCCGTTCATAAGAACAAAACAGACATATTTGAAGTTTTAAGCACTTATTTCTCCGATTGACATAACCTAATCAAAAATAGTTTTAGAATCATTTTTGTAGAGAATTTAGTAAGCTTTCAAATAGTTTCAATCCACTTACCACGATTTCCCAACCGTGTTCGAGATATTAATGAAAGTATACGAAGTTTCCAAAACTTTTCATGTCTGTTCATAAAATATTTTATTCTAACCCTTCCTTAACTCTAAACGTAACATAACTTTCAACATATTAGTTTTAATGAAAGTAGAACATGCAGATAATGTTTCAACTGAATCCCGTTATTCTAAGTACCCAAACCAAAAACGGTATTCAAAAACTATTTTTCCAATTTTCTCGACAACGGTTAAAGCTATCGCCTTGAAAATGGTTTCATTCGTTTTTCTAGCCCAAGAAGCCTATAAAACGAGTACTTACAAGCTTATGAACTCAAAAACGTAAGCGTTACGATTTTTTCTGCGCGAATTTCGCCCCAAACGCCATCTTCCAGTGGGCGGATTTTGCTGGTTAACGAACTTGACCTTTCAAATTGGACGACAGATTTTTGTACCAAATTTCATCAAAATCGGACCATTCGTCTTCTATTTAGAGAGCGAACAGACAAATATATATATATATATATATATATATATATATATATATATATATATAAATATATACATATATATATATATATACAAATTTGAACCACCGTTATTTTCGGTTTCTAGGGGTTCTGAAACGCAAAATTTTCTAGTCGGCACTTCCGGATTGTTTCATTGTATCAACCTTATAAGCGGGGTTCCTCCCTATGGGGGAGGGAGGAACCGCGCTAAAAGTCCGACTCGCAGGAACTGCGTCATCTTAGCGCGGTTCAATTCATATCCCTAGTGTCATTTTGTAGACTTAGAATAGAAACAGTTATTACTTTGTTTGGATCATTCCTAATGTAAACAAATATGGAAAAAAAAAACAAGATTTTCGGCTAGGGATGAAACAATTTAAGCAAATTGTTCTGGAAAGCAGTCTACACTACCCAAATTCTGAGGAAAGTGCTTAGTTATGCAGCTCCTGCGTGACGGACTTTTTTTATATGTGTACCTGGGCGAAACGCTGTCAATGCGGGGTGCTCATAAATAAATTATAAATAAAAAAAAAGATGTTCTAGGACTGTTCCTCGTTAGAAGTAGATGAACAGGACATTATCTTGGTTCCAAGAATATTTTTTATTGCAGAAATAAACACAAAAAATGAAATTGGCACTAATGTGAATAGTGTACGTTGTTGTACGTTTTCTCTAAATTAGTAAAAAGAAAAACACTTGTTCTTTAAACAGATAGCGAAACAAACAGAAATCTACCAAAAACACTTGTTATTTAAACAGGTAGCGAAACAAACAGAAATCTACCAAAAACACTTGTTCTTTAAACAGATAGCGAAACAAACAGAAATCTACCAAAAACACTTGTTCTTTAAACAGATAGCGAAACAAACAGAAATCTACCAAAAACACTTGTTCTTTAAACAGGTAGCGAAACAAACAGAAATCTACCAAAAACACTTGTTCTTTAAACAGAAATCTACCAAAAACATGTTCTTTATTTAAATTTATCGTCCAGAATGATTGGACGGGTTATCTATAGATCACTACCCATTTCCTACCAGGCTAGGGCTTGGCAAGGGTCTTAACGCATAGCAATGGCTGCATAGTTATATAATTCAATCATTCCATACATTTTTTTCATCTCCCTCTACATTCTTTAATGACAGTAAAGTTTCATGTGATGTTATTGAGTTCTGTAGTTAAGCATTGATAAAACGTTGGAAATTTGTACATATATATTCTTTTGGCCAGATGCCTCTTCTTCTCTTTCTGTTTGTTGCGTTCGGAAGTCAGGACATCTTATTCGATTCGATACCAAGCACTTTTGTGTCGATACCGAGTAAGAATCGCAAGATTGTTCTGATGCTATGAGTCCTTGGTATTGTTGGGTAAATGTGTTCGTGTGTGAGTGATTTATAACAGAAGGTCCCAACAAGAATTAGCGTGTTCAACAATTATAAATTAACAAAAACTGAAAATAAACATGATGTAATTGAACGTAGAACAAAACAAAAAACTAATAAAACAAATACCGTATGTACGAAATGGTGATTGGCCATGAATATAAAAATGTTCAATTGTCCATAAATTGAGACGGGTACTTGCGATTTTCTGAGCTTGTTCCCTGGATCAAAGGTAGAAAGCAGGAGGCTATAGATCCTGATGAGTAGATTGCACATGGTCTCGACCTGCCGATTATTCCTAATGACTATTAAGGAATTGTTCCCTTCTACTTTAAGATGAACGATTCCTAACCTATCCTTCCTCCTCTAGCCTCCTGAAATCCCCAAGATGTTCCAAGACATCCCGACCCTAGATAGAGATGAACTATAGATCCTGATGAGTAGATTGCACATGGTCTCGACCTGCCGATTATTCCTAATGACTATTAAGGAATTGTTCCCTTCTACTTTAAGATGAACGATTCCTAACCTATCCTTCCTCCTCCAGCCTCCTGAGATCCCCAAGATGTTCCAAGACATCCCGACCCTAGATAGAGATGAACTATAGATCCTGATGAGTAGATTGCACATGGTCTCGACCTGCCGATTATTCCTAATGACTATTAAGGAATTGTTCCCTTCTACTTTAAGATGAACGATTCCTAACCTATCCTTCCTCCTCCAGCCTCCTGAGATCCCCAAGATGTTCCAAGACATCCCGACCCTAGATAGAGATGAACTATAGATCCTGATGAGTAGATTGCTCATGGTCTCGACCTGCCGATTATTCCTAATGACTATTAAGGAATTGTTCCCTTCTACTTTAAGATGAACGATTCCTAACCTATCCTTCCTCCTCCAGCCTCCTGAGATCCCCAAGATGTTCCAAGACTTCCCGACCCTAGATAGAGATGAACTATAGATCCTGATGAGTAGATTGCTCATCGTCTCGGCCTGCCGATTATTCCTAATGACTATTAAGGAATTGTTCCCTTCTACTTTAAGATGAACGATTCCTAACCTATCCTTCCTCCTCTAGCCTCCTGAGATCCCCAAGATGTTCCAAGACTTCCCGACCCTAGATAGAGATGAACTATAGATCCTGATGAGTAGAGTGCTCATGGTCTCGACCTGCCGATTATTCCTAATGACTATTAAGGAATTGTTCCCTTCTACTTTAAGATGAACGATTCCTAACCTATCCTTCCTCCTCTAGCCTCCTGAGATCCCCAAGATGTTCCAAGACATCCCGACCCTAGATAGAGATGAACTATAGATCCTGATGATTTGAGTGCTCGTGGTCTCGACCTGCCGATTATTCCTAATGACTATTAAGGAATTGTTCCCTTCTACTTTAAGATGAACGATTCCTAACCTATCCTTCCTCCTCCAGCCTCCTGAGATCCCCAAGATGTTCCAAGACATCCCGAACGTAGATAGAGATGAACTATAGATCCTGATGATTTGAGTGCTCATGGTCTCGACCTGCCGATTATTCCTAATGACTATTAAGGAATTGTTCCCTTCTACTTTAAGATGAACGATTCCTAACCTATCCTTCCTCCTCTAGCCTCCTGAAATCCCCAAGATGTTCCAAGACTTCCCGACCCTAGATAGAGATGAACTATAGATCCTGATGAGTAGATTGCTCATCGTCTCGGCCTGCCGATTATTCCTAATGACTATTAAGGAATTGTTCCCTTCTACTTTAAGATGAACGATTCCTAACCTATCCTTCCTCCTCCAGCCTCCTGAGATCCCCAAGATGTTCCAAGACATCCCGAACGTAGATAGAGATGAACTATAGATCCTGATGATTTGAGTGCTCATGGTCTCGACCTGCCGATTATTCCTAATGACTATTAAGGAATTGTTCCCTTCTACTTTAAGATGAACGATTCCTAACCTATCCTTCCTCCTCTAGCCTCCTGAAATCCCCAAGATGTTCCAAGACTTCCCGACCCTAGATAGAGATGAACTATAGATCCTGATGAGTAGATTGCTCATCGTCTCGGCCTGCCGATTATTCCTAATGACTATTAAGGAATTGTTCCCTTCTACTTTAAGATGAACGATTCCTAACCTATCCTTCCTCCTCTAGCCTCCTGAGATCCCCAAGATGTTCCAAGACTTCCCGACCCTAGATAGAAATGAACTATAGATCCAGATGAGTAGATTGCTCATCGTCTCGGCCTGCCAATTATTCCTAATGACTATTAAAGAATTGTTCCCTTCTACTTTAAGATGAACGATTCCTAACCTATCCTTCCTCCTCTAGCCTCCTGAAATCCCCAAGAAGTTCCAAGACTTCCCGACCCTAGATAGAAATGAACTATAGATCCAGATGAGTAGACTGCTCATCGTCTCGGCCTGCCAATTATTCCTAATGACTATTAAGGAATTGTTCCCTTATACTTTAAGATGAACGATTCCTAACCTATCCTTCCTCCTCTAGCCTCCTGAAATCCCCAAGATGTTCCAAGACATCCCGAACGTAGATAGAGATGAACTATAGATCCTGATGAGTAGATTGCTCATCGTCTCGGCCTGCCAATTATTCCTAATGACTATTAAGGAATTGTTCCCTTCAACTTTAATTGCCTTCCATTCCACTAGAGATCCAATTCATCCTCTCCACCTCTCTTTGCGGCTAGGGTCTTATCTATTCCCCTAACATCTAGCCTTCGTTCACACCTTCAATAGTTTCAATAGCTTCCTTTATTATAGAAAGACGTCGCTTTTTAGCGCGTTTCCTCCCTACCTTCATCGGGTGGAAACCCGCTAATGAGGTTGACCTCATGACGCAATTCGGTAGTCCAGACTGAAGACTTTTCAGAAACCATGGGACAGAAAAATAACGGTGGTGCAATTTTGTATATATATACACACACAAATAGCCTGTTTGCTCACTAGCTAGAACAAAAATGGGCTTAAACACTTTGTTATTTGAAAGGTCAAGTTCTAAAACACTGTAACAGAGAATAAATTACGAATTATAAAAAAGCAAGTAACACCTTGGCAAACATCAATTCGACCAACTAAGGAAGAAAAACGCATCCTGACTCGCCTTAGGATAGGCGCCCTTCCACATTGTGAAAACGTCCGTCACGCAGGAGCTGCATAACTAAGCACTTTCCTCAGAATTTGGGTAGTTTAGACTGGATTCTAGAACAATTTGCTTAAAATATCCTATATAAATAAAATAAAAACATGAATAGTTCTCTTTTAATTTTGTAATGAGTAAGTGTTCAATTATTAATTTTGAAATTAATTTGCTTCCAGAGTTATGTTTACACATGCTACCTTCTACATTACTTAATAAAAACAAAAAACTTCATATTTTCGTCTTTTGATCTGGCGCAGGAACAGGATACAGTCCCTCTAGTGGTAGAAAGCGCTCCTTGCGGCGGCCTTGCGAACCTACATCTGGCAAGCTAGTTCTATTAAAGTATATTACAAAGTAAACACCCCTTTCCGGTTGACCGATTTAGCTCATTTTTACAATACTTCTTTCTCATGAGTTACCCATGACGGATACCGCGTTTCGTTACAATACAGCAGAAATTACGACCGGTATAAGTATATTAGTAATTTGGGTCCGGAGTAAACCCCCCTCCTAATGAACCGATTTAGTTTATTTTTACAACAGATATTTACCTGTAGATTACCACTACGGTTACCGAGTTTCGTCGAAATCTAACAAAAATCACGGCTGGCATGGACAAATTAGTGTTTTGGGTTCGGGGTAAGCCCTCCCTTCAGGTGGACCGATTTTGGTGGTTAACGGACTCGTTCAATCGTTTGCTAATTGAATGCTATATACCAAGTTTCGTGACGAAAAAAACAAAAACTCTGGCCGCTATCCTGTTAACAGACACATATTTATATATGCATATGCATATATATATATATATATATATATATATATATATATATATATATATATATATATAAATTTTAACGGGGGTCATTTTCGGTGTCTACTTGGTAGGATTATAAAGATTTGAAGACATTTTTCAAAAATTCCGTCATGAGTGCAACCTCAATGGCTACTTTCCTTCGGAGGAAAGTGCTAAAATGTAATCAAATAATCACCGTTCACCACCTGTTAATAAATTGCAAAGTAGGTATATGAGAAACAAAGAAGAGAATCCAAGCTATCAGATAGAATTAACGAAATATTATTGGACCATTACAAACAAATCAATAAGATATTCGAATTTTTGACGTCAATTGAACTAAAAAATAATATCTTAATAAATAAAATAAATAAATAATCCAAATATTTGACTCCATAACAAATATCATAAAATAAATATTTACATCGAATCAAAAAATATCATAAACCAAAAATATATTAAAATAAAAAATAAAATCACTCAAAATGCATCTATAATCCTCTTAATTAATGACCTTAAAAAAAAAAAAAAAAAAAAAAAAAAAAAAAAAAAAAAAAAAAAGACATGTTATACCTACGTCACACGTTATATGTTATTGAACAAGGCTGTAATGTTACACATTATTTAATAACCTAATGTGTAACATGCCTCACCATATAACTTGAAAATAAAATATACGAGGACTGAATAAAGCTAAAGCTGTTACCAACTACATATATATATATATATATATATATATATATATATATATATATATATATATATACTAGCTGTTACCCAGTGTGCCATGCTACACCTACTTTCTGTCTATGTCTCTCCCCGTATCAAGATCTACTTGATACCTAGTTGTCTATACCCAGTTACGAAAATCGGTCTAACGATGTGAATTTGTTTTAGTTCATAGTGATACCGGCAGAGGCCAGCACAACAGCACTTCATCTTACAGCCGACAAAGGCCAGTAGTATTCGATACAAAATGGCCGTCACAACCTGAATGGTTCAGTGTAGCCAATTTTTCTTGAACAAAACTTTTGACCTTTTGACCAAATTTTGACCTAACCTAGGAGATTTCTCGTATCAAGACTTACCTTGATTGTGCCTGACCTTGTGTGTGCCAAGTTTGGTCAAAATCGGTCAAACGGTGTAGATTTGTATAAGGAACAAACAAACAAAGAAATAAATAAACAAGTAAACAGACAGACACGTGATTTAAATATATATGTATATGTATATATATATATATATATATATATATATATATATATATATATATATATATATATATATATATATATATTTATATACACACACACAAGTTTCAACCATAGTTTTCGAGGTCTATGGCTTTTGAAACGTGAAATGTTCTTGTTGGCATTGCCGGATTGCATCATGACTTGAACCTCATATGTGCGTTCCCTCCCTATGGAAATGCGTAAAAAATGCATACATTTCATTCATAACATTCAAAACAAACAGCTCTTTTTTAAGCAGCAGACTATAACCCTAAACTCTAATCGAAGCGTGCAGGCAGGAAATCTTGATCCGCTTATTGAATAAGTTTAAAGGCTATAATCCCTGAAGCTTAGCGAATCCATGATTCCTCCTTCCATTATTCGGAGTGATTCCTTCTAGGAAAAAATAGAACTAGTTTTAGCGGATAAACGGTGGGAATATTCCCGTTAGATGATCCGCCATTGCGGAGGCGGACACGATAGATTCTTAATTCGCTTTTCTAGACAAAGCGTTCTGCATCCCTAGCTCTCTAAAATATTAGGATCTTGACATTCATCAGACAATGGGCGATAATTGTAGACAACTCATTAATAACGGGATGAAGGATTGCTGTCTCTCTCTCTCTCTCTTCTCCTTCTCCCTCTCATATTTTTTCTTGAAGGTCTCCCGGGTGTTCTTGTAGTGGTTTCGAATTTATGCCAAAGAAGCTGGAGTCCCACCGACCGCATTTTAGCGCGGTTCCTCCCTCCCTCCATAGGAAGGAACCCCGCTTAAGTGGACCTCATCAAGCAATTCGGAATTGCCGAGTAGAAAATTCCACTTTTCAGAACGCCTAGAACACGAAAATATCGGTGGTTCAAATGTATATATATATGTATACAGTAGACTTTCCCTTATCCGGTGGTCTCCGAGAGGAATGAGTGCCGGATCTCGGAACTCGTTGGAGCTAGACCGGCTGGAGGGTACCTGGAAAACCTTCCCTTCCTATCTAGCCAAACATTTGTTCCGTGGTATTGCATTGAATGGAAGTCAAAGAAGGCATATATTGTTTCGTTTTAGAGGCAGGAATTTGTGTTTCTACTAAGACAAACAAACAAACAAATATCATTTTTATTTTGGACCAAAACAATTAGTTTTTTGCACAAATGGAAAATAAAGAAATAGCTATTTACAAAAAAAATAAATAAAAAAAGAATTAAAATAAAATGTCTTGACACAGCCTCGGCTTGAGGCGTCGTGTTGCAGGTTCTCCCAGATGGTAATTCTTGGCACCAGTAGAGAGATCCAGATTGTCGTGGTATCTGCGGGTCAATTCTTCCATCTGAAATGCGAGAGGATCAACTCCTAGTTCCCGATGGAGCAAGCTGTTTTGTGATGGAACGAACCAAGGGGCGTTGGCTGCTATGCGTAGGACTTTGTTCTGTAAGGTCTGAAGTCGTCTCATGTTCGTCGCGTTTGTTCCATACCACACAGGGCAGGCGTAAGTCAGAATTGGGAGGATCATGGTCTTGTAAAGGAGTGTGACTAGTGAAGGTCGGAGGGATGTTTTTCTGTTCATCAGTGAGTATAGTTTTGAAAGTCTAGTTTGTGCATGTTGTAATTTTATGTTAATGTGTAGTTTCCAAGTAAGTCGAGTATTGAAGTGTAGTCCTAGGTAACACACACCCTGGTCCTTCGGGCTCCAAGGAACTGGAAGTCCATCCAATCGGATTTCTGGATTTTCTTCTTTTGAGAACCTCCGAAGTGAAAATACTTTGGCCTCAGTCTTGGTTGAATTAAGGGCCAATCTCAATTTCCTGAACCAGTGTTCTACTAAAAAAAGAAATGTTTTTTGGGCTGGAACGCCTTATTTTAGCCAGTCTAGTTCGAAAATTCATCGCGATTTTTAAAGTAATTTTAATAATATGTACCATTTAAAATATGCAATATTAAAAATGGTATATATATTATTTATTCAAATTTTAACGTCCAATTATTATTGACAACGAATTTGAGAACGGATTATCTATAGGTTACCAACCTTTTCTAGCCAGGATAGGGCTGATGCTTTTTATTTATTTTTTTTGAAAGTGGAATCGAACCCTTGCCCTTAGGCACGGAGTGCATACACCTTAGCACTCAAGGCCACCGGGCCTCCAAAAAAATGTTAAATATTATTATATACTCAAATAATAAGGGTTTTCAAATACATATGTTCTTCCTTTAGTATTTTTTTGGTTAAATGTAAGGCGTGTCAAGCGTTGGGGTCATTAACGCCAGCTTCCTTTAGTTAATCTTCAACAGATACATATTCCTTTCGAATTGGCTAGAAGTGATAAACAGATTAGATTAAAAGCTGCAAAGTAATATTTTTCGAATGTTGGGACCATCAAAGGTTAGTGAACTTTTGATTTGGTCATTTTATACGTCTGTTCAAAGGCCTAAGGTATTTGATGTATTTACGGAGGTAAATTTAATTTGTGTTTGTCAAAAAGGTTTCATTTCAGCCATCCGCCTTTATAATGGAGGCTATAAATTTTTGGGAAGGTATTTTGCGGGGGAGCAAACAAAAATTTACAAAATGTGTCTTATCTGCTGCTGAAAAAAGGAGGTAGAGAGAGATTAGAAATTGGAGTGAAGCCATTAATAATTGTGCTTTAATATAATTCCTCTGAGGAGAGAGAGAGAGAGAGAGGGGGGGGGGACTTGACGAGAAGACCATCCTTCACCGTCACTAGGTGGTGGGTGGGGCTGGTCGAGATCCTAGGAAGGTAGGCTGGTAGGATTAGGGAAGGTAGTTACAGGGGATGGAATGTAATAATATATACATAATATAAATATATAAACAATAAGGTAACATAAAGTTCTGTAATATATATATATATATATATATATATATATATATATATATATATTTAAATCACGTGATTGTCTGTTTGTGTGTTTGTTCCTTATACTTGGAATACTGGTAGGCCTTGATCCAGGAAGTCTCGTAGGCTAAGTCAAAAACGTCTACCAGCTGTAGCCTGTATATTTGTTCCTTATACAAATCCACACCCTTCGTCCGATTTTGACCAAACTTGGCACACAGAAAGATACGTCTTGATACGGGGAGGGTCATAGGCTAGGTCAAATATATATATATATATATATATATATATATATATATATATATATATATATATGGTATTTTAAAATGAATTTCGTGGTTTTTCGCTTTATAATGTTTGTTAAAAGGTCTAAATTGGGCCCGTTTATGCTGCCAATCTCGAATTGCCAATGAGAAATGTCTACATTTAGGCACTAAAAATACTGGTGGCTCAAATTTGTATTTATGTATATGCAGTTATATATATATATATATATATATATATATATATATATATATATATATATATACAATATAAATAAAAGCAAAAATTATGGCCACTAGGTCCTTCGTGTTTCTACATTCATTTGAAATGAACGGCCCAAGTTTTGTAAATAAACGTTTACAACGTACCGAATGCAACGGCACGTGGTTTCTCTTGGTGGTCACCCCTCCAATTACTGGACACACCCGACGTTGATAAAATTTCGTGATTTTTGAGAACCGCTGTATTCAAAGTGGGTTTGATGGCCCCAGAAGAACAAGACCTAAATTCTCCTTGTTTTCATGAATATTAATACTTATAAAGGTGATTTCAGTAGTTAGTGTGTATGTAGCATTAATGAATGTGTGGAAAATTCTTTCAGACATGCAGCCTCTAAAGATAAATTCTTTCAGACATATTCAAAAGCAAACCCATTAGTGGTTTGAGGTTATGACATCAAACCAAAGATATAAATAAGAAAAATGTAATTAACTTGTTAACTATTAGTTCTATAGCTTAATTAACTAGTTACATCCTTCGAGAAAAGGCTTTCAACCCATAAACCTTTTTATGACCAGCTGTAAACATTCTTCAAAACAGAAAAGTACTGATTAGAGCGAAGAATAGCGCTATAAAAATAGCTTAAGTGCCTCGAAATGTGTAATTACACTCCACGCTCTGGAGAAAATATCCTGGTTTTCAATTCTATTTTAATAAAAACACAATTTAATTGTTAATGAAATTTTTATGGCACATAACAAGACGGACTATATTTCCAAAAGATTTATGACACTGTATCCCATCAAAACTTTACATAATTATCCAATATCTAATTCCTCCTGTCCTTGGTCAACGCATCTTCTTTTGATACAGGTTGCGACCTCCGAAGTTACCTCAGAACTGTGTTTTTTTTTTAATACCTATCGCTTATGCTACTATTGAGCGTTAAACCTTAAAGTTGGTATTTGCTGTCAGGTTTATTTAGAAAATTGTTTACTACAGTTTTGTGCTTTTTATTTTCCCAAATCATTATTTTGCACATACACTCTATGTGATGGATAGATGGGCATTTTTTTATTCAGCACACCAAACGACAAGTAATTCAGCCAGAAGGGTCCATGCAGCTGATCAAATTATTATTTTGCAGACCTGTGCTATTGTTGTGAAATTTGCATCCTTGGCGGTAGGGCCAATAAGTTTCAGATCTTGTTGTTTCCATCCTTGATATTATAGTGGAAACACGCTACACGAGAAAGTGCTGCTAGATATACAGAGCCTGGAGTGTATATTGTGCTTCCCTAAGAGGAGAGGGGGGCCCGGGCCCCTGCTCTATGCCCCTCTTTGGAAAGTGGTAGACCTTAGGAGCTGCCTTTAGACTTCTTTCTCTATCAAGGTCTCCCCACAGAGAGAGAGGATACTAGGAGGACTGCGAAATTCAGACATCTTGTAAGTGTCGCAGTTGGTATTAGTCATATTTTTTTAGATATTATCTTGTAGAATGTTTCATACTCATATTCATATTCGAGTACTTAAGGAGTACCAACGTACTTGACAAATTATAGCAGGAACTCTATGACTAGATTGATTACAAAACAGACAATAAACAAGACATCTAAATGGCTAAATAAGTAAGGAAAGGGTTGTTGATATACAGAGAAGATGTTACGTATACCATTACAAAAAATAATTAAAATGTATGGTAAATCTGAAGGAGAGCGTCCTCAGCTGCGATTTTCATCAAAGTTTGCACTATAACGTATTTTGATGCACTAAACACGAATCCGTTGAAAAAAAAACCCGCTCTCAACTAGGAAAGAAGTTATTTTCAAAAAAAAAGTTCACTGTTATGAAGGTTAGGGAAGAATGCCTTGGACGACTTTTGGGCATAGAATTCTTTTCATTTCTGCGAGTTGGATTGACTAGGGGTTTTGATGTTTTCTTGAGCGAGCGGAAACGCATAGCACGTATGCCAAAAAGCGACAGTTTACGACCAAGTGAGCTACCACAGGTGAGTCTAAATTTCAATTACACTTCGTCATTAAGGACAATTGCGCATGCGCGTGTTTACATATAAGCTGTTTACCCCGTCTTTTATAACCTCCATAACAGTGAACTTTAGTGCTTAATAACTTCTTTCCTAGTTGAGAGCGGGTTTTTTTCAACGGATTCGTGTTTAGTGCATTAAAATACGTTACAGTGCAAACTTTGAAGAAAATCGTAGCTGAGGACGCTCTCCTTCAGTTTTACCAAATGTATTATCTACTGGCTAACTTGCGGTCGACACACTACCAACACTTTACACCGAAAGACAGGAATACAAACGATTGTAACTGACTATTATACCCGAAATCTTCACGTTCAGTGGTAACAAATTTGATATATTTTTTTACTTTCATTATATCTAGTATATATTTGTCAAATACCACTCACTGACTCACTGACCTATCATCGCCCAGCCCAAACCACTTGACGGAAAATTTTGAAATTTTTCATGGACACTCTCCTTAGCATGTAAACACTCGCTAAGAAAGGATTTTTTGATAATCGAATTTTTAAGTATTTTTAGAGGGGTTTGAAGTTTTAGTTGGTTCGAGCAGGCAAGCCAAGGCAGCATGCGTTGCAAGGACAATAACAGAACAGCTGTACTGCATCTATTCCATAGTATTCTTTTGAATTGCGGTTAATTTCAACTATGATGGCAGACCTTGAATTACTAGAAATGGACTATGAATTTTCCCTCATAGAGTATCTGGTGATGTTCTATCGGAGGTAATAATATCCCGAACCCTTGCACAGCCTCCTCACCCATCAGCATCCCCAATCAGAACACTTCTTGATAATGCTCGCAAATATAATGTGTGTTGCCAAATGACATCTTGGAAACATAAATTTTAGCGTCCATTTATTATTGACCCATTAACGATTTTCTTTAACCGTTAACGATTAACGATTTTCTACCGGTACGGGTAAAACTTCTATTGCTGGTAACCTACAGATAACGGGGTATCTCTAGGTTATCTGTTATTTGACACTGGTCCGAAGCTCCTCAGTGTCAAGAAACATTATACTTTGATTACTTATTAATTGATGAATAACAAATAGCATGACGGGAACCGTGCAACAATAAACTACCCAAAATTTTTATTAATCAAAAATAAAGTTTATTTATTTATGCTTAGCTATTATGACGATTCCTAAGGTTATAAATGCCGCAAAACCGACTGAAAGAGTGACAGAGGGAAAGAGAAATTGACAGATATTTAGCAACGACAGAACACAAAAAAAAAATAATAATAAAAAATAAATAAATAAATAAAATAAAAAAATATAAACCATTATTTACAAAAAATTGTTGTTGCAGATGTAAGGAATGGCTTCTTGGAAATCCTTCTACCTCGCTGCACTGGCTATAGTGCATTTACAAGCAACTGCAGCAGGAAGGGTGAGTACTAGGATAATAGTACTATAAGTAGTACCAAGAACTCTTTTAATAGCCAAAATACAATAGAAGTGGTAAAAAAAGAACTCTTTTTGGAACTATGAAATAATTGACATAGGGTTAAATTAATATAAATTATTTAATAAGAGGGTTATTTTTATTGTAACACTTACTTTATTTTCCTTCTAGATATTGAAAATGGCCTGTAGGCCGAAACGCTGTAAAATTATGATATAAATAAAGGTCTGAGGAATAGGATCAAACCAATTGTGCTATAAAGTCTCTATATTGTTTTAGAAGTAGTCGATAAAGAACTCTATAATTTGCCAACATACATTTCTAGAATTAGACAAGGAAAACTCTATAAATAGCCAACTTATATCTAGATGTAGTTAACAAAAAAATGCTATAAATAGCCAACATGTACTACCAAGTTGTAGAATTAGTCAACAGTATACTCTATAATTTGCCAACATACATTTCTAGAATTAGTCAACGAAAACTCTATATATAGCCAATAGTCCGAGAGCTGGCAACGCACTTTTCATGAAGTGTTTTATGCGCCCTGACATTTTGCTATAATGTACCTCCTGAGTAGACAAGAAGGTATATATGTGTTTCCTGGAAATACCTTGGAACACCAGGTACTGCGCATAGGGGAAAGGTGCAAAACAATATTGCCCAAAAATAGAGTTTTATTCAGAAGCCAACTATTATTAATGAAAAAAATGGCAAATTAAGGCAATTTTCAAATTAATAATAAATAAGGCAGGCACTTTTAAGGGGGTTAAAATTATAATAATAAAAAAAAACTAAGTACCTAGTTTTTATTTTTAATATTAATTGAAGTGTTTTATTCACGCTGAGATTTAAAAGAGTCTTCAGTAAACATATTTGAAAATAATTACAAAAGGGCAGACACTTTTGTGGGGTATAATTCTCAGGAAACATAAAAATAAATGTTGAATATGATAGACTGCAATACACTGCGCGTAACCGTAAGAGTGAATGACAGCACCGCGCAGTTGTGGTTATTCTCTGCGCTCTCATTGGTTCTTGCTCATTAGATCTTGTACAGCTGTTCCGGTTTAAATGGCAGCGCGAATAAAACTCTCATTTAATATGAGAATAAAAACAATTAAGGTTTTTTTTTTTTTACGTGGTATACCCCTTAAAAGTGCCTGCCATATTTATTAATCATTGTAAAATTGTCTTAATTTTACATTAAAGACAGTTGGCTTCTGATTAAAACTCTATTTTTCGGAAATATTGTTTTGCACCTTTCCCCTATGCGCAGTACCTGGTGTTCCAAGGTATGTCCAGGTAACACATACATACCTTCTTATCTACTTAAGAGGTATATTATAGCAAAATTTCAAGGTGCATAAAACACTTCATGAAACGTGCGTTGCTCTCGGACTACAACATATAGTTCTAGAAGTAGTCAATGAAAAATTCAGTTATTTATATTTCAGGTGTTTTTCAGTCATGACTATGAAAGGCGTGGTAAATATCTCTTTATCAACCATCAAAACTGTACGTACTTCAGAGCTTCTACACCAGAGAGCACCACCTATGTCACCCTCCCTGTCTTAATTCTATTCCCCCTACATAGGCAAGAGTGACACATTTTCAGTTGAGTTTTATTTTGAGTTGTATCACTTTAGAAATACTAGTTCGCTATGTTCTCGGTATGTCTGCCAATATAAATGTTTATATTCCTATAAAATGTTCATTAACCAACATGGCTAGTCAAATATCTATTATATAAAAATGAATCGCTAAATGTGTTGGTAAGCGCAAATCTCGAGAACAACTGAACCGATTTCGCTAATTCTTTTTTTTTTTTTTTTTTTAATATTCCTTGCAGTACGAGGATGGTTCTTACGGAGAGAACAATTTAAAAAATTGCCTGAAAAAGTCTAGAAACAACACTTTTCGGGTCTTTCTCACTTCCTTAACGGAAATTCATTTTAAAATAAAAACATATGTTCTCAATTATAATATTTTTAACAGTTAACGTATTTGTATATCTATTATATAAAAATGAATCGCTAAATGTGTTGGTAAGCGCAAATCTCGAGAACAACTGAACCGATTTCGCTAATTCTTTTTTTTTTTTTTTTTTAATATTCCTTGCAGTACGAGGATGGTTCTTATGGAGAGAACAATTTAAAAAATTGTTTGAAAAAGTCTAAAAACAACACTTTTCGGGTCTTTTTTTACTAAAAAGCCACAAATTTCTATAAAATTACAAAAGTGTTGTGTTTGTGGCTTACTAAATATGCCTCCTATAAGGCGGCGGACAAATTTAGGCAGAACAACCCGAAATTCAAAGAATCAAACAAAAAGGAAATTAATTATCAATCTAAGTGTACTGCCGAGGAACGTGAAAATCGCACTGAACGTGAAGGAATTCGGTTAAGACAGACCCGCGAAGCGCGACATTCGACTAATAATGGTGCAAGTTTAAATCGAGCTGCTGTGAATTCATTACAGTGCCTGCAGCTGTGTTGCTATTGGACCTATGGACTCAGTTCGACTATAAACAAATCCCAGGGGCAGTCATTAAGTGTTTGTGGTATTAATCTAGAAAACCCATGTTTCTCGCATGGTCAATTGTATGTTGCCTGTTCCAGTGTTGGGAAACCATCTGCTCTGTTTGTTTACGCGTCAGGTAATGAAACAATAAATATCGTGTACCATTAAATACTACAATAAAAATGAAACTTAATTTAGAATAAGTAACAATAAAATGAAATGTAATAAGTAGGTATCATAATCAGAAAACTGATATTGTGGTTTTTAGTGACTATTAAAAGAATTTTAAGTGTTTGTAATTTTTATTTTTTGACATAATGTAATTGTTGATTTATTAAGTTTCTTTTTTCGTTTTTTTTTTATCTTACTACCTGACCCGGTGTCCCAAATAGCAGAATAAGTATTAAGAAAAAGAATTGACTGTTAGGCGGTACGAAGTTCGCCGGGTCTGCTAGTATTTTATAAAATTTATATTAAATCTTTTAAAATATTGTGCTTAGTTTATTGTGATAAATATAATTTGAATATATAATATACGAGGTCATAACATCCGTTTCTCTTCTAATATCACGTGTGGAAGTAAATAGATCCAACATCCATTATTCCTGCTGAATACAGGAAACGGGAACCAGATGTAATTATGCTTTCATATTGTCATGAAGGTTATGATACGAGCATGTTTTTCTATACCGCATAATGTCCTGTTCTAATTATTGTATTTATCCTGATGTTATCAACTATTGTTATCGGGCTTTATGGACTTTTTAGCTGAGGAATTCTGTAAAATGATATTCTCCAGATATTCCTGTCATATTTATGACTTCCTCTCACAATAATTTTCTTAGCAATGGGAAAAATTCGTTTCCCTGATTGATGGATGATTGGGTTTAGGGATGAAGAGCTACTAGGATATCATCAAAACAGTGCATCTGTTCCAGATGGCTGTTGTCAGTTTCCTGTGCCTTGTGACACCTAAAATATTGATTTTTTTCTTTTCTATATGTTTGCATTTTTCACGAAAGATCAGAACAAGCAATAAGTTCTTCTATTCCTCTACAAATGTCACTAGAGACAAAACAGGTTGCGCGCAAAGATGACGCAGTTCCTATAATTCGGTCTATTTTACTAAGCAGATGGTATGGTAGTCAACTCCCTCTAGAGAACACATGATCAGGAAGGAGGAGAGCTCTAGCTACCTCTCTCGGCTCCTGCTCTCCTGGTAGATCTCGTATGCAAATGGGGTGCGGTTATCACACACATCTTCTTCCTTCATCTGGGATTAAATCCGTTGATAAAGTAGGAATTTATTACCTTAATTAATGGTAACATTAACTTTATGGACATTTAATTTTATTTTCAAGAAAAACATGTTAAATTAATAAGTTCAACAATTAAAATTGTCAGGATAACGAATCCGACCGCACGCAATTCAGCGTTTCCATATCCAAACTAACCCTCGTGTAATATGTATCACTCGGAATAATCTTTCTTCAGTTTGAATATATATATATATATATATATATATATATATATATATATATATATATATATATATATATATATATATATATATATATATGTATATTATTTATTCTTATAGATGACCCAAAATATCAAAATTCTTTTTTATCCTAGGAGGCATGGGGTCATTAAAGCAGTCTTCCTTTATTACACCACTTTATTTATTGAGCCCGACATGTTTCGTGCATCTTTTCTTCGCACCTCTTCAGGGGCACACTATTTTGTTGTAGAAGTGCCCCTGAAGAGGTACGAAGAAAAGATGCACGAAACATGTCGGGCCCAATAAATAAAGTGGTCTAATAAAGGAAGACTGCTTTAATGACCCCATGCCTCCTAGGATAAAAATATATATATATATATATATATATATATATATATATATATATATATAGGGGCGAGGTTAGCGGTTAGCTCATTGGTAGAGCACTGGACTAATATGCTGGAGGACCTCATTTCAAGGACCCGGCCTCCCTGGCCGTCCCTAGGCCGACCCAGCTTTTAATTAATTTATTTATGGGTACCTGCAAAGGGGAAAATCTTTGGAGCACATTACTGACCACACTATCTCCCTAGTGTGCCGTTTGGTTAAGAATCAGATGCCTCTACAGCATCTGCCCTCTATGCCCTTGTGGCCAGTTATGGGACTGATTTATATATATATATATATATATATATATATATATATATATATATATAATTGATATAAATTCTTGCGAGGCTTGGGGCGGGTAAAGCAGTAACCTTTCTTTCTTACCGACATACTTCATCTCACTACTAAATGCTGACTGTAACCACTGCTGTATTGTTACACCTGCATCCATTGAGAGTACATGGCAACGAGAGGACATCCTAACAAGAAGTACTTCTCAAGAGATTCGAAAAAGGTACGAAACATGTCAAGCATCAAGAATAATTAATAAAAAAATCAGTCCCGTAACAGGCCATGAGGGCCCTGAGGAGCACATACTGTAGAGGTATCTGATTCAAGACCATACGGCTCACCCAGTCATTAGCACCCAAGGTACCGATTAATAAATTAATTAAAGGCTGGTTTGGCCTAGGGACAGTCAGGGAGGCCGACTTCAGTCCATGAACCAAGACACTAGAAGAAAAAATATTTAGTGCTTGCTCGGTATTTGTACTCAGATCCTCCACCATATGAGTCCAGTGATCTACCACTGAGCTAACCTCGCCCCCGACATAATAGATAAAAATCTTTAAAACGAAAGGTTGCTGTGTTTTTTTTTCTCTATTTCCTCCCTATAGTAGTAACCCTATAGAGAGGGAGTTTATTCTGCATGTCCCATGCTCTATTTCCTCCCTATAGTAACCCTATAGAGAGGGAGTTTATTCTGCATGTCCCATGCTTTGCATATAACATACATTTTTCTTACATATTACATTTTGTTTTAAATATATAGATTCTATGTACACAATATTTACACTTTATATACAGTTTTATATTCAATATTGAGGGGCAACATATTTTTAACCTAATATGTATCTAGTATAGTCTAAATCTTATATCTAATGTCATTCTAGTAGAATAGAATTTACAGAAATTCCCTCGAACATTAGTCTAAATTTAATATGAAAGAGCAAAGAAAAACTTTGCAAAACAAAACATATAGTAAATATATATATATATATATATATATATATATGTATATATATATATATATATATATATATATAAGATATAAATATAAAATATAAATATAAAATATAAATATAAAATATAAATATAAAATATAAATATAAAATATAAAATATAAAATATAAATATAAAATATAAATATAAAATATAAATATAAAATATAAAATATAAATATAAAATGTAAATATAAAATGTAAATATAAAATGTAAATATAAAATGTAACTATAAAATGTAAATATAAAATGTAAATATAAAATGTAAATATAAAATGTAAATATAAAATGTAAATATAAAATGTAAATATAAAATGTAAATATAAAATGTAAATATAAAATGTAAATATAAAATGTAAATATAAAATATAAATATAAAAATAAAACATAAATATAAAACATAAATATAAAAAATAAATATAAAACATAAATATAAAACATAAATATAAAATATAAATATAAAATGTAAATATAAAATGTAAATATAAAATGTAAATATAAAATGTAAATATAAAATGTAAATATAAAATGTAAATATAAAATGTAAATATAAAATGTAAATATAAAATGTAAATATAAAATATAAATATAAAATATAAATATAAAATATAAATATAAAATATAAATATAAAATATAAATATAAAATATAAATATAAATATAAAATATAAATATAAAATATAAATATAAAATATAAATATAAAATATAAATATAAAATATAAATATAAAATATAAATATAAAATATAAATATAAAATATAAATATAAAATATAAATATAAAATATAAATATAAACATTATAAATAAGTATAAAATATAAATATAAAAATAAATATAATAAATATATATATATAAAATATAAATATAGAATACAAATATAAAATACAAATATACAAATATAAATTGCTGTGTTTGTGAGTGTATATATACATATACATTACGTCTTTCACGTCGAAAAAAACTTTATAATAAAAAAAATAAAAAAGCATTTTCTAAAACTTGTTATATCTATATTCATATTTCCAATGAACATTTACACGTAAATCAAGCGTCTTTGCATGAAAAACTTACTCTTAGCAAACTGTAAAACCTTTGGTAAATGCTACCCAAAAAAACGCATGGGCAGTGGTTGCAGTTGACACAGCTTTGAAATTATATTTTTAAATACGAGGATTTGCCATTGGAAATACGAATGTAGATGTACAATTAACGTCAGCAACGTATATGGTACTTTTGAAATGCTTTTCGGCTGTAAGGTATCAAGAGATTTGTTTTTTTTTTTTTTTTTTTTTTTTTTTGTTTTTTTTTTTTCGGCGCATCAACAAATCGTGGCTATTAGCGCCGACATCCAGGGTGCAACCAGGAATTTTCTCAGCGAGCCCTGAAATGAGAAAATTTCTGGCGCCGGTGGGGATCGAACCCACCATCTCCCGCTCATGAATCCAGCGCGCTAGCCACTAGACTACGGGAGACCCCCAAGAGATTTGTTTTCATAAAATTTAGAACCGAAATTGATAAATTATATGTAAGTTCAAATTCAACATAAAACTTTACAGGAAGCCCAGAAAAAAAAGAGCAACTAGCGAGAGAAACCGTTCTGGTATAATAGCTAAGTAATAATTGGAGGAGAAGTAATAAAATACTCTTTTTATTAGCTAAAACCCGGGAAAGTAGAAAACATAATTAGAGAAAAGTACTGTGCTTAAAATGAAAGGTAGAATTCATTAAGCAGAAGAATCCGCTTGTCGGTAGACAATTAGCACTTCCTGTAGCTATTGAGGTTGCTAACTAATATGTCGCTAACGGACGAAATTGTTGTTATATTCCAACGAAACTTCCGTTTGCAGAGAAAGAAGTGTTGTAAAAGCAAACTTAATCTCATCTGAAGGGGTGGAGGTTGTTCTGGTTTCAAGTTTCTTATATGCCCCTAACGGTGGAAACCTATTATATATTGCAACGAAACTCGCCAGACATTGTGCCTAATTCTAGACAAATAGGTCTTGTAAAAATAAACTATTTTGTTCCATCTAAAGGGAGAGGGGTTACACCGGACAGAAATTTGTAATATCCCTTTAATGGTAAATTTGTAATATCCCTTTAATGGTAAATTAAAAATAAATCTATTTATCTCAGACAAAAATTGATAATTCAGTCAGACGTTTATTGCAAACGCAAAGGAGGGTCAGTTTGCGAAGAGCACATCCAGTTACTCGTGAAGTATCTGCAGTGATGACAACAGTGATTCAGCGTATGCGCATAACTCATTTCTATCTCGCATTTCTATTGGTTGTTCCTGGTAGTAAAGTAACCTTCAACACTCGCAGAAATTAATAGAATTCTATTAATTTTAGCGGGTTGGATTGACTATAGTTTTGATATCTTCTTGAGCGAGCGTAGCGAGTGGAAACTCAAAGCAATTATGCCCATAATGCGAAATAAATATAAAGTATAAATATGTTATAGAACCACCGGACAAAAAAATCTGTGAGGTGGCCCCTAAACTTTACAATTACCATTGATTTTTATAATATTAACCTTTTTATTAATAAATATTGCTTGCTGAAATATGTTCTGTTGATTTTCTTTTATGTTTTACAAGCCGAAAAGTATTACTTACAATTACAAGTTATCTAAGGTTAGTTAGAAACCATATTATATAAATATAGTATTAAAAAAAGTTACTTTTAGTAGTGATTGCAGAGATTTTAAATACTTTTCATTACTATATTTACTTTTGATTACTATTTATATATAATATGGTAACTAAACTTAGATAACCTGCAAAGACCCTATAAACTAATCAGTAAGTACGAAAATTACTGTTTAAAATCACGACAGATACTTCAAAGTAACTAGATGTGGTCTTCGCATCAACAGACCCGCAAAAGATTAATAGTATTCAAGTATATTTTGCATTTAAAACAAAAACAAAAACCCACGAGGGTCCAGAGGGGCAAATAGAGGTCTTTTTGCGAAGACCACATCCAGTTACTTTTGAAGTAGCAGTAGTGATTTATAACAGTTACTCGTACTCGCTGATAAGCTTACTGATTAGCTTATAGGTTCTTTGCTGGTTATGTAATACTCCTTGACTCGTTATCTACGGTTATAAATCATATTAGATAATGGCAAGCATTATTTATTAATAAAAAGGTTAATATGATCAAAATCAATTCTCTCAACTACGAAAAAAGTTATTAAGCATTAAAGTTAATTGTTTTGCAGGTTATGAAGGATAATATAAACAATGATATTTGTAAACACACATATTTTATTCCTTTTCTCTCTCTCTTTTTGGATATTTTACATTTATTTAGCATTATGGGCATACGTGCTATGCGTTTTCACTCGTTACGCTTGCTCAAGAAGATATCAAAACTCTAGTCAATCCAACTCGCTAAAATTAATAGAATTCTATTAATTTTAGCAACTCTAGTCTATGCAACTCGCTAAAATTAATAGAATTTTATTAATTTTTCCGAATAAGAAACCAATGGCTTTTTCTTTGTCAGGAACATCGGGAACTAATTGTAAAGACCCATTTTTTCTCACTAACATAAGCAGAGATTTTTCATAAACATAAGCTAATTCACTGTTGAAGGTTACTTTACTCCCAGCAAGAACCAATACAATTGCTCATCGGAATCCTCCAATAGGAAGGCAAAGGAGTTATGCGCATGAATCACTACTGCTACTTCAAAAGTAACTGGACGTGGTCTTCGCAAAAATACCCGCAAATAGTATAAAGGTATCTGATTCTTGGCCATAAGATGATAGACAGGTCGGTACTATGATCCGGCCACAGCTGATTTTCCCCATTGCAGGTATCCATTCTTAAATTAATTAAAGGCTGGATTGGCCTAAGGACGGTCAGGGAGGCCGAATCCAACTCATGGACGAAGACACTAGAAGATAAAAATCTTTAGTGCTTGTTTGGGATTTCAAGTCCATGTTGAACTCAAGTCCTCCAGCATATTAGTCCAGTGCTAAACCACCGAGCTCCCTGATTTTGTATTTATATACGTTATTTTAAGGAAATTATCCAGAAATGTTTCTTTTAACGTTTGCTAACTTCTATATTATTATTTGCAAGTTGCCAATTTTAATGCCTAACCTCAATAACTAACTATGTAACAAAAGTGGACGAGTATACTAAGAAAGACGCGGACAGAAGTCTAAAAACGTTGGGACGCGGTCATAGCTTGGAAGAGTTCTTATCATCACCATTCGAGTAATTCATGAACTGCTAACGGAATAATAAAACAAAAATGCTAAAAAATTTCTAAAAATTAAAATTCATAAGTCCCTGAATAATCTGTTTACTGCATTTCTCAAAACCCGTTGCTCCCAAGATGTCTGCAGAGATAACATTAAGACTGACTCACTTCTTGCTACGGAGCTGTCCTACAAGGAAACAGCACATTCTTTATACACAATATATATGTATATGGTATTTTTTTTCTTGAAAAAATATTCACCAAGCCAAAAGAACCTGTTACTGTTGTAGGTTCCAGTTTTTTTGCTCCTAGAGGCCATTGCCCTTGGAGACTTAGAAATACTTGAACTGCCCACGTTGTAAACACAGCCGTGCATAATAAACCTCACGCATATTACCATATGTTCACAACTTATGGTAATGTGTAACATATGTTCATCAACAAGAGCCTAATATGAAGCTTTATCGGGTTACTGTATATTCATTGCAGATTCCAATATAAGCTCTGAAACGGCCTTCATATATTAGAGCGTGATAGATTAATGGTGTTCATGTTTATGGATTTTACAACACAAATTGATATCATCTGTATACCTTTATTATTTTTTTTTATTTTGGAGTCCTCATGGCCGTAAATGTTTAGGCGTAAGCACTCCCTGTCTAAGATCGTGGGTTCGATTATCACTAGGGTTGGTGGCATTTATATAAAAAAAATGTATGTGTATTTATTTATTTTGGAGTCCCGATGGCCTTAAGTGTTTTTTTGATACTCCCCTGGAAGGAAACCGTAGGGGGTGCTTTTAACACTTCCGGTCTGGTGCTTAGGGGCTCATGGCACGGTCATGAGTGTCATAATGGTACTACTGTTGGGTTGGTGGCAGGAATCATGTCGTGGTTGGATTAATACCAAGTCCATTTATTTATCTGCTAAGATAATTCAAAAATATATAAATTCAAATATTTTGAAATATTCCAGTTTTCGTTCGATAAGGAAATTAAAACGCCAAATGCTACACATCGCTAACCCAGCCCCTTGATTTGACGAAAATACTAAATTTACCTGATGTCATCAGATGTCAAAAAAGAAATAAATGAATAATTTGCGTATATAACGGCAAATTACTGTAATAATTGTAGCAATGCTCACCTTGACGCGCTAGTATTACAGATATATACTACATATTTTTTAAATTCACAATTAAAAATATTACATATAGCATCAACCCGAAATTACTTTGAACCATCTGCGAAGAAACTGCACCAGAAGATTTCCACCATATATTCCTACACTGCCCGGCTTATTCAAACCTACGTGCAAAATACCTACCAAATATCAAACCACCCTCCGATCCCGCTGATTTATACCGAATAATTAATTCTAACTCCAAATCTAATTACTTTAACTTATATAAATATATATATATATATATATATATATATATATATATATATATATATATATACATATATATCTAATCTAGTAACTCTGCGTTCTAAAAGTTTAAATGATTAAAATAAGCAACACTTTTCTCATAGTCAGCATATGATTAATATTCTTATATACAGATCCTAGTTACTTAAAATAAAACACCTACATATAAAATATATCTTCGATACAAAAGCAAACTAATGAATATGAAAAAATGCATCTTTCATTGCCCATCTTTAATAATTTCTCCTGGACTTATTTACGGCAAATTCTTCAATCTGACTTCACTCTATTAAAGGGAAAGTATTCCACTATCAAAAGGTCAAATCTGCCGAATATTTGACTGTCCAAAAAAAAAGTTATGAATAAATACTTTTCCACTCTGAAAAGTGGTGATTTTCATATTCGTTAGTTTGCTTTTGTATCGACGATATGTATTTCATTTTAATGCTCATTTGTACAATTACAAATTAGAAATACTGCCTTTGTATATATTTGTATATGTGTGTGGATGTGTGAGTGAATGCTTGTGGATTGTATATATGTATGAATGGGCGTATATGTGTGTCTATATGTACGCGTGTGTATGTATCTTTCGATATATATAGTATGAGAATATGAAAGTGTTTAGGTATGAATATGTACGTTTCTAAAAAATATATAAAATAATAATAATATTAAATAAATAAAAAATGTCATTGTGAATTTATTGTAATAGTATTCATATTTACTATAACTAAAGTACTAACCTCACTAATAATAATTATAACTTAATTAACATTTTATTATAAGTAAATTGCTGTAAAAAGAATTTTTTTGTAAGCAATGAATAAATAAAAAAAATATACTACATATTTTCAGAGCACGCTCTCTATTGGGCGCCAAATTCGAAATGGTTTAAAATAAAGTAAAACCTGATGGGCCTATTGCAAAAATCCTATGGACACCGGTTTCAGTATTGGTGTTCTACATTGAAACATCAGCTATATGGCAATTTAATACTAAATGTATTTTACTAGCCAGTATATTCTGAACATGGAGTGTTTATCCAAAGTTTGATGTGGATTTGCATATTTTTAAAAGCATATTATGTATTCCAGAGGAGCGACATATATCAGAGACTATAGTAGCAACTTTCCTCTCCCGATAAGCGTCCAAAACAGCGATAATATATCAAAATGCATTAGGATAATGAGAAAAAATATCCAAACTAAATGATTTATCTTTAAAGCCCCGATTTTTCCCACAACTTGTAAAGAGAGAGAGAGTGTTATTTATGCACTTTCGTTGGATATGTTTCTAAAAACTCTCTAAAATTGCACCATTAACAGCAATATACTCCAATAGTTGTCAGGCGTGCAGAAAAAAGTTATAACAACGTTAACATTTCTGTAGTTGGTAGACCTGGTAAAAGCATAAAAAAAGAATTTACTTTAGTGTTTTTGCGTCTAATGCTGCCCCTATTTAGCGTTGAATACCTTAAAAGAGGAATCCTTAATTGAATCGATCCATGCAAAAAGAACTTCAGCCCATTTTTTCCCAATATGAGTTCCGATAATATTTCGGTTATTATGAGTGATGAATTCTTTGTATCTAAAGGTAACTTCACATTTCTATGTTAGAAGGACTTCAATCCAATATATAGTTGCCATAGAAACATAGTCCTAATTTTATTATTCCATGTAGAAAGGGATTCAGTCTAGTTTTCTCAAGACTACTGATTTTGGACTGAAGCTCTTTTTGCATGGATCGATTCAATTTAAAAAAATAGCCATCTCATGAAATCTTAAACCCAATCCCACTTCTCAATATACTGTGGTCTAACAATTTAGGTCATTTTTATACATCCAAATTCTTGAGCCCAAAAGCTAAATTCCACTTTATTCAAGCTCTCACAAAACCGATGAATTACATCGCCTTGAAAGTTATTACATTCAATCCCCCGCGTCGACCTATAACAAATATATATGGATGTAAGTGACTCAACGCCTCAAGTGCTTCGATTTTCGACCATAAATTAGCAACATCTACTATATATTTGTCAAAAACCACTCACTCACTGACCTATCATCGCCCAGCCCAAACCAAGTGACAGAAAACTTATAAGAACGTAAACAGTCGCTAAGAAAGGATTTTGTGAAATTCGATTTTTTAAGTATTTTTCGAGGGGTTTGAAATTTTACTTGGTTAAAGCATGCACGCCTAGACAGCAAGCGTTGCAAGGAAGATAACAGAACAGCTGTTACTATGATGACAGACCTTGAATTACTAGAAATAAACTGTGATTTTCTCCCTCATAGAGTTTACCCTATACCTGGTGATGGTTCATCCGAGGTAAAAATATCCCGAAACCTTCCACAGCCTCCTCACCCATCAGCATCCCCACTCACTTCTTGGTAATGCTCGCAAATATAGCGGGTTTTTCCAAATGACGTCTTGGAAACATAAATATTTAAATTTTAACGTTCATTTATTATTGACAACGAATTTTAACATGGTTAAACTCCTGTTACTGATAACCTATAGATAACGGGTTATCTGTTTGTTGACACTGGTCCGGAGCGCCGCATTACTACATCAACATATACTATGACGGGAACCATGCTATAATAAACTGCACAAAATTATATAGTAGCGTTAATTTTTCTGATACATTATTTTACGCAATAAAATATCTACTTATCACGAACACGAAGCACGGGTATTCAGCTAGTTTCTTTATAAATTCCAAAAGTCTTAGATTTCTGCTCGTTTAAGTAATGAAAAGATCATTTTTTTTTATCTACAAAAGAATTAGCTACAATTCTAGCTACAAGGTTGACTAGGGATGTTTGTTTCAAATCTTCATCGATTTTACCTACTAAATAACGAATATGACCCCCGTTATAATTAATCCCGTATAAACTAAATTAGGAATTCAGCATCTATTTCTATAAATATACCCAACGAATGAAGGGTGACAGATTTTGTTGTGAGAATGTCAAGATAACTTCTACTATAAGACAGGTTATAAGAAGAGTCTTATACCTTCAAACGTGTAATATGTCGGACGATATATGCTTTTGGAGAATGTCTAATCGCCTTGTCTGATACACGTCGTGTCTGATTTTATCAAACAACGCTGTGTAGGCCATTCCATTAGGGAAAAAAAACATTACAGAATATTTGTCCGACACACGCCGTTTCTTATAAGACATGCGTCTTGTCTTATAATTTAAAACCTCCCTCACCTTGTAAAGGAAGTTTCACAATCTTCCATGGCATTTGTGATTAACATTTAGCCGGCTATTACATACTTCTTGCAATATATAAAGGATATTTACCCTTGTACATATAACTATAGCACTCTAAAACTTCCGTCATTTCTGGACAGTTGTCGAGAACCATCGATATGCCTTGGTGCAGGCCTAAGAAGTAACCAGGAGCTTGTATCAAGAAAGACAGATTTAGGTGGCTGGGGCATGTAGAGAGGATGGAAGACCAGCGTATCCCGAAGAAGCTTCTGGAGGGACACCCTGGTGAAGGACGAGGAAGAGGGCGACCCAGATTGCGGTGGTTGGGAGACGTGGAAGAGGGCGACCCAGATTGCGGTGGTTGGGAGACGTGCAAGAGGGTGACCCAGATTGCGGTGGTTGGGAGACGTGGAAGAGGGCGACCCAGATTGCGGTGGTTGGGAGACGTGGAAGAGGGCGACCCAGATTGCGGTGGTTGGGAGACGTGGAAGAGGGTGACCCAGATTGCGGTGGTTGGGAGACGTGGAAGAGGTCCTCAAGACTCTTGGCGTCTGAAGGTGGAGAAGTGCTGCCGGAGGGACGAATGGCGGAGAATTATGGAGGAGTCCAAGGTTCATCAAGAATTGTAGAAAGTGAAGTAAAGTAAGTGATCACTAGAGCACTCTGCACTCTTTAAGTACTATTACTGGTATGTAGCCGAGGAAGTGAACTATTTCAAGAAGAACAAGGATTTGGTTCTTGGATGAATGGATCTTTATCCCTGCTAGAATGTGAATGGCTCCCAGATGTCTTCAATATATTTCCTCTAGATGAGATTACTACTGCAGAATGAGGTACACGATCTTCAACAGCTACTTCTGTCCATTGGCAGAAAGTGAACTAGTTCCCGAAGAACAAGGAGCTGGTTTTTAGTTGAAAACTTCTCTTTCTACGCTGGAAAGTCAAGGGCTCTGATAACTCCTGTAAATATTCTCTTAGTATACAGCACACTAAGTTGCACCATCTTGAGCTGCCGTTCCTGGTCAGTGGTAGAGAATGAGAACTAGTTCCAGAAGATCCTGAGCGCAGGCGCAGATACTATAGAGGTATCTGATTCATGACCATACGGCACACTAGGGAGATAGTGTGGTACTATGCTCCGGTCACCTGATATTCCCCTTTGCTGTTTCGACTGCTAGAGTCATGAGCACCAAGGTACCCACTAATAAAATAATTAAAGGCTGAGTAGGCCTAGGGACGGGTAGGGAGGCCGAATTCAACCCATGAATTCGACCTTACTCGGGATTTGAACTCACGTTCTCCAGCATATTAGTCCAGTGCTCTTCCACTGAGACTAACCTCGTCCCTCAATCCAGTGTATATTCTCTGGGTATATCTCCACAGCACCCTAAGATGCACCATCTTGAGTTGCTGTTCCTGGTCAGTGGCCGAGGAAGTGAACTAGTTCCAGTCGAACAAGGAGCTGGTTCTCGGCTGAATAGATCCCTATCTCAGCTAGAATGTCAATACCTCCCTAATAACTTCAGAATATATTCTCTGGGTATATGTCTATATAACCCTAAGATGCACCACCTCGAGCTGCTGTTCCTGGTCAGTGGCCGAGGAAGTGAACTAGTTCCAGTCGAACAAGGAGCTGGTTCTTGGTTGAATAGATCCCTATCTCAGCTAGAATGTCAATACCTCCCTAATAACTTCAGTATACATTCTCTGGGTATATGTCTATATAACCCTAAGATGCACCACCTCGAGCTGCTGTTCCTGGTCATTGGCCGAGGAAGTGAACTAGTTCCAGTCGAACAAGGAGCTGGTTCTTGGTTGAATAGATCCTTATCTCAGCTAGAATGTCAATACCTCCCTAATAACTTCAGTATACATTCTCTGAGTATATGTCTATATAACCCTAAGATGCACCACCTCGAGCTGCTGTTCCTGATCAGTGGCCGAGGAAGTGAACTAGTTCCAGTGGAACAAGGAGCTGGTTCTTGGTTGAATAGATCCCTATCTCTGCTAGAATGTCAATGCCTCCACGATAACTCCAGTATATATCCTCTAGGTATATCTCTACAGCACCCTAAGATGCACCACCTCGAGCTGCCCTTCCTGGTCAGTGGCCGAGGAATTGAACTAGTTCCAGTCGAACAAGGAGCTGGTTATTGGTTGAACAGATCCCTATCTCAGCTAGAATGTCAATGCCTCCCCGATATCATCTCATTATACACAGAGTCTCATTACGAATAGAACCAAACTAATGCAATATTCATGAGGTTCGTACATTGTAAGAGTTCGACCGTATGAACGATATAATGCAGAATAAATCCCTCCCCCCTATCATCATAACAATATTTAAAGATTAAGTTTTTTTTTTTCATTTTGTTTATTTATTCACGATGCCTCTACATCAAGTCCATTTGCGCCTTTAGAACTTAGTTATCGGGAAAACACAGAGTCTTAGTTGAATTACATGTAATGTGTATTTGGGAAATATACAAAAAGTCAGTTTTATAGGCATAACTATGCTAGAAAAAAAATGGAAATTATATGAAAGAAAAAATACTAATCCCATAGGCATTCACCCCTTTTCAAAGACTTCTTTTCTGGTAAATTAAATGAAAACGGTTATTCCCGGACACATGTCCAATAGTTATAATTTTGAATTTACAGAATAATAAACAATTTTATTTGTAAAATTATAAATCCTACCAGTATATAATGTACAGCTTCTGTATAAACTAGGGATTGGGTAAAAAGCGGGGATAGAATGGAGAGGTAGTCTTTTCCAACATAAGAAAAAAGCAACCAAAAAACCATGAAAACAAACTTTAAAATAGGGTCAAATTAGTTCAGTGTGGTGAAATTGGTACAGACCAATATTGCTAGAATATTTTCATACCAAAAGGTTGAACTTTCCCAAAATAGTGCAAGCAGACAGTTATAGACCTATATATATAAAAATCACGTGTCTGTTTGTTTGTTCCTTATACAAATCTACACCGTTTGACCGATATTGACCAAACTTGGAACACAGGTAGGTCTTGATACGGGAAATCTCCTAGGCTAGGTCAAAATATTCAAATGGCTACACTGAGCCATTCTGATTCTGACGGCCATTTTGAATCGACAGCCATTTTGAATAATATCTCAAATTTATTTGTTGAATAACTCGAACTTATTGATGACTTTACATCATTATATAATCATGTAATGCAGTTTATTTCAGTTTTATATCAACAGTCACTGTCTAACTAAGGAGCGCTGGCCTTTCTTTGATAAGAGCTATCTACTCGCAGCCTGCGGTGCTGGCCTCCGTCGGCTGTTTTATGAATTGCTGTGGTGCTGGCCTCTGCCGGCTACATTATGAATTACTTGACAGATATAATCAAATTCACACCGTTTGACCGATTTTGACGTAACTGGGTATACAGGTAGATCATGATACGGGGAGAGTCATAGGCAGAAAGTAGGTGTAGCATGGCACACTGGGTAAGAGCTAGTAGACCTATATATTTGTCTGTTCGCTCTCAGACTAATATATACACTGTGATGGAATCGTTTTTTACCGATTTCACCACACTGTACTAATGTGACTCCATTTTAAGGTATTTACATAATTAAAAAGTCCGTCACGCAGGAGCTGCATAACTAAGCACTTTCCTCAGAATTTGGGTAGTGTAGATTGCTTTCCAGAACAATTTGCTTAAAATATCTTACATAAATAAAATAAAAACATGAATAGTTCTCTTTTAAATTTGTAATGAGTAACTGATCAATTAATAATTTGCTTCCAGAGTTATGTTTACACATGGTACCTATTACACTACGTAATAAATACAAAAAACCTCATATTATCGTATTTTGATCTAACGCAGGAACAGGATACAGTCACTCTAGTGGTAGAAAGCGCTCCTTGCGGCGGCTTTGTGAGCCTACGTCTGACGGGCTTTTCTATTGAAATATATTACAAATTAAACCCCCGCTTTCCGATTGACCGATTCAGCTCATTTCTACAACACTTCTTTCTCATGAGTTACCCACGACGTATACCGCGTTTCGTTACAATACAGCAGAAATTACGACCGGTATGAGTATATTAAGAATTTGGGTCAGGAGTAAACCCCCCCTTCTAATGAACCGATTTAGTTTATTTTTACAACACATATTTACCTGTAGATTAACACTACGAATGCCGAGTTTCGTCGAAATATACCAAAAATCACTGCTGGTAGTGGCGAATTGGTATTGTGGGTCCGGAGTAAACCCCCCCCCCTCCTAATGAACCGATTTAGTTTATTTTTACAACAGTTATTTACCTGAGGATTACCACTACGAATACCGAGTTCCGTTGAAATATACCAAAAATCACGGCTGGTAGTGGCGAATTGGTATTGTGGGTCCAGAGTAAACCCCCCCTTCTAATGAACCGATTTAGTTCATTTTTATATCTCACTTTTCTCTCTATATTACCACTACGAATACCAAGTTTCGTTGAAATATAACAAATATTACGGCTGACGTAGTCAAATTAGTGTTTTGGGTTTGGGGTAAACCCCCCTTTCCGGTGGACCGACTTTGGTGGTTAACGAACTCGTTCAATCGTTTGCTAATTGAATGCTATATACCAAGTTTCGTGACGAAAAAACAAAAACTCTGGCTGCTATCGTGTTAACAGACACATATATATATATATATATATATATATATATATATATATATATATATATATATAAATTTTAACGGGGGTCATTTTCGGTGTCTACTAGGTAGGATCGATAAAGATTTGAAGAAATTTTTCAAAAATTCCGTCATGAGTCCAACCTCAATAGCTACTTTCCTTCGGAGGAAAGTGCTAAAAAAAACTGTCACACAAAAACTAAATTAAAAAGAAGTAGGT